>CM054380.1:10754500-12133500 GCA_028858755.1 Ara ararauna | reverse complement strand
ACTCATCAGCACTGGGACTTTGCTCCCCATGCCATGGGGCATCTGGTAGTGTTTCAGAAGCTTTTACCCAAGCCTGTAACTAGTGTTGTAGAAGCACAACTCAGAGCAGTCAGTTACATTTCCAGCAGCAGTGTCTGCTGCCGGAAGAAGGGGTTAGCGCACAAACGGTTATTTAAGGACTTTGGTGCTGTCAGACTTGTATCTCCCACAACTGTTTTGGCAGATGCTCCACCTGACACGATCGCCTCTACAGCGATATGCAGGACAGTGACAACATCAGTCCCTACAGCCCAAGGTGAGGACAGTACAGACACAGGACAACATGGAAGCTGATGTTTTTCCCAATACCATCCAGCATAGACATGATGAGCCGTGAATTCAGGAGACAAGTCAGCACAAATCAAACCCCTGGCCTTTTCAGTACTACCGTACCACATGAGAACTCAGAGGAAGGGAAGTAAGAATCATTGTATCTCTTACCATTACACACCCCTTTTATTCAGAAACTGGTAGCTGAGAGCCCACAACATGCTCACTGGTCAGGGCCCTCATTTCTCGGGGTTTTGATCCCCTGGAAGAGGCAGGGTCCTACTCACCAAGCAGGCGGCTCGAGCAGCTGCCCACTTCCACTGCAGAGGCTGCAATGTCATTTCATTTGCTTCACAAGCTCAGCTCATCAAGACCTGGCTGATGTTCAGGGTAAACACATACCTTCCCAGTGCCCTAACAGCAGCCTCCTGGGAGGAATCCAACAGCTGCAAGAGACACGATAGTGGGGCTGCAGATTGGAGACAAGGCTTAGGACAAAACACCTCAGCACTCCAAACATTTCTGTCCCAATAACAGTGCTCAAACCCTCTCAGAAAACGTCCCTGTCTCATCAAGCCAGCACGTAGTTTGCCCCAGACACATTTCCACAGCAAGTTTCACACTCCAGATGCACAGCCACGCTTCTCCTGGGAGGAAGACACTTAATCCCAAGAATCCACTGCCTTTTGAAGGAACTACACACTGTTGTTGCAGGGGAGCAGAACTGAAGCCCTGGCTTTGCTTTGGCACCCTCTGGGAGAAGCTCAGTGCTTTGCAAACACCCAGGTGGTACAGAGTTCAAGTTTGCTGATCAACTAGTTTACAACTTCAAGCTATTGCCCCACATGCAGAACTTGCATCCTTGCTTTAACAAGCAGCAGCAGAACGTGGCTGGACCTACCCAAGCATCACTGCAGTGGAGACAAACCCCAGAACCCCAGGCCTAGCAGCTTGAAGAGCCATCACAAAGGAAAACTGGCACACACAGCAGAAGAGCTTCACTCCTTCTCCTCCTCCCTCTGGGGAGGCTTTTGGTCCTGGAAATGGAGCCTCACAGAATAATTCTTACACTGCCTGATCCCAGGTACTTTCAAGTCTTCACCTGGACGTAGCCTACATCTAGGAAATAATTCAAGTCTAAGGCACTTTTAGAGGTGCCAACGTAAACGCTACCTCTGTCCCCTAGAGCCACAGTCCAGTACCTCAACAAAGTGACCAAGGAGGGAAACTTCTGCTAAGTTCACAGATCTTGTCCAGTCCTGCACTTCGGTAATCAGCCCTTGTGCCAGGCAGTGCATCAGCAATCTGTTTTCTCATACTGGCTGGGAGAACAGCACACGGGGCACATCAGTCAACCAGGTTTAGACCTGCGGAGAGTAGGAATGGAGTGTGATGGGCACACATGAACTTCCCCAACAGCCTTTGCTCTGGCAAGAGCCAGTACTTGCCCTGCCCATCCCAGCATGCAGTCAGCTGTGCCTGGGACATCCCAAGCAGGGCCAGTGACAGGCACTTATAGCTGATGTATGTAATGCAGCGCTCTGCTAGGCACTATGAGGCTTGAAGAAGATACCTGTTTCACCCAACAAAGGAAAAGCTGGGACAGCAATAGGCTTCATAGGCCTTCGTCCTTCAAGCTCTTTATTGAGCTCAGCAGGATCAAGAATTATAGCACCACAGAATGGCTGGGGTTGGAAGGGACCTTAAAGCTCATCCAGTTCCAACCCCCTGCCACTGGCAGGGACACCCTCCACTAGCACAGGTTGCTCCCAGCCCTGTCTAACCTGGCCTTGAACACTGCCAGGGACGGAGAAGAGCCCCCAGGGCTCCAGCAGAACCCGGAGCAGCTCCTGTCCTGAAACACTCAAACGTCCTCCTGGAGGAGCTCGTGTGCAGGAACCACTGCGGGCTATGAGGCAGCCGCGCTGGCACGCTCCCTCAGCTGCTGTGCGGTCGCTCGCCCGCAGGAGCCGAGGGAAGAGACGCAGGAGGACCGACGAGCGCTGGCCCGGCACAGCCGCACACAGCCCCGCTGCTCCCGAGCACACGGCTGTCAGACGGCAGCACCGGGCCCGGCACAGCTTGAGGCCCAGGCCAGAGCCACGGGCCGGGCGCTGCTCCCGGGACCGGCAGCCCAGGCCTCGCGGGGCAAAGGCACACGGACGCGGCCCTCCTACGGCCTAGACGGGTTTCCCGGCCGAGCGCCGCCGCTACCGGGCCTACACGTCCCCGGGAACGGGCGGCGGGCCCAGCGGAGCAGAGCCCCGCGGCGGGTGGGGGAGACCCGGGGGTAAGCCCGAGGGCCTCAGCCCGGGGCCGGCCCCGCCGCGTTGCCATGGAGACGCGCCGCGCGCACTCACCCTCCGCCTCCGCCTCTGCCGCCGCCACCCGCCCTCTGCCCCGCGCCGTCCGACAAACGCCCGGCCCGGCCCGGCCCGGCCGCTCCCCGTTTATCGCCGAGGCTGCCGACCGCGCAGCCAATCAGGAGCCGCCGGGGAGGGCAACGCGGCGGCGTTCAGCGGGCGTTTATCGCGCGGGGTCATTGCGAGAGGCACCGGCCATGGGAGCCGACGGCGGGGGGAAGGATGGTGGGGACTGAAGAATGGGGCTGTAAATGAGTAACCTCAAGAACGTCAGGCTTTCTTAGCAACTCTAGACAAAACGAAATTACTAACGGAAGCTTTGCCAGAGCTGCCTGGTGCTTACTGATAGGGCAACGATCCTGAAACAAAGAGAGGAAGAAATAACCACCAGCAGCCCGAAAGCCCACTACCACGTTTTTGTGGGCATACAGGAGGCATTCTCTGAAAGTACCATGTCATGGAGGGAATCGAATGAATATGTATGTTTAACGACAACATAATCACAGCCCGGTTGCTGCTCGGTAGGGACACGCTTGGAGGAGCGATCCCCCGCGTCTCCCGGCACCGCAATAAAGAATACCTGCTTGTCAACTTAAAACTTTGTTGGCGAGTTCCCGGAGTTCTCTCCGAATCAATCTGGCACCTCAGATGGGACCCTCTCTGCTCGGCTGCAGGACCCGCTGACAACAGGGCTCCCTAGGGCCCCCGGGACAAATTTCCCCAGAGGGACCCCTCGATTCACTCGGATCACTGCGGGAGCAGACAAGGACCATCACCATCACTCTACAGGTATTCTTCTGGTTATTTTATTTCGTGGCATTCGTAAGGCATAGGAGACGTCCTATGCAGGAATGCAGGTTAGCGTTCCATAAGGCGTAGGAGGCGTCCAACGCAGGAACGCGCTTAATAATCCGTAAGGCGTACGCAGGAACAGGAAAGCCTTCCTTAAATGGGGACAGGAAAATCTCGCAGGTAAAGGCGTACACCCGGCTGCTAGCGTCCGTTTGGTATACAGGTATACATTCTGAATTGTTCCGTAAGGCACAGGAGACGTCATATGCGGGAACGCGGTTGTATTTTTCTGGTGTCTGACCCAATTTCTGAAAGCCGGTATTGATGCTGTGCTTGAGTAATTAATGAATGGCAAACCGTTTTTATTTTATCGTGCTGCTAATTAGTATTTGTGTCCCTGGTGTATGTTTTTGTCTTTGTTTTCAAAATTGTGAGCAAGTAACCAGGATTTTTGGGATCCCGCATGAATGTGTGTGTGCATAGCGTGTATAAGGAAATAACAGAAAAGAGCCCTTTGGGATGTATTCTGGCTCATTGGAAAGGATGAGGAGGATTCCCCAGGGGCTCGGTAAATAAAAAAAGTTTAATGAAATATTGTAATCAATGGTGGCCATTATATACCTTGGAGGATCGGGAAAAATGGCCCAAAAATGGGACTTTGAACTACAATTCATTGTTGCAATTAATGTTTTTTTTAAGGCGGCAAGGAAAACGGGATGACGGGATGTATGCAGATATGTTTTTCACCTTAAGAAACCACCTGGACTGGCAGCCAGAATGTGAAAGTAATGTAGCTCTGCCAGATCCCTAATTTTGGCTTTGGAAAAGGACAGGGAAAACCAGAAAGCTGAGCTGGAGAGATGTTGCTCAGCCTGTGATACTGGGGGAATGGTGTTTAAAGTTAAAAACAACCCTCAAAAAACCAAAAAATTGCGTCATCAGGAAGATAGGTTAGGGGATTATGTATTACATGTACCTCCAAGAGGAGCACTCTTGGCATCTGCCCCATCTGTTATTGATAAGGAGGAAGAGGTTGCTGCCACTGGCAACAGAGCAGAAGGACTTGAGAATGTTCAAGAAGTGTGGAGAGTGTATAGGAATTGGGAACAGGTAGAGAAGAAAGAGATGAGTTGTGCTATAGGCATGGCTACAGTGGCTGCCTTTGGGACAAGTAGAAACTGGTGGAGGGACTAATGTGAGAGGACGAGGCAGAGGTAGAGGAGGAATGTCAGGCAGGTCACCCGGGGATCACCCTGTCCCAGCCCTGCCAGGGCAGGGACACCCGAACATGTCCAGGCAGGGCTTGGATATGCCCAGAGAGGGAGACTCCACATCCCCCTGCGCAGCCTGTTCAGTGCTCTACCACTGCAACGCAACACGTTCTTCCTCATGTTGAGGTGAAACCTCTTGTGAGTCAGTTCATGGCCCCTGCTCCTCATCCTGTGGCTGGGCACCACTGAAAAAAGAGTCCGGCACCTTCCTCCTGGCACCTGCCCCAAACCTCCAATCAGCTCCCTCCACTGGTTCTCCCCTTCAACTCTGAGGGCTCATTCTTCTGTGCAGAAACTTCTTTCACCCTCCACAAGCAGGGTGGTCAATGGGAGGGGGAGACACCGGGCTTTGCCCACAGGGTATCAAACCTCGCTGCTCCCACACTCACCCCACTTAGGGCTCCCCACTCGTGTGGATGTGCTGGTGCCGGAAGAGCCCCGAGCTCGCGGTGAAGCCCTTCCCGCAGTCAGCACAGGTGTAGGGACGCTCCCCGGTGTGGATGCGCCCGTGCTGGATGAGGTGGCTACTCTGCCGAAAGCTGTCCCCGCAGTAGGCACAGGTGTAGGGCTTCTCCCCTGTGTGAACCAGCTGGTGTCTCATGAGCTCGGAGCTCCGGCGGAAGCCCTTCCCACACTCCATACACTTGTAGGGTTTCTCCCCGGTGTGGGTTACCTGGTGCTGGATCAGCTTCGAGCTCACACTGAAGCTCTTCCCGCAGGTCTTGCACTCGTAGGGCTTCTCCCCAGTGTGGGTTACCTGGTGCTTCATCAGACTCGAGCTCAAGCTGAAGCTCTTCCCGCAGGTCCTGCACTGATAGGGCTTCTCCCCTGTGTGCACCCGCTGGTGCTGGACGAGCTTCGAGTTCTCGGAAAAGTTCTTCCCACACTCCGTACACTCATAGGGTTTCTCCCCGGTGTGAAGCCGCCGGTGTCGTGTTAGGGCTGAGCTCCTGCTGAAGTTCTGCCCACAGCTCCTGCACTCGTAGGGTTTCTCCCCGGTGTGCACCCGCTGGTGTTGTGTTAGGGCTGAGCTTATGCTGAAGCTCTTCCCGCAGGTCCTGCACTCATAGGGTTTCTCCCCACTGTGCACCCGCTGGTGCTGGATGAGCTGCGGGTTCCTGGAGAAGCTCTTCCCACACTCGGCACACTTGTAGGGCTTCTCCCCTGTGTGGGTTACCTGGTGCCGGATCAGATTTGAGCTCACTCTGAAGCTCTTCCCACACTCGGAGCACTCGTAGGGCCGTTCCCCTGTGTGGATCCTCTGGTGCTGGACGAGATGTGATCGGTGCTGGAAATTCTGCCCACATTTGGTGCAGCTGAAGGGTTTCTCTCTGGTGTGCATTCTCTGATGCTCAATGAGGTTGGAGCTCACCTGGAAGCTCTTCCCGCAGTCCCCAGGTAGCATCAGTCTCCCCATGGAAGGGTTTCTCTGCTGGATAACGTCTGGCAGCCTCCTGGAGCTTTTTCCACACAGTGTCGCTCGGCTTTGCCTCTTCCCCAGAGGTCTCTGAATCCTTTCTGACCTGCGTGGCAGAACAGGGTCCTGTGCAAGGGAACTGTTCTCCTTGGAGAGTCCTGAGCATAAACCCTTGGGCTCCACTGGCCTTGGAATGCCTTGATGGGCACTGTCTTCATTCTTGCTCACAATCCCATCTTCAGCTGCAATAAAATGAGAATCCAGAGAAGTCACAGGCAGGACTGGAAACTTTGGACAGGGGAAATTGCAAGGGGCAAAGTCTAGAAATTATCAGATACATTGACTTTAAGTATAAAACATTCTGGTATATCCTGGGTTCAGGACATGGTATTTCCCTCCAAACTACACAGTGGATTTTTCAGAGTGTTCACAGGAGCAAATGCTGTACATTGCCCTGCATGATTCACCAGAACCTGAATCTACTGAAATCACTGGCATATTAGAGGCAAAAGTTTACTGCTTGAATGGGAAAGATGGCTGCTCTTCCAGGATGTTTTATGTGAAAACCACAGAACCACAGGATGGTTTTAGCTGGAATGGACCTTACACATCATCCAGTTCCAACCTCCTGCCATGTGCAGGGACACCTTGCACTAGACCAGGTTGCTGCAAGCCCCATCCAACCCAGCCTTGAACACTGCCAGGGATGGGGCAGCCACAGCTTCTCTGGGCAACCTGTGCTGGTGCTTCAGCATCCCCACAGGGAAGAACATCTTTTATCTTATCTAAATCTCCCCTCTGTCAGTTTAAAGCCATTCCTCCTTGTCCTCTCTCTACCTGCTCTTGTCAGAAGGCCCTCTCCACATTTCTTGCTGGACCCTTTAGGTGCTCGAAGCTGCTCTAATATCTCCACAGAGCCTTCTCTTCTCCAGGCTGAACAAGCCCAGCTCTCTCTGCTTGTCTCTATACCATGTTACTAAAAGTTGAACTGGCAGTCAGAGGAAGGCCATAAAGAACTGCCTTGTTCAGCAGAACATTACTTGGGTTGCAACAGTCATCTCCGTGCTCTTCTGCTGCTGGTATTGCAGAGACAGAGAAGATGCACAGGGCATGAGACACGGAGACCACCTGGAGCCTGGCTTATGCCAGTCTTAGAGCAGAAGCAAATGAACTCTGTGCTTTCACTGGCGCAGAACAAATGCGTTGTGCAAGGTGGTGGCTGAACTGAAGATCCCCCATGGCTGGTTCCAGATTACGCTCTGAGGAAATCCAATAAATGCAGAAGATGAAGGTGGGTGCAAGTCAAATTAACGCTATCTGAACAGTTATGAATGGCTCCTGGGACAAAGGCAATGAACAGATACCTGCCCTCTTATGTACATAAGATCTTGCAGAAGCGTTACTAGTATGAATGTTCACTGCACAGACCCAAGGTCACCCGAAAGCCTGTTCAAGACTCCTTCCAGCCCACTGCTCTGAATGTGGTTTGATGAGCATCTAGCAGGTTCAGATGCACATGCCCCCAACAATGTTGTGGCTTTTGCTGTCCACAGGAAACATAGCTCTTTGCAGGCTGAATGAGCATGACAGGACCTGTGTGACATGCACACAAAGCACATCTCCAGATCTGCTTAAAGATTCAACAGGTATCTTGTGGCTCTCTGAACACTTTTATGAAACAAACCAGGAACGTATTGGTCATGTGGGATTGCTGTACAAACCACAGGCACCCCCTGTGGTCTGGCAGAGCTGTCGTAAGGAAGCGCATGCCATGGAAGAGGTGAGTTGCTACTGAAACATAAGTGTGCAATAAAGGAAGGAGAGTCTAGAATTTCATCCCCAGACTCCTATATGTACATAGCTCATCTTCCTCTTCCTAGGAAGCACAAGAAAACATCACAACCTGATTTCACAGTGAACTCCTAAGATACCTTCTCTGGTAGTTTGCTGTGGTAGAGATGCCACTTCTTCACTCACACAATTTTCATTAAAACCATCCCTTCAGAGGAACAGAAGCTGCAATTTTCCTATTTACCATGAAGCCATTTCCATTTGTCTGCAGCTACTCCAGCCAGGCCTGGAGGAAAAGAGAAAGGTGATATCCACAGACAGCATGGAAAGAGGATGTTTCCGGCAGGCCAGCATGAAGCTCTTGACCCGTTCGTCAGACTTACTGAGTAGACAGTGCAGCTAGCAAAGTCGTTCTGTTGCCGTTGTGCCCAAACAGATGCTAACTTTGGCACTTACACGGAATTTTGGCTCTTTACATAGAACTTGAAAAAGCCTTCAGAAGTACATGACAAGTAAGTTTTCTATGGCATTCTGTACTTTTTGGGGAAGATCAGGAGTGTCAGGCTTCTTTTTACAATTATTGTAATGGCTCTAGTTCTTCCACAATCACTTCTGTTACTTCTGAGCTACTAGGAACCTTCACTGGCATCTAGGACAAGCTGTCTGGAAAGGGTTTGATCAAAATCAAGAGAGGAACTCACTGCAAGTATTTCAAGTGGAAGGAGAGCAAGGTCACAATGATGAGGATTTAATACTAGAAGCAGAAGGCTGGATTGGCAAAAACAAATGAGCAAGAGAGACAAAAAGAATGTGGTTCTTTCTCAGCCCATGCCAATTTGGGTCGATGGTAAGACCTCTGATATGCCCAAGACTGCCAGTGCTATAGCTACAAGGCAAGCTCCAGGTAAGCAGAGTAAGCTGCTGGACTTCTGACTGTGGTACCTCACTGCTGGGACTGGAGGTGGCTGATGTGATGCCACAGAGAGGGCTGGAGGGGAGATCTGGGGCCCAACATTCCAAGCAAACAAACAGAAATCTGAGTAAAAGAATTAATGGACAGATGGAAAGAGGACAGACTGGGGAAGACCTGGCACGGCCTTTGGAAAGAGATGTCTCACTTCACAAACCACTCCGAGTTCTTCACATGTGTCCCCAGTTTTGTCAAAAGGGACATGTGGAGTCCAGAGGCATTCCCAAAAGACATTCACCCTTCACCAAAACTCGTAAAGAAACTAAGCTGCTGTGGGCTGAATGAACCTCACAGGGCACTAAGGAAGGGAAAAGGGAGGTGGAAACACTTGCTGATGATTTTGTGTTCCTCAGGGTTAAAGACACAAAGGCTGACTACAAACTGTGGCAGAGCCTTATGGTTCTGACCAACCAGGTGACAGGTGATGTTCACTGCAGGTAAACAAAGAACTTCAGAGGAGAACAGCCTCTACAGCTTGCACTTACACCAAGATGGACCTAGGATGCTCTTGACGCCGTTCAGGAATAGCACCTTGAGTCTGAGCAGCAGGATGAAAACTGCAGCTCCCAGGCAGACAACACAGCCAGTCAAGCATCAGTGATTGCCGGGGGAAAAAAACTGGGGAAGAAAAGAGAATATAATTCTGCCTTGCTGCTCAAACCCCACCTTCTGACTGTGTGCAAGGGGGAGGACGGATCCCCCATGTCAGGGACACTCTAACAGAGATGAGGAAGACAGAGGCATGACAGGAACGATCAGAGGCACAGAACAGCTTCTGTAGAGGAGATGAGTCAACTGCCCATTCTGCTGGGAAAAGCTAGAGCTGATGGGGGTATCACAGAGGACTATAAAAACACAACTGGACTGGGGGGTGGTTTGGCATCTATCCTGCACCATCTGCTCTAAATTAACAACTCCTGGCAGCACTAAAAGGCACTTTTAAAGCAAACTAAAGGAGGCAGCAATTCATAAATCACCTAAATAAGCTGTGGAACTCCTTGCTGCAAACTGTCATGGATGCTGCAATGTACGCAGCTTCAGAAGGCAAGAAGACAGATCTTGAGACATTATGTGTCCAGTTCAGGAGCTTCTGAAGCCACAGATTGCTCAGGCCTGTGAAAGGATACAGGGACACATCACTGCTTGTCTGCCCTTCTCTGGGTCTTGATCAAAGGTTGGGCAGCCTGCGCTGGATGAGGAAAGGCTGAGAGAGCTGGGCTTGTTCTGCCTAGAGAAAAGAAGGCTCAGGGGAGACCTGATCACCACAGTCCAGGATTTAAGGGTGGCTGCGAAGAAGACAAAGGTTCCCTTTTCACAAGGAGTCACATAGAAAAGGCGAGGGGTACAAGCCACTCCTGGGGAGATTCTGGTTGGACACAAGAGGAAAATTTTTCCCAATGAGAACAGCCAGCCATTGGAATAATCTCCCCAGGGAAGTGGTGCACTCCCAACGTTGGATACTTTCAAGATTCAGCTGGACAGGGCACTGGGACACCCAGCCTAGGTCATGCTTTGTCTGGAAAAGTGGTACTGGATAATCCTTGAGATCCCTCCCAGCCTGGTGGCCCGTGGGGCTAGGAATACCGTTGTCACAGGCAGCAGGTGAAGCTGGACGGGCCCTGGCCCAACCCAGCACCGCCGCCCTTGTACATCCTGTGGGCGCTGGTGCTCCCGCAGCCCTGTTTCTCACGACGGGTTCACACCGATGGCCCTTACCTGACGTGCCGCTCAGAGCACTCTTCCCTTCGCAGGAGCCGAGACGGGACAACCCCAGTTCCTCCTTCTGATCCATGTGGATGATCAGCTCCGGCGCCGGCTCCGCTCCGGGGGCCTGCTCCGGGGAAAGAAACGAAGAGGCTCAGGCGAGCTGGGCCTTCACCGACCGCTACCAGCGGCGCGGCTCGGGAGCGAGCGGCTCCGCGCCCAGCAGGGACCCCGGCTCCAGGGGGCGTGCAGCGGAGAGCACCAGGCCCCGCAGCACCCCTCGGCCACGGAGGCCCATGCGGCCGCGGGGGGCGGGCTTCCGGGCCAAGCCCTACCGGGTCAGGCCCCGGTCCCTGCGGCCCGGCCCGACCCGGCCCGCCCTCAGCGGCTGCACCGGCGCACCAGGGGGCGCTGCCCCGTGACGGCAGCGACCAACGGCGGGCGGTGCCTTCGCCGCCAAGAACGGACGAAGATGGCGCCGCGGCGCTGCGCTGCGCTGCCGGCGGCGATGGTCCCGTCCTACGGCGGGGCTCCGCGGGCCTGTCGGTACCGAGGGCAGCTCCCCCCGCGGGTGGGTCACCTGCTGCCGGAGCCCCTGAAGCTCTGTCTGCTCTCCCGGGCGGGGTGTCCGGGGCGGGAGGAGGCGCCGGCGCTGCCGGAGGGTGTCCCCGCAGACGAAGGGTCTCTCTCGGGGTACCTGTGGAAGGCTTCAGCTCTGCGTGCTGGGAAGGCTCCTCCGTGCCACCCTAACAGCCAGTGCCCACCTCGGGGGCAGTGGAGGCCCTCCGTGGCAGGAGCTCGAGGAACAAGACAGGGCAGCAGCCAGCGCTTTCTAAGGAGAAAGCGTCCGGAGGACACAAAGCAGAGCTCTGGAGGTTTGTAGGTGGACTGCCTGCCCTTCCAAGAGATGGTGACAGAAGGAGGCACCAAATGTCATCAGTTCTAAGTAATGTAAAATCTGGTGCCTTTGTAATGGAAAATAACTGAGATGTTTGAAGGTAGTGGACATAGTTTTAGTTCTTTAGGACCTTAATACAAAGATGTAAGAAAAAAAGGACGTGGGCATGGGGAGGGTACCCGGGACCAGCAGATGTTAATGAATCCATTGAGCTGGTGTAAACATCTACGGGAGAGCACCCGGGACGAGCAGATGTCCAGGATGGAGACTGCCTTGGGTGGTGTTCCATGGGTTGGCTCCCGTGGCTGAACTGGAACTAGACTGACAGGGAGCTGGGGAATCTACCCTAGCAGATCCACTGGTTAAATTAAAACTAGGGACTAGAGGAAATAAAGTGAATTTTAGTGGCTACAGGAGCAACTTATTTGGCATTAAATCAGAGGGAAAGGAATTTGTTACAGATGTGGGAGCTCCTGGCTGCCAAGGAAAAAAAATAAAAAGAGGAAAAAAAAAAAAAAAAAGTCATTCTTTCTGAAACCCTTAAAGTACAAACTGGGAAAACAAACAGGAATTCATAGATTTTTATGCATGCTAAATTCTCCAAAATATTATGCCGAGAAGGAACATTTAAAGAAGGCAAAATGGAATTAAGAGTTAAAAACGATCCATTAATTACTGCAGTTTTGAGTTTATCTTTAATTCAACAGAAAAGCAAACAGGAGGACCTCCCTGAAATAGAAGAAATCCTTAATCAGGTATATCTGGGAGTACGGGCATCTGAAGTTCCAGGTAAGGCGAAAACTGCTTTGCTTGTTAAAGTAGAAATAAAAGGGGGGCCCGCCCAATTAGAATAAAACAATATCCCTTAAAATTAGAAGATCAGAAGGGAATTAAAAAAAAAAAATTAAAAATCGATAAATTTAAAAATGTAATTATTAAATGTGAATTGGAATATAATACTCCTATCTTGACAGTAAAGAAATGAAGTTGAAGGTTGAAGATCTTAGAGCAATCAACAAATTTGCAGAGGATATTCATCCAGTAGTAGCTAATCCGAATACCTTATTGACTAAATTGAATAATAATCAGGAATGGTTTGCCGTCTCGGATTTAAAGGACGCTTTCTTTTGCTTACCATTGGCCAAAGAAAGCCAAAATTTATTTGCTTTTGAATGGAAAATCCTGACACGGGAAGGAAAACCCAATTTACTTGGATGGTATTACCTCAAGGGTTTAAAAACTGTCCAACAATTTTTGGAAATCAGTTAACACGAGAACTAGAATCACGTAAGGCACCCACTCAGACAGGGACTCTGTTACACTATGTGGATGACCTATTAATTGCCACAGAAACAAAGGAAGAATGTATCCAGTGGATGGTGGGATTAACTTAAACCCTCGGTGATCACTTAAATCCAGAGTGAGAGAGCACTCCTGAGCAATCTAAGCTTCCAAGACTGCATCAGGGCAGCTGGAGAGGCAGGGAACCTGAGCAGAGAAACACTGCTGGTACCTCTGAACCCCTGTTCAGGCGGATGGCGGCTCAAACGTGTTTTTGCTTAAGGCAGCATCGCCTCTCCCATGTGCTTCGTGTTTCATTACACAACAAGCAGCACATATGCAATGCCTCTGAAAGGAATTTAATGGGGGCATGATACTAAAAACCATGCAGGCACATTTGAAAGGCACTTCGAGAACAGCTCCAGTCCCCTTGAAGAAGCACAGGAAGGAGTGCTCTTGGATTTACCCCTTTGATACCTAAAAGCTAGCACTCTAAGTGTCATCTGGTAGAAGGGGAAGGCGCATAAGTCACACCTCCGCTTTACAGCATTCCTGTACGCTGTAGTTACACTGGCCCCTCCACGGGGCTTGGCCACAGCAGAGACCATGGTGATGGATCACACCCACTCAAGAAATGGCATTAAGACAAGGAATATGTTCTGAAATACGTGTACGCACGGAACTGTGCCTGTGTAAGAAAACAGCTCTCTTTTCAGATGCAAGATGTGGGAATGTATGTAAACATCTGCAGCACAGGTTTTCAGAATAAACCTGAGGAGGCTCTTTTTTCAGGCAGGAAACATGACAGCACACAAATCAACGTGGTGGTAGCTGCAAAGGATGACCCATAGAGCTGCTCAGCACTTCACTGTCAGAGAATTTATAAGCAGTGTGTTCCAAAGCTCACTCGGGGCTCACATGGTGTTTATTGGCAAGACGAGCTTTGTACAATGCCAGTAATGTACCTGCTCCTTTCTTTAGCTTAAAAAGCAAACCAATACCTTTGTTGAAAAGTTTGGTTTGGTTTGCTTTTTCTGCAGCCTTGGAAGTGTTAAACAGAAGTATCAACGTATTTTTGCTAGCTGTTGCTACACACTAGAAATGAAAATGAAAGCAATGTATTTTCTAAGACAAAGGAGCCTGCATTAGGAAGGCAAGAAAACACATGAATGCGTACCATCAGAACTGGCTGGCAACACATCATTGCTGGCACATGGCAGCACCAGTGCTAGCTTGGGAAGGCTGGCTTTGCTTAAGGAGTAATGAAGCAGGGGATTGAATGCTTTCTGTCAGGGAATTGGCAGTGCATGTCAGAAACGTCCTTGTGGTCTTGAAGGTCGCAAAAGTCTTGTAATCCTTTTCTCATCGTCTGAGAAAAGTTTTAGAATTACAAGAGACATCTCAGTTTGTCAATGGCAGCAACAAGGAAGCACCAAGCCAAGCCCCCGCAAAGCAGTTACCTCCAAACCCTGACAGCACAGATGCGGTATTTAAGTCATCTTTCTGCATTAGGCAGGGACTGCCCTGTTGCAAGGTTTAAGGATGACAAAGACAGGAGGATGGAGACACTTTCTGTGAGTAAAATTCACCGTTTTTTCCTAACATACTAAACAGTTTTTTATGACACAGTGTTATTTGAATGACTGTAATTTACATCCACTGAATTGTGACACAGCCTTAACTGAAGATGTCATAATTGATTACAAAAGCTTTGATTGTAAATGCAAGTCGTACCTAAAAGAGAGTAAAAGAGCTGGGAAGGGATCTTACTTACTTTCCCCTATGAAGACAGGTGAGTAGGACTGAAGTTTTTTCAGGGATGAAGTGTGTACTTGAGAGAGAAATACATGGTACGCTGAGGGTAACAACATTTACTAGAATGCCACTTAAGGCAAGCCTTGTCCTTTTCACATCCCAAAGTTGGCTTTTGCACAAGAAGGTGGGTGAGGAAAAGTGATGGGACAGCCAGGGAAGAAAACTATCCCCAATTCCTGACGATTCACCACATGTGGCAGAAGGCTTTGCTAGGAGGTCCCCCCCCACACACTATACCTGCCATAGACCTGACAGAGAAGAGGTTCATCAGTGGCCACCCCTTTCCCCTCCACCAGGAGCCTTCCCTCCGAGGCCAGAGAAGATCTTTCCCACAGCCCATCCTCCCAGCTGGCACCTCCCCTTTTCCCCAGCTCTCTCTTACCTTGGGGCTGCACTGCCTACATAAACTGGGCTCTCTCCCTGACTGATCTCTCCCACCTCTCCTTCCTGCAGGGGGCCCATGTCCACTGCTCTTATTACTTACAATTTATCATTAGTACCTTACAAATTGTTTATTGTATGTCATAGAAATCAAATAAACTCAAAGATATATAGAATAAAAAATAAAAATATTGACACATTCCAAATATACAAACACTTTCAGAAATCCGGCTTCTGATTTTGAAGTGTTGAGTCCATTTTGTTCAGTAAGACTCTGCAGACTCAGAACTGCCAGAACGACAAAAGTCAGAAGATGCTGTGATAATGAATACGTAAAAGATGAGAGTTTAGGGTCCAAGGCTTCCCCAAGAGTCCCAGACAGCTTACAGCCTAAGATCACTTTGGAAATGACACTGATCAGGTTGTCTGACTAGTCTGCTACAGATAGCTGCAAGAGACACAGGCACTCCAGACCCAGCGAGTGGGCATGCAGCCAGGCAGCACGAAACTGTCTCAAGTCAAAGAGAAGTCAAGCAGCACAGAATGTCTAGGTATTCTGGGAAGCACCCTGTTCCCTCTTCCCAAGTCCGAAGCCTTGACTTCCAGAGCATGTGTGTGAATTTGTTGTTAAAACTAACTTCCAAGAAAAGAGCCTTGCCTAAACCAGTGGGCATTCTGCAAAGGTGAGAGGCAGCTCACAGGAGCATAGTTCACCTCTAGGGTCATCTTTCAAAACAAGAAGCTGCTATCACATGAGTCTGCCCAGCAAACCATGGAAAACTGGCTTGCCTTGGCCAGGAAGGCACAAACACAACTGCCAAATGGTCAAAGCATTTCTGAAGTGCAAGTGATAGTAGAGACTAAAAAATCCCAACTGCTTGCTGCCAGCTTTAGCCAGATTGCTCCTTCCCATCCCTGCTGGTACACTTTGATTAAATAGACTTACTGCCCCTATATATTTGATTAATCAGCTATTGAAGTCCACCACCCCTTTTCAGATGAGGAGAAAGATCACTCCTTAACCTGGAAGGTCTCCTGCCTTACCCAATACTGTCTGTGCCACATGGTGAGACAGGACCCACCTGACATTATCTTCTGTTTCCTCATGGCGCAACATTTCCCCCTCTCCCATCTCTGCACTCTCCATTGCAGGTGGTATTGCTGGTTAGTGCTGGAGATAAGACAACCTAAAAGGCAAAACCAGAGATGGGTCTTAAGAGGGAAGCTGCCTTCATGAAGGGATGGGTATGAAATGCTGAGCCATATAGCAAGCAGCCTCTGAGCTGCTCCACCATGCAGGGTGGTGAGGAGCAGCCACTGGCCATTTCCACAGCACAGCAGGCACTTTCAAGGAGGCAATCTTGCTTGTTCAGTTCAATTACCCCAGTGAACCTCAACACTAACACCCAGCTCACAAAATATTAGCCTCAGAGGAGACGTACAGCACAGCACGCTGCATTTGCTTTCCCACTTCAGGATGGCTCCTGGCTGAAAATGATCAGAGACCTCCACATTAGCTATCCGCACTGAAATTGTGAGCAAGCTGCTTTCCACTGGTGCTCCCAAACATTTCATCCAATGCCAGACTCTGAGCAGAGCAGAAGCAAAGGGAAACGCCTCTCCTTCAATCATGAGGAAGAACAAGCTACTTCATTTTCACAGTGATACGGAGCTTTCCCTACAAGCAAGCAGTGGTGAATTAGGGCAGGAGTCAGGCAGCTCACAGGGAGACAAACACCTTCCCTGCAATGGAGTATATGCAGAGGAACTTCCAAAGCAGGGACACATTTCACTGCTCTGCCTTTTCTGGGCTGTGCTGCATGTGAAGAGTCAAAACAGCTGCTGCAGATGAGTCCTGCTACCACTCACACTCTCCTCTCCTGCCTAGCAGGGGCAGGGTTTACTTCAACCCCCAGAAGCAACTGAGCTTTCTCTCCTCTTCTGCGAAAGGAAACAAACAAAAAAATCTCCATGGATGTAGCAGGACACCCAAAGACCTACCCAGAAGCAGGAGTGAGACACCTGCCTTAGAGCTGAGTTTCCTCTTCAGCAGAAACCCAGCCACCTCATTTATAAAATGGGTCTGTCATCAGCTTTGTGCAGAGCAGCACCATCACCTCACAGGCAGCCTTGCCAGATGAACAAGGAACTGAGCTGCTTCCTGGCTCTTGGAAAGCACTCCCTGTAAGAGAGCCATTCCTCATGCTTTCCCATTTGAGGTCAGCCCCCTCAGGGCTGGAAGAGCAGGCAGGCAGCTGCAAGTTCAGCAAGCTCAGCACAGGGCCAGCACCAGCACATCAGCTGCTGGCTCCCAGCTCTCATGGAGCAGGCCACTTATAAAATAACTGCCCCCTGGTGTGGGCAGCTACAGCAGTTCCATGGATTCCCTGACTGAGGGCATGAAGTTAGAACTCAGCCTTGAAGATATTAAAGCTTATCCATGAAGACTGAGGCACCAAAGGTATCAAGATGGGAAAGCAGAAGGCATCCGGAGGAGTGAGTGAGTCAAAGGGAGTAACTAACTGCAGAACAAGAGCTTGGCAAGATAACAGACTTTAGTAAGCAGGGTGAGCGACTCGTCAAAAAAAAAAAAGGAAAAAAAAACCCAAACAAACCCACCAAAAACCTCTTGATCTATTGAAGTATTGGGGTGGTTCATAGAGACAGCACAAACTAAGCCTAAAGAGGCCTGCAACACACTGGGCCCAGGGGACGAGTCCTGCTTATTGTGTTTAAAGTAACCTAGGGGTGAATCCAAGACTTGGAGGAAGAGATAAATCAGTCGAAACAAGAACTGCTAACTGAAAAAGCAAGAGGGGTAGTGCAACCACAAGCTTTACCAGCTGCCACCCAAGCAGCATCAGGGTGGCAGAGAAAGATAAAAAAAAAAGAAAAAAAGGGTAATGACACAGCAAACTCCTTGACTGTTAACACTGTGCAGTTTACTTCTGCAGCTGCTTCGCATTCCTTTTGCATCAGAATGCCTCTGCTTTAAGGAATTACTTTAACCTGTCTTTACATCTCAAGAACTGATAACCTGGGGGAGGGGGTATATTTGTGTCCTCCTCCCTACAGGTCCATGGCTGCTGCCTGCAAAGTTTGTCAAGCCTTGCCATGAGCTGGACAGACGAGTGGAAGAACCTGATGCCTCAGCTACAGGAGCTGACCATGAAAACCCCAAGCAGAATGAGATAGAGGAAGAGAAAAATGAATGATTGCAAAACATCACTTGGGGCAACTGAAAAGTAACAGCTTGAATATGTGTGCTTTTAAAGTAACTATTATTAGAGGCTGTGATCTTGTGTATAAACCCACCTGTGTATTGTATGGATTTGTTACTTGTAAAAGAGACATTAGAGCATGCAAATTTGCAGCAGCTGCTAAAAAAGGCTAAGGCAAAAGCTAGAAAGATTCTAATACAATGACAGTGTTATAAAGCAGGCAGTGGAACAAATTAAGAGGGTGGGAGAACTCCACTGGTAAGAAATTTCTTTGGCTGGTCCCTCGCTGCCATCAGCATCTTCAACATGCTGCTGCACCCTGTAATAGTTACTTTGCTAATGTAAATCTGTATGTGCTTTGCCATAGTAGCTACTTGTTACTGGATGAAGCAGGTGAAACTCTGCATTGACAACTCAGTGCAAGGACTGAGGTTGGCCAAATGCCTCCTACCAGAGTCAAGGGCAAGACTGGGTTGGCCTCTGTGTTTGCCACCAAGAAGAACCTTCAGCTCCACTGTTGGCTTCAACCCAGCAGGTGTTGAGAGATGGAGACACATGCCATGCCAGAGCTTGATGTGAGAGGTGGCCTCCCCTGTTATCAGAGAGCCATCCAGTGGAAGAGCCAATGGTGTTTACAGACAGCTCAGGGAAAACCAGAAAAGCTCTTATGGTGTGAAAAGAAATCTTTCACTGCCAGCACTGAATGGAATATCAAGAAGGATCACCCCAAGTAGTAGAGCCTAGAGCAATAGCAATGGTATTTCAACATTTTCCTGGCCTGATTAATATTGTTACTGACTCTGCTTATGTAGCCGGGTTGGTACAGCGATTAGACAAAGCAGTTTTGGGACAGGTGTCCAATGAAAAATTGTTTGGGATCCTAAAATTAATATGGCTAACAATACAAAAACAGAGACATCACTATTATATTATGCATGTTAAGAGTCACACCACCCTCCCAGGTTTTATAGTGGAGGGCAATGCAAAGGCAGACGCACCAGTATCTGTGGTTGCCCTTGGACCTGTTCCAAATATAAAACAACAAGTGCAAGCATCTCATCAATTTTTCCACCAAGGCTCTCTTGCTCTAAAACGACAGTTTAACATTTCCAATAGTGAAGCATGAGCCATCGTTGCTGCCTGCCCTGACTGTCAAGGCCAGCATGTTCCTGCCTATTTTGGCACTAATCCTTGGGGTTTACAAGTGTTACAGATTTGGCAAACAGATGTTACACTTGTTGCTGAATTTGGCAGGCAGAAGTATGTGCATGTTTCCAGAGATACATTTTTTTCTGCTATTGTGGCCACCGCTCATACTGGTGAATCTGCCCGGGATGTTATTCGCCATTGGCAGCGCGCTTTTGCAACCTTAGGGGTTCAACAGCAAAAAACAAAAAAACCCCCATACAATGGCCCTGCTTATGTGTTAGTGAAGGTTGCATCTTTTTTGCAAGCCTGGGGAGTTTCTCATGTCACTAGTATCCCCCATTCTCCAACAGGTCAAAGCATTGTAGAACGAACCCGTGATACGCTCAAACGTTTTCTTTAAAAACAAAAAGGGGAATGCAAGTATTTTCTCCACACAAACAGTTAGCAAAAGCACAATTTGTACTAAGTTCTTTAAATTTGTCTAGTTTTGATTCTCTTTCCACAATACAGCATTTGTGACATCTGATGGACGATTCCTTGCCCAGTCCACTGGTTCTATGTAAAGACCTACATGATAACAAGTGGAAAAGACCAGAGCCATTGCTGACATGGGGTCGAGGATATGGCTGTGTACGGCTAGCAACAGGACCATACTGGATGCCAGCAAAATGTATAGAGCCCCATAACTCAACAACTGAAAGAAACAACGACAGAAATCTTTGTTAATATCTCTTCTATTATGTGTGACCATGGGTAATGGAGAAGTAAACTGGGCACATTTGTTAAATCCCCCATTATTCCGACCTGTTACATGGTGTGTAGGATTCAGTGGTATGCCACATGTTATAAAGGTTCAAGTGACTTCAAATCAGACTAATCTTACTGAAATAATGCTGCCTGGAGTAGTGGCTGGCTAGGTTAATTACACAGGTCAAGCAGTGATAGAGCAGACACAGCAAATTGTAAAAAACATGCTAGTAAAACAAAAAGGGGGAATGATAGCAGAGACCCAAAATGCACGAATCAACAAAGCATTGTTTGTCTTAAATGTTTTAACATGATCCAGTTCTGATTTACACATGGGCATGAATGTCCCCCCAATGATTAGACGTTTTTCTGCACTAACCCATGTAGGCCCAGATCTGATGCCAGGGAAAGAACCTGTTATGGTAATCGCAAAGGTTTGGGAAATCATAACTGGGAAGGTCCTCTTAGGTTAATAACTTGGGGAAGAGGGTATGCTTGCATTTCTACAGATGGAGGCCCCCGCTGGATTCCTGCTCGGTGTGCGCGTCCTGTTTTGGATTCCAACTCCAGCTAACGGAAATCTGCATCTACCCTCACTGACACCATGGAAGAGCTCTAACATCTGGGTGACCTTAGCTAGGACACTGAATCAAACGACCTTTTGTGCTTCAATACGTACAGCAGACCAGCCGTTCCACACATGTCTAGTTGGCCTGCCGGTACAAGGGGTAGTAAACAATGCAACTGTTTCTGATTGGGTTCAAGCATTGCCCAACATAACGAGAGATCCAGGAGAGTAGATATTGTGGGCACAGTCAATGCCCCTCAGTGTTGGTGTTTTGGCTGGAAAGGAATGTGATGTACCACAGCCATGACATGATCAGGCCAAGGGGGTCAGAGTCTCTGTGGTCAGACCTGAAGCGTTATCACAATTTTACTGATGTCCGACCAAACAGTCCTCTGTTCCGTAATATGACAGCAAATAATAGTTCATGGTGTTCAGTTGTTAATGAAACTACTATCGATAGCTTACCAAAAGCATTACCTAGAGCTATATTCTTATTGTGTGGTAAAAAAGCTTATGCCGGTATTCCATGGAAACCAAGAGGAGGTCCGTGTACACTGGGGAGGCTATCATGGCTTACACCCAGCATAAGTATGATCTTAAATCACACAGTTACACAGAGGTCGTCAAAAACAAGCAACACTTGACTCCAATTGTAATGATAATGTTGATCCCTGGAATAGAGGGGAAATTATTGTAGCTAGCTTCTTTATGCCAGGAGTTGCTGCTGCTAGAGCATTAGCGCAATTAAATAAGCTTGCTGGCTGGTTAGGAAAACAAACTACTGAAACGGCAAAAATCCCAAGTGCCTTAGCAATAGATATTAACTCTGTAAGACATGCTACTCTTCAAGATAGAGCAGCCATTGATTTTTCATTGTTAGCACATTGAGATGGTCGCCAAGAATTTGGTGGAATGTGTTGTGTGAACTTATCAGGTCACTCTCAATCCATTCATGCTAGCGTTCAGAAATTGATGGACCAAACTCAGAAACTGCAGGAAGATGATGGATTTTTTGGCCTGGGAAAGTGGTGGAGCTCCTGGGGACTGGAAGGCTGGGTTGCATCTCTGATAAAAGAGGGACTTATGATGTTGTTTATTCTTCTCTGTATTCTGCTTGTGGTACCGTGCTTGTTATCCTGTCTGCAAAGGGCCCTGCAGTGCATGATAAACATGGCCTTTTTTGTCAAAAAACAAAAAGGGGGAATTGTGGGGAGCTACGGCAGGTCCATGGATTCCCTGACTGAGGGCATGAAGTTCGAACTCAGCCTTGAAGATATTGAAGCTTATCCATGAAGAATGAGGCACCGAAGGTATCCAGATGGGAAAGCAGAAGGCATCTGGAAGGGAAAGCAAAAAGCATCCGGAGGAGTGAGCGAGTCAAAGGGAGTAACTAACTGCAGAACAAGAGCTTGGCAAGATAACAGACTTCAGTAATGCAGCAAAGGGTTCTCCAATAATGTGCTGTTGCTAACTGATGTAACCAATGGCTAAAAGACGCATGTGTGCTAGAAACTCTATATAAGCAAGGGTTTGTAATAGTAAAGGAGAACTTATACTTAATCACCAAGAAGCATGCCACGTATCGGTTGCCTGCCTCAACCACGACACTCTGGCTCCTCCCCCTGAGTTCCTGAAGCCCTGTTCTACAGCCACTTCCACTGCCCTCCACACTCCAGCACAGGACTCGGCCAGGAGCGCTGGGAGCTGGCTCTGAGCACCCTGCCCTGGACGCAGCACTCAGTTTGGAGGATGCATCACCAGGGGGAAGGTTTCCCTTGTGATCACACAGTCCTTGGGCTCACTGGGACAGAGCCTTCCCCAGGGGGAGGACTGACCAAAATACAGTACTTCGGGATGTCAGCCAGCCCACTGCAGTAACGGAAGTCACAGGGGAAGCAGCCCCACATCCCCAGTGCCCTGCACCACAGGATAGCGCACAGCACAGCTCCTGTCCTGAAACACTCAAACATCCTCCTGGAGGAGGTCGTATGCAGGAACCAGTGCGGGCTATGAGGCAGCCGCGCTGGCACGCTCCCTCAGCTGCTGTGCGGTCGCTCGCCCGCTGGAGCCGAGGGAAGAGACGCAGGAGAACCGACGAGCGCTGGCCCGGCACAGCCGCACACAGCCCCGCTGCTCCCGAGCACACGGCTGTCAGACGGCAGCACCGGGCCCGGCACAGCTTGAGGCCCAGGCCAGAGCCACGGGCCGGGCGCTGCTCCCGGGACCGGCAGCCCAGGCCTCGCGGGGCAAAGGCACACGGACGCGGCCCTCCTACGGCCTAGACGGGTTTCCCGGCCGAGCGCCGCCGCTACCGGGCCTACACGTCCCCGGGAACGGGCGGCGGGCCCAGCGGAGCAGAGCCCCGCGGCGGGTGGGGGAGACCCGGGGGTAAGCCCGAGGGCCTCAGCCCGGGGCCGGCCCCGCCGCGTTGCCATGGAGACGCGCCGCGCGCACTCACCCTCCGCCTCCGCCTC
Source organism: Ara ararauna (assembly GCA_028858755.1). NCBI lineage: Eukaryota > Metazoa > Chordata > Aves > Psittaciformes > Psittacidae > Ara > Ara ararauna. The sequence continues at coordinate 12,110,349 of CM054380.1, read as the reverse complement.
TGCCGCCGCCACCCGCCCTCTGCCCCGCGCCGTCCGACAAACGCCCGGCCCGGCCCGGCCCGGCCGCCCCCCGTTTATCGCCGAGGCTGCCGACCGCGCAGCCAATCAGGAGCCGCCGGGGAGGGCAACGCGGCGGCGTTCAGCGGGCGTTTATCGCGCGGGGTCATTGCGAGCGGCACCGGCCATGGGAGCCGACCGCGGGGGGAAGGATGGTGGGGACTGAAGAATGGGGCTGTAAATGAGTAACCTCAAGAACGTCAGGCTTTCTTAGCAACTCTAGACAAAACGAAATTACTAACGGAAGCTTTGCCAGAGCTGCCTGGTGCTTACTGATAGGGCAACGATCCTGAAACAAAGAGAGGAAGAAATAACCACCAGCAGCCCGAAAGCCCACTACCACGTTTTTGTGGGCATACAGGAGGCATTCTCTGAAAGTACCATGTCATGGAGGGAATCGAATGAATATGTATGTTTAACGACAACATAATCACAGCCTGGTTGCTGCTCGGTAGGGACACGCTTGGAGGAGCGATCCCCCGCGTCTCCCGGCACCGCAATAAAGAATACCTGCTTGTCAACTTAAAACTTTGTTGGCGAGTTCCCGGAGTTCTCTCCGAATCAATCTGGCACCTCAGATGGGACCCTCTCTGCTCGGCTGCAGGACCCGCTGACAACAGGGCTCCCTAGGGCCCCCGGGACAAATTTCCCCAGAGGGACCCCTCGACTCACTCGGATCACTGCGGGAGCAGACAAGGACCATCACCATCACTCTACAGGTATTCTTCTGGTTATTTTATTTCGTGGCATTCGTAAGGCATAGGAGACGTCCTATGCAGGAATGCAGGTTAGCGTTCCATAAGGGGCAGGAGACGTCCAACACAGGAACGCGCTTAATAATCCGTAAGGCGTACGCAGGAACAGGAAAGCCTTCCGTAAATGGGGACAGGAAAATCTCGTAGGTAAAGGCATACACCCGGCTGCTAGTGTCCGTTTGGTATACAGGTATACATTCTGAATTGTTCCGTAAGGCACAGGAGACGTCATATGCGGGAACGCGGTTGTATTTTTCTGGTGTCTGACCCAATTTCTGAAAGCCGGTATTGATGCTGTGCTTGAGTAATTAATGAATGGCAAACCGTTTTTATTTTATCGTGCTGCTAATTAGTATTTGTGTCCCTGGTGTATGTTTTTGTTTTCAAAATTGTGAGCAACTGACCAGGATTTTTGGGATCCCACATGAATGTGTGTGTGCATAGCGTGTATAAGGAAATAACAGAAAAGAGCCCTTTGGGATGTATTCTGGCTCATTGGAAAGGATGAGGAGGACTCCCCAGGGGCTTGGTAAATAAAAAAACTTTAATGAAATATTGTAATCAATGGTGGCCATTATATACCTTGGAGGATCGGGAAAAATGGCCCAAAAATGGGACTTTGAACTACAATACATTGTTGCAATTAATGTTATTTTTAAGGCAACAAGGAAAACAGGGTGATGGGATGTATGCAGATATGTTTTTCACCTTAAGAAACCACCTGGACTGGGAGACAGAATGTGAAAGTAATGTAGCTCTGCCAGATCCCTAATTTTGGCTTTGGAAAAGGACAGGGAAAACCAGAAAGCTGAGCTGGAGAGATGTTGCTCAGCCTGTGATATTGGGGGAATGGTGTTTAAAGTTAAAAACAACCCTCAAAAAACCAAAAAATGGAGTCATCAGGAAGATAGGTTGGGGGATTATGTATCACAGGTACCTCCAAGAGGAGCACTCTTGGCATCTGCCCCATCGGTTATTGATAAGGAGGAAGAGGTTGCTGTCACTGGCAACAGAGCAGAAGGACTTGAGAATGTTCAAGAAGTGTGGAGAGCGTATAGGAATCAGGAACAGGTAGAGAAGAAAGAGATGAGTCGTGCTATAGGCATGGCTACAGTGGCTGCCTTTGGGACAAGTAGTAACTGGTGGAGGGACTAATGTGAGAGGACGAGGCAGAGGTAGAGGAGGAATGTCAGGCAGGTCACCCGGGGATCACCCTCTCCCAGCCTTGCCGGGGCAGGGACACCCAAACGTGTCCAGGCAGGGCTTGGATATGCCCAGAGAGGGAGACTCCACATCCCCCTGCGCAGCCAGTTCAGTACTCTACCACCGCAATGTAACAAGTTCTTCCTCATGTTGAGGTGAAACCTCTTGTGAGTCAGTTCATGGCCACTGCTCCTCATCCTGTGGCTGCGCACCACTGAAAAGAGTCCGGCACCTTCCTCCTGGCACCTGCCCCAAACCTCCAATCAGCTCCCTTCACCGGCTCTCCCCTTCTTCAAATCTGAGCCCTCATTCTCCTATGAAGAAACTTCTTTTACCCTCCACAAGCAGGGTGGTCAATGGGAGGGGGAGACACCAGGCTTTGCTCACAGGTTATCAGACCTCGCTGCTCCCCACACTCACCCCACTTAGGGCTACCCACCCCTGTGGGGCTGCTGGTCCTGTAAGAGCCCTGAGCTTATGCCAAAGCCTTTCCCACAGGCAGCACAGGCATAAGGACTATCCCCGGTGTGGATGTGCTGGTGCCAGATGAGGTGGGGATTCTGCCAAAAGCTGTCCTCACATTAGGCACAGGCATGGAGTTTCTCCCCTGTGTGGACCAGCTGATGTATCATAAGATCAGAGCTCACGCTGAAGCTCCTCCCACACTCCATACGCTTGTAGGGCTTCTCCCCGGTGTGGACCCGCTGGTGTCGTGTCAGATCTGAGCTCCTGCTGAAGCTCTTCCCACAGGTCCTACAATTGTAGGGTTTCTCCCCAGTGTGCACCCGCTGATGTCGTGTCAGGTTTGAGCTCCAGCTGAAGCTCTTCCCGCAGGTCCTGCACTCATAGGGTTTCTTCCCGGTGTGCACCCACTGGTGCAGGACAAGCTGGGAGTTCTCAGAGAAGCTCTTACTGCACTCGGCACACTTGTAGGGCTTCTCCCCGGTGTGGACCCAGTGGTGTCGTGTTAGGCCTGAGCTCACGCTGAAGCTCTTCCCACACTCTGCACACTCATAGGGTTTCTCCCCGGTGTGGACCCGCTGGTGTCGTTTCAGGCCTGAGCTCCCGCTGAAGCTCTTCCCGCAGGTCCTGCAATCGTAGGGCTTCTCCCCTGTGTGCACCCGCTGGTGATGGACAAGCTGTGTGCTCCTTGAGAAGCTCTTCCCACACTCGGCACACTTGTAGGGCTTCTCCCCAGTGTGGACTCGCTGGTGACGTGTCAGGGCTGAGCTCCCGCAGAAGCTCTTCCCGCAGGTCCTGCACTCGTAGGGTTTCTCCCTGGTGTGCACCCACTGGTGCAGGACAAGCTGAGAGTTCTTAGAGAAGCTCTGATCGCACACAGCACACTTGTAGGGCTTCTCCCTGGTGTGAACCCACTGGTGTCGTGTGAGGCCTGAGCTCACGCTGAAGCTCTTACCACACTCTGTACACTCATAGGGTTTCTCCCCGGTGTGGACCCGCTGGTGTCGTTTCAGGCCTGAGCTCCCGCTGAAGCTCTTCCCGCAGGTCCTGCACTCATAGGGCCTCTCCCCAGTGTGCAGCCGCTGGTGATGGACAAGCTGTGTGCTCCCTGAGAAGCTCTTCCCACACTCAGCACAATTGTAGGGCTTCTCCTCAGTGTGGACTTGCTGGTGACGTATCAGGGCTGAGCTCACTCTGAAGCTCTTCCTGCAGGTACTGCACTCATAGGGTTTCTCCCCAGTGTGCACCCTCTGGTGCCGGACGAGCTCTGCTTTGTCAGAGAAGCTCTTCCCGCAGGTCCTGCACTCATAGGGCCTCTCCCCAGTGTGCAGCTGCTGGTGATGGAGAAGCTGTGTGCTCCCTGAGAAGCTCTTCCCACACTCGGCACACTTGTAGGGTTTCTCCCCAGTGTGGACTCGCTGGTGACGTGTCAGGGCTGAGCTCACTCTGAAGCTCTTCCTGCAGGTACTGCACTCATAGGGTTTCTCCCCAGTGTGCACCCTCTGGTGCCGGACGAGCTCTGCTTTGTCAGAGAAGCTCTTCCCGCAGGTCCTGCACTCATAGGGCCTCTCCCCAGTGTGCAGCCGCTGGTGACGGACAAGCTGTGTCCTCCCGGAGAAGCTCTTCCCACACTCGGCACACTTGTAGGGCTTCTCCCCAGTGTGGACTCGCTGGTGACGTGTCAGGGCTGAGCTCACTCTGAAGCTCTTCCTGCAGGTACTGCACTCATAGGGTTTCTCCCCAGTGTGCACCCTCTGGTGCCGGACGAGCTCTGCTTTGTCAGAGAAGCTCTTCCCACAGGTCCTGCACTCATAGGGCCTCTCCCCAGTGTGCAGCCGCTGGTGATGGACAAGCTGTGTGCTCCCTGAGAAGCTCTTCCCACACTCGGCACACTTGTAGGGCTTCTCCCCAGTGTGGACTCGCTGGTGACGTGTCAGGGCTGAGCTCACTCTGAAGCTCTTCCTGCAGGTACTGCACTCATAGGGTTTCTCCCCAGTGTGCACCCGCTGGTGCCGGACGAGCTCTGCTTTGTCAGAGAAGCTCTTCCCGCAATCAGCACACTTGTAAGGCTTCTCCCCAGTGTGGACTCGCTGGTGACGTGTCAGGGCTGAGCTCACTCTGAAGCTCTTCTTGCAGGTACTGCACTCATAGGGTTTCTCCCCAGTGTGCACCCGCTGGTGCCGGACGAGCTCTGCTTTGTCAGAGAAGCTCTTCCCGCACTCAGCACACTTGTAAGGCTTCTCCCCAGTGTGCACCCTCTGGTGCAGGACAAGCTGCGCATTCCTGGAGAAGCGCTTCCTGCACTTGGTACACTTAAAGGGACGCTCCCCAGTGTGGGTTAACTGGTGCCGGATCAGATTCGAGCTCATTCTGAAGCTCTTCCCGCACTTGGTGCACTTAAAGGGACGCTCCCCAGTGTGGGTTAACTGGTGCCGCATCAGATTCGAGCTCATGCTGAAGCTCTTCCCACACTTTGTACACTTGTAGGGCTTCTCCCCAGTGTGGACCCATTGGTGTCGTGCCAGGCCTGAGCTCACGCTGAAGCTCTTCCCGCAGGTCCTGCACTCGTATGGTTTCTTCCCGGTGTGCACCCACTGGTGCAGGATGAGCTTCCAATTCTCGAAGAAGCTCTTCCCGCACTCGGCACACTTGTAGGGCTTCTCCCCAGTGTGGGTTAACTGGTGCCGGATCAGCTTCGAGCTCACGCTGAAGCTCTTCCCACAATTGGAGCACCTGTAGGGTTTCTCCCCAGTGTGCACCTGCTGGTGCAGGAGAAGCTGCGCATTCCTGGAGAAGCTGTTCCCACACTCGGCACATTTGAAGGGCTTCTCCCCAGTGTGGATTACCTGGTGACGGTTCAGCTTCCAGCTCACGCTGAAGCTCTTTCCACAGATCCTGCACTTGTAGGGTTTCTCACCAGCGTGCACCCGCTGGTGCTGGACGAGCTGCGAGTTCTCAGAGAAGCTCTCCCCACACTCAGCACACTTGTAGGGCTTCTCCCCGGTGTGGGTTAACTGGTGCTGGATCAGCTTCGAGCTCACACTGAAGCTCTTCCCGCACTCGGAGCACTCGTAGGGTTTCTCCCCAGTGTGCACTCGCTGATGCAGGACGAGCTGCGAGTTCCTGGAGAAGCTCTTCCCGCACTCGGCACACTTGTAGGGCTTCTCACCAGTGTGCACCCGCTCATGCAGGGCAAGCTGCGATTTCCTGGTGAAGCTCTTCCTGCACTCGGCACACTTGTAGGGCTTCTCCCCTGTGTGGGTTACCTGGTGCTGGTTCAGCTTCGACCTCACTCTGAAGCTCTTCCCGCAGGTCCTGCACTCGTAGGGTTTCTCCCCAGTGTGCACCCGCTGGTGCCGGATGAGCTGCAAGTTCCTGGAGAAGCTTTCCCCACACTCAGCACACTTGTAGGGCTTCTCCCCGGTGTGGGTTAACTGGTGCCGGATCAGCTTCGAACTCACGCTGAAGCTCTTCCCACAGGTCCTGCACTCGTAGGGTTTCCCCCTGGTGTGCACCCGCTGGTGCCGGATTTGCTGTGTGTTCCTGGAGAAGCTCTTCCCACACTCGGCACACTTGTAGGGCTTCTCCCTGTTGTGGATGACCTGGTGACGGATGAGATTCGAGCTCACGCTGAAGCTCTTCCCACAGGTCCTGCACTCATAGGGTTTCTCCCCAGTGTGCACCCACTGGTGCAGGATGAGCTTCGCGTTCGTGGAGAACCTCTTCCCGCACTCAGTGCACTTAAAGGGGCGCTCCCCGGTATGGGTTAACTGGTGGCAGATCAGATTAGAGCTTATGCTGAAGCTCTTTCCACACTCCGTACACTTGTAGGGCTTCTCCCCGGTGTGGATCCATTGGTGTCGTGTCAGGGCAGAGATCACTCTGAAGCTCTTCTTGCAGGTTCTACACTCATAGGGTTTCTCACCAGTGTGCACTCGCTGATGCAGGACGAGCTTAGACTTCTCGGAGAAGCTCTTCCCACACTCAGCACACTTGTAGGGCTTCTCCCCGGTGTGGGTTAACTGGTGCTGGATCAGCTTCGAGCTCACGCTGAAGCTCTTCCCGCACTTGGAGCACTTGTAGGGTTTCTCGATAGTGTGCACTCGCTGGTGCAGGACGAGCTGCCAGTTCCAGGAGAAGCTCTTCCCGCACTCAGCACACTTGTAGGGCTTCTTGCCGGTGTGGGTTAACTGGTGCTGGATCAGCTTCGAGCTCACGCTGAAGCTCTTCCCGCAGGTCCTGCACTCATAGGGTTTCTCCCCAGTGTGCACCCGCTGGTGCTGGATGAGCTGTGAGTTCCTGGAGAAGCTCTTCCCGCACTCGGCACACTTGTAGGGCTTCTCCCTGGTGTGGGTTACCTGGTGCTGGATCAGATTCGAGCTCACACTGAAGCGCTTCCCACACTCGGAGCACTCGTAGGGCCGTTCCCCTGTGTGGATCCTCTGGTGCTGGATGAGATGTGACTGGTGCTGGAAATTCTGCCCACATTCGGTGCAGCTGAAGGGTTTTTCTCCAGTGTGGATACTCTGATGCTCAATGAGGTTGGAGCTCACCTGGAAGCTCTTCCCACAGTCCCCATGTAGCATCAGTCTCCCCATGGAAGGGTTTCTCTGCTGGATAACGTCCGGCAGCTTCCTGGAGCTTTTTCCACACAGTGTCGCTCGGCTTTGCCTCTTCCCCAGAGGTCTCTGAATCCTTTCTGACCTGCGTGGCAGAACAGGGTCCTGTGCAGGACCCTGGGAACTCTTCTCTTTGGAGAGTCCTGAGCATAAACCATTGGGCTCCACTGGACTGGGAATTCCTTGATGGGCACTGTCTTCATTCTTGCTCACAATCCCATCTTCAGCTGCAATAAAATGAGAATCCAGAGAAGTCACAGGCAGGACTGGAAACTTTGGACAGGGGAAATTGCAAGGGGCAAAATCTAGAAATTATCAGATGCATTGACTTTAAGTATAAAACATTCTGGTATATCCCGGGTTCAGGACATGGTATTTCCCTCCAAACTACACAGTGGATTTTTCAGAGTGTTCACAGGAGCAAATGCTGTACATTGCCCTGCATGATTCACCAGAACCTGAATCTACTGAAATCACTGGCATATTAGAGGCAAAAGTTTACTGCTTGAATGGGAAAGATGGCTGCTCTTCCAGGATGTTGTATCTGAAAATCATAGAACCACAGGACGGTTTTAGCTAGAATGGACCTTACAGATCCATCCAGTTCCAACCTCCTGCCATGTGCAGGGACACCTTGCACTAGACCAGGTTGCTGCAAGCCCCATCCAACCCAGCCTTGAACACTGCCAGGGATGGGGCAGCCACAGCTTCTCTGGGCAACTTGTGCTGGCCTCTCAGTATCCCCACAGGGAAGAACATCTTTTATCTTATCTAAATCTCCCCTCTGTCAGTTTAAAGCCATTCCTCCTTGTCCTGTCTCTACCTGCTCTTGTCAGAAGGCCCTCTCCACATTTCTTGCTGGACCCTTTAGGTGCTCGAAGCTGCTCTAAGATCTCCACAGAGCCTTCTCTTCTCCAGGCTGAACAAGCCCAGCTCTCTCTGCTTGTCTCCATACCATGTTACTAAAAGTTGAACTGGCAGTCAGAGGAAGGCCATAAGGAACTGCCTTGTTCAGCAGAACATTACTTGGGTTGCAACAGTCATCTCCATGCTCTTGTGCTGCTGGTATTGTAGAGACAAAGAAGATGCACAGGGCATGAGACACGGAGACCACATGGAGCCTGGCTTATGCCAGTCTTAGAGCAGAAGCAAATGAACTCTGTGCTTTCACTGGCGCAGAACAAATGCGTTGTGCAAGGTGGTGGCTGAACTGAAGATCCCCCATGGCTGGTTCCAGATTACGCTCTGAGGAAATCCAATAAATGCAGAAGATGAAGGTGGGTGCAAGTCAAATTAACGCTATCTGAACAGTTATGAATGGCTCCTGGGAAAAAGGCAATGAACAGATCCCTGCCCTCTTATGTACATAAGATCTTGCAGAAGCGTTACTAGTATGAATGTTCACTGCACAGACCCAAGGTCACCTGAAAACCTGTTCAAGACAAGGGGCTTGTGCTGATTTCTAGGGTATACAGAGAGCAGCGACTCCTTCCAGCCCACTGCTCTGAATGTGGTTTGATGAGCATCTAGCAGGTTCAGAAGCACGTGCCCCCAACAATGTTGTGGCTTTTGCTGTCCACAGGAAACACAGCTCTTTGTAGGCTGAATGAGCAAGACAGGACCTGTGTGACATGCACACAAAGCACATCTCCAGATCTGCTTAAAGATTCAACAGGTATCTTGTGGCTCTCTGAATACTCTTATGAAATAAACCAGGAACATATCAGTCACGTGGGATTGCAGTACAAACATGTGTCCCCAGTTTTGTCAAAAGGGACATGTGGAGTCCAGAAGCATTCCCAAAAGACATTCACCCTTCACCAAAACTCGTAAAGAAACTAAGCTGCTGTGGGCTGAATGAACCTCACAGGGCAGTAAGGAAGGAAAAAGGGAGGTGGAAACATTTGCTGATGATTTTGTGTTCCTCAGGGTTAAAGACACAAAGGCTGACTACAAACTGTGGCAGAGCCTTATGGTTCTGACCAACCAGGTGACAGGTGATGTTCACTGCAGGTAAACAAAGAACTTCAGAGGAGAACAGCCTCTACAGCTTGCACTTACACCAAGATGGGCCTAGGATGCTCTTGATACCATTCAGGAATAGCACCTTGGAGTCTGAGCAGCAGGATGAAAACTGCAGCTCCCAGGCAGACAACACAGCCAGTCAAGCATCAATGATTGCTGGGGGCAAAAAACTAGGGAAGAAAAGAGAATGTAATTCTGCCTTGCTGCTCAAACCCCACCTTCTGACTGTGTGCAAGGGGGAAACGGATCCCCCATGTCAGGGACACTCTAACAGAGATGAGGAAGACAGAGGCATGACAGGAATGATCAGAGGCACAGAACAGCTTCTGTAGAGGAGATGAGTCAACTGCCCATTCTGCTGGGAAAAGCTAGAGCTGATGGGGGTATCACAGAGGACTATAAAAACACAATTGGCCTGGGGGGTGGTTTGGTATCTATCCTGCACCATCTGTTCTAAATTAACAACTCCTGGCAGCACTAAAAGGCACTTTTAAAGCAAACTAAGGGAGGCAGCAATTCATAAATCACCTGAATAAGCTGTGGAACTCCTTGCTGCAAGCTGTCATGGATGCTGCAATGTACGCAGCTTCAGAAGGCAAGAAGACAGATCTTGAGACATTATGTGTCCAGTTCAGGAGCTTCTGAAGCCACAGATTGCTCAGGCCTGTGAAAGGATACAGGGACACATTACTGCTTGTCTGCCCTTCTCTGGGTCTTGATCAAAGGTTGGGCAGCCTGCTGGATGAGGAAAGGCTGAGACAGCTGGGCTTGTTCTGCCTAGAGAGAAGGCGGCTCAGGGGAGACCTGATCACCACAGTCCAGGATTTAAGGGTGGCTGCGAAGAAGACAAAGGTTCCCTTTTCACAAGGAGTCACATAGAAAAGGCGAGGGGTACAAGCCACTCCTGGGGAGATTCTGGTTGGACACAAGAGGAAAATTTTTCCCAATGAGAACAGCCAGCCATTGGAATAATCTCCCCAGGGAAGTGGTGCACTCCCAACGTTGGATACTTTCAAGATTCAGCTGGACAGGGCACTGGGACACCCAGCCTAGGTCATGCTTTGTCTGGAAAAGTGGTACTGGATAATCCTTGAGATCCCTCCCAGCCTGGTGGCCCGTGGGGCTAGGAATACCGTTGTCACAGGCAGCAGGTGAAGCTGGACGGGCCCTGGCCCAACCCAGCACCGCCGCCCTTGTACATCCTGTGGGCGCTGGTGCTCCCGGAGCCCTGTTTCTCACGACGGGTTCACACCGATGGCCCTTACCTGACGTGCCGCTCAGAGCACTCTTCCCTTCGCAGGAGCCGAGACGGGACAACCCCAGTTCCTCCTTCTGATCCATGTGGATGATCAGCTCCGGCGCCGGCGCCGGCGCCGGCTCCGCTCCGGGGGCCTGCTCCGGGGAAAGAAACGAAGAGGCTCAGGCGAGCTGGGCCTTCACCGACCGCTACCAGCGGCGCGGCTCGGGAGCGAGCGGCTCCGCGCCCAGCAGGGACCCCGGCTCCAGGGGGCGTGCAGCGGAGAGCACCAGGCCCCGCAGCACCCCTCGGCCACGGAGGCCCATGCGGCCGCGGGGGGCGGGCTTCCGGGCCAAGCCCTACCGGGTCAGGCCCCGGTCCCTGCGGCCCGGCCCGACCCGGCCCGCCCTCAGCGGCTGCACCGGCGCACCAGGGGGCGCTGCCCCGTGACGGCAGCGACCAACGGCGGGCGGTGCCTTCGCCGCCAAGAACGGACGAAGATGGCGCCGCGGCGCTGCGCTGCGCTGCGCTGCGCTGCGCTGCGCTGCCGGCGGCGATGGTCCCGTCCTACGGCGGGGCTCCGCGGGCCTGTCGGTACCGAGGGCAGCTCCCCCCGCGGGTGGGTCACCTGCTGCCGGAGCCCCTGAAGCTCTGTCTGCTCTCCCGGGCGGGGTGTCCGGGGCGGGAGGAGGCGCCGGCGCTGCCGGAGGGTGTCCCCGCAGGCGAAGGGTCTCTCTCGGGGTACCTGTGGAAGGCTTCAGCTCTGCGTGCTGGGAAGGCTCCTCCGTGCTACCCCAACAGCCAGTGCCCACCTCGGGGGCAGTGGAGGCCCTCCGTGGCAGGAGCTCGAGGAACAAGACAGGGCAGCAGCCAGCGCTTTCTAAGGAGAAAGCGTCCGGAGGACACAAAGCAGAGCTCTGGAGGTTTGTAGGTGGACTGCCTGCCCTTCCAAGAGATGGTGACAGAAGGAGGCACCAAATGTCATCAGTTCTAAGTAATGTAAAATCTGGTGCCTTTGTAATGGAAAATAACTTGAGATGTTTGAAGGTAGTGGACAGTTTTAGTTCTTTAGGACCTTAATACAAAGATGTAAGAAAAAAAGGACGTGGGCATGGGGGGTACCCGGGACCAGCAGATGTTAATGAATCCATTGAGCTGGTGTAAACATCTACGGGAGAGCACCCGGGACGAGCAGATGTCCAGGATGGAGACTGCCTTGGGGGTGTGCCATGGGGTGGCTCCCGTGGCTGAACTGGAACTAGACTGACAGGGAGCTGGGGAATCTACCCTAGCAGATCCACTGGTTAAATTAAAACTAGGGACTAGAGGAAATAAAGTGAATTTTAGTGGCTACAGGAGCAACTTATTTGGCATTAAATCAGAGGGAAAGGAATTTGTTACAGATGTGGGAGCTCCTGGCTGCCAAGGAAAAAAAATAAAAAGAGGAAAAAAAAAAAAAAAAAGTCATTCTTTCTGAAACCCTTAAAGTACAAACTGGGAAAACAAACAGGAATTCATAGATTTTTATGCATGCTAAATTCTCCAAAATATTATGCCGAGAAGGAACATTTAAAGAAGGCAAAATGGAATTAAGAGTTAAAAACGATCCATTAATTACTGCAGTTTTGAGTTTATCTTTAATTCAACAAAAGCAAACAGGAGGACCTCCCTGAAATGGAAGAAATTCTTAATCAGGTATATCTGGGAGTACGGGCATCTGAAGTTCCAGGTAAGGTGAAAACTGCTTTGCTTGTTAAAGTAGAAATAAAAGGGGGGCCCGCCCAATTAGAATAAAACAATATCCCTTAAAATTAGAAGATCAGAAGGGAATTTAAAAAAAAATTAAAAATCGATAAATTTAAAAATGTAGATTATTAATTAAATGTGAATTGGAATATAATACTCCTGTCTTGACAGTAAAGAAATGAAGGTTCAAGATCTTAGAGCAATCAACAAATTTGCAGAGGATATTCATCCAGTAGTAGCTAATCCGAATACCTTATTGACTAAATTGAATAATAATCAGGAATGGTTTGCCGTCTCGGATTTAAAGGACACTTTCTTTTGCTTACCATTGGCCAAAGAAAGCCAAAATTTATTTGCTTTTGAATGGAAAATCCTGACACGGGAAGGAAAACCCAATTTACTTGGATGGTATTACCTCAAGGGTTTAAAAACTGTCCAACAATTTTTGGAAATCAGTTAACACGAGAACTAGAATCACGTAAGGCACCCACTCAGACAGGGACTCTGTTACACTATGTGGATGACTTATTAATTGCCACAGAAACAAAGGAAGAATGTATCCAGTGGATGGTGGGATTAACTTAAACCCTCGGTGATCACTTAAATCCAGAGTGAGAGAGCACTCCTGAGCAATCTAAGCTTCCAAGACTGCATCAGGGCAGCTGGAGAGGCAGGGAACCTGAGCAGAAAAACACTGCTGGTACCTCTGAACCCCTGTTCAGGCGGATGGCGGCTCAAACGTGTTTTTGCTTAAGGCTGCATCACCTCTCCCATGTGCTTCGTGTTTCATTACACAACAAGCAGCACATATGCAATGCCTCTGAAAGGAATTTCATGGGGGCATGATACTAAAAACCATGCAGGCACATTTGAAAGGCACTTCGAGAACAGCTCCAGTCCCCTTGAAGAAGCACAGGAAGGAGTGCTCTTGGATTTACCCCTTTGATACCTAAAAGCTGGCACTCTTAAGTGTCATCTGGTGGAAGGGGAAGGCGCATAAGTCACACCTCCGCTTTACAGCATTCCTGTACGCTGTAGTTACACTGGGCCCTCCACGGGGCTTGGCCACAGCAGAGACCTTGGTGATGGATCACACCCACTCAAGAAATGGCAACAAGACAAGGAATATGTTCTGAAATACGTGTACGCACGGAACTGTGCCTGTGTAAGAAAACAGCTCTCTTTTCAGATGCAAGATGTGGGAATGTATGTAAACATCTGCAGCACAGCTTTTCAGAATAAACCTATGGAGGCTCTTTTTTCAGGCAGGAAACATGACAGCACACAAATCAACGTGGTGGTAGCTGCAAAGGATGACCCATAGAGCTGCTCAGCACTTCACTGTCAGAGAATTTATAAGCAGTGTGTTCCAAAGCTCACTCGGGGCTCACATGGTGTTTATTGGCAAGACGAGCTTTGTACAATGCCAGTAATGTACCTGCTCCTTTCTTTAGCTTAAAAAGCAAACCAATACCTTTGTTGAAAAGTTGGGTTTGGTTTGCTTTTTCTGCAGCCTTGGAAGTGTTAAACAGAAGTATCAACGTATTTTTGCTAGCTGTTGCTACACACTGTAAATGAAAATGAAAGCAATGTATTTTCTAAGACAAAGGAGCCTGCATTAGGAAGGCAACATAACACAAGAATGTATACCAACAGAACTGGCTGGCAACACATCATTGCTGGCACATGGCAGCACCAGTGCTAGCTTGGGAAGGCTGGCTTTGCTTAAGGAGTAATGAAGCAGGGGATTGAATGCTTTCTGTCAGGGAATTGGCAGTGCATGTCAGAAACGTCCTTGTGGTCTTGAAGGTCGCAAAAGTCTTGTAATCCTTTTCTCATCGTCTGGGAAAAGTTTTAGAATTACAAGAGACATCTCAGTTTGTCAATGGCAGCAACAAGGAAGCACCAAGCCAAGCCCCCGCAAAGCAGTTACCTCCAAACCCTGACAGCACAGATGCGGTATTTAAGTCATCTTTCTGCATTAGGCGGGGACTGCCCTGTTGCAAGGTTTAAGGATGACAAAGACAGGAGGATGGAGACACTTTCTGTGAGTAAAATTCACCGTTTTTTCCTAACATACTAAACAGTTTTTTATGACACAGTGTTATTTGAATGACTGTAATTTACATCCACTGAATTGTGACACAGCCTTAACTGAAGATGTCATAATTGATTACAAAAGCTTTGATTGTAAATGCAAGTCGTACCTAAAAGAGAGTAAAAGAGCTGGGAAGGGATCTTACTTACTTTCCCAAATGAAGACTGGTGAGTAGGACTGAAGTTTTTTCAGGGATGAAGTGTGTACTTGAGAGAGAAATACATGGTACGCTGAGGGTAACAACATTTACTAGAATGCCACTTAAGGCAAGCCTTGTCCTTTTCACATCCCAAAGTTGGCTTTTGCACAAGAAGGTGGGTGAGGAAAAGTGATGGGACAGCCAGGGAAGAAAACTATCCCCAATTCCTGACGATTCACCACATGTGGCAGAAGGCTTTGCTAGGAGGTCCCCCCACACACACTATACCTGCCATAGACCTGACAGAGAAGAGGTTCATCAGTGGCCACCCCTTTCCCCTCCACCAGGAGCCTTCCCTCCGAGGCCAGAGAAGATCTTTCCCACAGCCCATCCTCCCAGCTGGCACCTCCCTTTTTCCCCAGCTCTCTCTTACCTTGGGGCTGCACTGCCTACATGAACTGGGCTCTCTCCCTGACTGATCTCTCCCACCTCTCCTTCCTGCAGGGGGCCCATGTCCACTGCTCTTATTACTTATAATTTATCATTAGTACCTTACAAATTGTTTATTGTATGTCATAGAAATCAAATAAACTCAAAGATATATAGAATAAAAAATAAAAATATTGACACGTTCCAAATATACAAACACTTTCAGAAATCCGGCTTCTGATTTTGAAGTGTTGAGTCCATTTTGTTCAGTAAGACTCTGCAGACTCAGAACTGCCAGAACGACAAAAGTCAGAAGATGCTGTGATAATAAATATGTAAAAGATGAGAGTTTAGGGTCCAAGGCTTCCCCAAGAGTCCCAGACAGCTTACAGCCTAAGATCACTTTGGAAATGACACTGATCAGGTTGTCTGACTAGTCTGCTACAGATAGCTGCAAGAGACACAGACACTCCAGACCCAGCGAGTGGGCATGCAGCCAGGCAGCACGAAACTGTCTCAAGTCAAAGAGAAGTCAAGCAGCACAGAATGTCTAGGTATTCTGGGAAGCACCCTGTTCCCTCTTCCCAAGTCCGAAGCCTTGACTTCCAGAGCATGTGTGTGAATTTGTTGTTTAAACTAACTTCCAAGAAAAGAGCCTTGCCTAAACCAGTGGGCATTCTGGAAAGGCGAGAGGCAGCTCACAGGAGCATAGTTCACCTCTAGGGTCATCTTTCAAAACAAGAAGCTGCTATCACATGAGTCTGCCCAGCAAACCATGGAAAACTGTCTTGCCTTGGCCAGGAAGGCACAAACACAACTGCCAAATGGTCAAAGCATTTCTGAAGTGCAAGTGAGAGTAGAGACTAAAAAATCCCAACTGCTTGCTGCCAGCTTTAGCCAGATTGCTCCTTCCCATCCCTGCTGGTACACTTTGATTAAACAGACTTACTGCCCCTATATATTTGATTAATCAGCTATTGAAGTCCACCACCCCTTTTCAGATGAGGAGAAAGATCACTCCTTAACCTGGAAGGTGTCCTGCCTTACCCAATACTGTCTGTGCCACATGGTGAGACAGGACCCACCTGACATTATCATCTTCTGTTTCCTCATAGCGCAACATTTCCCCCTCTCCTATCTCTGCGCTCTCCATTGCAGGCGGTATTGCTGGTTAGTGCTGGAGATAAGACAACCTAAAAGGCAAAACCAGAGATGGGTCTTAAGAGGGAAGCTGCCTTCATGAAGGGATGGGTATGAAATGCTGAGCCATATAGCAAGCAGCCTCTGAGCTGCTCCACCATGCAGGGTGGTGAGGAGCAGCCACTGGCCATTTCCACAGCACAGCAGGCACTTTCAAGGAGGCAGTCTTGCTTGTTCAGTTCAATTACCCCAGTGAACCTCAACACTAACACCCAGCTCACAAAATATTAGCCTCAGAGGAGACGTACAGCACAGCACGCTGCATTTGCTTTCCCACTTCAGGATGGCTCCTGGCTGAAAATGATCAGAGACCTCCACATTAGCTATCCGCACTGAAATTGTGAGCAAGCTGCTTTCCACTGGTGCTCCCAAACATTTCATCCAATGCCAGACTCTGAGCAGAGCAGAAGCAAAGGGAAACGCCTCTCCTTCAATCATGAGGAATAACAAGCTACTTCATTTTCACAGTGATACGGAGCTTTCCCTACAAGCAAGCAGTGGTGAATTAGGGCAGGAGTCAGGCAGCTCACAGGGAGACAAACACCTTCCCTGCAATGGAGTATATGCAGAGGAACTTCCAAAGCAGGGACACATTTCACTGCTCTGCCTTTTCTGGGCTGTGCTGCATGTGAAGAGTCAAAACGGCTGCTGCAGATGAGTCCTGCTACCACTCACACTCTCCTCTCCTGCCTAGCAGGGGCAGGGTTTACTTCAACCCCCAGAAGCAACTGAGCTTTCCCTCCTCTTCTGCGAAAGGAAACAAACAAAAAAATCTCCATGGATGTAGCAGGACACCCAAAGACCTACCCAGAAGCAGGAGTGAGACACCTGCCTTAGAGCTGAGTTTCCTCTTCAGCAGAAACCCAGCCACCTCATTTATAAAATGGGCCTGTCATCAGCTTTGTGCAGAGCAGCACCATCACCTTACAGGCAGCCTTGCCAGATGAACAAGGAACTGAGCTGCTTCCTGGCTCTTGGAAAACACTCCCTGGAAGAGAGCCATCCCTCATGCTCTCCCATTTGAGGTCAGCCCCCTCAGGGCTGGAAGAGCAGGCAGGCAGCTGCAAGTTCAGCAAGCTCAGCACAGGGCCAGCACCAGCACATCAGCTGCTGGCTCCCAGCTCTCATGGAGCAGGCCACTTATAAAATAACTGCCCCCTGGTGTGGGCAGCTACAGCAGTTCCATGGATTCCCTGACTGAGGGCATGAAGTTAGAACTCAGCCTTGAAGATATTAAAGCTTATCCATGAAGACTGAGGCACCGAAGGTATCCAGATGGGAAAGCAGAAGGCATCCGGAGGAGTGAGTGAGTCAAAGGGAGTAACTAACTGCAGAACAAGAGCTTGGCAAGATAACAGACTTTAGTAAGCAGGGTGAGCGACTCGTCAAAAAAAAAAGGAAAAAAAAGGAAAAAAACGCCAAACAAAACCACCAAAAACCTCTTGATCTATTGAAGTATTGGGGTGGTTCATAGAGACAGCACAAACTAAGCCTAAAGAGGCCTGCAACACACTGGGCCCAGGGGACGAGTCCTGCTTATTGTGTTTAAAGTCGAAACAAGAACTGCTAACTGAAAAAGCAAGAGGGGTAGTGCAACCACAAGCTTTACCAGCTGCCACCCAAGCAGCATCAGGGTGGCAGAGAAAGATAAAAAAAAAAGAAAAAAAGGGTAATGACACAGCAAACTCCTTGACTGTTAACACTGTGCAGTTTACTTCTGCAGCTGCTTTGCATTCCTTTTGCATCAGAATGCCTCTGCTTTAAGGAATTACTTTAACCTGTCTTTACATCTCAAGAACTGATAACCTGGGGGAGGGGGTATATTTGTGTCCTCCTCCCTACAGGTCCATGGCTGCTGCCTGCAAAGTTTGTCAAGCCTTGCCATGAGCTGGACAGACGAGTGGAAGAACCTGATGCCTCAGCTACAGGAGCTGACCATGAAAACCCCAAGCAGAATGAGATAGAGGAAGAGAAAAATGAATGATTGCAAAACATCACTTGGGGGCAACTGAAAAGTAACAGCTTGAATATGTGTGCTTTTAAAGTAACTATTATTAGAGGCTGTGATCTTGTGTATAAACCCACCTGTGTATTGTATGGATTTGTTACTTGTAAAAGAGACATTAGAGCATGCAAATTTGCAGCAGCTGCTAAAAAAGGCTAAGGCAAAAGCTAGAAAGATTCTAATACAATGACAGTGTTATAAAACAGGCAGTGGAACAAATTAAGAGGGTGGGAGAACTCCACTGGTAAGAAATTTCTTTGGCTGGTCCCTCGCTGCCATCAGCATCTTCAACATGCTGCTGCACCCTGTAATAGTTACTTTGCTAATGTAAATCTGTATGTGCTTTGCCATAGTAGCTACTTGTTACTGGATGAAGCAGGTGAAACTCTGCATTGACAGCTCAGTGCAAGGACTGAGGTTGGCCAAATGCCTCCTACCAGAGTCAAGGGCAAGACTGGGTTGGCCTCTGTGTTTGCCACCAAGAAGAACCTTCAGCTCCACTGTTGGCTTCAACCCAGCAGGTGTTGAGAGATGGAGACACATGCCATGCCAGAGCTTGATGTGAGAGGTGGCCTCCCCTGTTATCAGAGAGCCATCCAGTGGAAGAGCCAACGGTGTTTACACACAGCTCAGGGAAAACCAGAAAAGCTCTTATGGTGTGAAAAGAAATCTTTCACTGGCAGCACTGAATGGAATATCAAGAAGGATCACCCCAAGTAGTAGAGCTTAGAGCAATAGCAATGGTATTTCAACATTTTCCTGGCCTGATTAATATTGTTACTGACTCTGCTTATGTAGCCGGGTTGGTACAGCAATTAGACAAAGCAGTTTTGGGACAGGTGTCCAATGAAAAATTGTTTGGGATCCTAAAATTAATACGGCTAACAATACAAAAACAGAGACATCACTATTATATTATGCATGTTAAGAGTCACACCACCCTCCCAGGTTTTATAGTGGAGGACAATGCAAAGGCAGATGCACCAGTATCTGTGGTTGCCCTTGGACCTGTTCCAAATATAAAACAACAACTGCAAGCATCTCATCAATTTTTCCACCAAGGCTCTCTTGCTCTAAAACGACAGCTTAACATTTCCAATAGTGAAGCATGAGCCATAGTTGCTGCCTGCCCTGACTGTCAAGGCCAGCATGTTCCTGCCTATTTTGGCACTAATCCTTGGGGTTTACAAGTGTTACAGGTTTGGCAAACAGATGTTACACTTGTTGCTGAATTTGGCAGGCAGAAGTATGTGCATGTTTCCAGAGATACATTTTTTTCTGCTATTGTGGCCACCGCTCATACTGGTGAATCTGCCCGGGATGTTATTCGCCATTGGCAGCGCGCTTTTGCAACCTTAGGGGTTCAACAGCAAAAAACAAAAAAACAAAAAAACAAAAAAACCCCATACAATGGCCCTGCTTATGTGTTAGTGAAGGTTGCATCTTTTTTGCAAGCCTGGGGAGTTTCTCATGTCACTAGTATCCCCCATTCTCCAACAGGTCAAAGCATTGTAGAACGAACCTGTGATACGCTCAAACGTTTTCTTTAAAAACAAAAAGGGGAATGCAAGTATTTTCTCCACACAAACAGTTAGCAAAAGCACAATTTGTACTAAGTTCTTTAAATTTGTCTAGTTTTGATTCTCTTTCCACAATACAGCATTTGTGACATCTGATGGACGATTCCTTGCCCAGTCCACTGGTTCTATGTAAAGACCTACATGATAACAAGTGGAAAAGACCAGAGCCATTGCTGACATGGGGTCGAGGATATGGCTGTGTACGGCTAGCAACAGGACCATACTGGATGCCAGCAAAATGTATAGAGCCCCATAACTCAACAACTGAAAGAAACAACGACAGAAATCTTTGTTAATATCTCTTCTATTATGTGTGACCATGGGTAATGGAGAAGTAAACTGGGCACATTTGTTAAATCCCCCATTATTCCGACCTGTTACATGGTGTGTAGGATTCAGTGGTATGCCACATGTTATAAAGGTTCAAGTGACTTCAAATCAGACTAATCTTACTGAAATAATGCTGCCTGGAGTAGTGGCTGGCTAGGTTAATTACACAGGTCAAGCAGTGATAGAGCAGACACAGCAAATTGTAAAAAACATGCTAGTAAAACAAAAAGGGGGAATGATAGCGGAGACCCAAAATGCACGAATCAACAAAGCATTGTTTGTCTTAAATGTTTTAACATGATCCAGTTCTGATTTACACATGGGCATGAATGTCCCCCCAATGATTAGACGTTTTTCTGCACTAACCCATGTAGGCCCAGATCTGATGCCAGGGAAAGAACCTGTTATGGTAATTGTAAAGGTTTGGGAAATCATAACTGGGAAGGTCCTCTTAGGTTAATAACTTGGGGAAGAGGGTATGCTTGCGTTTCTACAGATGGAGGCCCCCGCTGGATTCCTGCTCGGTGTGCGCGTCCTGTTTTGGATTCCAACTCCAGCTAACGGAAATCTGCATCTACCCTCACTGACACCATGGAAGAGCTCTAACATCTGGGTGACCTTAGCCAGGACACTGAATCAAACGACCTTTTGTGCTTCAATACGTACAGCAGACCAGCCGTTCCACACATGTCTAGTTGGCCTGCCGGTACAAGGGGTAGTAAACAATGCAACTGTTTCTGATTGGGTTCAAGCGTTGCCCAACATAACGAGAGATCCAGCAGAGGTAGATATTGTGGGCACAGTCAATGCCCCTCAATGTTGGTGTTTTGGCTGGAAAGGAATGTGATGTACCACAGCCATGACATGATCAGGCCAAGGGGGTCAGAGTCTCTGTGGTCAGACCTGAAGCGTTATCACAATTTTACTGATGTCCGACCAAACAGTCCTCTGTTCCGTAATATGACAGCAAATAATAGTTCATGGTGTTCAGTTGTTAATGAAACTACTATCGATAGCTTACCAAAAGCATTACCTAGAGCTATATTCTTATTGTGTGGTAAAAAAGCATATGCCGGTATTCCATGGAAACCAAGAGGCGGTCCGTGTACGCTGGGGAGGCTATCATGGCTTACACCCAGCATAAGTATGATCTTAAATCACACAGTTACACAGAGGTCGTCAAAAACAAGCAACACTTGACTCCAATTGTAATGATAATGTTGATCCCTGGAATAGAGGGGAAATTATTGTAGCTAGCTTCTTTATGCCAGGAGTTGCTGCTGCTAGAGCATTAGCGCAATTAAATAAGCTTGCTGGCTGGTTAGGAAAACAAACTACTGAAACGGCAAAAATCCCAAGTGCCTTAGCAATAGATATTAACTCTGTAAGACATGCTACTCTTCAAGATAGAGCAGCCATTGATTTTTCATTGTTAGCACATGGAGATGGTCGCCAAGAATGTGGTGGAATGTGTTGTGTGAACTTATCAGGTCACTCTCAATCCATTCATGCTAGCGTTCAGAAATTGATGGACCAAACTCAGAAACTGCAGGAAGATGATGGATTTTTTGGCCTGGGAAAGTGGTGGAGCTCCTGGGGACTGGAAGGCTGGGTTGTATCTCTGATAAAAGAGGGACTTATGATGTTGTTTATTCTTCTCTGTATTCTGCTTGTGGTACCGTGCTTGTTATCCTGTCTGCAAAGGGCCCTGCAGTGCATGATAAACATGGCCTTTTTTGTCAAAAAACAAAAAGGGGGAATTGTGGGGAGCTACGGCAGGTCCATGGATTCCCTGACTGAGGGCATGAAGTTCGAACTCAGCCTTGAAGATATTGAAGCTTATCCATGAAGAATGAGGCACCGAAGGTATCCAGATGGGAAAGCAGAAGGCATCTGGATGGGAAAGCAAAAAGCATCCGGAGGAGTGAGCGAGTCAAAGGGAGTAACTAACTGCAGAACAAGAGCTTGGCAAGATAACAGACTTCAGTAATGCAGCAAAGGGTTCTCCAATAATGTGCTGTTGCTAACTGATGTAACCAATGGCTAAAAGACGCATGTGTGCTAGAAACTCTATATAAGCAAGGGTTTGTAATAGTAAAGGAGAACTTATACTTAATCACCAAAGAAGCATGCCACGTATCGGTTGCCTGCCTCAACCACGACACTCTGGCTCCTCCCCCTGAGTTCCTGAAGCCCTGTTCTACAGCCACTTCCACTGCCCTCCACACTCCAGCACAGGACTCGGCCAGGAGCGCTGGGAGCTGGCTCTGAGCACCCTGCCCTGGACGCAGCACTCAGTTTGGAGGATGCATCACCAGGGGGAAGGTTTCCCCCTGATCACACAGTCCTTGGGCTCACTGGGACAGAGCCTTCCCCAGGGGGAGGACTGACCAAAATACAGTACTTCGGGATGCCAGCCAGCCCGCTGCAGTAACAGAAGTCACAGGGGAAGCAGCCCCACAACCCCAGTGCCCTGCACCACAGGATAGCACACAGCACAGCCTCCCCAGTCAGAGGACAGAGGGAGCCAGGTTCAAGGGTGCTATTTTCATCTTGATCAGTCACTGGACAGCAAGCACCACACCAGGTCGGCAAACTTGTCACAGCTCCAAACATCCACCATGGGGAAGAGAAACTGAAGCAAAGAGGCAGAACCTGCCCAGGCTGAGGCAGGAGCTGGTCATGGGCCCAGGGGAACAGCCTGCCTGCCCCACTGCACAGCCAGCCTCCTGCCAGCACAGCTGCACAAGTCCTGATGGCATCCTGGCTTCCTGCGCAGCTGCCTTCAAGTCAGGCACTCCTCAAGAAATCCAGATTGCAAAATTAAACTAGAGAAACTGGTTCCAATTTATCATATGCTTCCAGACAGGCAGAGTCCTGGAGGTAGGGTGTGCTGCCTCTGCCTGCTGCCAGGCCTGCAGCCACTGGCCCAGAGGAGCAGGTGAGAGCAGAGCTACAAAGAGCACTCCAGCACCACCCTGCAGACAGGAAGAGGCCTACAGGTTGATTGACATTACACCCAACCCAAAGGGACCCACCAGGTCAAGCCTCAGACATGACTGGTTAACAGCAGCAGCAATGGCTCAAGGCTCCCAATGGCCAGACGTACACAGTGTGACTCCAGAGATCAGCATTCTACAAGACACATCTGCTAACTCACTTGACAGAGCCTCTGAACTCATGTCTTGCAACACACTCATGTTTAGCAGCACTCAACAGCACTGGGACTTTGCTCCCCACGCCATGGGGCATCTGGTGGTGTTTCAGAAGCCTTTACCCAAATCTGTAACTAGTGTTGTAGAAGCACAACTCAGAGCAGTCAATTACTGTTCCAGCAGCAGTGTCTGCTGCCGGAAGAAGGGGTTAGTGCACAAACAGTCATTTAAGGACTTTGGTGCTGTCAGACTTGTATCTCCCACAGCTGTTTTGGCAGATGCTCCACCTGACACGATCGCCTCTACAGCGATATGCAGGGCAGTGACAACATCAGTCCCTACAACCCAAGGTGAGGACAGTACAGACACAGGACAACATGGAAGCTGAGATTTTTCCCAATACCATCCAGCATAGACATGATGAGCCGTGAATTCAGGAGACAAGTCAGCACAAATCAAACCCCTGGCCTTTTCAGTACTACCGTACCACATGAGAACTCAGAGGAAGGGAAGTAAGAATCATTGTATCTCTTACCATTACACATCCCTTTTATTCAGGAACTGGTAGCTGAGAGCCCACAACATGCTTACTGGTCAGGGCCCTCATTTTTCGGGGTTTTGCTCCCCTGGAAGAGGCAGGGTCCTACTCACCAAGCAGGCGGCTCGAGCAGCTGCCCACTTCCACTGCAGAGGCTGCAATGTCATTTCATTTGCTTCACGAGCTCAGCTCATCAAGACCTGGCTGATGTTCAGGGTAAACACATACCTTCCCAGTGCCCTAACAGCAGCCTCCTGGGAGGAATCCAACAGCTGCAAGAGACACGATAGTGGGGCTGCAGATTGGAGACAAGGCTTAGGACAAAACACCTCAGCACTCCAAACATTTCTGTCCCAATAACAGTGTTCAAACCCTCTGAGAAAACATCCCTGTCTCATCTAGCCAGCACTTAGTTTGCCCCAGACACATTTCCACAGCAAGTTTCACACTCCAGATGCACAGCCATGCTTCTCCTGGGAGGAAGACACTTAATCCCAAGAATCCACTGCCTTTTGAAGGAACTACACACTGTTGTTGCAGGGGAGCAGAACTGAAGCCCTGGCTTTGCTTTGGCACCCTTGGGAGAAGCTCAGTGCTTTGCAAACACCCAGGTGGTACAGAGTTCAAGCTTGCTGTTCAACTAGTTTACAACTTCAAGCTATTTCCCCACATGCAGAACTTGCATCCTTGCTTTAACAAGCAGCAGCAGAACGTGGCTGGACCTACCCAAGCATCACTGCAGTGGAGACAAACCCCAGAACCCCAGGCCTAGCAGCTTGAAGAGCCATCACAAAGGAAACCTGGCACTCACAGCAGAAGAGCTTCACTCCTTCTCCTCCTCCCTCTGGGGAGGCTTTTGGTGCTGGAAGTGGAGCCTCACAGAATAATCTTTACACTGCCTGATCCCAGGTACTTTCAAGTCTTCACCTGGACGTAGCCTACATCTAGGAAATAATTCAAGTCTAAGGCACTTTTAGAGGTGCCCACGTAAATGCTACCTCTGTCCCCTAGAGCCACAGTCCAGTACCTCAACAAAGTGACCAAGGAGGGAAACTTCTGCTAAGCTCACAGATCTTGTCCAGTCCTGCACTTCGGTAATCAGCCCTTGTGCCAGGCAGTGCATCAGCAATCTGTTTTCTCATACTGGCTGGGAGAACAGCACACGGGGCACATCAGTCAACCAGGTTTAGACCTGCGGAGAGTAGGAATGGAGTGTGATGGGCACACATGAACTTCCCCAACAGCCTTTGCTCTGGTAAGAGCCAGTACTTGCCCTGCCCATCCCAGCATGCAGTCAGCTGTGCCTGGGACATCCCAAGCAGGGCCAGTGACAGGCACTTATAGTTGATGTATGTAATGCAGCACTCTGCTAGGCACTATGAGGCTTGAAGAAGACATCTGTTTCACCCAACAAAGGAAAAGCTGGGACAGCAATAGGCTTCATAGGCCTTCGTCCTTCAAGCTCTTTATTGAGCTCAGCAGGATCAAGAATTAAAGCACCACAGAATGGCTGGGGTTGGAAGGGACCTTAAAGCTCATCCAGTTCCAACCCCCTGCCACTGGCAGGGACACCCTCCACTAGCACAGGTTGCTCCCAGCCCTGTCTAACCTGGCCTTGAACACTGCCAGGGACGGAGAAGAGCCCCCAGGGCTCCAGCAGAACCCGGAGCAGCTCCTGTCCTGAAACACTCAAACGTCCTCCTGGAGGAGCTCGTGTGCAGGAACCAGTGCGGGCTATGAGGCAGCCGCGCTGGCACGCTCCCTCAGCTGCTGTGCGGTCGCTCGCCCGCTGGAGCCGAGGGAAGAGACGCAGGAGGACCGACGAGCGCTGGCCCGGCACAGCCGCACACAGCCCCGCTGCTCCCGAGCACACGGCTGTCAGACGGCAGCACCGGGCCCGGCACAGCTTGAGGCCCAGGCCAGAGCCACGGGCCGGGCGCTGCTCCCGGGACCGGCAGCCCAGGCCTCGCGGGGCAAAGGCACACGGACGCGGCCCTCCTACGGCCTAGACAGGTTTCCCGGCCGAGCGCCGCCGCTACCGGGCCTACACGTCCCCGGGAACGGGCGGCGGGCCCAGCGGAGCAGAGCCCCGCGGCGGGTGGGGGAGACCCGGGGGTAAGCCCGAGGGCCTCAGCCCGGGGCCGGCCCCGCCGCGTTGCCATGGAGACGCGCCGCGCGCACTCACCCTCCGCCTCTGCCGCCGCCACCCGCCCTCTGCCCCGCGCCGTCCGACAAACGCCCGGCCCGGCCCGGCCCGGCCGCCCCCCGTTTATCGCCGAGGCTGCCGACCGCGCAGCCAATCAGGAGCCGCCGGGGAGGGCAACGCGGCGGCGTTCAGCGGGCGTTTATCGCGCGGGGTCATTGCGAGCGGCACCGGCCATGGGAGCCGACGGCGGGGGGAAGGATGGTGGGGACTGAAGAATGGGGCTGTAAATGAGTAACCTCAAGAACGTCAGGCTTTCTTAGCAACTCTAGACAAAACGAAATTACTAACGGAAGCTTTGCCAGAGCTGCCTGGTGCTTACTGATAGGGCAACGATCCTGAAACAAAGAGAGGAAGAAATAACCACCAGCAGCCCGAAAGCCCACTACCACGTTTTTGTGGGCATACAGGAGGCATTCTCTGAAAGTACCATGTCATGGAGGGAATCGAATGAATATGTATGTTTAACGACAACATAATCACAGCCTGGTTGCTGCTCGGTAGGGACACGCTTGGAGGAGCGATCCCCCGCGTCTCCCGGCACCGCAATAAAGAATACCTGCTTGTCAACTTAAAACTTTGTTGGCGAGTTCCCGGAGTTTTCTCCGAATCAATCTGGCACCTCAGATGGGACCCTCTCTGCTCGGCTGCAGGACCCGCTGACAACAGGGCTCCCTAGGGCCCCCGGGACAAATTTCCCCAGAGGGACCCCTCGACTCACTCAGATCACTGCGGGAGCAGACAAGGACCATCACCATCACTCTACAGGTATTCTTTTGGTTATTTTATTTCGTGGCATTCGTAAGGCAGAGGAGACGTCCTATGCAGGAATGCAGGTTAGCGTTCCATAAGGCGTAGGAGGCGTCCAACGCAGGAACGCGCTTAATATTCCGTAAGGCGTACGCAGGAACAAGAAAGCCTTCCGTAAATGGGGACAGGAAAATCTCGTAGGTAAAGGCGTACACCCGGCTGCTAGCGTCCGTTTGGTATACAGGTATACATTCTGAATTGTTCCGTAAGGCACAGGAGACGTCATATGTGGGAACGCGGTTGTATTTTTCTGGTGTCTGACCCAATTTCTGAAAGCCGGTATTGATGCTGTGCTTGAGTAATTAATGAATGGCAAACCGTTTTTATTTTATCGTGCTGCTAATAACTATTTGTGTCCCTGGTGTATGTTTTTGTCTTTGTTTTCAAAATTGTGAGCAAGTAACCAGGATTTTTGGGATCCCACGTGAATGTGTGTGTGCATAGCGTGTATAAGGAAATAACAGAAAAGAGCCCTTTGGGATGTATTCTGGCTCATTGGAAAGGATGAGGAGGATTCCCCAGGGGCTTGGTAAATAAAAGAACTTTAATGAAATACTGTAACCAATGGTGGCCATTATATACCTTGGAGGATCGGGAAAAATGGCCCAAAAATGGGACTTTGAACTACAATTCATTGTTGCAATTAATGTTATTTTTAAGGCAGCAAGGAAAATGGGATGACGGGATGTATGCAGATATGTTTTTCACCTTAAGAAACCACCTGGACTCGCAGATGGAATGGGAAAGTAATGTAGCTCTGCCAGATCCCTAATTTTGGCTTTGGAAAAGGACAGGGAAAACCAGAAAGCTGAGCTGGAGAGATGTTGCTCAGCCTGTGATATTGGGGGAATGGTGTTTAAAGTTAAAAAATGCCCCATAAAAACCAAAAAATGGACTAATCAGGAAGACAGGTTTGGGGATTATGTATTACAGGTACCTCTGAGAGGAGCACTCTTGGCATCTGCCCCATCTGTTATTGATAAGGAGGAAGAGGTTGCTGTCACTGGCAACAGAGCAGAAGGACTTGAGAATGTTCAAGAAGTGTGGAGAGCGTATAGGAATCGGGAACAGGTAGAGAAGAAAGAGATGAGTCGTGCTATAGGCATGGCTACAGTGGCTGCCTTTGGGACAAGTAGAAACTGGGGCAGGGACTAATGTGAGAGGACGAGGCAGAGGTAGAGGAGGAATGTCAGGCAGGTCACCCAGGGATCACCCTCTCCCAGCCCTGCCAGGGCAGGGACACCCAAACGTGTCCAGGCAGGGCTTGGATATGCCCAGAGAGGGAGACTCCACATCCCCCTGCGCAGCCTGTTCAGTGCTCTACCACTGCAATGCAACACGTTCTTCCTCATGTTGAGGTGAAACCTCTTGTGAGTCAGTTCACGGCCACTGCTCCTCATCCTGTGGCTGGGCACCACTGAAAAGAGTCCGGCACCTTCCTCCTGGCACCTGCCCCAAACCTCCAATCAGCTCCCTCCACTGGTTCTCCCCTTCAACTCTGAGGGCTCATTCTTCTGTGCAGAAACTTCTTTCACCCTCCACAAGCAGGGTGGTCAATGGGAGGGGGAGACACCAGGCTTTACCCACAGGGTATCAAACCTCGCTGCTCCCACACTCACCCCACTTAGGCCTCCCCACTCCTGTGGATGTGCTGGTGCCGGAAGAGCCCCGAGCTCGCGGTGAAGCCCTTCCCGCAGTCAGCACAGGTGTAGGGACGCTCCCCGGTGTGGATGCGCCCGTGCTGGATGAGGTGGCTACTCTGCCGAAAGCTGTCCCCGCAGTAGGCACAGGTGTAGGGCTTCTCCCCTGTGTGAACCAGCTGGTGTCTCATGAGCTCGGAGCTCCGGCGGAAGCCCTTCCCACACTCCATACACTTGTAGGGTTTCTCCCCGGTGTGGGTTACCTGGTGCTGGATCAGCTTCGAGCTCACACTGAAGCTCTTCCCGCAGGTCTTGCACTCGTAGGGTTTCTCCCCAGTGTGGGTTACCTGGTGCTTCATCAGATTCGAGCTCAAGCTGAAGCTCTTCCCGCAGGTCTTGCACTGATAGGGCTTCTCCCCTGTGTGCACCCGCTGGTGCTGGACGAGCTTCGAGTTCTCGGAGAAGTTCTTCCCACACTCCGTACACTCATAGGGTTTCTCCCCGGTGTGGACCCGCTGGTGTCGTGTTAGGGCTGAGCTCCTGCTGAAGTTCTGCCCACAGCTCCTGCACTCATAGGGTTTCTCCCCGGTGTGCACCCGCTGGTGTTGTGTTAGGGCTGAGCTTATGCTGAAGCTCTTCCCGCAGGTCCTGCACTCATAGGGTTTCTCCCCACTGTGCACCCGCTGGTGCAGGATGAGCTGTGGGTTCCTGGAGAAGCTCTTCCCACACTCGGCACACTTGTAGGGCTTCTCCCCTGTGTGGGTTACCTGGTGCTGGATCAGCTTCGAGCTCACGCTGAAGCTCTTCCCACACTCGGAGCACTCGTAGGGCCGTTCCCCTGTGTGGATCCTCTGGTGCTGGACGAGATGTGATCGGTGCTGGAAACTCTGCCCACATTCGGTGCAGCTGAAGGGATTTTCTCCAGTGTGGATACTCTGATGCTCAATGAGGTTGGAGCTCACCTGGAAGCTCTTCCCACAGTCCCCATGTAGCATCAGTCTCCCCATGGAAGGGTTTCTCTGCTGGATAACGTCCGGCAGCTTCCTGGAGCTTTTTCCACACAGTGTTGCTCGGCTTTGCCTCTTCCCCAGAGGTCTCTGAATCCTTTCTGACCTGTGTGGCAGAACAGGGTCCTGTGCAAGGGAACTGTTCTCCTTGGAGAGTCCTGAGCATAAACCATTGGGCTCCACTGGACTGGGAATTCCTTGATGGGCATTGTCTTCATTCTTGCTCACAATCCCATCTTCAGCTGCAATAAAATGAGAATCCAGAGAAGTCACAGGCAGGACTGGAAACTTTGGACAGGGGAAATTGCAAGGGGCAAAGTCTAGAAATTATCAGATACATTGACTTTAAGAATAAAACATTCTGGTATATCCTGGGTTCAGGACATGGTATTTCCCTCCAAACTACACAGTGGATTTTTCAGAGTGTTCACAGAAGCAAATGCTGTACATTGCACTGCATGCTCCACCACAACCTGAATCTACTGAAATCACTGGCATATTAGAGGCAAAAGTTTACTGCTTGAATGGGAAAGATGGCTGTTTTATCTGAAAACCACAGAACCACAGGATGGTTTTAGCTGGAATGGACCTTACACATCATCCAGTTCCAACCTCCTGCCATGTGCAGGGACACCTTGCACTAGACCAGGTTCCTGCAAGCCCCATCCAACCCAGCCTTGAACACTGCCAGGGATGGGGCAGCCACAGCTTCTCTGGGCAACTTGTGCTAGTGCCTCAGCATCCCCACAGGGAAGAACATCTTTCATCTTACCTAAATCTCCCTTCTGTCAGTTTAAAGCCATTCCTCCTTGTCCTGTCCCAGCCTGCTCTTGTCAAAAGGCCCTCTCCACATTTCTTGTTGGGCCCTTTAGGTGCTCGAAGCTGCTCTAAGATCTCCCCAGAGCCTTCTGTTCTCCAGGCTGAACAAGCCCAGCTCTCTCTGCTTGTCTCCATAGGATGTTACTAAAAGTTGAACTGGCAGTCAGAGGAAGGCCATAAGGAACTGCCTTGTTCAGCAGAACACTACTTGGGTTGCAACAGTCATCTCCATGCTCTTGTGCTGCTGGTATTGCAGAGACAGAGAAGATGCACAAGGCATGAGACACAGAGACCACCTGGAGCCTGGCTTATGCCAATCTTAGAGCAGAAGCAAATGAACTCTATGCTTTCACTGGCGCAGAACAAATGCGTTGTGCAAGGTGGCGGCTGAACTGAAGATCCCCCATGGCTGGTTCCAGATTACGCTCTGAGGAAATCCAATAAATGCAGAAGATGAAGGTGGGTGCAAGTCAAATTAACGCTATCTGAACAGTTATGAATGGCTCCTGGGAAAAAGGCAATGAACAGATCCCTGCCCTCTTATGTACATAAGATCTTGCAGAAGAGTTACTAGTATGAATGTTCACTGCACAGACCCAAGGTCACCCGAAAGCCTGTTCAAGACAAGGGGCTTGTGCTGATTTCTAGGGTATACACAGAGAGCAGCGACTCCTTCCAGCCCACTGCTCTGAATGTGGTTTGATGAGCATCTAGCAGGTTCAGAAGCACGTGCCCCCAACAATGTTGTGGCTTTTACAGTCCACAGGAAACATAGCTCTTTGCAGGCTGAATGAGCAAGACAGGACCTGTGTGACATGCACACGAAGCACATCTCCAGAACTGCTTAAAGATTCAACAGGGATCTTGTGGCTCTCTGAACACTCTTATGAAACAAACCGGGAACGTATCGGTCACGTAGGATTGCTGTACAAACCACAGGGACCCCCTGTGGTCTGGCAGAGCTGTCATAAGGAAGCGCATGCCATGGAAGAGGTGAGTTGCTACTGAAACATAAGTGTGCAATAAAGGAAGGAGAGTTTAGAATTTCAACCCCAGACTCCTATATGTACATAGCTCATCTTCCTCTTTCTAAGAAGCACAAGAAAACGTCACAATGTGATTTCACAGTGAACTCCTAAGATACCTTCTGTGGCAGCTTGCTGTGGTAGAGATGCCACTTCTTCACTCACACAGTTTTCATTAAAACCATCCCTTCAGAGGAACAGAAGCTGCAATTTTCCTATTTACCATGAAGCCATTTCCATTTGTCTGCAGCTACTCCAGCCAGGCCTGGAGGAAAAGAGAAAGGTGATATCCACAGACAGCATGGAAAGAGGATGTTTCTGGCAGGCCAGCATGAAGCTCTTGACCCGTTCGTCAGACTTACTGAGTAGACAGTGCAGCTAGCAAAGTCGTTCTGTTGCCGTTGTGCCCAAACAGATGCTAACTTTGGCACTTACACGGAATTTTGGTTCTTTACATAGAACTTGAAAAAGCCTTCAGAAGTACATGACAAGTAAGTTTTCTATGGCGTTCTATATTTTTTGGGGAAGATCAGGAGTGTCAAGCTCCTTTTTACAATTATTGTAATGGCTCTAGTGCTTCTACAATCACTTCTGTTACTTCTGAGCTACTAGGAACCTTCACTGGCATCTAGGACAAGCTGTCTGGAAACAGTTTGATCAAAATCAAGAGAGGAACTCACCGCAAGTATTTCAAGTGGAAGGAGAGCAAGGTCACAATGATGAGGAATTAATACTATAAGCAGAAGGGTGGATTGGCAAAAACGAATAAGCAAGAGAGACAAAAAGAATGTGGTTCTTTCTCAGCCCATGCCAATTTGGGTCGATGGTAAGACCTCTGATATGCCCAAGACTGCCAGTGCTATAGCTACAAGGCAAGCTCCAGGTAAGCAGAGTAAGCTGCTGGACTTCTGACTGTGGTACCTCACTGCTGGGACTGGAGGTGGCTGATGTGATGCCACAGAGAGGGCTGGAGGGGAGATCTGGGGCCCAACATTCCAAGCAAACAAACAGAAATCTGAGTAAAAGAATTAATGGACAGATGGAAAGAGGACTGACTGGGGAAGACCTGGCACAGCCTTTGGAAAGAGATGTCTCACTTCACAAACCACTCCGAGTTCTTCACATGTGTCCCCAGTTTTGTCAAAAGGGAAATGTGGAGTCCAGAAGCATTCCCAAAAGACATTCACCCTTCACCAAAACTGGTAAAGAAACTAAGCTGCTGTGGGCTGAATGAACCTCACAGGGCAGTAAGGAAGGAAAAAGGGAGGTGGAAACATTTGCTGATGATTTTGTGTTCCTCAGGGTTAAAAACACAAAGGCTGACTACAAACTGTGGCAGAGCCTTATGGTTCTGACCAACCAGGTGACAGGTGATATTCACTGCACGTAAACAAAGAACTTCAGAGAAGAACAGCCTCTACAGCTTGCACTTACACCAAGATGGGCCTAGGATGCTCTTGACGCCGTTCAGGAATAGCACCTTGAGTCTGAGCAGCAGGATGAAAACTGCAGCTCCCAGGCAGACAACACAGCCAGTCAAGCATCAATGATTGCTGGGGGCAAAAAACTAGGGAAGAAAAGAGAATGTAATTCTGCCTTGCTGCTCAAACCCCACCTTCTGACTGTGTGCAAGGGGGAAAACGGATCCCCCATGTCAGGGACACTCTAACAGAGATGAGGAAGACAGAGGCATGACAGGAACGATCAGAGGCACAGAACAGCTTCTGTAGAGGAGATGAGTCAACTGCCCATTCTGCTGGGAAAAGCTAGAGCTGATGGGGGTATCACAGAGGACTATAAAAACACAACTGGACTGGGGGGTGGTTTGGCATCTATCCTGCACCATCTGCTCTAAATTAACAACTCCTGGCAGCACTAAAAGGCACTTTTAAAGCAAACTAAAGGAGGCAGCAATTCATAAATCACCTAAATAAGCTGTGGAACTCCTTGCTGCAAGCTGTCATGGACGCTGCAATGTACGCAGCTTCAGAAGGCAAGAAGACAGATCTTGAGACATTATGTGTCCAGTTCAGGAGCTTCTGAAGCCACAGATTGCTCAGGCCTGTGAAAGGATACAGGGACACATCACTGCTTGTCTGCCCTTCTCTGGGTCTTGATCAAAGGTTGGGCAGCCTGCTGGATGAGGAAAGGCTGAGACAGCTGGGCTTGTTCTGCCTAGAGAAAAGAAGGCTCAGGGGAGACCTGATCACCACAGTCCAGGATTTAAGGGTGGCTGCGAAGAAGACAAAGGTTCCCTTTTCACAAGGAGTCACATAGAAAAGGCGAGGGGTACAAGCCACTCCTGGGGAGATTCTGGTTGGACACAAGAGGAAAATTTTTCCCAATGAGAACAGCCAGCCATTGGAATAATCTCCCCAGGGAAGTGGTGCACTCCCAACGTTGGATACTTTCAAGATTCAGCTGGACAGGGCACTGGGACACCCAGCCTAGGTCATGCTTTGTCTGGAAAAGTGGTACTGGATAATCCTTAAGATCCCTCCCAGCCTGGTGGCCCGTGGGGCTAGGAATACCGTTGTCACAGGCAGCAGGTGAAGCTGGACGGGCCCTGGCCCAACCC
Organism: Ara ararauna; assembly: GCA_028858755.1. Classification (NCBI taxonomy): domain Eukaryota; kingdom Metazoa; phylum Chordata; class Aves; order Psittaciformes; family Psittacidae; genus Ara; species Ara ararauna. The sequence goes on along the minus strand of CM054380.1, from coordinate 12,076,689 downwards.
AGCACCGCCGCCCTTGTACATCCTGTGGGCGCTGGTGCTCCCGGAGCCCTGTTTCTCACGACGGGTTCACACCGATGGCCCTTACCTGACGTGCCGCTCAGAGCACTCTTCCCTTCGCAGGAGCCGAGACGGGACAACCCCAGTTCCTCCTTCTGATCCATGTGGATGATCAGCTCCGGCTCCGGCTCCGGCGCCGGCTCCGCTCCGGGGGCCTGCTCCGGGGAAAGAAACGAAGAGGCTCAGGCGAGCTGGGCCTTCACCGACCGCTACCAGCGGCGCGGCTCGGGAGCGAGCGGCTCCGCGCCCAGCAGGGACCCCGGCTCCAGGGGGCGTGCAGCGGAGAGCACCAGGCCCCGCAGCACCCCCCGGCCACGGAGGCCCATGCGGCCGCGGGGGGCGGGCTTCCGGGCCAAGCCCTACCGGGTCAGGCCCCGGTCCCTGCGGCCCGGCCCGACCCGGCCCGACCCGGCCCGACCCGGCCCGCCCTCAGCGGCTGCACCGGCGCACCAGGGGGCGCTGCCCCGTGACGGCAGCGACCAACGGCGGGCGGTGCCTTCGCCGCCAAGAACGGACGAAGATGGCGCCGCGGCGCTGCGCTGCGCTGCGCTGCGCTGCCGGCGGCGATGGTCCCGTCCTACGGCGGGGCTCCGCGGGCCTGTCGGTACCGAGGGCAGCTCCCCCCGCGGGTGGGTCACCTGCTGCCGGAGCCCCTGAAGCTCTGTCTGCTCTCCCGGGCGGGGTGTCCGGGGCGGGAGGAGGCGCCGGCGCTGCCGGAGGGTGTCCCCGCAGGCGAAGGGTCTCTCTCGGGGTACCTGTGGAAGGCTTCAGCTCTGCGTGCTGGGAAGGCTCCTCCGTGCCACCCCAACAGCCAGTGCCCACCTCGGGGGCAGTGGAGGCCCTCCGTGGCAGGAGCTCGAGGAACAAGACAGGGCAGCAGCCAGCGCTTTCTAAGGAGAAAGCGTCCGGAGGACACAAAGCAGAGCTCTGGAGGTTTGTAGGTGGACTGCCTGCCCTTCCAAGAGATGGTGACAGAAGGAGGCACCAAATGTCATCAGTTCTAAGTAATGTAAAATCTGGTGCCTTTGTAATGGAAAATAACTCAGATGTTTGAAGGTAGTGGACATAGTTTTAGTTCTTTAGGACCTTAATACAAAGATGTAAGAAAAAAAGGACGTGGGCATGGGGGGTACCCGGGACCAGCAGATGTTAATGAATCCATTGAGCTGGTGTAAACATCTACGGGAGAGCACCCGGGACGAGCAGATGTCCAGGATGGAGACTGCCTTGGGGGGTGTGCCATGGGGTGGCTCCCGTGGCTGAACTGGAACTAGACTGACAGGGAGCTGGGGAATCTACCCTAGCAGATCCACTGCTTAAATTAAAACTAGGGACTAGAGGAAATAAAGTGAATTTTAGTGGCTACAGGAGCAACTTATTTGGCATTAAATCAGAGGGAAAGGAATTTGTTACAGATGTGGGAGCTCCTGGCTGCCAAGGAAAAAAAAAATAAGAGAAAAAAAAAAAAAAAGTCATTCTTTCTGAAACCCTTAAAGTACAAACTGGGAAAACAAACAGGAATTCATAGATTTTTATGCATGCTAAATTCTCCAAAATATTATGCCGAGAAGGAACATTTAAAGAAGGCAAAATGGAATTAAGAGTTAAAAACGATCCATTAATTACTGCAGTTTTGAGTTTATCTTTAATTCAACAGAAAAGCAAACAGGAGGACCTCCCTGAAATAGAAGAAATCCTTAATCAGGTATATCTGGGAGTACGGGCATCTGAAGTTCCAGGTAAGGTGAAAACTGCTTTGCATGTTAAAGTAGAAATAAAAGAGGGGCCAGCCCAATTAGAATAAAACAATATTCCTTAAAATTAGAAGATCAGAAGGGAATTTAAAAAAAAACTAAAAATCGATAAATTTAAAAATGTAGATTATTAATTAAATGTGAATTGGAATATAATACTCCTATCTTGACAGTAAAGAAATGAAGGTTGAAGATCTTAGAGCAATCAACAAATTTGCAGAGGATATTCATCCAGTAGTAGCTAATCCGTATACCTTATTGACTAAATTGAATAATAATCAGGAATGGTTTGCCGTCTTGGATTTAAAGGACACTTTCTTTTGCTTACCATTGGCCAAAGAAAGCCAAAATTTATTTGCTTTTGAATGGAAAATCCTGACACGGGAAGGAAAACCCAATTTACTTGGATGGTATTACCTCAAGGGTTTAAAAACTGTCCAACAATTTTTGGAAATCAGTTAACACGAGAACTAGAATCACGTAAGGCACCCACTCAGACAGGGACTCTGTTACACTATGTGGATGACCTATTAATTGCCACAGAAACAAAGGAAGAATGTATCCAGTGGATGGTGGGATTATTGAATTTCCGGGACTGATAGGGTATCCAAACAAAAGGCCCAACTAATTCAAACCTGAGTCTCCTACTTAGAAAATGGAGTAACAGGAGGACAGAGAGAACTTGGAAGTGCTTAGAAAGAAGCCATTTGCTAAACTCCACGACCATCTTCCGTCAAGGAGCTCCGGACGTTCCTGGGAATGACTGGATGATGCAGACTTTGGATGCATAATTATGGTGTTCCGATAGAGAACTATATGAACTGTTAAAAAGAAATACTCCCTCTTTGGAATGGACTGATTCAGCAGAGGGAGGGCTTTTAGAAATTTAAAAGCAAGAGCTAAGGAGAGCTGCAGCTCTGTGACTTCCAAATGTGACTAAACCCTTTTGGCTATATTCCTATGAAGAACAGGGAATAGGTTTGGGTGTCCTTGCTCAGAAACCAGGACCCTATAAGAAGGCAGTGGTATAGTTTTCAAAACAGCTGGATGAAGCGAGAAAAGGATGGCCTGGATGCCTAAGGGCTGTGGCGGCAGTTGTCATGAATACTGAAGAGGCTCGAAAATTTACCTTGGGACAAAAGATTACTGTACTAGTGTCCCATGTTGTATCAGCAGTCCTGGAACAGAAAGGAGACCACTGGTTATCTCCTTCACGTTTTTTTAAAAGACCAGGCCCCCCGTGTGGAACATGACAATATAGAAATTGTGGTCACTAATGTTGTGAATCTGGCATCCTTTTTGCAGGAGCAACCTGTAGCACTACTAACACACGACTGCTTGGCCACTGTAGAGACTGCATATTTGAGCCGACCAGATTTGAATGAAAAGCCTCTGGAACATGCTGAATGAGAGCCCTGGAATTGGCTAAAGACAAAAGGATAAATATTTGACTGATTCTAAATATGCATTTGGTGTGGTACATGCACACAGAATAGAATCATAGAATAGTTAGGGTTGGAAAGGACCTTAAGATCATCTAGTTCCAACCCCCCTGCCATGGGCAGGGACACCTCCCACTAAACCATGCCACCCAAGGCTCTGCCCAGCCTGGCCGTGAACACTGCCAGCAATGGAGCATTCACAACTTCCCTGGGCAACCCATTCCAGTGCCTCACCACCCTCACAGTAAAGAATTTCTTCCTCACATCCAACCTAAACTTTCCCTGTTTAAGTTTGAACCTGTTACCCCTTGTCCTATCTCTACAATGGTACATGGTGCCATCTGGAAAGAGCGAGGACTTTTGAACACCCAGGAGAAACCGATTAAACATGCTACAGAAATTCTGCGACTACTGGAAGCTGTTCAGCTACCTGAGGAAGTAGCTATTATGTATTGTCAAGGGCATCAACAAGGTGACTCTTATCAGGAAATGGGAAATAATTTGGCTGATTTTGAAGCCAGATGAGCAGCTGAACAATCTACAATTATGTCCTTAATCCCTGATGGCAAACTAACAATTGAGAAATCTGAACCTAGATATTCAAAGGAGGATAGAAAATTAAAGATCTCAAAGGACAGGAAAACAAAGAGGGTTGGGTTCAGATACCTGAGGGGTGAGTAGTGATCCCCTATAATCAATTATGGATGTTGATACAAGACGAACATAACAAAACTCATTGGGGAAGTAATGCTTTGTATAAACATTTAAAAAAACAGATCATAGGAAGAAATGTATACCCCACAGTTCAATTAGTGTCAAAACAATGTCAGCTCTGTCTTAAGAATAATCCTAAAACTGAAAATAGAAATCAAATTGGGACAATTGGGAGAGGAAGTTATCTGGGACAGCAGGGGCAAATAGATTTTCTGAATTACCGAGAAAAGGAGGTTATTGATATTTGTTGGTGTTAACGGATACTTTTTCGGAGTGGCCAGAAGCATTATTCTTGTAGAATAAATAATGCAAGACAAGTGATAAAAACATTATTAAACAATATAATACCTTGGTTTGGAGTGCCAGCAGCAATTTCTTCCGACTGAGGCTTGCACTTCAGTGCAAAATTGTTACAAGAAATTAGCGAAAACTTAGAAATTGATTGGCTACATGTTCCATACATGTTCCATGAACTACATGTTCCATACAGACCTTAGGCCAGTGGGCTAGTAGAAAGATGAACCATCTGATCAAACAACAGATTAGTGAAATATGTCAGGAAACGAATTTATATTGGTACCGAGCCTTACCACTGGCTCTATTAAGAATTTGAACTAAACCTCGGTCAAAAGAAGAGGCTAGGCCATGTAAAATTTTATATGGAAGACCATATCCATCCTGGTTTAAAGGAGAAAGTCTTCAGGAAGTGGGAGAAGGCTATCTGAGAGAGTTTCTGGTCAATCTGGGAGAACAAAAGAAAGAAATAAGAGAATATTGGGGACAAGAGCGAGAGGTTTGGATTATCCAATTCACCCTTTCAGATCCAGAGACTGGGTTTATGTTAAGAATTTTTCAGGAGATCCTCTACAGTGGAGCGGACCGCACCAGATATTATTGACCACCTTTACAGCAGTAAAGAAAAACGAACAACCTGCTTGGATACATTAGTCAAGAATAAAGAAAGCACCAGAACTAGAGAAGACATGGCGGATCGAACCTTCAGGACCCTTACATATGAAATTGCATCTGTCATAATTTGGACTTGTATGATAATTGGCGTCCAAACATGGGACCAAATTTTATACCTGAAGTTAATGCAGAATGTTTGTTAATCGTAGTGGCTGCTGGGTGTGCGCACAGTTGCCTAAATCAGGAGAAGATCAGGACCTTCCATTAATTGGCCTTCCAATTTCCAGCACTATCTCATGGTCAGATTTGTGGGTGAACACTAGCAAGCTACATCCAAGGGAAAGGTTAAGATCTGGGGGATAGTTAGTCCTAATCCAAGTAAAGAATATTGTACCTGTGTACAAAGATGTGTTACACCAGGAACCAGAATGTTATAAATTGAGACCACAACAGACTAAAATTCAATTGAAATTTATTAATTATAGCAAGTAGAATATGAGCAAAAACAGCGCTGGACGGCAGGGGGGTCTACGCTCCGCCAACTGCCGCACTAAGCAGTTCAAACAGTCCCCTTTTATACATTTTTTCTTCCGTGTTGCTGCTAGGGGGTCGTTTCTTGCTTCCCGGTGGCCGTTGAGTAAGAAATCCTCCTCCCTTGTCACATAGTTGACCCCTCACTCATATTTCCTTTTGTCATGTTTATGTCGGTTCCTGGAACATCTGGCGGTTATCTTATCTTGCAAAAAAGGTGTCTGATGGCTGTTTTAGTTTGCATAAGCGATCTTATCTTGTCTTGCACAAACGGTGACCTTTACATTGGGCTTAACATAAATCTTAATAAACAATATCCTAGTCCATAGTTTCTCACAATCCCCCCTTTTTCTTTTTATTCTATTATTGTTTATTAGATTCTGCTTTCATTCTCGGCACTGCAAGCAAACCTTTTTCCACAATCCCAACATTTATCATAACACTCACAAGGTAATATTTCACAATTACAATCATAGTTCCTACGCGGCATAACACATTCACAACAATCTTCATCCTCATTAACAGATACACTCTCATACTTTGCCCTAGTCATCGTAGTTAAAATAAGTAATTTAGCCATGTCAAATCGTTCTCTAATAAAGCGTAAAATATAGCGTAATATACAAGGCCCAAATGTAAGTCCCAGAATCAACAGAATAAGTGGTCCTGCTAAAGCAGACAACAAAGTGGTTAGCCAAGGTGTTCCATTTGCTTGGGTTATTATTAATAACAAGATTAACGGTATACCAGGAAAAAAGGTGTCTGTCAATTTTGCCAATTTAAGTATATTTTTACCAGTCCTGGGGAAGTTCGGCCATGGCTGCTTTTGCATCCCATTGTTCTGGTTCTCTTCTCCACAGTTTGTTCCTCCTCTGCCTCGCCCGTCGACTCGGTTGCTTCGAGTCACGGGGTGTACCATCTTCTCGGCAGCAAGGGAATTCTTCAGGAGAATAGCTGTTTCGGGCTTTCTGCCTGTTTACATAGGCTTCCCACTTCACAGCTTTAACTAATGAGGCAAAGCAAGACACGGTTAGTACTTCCCTCCTGCACTTTATAACCAAGATTTCAGCTACAAAGGGGACTGGTTCGTTGGAGTGGAAACAATAATATTGAGGGTTTATTCCTTTAGCAAAAATTTCCCACCACTCCTGGGATTCCCGAATAATTTCTTGTTTAGACTCTAATTGTTTTAATTTCCACTCAGTGAGAGTTCTTTGGATTTTCCAACACTGTGTGCAAACTCCTGTCGGAGGGTATCCGAATTCACAGTGTGTCCACCATTTATCCTGGCATACCTTACACCTGAAACAAGCAAATGGATAACAATTGCAGTTCAAATTATTACACCTAATTCGTATATTTAGAGTGCATATATCATTTACATCAGTATTGAAATGAAAGGTCACATTTTAAAAACACTATAAACTGGCTCACCAGAATATGATAGAAAGCCAGCAATGCTTGGGTGAAATATTTAAGGCACTTGAGGATAGTCAGTTTTTAAACCCAGATAACAAAGACACAGCCACTTCAAAATTCTAATTTAAATAAAAACCACAATAAAGTAACACTGCAAAAAAAATCCTCCAACTGTAAATAAACAAACATTTAGAATAGAGATAAAATTCTCATTTGTTATAGTACACAAAAAAATGGCAGAAATAGCATATTTAACTGCTAGGAGCACACATACTGTAAAGATCTCTCTCAAATACAACAATAAAGGGTCCTTTCTTTTCAGGTTGCCAAACAGCCACTAAAGCATGTTTTTTTTTTAGGGGAAAATAATCCAGTGCAGTTAAATATTGGATTCCAGTTTATAAACCAGAGCATCCCAGAAAGCAGCTGATTTGCATCATTTTGCCTGGGATATTTCTAGTTAGCTTTCTTGCTCTTTTTCTGGAGCATTCAGTCAGTTTTACTTTCCCCTCTCCATACAAACAAAATTAAATTTCTCTGTTTGAATGAAGAGGACACATCATTTTCATTTTATCTTTGGTACAAAACAAAAGCAACTTACACAGTACAATGGTGTCACCCAGTCTCACACACCAAGCCTGTTCCTGCTGACCACACACAGTAACAAGCTTTTCTGTTTGACCTCCCAATTTCCAAACTAACATCACAATTAAATACAACATACAGCGTTCTTTTTAAGCACTAATTTTCACTTTTCACTCAGAATTCACAAACGGGTGTTCCCACCCATTAGCTTATATGTATTATGGTTTCTTACCACTTCCAGGGCAGAGGGACATGACCAGCAGCCCTGGGACACATTTTAGAATGCCTGCTCCCAGGGACGAAATAGCTGTACAAATCTCCACATCTGCTCAGTGTTATCTTGGTGTCAGAAGTGGGATTTCCAGTCTACTAATTGTATCCGGAGAGTACCAGACATCGGGGTTAATTTGTTTTTGATCATCCACGGTCAAAGGATAAGCAGACACTGTTAGCTCTTGATTTTTCATTTTAATTTCTAATTGCAATTCAACAATTAAATCTCGTCCTAGCAGATTAAATTCTGCTTCAGGGACGAGCAAGAGTTCACCTATTCCAAATTTATTTTCAGTTTCGAATACCACATTCTTGATTTTGCCGACTTTAAAGGGCTCCCCTTTTGCTCCAATTATTTGTACTTTTTCAGGGGAAACCTTACATCCCTCAGGTATTTGCCTAATAGTCGATTTCTCAGCCCCAGTGTCTACTAAAAAGGTGAACCCTTGTTTATGGGGACCTATTTTTAATTTTATCAAGGGCTCATGATGACTCCGGTCCCCTAAGATATAGAGCCCTTGACTCTCCTATTCCGTTTTCAATACTTCCTCATCCCTGATCCTTTCTCTGCAATTCTTCTTTATATGTCCCTTCTTTCCACAGTAAAAACAACATCCCTGTTCTTTCTTTGCTACTGCATTCCCTTGTTTCATTCCAACAGATCTGTGTTCACCAGTCCGCCCTTTGCGATCTTCTCTGACTGCTGCTACCATCATTTTTACTTGCCGCTTGCTGCTCTCCTCTTCTTGCCTCACGTAGACTTTCTGAGCTTCCCTTAACAATTCATCCAAGCCTCTATCTTGCCAGTCTTCTAACTTTTCAATCTTCTTTCTGATGTCTTCCCATGATTTTGCTACAAACTGAGTTTTAAGGAGTGCCTGCCCTAAAGGGTTGTCAGGATTTACTCCAGAATACAGTTGAAGAGCCTTCCTCAACCGTTCCAGCCACTCAGTAGGGCTCTCATCTTTCTTCTGCATTTCGTTAAATGCCTTGTTAATATTCTGGCCACGAGGTACTGCTTCTCTAATTCCCTGAATTACTATTGTTCTTAGGTCCTGCATATGGGTTCTATGCAGCGGGTCCTGATTATCCCAATTAGGTTTTTGGAGTGGCCATTTAATATCTGTTTGGGGTCCCTGGGCATGTTGAGCATCTCACAGTCTAATTCCTGCTCGCCTAATCATTTCTCTCTCCTCGGTAGTAAATAATTGACCAAGGATAGATTGCATCTCATCCCAGGTGTAAAGATTTGGTCCCAGAAATTGATCTAACCTTTCTGCCACTCCGAGTGGGTCCTCAATTAAATTCCCCATCTCGGTTCTTTTAAAATCTCGTAGGTCAGTCGAATTTAAGGGCACAGAAATATATCCGATCACAGGTTGAGGTCCCCCCATGGGCATTTCCCTTAGGGGGTACATCTGAGCTGCCCCTTTTTGACTTCTAGTCACACGTCTAGGGATAGGAGGGGGGGGGGGAAAGATTCTTGTTCTGACTCTGATGGAGGAGAGGGCGCTCTGGGGACCTCTGGAGAGGCTGCGGGAGCAGGAGGAGGAGCATAAGGGGGGGGAATTAGAAGGGTTTCGTCTAATTCTTCCTTTTTCTTTTGTTTAGTTTTTTTTTTTTATTTCATTCAGCGGGTAAAGTCTAGCTCCCGGTCTTTCTAGCCACACTTCCGCATATTGACTTTCCTCCAGGTTAAGGGGTTTTTTTTTTATTATTAACCCAGAGGTTTAACTGCTGTTTTACCCAATCTTCTTCTGACCCGTAGACTGGCCAAAAGACATTTTTAGAAATCTTCTTCCCTCCCCATATCTTAGTACAATATTTTATCATCTTCTGCTTATCTTTCCCTAGGGTTCCAGGGAAATATCTCCAATTATCTAAGATATATGCCAGAGGGGTATTCTTAGGTACAGTGGGTACCCTCCCCATGGGAGTCGAAGGCTTGCTGCCCTTCGCCCCCATCTTCTGGAATATCCACAAACACACACTCACTCGCTCCCCTTGTTCCTGGCCCAGTCCCTCGCGGGAGATGGGAAACGCAGTACTTAAGGGTCCACAATCGCTTGGTTCAGTATGTCGAACCTCTCGCTTGCTATATTCCAGGAAACCCAATCCCGCCCGAACGGTAAACCTGCGAACAAATTCGCAATATACTTACGCGTCCTGCGTCTTCGTCCGGACTCCCGTGCACAGAATCTTTATGGGATTTTACCGGTTCCTTTTTGCTCAATATCCTAGAATTTAGGTTCGTCGGTAAGGTGGCAGTGAGCTGTCGGTCGCGGGGCCGCGGACTATCGCGGGGCGCCTCCCCGGAGGACCAAAGCTCACCGTTCCTTATCCGAGTCACGGCACCAAGATTTGTTATAAATTGAGACCACAACAGACTAAAATTCAATTGAAATTTATTAATTATAGCAAGTAGAATATGAGCAAAAACAGCGCTGGACGGCAGGGGGGTCTACGCTCCGCCAACTGCCGCACTAAGCAGTTCAAACAGTCCCCTTTTATACATTTTTTCTTCCGTGTTGCTGCTAGGGGGTCGTTTCTTGCTTCCCGGTGGCCGTTGAGTAAGAAATCCTCCTCCCTTGTCACATAGTTGACCCCTCACTCATATTTCCTTTTGTCATGTTTATGTCGGTTCCTGGAACATCTGGCGGTTATCTTATCTTGCAAAAAAGGTGTCTGATGGCTGTTTTAGTTTGCATAAGCGATCTTATCTTGTCTTGCACAAACGGTGACCTTTACATTGGGCTTAACATAAATCTTAATAAACAATATCCTAGTCCATAGTTTCTCACAAGAATATGAGATTGTTTGTTTAAATACCACAGGTGTAGGTCACAATTCAAATTGCAATCACACTATTAATACAGATGGTATTGTGGTTCAGTGGTGGCCCATTCCTGAAGGGAAAGAATGGTATTGGTTATGTGGAGAAAATGCTTATAAGACCCTATCCCCCAAGTGGAAGGGGGCATGCACCTTAGGTGTCGTGATACCCAATCTTACTATTATTGACATGTATCCTTCTGGAACTTGGGTTAGAAATTTTGCTAAACGGATTAAGCGAGGGTTTAACCCTATTTCTGAGCAGAACACTGCAGTTCATAGTTTTGTGAGACGGCTAATTCCATCTTTGGGAGCAAGTGAACTAGAGAAGGCAATCGTAAATATCTGAGCAACCATAGAGGAGATAGTATAATCATTGATATTACAAAACTGAATGGCTCTAGACATGTTATTGGTTTCACAAGGAGGGGTTTGTTCCATTGTCATGGGTTCAGCAGTAGCAGTCATTTTTTTCTCCTTCTTGGTAGCTGGTGCAGTGCTGTGTTTTTGACTTTCGGCCTGGGAACAATGCTGATAACACCAGTGTTTTCAGTTACTGCTTCGGTCTGAGCAAGGACTTTCTGAGTCTCATCCTCTGCCAGGAAGGAGGGGAAGCCTGGAGGAAGCAGAAACAGGATATCTGACCCAAACTGACCAAAGAGGTATTCCATGCCACAGCACGTCATGCCCAGGATGTAAAAACCGATGGCACAGACCCCGAAGGGTGGGGGTGCACTGCTTGGTCAGGCTGGGTATAGGTGGTGAGCAATTGTATTCTTTTCCCTTGTATTTCTCTTGTCATTATTATTGGTGGTAGCAGTAGTGATTTGTGTTATACCTTAGTTACTAAACTGTTCTTATCTCAAGCTGTGGGAGTTGCATTCTTTTGATTTTCCTCCCCATCCCCCTGGGAGCTGGAGGAAGAAAGAGGGGGGGAGTGAGAGAGCAACTGCATGAGTTATGGAGGCTTAAACCACAACATCCATAATCAATGAAAGTTGCTGTTCCTACATAGATCAAAGTGTTAGAATTGAAACAGATCTGGAGAAAATTTGGAAACAAACTAATGGCCAAGGATGATACCTCCTGGGGGTTTGAAGAAATATGGAAAAAGTTAAATTCATGGTTTCCTAATCTCCCCTGGTTGAGGCAACTGGTTGCAGGGATATTAATATTAATTGTTTTAATATTGATTACTTGTGGTATGATACAATGTTCCTTCTGGCATTGTAAATGATCTATGGTAAGTTATGAAGACTGGAAAAATGAGATCAAGCATCAAGTAGAAACGAAATTATTTCAAAAGGACTCTAGATGGTAATGGTAGTATATAAAATGTTGCAAAAGAATTTGCAAAAGGACAGGAAAAAGGGGGGATTTGAGACAAGGAGGCACCAAATGTAATCAGTTCTAAGTAATGTAAAGTTTGATGGCTTTGTAATGGAAAGTAACTGAGATGCTTGAAGGTAGTTGACATAGTTTTAGGTCCTTAGGACCTTAGTACAAAAATGTAAGAAAAACAATAGAAAAACAGGATGTGGGGATGGGGGTGCCCGGGACTAGCAGATGTTAATGAATCCATTAAGCTGGTGTAAATATCTACTGGGGAGCATCCAGGAGTAGCAGATGTCCTGGATGGGAGCAGAGAAACTAGCTGCTCAGTAGAAGGACAGGATGATTGCTATGTCTGTAATGTTAATTAAGCTGGTGCTTCAAAGACTGCCAGCAGTTACGAAGATTGTTGGAAGAAGTAAACGACCCCGAAAGACCACCATCACATTTTTGTGTGTATGTGGGAAACTTTCTGGAAGATGATGCAATTCATGTGTAGCCTCATGAATATGTATGTATGCCCAGTGACTGTATAAGGATGGCCTGTGTGGCAATACGGGGACACACGTTAGGAGGAGCTATCCCCCGTGTCTCCAGCGCCGCAATAAAGAATACCTGCTTGTCAACTTGAAAACTTTGTTGGCGAGTTTGTTCCTGGATTTTTCTCTGAATCAGTGGGGACCCCGACGGGGCACTGCCAGGCTGCTGGAGCCTCCCAGATCCCAAGAGTGGAGGCAGGCTGAGCTTAGGCACGAACTTAAACCCTCGGCGATCACTTAAATCCAGAGTGAGAGAGCACTCCTGAGCAGTCTAAGCTTCCAAGACTGCATCAGGGCAGCTGGAGAGGCAGGGAACCTGAGCAGAGAAACACTGCTGGTACCTCTGAACCCCTGTTCAGGCGGACGGCGGCTCAAACGTGGTTTTCCTCAAGGCTGCATCACCTCTCCCATGTGCTTCGTGTTTCATTACACAACAAGCAGCACATATGCAATGCCTCTGAAAGGAATTTCATGTGGGCATGATACTAAAACCATGCAGGCACATTTGAAAGGCACTTCAAGAACAGCTCCAGTCCCCTTGAAGAAGCACAGGAAGGAGTGCTCTTGGATTTACCCCTTTGATACCTAAAAGCTAGCACTCTTAAGTGTCATCTGGTAGAAGGGGAAGGCGCATAAGTCACACCTCCACTTTACAGCATTCCTGTATGCTGTAGTTACACTGGCCCCTCCACGGGGCTTGGCCACAGCAGAGACCTTGGTGATGGATCACACCCACTCAAGAAATGGCATTAAGACACGACACTCTGGCTCCTCCCCCTGAGTTTCTGAAGCCCTGTTCTACAGCCACTTCCACTGCCCTCCACACTCCAGCACAGGACTCGGCCAGGAGCGCTGGGAGCTGGCTCTGAGCACCCTGCCCTGGACACAGCACTCAGTTTGGAGGATGCATCACCAGGGGGAAGGTTTCCCCTGTGATCACACAGTCCTTGGGCTCACTGGGACAGAGCCTTCCCCAGGGGGAGGACTGACCAAAATACAGTACTTCGGGATGCCAGCCAGCCCGCTGCAGTAACGGAAGTCACAGGGGAAGCAGTCCCACATCCCCAGCGCCCTGCACCACAGGATAGCACACAGCACAGCCTCCCCAACCAGAGGACAGAGGGAGCCAGGTTCAAGGGTGCTATTTTCATCTTGATCAGTCACTGGACAACAAGCACCGCGTGCCGTGGGGCATCTGGTGGTGTTTCAGAAGCCTTTACCCAAATCTGTAACTAGTGTTGTAGAAGCACAACTCAGAGCAGTCAATTACTGTTCCAGCAGCAGTGTCTGCTGCCGGAAGAAGGGGTTAGCGCACAAACGGTTATTTAAAGACTTTGGTGCTGTCAGACTTGTATCTCCCACAACTGATTTGGCAGATGCTCCACCTGACAGGATCGCCTCTACAGCGATATGCAGGACAGTGATAACACCAGTCCCTACAGCCCAAGGTGAGGACAGTACAGACACAGGACAACATGGAAGCTGATGTTTTTCCCAATACCATCCAGCATAGACATGATGAGCCGTGAATTCAGGAGACAAGTCAGCACAAATCAAACCCCTGGCCTTTTCAGTACTACCGTACCACATGAGAACTCAGAGGAAGGGAAGTAAGAATCATTGTATCTCTTACCATTACACATCCCTTTTATTCAGGAACTGGTAGCTGAGAGCCCACAACATGCTCACTGGTCAGGGCCCTCATTTCTCGGGGTTTTGCTCCCCTGGAAGAGGCAGGGTCCTACTCACCAAGCAGGCGGCTCGAGCAGCTGCCCACTTCCACTGCAGAGGCTGCAATGCCATTTCATTTGCTTCACGAGCTCAGCTCATCAAGACCTGGCTGATGTTCAGGGTAAACACATACCTTCCCAGTGCCCTAACAGCAGCCTCCTGGGAGGAATCCAACAGCTGCAAGAGACACGATAGTGAGGCTGCAGATTGGAGACAAGGCTTAGGACAAAACACCTCAGCACTCCAAACATTTCTGTCCCAATAACAGTGTTCAAACCCTCTGAGAAAACATCCCTGTCTCATCTAGCCAGCACTTAGTTTGCCCCAGACACATTTCCACAGCAAGTTTCACACTCCAGATGCACCGCCATGCTTCTCCTGGGAGGAAGACACTTAATCCCAAGAATCCACTGCCTTTTGAAGGAACTACACACTGTTGTTGCAGGGGAGCAGAACTGAAGCCCTGGCTTTGCTTTGGCACCCTTGGGAGAAGCTCAGTGCTTTGCAAACACCCAGGTGGTACAGAGTTCAAGCTTGCTGATCAACTAGTTTACAACTTCAAGCTATTTCCCCACATGCAGAACTTGCATCCTTGCTTTAACAAGCAGCAGCAGAACGTGGCTGGACCTACCCAAGCATCACTGCAGTGGAGACAAACCCCAGAACCCCAGGCCTAGCAGCTTGAAGAGCCATCACAAAGGAAACCTGGCACTCACAGCAGAAGAGCTTCACTCCTTCTCCTCCTCCCTCTGGGGAGGCTTTTGGTGCTGGAAGTGGAGCCTCACAGAATAATCTTTACACTGCCTGATCCCAGGTACTTTCAAGTCTTCACCTGGACGTAGCCTACATCTAGGAAATAATTCAAGTCTAAGGCACTTTTAGAGGTGCCAACGTAAACGCTACCTCTGTCCCCTAGAGCCACAGTCCAGTACCTCAACAAAGTGACCAAGGAGGGAAACTTCTGCTAAGTTCACAGATCTTGTCCAGTCCTGCACTTCGGTAATCAGCCCTTGTGCCAGGCAGTGCATCAGCAATCTGTTTTCTCATACTGGCTGGGAGAACAGCACACGGGGCACATCAGTCAACCAGGTTTAGACCTGCGGAGAGTAGGAATGGAGTGTGATGGGCACACATGAACTTCCCCAACAGCCTTTGCTCTGGCAAGAGCCAGTACTTGCCCTGCCCATCCCAGCATGCAGTCAGCTGTGCCTGGGACATCCCAAGCAGGGCCAGTGACAGGCACTTATAGCTGATGTATGTAAAGCAGTGCTCTGCTAGGCACTATGAGGCTTGAAGAAGACATCTGTTTCACCCAACAAAGGAAAAGCTGGGACAGCAATAGGCTTCATAGGCCTTTGTCCTTCAAGCTCTTTATTGAGCTCAGCAGGATCAAGAATTAAAGCACCACAGAATGGCTGGGGTAGGAAGGGACCTTAAAGCTCATCCAGTTCCAACCCCCTGCCACTGGCAGGGACACCCTCCACTAGCACAGGTTGCTCCCAGCCCTGTCTAACCTGGCCTTGAACACTGCCAGGGACGGAGAAGAGCCCCCAGGGCTCCAGCAGAACCCGGAGCAGCTCCTGTCCTGAAACACTCAAACATCCTCCTGGAGGAGGTCGTGTGCAGGAACCACTGCGGGTATGAGGCAGCCGCGCTGGCACGCTCCCTCAGCTGCTGTGCGGACGCTCGCCCGCAGGAGCCGAGGGAAGAGACGCAGGAGGACCGACGAGCGCTGGCCCGGCACAGCCGCACACAGCCCCGCTGCTCCCGAGCACACGGCTGTCAGACGGCAGCACCGGGCCCGGCACAGCTTGAGGCCCAGGCCAGAGCCACGGGCCGGGCGCTGCTCCCGGGACCGGCAGCCCAGGCCTCGCGGGGCAAAGGCACACGGACGCGGCCCTCCTACGGCCTAGACGGGTTTCCCGGCCGAGCGCCGCCGCTACCGGGCCTACACGTCCCCGGGAACGGGCGGCGGGCCCAGCGGAGCAGAGCCCCGCGGCGGGTGGGGGAGACCCGGGGGTAAGCCCGAGGGCCTCAGCCCGGGGCCGGCCCCGCCGCGTTGCCATGGAGACGCGCCGCGCGCACTCACCCTCCGCCTCCGCCTCTGCCGCCGCCACCCGCCCTCTGCCCCGCGCCGTCCGACAAACGCCCGGCCCGGCCCGGCCCGGCCGCTCCCCGTTTATCGCCGAGGCTGCCGACCGCGCAGCCAATCAGGAGCCGCCGGGGAGGGCAACGCGGCGGCGTTCAGCGGGCGTTTATCGCGCGGGGTCATTGCGAGCGGCACCGGCCATGGGAGCCGACGGCGGGGGGAAGGATGGTGGGGACTGAAGAATGGGGCTGTAAATGAGTAACCTCAAGAACGTCAGGCTTTCTTAGCAACTCTAGACAAAACGAAATTACTAACGGAAGCTTTGCCAGAGCTGCCTGGTGCTTACTGATAGGGCAACGATCCTGAAACAAAGAGAGGAAGAAATAACCACCAGCAGCCCGAAAGCCCACTACCACGTTTTTGTGGGCATACAGGAGGCATTCTCTGAAAGTACCATGTCATGGAGGGAATCGAATGAATATGTATGTTTAACGACAACATAAACACAGCCTGGTTGCTGCTCGGTAGGGACACGCTTGGAGGAGCGATCCCCCGCGTCTCCCGGCACCGCAATAAAGAATACCTGCTTGTCAACTTAAAACTTTGTTGGCGAGTTCCCGGAGTTCTCTCCGAATCAATCTGGCACCTCAGATGGGACCCTCTCTGCTCGGCTGCAGGACCCGCTGACAACAGGGCTCCCTAGGGCCCCCGGGACAAATTTCCCCAGAGGGACCCCTCGACTCACTCGGATCACTGCGGGAGCAGACAAGGACCATCACCATCACTCTACAGGTATTCTTCTGGTTATTTTATTTCGTGGCATTCGTAAGGCATAGGAGACGTCCTATGCAGGAATGCAGGTTAGCGTTCCATAAGGCGTAGGAGACGTCCAACGCAGGAACGCGCTTAATAATCCGTAAAGCGTATGCAGGAACAGGAAAGCCTTCCGTAAATGGGGACAGGAAAATCTCGCAGGTAAAGGCGTACACCCGGCTGCTAGCGTCCGTTTGGTATACAGGTATACATTCTGAATTGTTCCGTAAGGCACAGGAGACGTCATATGCGGGAACGCGGTTGTATTTTTCTGGTGTCTGACCCAATTTCTGAAAGCCGGTATTGATGCTGTGCTTGAGTAATTAATGAATGGCAAACCGTTTTTATTTTATCGTGCTGCTAATTAGTATTTGTGTCCCTGGTGTATGTTTTTGTCTTTGTTTTCAAAATTGTGAGCAAGTGACCAGGATTTTTGGGATCCCGCATGAATGTGTGTGTGCATAGCGTGTATAAGGAAATAACAGAAAAGAGCCCTTTGGGATGTATTCTGGCTCATTGGAAAGGATGAGGAGGATTCCCCAGGGGCTTGGTAAATAAAAGAACTTTAATGAAATACTGTAACCAATGGTGGCCATTATATACCTTGGAGGATCGGGAAAAATGGCCCAAAAATGGGACTTTGAACTACAATACATTGTTGCAGTTATTGTTATTTTTAAGGCAACAAGGAAAACAGGGTGACGGGATGTATGCAGATACATTTTTCACTTTAAGAAACCACCCGGACTGGGAGACAGAATGTGAAAGTAATGTAGCTCTGCCAGATCCCTAATTTTGGCTTTGGAAAAGGACAGGGAAAACCAGAAAGTTGAGCTGGAGAGATGTTGCTCAGCCTGTGATATTGGGGGAACGGTGTTTAAAGTTAAAAAAACCCCACAAAACCCAAAAGATGGAGTAATCAGGAAGACAGGTTGGGGGATTATGTATTACAGGTACCTCCAAGAGGAGCACTCTCGGAATCTACCCCATCTGTTATTGATAAGGAGGAAGAGGTTGCTGTCACTGGCAACAGAGCAGAAGGACTTGAGAATGTTAAAGAAGTGTGGAGAGCGTATAGGAATCGGGAACAGGTAGAGAAGAAAGAGCCGAGTCGTATTACAGGCACAGCTACAGTGGCTGCCTTTGGGACAAGTAGAAACTGGTAGAGGGACTAATGTAAGAGGACGAGGCAGAGGTAGAGGAGGAATGTCAGGCAGGTCACCCAGGGATCACCCTCTCCCAGCCCTGCCAGGGCAGGGACAACCGAACGTGTCCAGGCAGGGCTTGGATATGCCCAGAGAGGGAGACTCCACATCCCCCTGCGCAGCCTGTTCAGTGCTCTACCACTGCAACGCAACACGTTCTTCCTCATGTTGAGGTGAAACCTCTTGTGAGTCAGTTCACGGCCACTGCTCCTCATCCTGTGGCTGGGCACCACTGAAGAGTCTGGCACCTTCCTCCTGGCACCTGCCCCAAACCTCCAATCAGCTCCCTTCACTGGCTCTCCCCTTCTTCATCTCTGAGGGCTCATTCTTCTGTGAAGAAACTTCTTTCACCCTCCACAAGCAGGGTGGTCAATGGTGGGGGGAGACACCAGGCTTTGCCCACAGGGTATCAAACCTCGCTGCTCCCACACTCACCCCACTTAGGCCTCCCCACTCCTGTGGGTGCGCTGGTGCTTGAAGAGCCCCGAGCTCGCGGTGAAGCCCTTCCCGCAGTCAGCACAGGTGTAGGGACGCTCCCCGGTGTGGATGCGCCCGTGCTGGATGAGGTGGCCACTCTGCCGAAAGCTGTCTCCGCAGTAGGCACAGGTGTAGGGCTTCTCCCCTGTGTGAACCAGCTGGTGTCTCATGAGCTCAGAGCTCCGGCCGAAGCACTTCCCACACTCCATACACTTGTAGGGTTTCTCCCCGCTGTGGGTTACCTGGTGCTGGATCAGCTTCGAGCTCACGCTGAAGCTCTTCCCGCAGGTCTTGCACTCGTAGGGCTTCTCCCCGGTGTGGGTTACCTGGTGCTGGATCAGCTTCGAGCTCATGCTGAAGCGCTTCCCGCAGGTCTTGCACTCGTAGGGCTTCTCCCCGGTGTGGGTTACCTGGTGCTTCATCAGATTCGAGCTCAAGCTGAAGCTCTTCCCGCAGGTCCTGCACTCATAGGGCTTCTCCCCTGTGTGCACCCGCTGGTGCTGGACGAGCTTCGAGTTCTCGGAAAAGTTCTTCCCACACTCCGTACACTCATAGGGCTTCTCCCCGGTGTGAAGCCGCCGGTGTCGTGTTAGGGCTGAGCTCCTGCTGAAGTTCTGCCCACAGCTCCTGCACTTATAGGGTTTCTCCCCAGTGTGCACCCGCTGGTGTTGTATTAGGCCTGAGCTTATGCTGAAGCTCTTCCCGCAGGTCCTGCACTCGTAGGGTTTCTCCCCAGTGTGCACCCGCTGGTGTCGTGTTAGGGCTGAGCTTATGCTGAAGCTCTTCCCGCAGGTCCTGCACTCGTAGGGTTTCTCCCCAGTGTGCACCCGCTGGTGCTGGATGAGCTGCGGGTTCCTGGAGAAGCTCTTCCCGCACTCGGCACACTTGTAGGGCTTCTCCCCAGTGTGGGTTACCTGGTGCTGGATCAGCTTCGAGCTCACTCTGAAGCTCTTCCCACACTCGGAGCACTCATAGGGCCGTTCCCCTGTGTGGATCCTCTGGTGCTGGATGAGATATGACCGGTGCTGGAAATTCTGCCCACATTCGGTGCAGCTGAAGGGTTTCTCTCTGGTGTGCATTCTCTGATGCTCAGTGAGGTTGGTGCTCACCTGGAAGCTCTTCCCGCAGTCCCCAGGTAGCATCAGTCTCCCCATGGAAGGGTTTCTCTGCTGAATAACGTCTGGCAGCCTCCTGGAGCTTTTTCCACACAGTGTCGCTCGGCTTTGCCTCTTCCCCAGAGGTCTCTGAATCCTTTCTGACCTGCGTGGCAGAACAGGGTCCTGTGCAAGGGAACTGTTCTCCTTGGAGAGTCCTGAGCATAAACCCTTGGGCTCCACTGGCCTGGGAATTCCTTGATGGGCACTGTCTTCATTCTTGCTCACAATCTCAACTTCAGCTGCAATAAAATGAGAATAAAGAGAAGTCACAGGCAGGACTGGAAACTTTGGACAGGGGAAATTGCAAGGGGCAAAGTCTAGAAATTATCAGATACATTGACTTTAAGAATAAAACATTCCGGTATATCCTGGGTTCAGGACATGGTATTTCCCTCCAAACTACACAGTGGATTTTTCAGAGTGTTCACAGGAGCAAATGCTGTACATTGTTCTGCATGATTCACCAGAACCTGAATCCACTGAAATTACTGGCATATTAGAGGCAAAAGTTTACTGCTTGAATGGGAAAGGTGGCTGCTCTTCCAGGATGTTTTATGTGAAAATCATAGAACCACAGGATGGTTTTAGCTGGAATGGACCTTACACATCATCCAGTTCCAACCTCCTGCCATGTGCAGGGACACCTTGCACTAGACCAGGTTGCTGCAAGCCCCATCCAACCCAGCCTTGAACACTGCCAGGGATGGGGCAGCCACAGCTTCTCTGGGCAACCTGTGCTAGTGCCTCAGCATCCCCACAGGGAAGAACATCTTTCATCTTATCTAAATCTCCCCTCTGTCAGTTTAAATCCATAACTCCTTGTCCTGTCCCAGCCTGCTCTTGTCAAAAGGCCCTCTCCACATTTCTTGTTGGGCCCTTTAGGTGCTCGAAGCTGCTCTAAGATCTCCCCAGAGCCTTCTCTTCTCCAGGCTGAACAAGCCCAGCTCTCTTTGCTTGTCTCCATACCATGTTACTAAAAGTTGAACTGGCAGTCAGAGGAAGGCCATAAAGAACTGCCTTGTTCAGCAGAACATTACTTGGGTTGCAACAGTCATCTCCGTGCTCTTGTGCTGCTGGTATTGCAGAGACAGAGAAGATGCACAGGGCATGAGACACGGAGACCACATGGAGCCTGGCTTATGCCAGTCTTAGAGCAGAAGCGAATGAACTTTATGCTTTCACTGGCGCAGAACAAATGCGCTGTGCAAGGTGGTGGCTGAACTGAAGATCCCCCATGGCTGGTTCCAGATTATGCTCTGAGGAAATCCAATAAATGCAGAAGATGAAGGTGGGTGCAAGTCAAATTAACGCTATCTGAACAGTTATGAATGGCTCCTGAGACAAAGGCAATGAACAGATCCCTGCCCTCTTATGTACATAAGGTCTTGCAGAAGTGTTAATGGCATGAATGTTCACTACCCAGACCCAAGGTCACCTGAAAGCCTGCTCAAGACTCCTTCCAGCCCACTGCTCTGAATGTGGTTTGATGAGCATCTAGCAGGTTCAGAAGCACGTGCCCCCAACAGTGTTGTGGCTTTTGCTGTCCAAAGGAAACATAGTTCTTTGCAGGCTGAATGAGCATGACAGGACCTGTGTGACATGCACACAAAGCACTTCTCCAGATCTGCTTAAAGATTCAACAGGTATCTTGTGGCTCTCTGAACACTCTTATGAAACAAACCAGGAACGTATCGGTCACGTGGGATTGCTGTACAAACCACAGGCACCCCCTGTGGTCTGGCAGAGCTGTCGTAAGGAAGCGCATGCCGTGGAAGAGGTGAGTTGCTACTGAAACATAAGTGTGCAATAAAGGAAGGAGAGTCTAAAATTTCAACCCCAGACTCCTATATGTACATAGCTCATCTTCCTCTTCCTAGGAAGCACAAGAAAACATCACAACCTGATTTCACGGTGAACTCCTAAAATACCTTCTGTGGCTGCTTGCTGTGGTAGAGATGCCACTTCTTCCCTCACACAGTTTTCATTAAAACCATCCCTTCAGAGGAACAGAAACTGCAATTTTCCTATTTACCATGAAGCCATTTCCATTTGTCTGCAGCTACTCCAGCCAGGCCTGGAGGAAAAGAGAAAGGTGATATCCACAGACAGCATGGAAAGAGGATGTTTCTGGCAGGCCAGCATGAAGCTCTTGACCCGTTCGTCAGACTTACTGAGTAGACAGTGCAGCTAGCAAAGTCGTTCTGTTGCCGTTGTGCCCAAACAGATGCTAAATTTGGCACTTACATGGAATTTTGGTTCTTTACATAGAACTTGAAAAAGCCTTCAGAAGTACATGACAAGTAAGTTTTCTATGGCATTCTGTACTTTTTGGGGAAGATCAGGAGTGTCAGGCTTCTTTTTACAATTATTGTAATGGCTCTAGCGCTTCTACAATCACTTCTGTTACTTCTGAGCTACTAGGAACCTTCACTGGCATCTAGGACAAGCTGTCTGGAAAGGGTTTGATCAAAATCAAGAAAGGAACTCACTGCAAGTATTTCAAGTGGAAGGAGAGCAAGGTCACAATGATGAGGAATTAATACTAGAAGCAGAAGGCTGGATTGGCAAAAACGAATGAGCAAGAGAGACAAAAAGAATGTGGTTCTTCCTCAGCCCATGCCAATTTGGGTCGATGGTAAGACCTCTGATATGCCCAAGACTGCCAGTGCTATAGCTACAAGGCAAGCTCCAGGTAAGCAGAGTAAGCTGCTGGACTTCTGACTGTGGTACCTCACTGCTGGGACTGGAGGTGGCTGATGTGATGCCACAGAGAGGGCTGGAGGGGAGATCTGGGGCCCAACATTCCAAGCAAACAAACAGAAATCTGAGTAAAAGAATTAATGGACAGATGGAAAGAGGACGGACTGGGGAAGACCTGGCACGGCCTTTGGAAAGAGATGTCTCACTTCACAAACCACTCCGAGTTCTTCACATGTGTCCCCAGTTTTGTCAAAAGGGACATGTGGAGTCCAGAGGCATTCCCAAAAGACATTCACCCTTCACCAAAACTGGTAAAGAAACTAAACTGCTGTGGGCTGAATGAACCTCACAGGGCAGTAAGGAAGGGAAAAGGGAGGTGGAAACATTTGCTGATGATTTTGTGTTCCTCAGGGTTAAAGACACAAAGGCTGACTACAAACTGTGGCAGAGCCTTATGGTTCTGACCAACCAGGTGACAGGTGATATTCACTGCAGGTAAACAAAGAACTTCAGAGGAGAACAGCCTCTACAGCTTGCACTTACACCAAGATGGGCCTAGGATGCTCTTGACGCCGTTCAGGAATAGCACCTTGGAGTCTGAGCAGCAGGATGAAAACTGCAGCTCCCAGGCAGACAACACAGCCAGTCAAGCATCAATGATTGCTGGGGGCAAAAAACTGGGGAAGAAAAGAGAATGTAATTCTGCCTTGCTGCTCAAACCCCACCTTCTGACTGTGTGCAAGGGGGAGGACGGATCCCCCATGTCAGGGACACTCTAACAGAGATGAGGAAGACAGAGGCATGACAAGAACGATCAGACGCACAGAACAGCTTCTGTAGAGGAGATGAGTCAACTGCCCATTCTGCTGGGAAAAGCTAGAGCTGATTGGGGCATCACAGAGGACTATAAAAACACAACTGGCCTGGGGGTGGTTTGGCATCTATCCTGCACCATCTGCTCTAAATTAACAACTCCTGGCAGCACTAAAAGGCACTTTTAAAGCAAACTAAGGGAGGCAGCAATTCATAAATCACCTAAATAAGCTGTGGAACTCCTTGCTGCAAGCTGTCATGGATGCTGCAATGTACGCAGCTTCAGAAGGCAAGAAGACAGGTCTTGAGACATTATGTGTCCAGTTCAGGAGCTTCTGAAGCCACAGATTGCTCAGGCCTGTGAAAGGATACAGGGACACATCACTGCTTGTCTGCCCTTCTCTGGGTCTTGATCAAAGGTTGGGCAGCCTGCTGGATGAGGAAAGGCTGAGACAGCTGGGCTTGTTCTGCCTAGAGAAAAGAAGGCTCAGGGGAGACCTGATCACCACAGTCCAGGATTTAAGGGTGGCTGCGAAGAAGACAAAGGTTCCCTTTTCACAAGGAGTCACACAGAAAAGGCGAGGGGTACAAGCCACTCCTGGGGAGATTCTGGTTGGACACAAGAGGAAAATTTTTCCCAATGAGAACAGCCAGCCATTGGAATAATCTCCCCAGGGAAGTGGTGCACTCCCAACGTTGGATACTTTCAAGATTCAGCTGGACAGGGCACTGGGACACCCAGCCTAGGTCATGCTTTGTCTGGAAAAGTGGTACTGGATAATCCTTGAGATCCCTCCCAGCCTGGTGGCCCGTGGGGCTAGGAATACCGTTGTCACAGGCAGCAGGTGAAGCTGGACGGGCCCTGGCCCAACCCAGCACCGCCGCCCTTGTACATCCTGTGGGCGCTGGTGCTCCCGGAGCCCTGTTTCTCACGACGGGTTCACACCGATGGCCCTTACCTGAGGTGCCGCTCAGAGCACTCTTCCCTTCGCAGGAGCCGAGACGGGACAACCCCAGTTCCTCCTTCTGATCCATGTGGATGATCAGCTCCGGCTCCGGCGCCGGCGCCGGCTCCGCTCCGGGGGCCTGCTCCGGGGAAAGAAACGAAGAGGCTCAGGCGAG
Organism: Ara ararauna; assembly: GCA_028858755.1. Classification (NCBI taxonomy): domain Eukaryota; kingdom Metazoa; phylum Chordata; class Aves; order Psittaciformes; family Psittacidae; genus Ara; species Ara ararauna. Next base: position 12,052,195 of record CM054380.1, on the reverse strand, counting down.
CTGGGCCTTCACCGACCGCTACCAGCGGCGCGGCTCGGGAGCGAGCGGCTCCGCGCCCAGCAGGGACCCCGGCTCCAGGGGGCGTGCAGCGGAGAGCACCAGGCCCCGCAGCACCCCCTGGCCACGGAGGCCCATGCGGCCGCGGGGGGCGGGCTTCCGGGCCAAGCCCTACCGGGTCAGGCCCCGGTCCCTGCAGCCCGGCCCGACGCGGCCCGCCCTCAGCGGCTGCACCGGCGCACCAGGGGGCGCTGCCCCGTGACGGCAGCGACCAACGGCGGGCGGTGCCTTCGCCGCCAAGAACGGACGAAGATGGCGCCGCGGCGCTGCGCTGCGCTGCGCTGCGCTGCCGGCGGCGATGGTCCCGTCCTACGGCGGGGCTCCGCGGGCCTGTCGGTACCGAGGGCAGCTCCCCCCGCGGGTGGGTCACCTGCTGCCGGAGCCCCTGAAGCTCTGTCTGCTCTCCCGGGCGGGGTGTCCGGGGCGGGAGGAGGCGCCGGCGCTGCCGGAGGGTGTCCCCGCAGGCGAAGGGTCTCTCTCGGGGTACCTGTGGAAGGCTTCAGCTCTGCGTGCTGGGAAGGCTCCTCCGTGCTACCCCAACAGCCAGTGCCCACCTCGGGGGCAGTGGAGGCCCTCCGTGGCAGGAGCTCGAGGAACAAGACAGGGCAGCAGCCAGCGCTTTCTAAGGAGAAAGCGTCCGGAGGACACAAAGCAGAGCTCTGGAGGTTTGTAGGTGGACTGCCTGCCCTTCCAAGAGATGGTGACAGAAGGAGGCACCAAATGTCATCAGTTCTAAGTAATGTAAAATCTGGTGCCTTTGTAATGGAAAATAACTTGAGATGTTTGAAGGTAGTGGACAGTTTTAGTTCTTTAGGACCTTAATACAAAGATGTAAGAAAAAAAGGACGTGGGCATGGGGGGTACCCGGGACCAGCAGATGTTAATGAATCCATTGAGCTGGTGTAAACATCTACGGGAGAGCACCCGGGACGAGCAGATGTCCAGGATGGAGACTGCCTTGGGGGGTGTGCCATGGGGTGGCTCCCGTGGCTGAACTGGAACTAGACTGACAGGGAGCTGGGGAATCTACCCTAGCAGATCCACTGGTTAAATTAAAACTAGGGACTAGAGGAAATAAAGTGAATTTTAGTGGCTACAGGAGCAACTTATTTGGCATTAAATCAGAGGGAAAGGAATTTGTTACAGATGTGGGAGCTCCTGGCTGCCAAGGAAAAAAAAATAAGAGAAAAAAAAAAAAAAAAGTAATTCTTTCTGAAACCCTTAAAGTACAAACTGGGAAAACAAACAGGAATTCATAGATTTTTATGCATGCTAAATTCTCCAAAATATTATGCCGAGAAGGAACATTTAAAGAAGGCAAAATGGAATTAAGAGTTAAAAACAATCCATTAATTACTGCAGTTTTGAGTTTATCTTTAATTCAACAGAAAAGCAAACAGGAGGACCTCCCTGAAATAGAAGAAATCCTTAATCAGGTATATCTGGGAGTACGGGCATCTGAAGTTCCAGGTAAGGCGAAAACTGCTTTGCTTGTTAAAGTAGAAATAAAAGGGGGGCCCGCCCAATTAGAATAAAACAATATCCCTTAAAATTAGAAGATCAGAAGGGAATTTAAAAAAAAAACTAAAAATTGATAAATTTAAAAATGTAGATTATTAATTAAATGTGAATTGGAATATAATACTCCTATCTTGACAGTAAAGAAATGAAGGTTCAAGATCTTAGAGCAATCAACAAATTTGCAGAGGACATTCATCCAGTAGTAGCTAATCCGTATACCTTATTGACTAAATTGAATAATAATCAGGAATGGTTTGCCGTCTTGGATTTAAAGGACACTTTCTTTTGCTTACCATTGGCCAAAGAAAGCCAAAATTTATTTGCTTTTGAATGGAAAATCCTGACACGGGAAGGAAAACCCAATTTACTTGGATGGTATTACCTCAAGGGTTTAAAAACTGTCCAACAATTTTTGGAAATCAGTTAACACGAGAACTAGAATCACGTAAGGCACCCACTCAGACAGGGACTCTGTTACACTATGTGGATGACCTATTAATTGCCACAGAAACAAAGGAAGAATGTATCCAGTGGATGGTGGGATTAACTTAAACCCTCGGTGATCACTTAAATCCAGAGTGAGAGAGCACTCCTGAGCAATCTAAGCTTCCAAGACTGCATCAGGGCAGCTGGAGAGGCAGGGAACCTGAGCAGAGAAACACTGCTGGTACCTCTGAACCCCTGTTCAGGCGGATGGCGGCTCAAACGTGTTTTTGCTTAAGGCTGCATCACCTCTCCCATGTGCTTCATGTTTCATTACACAACAAGCAGCACATATGCAATGCCTCTGAAAGGAATTTCATGGGGGCATGATACTAAAAACCATGCAGGCACATTTGAAAGGCACTTCCAGAACAGCTCCAGTCCCCTTGAAGAAGCACAGGAAGGAGTGCTCTTGGATTTACCCCTTTGATACCTAAAAGCTAGCACTCTTAAGTGTCATCTGGTAGAAGGGGAAGGCGCATAAGTCACACCTCCGCTTTACAGCATTCCTGTACGCTGTAGTTACACTGGCCCCTCCACGGGGCTTGGCCACAGCAGAGACCTTGGTGATGGATCACACCCACTCAAGAAATGGCAACAAGACAAGGAATATGTTCTGAAATACGTGTACGCACGGAACTCTGCCTGTGTAAGAAAACAGCTCTCTTTTCAGATGCAAGTTGTGAGAATGTATGTAAACATCTGCAGCACAGGTTTTCAGAATAAACCTATGGAGGCTCTTTTTTCAGGCAGGAAACATGACAGCACACAAATCAACGTGGTGGTAGCTGCAAAGGATGACCCATAGAGCTGCTCAGCACTTCACTGTCAGAGAATTTATAAGCAGTGTGTTCCAAAGCTCACTCGGGGCTCACATGGTGTTTATTGGCAAGACGAGCTTTGTACAATGCCAGTAATGTACCTGCTCCTTTCTTTAGCTTAAAAAGCAAACCAATACCTTTGTTGAAAAGTTTGGTTTGGTTTGCTTTTTCTGCAGCCTTGGAAGTGTTAAACAGAAGTATCAACGTATTTTTGCTAGCTGTTGCTACACACTAGAAATGAAAATGAAAGCAATGTGTTTTCTAAGACAAAGGAGCCTGCATTAGGAAGGCAAGGTAACACAAGAATGTATACCAACAGAACTGGCTGGCAACACATCATTGCTGGCACATGGCAGCACCAGTGCTAGCTTGGGAAGGCTGGCTTTGCTTAAGGAGTAATGAAGCAGGGGATTGAATGCTTTCTGTCAGGGAATTGGCAGTGCATGTCAGAAACGTCCTTGTGGTCTTGAAGGTCGCAAAAGACTTGTAATCCTTTTCTCATCATCTGGGAAAAGTTTTAGAATTACAAGAGACATCTCAGTTTGTCAATGGCAGCAACAAGGAAGCACCAAGCCAAGCCCCCGCAAAGCAGTTACCTCCAAACCCTGACAGCACAGATGCGGTATTTAAGTCATCTTTCTGCATTAGGCAGGGACTGCCCTGTTGCAAGGTTTAAGGATGACAAAGACAGGAGGATGGAGACACTTTCTGTGAGTAAAATTCACCGTTTTTTCCTAACATACTAAACAGTTTTTTATGACACAGTGTTATTTGAATGACTGTAATTTACATCCACTGAATTGTGACACAGCCTTAACTGAAGATGTCATAATTGATTACAAAAGCTTTGATTGTAAATGCAAGTCGTACCTAAAAGAGAGTAAAAGAGCTGGGAAGGGATCTTACTTACTTTCCCAAATGAAGACTGGTGAGTAGGACTGAAGTTTTTTCAGGGATGAAGTGTGTACTTGAGAGAGAAATACATGGTACGCTGAGGGTAACAACATTTACTAGAATGCCACTTAAGGCAAGCCTTGTCCTTTTCACATCCCAAAGTTGGCTTTTGCACAAGAAGGTGGGTGAGGAAAAGTGATGGGACAGCCAGGGAAGAAAACTATCCCCAATTCCTGACGATTCACCACATGTGGCAGAAGGCTTTGCTAGGAGGTCCCCCCACACACACTATACCTGCCATAGACCTGACAGAGAAGAGGTTCATCAGTGGCCACCCCTTTCCCCTCCACCAGGAGCCTTCCCTCCGAGGCCAGAGAAGATCTTTGCCACAGCCCATCCTCCCAGCTGGCACCTCCCTTTTTCCCCAGGTCTCTCTTACCTTGGGGCTGCACTGCCTACATGAACTGGGCTCTCTCCCTGACTGATCTCTCCCACCTCTCCTTCCTGCAGGGGGCCCATGTCCACTGCTCTTATTACTTACAATTTATCATTAGTACCTTACAAATTGTTTATTGTATGTCATAGAAATCAAATAAACTCAAAGATATATAGAATAAAAAATAAAAATATTGACACGTTCCAAATATACAAACACTTTCAGAAATCCGGCTTCTGATTTTGAAGTGTTGAGTCCATTTTGTTCAGTAAGACTCTGCAGACTCAGAACTGCCAGAACGACAAAAGTCAGAAGATGCTGTGATAATAAATATGTAAAAGATGAGAGTTTAGGGTCCAAGGCTTCCCCAAGAGTCCCAGACAGCTTACAGCCTAAGATCACTTTGGAAATGACACTGATCAGGTTGTCTGACTAGTCTGCTACAGATAGCTGCAAGAGACACAGACACTCCAGACCCAGCGAGTGGGCATGCAGCCAGGCAGCACGAAACTGTCTCAAGTCAAAGAGAAGTCAAGCAGCACAGAATGTCTAGGTATTCTGGGAAGCACCCTGTTCCCTCTTCCCAAGTCCGAAGCCTTGACTTCCAGAGCATGTGTGTGAATTTGTTGTTTAAACTAACTTCCAAGAAAAGAGTCTTGCCTAAACCAGTGGGCATTCTGCAAAGGCGAGAGGCAGCTCACAGGAGCATAGTTCACCTCTAGGGTCATCTTTCAAAACAAGAAGCTGCTATCACATGAGTCTGCCCAGCAAACCATGGAAAACTGGCTTGCCTTGGCCAGGAAGGCACAAACACAACTGCCAAATGGTCAAAGCATTTCTGAAGTGCAAGTGAGTGTAGAGACTAAAAAATCCCAACTGCTTGCTGCCAGCTTTAGCCAGATTGCTCCTTCCCATCCCTGCTGGTACACTTTGATTAAACAGATTTACTGCCCCTATATATTTGATTAATCAGCTATTGGAGTCCCCCACCCCTTTTCAGATGAGGAGAAAGATCACTCCTTAACCTGGAAGGTCTCCTGCCTTACCCAATACTGTCTGTGCCACATGGTGAGACAGGACCCACCTGACATTATCATCTTCTGTTTCCTCATAGCACAGCATTTCCCTCTCTCCCATCTCTGCGCTCTCCATTGCAGGTGGTATTGCTGGTTAGTGCTGGAGATAAGACAACCTAAAAGGCAAAACCAGAGAGGGGTTTTAGAGGGAAGCTGCCTTCACGAAGGGATGGGTATGAAATGCTGAGCCATACAGCAAGCAGCCTCTGAGCTGCTCCACCATGCAGGGTGGTGAGGAGCAGCCACTGGCCATTTCCACAGCACAGCAGGCACTTTCAAGGAAGCAATCTTGCTTGTTCAGTTCAATTACCCCAGTGAACCTCAACACTAACACCCAGCTCACAAAATATTAGCCTCAGAGGAGACGTACAGCACAGCACGCTGCATTTGCTTTCCCACTTCAGGATGGCTCCTGGCTGAAAATGATCAGAGACCTCCACATTAGCTATCCGCACTGAAATTGTGAGCAAGCTGCTTTCCACTGGTGCTCCCAAACATTTAATCCAATGCCAGACTCTGAGCAGAGCAGAAGCAAAGGGAAACGCCTCTCCTTCAATCATGAGGAAGAACAAGCTACTTCATTTTCACAGTGATACGGAGCTTTCCCTACAAGCAAGCAGTGGTGAATTAGGGCAGGAGTCAGGCAGCTCACAGGGAGACAAACACCTTCCCTGCAATGGAGTATATGCAGAGGAACTTCCAAAGCAGGGACACATTTCACTGCTCTGCCTTTTCTGGGCTGTGCTGCATGTGAAGAGTCAAAACAGCTGCTGCAGATGGGTCCTGCTACCACTCACACTCTCCTCTTCTGCCTAGCAGGGGCAGGGTTTACTTCAACCCCCAGAAGCAACTGAGCTTTCCCTCCTCTTCTGCGAAAGGAAACAAACAAAAAAATCTCCATGGATGTAGCAGGACACCCAAAGACCTACCCAGAAGCAGGAGTGAGACACCTGCCTTAGAGCTGAGTTTCCTCTTCAGCAGAAACCCAGCCACCTCATTTATAAAATGGGCCTGTCATCAGCTTTGTGCAGAGCAGCACCATCACCTTACAGGCAGCCTTGCCAGATGAACAAGGAACTGAGCTGCTTCCTGGCTCTTGGAAAACACTCCCTGGAAGAGAGCCATCCCTCATGCTCTCCCATTTGAGGTCAGCCCCCTCAGGGCTGGAAGAGCAGGCAGGCAGCTGCAAGTTCAGCAAGCTCAGCACAGGGCCAGCACCAGCACATCAGCTGCTGGCTCCCAGCTCTCATGGAGCAGGCCACTTATAAAATAACTGCCCCCTGGTGTGGGCAGCTACAGCAGTTCCATGGATTCCCTGACTGAGGGCATGAAGTTAGAACTCAGCCTTGAAGATATTAAAGCTTATCCATGAAGACTGAGGCACCGAAGGTATCCAGATGGGAAAGCAGAAGGCATCCGGAGGAGTGAGTGAGTCAAAGGGAGTAACTAACTGCAGAACAAGAGCTTGGCAAGATAACAGACTTTAGTAAGCAGGGTGAGCAACTCGTCAAAAAAAAAAAGGAAAAAAAAGGAAAAAAACGCCAAACAAACCCACCAAAAACCTCTTGATCTATTGAAGTATTGGGGTGGTTCATAGAGACAGCACAAACTAAGCCTAAAGAGGCCTGCAACACACTGGGCCCAGGGGACGAGTCCTGCTTATTGTGTTTAAAGTCGAAACAAGAACTGCTAACTGAAAAAGCAAGAGGGGTAGTGCAACCACAAGCTTTACCAGCTGCCACCCAAGCAGCATCAGGGTGGCAGAGAAAGATAAAAAAAAAAAGAAAAAAAGGGTAATGACACAGCAAACTCCTTGACTGTTAACACTGTGCAGTTTACTTCTGCAGCTGCTTCGCATTCCTTTTGCATCAGAATGCCTCTGCTTTAAGGAATTACTTTAACCTGTCTTTACATCTCAAGAACTGAAAACCTGGGGGAGGGGGTATATTTGTGTCCTCCTCCCTACAGGTCCATGGCTGCTGCCTGCAAAGTTTGTCAAGCCTTGCCATGAGCTGGACAGACGAGTGGAAGAACCTGATGCCTCAGCTACAGGAGCTGACCATGAAAACCCCAAGCAGAATGAGATAGAGGAAGAGAAAAATGAATGATTGCAAAACATCACTTGGGGCAACTGAAAAGTAACAGCTTGAATATGTGTGCTTTTAAAGTAACTATTATTAGAGGCTGTGATCTTGTGTATAAACCCACCTGTGTATTGTATGGATTTGTTACTTGTAAAAGAGACATTAGAGCATGCAAATTTGCAGCAGCTGCTAAAAAAGGCTAAGGCAAAAGCTAGAAAGATTCTAATACAATGATAGTGTTATAAAGCAGGCAGTGGAACAAATTAAGAGGGTGGGAGAACTCCACTGGTAAGAAATTTCTTTGGCTGGTCCCTCGCTGCCATCAGCATCTTCAACATGCTGCTGCACCCTGTAATAGTTACTTTGCTAATGTAAATCTGTATGTGCTTTGCCATAGTAGCTACTTGTTACTGGATGAAGCAGGTGAAACTCTGCATTGACAGCTCAGTGCAAGGACTGAGGTTGGCCAAATGCCTCCTACCAGAGTCAAGGGCAAGACTGGGTTGGCCTCTGTGTTTGCCACCAAGAAGAACCTTCAGCTCCACTGTTGGCTTCAACCCAGCAGGTGTTGAGAGATGGAGACACATGCCATGCCAGAGCTTGATGTGAGAGGTGGCCTCCCCTGTTAGCAGAGAGCCATCCAGTGGAAGAGCCAACGGTGTTTACACACAGCTCAGGGAAAACCAGAAAAGCTCTTATGGTGTGAAAAGAAATCTTTCACTGCCAGCACTGAATGGAATATCAAGAAGGATCACCCCAAGTAGTAGAGCTTAGAGCAATAGCAATGGTATTTCAACATTTTCCTGGCCTGATTAATATTGTTACTGACTCTGCTTATGTAGCCGGGTTGGTACAGCAATTAGACAAAGCAGTTTTGGGACAGGTGTCCAATGAAAAATTGTTTGGGATCCTAAAATTAATACGGCTAACAATACAAAAACAGAGACATCACTATTATATTATGCATGTTAAGAGTCACACCACCCTCCCAGGTTTTATAGTGGAGGGCAATGCAAAGGCAGATGCACCAGTATCTGTGGTTGCCCTTGGACCTGTTCCAAATATAAAACAACAACTGCAAGCATCTCATCAATTTTTCCACCAAGGCTCTCTTGCTCTAAAACGACAGTTTAACATTTCCAATAGTGAAGCATGAGCCATAGTTGCTGCCTGCCCTGACTGTCAAGGCCAGCATGTTCCTGCCTATTTTGGCACTAATCCTTGGGGTTTACAAGTGTTACAGGTTTGGCAAACAGATGTTACACTTGTTGCTGAATTTGGCAGGCAGAAGTATGTGCATGTTTCCAGAGATACATTTTTTTCTGCTATTGTGGCCACCGCTCATACTGGTGAATCTGCCCGGGATGTTATTCGCCATTGGCAGCGCGCTTTTGCAACCTTAGGGGTTCAACAGCAAAAAACAAAAACCAAAAAAAACCCCATACAATGGCCCTGCTTATGTGTTAGTGAAGGTTGCATCTTTTTTGCAAGCCTGGGGAGTTTCTCATGTCACTAGTATCCCCCATTCTCCAGCAGGTCAAAGCATTGTAGAACGAACCTGTGATACGCTCAAACGTTTTCTTTAAAAACAAAAAGGGGAATACAAGTATTTTCTCCACACAAACAGTTAGCAAAAGCACAATTTGTACTAAGTTCTTTAAATTTGTCTAGTTTTGATTCTCTTTCCACAATACAGCATTTGTGACATCTGATGGACGATTCCTTGCCCAGTCCACTGGTTCTATGTAAAGACCTACATGATAACAAGTGGAAAAGACCAGAGCCATTGCTGACATGGGGTCGAGGATATGGCTGTGTACGGCTAGCAACAGGACCATACTGGATGCCAGCAAAATGTATAGAGCCCCAGAACTCAACAACTGAAAGAAACAACGACAGAAATCTTTGTTAATATCTCTTCTATTATGTGTGACCATGGGTAATGGAGAAGTAAACTGGGCACATTTGTTAAATCCCCCATTATTCCGACCTGTTACATGGTGTGTAGGATTCAGTGGTATGCCACATGTTATAAAGGTTCAAGTGACTTCAAATCAGACTAATCTTACTGAAATAATGCTGCCTGGAGTAGTGGCTGGCTAGGTTAATTACACAGGTCAAGCAGTGATAGAGCAGACACAGCAAATTGTAAAAAACATGCTAGTAAAACAAAAAGGGGGAATGATAGCGGAGACCCAGAATGCACGAATCAACAAAGCATTGTTTGTCTTAAATGTTTTAACATGATCCAGTTCTGATTTACACATGGGCATGAATGTCCCCCCAATGATTAGACATTTTTCTGCACTAACCCATGTAGGCCCAGATCTGATGCCAGGGAAAGAACCTGTTATGGTAATTGTAAAGGTTTGGGAAATCATAACTGGGAAGGTCCTCTTAGGTTAATAACTTGGGGAAGAGGGTATGCTTGCATTTCTACAGATGGAGGCCCCCGCTGGATTCCTGCTCGGTGTGCGCGTCCTGTTTTGGATTCCAACTCCAGCTAACGGAAATCTGCATCTACCCTCACTGACACCATGGAAGAGCTCTAACATCTGGGTGACCTTAGCCAGGACACTGAATCAAACGACCTTTTGTGCTTCAATACGTACAGCAGACCAGCCGTTCCACACATGTCTAGTTGGCCTGCCGGTACAAGGGGTAGTAAACAATGCAACTGTTTCTGATTGGGTTCAAGCGTTGCCCAACATAACGAGAGATCCAGCAGAGGTAGATATTGTGGGCACAGTCAATGCCCCTCAATGTTGGTGTTTTGGCTGGAAAGGAATGTGATGTACCACAGCCATGACATGATCAGGCCAAGGGGGTCAGAGTCTCTGTGCTCGGACCTGAAGCGTTATCACAATTTTACTGATGTCCGACCAAACAGTCCTCTGTTCCGTAATATGACAGCAAATAATAGTTCATGGTGTTCAGTTGTTAATGAAACTACTATCGATAGCTTACCAAAAGCATTACCTAGAGCTATATTCTTATTGTGTGGTAAAAAAGCATATGCCGGTATTCCATGGAAACCAAGAGGCGGTCCGTGTACGCTGGGGAGGCTATCATGGCTTACACCCAGCATAAGTATGATCTTAAATCACACAGTTACACAGAGGTTGTCAAAAACAAGCAACACTTGACTCCAATTGTAATGATAATGTTGATCCCTGGAATAGAGGGGAAATTATTGTAGCTAGCTTCTTTATGCCAGGAGTTGCTGCTGCTAGAGCATTAGCACAATTAAATAAGCTTGCTGGCTGGTTAGGAAAACAAACTACTGAAACGGCAAAAATCCCAAGTGCCTTAGCAATAGATATTAACTCTGTAAGACATGCTACTCTTCAAGATAGAGCAGCCATTGATTTTTCATTGTTAGCACATGGAGATGGTCGCCAAGAATTTGGTGGAATGTGTTGTGTGAACTTATCAGGTCACTCTCAATCCATTCATGCTAGCGTTCAGAAATTGATGGACCAAACTCAGAAACTGCAGGAAGATGATGGATTTTTTGGCCTGGGAAAGTGGTGGAGCTCCTGGGGACTGGAAGGCTGGGTTGTATCTCTGATAAAAGAGGGACTTATGATGTTGTTTATTCTTCTCTGTATTCTGCTTGTGGTACCGTGCTTGTTATCTTGTCTGCAAAGGGCCCTGCAGTGCATGATAAACATGGCCTTTTTTGTCAAAAAACAAAAAGGGGGAATTGTGGGGAGCTACGGCAGGTCCATGGATTCCCTGACTGAGGGCATGAAGTTCGAACTCAGCCTTGAAGATATTGAAGCTTATCCATGAAGAATGAGGCACCGAAGGTATCCAGATGGGAAAGCAGAAGGCATCTGGATGGGAAAGCAAAAAGCATCCGGAGGAGTGAGCGAGTCAAAGGGAGTAACTAACTGCAGAACAAGAGCTTGGCAAGATAACAGACTTCAGTAATGCAGCAAAGGGTTCTCCAATAATGTGCTGTTGCTAACTGATGTAACCAATGGCTAAAAGACGCATGTGTGCTAGAAACTCTATATAAGCAAGGGTTTGTAATAGTAAAGGAGAACTTATACTTAATCACCAAAGAAGCATGCCACGTATCGGTTGCCTGCCTCAACCACGACACTCTGGCTCCTCCCCCTGAGTTCCTGAAGCCCTGTTCTACAGCCACTTCCACTGCCCTCCACACTCCAGCACAGGACTCAGCCAGGAGCGCTGGGAGCTGGCTCTGAGCACCCTGCCCTGGACGCAGCACTCAGTTTGGAGGATGCATCACCAGGGGGAAGGTTTCCCCCTGATCACACAGTCCTTGGGCTCACTGGGACAGAGCCTTCCCCAGGGGGAGGACTGACCAAAATACAGTACTTCGGGATGCCAGCCAGCCCGCTGCAGTAACAGAAGTCACAGGGGAAGCAGCCCCACAACCCCAGTGCCCTGCACCACAGGATAGCACACAGCACAGCCTCCCCAGTCAGAGGACAGAGGAGCCAGGTTCAAGGGTGCTATTTTCATCTTGATCAGTCACTGGACAGCAAGCACCACACCAGGTCGGCAAACTTGTCACAGCTCCAAACATCCACCATGGGGAAGAGAAACTGAAGCAAAGAGGCAGAACCTGCCCAGGCTGAGGCAGGAGCTGGTCATGGGCCCAGGGGAACAGCCTGCCTGCCCCACTGCACAGCCAGCCTCCTGCCAGCACAGCTGCACAAGTCCTGATGGCATCCTGGCTTCCTGCGCAGCTGCCTTCAAGTCAGGCACTCCTCAAGAAATCCAGATTGCAAAATTAAACGAGAGAAACTGGTTCCAATTTATCATATGCTTCCAGACAGGCAGAGTCCTGGAGGTAGGGTGTGCTGCCTCTGCCTGCTGCCAGGCCTGCAGCCACTGGCCCAGAGGAGCAGGTGAGAGCAGAGCTACAAAGAGCACTCCAGCACCACTCTGCAGACAGGAAGAGGCCTGCAGGTTGATTGACATTACACCCAACCCAAAGGGACCCACCAGGTCAAGCCTCAGACATGACTAGTTAACAGCAGCAGCAATGGCTCAAGGCTCCCAATGGCCAGACGTACACAGTGTGACTCCAGAGATCAGCATTCTACAAGACACATCTGCTAACTCACTTGACAGAGCCTCTGAACCCATGTCTTGCAACACACTCATGTTTAGCAGCACTCAACAGCACTGGGACTTTGCTCCCCACGCCATGGGGCATCTGGTGGTGTTTCAGAAGCCTTTACCCAAATCTGTAACTAGTGTTGTAGAAGCACAACTCAGAGCAGTCAATTACTGTTCCAGCAGCAGTGTCTGCTGCCGGAAGAAGAGCTTAGTGCACAAACAGTCATTTAAGGACTTTGGTGCTGTCAGACTTGTATCTCCCACAGCTGTTTTGGCAGATGCTCCACCTGACACGATCGCCTCTACAGCGATATGCAGGACAGTGACAACATCAGTCCCTACAGCCCAAGGTGAGGACAGTACAGACACAGGACAACATGGAAGCTGAGATTTTTCCCAATACCATCCAGCATAGACATGATGAGCCGTGAATTCAGGAGACAAGTCAGCACAAATCAAACCCCTGGCCTTCTCCTATGAAGAAACTTCTTTCACCCTCCACAAGCAGGGTGGTCAATGATGGGGGGAGACACCGGGCTTTGCTCACAGGTATCAGACCTCGCTGCTCCGCACACTCACCCCACCGAGGGCTCCCCACTCCTGTGGGTCTGCTGGTGCCGGAAAAGCGCTGAACTCATGGTGAAGCCCTTCCCACAGTCAGCACAGGTGTAGGGACGCTCCCCCGTGTGGATGCGCAGGTGCTGGATGAGGTGGGGTTGCTGCCGAAAGCTGTCCCCACAGTAGGCACAAGCATAGGGCCTCTCCCCGGTGTGAATCCGCTGGTGCTGGAACAGAGTTGACATCCACAGGAAGCTCTTCCCGCACTCGGTGCACTTAAAGGGGCGCTCCCCGGTGTGCACCCGCTGGTGTCGTGTCAGGGCTGACCTCTCACTGAAGCACTTCCCACACTCCGCACACTCGTAGGGTTTCTCCCCAGTGTGAACCCGCTCATGTCGTGTCAGGGCTGAGATCACTCTGAAGCTCTTCCCGCAACTCCTGCATTCGTAGGGTTTCCCCCCGGTGTGCACCTGCTGGTGCAGGACGAGCTGCGAGTTCTCAGAGAAGCTCTTCCAGCACTCAGCACACTTGTAGGGCTTTTCCCTGGTGTGGGTTAACTGGTGCCGGATAAGATTCGAGCTCACGCTAAAGCTCTTCCCACAAGTCCTGCACTCGTAGGGTTTCTCCCCTGTGTGCACCCGCTGGTGCAGGATGAGCTGCGAGTTCTCAGAGAAGCTCTTCCCGCACTCGGCACACTTGTAGGGCTTCTCGCCGGTGTGGGTTAACTGGTGGCGGATAAGATTCGAGCTCACGCTAAAGCTCTTCCCACAGGTCCTGCACTCGTATGGTTTCTCCCCAGTGTGCACCCGCTGGTGCAGGACGAGCTGCGATTTCCTAGAGAAGCAACTCCTGCACTGGGCACACTTGTACAGCTTCGCCCCTGTGTGGGTTACCTGGTGCTGGATCAGCCTCGAGCTCACTCTGAAGCTCTTCCCACACTCGGAGCACTCGTAGGGCCGTTCCCCTGTGTGGATCCTCTGGTGCTGGATGAGATGTGATCGGTGCTGGAAACTCTGCCCACATTCGGTGCAGCTGAAGGGTTTTTCTCCGGTGTGCATTCTCTGATGCTCAATGAGGTTGGAGCTCACCTGGAAGCTCTTCCCACAGTCCCCATGCAGCGTCAGTCTCCCCATGGAAGGGTTTCTCTGCTGGATAACGTCTGGCAACTTCCTGGAGCTTTTTCCACACAGTGTCGCTCGGCTTTGCCTCTTCCCCAGAGGTCTCTGAATGCTTTCTGACCTGCGTGGGAGAACAGGGTCCTGTGCAGGACCCTGGGAACTCTTCTCCTTGGAGAGTCCTGAGCATAAACCCTTGGGCTCCACTGGCCTTGGGATGCCTTGATGGGCATTGTCTTCATTCTTGCTCACAATCCCATCTTCAGCTGCAATAAAATGAGAATCCAGAGAAGTCACAGGCAGGACTGGAAACTTTGGACAGGGGAAATTGCAAGGGGCAAAGTCTAGAAATTATCAGATACATTGACTTTAAGTATAAAACATTCTGGTATATCCTGGGTTCTGGAGATGATATTTCCTTCCAAACTACACAGTGGACTTTTCAGAGTGTTCACAGGAGCAAATGCTGTACATTGTTCTGCATGCTCGACCAGAACCTGATTCCACTGAAATCACTGGCATATTAGAGGCAAAAGTTTACTGCTTGAATGGGAAAGGTGGCTGCTCTTCCAGGATGTTTTATGTGAAAATCATAGAACCACAGGATGGTTTTAGCTGGAATGGACCTTACAGATCATCCAGTTCCAACCTCCTGCCATGTGCAGGGACACCTTGCACTAGACCAGGTTGCTGCAAGCCCCATCCAACCCAGCCTTGAACACTGCCAGGGATGGGGCAGCCACAGCTTCTCTGGGCAACCTGTGCTGGTGCCTCAGCATCTCCACAGGGAAGAACATCTTTCATCTTACCTAAATCTCCCCTCTGTCAGTTTAAATCCATTCCTCCTTGTCCTGTCCCTACCTGCTCTTGTCAAAAGCTCCTCTCCATGTTTCTTGTTGGGCCCCTTTAGGTGCTCAGAGCTGCTCTAAGATCTCCCCAGAGCCTTCTCTTCTCCAGGCTGAACAAGCCCAGCTCTCTCTGCTTGTCTCCATAGGATGTTAGTAAATGTTGAACTGGGAGTCAGAGGAAGGCCATAAAGAACTGCCTTGTTCAGCAAAGCATTACGTGGGTTGCAACAGTCATCTCTGTGTGCTTGTGCACGTCGAATTAACGCCAGCTGAACAGTTATGAATGGCTCCTGGACAAAGGCAATGAACAGATCCCTGCCCTCTTAGGTACATAAGGTCTTGCAGAAGCGTTTCTGATGTGAATGTTCACTGCGCAGACCCAAGGTCACCTGAGAGCCTGCTCAAGACTCCTTCCAGCCCACTGCTCTGAATGTGGTTTGATGAGCATCTAGCAGGTTCAGAAGCACGTGCCCCCAACAATGCTGTAGCTTTTACAGTCCACAGGAAACATAGCTCTTTGCAGGCTGAATGAGCATGACAGGACCTGTGTGACATGCACACAAAGCACATCTCCAGATCTGCTTAAAGATTCAACAGGGATCTTGTGGCTCTCTGAACACTCTTATGAAACAAACCAGGAACGTATCGGTCATGTGGGATTGCTGTACAAACCACAGGCACCCCTGTTTTCTGGCAGATCTGTCACAAGGAAGTGCATGCCATGGAAGAGGTGAGTTGCTACTGAAACATAAGTGTGCAATAAAGGAAGGAGAGTCTAGAATTTCAACCCCAGACTCCTATATGTACATAGCTCATCTTCCTCTTTCTAGGAAGCACAAGAAAACGTCACAATGTGATTTCACAGTGAACTCCTAAGATACCTTCTGTGGCAGCTTGCTGTGGTAGAGATGCCACTTCTTCCCTCACACAGCTTTCATTAAAACCATCCCTTCAGAGGAACAGAAGCTGCAATTTTCCTATTTACCATGAAGCCATTTCCATTTGTCTGCAGCTACTCCAGCCAGGCCTGGAGGAAAAGAGAAAGGTGATATCCACAGACAGCATGGAAAGAGGATGTTTCCGGAAGGCCAGCATGAAGCTCTTGACCTGTTCGTCAGACTTACTGAGTAGACAGTGCAGCTAGCAAAGTCGTTCTGCTGCCATTGTGCCCAAACAGATGCTAACTTTGGCACTTACACGGAATTTTGGTTCTTTACATAGAACTTGAAAAAGCCTTCAGAAGTACATGACAAGTAAGTTTTCTATGGCGTTCTATATTTTTTGGGGAAGATCAGGAGTGTCAGGCTTCTTTTTACAATTATTGTAATGGCTCTAGTGCTTCTACAATCACTTCTGTTACTTCTGAGCTACTAGGAACCTTCACTGGCATCTAGGACAAGCTGTCTGGAAAGGGATTGATCAAAATCAAACAGGAACTCACCGCAAGTATTTCAAGTGGAAGGAGAGCAAGGTCACAATGATGAGGAATTAATACTAGAAGCAGAAGGGTGGATTGGCAAAAACGAATAAGCAAGAGAGACAAAAGCAATATGGTTCTTCCTCAGCCCATGCCAATTTGGGTCAATGGTAAGACCTCTGATATGCCCAAGACTGCCAGTGCTATAGCTACAAGGCAAGCTCCAGGTAAGCAGAGTAAGCTGCTGGACTTCTGACTGTGGTACCTCACTGCTGGGACTGGAGGTGGCTGATGTGATGCCACAGAGAGGGCTGGAGGGGAGATCTGGGGCTCAACATTCCAAGCAAACAAACAGAAATCTGAGTAAAAGAATTAATGGACAGATGGAAAGAGGACAGACTGGGGAAGACCTGGCACGGCCTTTGGAAAGAGATGTCTCACTTCACAAACCACTCCGAGTTCTTCACATGTGTCCCCAGTTTTGTCAAAAGGGACATGTGGAGTCCAGAAGCATTCCCAAAAGACATTCACCCTTCACCAAAACTGGTAAAGAAACTAAACTGCTGTGGGCTGAATGAACCTCACAGGGCAGTAAGGAAGGGAAAAGGGAGGTGGAAACATTTGCTGATGATTTTGTGTTCCTCAGGGTTAAAGACACAAAGGCTGACTACAAACTGTGGCAGAGCCTTATGGTTCTGACCAACCAGGTGACAGGTGATGTTCACTGCAGGTAAACAAAGAACTTCAGAGGAGAACAGCCTCTACAGCTTGCACTTACACCAAGATGGGCCTAGGATGCTCTTGACGCCGTTCAGGAATAGCACCTTGGAGTCTGAGCAGCAGGATGAAAACTGTAGCTCCCAGGCAGACAACACAGCCAGTCAAGCATCAATGATTGCTGGGGGCAAAAAACTGGGGAAGAAAAGAGAATGTAATTCTGCCTTGCTGCTCAAACCCCACCTTCTGACTGTGTGCAAGGGGGAAAACGGATCCCCCATGTCAGGGACACTCTAACAGAGATGAGGAAGACAGAGGCATGACAAGAACGATCAGAGGCACATAACAGCTCCTGTAGAGGAGATGAGTCAACTGCCCATTCTGCTGGGAAAAGCTAGAGCTGATGGGGGCATCACAGAGGACTATAAAAACACAACTGGCCTGGGGGTGGTTTGGCATCTATCCTGCACCATCTGCTCTAAATTAACAACTCCTGGCAGCACTAAAAGGCACTTTTAAAGCAAACTAAGGGAGGCAGCAATTCATAAATCACCTAAATAAGCTGTGGAACTCCTTGCTGCAAGCTGTCATGGACGCTGCAATGTACGCAGCTTCAGAAGGCAAGAAGACAGATCTTGAGACATTATGTGTCCAGTTCAGGAGCTTCTGAAGCCACAGATTGCTCAGGCCTGTGAAAGGATACAGGGACACATCACTGCTTGTCTGCCCTTCTCTGGGTCTTGATCAAAGGTTGGGCAGCCTGCTGGATGAGGAAAGGCTGAGAGAGCTGGGCTTGTTCTGCCTAGAGAAAAGGCGGCTCAGGGGAGACCTGATCACCACAGTCCAGGATTTAAGGGTGGCTGCGAAGAAGACAAAGGTTCCCTTTTCACAAGGAGTCACATAGAAAAGGCGAGGGGTACAAGCCACTCCTGGGGAGATTCTGGTTGGACACAAGAGGAAAATTTTTCCCAGTGAGAACAGCCAGCCATTGGAATAATCTCCCCAGGGAAGTGGTGCACTCCCAACGTTGGATACTTTCAAGATTCAGCTGGACAGGGCACTGGGACACCCAGCCTAGGTCATGCTTTGTCTGGAAAAGTGGTACTGGATAATCCTTGAGATCCCTCCCAGCCTGGTGGCCCGTGGGGCTAGGAATACCGTTGTCACAGGCAGCAGGTGAAGCTGGACGGGCCCTGGCCCAACCCAGCACCGCCGCCCTTGTACATCCTGTGGGCGCTGGTGCTCCCGGAGCCCTGTTTCTCACGACGGGTTCACACCGATGGCCCTTACCTGACGTGCCGCTCAGAGCACTCTTCCCTTCGCAGGAGCCGAGACGGGACAACCCCAGTTCCTCCTTCTGATCCATGTGGATGATCAGCTCCGGCTCCGGCGCCGGCGCCGGCTCCGCTCCGGGGGCCTGCTCCGGGGAAAGAAACGAAGAGGCTCAGGCGAGCTGGGCCTTCACCGACCGCTACCAGCGGCGCGGCTCGGGAGCGAGCGGCTCCGCGCCCAGCAGGGACCCCGGCTCCAGGGGGCGTGCAGCGGAGAGCACCAGGCCCCGCAGCACCCCCCGGCCACGGAGGCCCATGCGGCCGCGGGGGGCGGGCTTCCGGGCCAAGCCCTACCGGGTCAGGCCCCGGTCCCTGCGGCCCGGCCCGACCCGACCCGGCCCGCCCTCAGCGGCTGCACCGGCGCACCAGGGGGCGCTGCCCCGTGACGGCAGCGACCAACGGCGGGCGGTGCCTTCGCCGCCAAGAACGGACGAAGATGGCGGCGCTGCGCTGCGCTGCGCTGCCGGCGGCGATGGTCCCGTCCTACTGTAATATGTGGAGATTTTGTTCATGAAAATAAGATGGTGTGGCTGTAATAAAACTCTAAGTAGTTTGCTAAGTTAAGCAAGGCGTGTGTGATATGCTCTGTGCAAACGTTAAACCACAATGTGAACCCACAAGTTAACAAGGTTTTCTGCAACTCCCAGATAAGGAAGACAATACGGGTGTTTACTGATATGCATGCATGAGATAGAGAGGAGAAAGAGTTCAACCTCAAAAGTAGGTTAAGGGTCATCGAGGAAGAGTACTAGCTTCATCTTCACGACCCTCAAGACCCTCAAGAGGATGAAACCGCGCATGCTCAAGTTACGAAATCAATGGGGGATGGACTTTCTGAGAAGAGGAGTGGACTACCTGGAAAATGAAACTAAACTGCATAAAAGAACAATCAGAAGACGAACTGGTGTGCGTGTTGGCAGAGCAGAGACTCCCCACGCACCCAGCGCTGTTTTGTCTGTTTACCGCTTGCTCACAATAAAACTTTATATTGTTACCCTTAATTGGCTCAGGGTGTCTTTAACAATTTGGTGCCGGGACTCGGATAGAGACATTCCGGCGGAGTCCCTCAGCTGGGGAGGTGCCCCACTCATACGAGTGTCCCTGACTGGTGGATTGCTGACCGAATCCTCTACCGACAACCCTTATTTTACCGGTAGCAGACAAAAGAAAAGCCGGCTGCCCTCTAATCTTTGTGCACGAAGTCCGAACGAAGACTTGTTGGATGCATGAGTATAACTCGCCAGTGAACTGTTCGGTCAGGGTGGGATATTCCAGTGTGCGATTGACTGAGATGTCCAATTGTGGACAAAGCGAGTGTGGACCCCTTAGTAGTGCGGTTCCCATATCCTGCGAAGGACTGGGCCACGAGGAGAGGGGTGCGAAAGTGTGAGTGATACAAGGCACACTGGAAGATGGGACAGAAGAAGAGCAAGACTTCTGATCCTATGCGGGGTACCGAGGGAAAATTGAAGTTGCCTCAGATACCGCCGGACAGTCCTTTAGGACTTATGATTAAGTATTGGGATGATTACCCATCTAGAAAAGGAAAAGAAAAAGCGAAAATGATACATTATTGTATGGAGGTATGGGGAGGGAAACAGATCAGAGGGGACCATCTTTATTGGCCAGTTTTTGGGTCCTTTGAGGATTGGATATGTCAGGTCTGAACATTTACGTTAATTCAAAGGAGCCCCTCAGCCTGGAAGAGAGTGAATATGCTCATTTATGGATAGGATCAGAGACTAGGGTAAATCTATACCCTCTTAGAGAAAAAGGGGGGACGAAGAAAACTAGACTGGAGGATGAAGTGCCAGCCTCTCCTCCTCCATATATACCTCCTCCACCTCCACCAAAACCAATACCTACCTCAGAAAGGCCCCCATCACCTCATAAAGTAGCACCTAGTGCACCAGAAACCCCTCTGGTTGCCCCAGAGTTACCCCCATATCCTCCGGGGACTTCAGAGACCCCCACTAGCTCTCCGGAACCCCAAAGACATATTACCCGAAGTAAAAGTAAAAACCCTAACAAGACCCCCTTGTATCCCCTTCATGAAATCGCAATGGGGGGACCATATCCTGAGATGGGATTTGTATCTGTACCCCTAAACTCAGGAGATGTGAGGGAGTTTAAAAGAGAACTGGGGACTCTATTAGAAGACCCCCTGGGAGTTGTGGAATGAGTAGATCAGTTCTTAGGCCCCAGTATATATACATGGGAAGAATTACAAGCAATATTAGGAATTTTGTTTACAACGGGAAAGAGATATGATTAGGAGAGCTGGTATGAGACTATGGGACCAGCAGCATCAACAAGGGCCTGCCGTGGATATTAAGTGGCCCCTGCAAAGACCTAATTGGAATAATAAGAATGAAGTGCATAGGGGACATACGCAGGATTTAAGAACCATAATAATTCAAGGAATACAGGAATCAGTACCTAGGGGACAAAATATCAATAAGGCTTTTAGTGAACATCAAAAGAAAGATGAGACTCCCACAGAATGGTTAGAAACGTTGCGTAAGAGCTTTCAGCTATATTCTGGAATGGATCCAGAAACACCTGCGGGCCAGGTGTTGTTAAAAACACAATTTGTAGCCAATTCATGGGCAGATATAAGGAAGAAGCTGGAAAAGTTAGAGGGATGGCAGACGCGAGGACTTGACCAATTGTTGAGAGAAGCTCAGAAGGTATATGTACGTCGGGAAGAAGAAACCCATAAGCGACAAACGAAATTGTTAGAAGCAGCAGGGAAGAGACAAACCAGGATGTTAGTCGTAGCGCTGAGAGAGGGACAACAAAAAAGGTGTTAGGAGCAACTCTGGAGGGAGATTGGAACCCCGAAATTTTCAACAGGGGTACAGAGAGTCCTCCAGAGATAGTAAAAGAGAAGTGGTCTTTCTATTGTGGAGGAAAAGGCCATATGAAATGAGAATGCAGAAAGCAAATAGCAGATGAACGGATGTTCAAGGAAGACTGAGGAGGTCAGGGGCTCTATTTGCTGGGGACCCGAGAAAGGAAGGAGCCCTTGATAAAACTTAGAGTAGGTCCCCAGCGACAAGAAATTGAATTCTTAGTAGATTCAGGAGTAGAACGATCAACTGTTCAAAGGCTCCCCCAGGGATGTGAAAAGTCCTCAGAAACTCTCCAAGTTATTGGAGCTAAAGGAGAACCCTTTGTGGTTCTGGTGATTGAAGACGTAGTCTTAGAAACAGAAACTAAATTTGGGGTTGGGTCATTGCTGCTAGTGCCTGAGGCAGACTATAATCTTTTAGGACAATCAGGACCCTTAAACCCCAACTGGTCAGCCCAGGCATGTGAATTATATGCAGTATTGAAGAAAGAGGATTGATAAATTCACAAGGGAAAGATTTAGTGCATGGGGAATTGATTATCCAGGTTCTCCAAGCCCTGAGGAAATCAGAAAGTATTGCAGTAGTCCATGTGAGAGGTCACCAAAAGGGGATGACATTTACCACTAGAGGTAACAATTTGGCTGATGAGGAAGCAAAAAAGGGAGCCTTAATGGTTGTGGGACTCAAAGAATCACTGAGTCAGAAGAACGAGGCTGAGGAAATGCACAAATTCACAGATAATGAAAAGAATAAACTAAAGGAAATGGGAATAACAGAAATAGAGGGAAAATGGAAACCTAAAGATGGAAGAGAGGTAATCCCAAAAACCCTAGCCAGACAGATTATGACGCGAATACATGAGAAAACACATTGGGGTACACAAGCATTAGTGGATCAATTTGCTTTGCAATATATGACTATAGGGGTCTATGATATCGCAAAGGGAATACTCTCATCATGCTTTACTTGCCAAAAGGTAAATAAACGACAACAAAGAAAACAGATCCCTGGGGGCCGAGAATTGGCAACTCGACCTTTTTCAAGGGTACAAATAGATTTCACTGAGATGCCAAAAATTGGGAGGTACAAATATCTTCTAGTAATAATAGATCACCTTACTCACTTTATAGAAGCATTTCCTACCTCCAGAGCTACAGAACAAACCGTAGCAAAAACTTTGTTAGAACATATTATCCCTAGATATGGGATCATGGAAACTATAGATTCTGACCAAGGTCCGCACTTCACTTCAAAAATAATAAAGAAATTATCAGAGCAGTTAGGGATCAAATGGGAATATCACACTCCATGGCATCCTCAAAGTTCAGGACGGGTAGAAAGAATGAACGGTGAGATTAAAAAACAAATAACTAAAATAATGATCGAAACAAAGATGTCCTGGATCAAGTGCTTACCATTGGCCTTGCTGAATATTAGGACCCAACCAAGATCAGATCTAGGGATCTCGGCCTTTGAAATGTTATATGGGATGCCATATAACTTAAATATCCCAACAGATCACCCAGTCCTTGAGGATACCATGTTGAAATCATACATAGTTAGATTTGCCAAGCGACGGGATGAATTATACAAACGGGGTATGATTTCCCAAAGACCACCCCTCAACATGTGCATACACTCTATAAAACCAGGTGATGAGGTTATGATAAAATCATGGAAAGAAAATCCGTTAACCCCTCATTGGGAGGGACCCTTTCTTGTCTTGTTAACTACAGAAACCGCAATACGAATGGCAGAACGAGGGTGGACACATGCATCCCGAGTAAAAGGACCAATTCCACCAAGACAGTGGCAGGTGATTAACCATCCCAGAAACTTAAAGGTAACTCTAAGGAGAATGACACAGGCCTCCCGAGGTGGCGACCCCCTTGCAATGGATAAAACACTCTGACCCGACGTGGTTTGGACTTGAACCATGGGAATTTGTGAACTCTGAGAGACACTATATAACTGAGAATTCTGAACAAAGGATAATTAGACGCCCATTAGAGGGCCTTTATCGCATGTCTGCTGGGAATTTAGTAAGTCTAGATTGGGAACAACCAAAGGTAGAATTACTCCCTTGGAGGGAAGTCCCACCATATATACCATGTGTATGTGGAAAAGTCCAGGTTTTACATAATGAACAAGGAATACACGCAGTTTGGGTGTTGATTGTATGTGCTAAGTGCAGAGGTCGTTGGTATTGTTCATCCAGAAATAGACAAACTACCTGTTATAAATGCTATCAATTCCCAGGTAGATTTAGTAGTGGAAGGGATCTAGACAAAACAGAAATAGTTAAGATATTTTGTGGAAGGCAGTATTTTGTGCCAGAAAGTTGGGAAGTACTTGAAAAAGACTGGGAAAAGACTATTAAATGGTGTATTAAAAGATTCAGTTGGAAACGAAAGCCAAAAAGCCGAATAATTTCTTGAAAGTTGGCCCGTGTTTCCCCGAAGATTGTCTACTGCTGCCGAGAAGAAAACCGAAATCCCGTTGCTCCCTGCAAAGGAGTAGACGAGGAAAGGCAGAGAGACATGAAAGTGGGAAAAATGAAAAATATAGCTGCAATACTCATGAGTAGTATTGACATACCAGTTTGGGCCTTAGGTGTCATAGGATATGATCATCAGCCTTTTAATTGGACCTTAATTCAAGTAGACGACTCAAAGATCTTACAAGCCAAATTACGCCAGGCAGTCCAACATTTAAAGTTTCCAACTGTGACTTACTAAAGCCCGCCTTAGGGGATGATTGCCAAGGTTCATATTCCTGGGCGGGTGAAAGAGAAAAGGAAATTAATGCAAGAGCCACTTATTGGTGTCCCAGTTCGAATCCAGGGAAAACCTATTGCAATCACCCAGGATATTTTTATTGTGCCTATTGGGGTTGTGAAACAATTGCTATGGGATGGACAGTCGGCACGCCAGACCCATACCTAAAGGTATCATGGGACCTTGAGGGATGTGAGGCCCCAACTTATCGGCATTCAGGGGCAATAATTAAATATGGAACTTGTCAGAATATCACCTTAACAGTCTTACAACCGAAAAGCCCAGTATGGTTGATAGGGAAAACCTGGGGAGTCACATTACACTAACCCAGTACTGACAGAGGGGGATTAGTTCAGATAAGAAAGGAGTTATCCCGGACTCCCTCTGAGGCAATTGGCCCGAACAAAGTATTAACAGGGAGATTGTCGGAGACTGAAACAGACTTAGGGAACATATCAACGACCTCTCCACAAAAAAAAAAAAAGAGTCAATGACCTCTTCACAAGAGTCTTTATGGAAAATAATGCAAGCCAGTTATATAGTATTGAATAGGAGTCACCCAGAATTAACAAAAAGTTGTTGGTTGTGTTATGACATACAACCCCTTTTTTATGAAGCTATTGGAGACATAAAATCAAAACGGTCTAATGATTCCTCTTCTTTTCAATGTGATTGGGGACAGAAAAGACCAGGGCTCACCCTTACACAAGTAAAAGGACAAGGTAGATGTATAGGGAAAATCCCAAAATGAATGGAACATTTACGTAACATAACAACAAGAGCAAACAAAAGTGAGTCCCCAGAGAATTGGCTGTTACCAGCCACAAATGCGAGATGGATATGCAAACCGATGGGAGTAACTCCGTGCATATCTCTTAAACTTTTTACTGAATCCCAACATTTTTGTATTCAAATAATCATAGTTCCTAAAATATATATAATCCTGAATCTTTTATGTATGACAATAATATTACTCAAGATCATCACCTGACAAAACGGGAGCCAGTTACGGCCTTAACGTTAGCAATGTTAATGATTTTGGGAGAAACTGGAGCAGGGACGGGTATAGCATCATTAGTAAAACAAAATCAAGATTTCACTGAAATAAAAGTCACTGTAGATGAAAATATTGTAAGAATCGAGAAATCAATTTCTGCATTAGAAAAATCTGTAAGATCTTTATCGGAGGTAGTACTACAAAATCGAAGAGGGTTAGATCTGCTATTGTTACAACAAGGTGGACTTTGCGCGGCCTTGAAGAATGTTGTGTATATGCAGATCATATGGGAATTGTACAAGATGCAATGGCGAAAGTAAGGGAGGGGCTAGAAAAACGAAGGAGAGAGAGAAACACAACGCAGCTGGTATGAATCCTGGTTTAATAGTTCACCTTGGCTGACTACCTTGTTGTCTACAATAGCAGGTCCTCTAATTTTGATTATATTGGGATGACATTTGGACCCTCTATCTTTAGCAAGGTACTAGAAAAAATAAAAAGTCAATTAGAAGCAGCACATTTGATGATGATCAGAGCAAAATATGAACCATTAGATCAAGAACAAGAGAGTGCTCTAATTTTAAGCAAAGAAGCTTTATGACAATTTCATGAACAAAATAGGGGTGAAGAGAAAAACGGGGAATTGTAATATGTGGAGATTTTGTTCATGAAAATAAGATGGTGTGGCTGTAATAAAACTCTGTAAGTAGTTTGCTAAGTTAAGCAAGGCGTGTGTGATATGCTCTATGCAAACATTAAACCACAATGTGAACCCACAAGTTAACAAGTTAAGGTTTTCTGCAACTCCCAGATAAGGAAGACAATACGGGTGTTTACTGATACGCATGCACGAGATAGAGAGGAGAAAGAGTTCAACCTCAAAAGTAGGTTAAGAGTCATCGAGGAAGAGTAGTAGCTTCATCTTCACGACCCTCAAGACCCTCAAGAGGATGAAACCGCGCATGCTCAAGTTACGAAATCAATGGGGGATGGACTTTCTGAGAAGAGGAGTGGACTACCTGGAAAACTAAAATAAACTGCATAAAAGAACAATCAGAAGACGAATTGGTGTGCATGTTGGCAGAGCAGAGACTCCCCACGCACCCAGCGCTGTTTTGTCTGTTTACCGCTTGCTCACAATAAAACTTTATATTGTCACCCTTAATTGGCTCAGGGTGTCTTTACCACTACGGCGGGGCTCCGCGGACCTGTCGGTACCGAGGGCAGCTCCCCCTGCGGGTGGGTCACCTGCTGCCGGAGCCCCTGAAGCTCTGTCTGCTCTCCCGGGCGGGGTGTCCGGGGCGGGAGGAGGCGCCGGCGCTGCCGGAGGGTGTCCCCGCAGGCGAAGGGTCTCTCTCGGGGTACCTGTGGAAGGCTTCAGCTCTGCGTGCTGGGAAGGCTCCTCCGTGCCACCCCAACAGCCAGTGCCCACCTCGGGGGCAGTGGAGGCCCTCCGTGGCAGGAGCTCGAGGAACAAGACAGGGCAGCAGCCAGCGCTTTCTAAGGAGAAAGCGTCCGGAGGACACAAAGCAGAGCTCTGGAGGTTTGTAGGTGGACTGCCTGCCCTTCCAAGAGATGGGGACAGAAGGAGGCACCAAATGTCATCAGTTCTAAGTAATGTAAAATCTGGTGCCTTTGTAATGGAAAATAACTGAGATGTTTGAAGGTAGTGGACATAGTTTTAGTTCTTTAGGACCTTAATACAAAGATGTAAGAAAATCAGTAGAAAAAAAAACGTGGGCATGGGGGGTACCCGGGACCAGCAGATGTTAATGAATCCATTGAGCTGGTGTAAACATCTACGGGAGAGCACCCGGGACGAGCAGATGTCCAGGATGGAGACTGCCTTGGGGGGTGTGCCATGGGGTGGCTCCCGTGGCTGAACTGGAACTAGACTGACAGGGAGCTGGGGAATCTACCCTAGCAGATCCACTGGTTAAATTAAAACTAGGGACTAGAGGAAATAAAGTGAATTTTAGTGGCTACAGGAGCAACTTATTTGGCATTAAATCAGAGGGAAAGGAATTTGTTACAGATGTGGGAGCTCCTGGCTGCCAAGGAAAAAAGAATAAGAGCAAAAAAAAAAAAAAAAAGGGCATTCTTTCTGAAACCCTTAAAGTACAAACTGGGAAAACAAACAGGAATTCATAGATTTTTATGCATGCTAAATTCTCCAAAATATTATGCCGAGAAGGAACATTTAAAGAAGGCAAAATGGAATTAAGAGTTAAAAACGATCCATTAATTACTGCAGTTTTGAGTTTATCTTTAATTCAACAGAAAAGCAAACAGGAGGACCTCCCTGAAATAGAAGAAATCCTTAATCAGGTATATCTGGGAGTACGGGCATCTGAAGTTCCAGGTAAGGCAAAAAATGCTTTGCAGTTCAAATTGCAATCACACTGCTAATACAGATGGTATTGTGGTTCAGTGGTGGCCCATTCCTGAAGGGAAAGGATGGTATTGGTTATGTGGAGAAAGATTACTCCTTTAACTTGGAAGGTCTCCTGCCTTACCCAATACTGTCTGTGCCACATGGTGAGACAGGACCCACCTGACATTACCATCTTCTGTTTCCTCACAGCGCAGCATTTCTCTCTCTCCCCTCTCTCTGCTCTCCATTGCAGGTGGTATTGCTGGTTAGTGCTGGAGATAAGACAACTTAAAAGGCAAAACCAGAGAGGGGTTTTAGAGGGAAGCTGCCCTCATGAAGGGATGGGTATGAAATGCTGAGCCATACAGCAAGCAGCCTCTGAGCTGCTCCACCATGCAGGGTGGTGAGGAGCAGCCACTGGCCATTTCCACAGCACAGCAGGCACGCTCAAGGAGGCAATCTTGCTTGTTCAGTTCAATTACACCAGTGAACCTCAGCACTAACACCCAGCTCACAAAATATTAGCCTCAGAGGAGACGTACAGCACAGCACGCTGCATTTGCTTTCCCACTTCAGGATGGCTCCTGGCTGAAAATGATCAGAGACCTCCACATTAGCTATCCGCACTGAAATTGTGAGCAAGCTGCTTTCCACTGGTGCTCCCAAACATTTCATCCAATGCCAGACTCTGAGCAGAGCAGAAGCAAAGGGAAATGCCTCTCCTTCAATCATGAGGAGGAACAAGCTACTTCATTTTCACAGTGATACGGAGCTTTCCCTACAAGCAAGCAGTGGTGAATTAGGGCAGGAGTCAGGCAGCTCACAGGGAGACAAACACCTTCCCTGCAATGGAGTATATGCAGAGGAACTTCCAAAGCAGGGACACATTTCACTGCTCTGCCTTTTCTGGGCTGTGCTGCATGTGAAGAGTCAAAACAGCTGCTGCAGATGGGTCCTGCTACCACTCACACTCTCCTCTCCTGCCTAGCAGGGTTTACTTCAACCCCCAGAAGCAACTGAGCTTTCCCTCCTCTTCTGCGAAAGGAAACAAACAAAAAAATCTCCATGGATGTAGCAGGACACCCAAAGACCTACCCAGAAGCAGGAGTGAGACACCTGCCTTAGAGCTGAGTTTCCTCTTCAGCAGAAACCCAGCCACCTCATTTATAAAATGGGCCTGTCATCAGCTTTGTGCAGAGCAGCACCATCACCTTACAGGCAGCCTTGCCAGATGAACAAGGAACTGAGCTGCTTCCTGGCTCTTGGAAAGCACTCCCTGTAAGAGAGCCATCCCTCATGCTCTCCCATTTGAGATCAGCCCCCTCAGGGCTGGAAGAGCAGGCAGGCAGCTGCAAGTTCAGCAAGCTCAGCACAGGGCCAGCACCAGCACATCAGCTGCTGGCTCCCAGCTCTCATGGAGCAGGCCACTTATAAAATAACTGCCCCCTGGTGTGGGCAGCTACAGCAGTTCCATGGATTCCCTGACTGAGGGCATGAAGTTAGAACTCAGCCTTGAAGATATTAAAGCTTATCCATGAAGACTGAGGCACTGAAGGTATCCAGATGGGAAAGCAGAAGGCATCCGGAGGAGTGAGTGAGTCAAAGGGAGTAACTAACTGCAGAACAAGAGCTTGGCAAGATAACAGACTTTAGTAAGCAGGGTGAGCGACTCGTCAAAAAAAAAAGGAAAAAAAAAGGAAAAAAACCCCAAACAAAACCACCAAAAACCTCTTGATCTATTGAAGTATTGGGGTGGTTCATAGAGACAGCACAAACTAAGCCTAAAGAGGCCTGCAACACACTGGGCCCAGGGGACGAGTCCTGCTTATTGTGTTTAAAGTCGAAACAAGAACTGCTAACTGAAAAAGCAAGAGGGGTAGTGCAACCACAAGCTTTACCAGCTGCCACCCAAGCAGCATCAGGGTGGCAGAGAAAGATAAAAAAAAAAAGAAAAAAAGGGTAATGACACAGCAAACTCCTTGACTGTTAACACTGTGCAGTTTACTTCTGCAGCTGCTTCGCATTCCTTTTGCATCAGAATGCCTCTGCTTTAAGGAATTACTTTAACCTGTCTTTACTTCTCAAGAACTGATAACCTGGGGGAGGGGGTATATTTGTGTCCTCCTACCTACAGGTCCATGGCTGCTGCCTGCAAAGTTTGTCAAGCCTTGCCATGAGCTGGACAGACGAGTGGAAGAACCTGATGCCTCAGCTACAGGAGCTCACCATGAAAACCCCAAGCAGAATGAGATAGAGGAAGAGAAAAATGAATGATTGCAAAACATCACTTGGGGGCAACTGAAAAGTAACAGCTTGAATATGTGTGCTTTTAAAGTAAATTAGTATTTTAAATTTTAAATTTTAAATTATTAGAGGCTGTGATCTTGTGTATAAACCCACCTGTATTTACTAGCCACTTGCTAATAAGAAACTACACCTGTGTATTGTATGGATTTGTTACTTGTAAAAGAGACATTAGAGCATGCAAATTTGCAGCAGCTGCTAAAAAAGGCTAAGGCAAAAGCTAGAAAGATTCTAATACAATGACAGTGTTATAAAACAGGCAGTGGAACAAATTAAGAGGGTGGGAGAACTCCACTGGTAAGAAATTTCTTTGGCTGGTCCCTCGCTGCCATCAGCATCTTCAACATGCTGCTGCACCCTGTAATAGTTACTTTGCTAATGTAAATCTGTATGTGCTTTGCCATAGTAGCTACTTGTTACTGGATGAAGCAGGTGAAACTCTGCATTGACAACTCAGTGCAAGGACTGAGGTTGGCCAAATGCCTCCTACCAGAGTCAAGGGCAAGACTGGGTTGGCCTCTGTGTTTGCCACCAAGAAGAACCTTCAGCTCCACTGTTGGCTTCAACCCAGCAGGTGTTGAGAGATGGAGACACATGCCATGCCAGAGCTTGATGTGAGAGGTGGCCTCCCCTGTTAGCAGAGAGCCATCCAGTGGAAGAGCCAACGGTGTTTACACACAGCTCAGGGAAAACCAGAAAAGCTCTTATGGTGTGAAAAGAAATCTTTCACTGCCAGCACTGAATGGAATATCAAGAAGGATCACCCCAAGTAGTAGAGCTTAGAGCAATAGCAATGGTATTTCAACATTTTCCTGGCCTGATTAATATTGTTACTGACTCTGCTTATGTAGCCGGGTTGGTACAGTGATTAGACAAAGCAGTTTTGGGACAGGTGTCCAATGAAAAATTGTTTGGGATCCTAAAATTAATATGGCTAACAATACAAAAACAGAGACATCACTATTATATTATGCATGTTAAGAGTCACACCACCCTCCCAGGTTTTATAGTGGAGGGCAATGCAAAGGCAGACGCACCAGTATCTGTGGTTGCCCTTGGACCTGTTCCAAATATAAAACAACAACTGCAAGCATCTCATCAATTTTTCCACCAAGGCTCTCTTGCTCTAAAACGACAGTTTAACATTTCCAATAGTGAAGCATGAGCCATAGTTGCTGCCTGCCCTGACTGTCAAGGCCAGCATGTTCCTGCCTATTTTGGCATTAATCCTTGGGGTTTACAAGTGTTACAGATTTGGCAAACAGATGTTACACTTGTTGCTGAATTTGGCAGGCAGAAGTATGTGCATGTTTCCAGAGATACATTTTTTTCTGCTATTGTGGCCACCGCTCATACTGGTGAATCTGCCCGGGATGTTATTCGCCATTGGCAGCGCACTTTTGCAACCTTAGGGGTTCAACAGCAAAAAACAAAAACCAAAAAAACCCCCATACAATGGCCCTGCTTATGTGTTAGTGAAGGTTGCATCTTTTTTGCAAGCCTGGGGAGTTTCTCATGTCACTAGTATCCCTCATTCTCCAACAGGTCAAAGCATTGTAGAATGAACCCGTGATACGCTCAAACGTTTTCTTTAAAACAAAAAGGGGAATGCAAGTATTTTCTCCACACAAACAGTTAGCAAAAGCACAATTTGTAATAAGGTCTTTAAATTTGTATAGTTTTGATTCTCTTTCCACAATACAGCATTTGTGACATCTGATGGACGATTCCTTGCCCAGTCCACTAGTTCTGTGTAAAGACCTACATGATAACAAGTGGAAAAGACCAGAGCCATTGCTGACATGGGGTCGAGGATACGGCTGTGTACAGCTAGCAACAGGACCATACTGGATGCCAGCAAAACGTATAGAGCCCCAGAACTCAACAACTGACAGAAACAACGACAGAAATCTTTGTTAATATCTCTTCTATTATGTGTGACCATGGGTAATGGAGAAGTAAACTGGGCACATTTGTTAAATCCCCCATTATTCCGACCTGTTACATGGTGTGTAGGATTCAGTGGTGTGCCACATGTTATAAAGGTTCAAGTGACTTCAAATCAGACTAATCTTACTGAAATAATGCTGCCTGGAGTAGTGGCTGGCTAGGTTAATTACACAGGTCAAGCAGTGATAGAGCAGACACAGCAAATTGTAAAAAACATGCTAGTAAAACAAAAAGGGGGAATGATAGCAGAGACCCAAAATGCACGAATCAACAAAGCATTGTTTGTCTTAAATGTTTTAACATGATCCAGTTCTGATTTACACATGGGCATGAATGTCCCCCCAATGATTAGACGTTTTTCTGCACTAACCCATGTAGGCCCAGATCTGATGCCAGGGAAAGAACCTGTTATGGTAATCGTAAAGGTTTGGGAAATCATAACTGGGAAGGTCCTCTTAGGTTAATAACTTGGGGAAGAGGGTATGCTTGCATTTCTACAGATGGAGGCCCCCGCTGGATTCCTGCTCGGTGTGCGCGTCCTGTTTTGGATTCCAACTCCAGCTAACGGAAATCTGCATCTACCCTCACTGACACCATGGAAGAGCTCTAACATCTGGGTGACCTTAGCCAGGACACTGAATCAAACGACCTTTTGTGCTTCAATACGTACAGCAGACCAGCCGTTCCACACATGTCTAGTTGGCCTGCCGGTACAAGGGGTAGTAAACAATGCAACTGTTTCTGATTGGGTTCAAGCGTTGCCCAACATAACGAGAGATCCAGCAGAGGTAGATATTGTGGGCACAGTCAATGCCCCTCAATGTTGGTGTTTTGGCTGGAAAGGAATGTGATGTACCACAGCCATGACATGATCAGGCCAAGGGGGTCAGAGTCTCTGTGCTCGGACCTGAAGCGTTATCACAATTTTACTGATGTCCGACCAAACAGTCCTCTGTTCCGTAATATGACAGCAAATAATAGTTCATGGTGTTCAGTTGTTAATGAAACTACTATCGATAGCTTACCAAAAGCATTACCTAGAGCTATATTCTTATTGTGTGGTAAAAAAGCATATGCCGGTATTCCATGGAAACCAAGAGGCGGTCCGTGTACGCTGGGGAGGCTATCATGGCTTACACCCAGCATAAGTATGATCTTAAATCACACAGTTACACAGAGGTCGTCAAAAACAAGCAACACTTGACTCCAATTGTAATGATAATGTTGATCCCTGGAATAGAGGGGAAATTATTGTAGCTAGCTTCTTTATGCCAGGAGTTGCTGCTGCTAGAGCATTAGCGCAATTAAATAAGCTTGCTGGCTGGTTAGGAAAACAAACTACTGAAACGGCAAAAATCCCAAGTGCCTTAGCAATAGATATTAACTCTGTAAGACATGCTACTCTTCAAGATAGAGCAGCCATTGATTTTTCATTGTTAGCACATGGAGATGGTCGCCAAGAATGTGGTGGAATGTGTTGTGTGAACTTATCAGGTCACTCTCAATCCATTCATGCTAGCGTTCAGAAATTGATGGACCAAACTCAGAAACTGCAGGAAGATGATGGATTTTTTGGCCTGGGAAAGTGGTGGAGCTCCTGGGGACTGGAAGGCTGGGTTGTATCTCTGATAAAAGAGGGACTTATGATGTTGTTTATTCTTCTCTGTATTCTGCTTGTGGTACCATGCTTGTTATCCTGTCTGCAAAGGGCCCTGCAGTGCATGATAAACATGGCCTTTTTTGTCAAAAAACAAAAAGGGGGAATTGTGGGGAGCTACGGCAGGTCCATGGATTCCCTGACTGAGGGCATGAAGTTCGAACTCAGCCTTGAAGATATTGAAGCTTATCCATGAAGAATGAGGCACCGAAGGTATCCAGATGGGAAAGCAGAAGGCATCTGGATGGGAAAGCAAAAAGCATCCGGAGGAGTGAGCGAGTCAAAGGGAGTAACTAACTGCAGAACAAGAGCTTGGCAAGATAACAGACTTCAGTAATGCAGCAAAGGGTTCTCCAATAATGTGCTGTTGCTAACTGATGTAACCAATGGCTAAAAGACGCATGTGTGCTAGAAACTCTATATAAGCAAGGGTTTGTAATAGTAAAGGAGAACTTATACTTAATCACCAAAGAAGCATGCCACGTATCGGTTGCCTGCCTCAACCACGACACTCTGGCTCCTCCCCCTGAGTTCCTGAAGCCCTGTTCTACAGCCACTTCCACTGCCCTCCACACTCCAGCACAGGACTCGGCCAGGAGCGCTGGGAGCTGGCTCTGAGCACCCTGCCCTGGACGACGCACTCAGTTTGGAGGATGCATCACCAGGGGGAAGGTTTCCCCCTGATCACACAGTCCTTGGGCTCACTGGGACAGAGCCTTCCCCAGGGGGAGGACTGACCAAAATACAGTACTTCGGGATGTCAGCCAGCCCACTGCAGTAACGGAAGTCACAGGGGAAGCAGCCCCACATCCCCAGTGCCCTGCACCACAGGATAGCACACAGCACAGCTCCTGTCCTGAAACACTCAAACATCCTCCTGGAGGAGCTCGTGTGCAGGAACCACTGCGGGCTATGAGGCAGCCGCGCTGGCACGCTCCCTCAGCTGCTGTGCGGACGCTCGCCCGCTGGAGCCGAGGGAAGAGACGCAGGAGGACCGACGAGCGCTGGCCCGGCACAGCCGCACACAGCCCCGCTGCTCCCGAGCACACGGCTGTCAGACGGCAGCACCGGGCCCGGCACAGCTTGAGGCCCAGGCCGGAGCCACGGGCCGGGCGCTGCTCCCGGGACCGGCAGCCCAGGCCTCGCGGGGCAAAGGCACACGGACGCGGCCCTCCTACGGCCTAGACGGGTTTCCCGGCCGAGCGCCGCCGCTACCGGGCCTACACGTCCCCGGGAACGGGCGGCGGGCCCAGCGGAGCAGAGCCCCGCGGCGGGTGGGGGAGACCCGGGGGTAAGCCCGAGGGCCTCAGCCCGGGGCCGGCCCCGCCGCGTTGCCATGGAGACGCGCCGCGCGCACTCACCCTCCGCCTCCGCCTCTGCCGCCGCCACCCGCCCTCTGCCCCGCGCCGTCCGACAAACGCCCGGCCCGGCCCGGCCCGGCCGCTCCCCGTTTATCGCCGAGGCTGCCGACCGCGCAGCCAATCAGGAGCCGCCGGGGAGGGCAACGCGGCGGCGTTCAGCGGGCGTTTATCGCGCGGGGTCATTGCGAGCGGCACCGGCCATGGGAGCCGACCGCGGGGGGAAGGATGGTGGGGACTGAAGAATGGGGCTGTAAATGAGTAACCTCAAGAACGTCAGGCTTTCTTAGCAACTCTAGACAAAACGAAATTACTAACGGAAGCTTTGCCAGAGCTGCCTGGTGCTTACTGATAGGGCAACGATCCTGAAACAAAGAGAGGAAGAAATAACCACCAGCAGCCCGAAAGCCCACTACCACGTTTTTGTGGGCATACAGGAAGCATTCTCTGAAAGTACCATGTCATGGAGGGAATCGAATGAATATGTATGTTTAACGACAACATAATCACAGCCTGGTTGCTGCTCGGTAGGGACACGCTTGGAGGAGCGATCCCCCGCGTCTCCCGGCACCGCAATAAAGAATACCTGCTTGTCAACTTAAAACTTTGTTGGCGAGTTCCCGGAGTTCTCTCCGAATCAATCTGGCACCTCAGATGGGACCCTCTCTGCTCGGCTGCAGGACCCGCTGACAACAGGGCTCCCTAGGGCCCCCGGGACAAATTTCCCCAGAGGGACCCCTCGACTCACTCGGATCACTGCGGGAGCAGACAAGGACCATCACCATCACTCTACAGGTATTCTTCTGGTTATTTTATTTCGTGGCATTCGTAAGGCAGAGGAGACGTCCTATGCAGGAATGCAGGTTAGCGTTCCATAAGGCGTAGGAGACGTCCAACGCAGGAACGCGCTTAATAATCCGTAAAGCGTATGCAGGAACAGGAAAGCCTTCCGTAAATGGGGACAGGAAA
Source organism: Ara ararauna (assembly GCA_028858755.1). Taxonomy (NCBI): domain Eukaryota; kingdom Metazoa; phylum Chordata; class Aves; order Psittaciformes; family Psittacidae; genus Ara; species Ara ararauna. Next base: position 12,016,496 of record CM054380.1, on the reverse strand, counting down.
ATCTCGCAGGTAAAGGCGTACACCCGGCTGCTAGCGTCCGTTTGGTATACAGGTATACATTCTGAATTGTTCCGTAAGGCACAGGAGACGTCATATGCAGGAACGCGGTTGTATTTTTCTGGTGTCTGACCCAATTTCTGAAAGCCGGTATTGATGCTGTGCTTGAGTAATTAATGAATGGCAAACCGTTTTTATTTTATCGTGCTGCTAATAACTATTTGTGTCCCTGGTGTATGTTTTTGTCTTTGTTTTCAAAATTGTGAGCAAGTGACCAGGATTTTTGGGATCCCACGTGAATGTGTGTGTGCATAGCGTGTATAAGGAAATAACAGAAAAGAGCCCTTTGGGGTGCATTCTGGCTCATTGGAAAGGATGAGGAGGATTTCCCAGGGGCTTGGTAAATAAAAAAACTCTAATGAAATACTGTAACCAATGGTGGCCATTATATACCTTGGAGGATCGGGAAAAATGGCCCAAAAATGGGACTTTGAACTATAATACGTTGTTGCAATTAATGTTATTTTTAAGGCGGCAAGGAAAAGGGGATGACGGGATGTATGCAGATACGTTTTTCACCTTAAGAAACCACCTGGACTGGCAGACAGAATGTGAAAGTAATATAGCTCTGCCAGATCCCTAATTTTGGCTTTGGAAAAGGACAGGGAAAACCAGAAAGCTGAGCTGGAGAGATGTTGCTCAGCCTGTGATATTGGGGGAATGGTGTTTAAAGTTAAGAAAAAGCCCCATAAAAACCAAAAGATAATCAGGAAGACAGGTTGGGGGATTATGTATCACAGGTACCTCTGAGAGGAGCACTCTCGGCATCTGCCCCATCTGTTATTGATAAGGAGGAAGAGGTTGCTGTCACTGGCAACAGAGCAGAAGGACTTGAGAATGTTCAAGAAGTGTGGAGAGCGTATAGGAATCGGGAACAGGTAGAGAAGAAAAAGATGAGTCGTGTTATAGGCACAGCTACAGTGGCTGCCTTTGGGACAAGTAGAAACGGGTAGAGTGACTAATGTGAGAGGACGAGGCAGAGGGAGAGGAGGAATGCCAGGCAGGTCACCCGGGGATCACCCTGTCCCACCCCTACCAGGGCAGGGACACCCAAATGTGTGCAGGTGGGGCTTGGATGTGCCCAGAGAGGGAGACTCCACATCCCCCTGTGCAGCCTGTTCAGTGCTCTACCACTGCAACACAACATGTTCGTCCTCATGTTTAGGTGAAACCTCTTGTGAGTCAGTTCATGGCCCCTGCTCCTCATTCTGTGGCTGGGCACCACTGAAAAGAGTCTGGCACCTTCCTCCTGGCACCTGCCCCAAACCTCCAATCAGCTTCCTCCACTGGCTCTCCCCTTCTTCATCCCTGAGGGCTCATTCTGCTATGAAGAAACTTCTTTCACCCTCCACAAGCAGGGTGGTCAATGGTGGGGGGAGACTCCGGGCTTTGCTCACAGGTATCAGAACTTGCTGCTCCGCACACTCACCCCACTTAGGGCTCCCCACTCCTGTGGGTCTGCTGGTGCCGGAAGAGCCCCGACCTTGCGGTGAAGCCCTTCCCGCAGTCGGCACAGGTGTAGGGACGCTCCCCGGTGTGGATGCGCCGGTGCTGGATGAGGTGGCCACTCTGCCGAAAGCTGTCCCCACAGTAGGCACATGTGTAGGGCCTATCCCCAGTGTGGACCAGCTGGTGTCTCATGAGCTCAGAGCTGCGGCCGAAGCAGTTCCCACACTCCATACACTTGTAGGGTTTCTCCCCGCTGTGGGTTACCTGGTGCTTCATCAGATTCGAGCTCAAGCTGAAGCTCTTCCCGCAGGTCCTGCACTCATAGGGCTTCTCCCCTGTGTGCACCCGCTGGTGCTGGACGAGCTTCGAGTTCTCGGAGAAGTTCTTCCCACACTCCGTACACTCATAGGGTTTCTCCCCGGTGTGAAGCCGCTGGTGTCGTGTTAGGGCTGAGTTCCTGCTGAAGTTCTGCCCACAGCTCCTGCACTCATAGGGTTTCTCCCCGGTGTGGACTCGTTGGTGTTGTGTCAGGGATGAGTTCATGCTGAAGCTCTTCCCACAGGTTCTGCACTCGTAGGGTTTCTCCCCAGTGTGCACCCGCTGGTGCAGGACGAGCTGCGGGTTCCTGGAGAAGCTCTTCCCACACTCGGCACACTTGTAGGGCTTCTCCCCTGTGTGGGTTACCATGTGCTGCGTCAGCTTCGAGCTCACTCTAAACCTCTTCCCGCACTCAAAGCACTCATAGGGCCGTTCCCCTGTGTGGATCCTCTGGTGCTGGACGAGATATGACCGGTGCCGGAAACTCTGCCCACATTCAGTGCAGCTGAAGGGTTTTTCTCCGGTGTGCATTCTCTGATGCTCAATGAGGTTGGAGCTCACCTGGAAGCTCTTCCCGCAGTCCCCATGCAGCGTCAGTCTCCCCATGGAAGGGTTTCTCTGCTGGATAACGTCCGGCAGCCTCCTGGAGCTTTTTCCACACAGTGTCGCTCGGCTTTGCCTCTTCCCCAGAGATCTCTGAATCCTTTCTGACCTGCGTGGGAGAACAGGGTCCTGTGCACGAGCCTGGCAGCTGTTCTCCTTGGAGAGTCCTGAGCATAAACCCTTGGGCTCCACTGGCCTTGGAATGCCTTGATGGGCATTGTCTTCATTCTTGCTCACAATCCCATCTTCAGCTGCAATAAAATGAGAATCCAGAGAAGTCACAGGCAGGACTGGAAACTTTGGACAGGGGAAATTGCAAGGGGCAAAGTCTAGAAATTATCAGATACATTGACTTTAAGAATAAAACATTCTGGTATATCCTGGGTTCAGGACATGGTATTTCCTTCCAAACTACACAGTGGATTTTTCAGAGTGTCCACAGGAGCAAATGCTGTACATTGTTCTGCATGATTCACCAGAACCTGAATCCACTGAAATCACTGGCATATTAGAGGCAAAAGTTTACTGCTTGAATGGGAAAGATGGCTGCTTTTCCAGGATGTTTTGTGTGAAAATCATAGAACCACAGGATGGTTTTAGCTGGAATGGACCTTACAGATCCATCCAGTTCCAACCTCCTGCCATGTGCAGGGACACCTTGCACTAGACCAGGTTGCTGCAAGCCCCATCCAACCCAGCCTTGAACACTGCCAGGGATGGGGCAGCCACAGTTTCTCTGGGCAACCTCTGCTGGTGCCTCAGCATCCCCACAGGGAAGAACATCTTTTATCTTATCTAAATCTCCCCTCTGTCAGTTTAAAGCCATTCCTCCTTGTCCTGTCTCTACCTGCTCTTGTCAGAAGGCCCTCACCACATTTCTTGCTGGACCCTTTAGGTGCTCGAAGCTGCTCTAAGATCTCCCCAGAGCCTTCTCTTCTCCAGGCTGAACAAGCCCAGCTCTCTCTGCTTGTCTCCATACGATGTTAGTAAATGTTGAACTGGGAGTCAGAGGAAGGCCATAAAGAACTGCCTTGTTCAGCAAAGCATTACTTGGGTTGCAACAGCCATGTCTGTGTGCTTGAGCAAGTCGACTTAACGCCAGCTGAACAGTTATGAATGGCTCCTAGACAAAGGCAATGAACAGATCCCTGCCATCTTAGGTACCTAGGGTCTTGCAGAAGCGTTACTGGTGTGAATGTTCACTGCGCAGACCCCAGGTCACCTGAAAGCCTGTTCAAGACTCCTTCCAGCCCACTGCTCTGAATGTGGTTTGATGAGCATCTAGCAGGTTCAGAAGCACGTGCCCCCAACAATGTTGTGGCTTTTGCTGTCCACAGGAAACATAGCTCTTTGCAAGCTGAATGAGCATGACAGGACCTGTGTGACATGCACACAAAGCACATCTCCACATCTGCTTAAAGATTCAACAGGGATCTTGTGGCTCTCTGAACACTCCTATGAAACAAACCAGGAACGTATTGGTCATGTGGGATTGCTGTGCAAACCACAGGCACCCCCTGTGGTCTGGCAGAGCTGTCATAAGGAAGCACATGCCATGGAAGAGGTGAGTTGCTACTGAAACATAAGTGTGCAATAAAGGAAGGAGAGTCTAGAATTTCAACCCCAGACTCCTATATGTACATAGCTCATCTTCCTCTTCCTAGGAAGCACAAGAAAACGTCACAATGTGATTTCACAGTGAACTCCTAAGATACCTTCTGTGACAGCTTGCTGTGGTAGAGATGCCACTTCTTCCCTCACACAGTTTTCATTAAAACCATCCCTTGAGAAGAACAGAAACTGCAAGTTTGCTATTTACCATGAAGCCATTTCCATTTGTCTGCAGCTACTCCAGCCAGGCCTGGAGGAAAAGAGAAAGGTGATATCCACAGACAGCATGGAAAGAGGATGTTTCTGGCAGGCCAGCATGAAGCTCTTGACCCGTTCGTCAGACTTACTGAGTAGACAGTGCAGCTAGCAAAGTCGTTCTGTTGCCGTTGTGCCCAAACAGATGCTAACTTTGGCACTTACACGGAATTTTGGTTCTTTACATAGAACTTGAAAAAGCCTTCAGAAGTACATGACAAGTAAGTTTTCTATGGCATTCTGTACTTTTTGGGGAAGATCAGGAGTGTCAGGCTTCTTTTTACAATTATTGTAATGGCTCTAGCGCTTCTACAATCACTTCTGTTACTTCTGAGCTACTAGGAACCTTCACTGGCATCTAGGACAAGCTGTCTGGAAAGGGTTTGATCAAAATCAAACAGGAACTCACTGCAAGTATTTCAAGTGGAAGGAGAGCAAGGTCACAATGATGAGGAATTAACACTATAAGCAGAAGGCTGGATTGGCAAAAACTAATAAGCAAGAGAGACAAAAAGAATGTGGTTCTTCCTCAGCCCATGCCAATTTGAGTCGATGGTAAGACCTCTGATATGCCCAAGACTGCCAGTGCTATAGCTACAAGGCAAGCTCCAGGTAAGCAGAGTAAGCTGCTGGACTTCTGACTGTGGTACCTCACTGCTGGGACTGGAGGTGGCTGATGTGATGCCACAGAGAGGGCTGGAGGGGAGATCTGGGGCCCAACATTCCAAGCAAACAAACAGAAATCTGAGTAAAAGAATTAATGGACAGATGGAAAGAGGACAGACTGGGGAAGACCTGGCACGGCCTTTGGAAAGAGATGTCTCACTTCACAAACCACTCCGAGTTCTTCACATGTGTCCCCAGTTTTGTCAAAAGGGACATGTGGAGTCCAGAAGCATTCCCAAAAGACATTCACCCTTCACCAAAACTGGTAAAGAAACTAAGCTGCTGTGGGCTGAATGAACCTCACAGGGCAGTAAGGAAGGGAAAAGGGAGGTGGAAACATTTGCTGATGATTTTGTGTTCCTCAGGGTTAAAGACACAAAGGCTGACTACAAACTGTGGCAGAGCCTTATGGTTCTGACCAACCAGGTGACAGGTGATGTTCACTGCAGGTAAACAAAGAACTTCAGAGGAGAACAGCCTCTACAGCTTGCACTTACACCAAGATGGGCCTAGGATGCTCTTGACACCGTTCAGGAATAGCACCTTGAGTCTGAGCAGCAGGATGAAAACTGCAGCTCCCAGGCAGACAACACAGCCAGTCAAGCATCAATGATTGCTGGGGGCAAAAAACTGGGGAAGAAAAGAGAATGTAATTCTGCCTTGCTGCTCAAACCCCACCTTCTGACTGTGTGCAAGGGGGAGGACGGATCCCCCATGTCAGGGACACTCTAACAGAGATGAGGAAGACAGAGGCATGACAGGAATGATCAGAGGCACAGAACAGCTTCTGTAGAGGAGATGAGTCAACTGCCCATTCTGCTGGGAAAAGCTAGAGCTGATGGGGGCATCACAGAGGACTATAAAAACACAACTGGCCTGGGGGGTGGTTTGGCATCTATCCTGCACCATCTGCTCTAAATTAACAACTCCTGGCAGCACTAAAAGGCACTTTTAAAGCAAACTAAGGGAGGCAGCAATTCATAAATCACCTAAATAAGCTGTGGAACTCCTTGCTGCAAGCTGTCATGGATGCTGCAATGTACGCAGCTTCAGAAGGCAAGAAGACAGATCTTGAGACATTATGTGTCCAGTTCAGGAGCTTCTGAAGCCACAGATTGCTCAGGCCTGTGAAAGGATACAGGGACACATCACTGCTTGTCTGCCCTTCTCTGGGTCTTGATCAAAGGTTGGGCAGCCTGCTGGATGAGGAAAGGCTGAGAGAGCTGGGCTTGTTCTGCCTAGAGAAAAGAAGGCTCAGGGGAGACCTGATCACCACAGTCCAGGATTTAAGGGTGGCTGCGAAGAAGACAAAGGTTCCCTTTTCACAAGGAGTCACACAGAAAAGGCGAGGGGTACAAGCCACTCCTGGGGAGATTCTGGTTGGACACAAGAGGAAAATTTTTCCCAATGAGAACAGCCAGCCATTGGAATAATCTCCCCAGGGAAGTGGTGCACTCCCAACGTTGGATACTTTCAAGATTCAGCTGGACAGGGCACTGGGACACCCAGCCTAGGTCATGCTTTGTCTGGAAAAGTGGTACTGGATAATCCTTGAGATCCCTCCCAGCCTGGTGGCCCGTGGGGCTAGGAATACCGTTGTCACAGGCAGCAGGTGAAGCTGGACGGGCCCTGGCCCAACCCAGCACCGCCGCCCTTGTACATCCTGTGGGCGCTGGTGCTCCCGCAGCCCTGTTTCTCACGACGGGTTCACACCGACGGCCCTTACCTGACGTGCCGCTCAGAGCACTCTTCCCTTCGCAGGAGCCGAGACGGGACAACCCCAGTTCCTCCTTCTGATCCATGTGGATGATCAGCTCCGGCGCCGGCGCCGGCGCCGGCTCCGCTCCGGGGGCCTGCTCCGAGGAAAGAAACGAAGAGGCTCAGGCGAGCTGGGCCTTCACCGACCGCTACCAGCGGCGCGGCTCGGGAGCGAGCGGCTCCGCGCCCAGCAGGGACCCCGGCTCCAGGGGGCGTGCAGCGGAGAGCACCAGGCCCCGCAGCACCCCCTGGCCACGGAGGCCCATGCGGCCGCGGGGGGCGGGCTTCCGGGCCAAGCCCTACCGGGTCAGGTCCCGGTCCCTGCGGCCCGGCCCGACCCGACCCGACCCGGCCCGCCCTCAGCGGCTGCACCGGCGCACCAGGGGGCGCTGCCCCGTGACGGCAGCGACCAACGGCGGGCGGTGCCTTCGCCGCCAAGAACGGACGAAGATGGCGCCGCGGCGCTGCGCTGCGCTGCGCTGCGCTGCGCTGCCGGCGGCGATGGTCCCGTCCTACGGCGGGGCTCCGCGGGCCTGTCGGTACCGAGGGCAGCTCCCCCCGCGGGTGGGTCACCTGCTGCCGGAGCCCCTGAAGCTCTGTCTGCTCTCCCGGGCGGGGTGTCCGGGGCGGGAGGAGGCGCCGGCGCTGCCGGAGGGTGTCCCCGCAGGCGAAGGGTCTCTCTCGGGGTACCTGTGGAAGGCTTCAGCTCTGCGTGCTGGGAAGGCTCCTCCGTGCCACCCCAACAGCCAGTGCCCACCTCGGGGGCAGTGGAGGCCCTCCGTGGCAGGAGCTCGAGGAACAAGACAGGGCAGCAGCCAGCGCTTTCTAAGGAGAAAGCGTCCGGAGGACACAAAGCAGAGCTCTGGAGGTTTGTAGGTGGACTGCCTGCCCTTCCAAGAGATGGTGACAGAAGGAGGCACCAAATGTCATCAGTTCTAAGTAATGTAAAATCTGGTGCCTTTGTAATGGAAAATAACTGAGATGTTTGAAGGAAGTTGACAGTTTTAGTTCTTTAGGACCTTAATACAAAGATGTAAGAAAAAAAGGACGTGGGCATGGGGGGTACCCGGGACCAGCAGATGTTAATGAATCCATTGAGCTGGTGTAAACATCTACGGGAGAGCACCCGGGACGAGCAGATGTCCAGGATGGAGACTGCCTTGGGGGGTGTGCCATGGGGTGGCTCCCGTGGCTGAACTGGAACTAGACTGACAGGGAGCTGGGGAATCTACCCTAGCAGATCCACTGGTTAAATTAAAACTAGGGACTAGAGGAAATAAAGTGAATTTTAGTGGCTACAGGAACAACTTATTTGGCATTAAATCAGAGGGAAAGGAATTTGTTACAGATGTGGGAGCTCCTGGCTGCCAAGGAAAAAAATAGAGAAAAAAAACAAAGAAAAAGCCATTCTTTCTGAAACCCTTAAAGTACAAATTGGGAAAACAAACAGGAATTCACAGATTTTTATGCATGCTAAATTCTCCAAAATATTATGCCGAGAAGGAACATTTAAAGAAGGCAAAATGGAATTAAGAGTTAAAAACGATCCATTAATTACTGCAGTTTTGAGTTTATCTTTAATTCAACAGAAAAGCAAACAGGAGGACCTCCCTGAAATAGAAGAAATCCTTAATCAGGTATATCTGGGAGTACGGGCATCTGAAGTTCCAGGTAAGGCGAAAACTGCTTTGCTTGTTAAAGTAGAAATAAAAGGGGGGCCCGCCCAATTAGAATAAAACAATATCCCTTAAAATTAGAAGATCAGAAGGGAATTAAAAAAAAAAAAATCGATAAATTTAAAAATGTAGATTATTAATTAAATGTGAATTGGAATATAATACTCCTGTCTTGACAGTAAAGAAATGAAGGTTCAAGATCTTAGAGCAATCAACAAATTTGCAGAGGATATTCATCCAGTAGTAGCTAATCCGAATACCTTATTGACTAAATTGAATAATAATCAGGAATGGTTTGCCGTCTTAGATTTAAAGGACGCTTTCTTTTGCTTACCATTGGCCAAAGAAAGCCAAAATTTATTTGATTTTGAATGGAAAATCCTGACACGGGAAGGAAAACCCAATTTACTTGGATGGTATTACCTCAAGGGTTTAAAAACTGTCCAACAATTTTTGGAAATCAGTTAACACGAGAACTAGAATCACGTAAGGCACCCACTCAGACAGGGACTCTGTTACACTATGTGGATGACCTATTAATTGCCACAGAAACAAAGGAAGAATGTATCCAGTGGATGGTGGGATTATTGAATTTCCTGGGACTGAATGGTTATAGGGTATCCAAACAAAAGGCCCAAGTAATTCAAACCTGAGTCTCCTACTTAGGAGATGGAGTAACAGGAGGACAGAGAGAACTTGGAAGTGCTAGAAAAGAACCCATTTGCTGAACTCCATGACCATCGTCCATCGAGGAGCTCCAGATGTTCCTGGGAATGACTGGATGATGCAGACTTTGGATGCATGATTATGGTGTTCTGGTTAGAGCACTATATGAGCTGTTAAAAGGAAATACTCCCTCTTTGGAATGGACTGATTCAGCAGAAGGGGGGCTTTTAGAAATTTAAACACAAGAGCTAAGGAGAGCTGCAGCTCTGTTACTTCCAAATGTGACTAAACCCTTTTGGCTATATTCCTATGAAGAACAGGGAATAGGTTTGGGTGTCCTTGCTCAGAAACCAGGACCCTATAAGAGGGCAGTGGTATAGTTTTCAAAACAGCTGGATGAAGCGAGAAAAGAATGGCCTGGATGCCTAAGGGCTGTGGCGGCAGTTGTCATGAATACTGAAGAGGCTCGAAAATTTACCTTGGGACAAAAGATTACTGTACTAGTGTCCCATGTTGTATCAGCAGTCCTGGAACAGAAAGGAGACCACTGGTTATCTCCTTCACGTTTTTTTAAAAGACCAGGCCCCCCGTGTGGAACACGACAATATAGAAATTGTGGTCACTAATGTTGTGAATCCGGCATCCTTTTTGCAGGAGCAACCTGTAGCACTACTAACACACGACTGCTTGGCCACTGTAGAGACTGCATATTTGAGCCGACCAGATTTGAATGAAAAGCCTCTGGAACATGCTGAATGAGAGCCCTGGAATTGGCTAAAGACAAAAGGATAAATATTTGACTGATTCTAAATATGCATTTGGTGTGGTACATGCACACAGAATAGAATCATAGAATAGTTAGGGTTGGAAAGGACCTTAAGATCATCTAGTTCCAACCCCCCTGCCATGGGCAGGGACACCTCCCACTAAACCATGCCACCCAAGGCTCTGCCCAGCCTGGCCGTGAACACTGCCAGCAATGGAGCATTCACAACTTCCCTGGGCAACCCATTCCAGTGCCTCACCACCCTCACAGTAAAAAATTTCTTCCTCATATCCAACCTAAACTTTCCCTGTTTAAGTTTGAACCTGTTACCCCTTGTCCTATCTCTACAATGGTACATGGTGCCATCTGGAAAGAGCGAGGACTTTTGAACACCCAGGAGAAACTGATTAAACATGCTACAGAAATTCTGCGACTGCTGGAAGCTGTTCAGCTACCTGAGGAAGTAGCTATTATGTATTGTCAAGGGCATCAACAAGGTGACTCTTATCAGGAAATGGGAAATAATTTGGCTGATTTTGAAGCCAGATGAGCAGCTGAACAATCTACAATTATGTCCTTAATCCCTGATGGCAAACTAACAATTGAGAAATCTGAACCTAGATATTCAAAGGAGGATAGAAAATCGAAGATCTCAAAGGACAGGAAAACAAAGAGGGTTGGGTTCAGATACCTGAGGGGTGAGTAGTGATCCCCTATAATCAATTATGGATGTTGATACAAGACGAACATAACAAAACTCATTGGGGAAGTAATGCTTTGTATAAACATTTAAACAAACAGATCATAGGAAGAAATGTATACCCCACAGTTCAATTAGTGTCAAAACAATGTCAGCTCTGTCTTAAGAATAATCCTAAAACTGAAAATAGAAATCAAATTGGGACAATTGGGAGAGGAAGTTATCTGGGACAGCAGGGGCAAATAGATTTTTCTCAATTACCGAGAAAAGGAGGTTATTGATATTTGTTGGTATAACGGACACTTTTTCATTGTGGCCAGAAGCATTATTCTTGTAGAATAAATAATGCAAGACAAGTGATTAAAACATTATTAAACAATATAATACCTTGGTTTGGGGTGCCAGCAGCAATTTCTTCCGACTGAGGCTTGCACTTCAGTGCAAAACTGTTACAAGAAATTAGCAAAAAATTAGAAATTGATTGGCTACATGTTCCATACATGTTCCATGAACTATATGTTCCATACAGGCCTTAGGCCAGTGGGCTAGTAGAAAGATGAACCATCTGATCAAACAACAGATTAGTAAAATATGTCAGGAAACAAATTTATATTGGTACTGAGCCTTACCACTGGCTCTATTAAGAATTCGAACTAAACCTCGGAAAAAAAAGAAGAGGCTAGGCCATGTAAAATTTTATATGGAAGACCATATCCATCCTAGTTTAAAGGAGAAAGTCTTCAGGAAGTGGGAGAAGGCTATCTGAGAGAGTTTCTGGTCAATCTGGGAGAACAATTAAAAGAAAGAAATAAGAGAATATTAGGGACAAGAGTGAGAGGTTTGGATTATCCAATTCACCCTTTCAGATCCAGAGACTGGGTTTATGTTAAGAATTTTTCAGGAGATCCTCTACAGTGGAGCGGACCGCACCAGATATTATTGACCACCTTTACAGCAGTAAAGAAAAAGGAGCAACCTGCTTGGATACATTAGTCAAGAATAAAGAAAGCACCAGAACTAGAGAAGACATGGCGGATCGAACCTTCAGGACCCTTACATATGAAATTGCATCTGTCATAATTTGGACTTGTATGATAATTGGCATCCAAACATGGGACCAAATTTTATACCTGAAGTTAATGCAGAATGTTTGTTAATCGTAGTGGCTGCTGGGTGTGCGCACAGTTGCCTAAATCAGGAGAAGATCAGAACCTTCCATTAATTGGCCTTCCAATTTCCAGCACTATCTCATGGTCAGATTTGTGGGTGAACACTAGCAAGCTACATCCGAGGGAAAGTTTAAGATCTGGGGGATAGTTAATCCTAATCCAAGTAAAGAATATTGTACCTGTGTACAAAGATGTGTTACACCAGGAACCAGAATATGAGATTGTTTGTTTAAATACCACAGGTGTAGGTCACTATTCAAATTGCAAACACACTACTAATACAGATTGTATTGTGGTTCAGTGGTGGCCCATTCCTGAAGGGAAAGGATGGTATTGGTTATGTGGAGAAAGATTACTTCTTTAACCTGGAAGGTCTCCTGCCTTACCCAATACTGTCTGTGCCACATGGTGAGACAGGACTCACCTGACATTACCATCTTCTGTTTCCTCATAGCACAGCATTTCCCTCTCTCCCCTCTCTCTGCTCTCCATTGCAGGTGGTATTGCTGGTTAGTGCTGGAGATAAGACAACTTAAAAGGCAAAACCAGAGAGGGGTTTTAGAGGGAAGCTGCCCTCATGAAGGGATGGGTATGAAATGCTGAGCCATACAGCAAGCAGCCTCTGAGCTGCTCCACCATGCAGGGTGGTGAGGAGCAGCCACTGGCCATTTCCACAGCACAGCAGGCACGCTCAAGGAGGCAATCTTGCTTGTTCAGTTCAATTACACCAGTGAACCTCAGCACTAACACCCAGCTCACAAAATATTAGCCTCAGAGGAGACGTACAGCACAGCACGCTGCATTTGCTTTCCCACTTCAGGATGGCTCCTGGCTGAAAATGATCAGAGACCTCCACATTAGCTATCCGCACTGAAATTGTGAGCAAGCTGCTTTCCACTGGTGCTCCCAAACATTTCATCCAATGCCAGACTCTGAGCAGAGCAGAAGCAAAGGGAAATGCCTCTCCTTCAATCATGAGGAGGAACAAGCTACTTCATTTTCACAGTGATACGGAGCTTTCCCTACAAGCAAGCAGTGGTGAATTAGGGCAGGAGTCAGGCAGCTCACAGGGAGACAAACACCTTCCCTGCAATGGAGTATATGCAGAGGAACTTCCAAAGCAGGGACACATTTCACTGCTCTGCCTTTTCTGGGCTGTGCTGCATGTGAAGAGTCAAAACAGCTGCTGCAGATGGGTCCTGCTACCACTCACACTCTCCTCTCCTGCCTAGCAGGGTTTACTTCAACCCCCAGAAGCAACTGAGCTTTCCCTCCTCTTCTGCGAAAGGAAACAAACAAAAAAATCTCCATGGATGTAGCAGGACACCCAAAGACCTACCCAGAAGCAGGAGTGAGACACCTGCCTTAGAGCTGAGTTTCCTCTTCAGCAGAAACCCAGCCACCTCATTTATAAAATGGGCCTGTCATCAGCTTTGTGCAGAGCAGCACCATCACCTTACAGGCAGCCTTGCCAGATGAACAAGGAACTGAGCTGCTTCCTGGCTCTTGGAAAACACTCCCTGGAAGAGAGCCATCCCTCATGCTCTCCCATTTGAGGTCAGCCCCCTCAGGGCTGGAAGAGCAGGCAGGCAGCTGCAAGTTCAGCAAGCTCAGCACAGGGCCAGCACCAGCACATCAGCTGCTGGCTCCCAGCTCTCATGGAGCAGGCCACTTATAAAATAACTGCCCCCTGGTGTGGGCAGCTACAGCAGTTCCATGGATTCCCTGACTGAGGGCATGAAGTTAGAACTCAGCCTTGAAGATATTAAAGCTTATCCATGAAGACTGAGGCACCGAAGGTATCCAGATGGGAAAGCAGAAGGCATCCGGAGGAGTGAGTGAGTCAAAGGGAGTAACTAACTGCAGAACAAGAGCTTGGCAAGATAACAGACTTTAGTAAGCAGGGTGAGCGACTCGTCAAAAAAAAAAGGAAAAAAAAGGAAAAAAACCCCAAACAAAACCATCAAAAACCTCTTGATCTATTGAAGTATTGGGGCGGTTCATAGAGACAGCACAAACTAAGCCTAAAGAGGCCTGCAACACACTGGGCCCAGGGGACGAGTCCTGCTTATTGTGTTTAAAGTCGAAACAAGAACTGCTAACTGAAAAAGCAAGAGGGGTAGTGCAACCACAAGCTTTACCAGCTGCCACCCAAGCAGCATCAGGGTGGCAGAGAAAGATAAAAAAAAAAAGAAAAAAAGGGTAATGACACAGCAAACTCCTTGACTGTTAACACTGTGCAGTTTACTTCTGCAGCTGCTTAGCATTCCTTTTGCATCAGAATGCCTCTGCTTTAAGGAATTACTTTAACCTGTCTTTACTTCTCAAGAACTGATAACCTGGGGGAGGGGGTATATTTGTGTCCTCCTACCTACAGGTCCATGGCTGCTGCCTGCAAAGTTTGTCAAGCCTTGCCATGAGCTGGACAGACGAGTGGAAGAACCTGATGCCTCAGCTACAGGAGCTGACCATGAAAACCCCAAGCAGAATGAGATAGAGGAAGAGAAAAATGAATGATTGCAAAACATCACTTGGGGGCAACTGAAAACTAACAGCTTGAATATGTGTGCTTTTAAAGTAACTATTATTAGAGGCTGTGATCTTGTGTATAAACCCACCTGTATTTACTAGCCACTTGCTAATAAGAAACTACACCTGTGTATTGTATGGATTTGTTATTTGTAAAGGAGACATTAGAGCATGCAAATTTGCAGCAGCTGCTAAAAAAGGCTAAGGCAAAAGCTAGAAAGATTCTAATACAATGACAGTGTTATAAAGCAGGCAGTGGAAAAAATTAAGAGGGTGGGAGAACTCCACTGGTAAGAAATTTCTTTGGCTGGTCCCTCACTGCCATCAGCATCTTCAACATGCTGCTGCACCCTGTAATAGTTACTTTGCTAATGTAAATCTGTATGTGCTTTGCCATAGTAGCTACTTGTTACTGGATGAAGCAGGTGAAACTCTGCATTGACAACTCAGTGCAAGGACTGAGATTGGCCAAATGCCTCCTACCAGAGTCAAGGGCAAGACTGGGTTGGCCTCTGTGTTTGCCACCAAGAAGAATCTTTAGCTCCACTGTTGGCTGCAACCCAGCAGGTGTTGAGAGATGGAGACACATGCCATGCCAGAGCTTGATGTGAGAGGTGGCCTCCCCTGTTAGCAGAGAGCCATCCAGTGGAAGAGCCAATGGTGTTTACACACAGCTCAGGGAAAACCAGAAAAGCTCTTATGGTGTGAAAAGAAATCTTTCACTGCCAGCACTGAATGGAATATCAAGAAGGATCACCCCAAGTAGTAGAGCTTAGAGCAATAGCAATGGTATTTCAACATTTTCCTGGCCTGATTAATATTGTTACTGACTCTGCTTATGTAGCCGGGTTGGTACAGTGATTAGACAAAGCAGTTTTGGGACAGGTGTCCAATGAAAAATTGTTTGGGATCCTAAAATTAATATGGCTAACAATACAAAAACAGAGACATCACTATTATATTATGCATGTTAAGAGTCACACCACCCTCCCAGGTTTTATAGTGGAGGGCAATGCAAAGGCAGATGCACCAGTATCTGTGGTTGCCCTTGGACCTGTTCCAAATATAAAACAACAACTGCAAGCATCTCATCAATTTTTCCACCAAGGCTCTCTTGCTCTAAAACGACAGTTTAACATTTCCAATAGTGAAGCATGAGCCATAGTTGCTGCCTGCCCTGACTGTCAAGGCCAGCATGTTCCTGCCTATTTTGGCACTAATCCTTGGGGTTTACAAGTGTTACAGGTTTGGCAAACAGATGTTACACTTGTTGCTGAATTTGGCAGGCAGAAGTATGTGCATGTTTCCAGAGATACATTTTTTTCTGCTATTGTGGCCACCGCTCATACTGGTGAATCTGCCCGGGATGTTATTCGCCATTGGCAGCGCACTTTTGCAACCTTAGGGGTTCAACAGCAAAAAACAAAAACCAAAAAAACCCCCATACAATGGCCCTGCTTATGTGTTAGTGAAGGTTGCATCTTTTTTGCAAGCCTGGGGAGTTTCTCATGTCACTAGTATCCCTCATTCTCCAACAGGTCAAAGCATTGTAGAACGAACCTGTGATACGCTCAAATGTTTTCTTTAAAAACAAAAAGGGGAATGCAAGTATTTTCTCCACACAAACAGTTAGCAAAAGCACAATTTGTAATAAGGTCTTTAAATTTGTCTAGTTTTGATTCTCTTTCCACAATACAGCATTTGTGACATCTGATGGACGATTCCTTGCCCAGTCCACTGGTTCTATGTAAAGACCTACATGATAACAAGTGGAAAAGACCAGAGCCATTGCTGACATGGGGTCGAGGATATGGCTGTGTACAGCTAGCAACAGGACCATACTGGATGCCAGCAAAATGTATAGAGCCCCATAACTCAACAACTGAAAGAAACAACGACAGAAATCTTTGTTAATATCTCTTCTATTATGTGTGACCATGGGTAATGGAGAAGTAAACTGGGCACATTTGTTAAATCCCCCATTATTCCGACCTGTTACATGGTGTGTAGGATTCAGTGGTATGCCACATGTTATAAAGGTTCAAGTGACTTCAAATCAGACTAATCTTACTGAAATAATGCTGCCTGGAGTAGTGGCTGGCTAGGTTAATTACACAGGTCAAGCAGTGATAGAGCAGACACAGCAAATTGTAAAAAACATGCTAGTAAAACAAAAAGGGGGAATGATAGCGGAGACCCAGAATGCACGAATCAACAAAGCATTGTTTGTCTTAAATGTTTTAACATGATCCAGTTCTGATTTACACATGGGCATGAATGTCCCCCCAATGATTAGACGTTTTTCTGCACTAACCCATGTAGGCCCAGATCTGATGCCAGGGAAAGAACCTGTTATGGTAATCGTAAAGGTTTGGGAAATCATAACTGGGAAGGTCCTCTTAGGTTAATAACTTGGGGAAGAGGGTATGCTTGCATTTCTACAGATGGAGGCCCCCGCTGGATTCCTGCTCGGTGTGCGCGTCCTGTTTTGGATTCCAACTCCAGCTAACGGAAATCTGCATCTACCCTCACTGACACCATGGAAGAGCTCTAACATCTGGGTGACCTTAGCCAGGACACTGAATCAAACGACCTTTTGTGCTTCAATACGTACAGCAGACCAGCCGTTCCACACATGTCTAGTTGGCCTGCCGGTACAAGGGGTAGTAAACAATGCAACTGTTTCTGATTGGGTTCAAGCGTTGCCCAACATAACGAGAGATCCAGCAGAGGTAGATATTGTGGGCACAGTCAATGCCCCTCAATGTTGGTGTTTTGGCTGGAAAGGAATGTGATGTACCACAGCCATGACATGATCAGGCCAAGGGGGTCAGAGTCTCTGTGGTCAGACCTGAAGCGTTATCACAATTTTACTGATGTCCGACCAAACAGTCCTCTGTTCCGTAATATGACAGCAAATAATAGTTCATGGTGTTCAGTTGTTAATGAAACTACTATCGATAGCTTACCAAAAGCATTACCTAGAGCTATATTCTTATTGTGTGGTAAAAAAGCATATGCCGGTATTCCATGGAAACCAAGAGGCGGTCCGTGTACGCTGGGGAGGCTATCATGGCTTACACCCAGCATAAGTATGATCTTAAATCACACAGTTACACAGAGGTCGTCAAAAACAAGCAACACTTGACTCCAATTGTAATGATAATGTTGATCCCTGGAATAGAGGGGAAATTATTGTAACTAGCTTCTTTATGCCAGGAGTTGCTGCTGCTAGAGCATTAGCGCAATTAAATAAGCTTGCTGGCTGGTTAGGAAAACAAACTACTGAAACGGCAAAAATCCCAAGTGCCTTAGCAACAGATATTAACTCTGTAAGACATGCTACTCTTCAAGATAGAGCAGCCATTGATTTTTCATTGTTAGCACATGGAGATGGTCGCCAAGAATTTGGTGGAATGTGTTGTGTGAACTTATCAGGTCACTCTCAATCCATTCATGCTAGCGTTCAGAAATTGATGGACCAAACTCAGAAACTGCAGGAAGATGATGGATTTTTTGGCCTGGGAAAGTGGTGGAGCTCCTGGGGACTGGAAGGCTGGGTTGCATCTCTGATAAAAGAGGGACTTATGATGTTGTTTATTCTTCTCTGTATTCTGCTTGTGGTACCATGCTTGTTATCCTGTCTGCAAAGGGCCCTGCAGTGCATGATAAACATGGCCTTTTTTGTCAAAAAACAAAAAGGGGGAATTGTGGGGAGCTACGGCAGGTCCATGGATTCCCTGACTGAGGGCATGAAGTTCGAACTCAGCCTTGAAGATATTGAAGCTTATCCATGAAGAATGAGGCACCGAAGGTATCCAGATGGGAAAGCAGAAGGCATCTGGATGGGAAAGCAAAAAGCATCCGGAGGAGTGAGCGAGTCAAAGGGAGTAACTAACTGCAGAACAAGAGCTTGGCAAGATAACAGACTTCAGTAATGCAGCAAAGGGTTCTCCAATAATGTGCTGTTGCTAACTGATGTAACCAATGGCTAAAAGACGCATGTGTGCTAGAAACTCTATATAAGCAAGGGTTTGTAATAGTAAAGGAGAACTTATACTTAATCACCAAGAAGCATGCCACGTATCGGTTGCCTGCCTCAACCACGACACTCTGGCTCCTCCCCCTGAGTTCCTGAAGCCCTGTTCTACAGCCACTTCCACTGCCCTCCACACTCCAGCACAGGACTCGGCCAGGAGCGCTGGGAGCTGGCTCTGAGCACCCTGCCCTGGACGCAGCACTCAGTTTGGAGGATGCATCACCAGGGGGAAGGTTTCCCTTGTGATCACACAGTCCTTGGGCTCACTGGGACAGAGCCTTCCCCAGGGGGAGGACTGACCAAAATACAGTACTTCGGGATGTCAGCCAGCCCACTGCAGTAACGGAAGTCACAGGGGAAGCAGCCCCACATCCCCAGTGCCCTGCACCACAGGATAGCGCACAGCACAGCTCCTGTCCTGAAACACTCAAACATCCTCCTGGAGGAGGTCGTATGCAGGAACCAGTGCGGGCTATGAGGCAGCCGCGCTGGCACGCTCCCTCAGCTGCTGTGCGGACGCTCGCCCGCTGGAGCCGAGGGAAGAGACGCAGGAGAACCGACGAGCGCTGGCCCGGCACAGCCGCACACAGCCCCGCTGCTCCCGAGCACACGGCTGTCAGACGGCAGCACCGGGCCCGGCACAGCTTGAGGCCCAGGCCAGAGCCACGGGCCGGGCGCTGCTCCCGGGACCGGCAGCCCAGGCCTCGCGGGGCAAAGGCACACGGACGCGGCCCTCCTACGGCCTAGACGGGTTTCCCGGCCGAGCGCCGCCGCTACCGGGCCTACACGTCCCCGGGAACGGGCGGCGGGCCCAGCGGAGCAGAGCCCCGCGGCGGGTGGGGGAGACCCGGGGGTAAGCCCGAGGGCCTCAGGCCGGGGCCGGCCCCGCCGCGTTGCCATGGAGACGCGCCGCGCGCACTCACCCTCCGCCTCCGCCTCTGCCGCCGCCACCCGCCCTCTGCCCCGCGCCGTCCGACAAACGCCCGGCCCGGCCCGGCCCGGCCGCCCCCCGTTTATCGCCGAGGCTGCCGACCGCGCAGCCAATCAGGAGCCGCCGGGGAGGGCAACGCGGCGGCGTTCAGCGGGCGTTTATCGCGCGGGGTCATTGCGAGCGGCACCGGCCATGGGAGCCGACGGCGGGGGGAAGGATGGTGGGGACTGAAGAATGGGGCTGTAAATGAGTAACCTCAAGAACGTCAGGCTTTCTTAGCAACTCTAGACAAAACGAAATTACTAACGGAAGCTTTGCCAGAGCTGCCTGGTGCTTACTGATAGGGCAACGATCCTGAAACAAAGAGAGGAAGAAATAACCACCAGCAGCCCGAAAGCCCACTACCACGTTTTTGTGGGCATACAGGAGGCATTCTCTGAAAGTACCATGTCATGGAGGGAATCGAATGAATATGTATGTTTAACGACAACATAATCACAGCCTGGTTGCTGCTCGGTAGGGACACGCTTGGAGGAGCGATCCCCCGCGTCTCCCGGCACCGCAATAAAGAATACCTGCTTGTCAACTTAAAACTTTGTTGGCGAGTTCCCGGAGTTCTCTCCGAATCAATCTGGCACCTCAGATGGGACCCTCTCTGCTCGGCTGCAGGACCCGCTGACAACAGGGCTCCCTAGGGCCCCCGGGACAAATTTCCCCAGAGGGACCCCTCGACTCACTCGGATCACTGCGGGAGCAGACAAGGACCATCACCATCACTCTACAGGTATTCTTCTGGTTATTTTATTTCGTGGCATTCGTAAGGCATAGGAGACGTCCTATGCAGGAATGCAGGTTAGCGTTCCATAAGGGGCAGGAGACGTCCAACACAGGAACGCGCTTAATAATCCGTAAGGCGTACGCAGGAACAGGAAAGCCTTCCGTAAATGGGGACAGGAAAATCTCGTAGGTAAAGGCATACACCCGGCTGCTAGTGTCCGTTTGGTATACAGGTATACATTCTGAATTGTTCCGTAAGGCACAGGAGACGTCATATGCGGGAACGCGGTTGTATTTTTCTGGTGTCTGACCCAATTTCTGAAAGCCGGTATTGATGCTGTGCTTGAGTAATTAATGAATGGCAAACCGTTTTTATTTTATCGTGCTGCTAATTAGTATTTGTGTCCCTGGTGTATGTTTTTGTTTTCAAAATTGTGAGCAACTGACCAGGATTTTTGGGATCCCGCATGAATGTGTGTGTGCATAGCGTGTATAAGGAAATAACAGAAAAGAGCCCTTTGGGATGTATTCTGGCTCATTGGAAAGGATGAGGAGGACTCCCCAGGGGCTTGGTAAATAAAAAAACTTTAATGAAATATTGTAATCAATGGTGGCCATTATATACCTTGGAGGATCGGGAAAAATGGCCCAAAAATGGGACTTTGAACTACAATACATTGTTGCAGTTATTGTTATTTTTAAGGCAACAAGGAAAACAGGGTGATGGGATGTATGCAGATACATTTTTCACCTTAAGAAACCACCCGGACTGGGAGACAGAATGTGAAAGTAATGTAGCTCTGCCAGATCCCTAATTTTGGCTTTGGAAAAGGACAGGGAAAACCAGACAGAAAGCTGAGCTGGAGAGATGTTGCTCAGCCTGTGATATGGGGGGAATGGTGTTTAAAGTTAAAAAAAACCCACAAAACCCAAAAGATGGAGTAATCAGGAAGACAGGTTGGGGGATTATGTATTACAGGTACCTCCAAGAAGAGCACTCTCGGAATCTACCCCATCTGTTATTGATAAGGAGGAAGAGGTTGCTGTCACTGGCAACAGAGCAGAAGGACTTGAGAATGTTCAAGAAGTGTGGAGAGCGTATAGGAATCGGGAACAGGTAGAGAAGAAAAAGATGAGTCGTGTTATAGGCACAGCTACAGTGGCTGCCTTTGGGACAAGTAGAAACGGGTAGAGTGACTAATGTGAGAGGACGAGGCAGAGGGAGAGGAGGAATGCCAGGCAGGTCACCCGGGGATCACCCTCTCCCAGCCCTGCCAGGGCAGGAACAACCGAACGTGTCCAGGCAGGGCTTGGATATGCCCAGAGAGGGACACTCCACATCCCCCTGCGCAGCCAGTTCAGTGCTCTACCACTCCAACGCAACAAGTTCTTCCTCACGTTGAGGTGAAACCTCTTGTGAGTCAGTTCATGGCCCCTGCTCCTCATTCTGTGGCTGGGCACCACTGAAAAGAGTCCGGCACCACCTTCCTGGCACCTGCCCCAACCTCCAATCAGCTTCCTCCACCAGCTCTCCCCTTCTTCATCGCTGAGGGCTCATTCTTCTGTGAAGAAACTTCTTTCACCCTCCACAAGCAGGGTGGTCAATAGGAGGGGGAGACACCAGGCTTTGCTCACAGGTATCAGACCTCGCTGCTCCGCACACTCACCCCACCGAGGGCTCCCCACTCCTGTGGATGTGCTGGTGCCGGAAGAGCCCCGAGCTCGCGGTGAAGCCCTTCCCGCAGTCGGCACAGGTGTAGGGACGCTCCCCGGTGTGGATGCGCCGGTGCTGGATGAGGTGGCCACTCTGCCGAAAGCTGTCCCCACAGTAGGCACAGGTGTAGGGCTTCTCCCCTGTGTGGACCAGCTGGTGTCTCATGAGCTCGGAGCTCCGGCCGAAGCTCTTCCCACACTCCATACACTTGTAGGGTTTCTCCCCGGTGTGGGTTACCTGGTGCTTCATCAGATTTGAGCTCATGGTGAAGCTCTTCCCGCAGGTCTTGCACTCATAGGGTTTCTCCCCTGTGTGCACCCGCTGGTGCTGGACGAGCTTCGAGTTCTCGGAGAAGTTCTTCCCACACTCCGTACACTCATAGGGTTTTTCCCCGGTGTGAAGCCAGTGGTGTCGTGTCAGGGATGAGCTCACGCTGAAGCTCTTCCCACAGGTCCTACACTCGTAGGGTTTCTCCCCAGTGTGCACCCTCTGGTGCCGGACCAGCTGCGAGTTTCTGGAGAAGCTCTTCCCACACTCGGCACACTTATACGGCTTCTCCCCAGTGTGGGTTACCTGGTGCTGGGTCAGCCTCGAGCTCACGCTGAAGCTCTTCCCACACTCAGAGCACTCGTAAGGCCGTTCCCCTGTGTGGATCCTCTGGTGTTGGATGAGGTATGACCGGTGCCGGAAACTCTGCCCACATTCGGTGCAGCTGAAGGGTTTTTCTCTGGTGTGCATTCTCTGATAATCGATGAGGTTGGAGCTCATCTGGAAGCTCTTCCCACAGTCCCCATGTAGCATCAGTCTCCCCACGGAAGGGTTTCTCTGCTGGATAACGTCCGGCAGCCTCCTGGAGCTTTTTCCACACAGTGTCGCTCGGCTTTGCCTCTTCCCCAGAGGTCTCTGAATCCTTTCTGACCTGCGTGGGAGAACAGGGTCCTGTGCACGAGCCTGGCAGCTGTTCTCCTTGGAGAGTCCTGAGCATAAACCCTTGGGATCCGCTGGCCTTGGGATGCCTTGATGGGCATTGTCTTCATTCTTGCTCACAATCCCATCTTCAGCTGCAATAAAATGAGAATCCAGAGAAGTCACAGGCAGGACTGGAAAATTTGGACAGGGGAAAATACATTGACTTTAAGAATAAAACATTCTGGTATATCCTGGGTTCTGGAGATGGTATTTCCCTCCAAACTACACAGTGGATTTTTCAGAGTGTTCACAGAAGCAAATGCTGTACATTGTTCTGCATGCTCCACCAGAACCTGATTCCACTGAAATCACTGGCATATTAGAGGCAAAAGTTTACTGCTTGAATGGGAAAGATGGCTGCTCTTCCAGTATGTTTTATCTGAAAACCACAGAACCACAAAATGGTTTTAGCTAGAATGGACCTTACACATCATCCAGTTCCAACCTCCTGCCATGTGCAGGGACACCTTCCACTAGACCAGGTTGCTGCAAGCCCCATCCAACCCAGCCTTGAACACTGCCAGGGATGGGGCAGCCACAGTTTCTCTGGGCAACCTCTGCTGGCCTCTCAGCATCCCCACAGGGAAGAACATCTTTCATCTTATCTAAATCTCCCCTCTGTCAGTTTAAAGCCATTCCTCCATGTCCCGTCTCTACCTGCTCTTGTCAAAAGCCCCTCTCCACGTTTCTTGTTGGGCCCTTTCAGTGCTCAAAGCTGCTCTAAGATCTCCCCAGAGCCTTCTCTTCTCCAGGCTGAACAAGCCCAGCTCTCTTTGCTTGTCTCCATACCACGTTACTAAAAGTTGAACTGGCAGTCAGAGGAAGGCCATAAAGAACTGCCTTGTTCAGCAGAACATTACTTGGGTTGCAACAGTCATCTCCATGCTCTTGTGCTGCTGGTACTGCAGAGACAGAGAAGATGCACAAGGCATGAGACACGGAGACCACCTGGAGCCTGGCTTATGCCAGTCTTAGAGCAGAAGCAAATGAACTCTGTGCTTTCACTGGCGCAGAACAAATGCGTTGTGCAAGGTGGTGGCTGAACTGAAGATCCCCCATGGCTGGTTCCAGATTACGCTCTGAGGAAATCCAATAAATGCAGAAGATGAAGGTGGGTGCAAGTCAAATTAACGCTATCTGAACAGTTATGAATGGCTCCTGGGATAAAGGGAATGAACAGATCCCTGCCCTCTTATGTACATAAGGTCTTGCAGAAGCGTTACTGGTATGAATGTTCACTGTGCAGACCCAAGGTCACCTGAAAGCCTGCTCAAGACTCCTTCCAGCCCACTGCTCTGAATGTGGTTTGATGAGCATCTAGCAGGTTCAGAAGCACGTGCCCCCAACAATGTTGTGGCTTTTGCTGTCCACAGGAAACATAGCTCTTTGCAGGCTGAATGAGCATGACAGGACCTGTGTGACCTGCACACAAAGCACATCTCCACATCTGCTTAAAGATTCAACAGGGATCTTGTGGCTCTCTGAACACTCTTATGAAACAAACCAGGAACATATCGGTCACGTGGGATTGCTGTACAAACCACAGGCACCCCCTGTGGTCTGGCAGAGCTGTCGTAAGGAAGCGCATGCCATGGAAGAGGTGAGTTGCTACTGAAACATAAGTGTGCAATAAAGGAAGGAGAGTCTAGAATTTCAACCCCAGACTCCTATATGTACATAGCTCATCTTCCTCTTTCTAGGAAGCACAAGAAAACATCACAATGTGATTTCACGGTGAACTCCTAAGATACCTTCTGTGGCAGCTTGCTGTGGTAGAGATGCCACTTCTTCCCTCACACAGTTTTCATTAAAACCATCCCTTCAGAGGAACAGAAGCTGCAATTTTCCTATTTACCATGAAGCCATTTCCATTTGTCTGCAGCTACTCCAGCCAGGCCTGGAGGAAAAGAGAAAGGTGATATCCACAGACAGCATGGAAAGAGGATGTTTCTGGCAGGCCAGCATGAAGCTCTTGACCCGTTCGTCAGACTTACTGAGTAGACAGTGCAGCTAGCAAAGTCGTTCTGTTGCCATTGTGCCCAAACAGATGCTAACTTTGGCACTTACACGGAATTTTGGTTCTTTACATAGAACTTGAAAAAGCCTTCAGAAGTACATGACAAGTAAGTTTTCTATGGCGTTCTATATTTTTTGGGGAAGATCAGGAGTGTCAAGCTCCTTTTTACAATTATTGTAATGGCTCTAGCGCTTCTACAATCACTTCTGTTACTTCTGAGCTACTAGGAACCTTCACTGGCATCTAGGACAAGCTGTCTGGAAAGGGTTTGATCAAAATCAAACAGGAACTCACTGCAAGTATTTCAAGTGGAAGGAGAGCAAGGTCACAAAGATGAGGAATTAATACTAGAAGCAGAAGGCTGGATTGGCAAAAACGAATGAGCAAGAGAGACAAAAAGAATGTGGTTCTTCCTCAGCCCATGCCAATTTGAGTCGATGGTAAGACCTCTGATATGCCCAAGCCTGCCAGTGCTACAAGGCAAGCTCCAGGTAAGCAGAGTAAGCTGCTGGACTTCTGACTGTGGTACCTCACTGCTGGGACTGGAGGTGGCTGATGTGATGCCACAGAGAGGGCTGGAGGGGAGATCTGGGGCCCAACATTCCAAGCAAACAAACAGAAATCTGAGTAAAAGAATTAATGGACAGATGGAAAGAGGACAGACTGGGGAAGACCTGGCACGGCCTTTGGAAAGAGATGTCTCACTTCACAAACCACTCCGAGTTCTTCACATGTGTCCCCAGTTTTGTCAAAAGGGACATGTGGAGTCCAGAGGCATTCCCAAAAGACATTCACCCTTCACCAAAACTCGTAAAGAAACTAAGCTGCTGTGGGCTGAATGAACCTCACAGGGCAGTAAGGAAGGGAAAAGGGAGGTGGAAACACTTGCTGATGATTTTGTGTTCCTCAGGGTTAAAGACACAAAGGCTGACTACAAACTGTGGCAGAGCCTTATGGTTCTGACCAACCAGGTGACAGGTGATGTTCACTGCAGGTAAACAAAGAACTTCAGAGGAGAACAGCCTCTACAGCTTGCACTTACACCAAGATGGGCCTAGGATGCTCTTGACGCCGTTCAGGAATAGCACCTTGAGTCTGAGCAGCAGGATGAAAACTGTAGCTCCCAGGCAGACAACACAGCCAGTCAAGCATCAATGATTGCTGGGGGCAAAAAACTGGGGAAGAAAAGAGAATATAATTCTGCCTTGCTGCTCAAACCCCACCTTCTGACTGTGTGCAAGGGGGAAAACGGATCCCCCATGTCAGGGACACTCTAACAGAGATGAGGAAGACAGAGGCATGACAGGAACGATCAGAGGCACAGAACAGCTTCTGTAGAGGAGATGAGTCAACTGCCCATTCTGCTGGGAAAAGCTAGAGCTGATGGGGGCATCACAGAGGACTATAAAAACACAGCTGGCCTGGGGGGTGGTTTGGCATCTATCCTGCACCATCTGCTCTAAATTAACAACTCCTGGCAGCACTAAAAGGCACTTTTAAAGCAAACTAAGGGAGGCAGCAATTCATAAATCACCTAAATAAGCTGTGGAACTCCTTGCTGCAAGCTGTCATGGACGCTGCAATGTACGCAGCTTCAGAAGGCAAGAAGACAGATCTTGAGACATTATGTGTCCAGTTCAGGAGCTTCTGAAGCCACAGATTGCTCAGGCCTGTGAAAGGATACAGGGACACATCACTGCTTGTCTACCCTTCTCTGGGTCTTGATCAAAGGTTGGGCAGCCTGCGCTGGATGAGGAAAGGCTGAGAGAGCTGGGCTTGTTCTGCCTAGAGAAAAGAAGGCTCAGGGGAGACCTGATCACCACAGTCCAGGATTTAAGGGTGGCTGCGAAGGCAAAGGTTCCCTTTTCACAAGGAGTCACATAGAAAAGGCGAGGGGTACAAGCCACTCCTGGGGAGATTCTGGTTGGACACAAGAGGAAAATTTTTCCCAATGAGAACAGCCAGCCATTGGAATAATCTCCCCAAGGAAGTGGTGCACTCCCAACGTTGGATACTTTCAAGATTCAGCTGGACAGGGCACTGGGACACCCAGCCTAGGTCATGCTTTGTCTGGAAAAGTGGTACTGGATAATCCTTGAGATCCCTCCCAGCCTGGTGGCCCGTGGGGCTAGGAATACCGTTGTCACAGGCAGCAGGTGAAGCTGGACGGGCCCTGGCCCAACCCAGCACCGCCGCCCTTGTACATCCTGTGGGCGCTGGTGCTCCCGCAGCCCTGTTTCTCACGACGGGTTCACACCGATGGCCCTTACCTGACGTGCCGCTCAGAGCACTCTTCCCTTCGCAGGAGCCGAGACGGGACAACCCCAGTTCCTCCTTCTGATCCATGTGGATGATCAGCTCCGGCTCCGGCGCCGGCGCCGGCTCCGCTCCGGGGGCCTGCTCCGGGGAAAGAAACGAAGAGGCTCAGGCGAGCTGGGCCTTCACCGACCGCTACCAGCGGCGCGGCTCGGGAGCGAGCGGCTCCGCGCCCAGCAGGGACCCCGGCTCCAGGGGGCGTGCAGCGGAGAGCACCAGGCCCCGCAGCACCCCTCGGCCACGGAGGCCCATGCGGCCGCGGGGGGCGGGCTTCCGGGCCAAGCCCTACCGGGTCAGGCCCCGGTCCCTGCGGCCTGGCCCGACGCGGCCCGCCCTCAGCGGCTGCACCGGCGCACCAGGGGGCGCTGCCCCGTGACGGCAGCGACCAACGGCGGGCGGTGCCTTCGCCGCCAAGAACGGACGAAGATGGCGGCGCTGCGCTGCGCTGCGCTGCGCTGCCGGCGGCGATGGTCCCGTCCTACGGCGGGGCTCCGCGGGCCTGTCGGTACCGAGGGCAGCTCCCCCCGCGGGTGGGTCACCTGCTGCCGGAGCCCCTGAAGCTCTGTCTGCTCTCCCGGGCGGGGTGTCCGGGGCGGGAGGAGGCGCCGGCGCTGCCGGAGGGTGTCCCCGCAGGCGAAGGGTCTCTCTCGGGGTACCTGTGGAAGGCTTCAGCTCTGCGTGCTGGGAAGGCTCCTCCGTGCCACCCCAACAGCCAGTGCCCACCTCGGGGGCAGTGGAGGCCCTCCGTGGCAGGAGCTCGAGGAACAAGACAGGGCAGCAGCCAGCGCTTTCTAAGGAGAAAGCGTCCGGAGGACACAAAGCAGAGCTCTGGAGGTTTGTAGGTGGACTGCCTGCCCTTCCAAGAGATGGGGACCCCGACGGGGCACTTCCAGGCTGCTGGAGCCTCCCAGGTCCCAAGAGTGGAGGCAGGCTGAGCTTAGGCACGAACTTAAAACTCTCAGCGATCACTTAAATCCAGAGTGAGAGAGCACTCCTGAGCAGTCTAAGCTTCCAAGACTGCATCAGGGCAGCTGGAGAGGCAGGGAACCTGAGCAGAGAAACACTGCTGGTACCTCTGAACCCCTGTTCAGGCGGATGTGTTTTTGCTTAAGGCTGCATCACCTCTCCCATGTGCTTCGTGTTTCATTACACAACAAGCAGCACATATGCAATGCCTCTGAAAGGAATTTCATGGGGGCATGATACTAAAAACCATGCAGGCACATTTGAAAGGCACTTCCAGAACAGCTCCAGTCCCCTTGAAGAAGCACAGGAAGGAGTGCTCTTGGATTTACCCCTTTGATACCTAAAAGCTGGCACTCTTAAGTGTCATCTGGTAGAAGGGGAAGGCGCATAAGTCACACCTCTGCTTTACAGCATTCCTGTATGCTGTAGTTACACTGGCCCCTCCACGGGGCTTGGCCACAGCAGAGACCTTGGTGATGGATCACACCCGCTCAAGAAATGGCAACAAGACAAGGAATATGTTCTGAAATACGTGCACACACGGAACTGTGCCTGTGTAAGAAAACAGCTCTCTTTTCAGATGCAAGATGTGGGAATGTATGTAAACATCTGCAGCACAGCTTTTCAGAATAAACCTGAGGAGGCTCTTTTTTCAGGCAGGAAACATGACAGCACACAAATCAACGTGGTGGTAGCTGCAAAGGATGACCCATAGAGCTGCTCATCACTTCACTGTCAGTGAAATTATAAGCAGTGTGTTCGGAAGCTCAGTTGGGGCTCACATGGTGTTTATTGGCAAGACGAGCTTTGTACAATGCCAGTAATGTACCTGCTCCTTTCTTTAGCTTAAAAAGCAAACCAATACTTTTGTTGAAAAGTTGGGTTTGGTTTGCTTTTTCTGCAGCCTTGGAAGTGTTAAACAGAAGTATCAACGTATTTTCGCTAGCTGTTGCTACACACTGTAAATGAAAATGAAAGCAATGTATTTTCCAAGACAAAGGAGCCTGCATTAGGAAGGCAAGATAACACAAGAATGTATACCATCAGAACTGGCTGGCAACACATCATTGCTGGCACATGGCAGCACCGGTGCTAGCTTGGGAAGGCTGGCTTTGCTTAAGGAGTAATGAAGCAGGGGATTGAATGCTTTCTGTCAGGGAATTGGCAGTGCATGTCAGAAACGTCCTTGTGGGCTTGAAGGTCGCAAAAGACTTGTAATCCTTTTCTCATCGTCTGGGAAAAGTTTTAGAATTACAAGAGACATCTCAGTTTGTCAATGGCAGCAACAAGGAAGCACCAAGCCAAGCCCCCGCAAAGCAGTTACCTCCAAACCCTGACAGCACAGATGCAGTATTTAAGTCATCTTTCTGCATTAGGCAGGGACTGCCCTGTTGCAAGGTTTAAGGATGACAAAGACAGGAGGATGGAGACACTTTCTGTGAGTAAAATTCACTGTTTTTTCCTAACATACTGAACAGTTTTTTATGACACAGTGTTATTTGAATGACTGTAATTTACATCCACTGAATTGTGACACAGCCTTAACTGAAGATGTCATAATTGATTACAAAAGCTTTGATTGTAAATGCAAGTCGTACCTAAAAGAGAGTAAAAGAGCTGGGAAGGGATCTTACTTACTTTCCCAAATGAAGACTGGTGAGTAGGACTGAAGTTTTTTCAGGGATGAAGTGTGTACTTGAGAGAGAAATACATGGTACGCTGAGGGTAACAACATTTACTAGAATGCCACTTAAGGCAAGCCTTGTCCTTTTCACATAACAAAGTCAGCTCTTGCACAAGAAGGTGGGTGAGGAAAAGTGATGGGACAGCCAGGGAAGAAAACTATCCCCAATTCCTGACGATTCACCACATGTGGCAGAAGGCTTTGCTAGGAGGTCCCCCCACACACACTATACCTGCCATAGACCTGACAGAGAAGAGGTTCATCAGTGGCCACCCCTTTCCCCTCCACCAGGAGCCTTCCCTCCGAGGCCAGAGAAGATCTTTCCCACAGCCCATCCTCCCAGCTGGCACCTCCCCTTTTCCCCAGCTCTCTCTTACCTTGGGGCTGCACTGCCTACATGAGCTGGGCTCTCTCCCTGACTGATCTCTCCCACCTCTCCTTCCTGCAGAGTGCTCGTGTCAACTCCTCTTCCTCCAGTTCTCTGCCTGGGATTTCAGTTAGTACAGCCACAGACTCTACTGCTCTCCACTAAACCCAGTGTTGCTGCTTAGAATGCACCCCCGACCTGTCATAAGACATTACTTATAATTTATCATTAGGACCTTACAAATTGTTTATTTTATGTCATATAAATCATATAAAGATATATTGAATAAAAAATAAAAATATTGACATATTCCAAATATATAAATACTTTAAAAAATCCAGCTTCTTAATTTGAAGTGTTGAGTTCATTTTGTTCAGTAAGACTCTGCAGACTCAGAACTGCCAGAACGACAAAAGTCAGAAGATGCTGTTAAAAGAAATACATAAGAGATGAGAGTTTAGGGCCCAAGACTTCCCCAATAGTCCCAGAGAGTTTACAGCCTAAGATCAGTCCACTTTGGAAATGACACTGATGAGAGAAGTGGGTTTAGATCATGGTGTAAGATGTTATGAAGCGATCCAGTGGCCACTATGATACTGTCTTAAAAACATTTATGTGGAGGACAGAGCTAGGCTAATAAGGGAAATGCCACTCAGAAATGAAGCAGATGGTATCTTTTAACATGGATCCAACAGGCAAGTGAACACACATGACTGATTGTTTGACTCTAAGGGACTTTCACATGACATCTGGTGTCTGAGGGTGCTTTTGGGAGCCATCACAGAGACTAGGAAAACACCTCCACTGTTTCGCGTCCATTTAAGAAACACAGATTTAGGAGTTTTACCAGAGATTATGAATTGAACCAAGGACAGAAGGAAGGCATTGTATTCCCACAGTGCTCCCTACCTTAACTATCAGCAGGGCAAACCACATGCTGAAGAAATGACAATGGTAGTCACAGGGGTGTAACCACTCAGTGCTTTACACAGGGTAAAGGGGACTTATTTATTGCAGGTGGGTTATTCTACTCAGTACTGGAACTTAAAGATTGAAGCGTTTCACAGCCCAATGCCAGGGAAAAGGTCCTGGCGGGTGTCACTGTGGGAAGCACCTGCCCCTAGAAGCACCAACATGAAGAAAAATTGGGGACGTAAATCCTATTAGAAAAATTGAGAGAAAAGAAAAGGCATAGGAGGAAAATCGAGGGGAAAAAAGAGGCTCCAGAAAAGCTGTGTGCTGTAGGCAGGACACAGACTGGGGGAGTTTGGGCTGTTGGGAGCAGAGGGCTTGGACAGGGAGATCCGTTCAGACCCACCCCGCAGCATGTCATCCGAGAGCAGGCCACCAGGAGGAGCAGCGCACCCGCCGATCACAGCACCGCCGCCACCTCCAGCCTGGGGCAGCGGTTCCAGCTCGTCGAGAAGGCCTCCATGGAGATTTTCAGGATGGAGGAATGGGCTCCATTCAGTAGCGTCTCCTCCGTCTTTTTTCACCCTTTTTCTTTTCCATCTCTTTCCGGGCTCCAGCCGTGGTAAATGTGATACAGTGAGCATCTAAAAAGTCTAGCAGCTTTGCTTTGGAAATTTTAATGCCATTCTGTTTGAGCTCTGTGTGCAAATCAGCCAGCTCAACTGGCTCATAGAACAGAATCTTGTTGTACAGGGCTGTGTTTGAGCGGATATAGCACCTTACTGCCTCCATCTTTTCTTCTTCCCGAGCTGCTGCCTGAGATGCTGTAAATTCCTCTTCGTCCTCCTCAGACTGAAAAGCACAGGCTTCAAATTCATTCATGAAAGAACTAAAAGCAAGATCAAATAGACCAGAGAGCAAGGAAAGAACAGGCCATCAAGAACAGGACCAGAGCTCCTCAGATCCCTGGTGGCCAACTCCTGTGGCTACCCTCTATAGGATCAGAGATTCTCCAATGCCAGCACTCACAAGATGAGTGAAGAAGAACATGGCATGTGCTCTGCAGACCAACCCATCCCAGCCATGACAATGCTGGTCCTGCTCACCCAGCCCCGGAGCCATCTGTCATTCCTTGCTCCACATCTATAGCACCTACTGCTGCCATACAGCAGCAGCCTCTCGCAGTGCTGTGCTATCCTCTCTCTGTGCTCTAGCTGCAGGTTTTCAGTCAACACCAAGGGCTCCTTGTCACTCTAACCTGTGGAGACCAGGCATGCCAGACTTGGGCCTTGCTCACATGCAGCCACAAGCACTTTTGTGTTCTGAGAACTAGGAATTAGACTAAAAAACCCAAAACCCTATTTCTTTTGTAGGACTGTGTTGACCTTCAAATAACACACCAGGGCCACTGTAGGCCACATTCCTAGCTCATCTGTCCTGCATCACTGACTGTTTTGTTTGCTGTTTTGCTGCCTTACCTCTGTGAACCAAAGGAGATGTCGCTACCATCCAATGAAGAAACTGTGGACTCCTGAGATGCTGAGAGCATTGGTTCCTCACCATCAGCTGCCAGAGACCATCTCTCCGGAAATACAGATGACTTTTTCTGCTCTTTATCTCCTTGTGGGTGATGGGTCATTTTAGTCCCCTTCTTGGGTGCTGCACAGCCTGTTTCATGGGATCCAACAAGGTCATCATCAGCCCTCTGCACTGCAAGCACTGAAGAAGCCATAGCAACTTGCTTCCTTTTGCCCACAGTCCTCGAGGCACTGGCACACTTTCCACCTCCTGCCTGGTCTGCCTTTGGCTGCCTGGAGCATTTGGCTGGGGACTTCTGCAGGGAAGGCTGGGAAGAAGGGATTTCATCCTCAAAGTCAGAGTCCACGTCCTTATGAGTATACTGGAATATCTCTTTCAGCTTCAACACCATCTGGCGCTTTGGGAGAGCGCGAACTCCAAATCTGAAAGAGAAAGGTAGAAGGTTAGGTTAAGATAATGCTCACCTCCCACTGTCATAGCTCAGGCTGGAAGATCCAGTGGTCCATCTGGCAAAGTATGATTGTGACCTCAAAAAATGCTACCTGGAGCTTCCCCAGGATTCACTTACACTTTTTTTCACACTATTTGCCAGTGAGTCTCTGCTCATAGAGGTAATGCTTACCTGCTCAACTCCTTCTTAAGCTCGGGGGTCTCCATCATGGAGTAAGCTGGCATTGGTGTCACTGGAGTGCTGGGAGACTTGTCATTCTCCTGACAGGAAGGTTCTGTAGCACAATGAAATTACCATGATCAGAATCAGTACAGACAGGACTTAAAACAGCTGGTGTCTTCCCTTTTAATGGCAGATATTCTAGTATCATGTAAGTGTTTAAGTAGCGTAACTTTACTACAAGGTGTTTTAATTATTACTCAGCTTCATAATGGACAGAACAGTCAACATTTCTTATTTTCTAAACTGAGATACTTGGCTTTTATTGACTTTAAATCAGACACCAGATTAAACTAAGATATATGCCACGTCTGAATACTGAGCCCATACAAGGCTTTGTTAGAACAGGCAGTGTTCACAAGGCAGTTAAAAAAACATGTTTACTGAATTAAGTAAAGTGTTTTTTCTCCCAGGAAGTAAATTTCATAATAGGAACTTGATGCAGAAGAAACTGAGCAAGTCAAGCTTCTGGGCTCCTGTGTTAGATACTGATGTAATGAAACCAATTTACTGATACTGTGAAGCACAGTCTCACGTTATATTTTAAACACATGTTAAACTGATCACTTTGTATGGCTTAATGAATTATTTCATTAGATATGATGAGATCTGGTCTCAGATGGAAGGAACCACACAAGGATATAGAATCATAGAATCATACAATAGTCAGGGTTGGAAAGGACCTTAAGATCATCTAGTTCCAACCCCCTGCCATGGGCAGGGACACCTCTCACTAAACCATGCCACCCAAGGCTCTGTCCAACATGGCCTTGAACACCGTCAGCGATGGAGCATTCACAACTTCCCTGGGCAAACCATTCCAGTGCCTCACCACCCTTACAGTAAAGAATTTCTTCCTTATATCCAGTCTAAACTTCCCGTTTAAGTTTGAACCCGTTACCCCTTGTCCTATCACTAGAGTCACTAATGAAGAGTCCCTCCCCAGCATCCCTATAGGCCCCCTTCAGATAGTGGAAGGCTGCTATGAGATCTCCACGCAGCCTTCTATTCTCCAGGCTGAACAGCCCCAACTTTCTCAGCCTGTCTTCATACGGGAGGTGCTCCAGTCCCCTGATCATCCTCGTGGCCCTCCTCTGGACTTGTTCCCACAGTTCCATGTCCTTTTTATGTTGGGGACACCACAACTGCACACAGTACTCCAAGTGAGGACTCACGAGAGCAGAGTAGAGGGGCAGGATCACCTCCTTCAACCTGCTGGTCACACTCCTTTTGATGCAGCCCAGGATATGGTTGGCTTTCTGGTCTGCGAGCGCACACTGCCGGCTCATGTTCATTTTCTCATCAACCAACACCCCCAAGTCCTTCTCTGCAGGGCTGCTCTGAATCTCTTCTCTGCCCAACCTGTAGCTGTGCCTGGGATTGCTCCGACCCAGGTGTAGGACCTTGCACTTGGCATAGTTAAACTTCATAAGGTTGGCATCAGCCCACCTCACAAGCGTGTCAAGGTCCCTCTGGATGGCACTCCTTCCCTCCAATGTATCAACTGAACCACACAGCTTGGTGTCATCGGCAAACTTGCTGAGGGCGCACTCAATCCCACTGTCCATGTCACCGACAAAGATGTTGAACAAGACTGGTCCCAACACCAATCCCTGAGGGACACCACTCGTTACTGGTCTCCAGCTGGACATTGAGCTATTAACCACAACTCTTTGCATGCGGCCATCCAGCCAGTTCTTTATCCACCAAGTGGTCCACCTATCAAATTGATGTCTCTACAACTTAGAGACAAGGATTTTGTGTGGGACAGCATCAAACACTTTGCACAAGTCCAGGCAGATGACATCAACTGCTCTACCCCTGTCCATCAGTTCAGTAGTGCCATCATAGAAAGCCACCAGATTGGTCAGGCAGGATTTCCCCTTAGTGAAGCCATGCTGGCTGTCACCAACCACCTTGTTGTTTTTCATATGTCTTAGCAGGCCTTCCAGGAGAATCTGCTCCAAGATTTTGCCAGGCACAGAGGTGAGGCTGACTGGTCTGTAATTCCCCGGCTCATCCATTTTTCCATTCTTGAAAATGCGGGTTATATTCCCCTTTTTCCAGTCGTTGGGAACTTCACCCGACTGCCATGATTTTTCACATATGATGGACAGTGGCTTAGCAACTTCATTTGCCAGCTCCTTCAGGACCCACGGATGGATTTCATCAGGTCCCATGGACTTGTGCACATTCAGGTTCCTAAGATGGTCTGGAACCAGATCCTCTCCTACAGTGGGCCCAGGGTCTTCATTCTCACAGTCCCTGTGTCAGCCTTCCAAGACTTGGGTCGTGTGGTCAGAGCATTTGCCAGTGAAGACTGAGGTAAAGAAGTCATTAAGAACCTCATCCTTCTCCAAATCCAGGGTAGCCAGTTCTCCCGATAGCTTCCGGAGGGGGCCCATGTTGTCCCTAGTCTGTCTTTTATTCGCTGTATACCTATAGAATCCCTTCCTGTTATCTTCAACATCCCTAGCCAAGTTTAATTCTAACTGGGCCTTAGCTTTCCTAACCTGGTCCCTAGCTTCCCGGACAACATCCCTGTATTCTTCCCAGGCTGCCTGTCCTTGCTTCCACCTTTTATAAGCCTCTTTTTTCCTTCCAATTTTCCTCAGCAGCTCCTTACCCATCCAAGGAGGTCTCCTGGCCCTCCTGCAGCACTTCCTTCTAGTTGGGATGCAACACTCCTGAGCTTGCAGCAGGTGATCCTTGAATATCAACCAACAGTCTTGGGCCCCCCTGCCCTCTAGGGCTATATCCCATGGAACCTTACTGAGCAGGTTCCTGAAGAGGCCAAGTCTGCTCTCTTGAAGTCCAGCTTGCTGCATGCTCTTCTCACTGTCCTGAGGATCTTGAATTCGACCATCTCATGATCGCTGCAACCAAGGCTGCCCTGGAGCATCACATTTCCAACCAGCCCTTCCCTGTTGGTGAGCACGAGGTCAAGCATGGCACCTCTCCTTGTTGGCTCCTCTGTTACTTGCAGAAGGAAGTTGTCTTCCACACAATCGAGGAACCTCCTGGATTGCTTGTGCTGGGCCGTACCGTCCCTCCAACAGATATCGGGGTGGTTGAAGTCCCCCATGAGAACAAGGGCCTGCGAGCATGAAGCTGTTCCTATCTGTCTATAGAGTGCTTCATCCACAGAGTCCTCTTGATCAGGCGGTCTGTAACAGATCCCCGCAGTAATGTCTCCCATCGCTGTTCTCCCTTTAAGCCTCACCCACAAACTCACTGTCAACTGCTCACCTGTCCCCAGAGTTCTATACTCTCCAGCCTATCCCTAACATAAATAGCAACTCCCCCTCCTGCCTGCCAGGCCTGTCTTTTCTAAAGAGCCTGTAACCTTCCATTCCAACACACCAGTCATAGGAAACATCCCACCATGTTTCTGTGATGCCTATTATATCATACCCCTGTAGACGTGCACACATCTCTAATTCCTCTTGTTCCTTCCCCATGCTACCTACCAGCGTTTGTATAGAGGCATCTGAGCCGAGCTCCAAATGAAGCCAGCTCATTGGCTGGAGTGGCTGGAATATCTCTATATTGCTTTGAGCATTTATTATAGGTGCTGACAACTGACTGGGTGGGTTGGGATGGGATGGAATGATGCCCCCCTCCCCCAACACATCTAGTTTAAAGTATCCTTGACCAGTCTGGCAAGCTTCCTACCAAAATTATTCTTCCCCTTTTTGTCAGACCAGCTCCACCAGCCCCCAGTAGACCTGGCCTACTAAACTGATTCCTGTGTTCAAGACACCCAAACCCCTGACTATGGTACCACCCTTCTAACCATTTATTAACCTGGCCAATCCTCCTAGCCTTTTTAAGGTCCTCCCCTATATCCTGGAGAATTGATGAAAACACAATCTGAGCTCCAGAGCCCCTAACCACCTCTCCCAGAGCTCTGTAGTCCTTCTTTATGTTCTCTGGGCTACTGCTATCTATATCACTAGCACCCACATGGATCACTAGAAGTGGGTAACAGTCAGTGGGACAATATGTGTGGGGCATGCAAAGGTCTGTTGGAGGGGCCCAGAACCAGCAAAGAGAAGGCAGCAGGAGAGAACAGTACATCACAGAGCTTTTCAGGGAAGCGTGCATGGGCAGGGACAGGCACTCATGCCAGCAACCCTCTATGCCTGCACCACTGTTCTGCTTACCTCATGTCCTTATGTACATTAGCACAAGCATTGCTTCATGACTGCATGAAAAGCAAGACTGCACAGAGCACCCACTACTCCTGGAAGCAAATATCCACTGTCATGCAAGCTGAAGGCTGGATTTTCATTCTGATTTGGCAAGGGTTTTTCCTCCAAGTACCCGTAGCTTCTGCAAGGAGTACCATTGCTATCACAGAACCAGTGTGAATGAAATACAAGTGGCTATGCTCCAGGAATCCCATGTTTAGATATGATCTCTCCCACATCAGAAGATACTGCACCTTTTTTGTGCCTGGCCCTGACAATTACTTCAGACCAGAAGGCCAAAAGAGCCTTTCAATAAATCAAGCAAACCACAGGTGAAATGATCACTTAAAATGAAAGCAATTTAACCTAGTCCAATAAATCTAGTATCAATACAGGCTCTCACCAGGAGTCTTTACAGCATCTGTCTGACGTGCACGTGCTGCAGCTGACAACCTCTGAGACAGAGGAAGCATCTCTGGAAATTCATCTTCTTCATCTTCTCCATTCCAGTCATGCCAGATTTTGGAGTTCAAGTAAATTGGTCTGTTGCCCTCAGATGAACATGCCTCAATAGGACTCTTTTCAAGACAGAACAAAGTTGTTTTGCCAACAGGACTCCCTTGAAGGGGGGTACTGCCTTTAATTTCCTGAACATGGGCTGGGCTCTCCCACTGCTCATGCCAAGAGTCAGCTCTGGGGCTGCTGGTGGTGCTGGTCTTTGCATGCCTGACCCAGCTGGAGTCCTGGCTGTTACCTCTGACTGGTGACACATACCCAACGTGCCAGCAGTCATCAATGGGGATTGGGGGCTCATCACAAAGCAAGACGCTGCTGCTCAAAGAAGGCAGACTTATCTCCTTTTCATTATCCTCTACCTCAACCACACTGGTATTTGTTTTATCTTCCAATGACTGCTCATGGCATTGAGGCACAGGTTTGGATAAAGATGAAATCTTGGCACATTTGCTTTTTATGTCAGTGTGGCCAGGGGAGAGCAGAACTGGATCCTCTGGAGAAACCTGGGGGGAGTTCATGGAAAATGATTCCACAGTTGGGCTGCTGCGAGGGCTCCTTTCACTGACTCTGTTCTCCATAGGCAAATGCATGTCTGACAATGTTGTTTCATGAACTTTTATTGAATTTCCAGTCATTTCATGGTTACTGTTACCTGCTGTGAAGTTCTTTGTGCTGAGTTTAGATCCTGGACTCCTTAAAGAATTAATACCTGTGACCTGAGTCTGTGTTGA
Source organism: Ara ararauna (assembly GCA_028858755.1). Lineage (NCBI taxonomy): Eukaryota > Metazoa > Chordata > Aves > Psittaciformes > Psittacidae > Ara > Ara ararauna. The sequence goes on along the minus strand of CM054380.1, from coordinate 11,977,932 downwards.
GAAGCTTCTGCTTTTGCTCAGAACTGGTGTGTCTGGTACTAGCCAGGAGCTGTCTGTACCTGAAGACATTTCATGATGGAGCCTTTTTTCAGGGCTCAGGTTTGGACTCCGTTTGCTCTCCATGCAAGCATCTACTTGTCTGCTGGGAGAAAATCTGATGGACATCTTTACATCATTGCTTATATGCACTGTATCTGCAATGACATGTGAGACCTGGGGTGATCTTTGCTCTGTTTCAGTGACTGATGAGTTCTGTTCAGGTTTTGCTATCTCAGGACCTTGTTCTACATTTGAACATTTCAGTTGCCCAGAGATTTCCATTTTCTTTAGCGCAGAGCCTGACTCTGGCGACTTCTTGTCTTGTTGTAATTCCATTTCATCATCAGAAGATAAAACAATAACATCACCCTCCTTGTTCCCCTGAGCTGCAGCATTCTGAGTTCTGATGACCAGTGATGACAACACTGGGACATATGTATCCTTGTTTAAATCAATGTGGGGAAGCTTTGCTGGAGAAATGATGCTCTTGTTTCTTGATGCAGTATCCAGCTCGCTGGCTTTCTGAAAGCTTATTTCATCAGATGGGAATGATTTTTCCTCTTTGTTTTGCTTTGCTGTTGACACATGCTCGCTGGCAAACCTTCTCTCCAATTTTGGAGATGCAGGTGAAGAGCCAACAGCGGGAAAAAGGGGCACATAAGGTTTGGGAAGAGGTCTCCCACAAAAACTGTTCCTATGTGGAGAGAGATCTTTTTGTGACTTGCTGTACAGAAATGACTCATCAACACATTTTTCACTAGGAGCCTTCCCTGATTCTCTGATAACTTCTTTCAATGGAGAAGGCTCACAGTAACTTCCCTGAGTTCCCTGAGAAAACAAGTGTTCGTAACTTTCATTTCTATTAGTATCATTGTGGAAACTTGGTAACTGTTTTTCACAGTGATCTGCCTCCTCATGTGAGACCTGAGATGACTTGTTATCATTCACACCTTCACATTGCTTAACAGTCTCTCCTTCATTAGTTGTGGCACCATGGGATGCTATGTCCCATTTTTGAGGTTCACTGTGGTGAGGTACAAAAGTGGTCTGTAGATCATTCATCCTCTTGCACCTATTTATATCCTGCATTTTCTCTTCCTGTGCAGACGAGTCACATTTAGATTTTTTCACATCATTGTTATCCCTCAATTCTTCAAAGCTGTTGCTTATTAAAGCAGATTTAGATCTCTTTACCTCTTCCTCCTTAGTTTGCTGGTTTGTACCCTGCGCTGCCTCACTATCACTGCAGATGCTGCAGTCTGTTTCCTCACTCCCCTCTGTTTCACCTTGAACCATTTTTCTCTGAGTTGCAGCAAACTCATAGATTTCCTCCAGCTCCTGTTCACCCACCCCATCTTCCTTCTGGCATTCAGGGTTCAGCATAGCTACTTCTTCCTCATCTTCACCCACCCACATCGACTTCAAGAGGTCTTGGAAGTTCTCAGCTCTGTCTTCACAATCTTTGCCATCAATCATAGAGATAAGATCATCTTCTGAATCCACTCCAGAAGACACCTGACTCTCTCCAGTGTTGCTCTCGCACTTCTCCATCAGTTCCCTCACACCAAACCTACAAGGATATAACAGTAATGTTAGTATTTTCCTCCTTCAGTATTACTTCACCATTTGACTGCCTGATCACTCTTGTGAGCCTTGTAAAGAAATTGCCTGAGGATGCTGTTTTCCCAAGATATACAAGATCCAGTATACTCCTGAAATCCCAAGTGTCACTCACATGAAAGCATCAGGCTCGCTCTTCTTTTTTTATGTTTGAGACTAAACAGGTACATGACTACACTAAACCCCTTCTGCCATTTGCACTGGTGAGAGCCCCAAGGAATGGCTGGGGCTGGTTAATGTCTGCCACATGCAAGCTTTGTGGCTTTTAGGAGTAACAGGGCAGCTCTGCACATACATTTTGGCAAGACCCAACCATCTCCCCTCCTTGTATCTCAGCAACTGCTCCCAGTTCAAGCTCTTTACTTAGCACATGCCTAGGATTGTGACTGAGAGCATGGCTGACACAGAACATTGGAGTTCTAAGCATCCAATATGCTCTGCAAGTGTTGTTCAGGTTAAGTTCATTGCTAGTGCAATGCTTTGGGAATCCCATATAAGAAGATACGCTCATCATTGGCTGTCAATAAACACCTTGAGACAAAACTCTTGGCAAAAAGTCTGGTAAGCATATGCTGAACATAGAATATCTCACACAGGTACACCCTGAAGAGAGACTTGTGGAAAAGATTTGGGTAGGTTGTTCTTGTGTGCAAGTTTCATTTAAGATGTAAGCAGAGGATTATAGAATTTGTAAACTACTAAAACTGTACTGAAAGCTGTAAAATTGGGGTCTGTGTGGCTGAAAGCACAAGGGAATCCAAAACATGCTCATGGCACAAACCTGGCAGCCAGAGCGTGCACCTGGGGCAGCACCCCAGCAGGGATGTCAGCATCAGCAGCATAAAGGTACCGCAGGAATGCAGACACTGCCTCTGCTGTCATGTCACTCAGCAGCACACGGCGTGTCTGTGTGTTCCCATCCTCCTCCACTAAGAAACCTTGGCTGTGAACCTGGGGTAAGAGGAAAGCAAAGTCCATTTGCTAGTAAAGGAACAGCAACACCAACGTTCTTGTTCCTGTCAGCTTAACTTCTTTCATTTGCCAAAGTCTTACCCTGAGACCAGGATCTTATGCCTCAGAGGAAAGCTAAGATGACCAGTTATGCAGAGCTTCATATACAACAAGACATTTCCTTCCTGGCTTCCATGAAGTTTAACTACTCCTTTTAGTTACACATATAAAAGACCGTCTTAAAGTTCTCCAGTTAGTTTTGGAATCAAATTACTTCTCAGAGCACAATTTCCAGTGTTATCTACCTCTCTACAAGCAAGCTTCCTCTGATGCGTTTTGAATTTACCTACTGTTGATGCACTGCCAAAACTCTAGTTCTCCTGGTGTCTCACAGGAAAAGAGACAGGGCAAAAATCACTTAGGAAGCTTCCTCCATTGCTCACAGGCAGAATGCAAGGAAAGATCCTTGCCTCCCCATAGTGTCTTCAGATAAAGTACCACATTTTCCACCACTTGGTCACGATTCTGGTTTCCTAAGCTGAAAAAACACTGCATGTCCCAAGGCACTTCCTGTTAGGCCCAGCAGTGCTCTGTGCTGATTCTGTCTCATTAACAGATTGTAGGTGTGGGCAGTCTGGGCTTTCCTGAAGCAGAGGAGGAAAGTACATCAGTAGTACTTACAACTTGGATGACCTGTGGACATCGCGCGTACAACACAAACATGTGGGCATAAAGGACCTTCCCACAGTCCACCTGGAACTGGACATCACTTAAGTGGGGGTTGTTGATCATTGCACCAAAATCTTCAGCCAGCAACCTGAGGGAAGACTAGAACACAGAAGGAACACAGACAGATGTTACAGCTGTGAAACATTTCTCGGAAAAATAAGGGAATAACCCAGTTTATTAGCACCGCTGTACTGTGGATCCCAGTCTGGATACATTGCCTTTGCCTTCTGGAGATAATCATCAGTATTATCAACTTCAGGTCTTCCATAGAACAAACAAGCAAAGACTAACAGACATTTCTGGCTTTGTTTTCCTCCACTTTTTCCACAGTCTGGCAATTATGAAGAAAGGGCAGTCATGCTGTATTCTACTGTACTTGTTCTGCCTTGTATTACAGCATGTTATCACCCTCAGATCTTCACCACACCATATCCTGATGTGTTGTCCTGGGTTCAGCAGTAGCAGTCATTTTCCTCCTTCTTAGTTGCTGGTGCAGTGCTGTGTTTTTGACTTTTGACCTGGGAACAGCCCTGATAACACCAGTGTTTTTAGTTGCTGCTCAGTAATGTTTAGTCTGACCAAGGACTTTCTGAGTCTCATGTTCTGCCAGGGAGGAGAGGAAGCTGGGAGGAAGCAGAGACAAGACACCTGACCCAAACTGACCAAAGAGGTGTTCCATACCACAGCACATTATGCCCAGTATATAAACTGGGGGCAGCTACCCGGAAGGGTTAGATCACTGCTCGGTCCGGTTGGGTATCAGTTGGCAGGTGGTGAGCGGTGGTGTTCTCTTCCCTTGTTATTTCCCTCATCATTATTGGTGGTAGCAGCAGTGGTTTGTGTTATACCTTAGTTACTGGACTGTTCTTATCTCAGCCTGTGGGAGTTACATTCTTTTGATTCTCCTCCCCATCCCCCTGGGAGCGAGGGGGACAGAAAGGGGGGGAGTGAGTGAGTGAACTGTGTGGCTGATTTACCGCTGGGCTTAAACCATGACATGTGTTCCAGCCACTGTCTAGAGCTGGCCTCTTGATCTACTGCCTTCCATCACATTTTTAGGAAACTGTAATTTCCACTTTGATGGACTTGAACTCAAGTTGCTATAATTAGAATAAAGAGAAAGGGGATGACTCAGGCATGGGGTAATGAGCCTTTCTTCTCTCATTCACTGTGTCAATGATAGCTGAGAAGAGCAGCTCTGCAACAAGGGGTCCACACAGAACAAAACCAATGTAGGTGTCTAGTTCAAAGGAATTTATGTGCATGGTCCTGAAACCCCTTTTGAAAATTCCACTCAGGTATAAAAAATAAGAAATGTAATTTCTATTATAATTCCAGAACCTCTTCCTGGGATTTTGGAGAGGGCTGGTTGACCACGCTACCTGTGACTGGAAAGCTCAGGCCTGGGGTATGCTGCCAAAGAAAGCAATGATAAATGCTCTGTTTCTGCTCTGGAACTGCTCCCAGTATGAACCCACCCCAGGCAATCTCCTAAAGGCTCTAGACAAGTGTTGTGGCTCTGGAGGTGGTCAGTGCTTCAGACAAGTGTGAAACACCCTCAGCTCACAGCTGAGAGGCTGTCTGACTGTAAGTAGAAACCAGTTTATAACTAACACATTGATCATTGTCCTGTGCTTTCCAAGCCTACTGCAGAGTTGAGGAACTGTAAGTTTTACTCCAGTGAACATCTGCATGAGATGCTGTTCCACCTGGAACAACACAGCTCTTTATTTTATTAGCAAGTTTCTACATTATCAGTGGACTGTGGAAACCCAGCCTTTCTACTCGCTCCAGCATGTGCTTGCAGGCAGCCAACACTAATTAGCACCAAAACAGCAGCACACACCAGAACACTTCTTCATAGGTGGGCTAGAGAAGACTCTGCATGCCATGGCAGTGGTGTGGACTGCTCTCCAAGGGGAAGACAGGAAGCTCAGTCTGGAAACTATTCTGATGTTTCTTGGTTTCTTATTCTTGGCAGGTAGGATACCTGGAAGACAGTACCTCAGGAAGCCAGTAAACACAGACTCCTGATGCTACGTTCCAGGCAGCAAGCCCAGAACGGCTTTCCTGCCGATTCTAAAATTATGGATCAAGAATGGGGAAATTAAATAAGACTACAACCCTCCTGGCTGCACCATTCTCTGTGCAAAGCAAACAGACTGGTCTGAGACAGTGAACACAAAATAACACTCTCTCCTACTGAGGTGGCCCGCCAGACTGGACTACACGGATGTGACAAAGGTCTTAAGCATGGGTGGGAGGATATGCTACCAATGCAATGCTCTATTTGCTCTACTTGGTTACACTCTGTGCTCATAGAAAGCACAAATCTCTCCCACTGGCAATTCAGCTTTGCAGCAGTGCTCAAGAAAAATACCATGGAATCAAACTAAATCTGAAAACAAAATGATCATACTGGTTTTACTGGTAGCAACTGAGTTTCAGCAACAGTATCAGTTTCTGTATTGCTGCTAAAGGCCTCTGGCTTAACAGACTCGGAAAATTATAAAACAAGACTTTTTTTCTCCTGCCCATATTTTTTTTTAAATACCCCCAAGGAATACCTAGAGTCTCTGGGATGCTCAGGTTTAATACTGATTCCCACCTCAGAGAAATGTCTCCTTCAAAAAGTATCTTAATTCTGTAAGCACAATATGAAAGCATGTTCTCAGGGCATCCAAATATACCTAGCACCAAAAGCTCCAGCTCTCATGGCATGATTATTTGTTATCAAACCAAAGATAAGTTGCACCAGATAAAATGGATCACCTTGGTAAGAAAATGAATTAATTTGGTTTTATATGCACTTCAATTGAAAACTGATCAGACATCCATGGGGGATTACATATCCACTGGTGCATCTGGGGCAAGGTGTGATCTACAGAATGCTATTAACTTGAGAAAAACATCATCTGTGGCTTAGTAGCCTGTATTCTTCACTTAGTCACCACAGAGAACACACTGATTTTCAAGCTAATTCCTCTGATATGTGTTCCCACAATTGAGTATTTTCTATACCAAACCTTTTAAAAACTCATATTAGCAGCAAAAAAATGCTCATTTTCCATGGGTCTCACAGCATTCCACATGATCTATCAGGCTTTTAGGCCAGATGGCAAAATGTAGTGCAAGTCAGCCAATCCTTGCAAGAATTCTCTCTCCCATTGCAAAGCAGGGCATGGAGAGGAAGGTGATGGAGGAGGAAGAGCTCCATTCAGAACCACACTAAGTAGGTGTGTGAGCCTGGAGGAAGCACTGGGAAGCTCTGTCTCTCCTGGGCTGCAACCAATGCTCTTGGACAGCCTGAACATTAAAGCAAAGTCCTGCTTAACATTGTGCAGCTGCATCCCTAGTTCCTACCCCCAAATAGTGCAGTAACAAAACACTTTAACCTGGTTCTCCTAATATAAACTATGCATAGTTTGGCCATTCTAAATCACCTCTCTCATCAGGTAGGACAAGTACTGAAAAATACACATGCCTGCTTGTGGGCATCAATGAAATAACACCCACATGTGCTGATCCTGCCTGTGCCCATGATGATTCCTGGGTAGCTGTGAACCTTAAGCACCTCTTTGTTTCTATGGAAAGGAGTGGGAAATACTCCATACTTCTCTGAACTGCACAAATGCAATAGCTTCTTTTTTACAGTGATAAACAATTACAAAATAGCAGGGGGGAAAAAAAAGTTATCCTTACTTTTTTACAGCTGCTTGTCACAAGGCTCTTCTCTTTGGATGGGGGCATGAAGCCACTATGTGGAATATCACTGGAAGTCATTTCTTTTCCTCGAAGAAGAAAATATACATCACAAATCACATACAACTCTGTGAAACAGAGTGATGTAAGGACTCCTAACAGGATCCCTGCCACAACAGCTCCCTAGAGAGCTGTTACAACCTGACTGAGTTGAAGGCTCATCCTTTCCCTTTGCTGGAGGGTTTGGCTAAGGGCTATGACAGGCTGGGAGTACCTGAGTACCATTCAGCCATGAGCAGCACCAACCTACTGCAGATCTGTGTGTGCCATAATCATCCAGATGGAGGAACCAGAGAATATAACATGTTTTCCAGCTTTCACATCTCAGTTTTCCTCCATTGGGAAAAAAATACAACACAGAACAGGATGGGACATGCCATAGTTTCATCCCAGCAGATAGGCAGAATGTATCTTGGATCCGCATTTCAACCTAGAAAAATGCTGTGGGCTCTAGTGCTCAGAGGCAGACATTGAAATCAGTTTTGCACAGCCTGAGCTCTGTAGTATTCAACAGAATGCACAGAACGGAGTGCAGAGCAATAGAAAGAATTCATGTCTTCTGAAATGGGCTCTGGTGCATTCAGGGAGACCTTAGAGCCACTTTCAGTGCCTAAACGGGCCAACAAGAAACCTGGAGAGGGACTTTTTACAGGGGCCTGTAGCAACAGAACAAAGAGGAATGGCTTTAAACGGGGGAGATTTAGATTAGATATAAGGAAGAAGTTCTTCCCTGTGAGGGGTGCTGAGGCGCTGCCACAGGTTACCCAGAGAAGCTTTAGTTGCCTCATCCATGGAAGTGTTCAAGGCCAGGTTGGATGTCGCTTGGAGCAACTTGGTCTAATGGAAAGTATCCCTGTCCATGGCAGGAGGTTGGAACTGGATAAGCTTTAAGGTCCCTTCCAACTCAAACCATTCTGTGATTTCATGATTCTGCTGAACAGCCAGGCCTTTTTAAGGGATAACATTGACTTTGAAATGCACAGTTGTGTGCCACATGCAAATGTGACTGGGGACACCAGAGAGCTGCCCATAGAGAAATTATAGGTGTTGTATTTTTTCAACCCTGTAGAGGTACAGATAAACTTCAGGTTTGTGTAATTGATGTACCAACAAAAAATCATCCCTCTTGCACATTTCTCTCATACAATTGCCTCAGGACCTGACAAGACAGTGCACATAATGGTGCCCAAAAAGCAAGGATGAGGATTTTGTCCCAGCTGTTGAACATGTCCAAGCTCCATCCTGGTGGAAAATACTTTGATATCTTTAAGGGAATTTTAAAATAAAATTTAGTATCTGCTGTCCAGGAGTTCTTTCAAATGCTGGGACTTAGGAATCATTTCAGAAATGTCAGCTTGACTGTGTCTAAGGCTTACTGCAGAAAAATGTCTCCCCCACAATATCACCTCTTGGATCAACATCAACATCCTGTGGGTGCTGCCATGGTTCTCCTAACTTAGTATGGTGTTAAGTCTGGCTCTGTGTAGCTGAGGGACCAGGGACAAGGCTGGCAAGGCTGCCAGAACTTACCTGGTTGCTCTGTTTCCTGTACATGGCCAGCATCAAGGTTCCACTGAGTAAGGGTAAGTCCCTCTGTGGCCAAGTCAACGAGGTCCTGCAGGATTTGCTCATCCTTCTGGCTGAGAGATAAAAACTGTCCGTTTCCTTCAGAGCCTGACTTGAATTCATCAGAAGTTTGGCCTCCAGCCTCTGTGCAAGTGGGCTCATGAGAACTGAGTTCAGGCTGAATTTGCTGGGATACTTTTGGCTGATCAGATCCCACTGATGGCAGAAGGGTCTCAGGCTTATGATTCTGATCAAAAAGAGAAAGGAAAAAAAGATGCCATTACATTAGGTCTCATTTTATGTATCTGCATTTGCAGAGCTTAGAGTACAAACTCTACTTCATGCTTTCGAAACATCTAGTTGTCGTGGTTTAAGCCCAGCCGTAACTCAGAATCACAAAGCCACTATCTCACTCCCCCCCTTTCTCCCCCCTGCTCCTGGAGGGATGGGGAGGAGAATCAAAAGAATGTAACTCCCACAGGCTGAGATAAGAACAGTCCAGTAACTAAGGTATAACACAAACCACTGCTGCTACCACCAATAATGGATGAGGGAAATGACAAGGGAAGAGAATACAACCACTCACCACCTGCCGACTGATACCCAGCCTGACCGAGCAGTGATCTAACCCTTCTAGGTAACTGCCCCCAGTTTATATACTGGGCATGACGTGCTGTGGTATGGAACACCTCTTTGGTCAGTTTGGGTCAGGTGTCTTGTCTCTGCTTCCTCCCAGCTTCCTCTCCTCCCTGGCAGAACATGAGACTCAGAAAGTCCTTGGTCAGACTAAACATTACTGAGCAGCAACTAAAAACACTGGTGTTATTAGGGCTGTTCCCAGGCCAAAAGTCAAAAACACAGCACTGCACCAGCTACTAAGAAGGAGGAAAATGACTGCTACTGCTGAACCCAGGACACTAGTAAAGGATTACAGAGCATTCCCCAAGTACAGGGGCTTCTGAGGCACAAACCCTCTGCAGTTTTATGAAGGATTCTCCAGAGATAAGACAGCTCTGAAAAGAAGAAAGGAAACTACAACAGAAAATGCAGAAAAGGTGGTTTTCTCCAGGAGCATGTCTGTTCAGGCAGTTGCCAAGCAGGGCTAGAAAGGATGGTAGAAATGCTTCCACTCCAACACCTAAATATTTCATTATAACTGGAGCACTGGCAACAGTCACAGCTGAAGCTCTCCAGGTGCTTCTGGTTCTGAGTTCTGAAAAGGTTTTGCAGTTACATGTAACTAAATCAAACCTTCACCCTAGAGCTGATATTTTCCAGGTTTAGTCTCTGTTTCCCAATAAAAATAGTTTTGTTTGTTTATTTCTGGGTAAAAATGGTTTAGCCATTTCTGTGAGTGGAAAGAATCAAGAGGGAAAACACACTCTTGCCATGATCCTAAAGGCTTGCTTTCTTTTTAGTTTAAAACTTCTCTGACAGTCTTTGGCTTGAACAAGAGGCTTTGACTAGGGCAGAAGTATTAAATAAAGCCCCTACATATGCACAGTTTTTGAACAGAAGCACCAAATAATTCTTCAAGGAAAGAATGAGGGAAGAAAGAGAAGCAATATCCTTCTTGGAAAGCAAGTATGTGATAAGATCAGAGACTAAAAGAGCTTTGCCTATTTTTGTAGACACTTCCAATAAAAACACAGAGCACTGAAATAGGAAGGTGACCTAGGTGAGAATGAACTGAGAACTGTATCAAAGCTCATATGCACCAAGAGCAGTGGGATGCACAAAGAAACGTGAAGGGCAAATGTTCCATTTTACAACCCTATGAGCTCCCACCTTCTTCTCTGGACAACACCAATACCAGTCGTCAGTTTAAACTTTTCACCCAGATCCCTGCTGAGTGCTGCACACCAATAAAGCTCATACTAGAACTTATCTGAGAAAAGTGCCAAGAAGAAAACAAGGATCAGGCTGCTGTAAACACAGACAAACTAGTGGCAAAATGAGCAGGATGGGGTCCCTTTACTCAGTACTTACCATTACCATCAGTTCTATTTTCTGAAAACTCAAGAGAATAACGTGGTAACCTCAGCTTCAGTCTCCTCTCCAAAAGGGAGAAATCAAAGTTCAGGAGCACAAAACCTAACGGTGTAAGACCAGGGGACAACAGGGCACAAGCATTGAGTATGCAGAGTCAAGGGATCACATGGCGCTTGTAAGGTGGCTGATGCCAACCTTATGAAGTTGAACCATGCCAAGTGCAAGGTCCTGCACCTGGGTCGGAGCAATCCCAGGCACAGCTACAGGTTGGGCAGAGAAGAGATTCAGAGCAGCCCTGCAGAGAAGGACTTGGGAGTGTTGGTCGATGAGAAAATGAACATGAGCCGGCAGTGTGCGCTCACAGCCCAGAAAGCCAACCGTATCCTGGGCTGCATCAAAAGGAGCGTGACCAGCAGGTTGAGGGAGGTGATCCTGCCCCTCTACTCTGCTCTCGTGAGTCCTCACTTGGAGTACTGTGTGCAGTTGTGGTGTCCCCAACATAAAAAGGACATGGAACTGTGGGAACAAGTCCAGAGGGGGGCCACGAGGATGATCAGGGGACTGGAGCACCTCCCGTATGAAGACAGGCTGAGAAAGTTGGGGCTGTTCAGCCTGGAGAAGAGAAGGCTGCATGGAGACCTCATAGCAGCCTTCCAGTATCTGAAGGGGGGCTGTAGGGATGCTAGGGAGGGACTCTTCATGAGGGACTGTAGTGATAGGACAAGGGGTAACGGGTTCAAACTTAAAACAGGGGAAGTTCAGATTGGATATAAGGAAGAAATTCTTTACTGTAAGGGTGGTGAGGCACTGGAATGGGTTGCCCAGGGAAGATGTGAATGCTCAATCTGTGGCAGTGTTCAAGGCCATGTTGGACAGAGCCTTGGGTGATATGGTTTAGTGTGAGGGGGGTTGGAACTAGATGATCTTAAGGTCCTTTCCAACCCTGACTATTCTATGATTCCATGATTCTATGTTTAAATACCAAATGAGGAAACAGAAAGGTTAGAGGGCAAGTGAACTAGGGCACACAAACATCAGAACAAAGACAAAAGAGTATCCCACCTGCACAGGCTTCCAAGGTACAATTTGAGGGGTTAATGCAGCAGTGTAGAATGATTCAGGGTCATAATGTCCTGTCAGAGCACTGATATTCCATAAAAAGCACTCCTTGGCTTTGGACAATGGCAAAAGCCAGGTTGCTTTCCCAGATTCATTCTCCAAAATCCTACTAGTGGGAAGCTGAGGCGTGGGAGGGAATTCCACCTCTTCTGCAAGCAGCATCACTACTCGCTCTTGGATCCTTTTGCGGACTTTCTCCGGGTCCTGAAGCAGTAATGGTGGAGGTGCAGTTGGGCCTCTTTTACGCCGTTTTTTCTCTTTAAAAAGAAAAGTAAGAGGAACCCAAATAAATAAACAGCTGAACACAGAAGACAGAGGAGCTCAGTGTGCAGCTCCTTTAAGCACTGTAGTCAGTGATGATCAAAAGATAGCTAGAAGCTGCATGCAACTCTTTGGATTACTGCAGGTAATCTGAAGCTTCACATCATCCTTGTAGAAGAAATAACTCCAGAAAAGACTGACTCCTGTTCATACTTCTCTGATGCCACTGTTCACACTGCTGGGAGCTGTCATATGTCCACAAAATCTGATCATTATAGAAACAACTGATATCGATGCAGTCTACCTCCCAGCCTCATGGGACGGTGCCTGTATGCCAGCACTTTGCAGTAAAGTGAGAGAAACCCACCAACAAATCCATGAAGGACTCTGTTCTTCTGTACTGACGATGGCAAACCACAGCTCACACAAACAATGAGCAATTCAAAAATCCTGTGTCTTACCACCTTTGCCTTGCTAATGCCCATCCCCAAATCCAGCTGGGAGTACTTACTGGCAGGAAGAGACCTGAGCAGGGTCATGAAAAGTGAAGTCTCCCCTTCATATGCAGCACTTGGCACTCTCCCCTAGCAATTGTCTTCCTTTCTACACCTTTCTGCACACTGAAGCAGCAAAGCACATGCCAATACATGTAGTGTACACATATGCTCTCGTGAGACCTCACTTGGAGTATTGTGTGCAGTTCTGGTATCCTCAACATAAAAAGGACATGGAACTGTTGGAACAAGTCCAGAGGAGGGCCACGAGGATGATCAAGGGACTGGAGCACCTCCCGTATGAAGATAGGCTGAGAAAGTTGGGACTGTTCAGCCTGGAGAAGAGAAGGCTGCGTGGAGACCTCATAGTAGCCTTCCAGTATCTGAAGGGGGCCTATAGGGATGCTGTGGAGGGACTCTTCATGAGGGACTGTAGTGAGAGGACAAGGGGTAACAGGTTCAAACTTAAACAAGGGAAGTTTAGATTGGATATAAGAAAGAAATCCTTTACTGTAAGGGTGGTGAGGCACTGGAATGGGTTGCCCAGGGAAGTTGTGAATGCTCCATCACTGGCAGGGTTCAAGGCCGGGCTGGACAGAGCCTTGCGTGGCATTGTTTAGTGGGAGGTGTCCCTGCCCGTGGGAGGCGTCCCTGCCCATGGGAGGGGGGTTGGAACTAGATGATCTTAAGGTCCTCTCCAACCCTAACTATTCTATGATTCTATGATTCTATGCCCATTATGGAAAGAAAACAAGAGGTAAGGCTGAAATAGCTGCATTAATCCAGGTTGTGGTCAGATGAATAGGAAAAAAATCTACTGCAGGAGAAATAACAACAATCTTTTAATGTTATTTCTTTTCACTTCCATGCTTTACAAAAACCAAGTGCTTATCTTAAGAATATTTCATAGATTCAAACCAATCAAACTGAAAAAAAAGCATTATATTCCTAAGGGATTTCACTAAAACCCATGGACATCTTGCAGCCTTTCTTGACTGTGTGTGGATACTGCATATTGTTGAAGCTCTGACAGCTTAAATAAAACAGAAACAGGGCTGTCATCCCTCCTATGCCCCATAGATATACGAAGAGCAGGCTGGATTATGTTCCTCCTCCACTAACACAGCCTTTAACGCTAACTCACTTTAACACATACCTGATCCGGGCTTCCATTTGATTGGCAAAGCAGGCACTGGTTTCACGTTTGTCACTGATTTTGCTTGTTCCTGCCTTTCTTGCTCCAACAGAGAGCGTGACATTGCCATAGCAACCAGAAAATCTTCATCCTTAGTCTCCATTTTGGCCCTCTTATGCGTTTTCTTTGAGGCCTCTTTGGAGGAGCCTTTTCGCTTTGACCTGCTTGGTTGATTGCTGAAATACAGGAATGCAGCAGGAAACCCAAGTTAATGTGGCTGGATCCAAGACAAGAAATACTGAGCACTCCAGACCAGCTGCCCTACTTGATTAGAGAGACTCCCATATCAAGGATAATGAAAAACTAGTCAGTACCTTCTTTTCTAGAGTGAGCAAAGGATTTCTTCTCATCCATGGAACTTAAAAGCAATTTAGAGAAAGTCTTATTCTGAACAGATAAGCACAAGCTCACAGCACTGATACAAGCATCCTCTATCTCTACTCCGAATGTTTTTTTTTACCAAAGGGTAAAAAACAAGTTGAAGCAGGGTAAAACCAAGGTCACCAGAAAATGCTTTCCCACTCTTCTGCTTTCACAGGAAATGGCCCTTTCTCAGCACAAAGGGACTTAGGAGCCCTTCTACAAATTCAACCAGACACCACTTGCTGTGTTCTTGGATTTGATTCTGATCAAATCCAAGAAAGCAGATGCAGCTCTGTACTGAGCGCATCTCAAAACATCACATCTGTTTCCTCTTTGGCTTGGGGTGTAAAGCACATACATCCAACATAGCCACAAGCCGAATAGCTGAGGCATTGGCATGACAGATGCTCAGGAGACTGCATGCTTGCACTGTGTGGTTTGCTTAATAAACTCAAATACACCATTCAGCTTTACTGCAATAACCTCCTCAAAGAGCACAAATAATTCTGACAAACCAGTGTAAGATCATTTACTCCCCATGTTGCTCCCGCCTGCTGACTTTTACAGTCACCCACCACCTGGCTACTTCTAAAGGAAAGCAAGATTTCTCCAACTACCTACCACATTCTCTTTATGTGGTACTGGGTCATGACTCTAGTTGACCTTCTTTGAACTTGGAGCCCACCCACTGTGGAAGTCTGCCTTGCTTCTACCGTTCATCCTGAGGAGCACAGGTTCAGTGTTTCTCAGGACAGGGAAAATAACCAGCATCTTTTATTTTTACTAGGTTACCTGGGACACTGAAGAGGTGCCTCACCAAGGGTGGAAACCTGCAACTGCACTGCCTGAAGCAGCATCTTAGGGGGCACGTCCATCTCAACAGCACAGCGTTTCAGGTGATGAACTCGGCTCTGTGGGGTTTGGAACTGCTTCCCACAGATGGGACACTCAGGGACCAGTGGTTTGCTGAAGGATGACATCTGTGCTTCTTCCATCTCATCCAGACACCTGTGAGATAATGGTAAAACTTACCTCTGAAGACTTTAAAACTGTCCACACTAAGATTTAAACCATATTAAAGGAAGCACAATCATCTCCAATATTTGTAACAGTCAGAAATATCCCTTGAAGAAACAAGAATTACATGCCCACCACTGTGATGAATATGACATGTAACAGTTATATAGATATTATTGCCTCAGAGTCATATGAGAAACATGGCGCTCAAAAGCAAGTGCAGATAATAACCCTTTAACTTCATCGTGTGTCCCTCACCTAATCCCTCTCTCTGCATTCATGTTAACATTCCAGCTAACTTACAAACCACTGTTAAAAAACAGAATCACCTACCAGAGAAATCAGTCTTCCTCACCCAAAACAGGGCTTCTTGTCCTTCTCACTACTTCCGTAGGCATGACCACATGCAGTGTCAAAAGCACTAATGTTTTCAAGTTGGAGATCTCACTTGACAGTGTTTTATGTCACACAAAACGGAGCAGTTGAAATTAACACTCAAGAGCGCAGGATGATGAACTTCTAAGAATTTCTGGTAGGCCAAAACTATGTCTCCAAAGACATGTAGGGTGCGAACTCTTGGATCTGCAGTGCCTATTATAAAAATCACTCCCTGATTAGGTAATGACACACGCCACCTACACACACAGGGCGGTGTTAAGAGACCATTCATCTGATGTACCAGGACTGGTGACTACTGGTTCACCAGTGCATGTATCCACCTACAGCTTTACCTCTTGTGATGAAGACTGCTATCAGAAAATCCATTGCTAATATAACTTTATAATCTTATCATACCTGCTTAACAGTTCAGAAAGCAGACTTAACTTCCAAAAAGCATTTCTGGCACACTGTCACTGTTTTACAACCTCTGTCCTCTCAAGCAGCAGTAAACAGCTGAAGACACAAACAGCAATAACACCTCTAAAGCTGCAGGTGCAGACAATCCTAACGAATGTGAGTCACTTAATAATGTGATGTAGCATTGGACAAATTAAATCCCTCTTGCTTCTGGAGGAGCTCAAATTAAGAAATTACAATCATTCAAATGTGCCATTTCTGATACTCTCTCAACAGAGAAGCACAGAGTTTTAATTTACAAAGAGCTATCTGTACATAATATATTAACAGATCTTGATATTTACCACTAAGGAAACTGTTAAATTAGGGCACTAATGTCAATTTAGTAATTTTTCTGAACTGCATCACCTTTCCCTCAGCAAACACAGTGACACACTAGCTGTCCTTATAAAATAAGCAAAATAAAGCAAACATTACTTTGTTGGCCAAAATCAGTAGATCTATAAATCTGCAGCAGTAGGTCCTCATTAATTTTGATTCACAATTGCAGCTCCTCTGCCACACTACCAATGAAAGCAGCATTGGCCTGACAACACCCATGCAGAAGCCCTGCAGAGCAGGACAATCAGCCTCTGCTTTGAGATCAAAATGACTTGTTAATTCAAGCCATAAAGGTCAATGCCACTCTGCAGATTCCCCTGCTACCATGTTATTTAATGGCTAAACTGAGTGAGCAATCTGTGAGGCTAAGGGGGAAAGCATGTGGAAAGGACATCATGCTGGTCTTTCACCTGTTAACATGCTGCTCTCGTCGCTTTGTATTCATGGCTGAGAGATCCTTCTGGCAGATCTGACAAAAAAACAAGCCTGCATCTTCCAGGCTTGCCAGGGCTTCCTCTTTTGTTTCCTGCTGAAGAGCCAAAGCCAGAGCACCGTCATGCTCCATGGAGGGAAGATGGTGGATATCTGGCAAAGAAAGGAGAGATTATCTTAGAAAAATGAGAATCCTGCATGAAAGGCAAGGAGCTGTTGTACTTATTTATTAGTTTATTAAACTAATGTTCATTATTAGTTTATTACATTAGACATAAAAATGAATTGCAATCTTTCTCTTGTATCTTCACACCTGACCTCTCACAAGGATATGTACAAAATGCCCTCTTCAAATGCTATGAGACTAAACTAGCCAAGGGGCAGGAGGTGGCAATGTGTTCACAGAACATCACATGTCAGAGCCAAGTGAAGTGCAAGTTCTGGCCAAAGTTTCTGGGGACAACATGGCATCTTATATGTTACATCTTAAAACACAGCAGACTGTCCATACAGAATCAACAGCGCCTTGACTTATAAAGAATGAAACAAGGGTAAAATGGCAGTGAATTCAGTTCATCTGCATAGAACATATTACCTTACAGAGTGCTTGGAGATCTACCAAAGATGGGGGCTACCTAAGAGTCATATTTACCAAACAGCTGCCTAATGCTGTCCTAAGGGAAGGATGACAAAGTTCACTAATCCTGTTGGAATTTCAACCTGTTTCCAAGAAGACAATTATCCCTCTGGAATCTAAAATGAGGTTAATTCAGCATCAGAGAAGAGCTGGGAGAAAAGTATATACAGTCCTTTAACAGTAGAGAAAGCAAGATTTCTCAGCAGTCTCGAGTGATTTATTCAGTGCTGTACACTGAGCCATTAGGTTGGCTGGGAACAAGGCCCAGGAATCTGGACTGCTTCTCATGCAACCATGCTCACCAGCCCACAGCACTCTTCCTGCATGTACCAGAGCTAACAGGAGAAACATACCATCCTCTGGTGTGTTCTGCTCCTTGCTTTCATCAGGGAAACCTCCATTGGCTACAAACTTTGGCAAACCATCGTCTGTGCCGTGTTTTAGCTGCTCAGGTGCCACTCTCTTGAACTGCTGCATTCTCTCCACTACCAGCTCTGCTACCCGCATCTTCGACCCTGCGAGCGGTGGTACCTTTGAGGTGGGTGAAGAGCAGATCCCTGGCTGTGTAGCAGGATAGAAGGATAACGTAGTCTGGGAACAGCCACGCAGAGTATTTACTATAGGGAGAAAAGCGCCAGAGCTTTACCAGTCAGTTCTGAAGACAAAGCCAAACTGCCCAGACAGCTGCTAGGAAGCTTTCCTCAACAGCAGCCTAAGCCAGGCTGTTTTGCAACAACCATTCTTAAAGGAAGAAGTGAACAATTTCGTTTGCTGCTACATGAGTTTATACTTGATAACCACAGTATCAGGCTTCTGTGCTACACTGGAGTTTAGATATTGCTACATCACTTTTAGAGGAAGGCCCAGAATTTCCATATGCTGGGCTACATCACAAGCAGCCTGATCAGCAAGTCAAGGGAGGTGATTCTCTACTTCACTCACATGACACCCCACCTGGAGTACTGTCTTCAGCTCTGGGGCTCCCAACATAAGGATGTAGACCTGCTGGAGCAAGTCCAGAGGACTTGTGTAGATGGGAACACATGGATCAAGCCTGCTTCGATCAGTGCTGCTGTATGTTCCCTCCAGGTGCACTTCTGAAGACCTCCCCTGAACTACAGAGTCTTTTCCCACCCAGCCTATTTTCCATCTGAACAGTTTTGGTTTACTCACCTGAGGGAGTCCTCTGGCTACACTCACTGGTTACTGGACTTGGCTGGCTGGCAGAGAGAGGGTTTCTCTTTCCATCCCCTTGTACAGTCTCACCACCATTACAGGCCACAGCATCACCATCTTCTTTGTGCACCAATGTTTGCTCCTTTGGTCCCAAATCTTGAGGCAAGTATGTCTCCTTCACAGCTGGTAAGCGATGATGGTTTGGGCTCTTAACAGCAGCTTTGCCTCTTCTTAATTTGCTTCTTGCTGCAGTGCTCTTTGACCTGTTCTGAGCCCTTTTTGCTGCCTCAGTACCCCCAGCTTTTTTCTTCCCTCTACCCAAAATATTTGCCCACAACTCTTTAAAATCATTGTCCTGTTCATCCATTAGCCTAGAGGTTCCAGAAACACTGTGGCTTAACGACACTGTGAGGACTGGAAGGCAGGGGGAGATACCAGAATCAGTTAATCGTCTGTGACCTGCTATCCTCACCAATTCCCCTCCACCACCATTCTCCAGACTTCAATGAGGTCAACAGAGTGGGCTCTTCTGCGCTGTTCTGACAGCTCATTCTTCCACAGTTAATTCACAGCCATTTAGTAGAGCACATTCTCCATGGACCCCACCTGCTTTCACAAGTTAAGCACCTCAGTCTGTGCAGAGCATGCGCAGAAGCTTCCTGATGTGCTACAGTGCTTCAGAAAGACACTTAAAAAGCCCTTAAATAAAGAAGTAAAAAAGGTGGTTATGTAGGATGGTATATGCAGATGCAGTGTGGGACAGGCTGGTGTAGAACTTTGAAGGAGAAAAGGATTTGTATAAAATAGTATGATTAGAAAAAGCATGTACTGACCCAAAACACCATCCCTATAATTGTACTACAGACATGCAGAAGCTACGTGAGGAAAGAAGAGAAAGCTTTCAAAACAGGTATCTGATACTGGGTAGGCTTTTGTCCTGGAGCTCAGGATTTGAGACTGTCCCTTTTTTATAGGCATTCATACTTACATTTATATAACACAAGACCAGCAAATGGAGTGGGGAGAAAAAAGCAAGTCCTTCACATCAAGCAGCTATTCTAGAATGTAAAATTCTGCTTTGCAACACCACAGCTTTAAAGAGAAGAACCCGACCTCATTCTGAGAAGCAAATAAAGGCAGTTTCTGGCATTCCAAAAGGGTTTCTGGGGCAAGTCTGAGAACAATTCTATCAAATATGTTCCTTCTTTCTCTCCTGTTACCTCCATGCCTGCTCACCTTCAGGATTAGCTCTCCTGCTAACTAATACTGAACTCGTCCTCCAAGTACTCAATAAACCATGGCACTGACCATGTTTCACAAACTGCTGTCAAATACACAAGGTAAACAGACTAAACAAATCGTATTTTTAAATGAGTTTCTTAACCTTTTCAGCTACAGTAAGAACAGCAGGACTAGCTAAGGGTTACTTGGAACAGCACTGGGTACAATGTCCAGATGGAAATGCCATCAACGCCCAGGCAATATTAAAACTAGATCTCTATTCTTAGATATTTTGATTGTCCTCTTCTTCCTAGTCCTAAGTTCACTCTGGTTCTGGCTATTTTAACAGAGGTTTTATATTGCTCCCAAAACCTATTTCTTTCAAGCCTAAACCAGAGTGTTTCACTTGGAATGGCAGCAGCTGTGGTTCAGTTTCTCCAGTAAAGCTCTGGGCACAGAAAGACTCAAAAAGCAGGAAAAACACATGTGAGATTGTTTTCTCAAATGGCTGGGCTGCAGACATGCAAGGCTGAGGAATGCTGGTTACACACTTTCATGGGTCAGCCTTTCCTATAAGCAATTACAGATGTTAATGGATTTATTTATTTTAAACTCAAGCTCCCAAACCAGCAGAAGATTTTGCTGTGAATCTTGGAGTCATTTCCTGTTAGAGAGAAACTGAAGTTTTATGCAGCCAGTTCATAAATTTAGTTTTTCTGCACAGAATCTTGGTGTAGTTATCACTGTAAATTTACCATTTTCTTCTAAGTAAGATACAGCATGTACAGAAAAACAGAATCTTACATCCTTCATGGCTTTAAATACCTCTCACAGATGCATTTGTACTGGTGTATTATTTATGGTGAGCTCCTGATATTAAACTTTAAAATAGATCAGTGCTTTTGCATTTGCAGTCAATGTTTAGTACCCCAGGTAGACCAAGTTAGACATACAAATGATGCAAAACTAAGAATGTATCTGTCTTACTCCTCCCTTTCCAGACTTGTATTTACAGGCTCCTGCTCTGTTCAACATCTGTATTTTTGATGCTGCTGCTATTGGTGTACCCGACAGCCAGCCTTGGCACCAGTTTGCAGAGCTTGAAAAGAAAAGGCTTGAAAAGTAGCTTCTTTCAGTAGAGTATTTGATTCATTTTGGAAGATTTTAGGACTCAACAAATCACAAAGCTGGTGAAATAAAATAAACAGCGCCACTTACCTATCAACTTAGATGCCAAATCTATAGCCCAGCTGTGCCCTTCAAGTAAATGTGGATCAGTGAAATGATACAAAGCAGGACCAGTAAGAATGAAAGATGGAACCTGGAAAATGGAAGGAAAAGGCTAGGTTTAGAGTATTCTATATTGACTGCTCTTTTTGATCAAGTTCCAAGTTGCAGGGGAAAGGAGACAGCTCTAATGGTGGTAAGTTCTGCCACTTCCACTGACCCATGTACCTGAACTATGCAAGTTAGACACATCACTCAGGATCTGCTCAGCCTAGTGAGCATCACTGCAGCCACTGCAGAGAAAGCCCAGAACCCTTCAGAAGGCAGAGCAGGACAGACAGACTAGATAGGGTTCCTCAGGACTTTGTCTGAGCCCATAGCTGACCCCAATTTGAGCAGGACACTGGACTAGAGACCTCCCGAGTCACTTTCAGCCTGAGTTATCCTATCATGCTACAAACAGTTCATCCTTGCTTTTTCCACTGGGACTAATTTTGTTTCCTAGTAATTTTCTTTAAGCCAGAACCACAGCAGTTAATTCCTACAGAAATCCATCAATGTTACTATCATAACTCTCTGGCCACACAACACCCTCAGCTTTTTAATCCTGACACTTTTAGGCTCAGAGGGATCTACTGAATTGAGTTCTCTGGTTTAGCTGAAAAAAATCCAAGAGGAAGTATGGAGAAAGTATCCCTTTTCATCAGTCCTGTTTGCTTCCTTTGTACTTCATTGACTGTCTTCTGTTGAAGAGGACAAAAGTTCCTAATCTCTTTAGACCACTCAGTATCTTATTAAACTGTATGTATCACATCTTCCAGTGTCTGTGTTCTAAAACAGACCCAGTCTTTTCTCTTTTCTTATGAGAATCTTTCCTGGCCCCATACCATCTCCAACAGTATTCCCCAAATCCACTTCACTCTCCATTGCTTTATCTGAGATGCATTGACTAGTACTGCAGACAGCAGACTGCTGATACTGCTGCTGAAGTAGTTTTTTACTGTTCACATTCCCTCCCCATCGAGGCCTTGCAGATCCTAACATTATCTTTGCTTTGTTTTGAACGCATCTGCTTGCTGAGCAAAGGTTTTGGCTGAACAAAGACACACAGGGCTCTTTCAGTATCTGGTATCATTAAGGTGTTCCATATGATTTATCCATTTTCCCACCTCCATGCTCTGCTTTACACTCCTCCATGCTAAGTTCATGATCCATGATGCATGTTACCTGCAGGCTGGAGCCTGCTGGAACCACTTCTGATCTCAACAGAGCTGAAAAAGCTGTGTCACTGCCCAGTGCGGACCACCAGGCACGTGCTGAGGTGCATTCAGAATGAACCCGTGGATGCTCTTTGCTACTTTTCAGCCAGTTTCCTCTCTCAGATAATTTACTATTCACAATATCATTTACCATTCTTTATCTCTTTCCTCATTTCAAAGGATTTCTGAGCAAGCTACATGAATCCATTTTTATTTCCTGATTTGTTGACAAATTCAAAGAACTCCATTAGACTATGGCAAAATAGTCTACTGGAGAAACAAGACCATCATATTGACAAGATGCTATCAAGTTAAAAATACATGAAGAAAAGTACCTATAAACAACTTTATGACCATTTCAATTGGTTTAATAGGTACATATAAAAGACTTACTGTCTTGTAATTACTCAGTTCAATTGCAGAATCCTTCTTACAAACAAAACCAAAAAAACCCCAAACAGCAAAACTCAAACAGGTAAAACATCTGCTACCCTGCCACCTTTCAGAGCAGATTCTCTTTTAACAATGTAAAGCATCTTTCTTTCAACAGTCCACAACTTGACTCTCTTCTGACCTCTCAAATATATACCATCTGGGCCTATTCACTTGCTGTTTTAGACTACTTGTTCCAGGAACAATTCTCCTGCCACTTGAGCTTCCAAGAATATGTCATCATTATGGCTGGAATGCTGTTGATCAATGCTAGGCAGGCCTCAACAACTTGTACCCAGCAGATATCTTCTCCCCTCTTGACCCCCTCATTGGTGCCTCAGTACGTATTGTACTCAGTTACTCATCTCTAAAGAAAGACAGACTCTGTACCTTCAAAAGAGTGAAATGCCATGCTACCTTGCGAGCAATTTCCTGGTTTTCACAAGAAATGCCAGGACAAGTGGGATTATTTAACACTAGAAAGCAAGGCAAAAAGTAACCTTTGTTTTCATACATACCATTTCCTCGTGGTGAAAGGACAAATTACCCCATCCTGCAGACAAATCCTCTCCCCCCACCTCCTGGCTGGTGACACAGCCCAGCAGGCAGCTGCATTCCTAACTGGCTGTAGGAAGACCCAGTGCTGAGTCTGCAGTACCTGTCTCCCCCAGGCAGGAAACACGAAGCAAGGCCATGTTTGTGTGCTAAGCAGTGGGTTGCTGCAGGAAGGGTGGCACCTTTCTTGTCAGGAGCACCTTTCTCCTGCTTCCTCAACCAGCAAGAACAACATAGGAGTGGTCTCGACAGTCATGTAAGGCTGGCCAGAATGTAATGGGAAGTCAAAAAATGGGATCCAAGTGACTGATATCACCTCAGTCTTCAGAAATCAGTTAACCGCCACAGCCTACATGAACCTGGGCTGCTAATACCAGTGGTGACAGGGACATGATGATGGGATGCAAGCTGCTGCGCTGGCACTAATAGTAGTATTGCCCTCCTCTTCTCTTTTTGTGAAAGCTGTGTCCTACAGATCTGAAGGTTGCTAGCAAAACTTTCAATCAAGCCAGTCCAAGCACTGCAAAGGGGAAGAATTTATGTAGTGTTTGTTCTGGAAACCACACGAGAAGGCAATCCCTATGCATTCTTCCAGACCAAATCCTGTAACAAAAAATCTCCCCACAGGTTCCTGATGGAGAAGAACTTACATGTCAATAGTATAACTTCTGAAAACGCACATTATCCTCCATACTTTTCGAGACTCCTCACTACAGCCTGTTCTCTCCAGGTTCCTGCACTAACCAACACCTTTATTGCCGACACTACTCTGCAAAGACACAGCATCAGACCCGTACAGCGCAGGGTCACTGTGTTTAAAGAAGTGCAAATAAATGTACACTGAGGACAGCAGTGCTTGTCCTGTGAGGAGAGAGCAAATATAAGTATGGAAAAGGAATTCAAAGTCAGGTACCAGCCTTCATGTCTGGTCTCTGATGGCCTTCCTGTGCCAGAAAAGGATGACAAAACCAGACATGGAAAATAGGAAATGACAAATTAAGTCTGTATAAGCAAGGAAATGATAGCTGGAAAATCATTATCAGATTCTAAGGAGCAATCTTAGCATTGACCAGTACCAATGTCTACCCGACACTACCCACTTCCATTACCTGATATCACATCAGAGAACCATGCTCCCATTTATTTTCCAGACTATCCTCCCCCTGCTAGTACCTTGTACATACAGCAAAGTATTTCATAGCCAGTAAAAAAATTTATCATTGTCCAGGCATGAATTTTAAATCACTACTTACATAACAAAATGTCCCTTTCAAACACCGTAGAGACCAACCTTACTTCATAAAGCACTCCACTGAAAGAGAAAAATCTTTACTTTCTACCTCCTCTGGAAATACAAAGGGGAAGTGGATACAAAAATAAAAACTAACAGTTGCTCAGGTGCAAATGCTCATGGTTTTTATGCAAACACAGTACCATTCAGATCAGAAATACATGCAGCTGGTGTTTCAAAAATGCTTATTTGATTTGACTGAAAACAACAAGAAATTACTAATTTAAACAGAAAAATACGATTGAGAATTAAGGACTGAATAAAAACATTTCAGAAGAGGCCAATAAGAGAACAATGCTTCTTAAAACCTAACTTGGTTTTCAGAGAAAGAAATCATAGTAATAATAAAAACAAATATATAAAATAACAGCATGGTAAGGGAATGGGATAGCATTGAATATAAGCAATGGATTTTATTGACACAAGAAGGAGGTCAAATCACCTAAGATTATTTATCTGGACAGAAAAGTTAAAGACTTTCCAAAAGATCTTTTGATGTGCATCAAAACCAAAACGAAAAACCTACCAAGGCCACTGGATCATTATAAAACAAACTGCAGAACTGTTAATACTGGGAATATGAAATATTCTTACAATATCCACCCCACAATGTAGTAGCCTATTCTAAGAGCAATCCAAAGCATATGGAAAAGCAGCTATTGAAGGTGTTTCTGTAAACAGAACCGGATCATTTGCAAGTAGAAGTCACTGTGATTTTTCAAAAAGGACAATTAGGGAAGTAAACACCCATCTTTCAGACTGAGATCAACACCAGACTATGAAAGAAATGGCTCATATGGGAATTGATGAGTAAGGATGGATAGTAAAATTAATACTAATCAACACAGCTTTATGAAACCCAAGATCTCCTACGTTAAGCTAATGCGTTTTTAATGAGACCTCTATGTGTTAACACAGGTGTAATCTCTTTGTAAACCATTAAAGAAGTATCAAAGGACAAAATGATTAATTAAAAGCATATAAAATCAATACAACACATTTAGAATTATTAAAATGTAGCTAGGTAAGTTTCAAAATGCAACTGCAAACAGCAGTTGATGCATTGAGGACATTATGTTTCTAGCAGCATCCCAAAGGGATTAACTCTCCTCCTATCTTGTTTTTCTATTATTTAGACTTAGGAAATGAATTGGAAGAGACATAAACCACCACTGATCAAGCTGTCTGGTCATGCAGAGGAGGGAACTATTAAAGTTGATGACAGAGAGGCAGATTGATGCAAGCCGCTTCATAAACCACTGCAAATCTCAATACGAAGTCCTGGATCTGGGACAAGGCTATACTTACAGGATAGGTAAATCTACACTGGCAAACAACTACAAAGGAGTTTGGAGCCTGGACAGATGTTGGAATACTGGCAGGCCCCTATGGGAGTCTGCAGCCATATTGATACAAAAGGTTCTATATTTCTTGTAGTGGGTACACGTGAACACTATGGTGATATTGTTACAGTGCACCTAAGGCATGATTCCTTCCAAGGAGGAAGCACTGCCCACAGCACACGGAGCCAGTGGCACATGGCTTAGGAGCACGGCTGGTTCAGGCTGCCTTTTCAGTCATCAGTACACAACCTCACCCAGCCATCGTTCTTCCACACAGACCACAATGTGACCTGGTCTCAAGTGTTTAACACCACTCTCATACAGATAGTTCTGACCATGCCAAAAAATTCTATCATTGTGTGGATCAAGAATGGAGTAATAAGCGTTATGGATGTTTGCAGTAAGGAAATCAATTGAGTAATTAATGAAGAAGTGAATATAAAGAGAAGTAAGAGCACTCCAATGTCATAGATCCAAGCCATCTCCTTCCAAGAAGACAATGTTATTCTAAAGGGCACATTCACTGTGTATCAGTTCTACTGATACTACTTTTTTCCAAAAAGCTTATTGTCCAATTTACGATTATCATCACAAACCCAAATGTAGGGTGAAATTTAACACAGCATCTTGATTTCCCCACATTCTCTAAAATAGAAAGATGCTTGCATTGGAAAGTGACGAAACTCATGGATTTCTAAAGGTAAACTAATAATGTATCTTTTACACTAATGTTTCATTAATTTATAACAATTAATAACTTGCTGTCAGCTAAAATTACATACAAGAGCGACAATAAAATACCCAACATGCTATTTTGTGGACATGCCCCTTCATGATATTTCCATGCTGTCTTATCTGTTCTCCATACTCCAGCACCCATCATAAACACACTTTGTTCAACTATTCTGAAAATACATCTGTACATTCCTTCCTACTAAAACATATTCTTTTATTACCTTAGTTCCTTCACCTTTTCAATATCCAAATATATTGTTACCTAAAGACTGATTTGAGTGTTCTGGGAAACTCTGGTACCAAACAATGACCTCAGGGATGTGCAGATGTGTATCGTCCATGGACTGCCATGATAATAGCAAGAGGTCAGCTCTCGGGCAATGATGTCAATCTCTTTGTGTTCAATTTTCAGAGAAAACTCCGGGCAAAAGCCTGGCCTACACCTGAGAACCCTGAAGCATAGTTTGAGTTTCATGAGCGTACAACAATGTGTCAAACATCCTGTCTAAATTGCTGTTTTCTACCATTTGACAGGTTCTTTTTCTGCAGAAAAAGGTGTAATAAAAACTGACCCAGTGGGAAAAGCAAATGCTCAAAAGAACTTCA
Source organism: Ara ararauna (assembly GCA_028858755.1). NCBI lineage: Eukaryota > Metazoa > Chordata > Aves > Psittaciformes > Psittacidae > Ara > Ara ararauna. The sequence continues at coordinate 11,950,731 of CM054380.1, read as the reverse complement.
GGTCCATTTTCTTCCAAATATAAAGGCCATGGTAATTTTTTTCCTGTTTTTGCCTCTGACACATGCATATAGTGTAAAGCAACAAAATGACTTCTGCCTCTTCTGAAAACTATGTTAATCCAAACAGCAATAACAAAGGGGAGACCAGGGAGATGAAGAACAGGACTCTAAGCAGATATGAAAGCCAACCACCCAAGGGTCTCTTTTTCTCACCAAAACAGGGACTTTACCCGGTCGGTGATTTTTTGAGAGTTTATACAGAAACCAACAGACTGAGCGTCAGTCAACATTTCTGTGTTTAGGCTCTACTAGAGTCAAACTATTCAGTACAAATAACACATGTTTTTTCCCAGCAAATGTGTAATTTTGGCTTTATTTTAAATCAGCATGGTTAAAAGAAGCACCTGTGTATCTGCAGGATGAGGGACAAAGTGTTGTCAGCAAACCAGCTGGCACCCACTGTTTCCAGTCAAGGCAGAGGATTCCCCACACGCTCACCCTCGGACCCTCGGGCCCTCGAGCCTGGAAGAGAGCAACAAAATTCCATGTTGCTTCATGAAGCAGCTGACAGACTCCTCATAGCATCACAGAATGGTCAGGGTTGGAAGGGATCCTCAGAATGGCTTCCCTTTGTCACACTGCTGGAAATTAGTTTGCTTCCAGACTGGATCACAGAATCATATAATCATAGAATGGTTTGGGCTGCAAGGGACCTTAAGCTCATCCAGTTCCAACCCCCTGCCATGGGCAGGGACACCTTCCACTAGAGCAGTTTGCTCCAAACCCCATCCAACCTGGCCTTGAACACTGCCAGGGATGAGGCAGCAACAGCTTCTTCGGGCAACCTGCACCAAGTTGTTAATGAACCTTCCCAGCAGTCAATGCTTGCTACACTCTGACACCCTCGCAATCAGCACTTCTATTGAGGAACTTTGCCTCTGTCACTGAGGTTTTCCTTTTGATGCCATGTTAACATCAATGCTGCGCTTCACCCTCCCGAGGAGCCGCAGCGGAACAATGAGCCACCCATCCAAACCCAACCGGAGCCCCCCTAACGCGCTGCTAGCGCCCCGAGGTTTCTGCTGCCGGCGGTACCTGACGGGCCCCTGCGGGCAGCACACCCGGCACGACCACGACACCCGCTCCCCGCTGGGCGCCGCCAGCCCCACGGCTCAACACCGCCAACGCCCCGACAGCAGGTGGCGCGGCGCCGCGCGCTTGGCGCCGGCGTCATGACGTCATGACGTCACGCCGCCCGCCCGCAGCTCACGCGCACCGCTGAGAGGAGTGCCCCGCGCGCCCGCCTGCCTGTCTGCCTGCCTGCCTGCCTGTCTGCCTGTCTGCCTGTCTGCCTGCCCGCCCGCCCGCCGCCACGTCCCGCCGCCACGTCCCGCCGCCACGTCCCGCCGCAGACCTCTCCAACCGCTCCTTGCGCCCCGCCGCCACAGCGGGGAGCCCCGGTGCTGAGCCGCAGCGCATGCGCGGGGCGCCAACCGCCGTCGTTGTCCCTCGACGGGCGCGGCGCGCATGCGCGAGAGGCGTGTCCGGGGCCCGCCGGCAGCGGCCAGCGCATGCGCACAAGGCGAGGGCCGCACCCTTCCCGCGCAGGCGCACGGGCTTCCCGCCGCCGGTTGCCATAGTGATGCTCCCGCCCCCCCCCCCCCCCCCCCCCCCCCCCCCCTCCTCCCACTCCCTGTTGGCGTTGCCCCTCGGCAGGGCCGGGTGGATCCGCTCCTGTTGGGGGGCGCGGGCCGTCCCCCGCCCTCAGAACAGCCGGAGCCTCCCCGCGGGCAGGCAGCGGCACTGGGCGGTGCCTCCTGAGGCGGGCGCTGCCTGAGGCGGGCGGACCGGCGGCCACCGGGGGGGGGGGGCCGTGCTTCTGGGAAGCAGCGGTGGGCCCGGCCCCTCCCGCACGTCAGGGCCCCGGCCGAGCCCGAGGGTCAGAAAGTTGTGAGGCGTTTGATGATGCTGTAAGCGGATCTGAGAAAACTGGCTCCGAAAGAGGAAAGCACAGCAGAGCACTGTCTGTTAAGGTGTTAAAGAAGTCCGATCTCTCGAAATACTCGTATGTAGCACAATAAAAAATGTAAATAGGGAGAGAAACATGCATACACCACCTGTATGACTATAGTCATGGGCTCCCAGAATGGTTTGAGTTGGAAGGGACCTTGAAAACTCATCTAGTTCCAGTCCCCCTTCCTATCACTACAGGTCCAGGTAAGCAGTACCTAAGTTTCTTGTAGCTCCAACAGGTCCATGTCCTTATGCTGGGGGCCCCAGAGCTGGATGTGGGACTGCAGAGGAGGTGTCACAAGTGTGAAGTAGAGGGGGTGAATCCCCTCTCTCGACCTGCTGGTCATGTGTCTTTAAAGTCACTCGTTTTCACATCTAAAAGCTGAGGTCCATGTCTGCAGGATGTGGAGCTGCAGTGAGGCCATGATAATTGTAATGCTTTGCTGCTCATACAGATATTAATGGAACTGTTGAAATTCTAAGGCAAGTAGTTACATGGCTCAAGCTTTTGCCAAGCTTACCTGTCAACAGAAAGAGCGTTCCCTTTTTATTTTGTACTTCTTACTACGTGGGGTTGAACAGGAAGATGGATGCCATTTTTTTCCACTACATTCCATTCAGGTTTATAGACCTCATTCTGAGTAATAACTGACTCAGGATCAACAATCATTTAATCCAAGTTAATAGCTAATGGTGGCCAAAGGTCTGCAGGTATAAAACAACCTTGGATACAGTGGGTGGAGGTGGGAATTCAGACACTGGATTTGCATTTTGAACATGTTTTGTGTTAAAATCAGGATTTCTTTCTCAGCGCTTCGTATAGATGCAGCAAGAACCCAAATCAGTCCTGGAGAACACTTGTTAACAGGCCAAGAGGCAGAGGGAAGAGGTCCAGCAGCTCACACAACACACCCAGGCTGACATTCCTCTACTAATTGTGAGCAATATGATGGATTCTTTACATATAACATTTATTTTTCCATAATTATATCTTGATCTGTGATTTAGCATCACCAAATTAAAGGAACATTCTCATAGCACTACCTGTTTGAAAAGCTTATAGAAGAAAGTTAACTACAACTTTTGAAATAGAACAAGCTCCGGCAGCACCAAGCGTTTTCACTTCCAGGAAAGCAGTTTAGTTTTTAACCCATGCTAAATTCAAACAATTTTAGCTGAAAACCTTTGAATTTTAAGCATAGAATTGGTTATTTTGGCAGAACTGACGGGTCTGTTTTCTGCAGCAAATTGTCCCCAGGAGATGCAATGGACCTATGTCAGTACGAGAACCTAAAACTGATATGAAGAAATCCTTTGGTTTGTGTCTTTCAACACTTCTGCTAGTTTATTCAAGTTCTTTCTGAAATTGCTACACCTATGGGAATTAGAAGTACTCTGAAAAAAACCCTGCAAGAACTTGCAAGCGCACATTGCACAAACGTACTGAAAAATACTCCAGTTAGATGTACCAAGGCACCACATCGGTTCCACAAGAGCAACTATGCCAAGTGGTAGTTATTGAGAGCAGCCCTGCAGGGAAGGACTTGGGGGTGTTTATTGATGAGAAGCTCAATATGTGCCGGCAGCATGCAGTTGTAGCCCGGAAAGCCAACGGTATACTGGGCTGCATCAAAAGAAGTATGGCCAGCAGGCCAAGGGGGAGATTTTCCCCCTCTACTCTACTCTCATGAGACTATAACTGGAATTCTGTGTACAGCTCTGGGGTACCCAACACAAGAGTGGTGTGGAGCTGCTGGAGTGAGTCCAGAGGAGGCCACGGAGATGCTCAGAGGGCTGGAGCAGCTCTGCTCTGGAGACAGGCTGAGAGAGCTGGGCTTGTTCAGCCTGGAGAAGAGAAGGCTCTGGGGAGACTTTAGAGCAGCTTCCAGTGCCTAAAGAGGCCAACAAGAAAGCTGGAGAGAGGCTTTTGACAAGGGCACCTAGTGACAGGACAAGGGGGAAATGGCTTTAAACAGAGGGGAGATATAGATGAGATATAAAGAAGTTCTTTATTGTGAGTGTGGGGAAGTGCTGGCACAGGTTGCCCAGAGGGACTTTGGCTGCCCCATCCCTATCAGTGTTCAAGGCCGTATTGGACGGGGCTTGGAGCAACCTGGTCTAATGGAAGGTGTCCCTGCCCATGGCAGGGGGTTGGAACTGGATGAGCTTTAAGGTCCTTTCCAAACCAAACTGTTCTATGGTCCTAAGTCACAGTAACATTTTGTTGTGCAACACCCTAAATGCAAAACTGAATTTAACAGCACCAAGTATTTATCAGAATAAGTGGGAGGACTCAGAGAGCACCTCCACAAGGCAGCAGAAATCTGCTGACTCCGTCAGACACCTGCAGCTGGGGAAACTTACCCTCAGTGTTCAAAGTGACACTGAACACGGCCAACACGTGTCTTCAGCCATACCAGCCTCCAAATCACTGCTGCCAGGCAATGCTGCAACCTCCAGCTCTTCTGCTGCATTTCACATAGTCAGATGCATTTTTCTAACCCAAAAGTGCTGAGATACCAGAGAAAAGGGCTCCTGAGAAACGTGAAACATATTGACATGCACAAGCGTCTGCTTTTTCACCACTTGAATCCTTGAGAGCTTACTGCGCTTCACATGAGAAGCACAAACAACGTGAGCCTTGATCATGTAAACGCAGCCTTTTAAAGGTGTGCCCTGGAAAGAGCCAAAGGAATCGTGCTATTTCTAATCTGGATGGGTCTGAGAGCACCAATATTTAGCAGTATGTACTGGCTATCAAGCGGGGATTTACCTCACAGCGTGTTTCAAGGTCTCCAACCATTCCTAAAGGCAACAAGGACATGGCTGCCACTGCAGGGTGTATTCGGTATTTGTACCCAACATCGGCTTGGATACGCAGCCACAATTATGGGTGTAGAGAGGAGAAGCAGCTCTCCCAAAATCAAGCAGCTCATCAGAGGCAGACTTATTCTCCATGCAGACCTACTGGACTTCTGATAGCTATTTTTTAATAACTCATTTTTTCTCCTCTGCAGGGAACTGCTCTCTATCAGATCTGGCATAGGGCCACAGTGCATTAGACTCCAGAATGAAAATACTGCCTTAATTTAATGCATGCTAGTAGTACTCTCCCATGAATTACAACTGTATAGATGCTGGCAGATCCCTAAAATAGCAACACTTTGGATACACGTGAGAGACAGGATATTTACTATGACACTTCGGTTTTGAGCTGTCTCTGCAGGAAACAGTGATTATGGAAACTTGTGGACACTATTGCCAATACTAAAAAGGTTTTAAAATAACTGTGTTTGAATTCACTGTGCAAAGGTATTTATAGTAAATATGTAAATATGTTTAACTACAGATCTATGAATGCACACATTACGTGTTACATACACATATAGGTATTTATCCCCAGTGTGCTGCAGTCAGCACTTCTCAAAATGTGAGTTTTACCTTGTTATGTCTGCTCAGTCTGATGGGCAGATCCACTGGTCTGTGTCAGCACTTGTAATGATGGTAATGTACTTTTAATGCTGTTGGCTCTTCAGCAGCTCCAGATTAACTTTTAAAAGCTTTTCATACAAAGAGATTCAATCCAGGTCAGCAGTGATCAGAGAAGCAGCCCTGGAGGCCAATTCCAGTGAGTAAAGTTTAGGGTTTGCATTAATTTGCTGTGTTAATCTGCCCTTCTCATGAGCTTTCCCCATGCTGGATGACAGAGATCAGCACAACACTCTGTCCACCGAGTCTCTTGAAAGGGCAAAACAAGCAACAGTGCAGCATTCTCCTCAAGAGAGGTTTGTTTCATTTTCCTCTAAAGTGTAAATTTTGGGATGGTGCATACCACTATCTCCACCTCCACTTGTAAGCCTGTCAGGAAAACATGCATGTTTCCATTCAGGAGGTCACACAGCATGGGTTGGAGTGTGCACATCGAATTATCTTGTTATAAACCAAAATTTGTCTTGTTCTCCAGGGAAGTAAAATGAATTATAATTTCCAGTAAGAATCACCATCATTAAGTAAAGGCCACTAATGTAAAGGTCACTAAACATGCTAAGAATCTCTAAGAACATTAAAAATACAGTGCCCAACTAAAATCCATATCCTGGGATTTCTTGAAGCACATTGCAAGATAACTTGGAACGCTTGCTCCTTAAACTATCTGCTAAACTACCAGAGACAGAATAAGTCCATGATTGAAATACATGATTGAAGCAAACCTCAAGTTCCGTCTCCCTCCACTTCTTGTCACATCTCCTACTTCCCGAGTTTGTAAGGATTTAATTTAGGACAGTTCCATGTAGGATTAACTTTCTGATTTACTTCCAGATCAGGTTTTAACCCCAATTACCCCTCATTTACTTGGGCTGCAAAAGGAGAACTATCTTTGCTTGGCATCACATATTTGCTTCTTTCTTAACTGCTATTACTTAACCCCAAATTCCATGCAGATCATATCTTGACATTGGGAATAAAGTTAGATATGTTTAATGGACAATTCATTACAATACCTTTTGCCGTATTGATTTAAAAAGAGGGGGAAACTTTTCTTTCACCATTTTTTCATCCTTCCTGCTGCTCTAAATAGATTACCAGCGATGCGACATGCAGGAGTCCTTACAAATCTAAGTACTTAGAGAAGCCTTTGCTCCTTGCACTTCTGCCAACTATTCCATTTCGACCAGGACTTACGCAGACTTTTAAACCCATTCCCACCTGTTCACACTCCAGACTCTTTCCAGGAGGAGTGGAAGGGGAAGGGGCTTGTGATTTGAGATAAAATTCTTGCTAGAACTGGCTCCAGGACTGATGATGGGAAACAGCACCAAGGAGCACCCTTCTGTCATCGGTGAGAAAGGGAAAGTGATTGTCCAGGCAGGTAAACTTCCCACTTGGGTTGCAACCACAGCATCGACCACGAAGTGCTCCAGAGAAAGTGGAGGTTAAGCATAAAGCATGAAGTAAAGGAGAAACAAAAGATGATTTTGAGAGCAGAGGGAGAACAAGTGACTTTTTGTTACTGAAAAAAGAGCTTCCTGCTAATGACAGAGAAAAACCCCATGCCAGAGGTGTCAGGAGGTGAGCTGTTCTGGGCAAAGACAACAGGATAGATTTTAGTACACCATCCTCTTATTCCCAAGAAACAGGGGAGACAACCAGCTGGAAAGGACTTTGTACAGGGTAATTCCAGTAAGCAGACAAGCTTCCAGGAATTCTCTGAAACCCCAGGAGTTTTTGAACCCAGGAGTCACTGGGAAACTGCATGATCTCAATGGATAAGGGTTGGATAGACCCAGAAGTGCTCTGTGAAGAATTTTCAAAGGAACAGGGTGTTGGGCAGTGATGCTCTTGAAGCTGCTGTCACATTTGTGTTGATTGCTTCATCCAAACCCAGCAGGTACTTGTCTTTGTGCCTCAGGATCCTGGAGGAGGTTTGTTTCACTGTGTGCTGGGATTCTTGAGTCCTGGGCTGTGTCCCTAACTCAGATTCACTGTGTTTCTTAGGGATATTTATTTACGCTCCATGCATACCTTATTTGTACAGTAAGAGTATTTCTGTCTTACTTCACAAGGAGAGTGGAAAGGATTAATTAACAATTCTGAGGCACTACAGAAGTGCTAAACATTATTAATGGCTCCCAAATTTTCATCTTTTGGAAACAGTGGCCATTTCTTCCCATAATGTTTTAAACAGTTGCTGCTCAAGGAGCTTAGAATGCAGATTCCTGGCCTGTGGTTTGCTCATAAATCACAGTCCTGGAGCCTACCCAAGACACTCTCGATAGTCTCAGCAGAAGTCTGGATGAGAAAAAACACTGTTCTCAGTCTGGCCCAGTGAACTACTTTATGGGCCAGTCCAGTTTCAAGGTCCTGAGCCAGACACTGAGAGGGATTCTGTCCAAGTTTAAAAGCATGAGGTCTTAGGAATGGTCTCTCAAACTGGATTTCACTGCCTATAAATTTTTTCCATCTTCTGCCCTGGAGGATATAGGTTTGACTCCACAACTGATGAGCTTGGGAAGAGCCAGAGAAAAGGCCACTCTGTTCATCACCAATGGTTTTTCAGCACACAAAGTTTAGCTTGTAGAAAAATGAACAAAAAAACCCCAACCAAAACCCAACAAGAACAAGAGATAGGCAGCAGTTAATAGGGTGCTAGTAAATATCAAATCTGACAGATCAATATTCTGCACAAAGCAGGGTTCAGCATTGCTTACAGTCAAGAAACTAAATGAGCTCCCTGAGATTCTTCCAGGTTGGAGATCCCTCCAGGTCGAAGATCCCTAATTCCATCTCATGGGGAAATCTGGTAGAACAAATATGGAAGGACACAACTAGCCCAAGCTGGGCACATCAGGGCACCATGCCCATATGTTGTGCCCTGTTGGAACTCATGGTTCAGCTCGATTTGCTGGAAAAATCCACTCCTGCTGCAGGAAGAGCACAAGCTGGATGGAAACTGCCTAATGATAAAATGCACTCAAGGATGAGTAACCTAGTACCTGAGTGGAGATGAGAGCTGGAAGAGCTGGAAACTGCAGCTTCACTGCTACGAACAGCACTGAAGTTCTAATGCAGGATCCAAACAAGCCTTCTCTGCTTGCACAGTTTTGAGGTGGTGCAGAAAGTGAAACTCCAGGTTCTAACGAGCTTCCCATGCCTCCGTTTTCCCATCATATTTGAAACAACTCATCCCTTATGCTGCTGGTTTGCTAAGAGCCTCTCTGGCTTTCCATATGGAGGCCCTTTCAGGCATTAAGTCATCTACAGACTCACTTTTAAGTGACACACCCATGTTCCTATCAGCACTTTAAGTCTGTGTTCCTCAGCATGATGCCATACATCCCCTTTTTCTGCTAGATTCTGTTCTGTTAGCCACACATAAACCCTTCATACAGCAGCACGCTGCAGGTCTTTGCAAAATACAAGGGAAAGTGGAGTGTGAGAGGCTAGGACCCAGAGAAGCTGCTGGTGCATGCAGTGATGAAGCTTAAAACAAAGCATCAGACAAAGTGTCATGATAAAGTATGGAGATTGGGGTTAAAGCACCCTCCTGATTCTGCTGCTCCTTGCTGCAGAGGAGCTCTCGGGACTATCACCACCTCTTGTTTGTTTGATGGGTACAGTGACAAAGGATAGGTCTGCACTCCAGTAACAGAAATCTTATCTGATCTTTTAGTCAAAAATCTCTAATGGCAAAATATTAGCACTTCGGTACTGCTGGTTTTCCTGGAGGATTCCGAGGATGGGAGAGGTTAAAGATGTGCCAGTTCACAGCAGTTTCACAGTCAGCTCCGCTTCTCACTGCATCCAATTTTACAAACCGGCACCCAGCTCCAGGCATTCCATCAACAGACACTATTTTCAGGCACTCTATGAGCGAGCACTAAGTGACCAGCCTGCAGGCTGATGCACTCCCCTGCCGTACTGTTAGCATCAGAAAATCACCAAAGGTTTTGATTTCTTCAAGCTCTGTTAGAATCACAGAATCATTTAAGTTGGAAAATATCTTAAAGATCGAGTCCAACCATTAACCTAGCACTGCCAAGCCCACTGCTAAACCATGTGCCTAGAGCACAAGATCTACATGTCTTTTAAATACCTCCAGGGATGGGGATTCCACTGCTGCCCTGGGCAGTCTGTTTCCTTGCCTGATCATCCTTTCAGGTAAGAATTTTTTCCTAATATCCAGTCTAAACCTCCCCTGGTACAACTTGAGGCTGTTTCCTCTTATCTAAGGGAAAGAGACTGACCCCCACTTCACTACAACCTCCTGTCAGGTAGTTGTATGACAGCAATAAGGTCTCCCCTGAGCCTCTTTTTCTCACCCCCAGTTCCCTCAGCCATTCCTCATCAGACTTGTACGCCAGACCCTTCACCAGCTTCATTCCCTTTGGACCCACTCCAACACCTCCATGTCTTCCTTGTAGTGAGGGACTCAGAACTGAACACAGGATTCGAGGTGCAGCCTCACCAGTGCCGAGTACAGGGGAAAAGTCACTTCCCTGGTCCTGCTGGCCACGCTGTTTCTGCCACAATGCATCAGAAGGGGTGCAGGACATAAACGGTGGCTCCTTCTTCTCAACACCTTCTAAATCATCACATTATGCTCTTCTGCAACTGAATGGAAATGAAATTTTAGGTTAAAATGGCACCCTGTGCAGAGGGCCCTTTCATTCCTCTTTGCACAGCCAGGCTTCCTTTAGCGTAAAGGGCTGGAGGTTGTCCTGTCCAGCAGAGCATCCAAACAGTTAACCAAATCCAGTTCAGAAATCTTAATCTGGCAATTTAAAGGTAAGCTAAACAAATATTAGGGCTACCTCAGAGACCCCACTGAGCAGAAGGAATTCTTGTAAACCAGTTTGCATGGTGTAAACCAGACACACAGGGAGAAACCCCGTGTGGCATTTTTCTGTTACAAATTTCTTCTGTTGAAGAGCCATTGCTCCTCAGAAAGGATTCAAAGAGCCAAACTCCATCTTTAAAGACAAGGCTAACAGGGTTCAATAGCTACAGATTCTCCTGTTTTCAATCCACACTCTCTGCCACTACCTACCGTTGTTTTCACAGCCCTCTCTCCCACCACTGACCAGTCCCTGATGCCCTCAAGAATCAAGCAGCATCTGAACAGAGGAGAACCAATGAATCACCAGCTGGAAGACACAAAGACCAACAAAGTAAGGGGAAGAGAGGAGTGGAGGCATCTGGAAAAGGAGTTTTATTTGTCATAAATACAGATCAGTTCGACATGCAGTTTATCCTCAGAACTGGCAAAAACCCTGGAGACTCATCAGAAAGCCACACGTTGGAAAGCTGTTTCCCAATTACTTCCCCTTCTCCACAGCAAGACCAGGATGAACTCAACCATCCAGCAGCAGAGTGATCTTTATACTGACATGCTCCACCAATAGTCTCTGTGCCTGCTTATGGCAGCAATCTATCTCCATGGCTGCAAAGTCCTCCTGCCTGGTCAGAGGTGGAGGTTTCTTAACAAATTAATTAACTCTGTCAGTGTTTGTTCCGAGCACAGTGGTGCACAGGGATGCAGCAGACTGGGGGGGTTGCATTCACAGACTTAACTGGGACTCTTGCTGCCAATATCTGTTTTGGTTAGAGACCATTTCTAGAAACTACAGTATGAATTGAGGCTCTTCAGGCTTGTGTCAGAAATGTGGGTACATTGTTTTAGCAGCAGCCTCTGGATTTTGTTCCCAAGACCATCACTCTTTGCACAGGTCAATGAAATATGCTCTAATAATTACAACTGGCTCCTCCCTGTGCAGGGAGGGTTGGAAGTCCCCTGCATTCTCCCCAGCCCTCTGCCCCGTGAACCTGTCACTGCACAGGGCCTGCAAGCAGATGCTGTAATAGTTGACAGGGTGACTGCACTTGAGGGAAGAGAGATCAGCACAGAGTTCATCCTTCAGTCTTCTGTGGCTCAGTTCTTCTCCAGGATTCTGGTGAGGAGTTCATTCAGCTTGTTCACCATTGGTCTGGGATCTTCATTCAGCCCTGCTGCTATCATGGCATTCTCATAAATCTGAAAAAGCAAAGAAAGCATTAAATAAAGAGCAAGAGCAAGCGGCATGAGAGCTGGGGAGGGAGTGAGTGTCACTCTCCAGGACTGGCATGCCCAAACCAAGTACATCTTCTAGACCACTGGGTAACAAAACACACAGACCACAAATACCAAGAATACCCAGAGTGGGGTACCATGGGAAGATGTGATTCTGGCCCACTACAAGGGCTTCACCACACATGGTCTGCAAGCTGGCTCTGGGGAGAATGGTGCTGCTTCTGGAGAATGCCTGGCTCTCACCTGGTCAAGCAACAGCTGGGCCAGATCAGGCTGACTGTCCTTCAGCTCGTTAAGCTTCTTAATTAGAGCATGCCTGTAAGAGAGCAACACTGAAACTTGGTATTTTCGGACACAATGAGAAATCTATTTCTAGAATGAGCAGCTAAGACAAGGTGGGACAAAAAGGGTTCTACCTAAAGGCCAAAATAGCTCCAACGACTCCTTGCTCCTGCTCTTAAGGCTTCTTTCTTCTCTCCTACCCTGTCCTAAAATCCTCAGGGACCCCAGAGGGCTGGACATAGCCTGTGTCGGCTCATGTCGACTGTGCCATGCAGGCTCACGTATTAAAGCCCTGTAGCACATGCTGCACTTAAGGAGAGCTCTGCTAACTGGGAGCCTCACATTGCCTCCTCTCTGCCTCCACCCCAGGAAGCCTGCTGTGCCCCATGCCTAGCACGAGTACTGTTCTCTTCACCTGGTGTTGATCTCCAGGGTGGGCTGCAGGAGCTGGGCACGTTCCTCTTGGGTCTTGGCCAGCTGCTGCATACGCAGAAAGTGGCGGGCAGCCCCCATCTCAAGCACAGTGATCATGGCAGGGTGGGTGTCCAGCCGTGTAGTTACCTGCGGCAAAACCAGCCATCGGTGGCGAGATGGAAAGTGCATGTGGGGGAGGTTCAGGGGCTTACAGTCTCCCCAGCACAGACCCACACCAAGCCTCCACATGATTCATCCCCACCCCACAGGAGCTGCTTAAACCAGCAGGAAAGCTGGAGGCCCAAATGGCCCCACTGGTCCACAGGCAGTCGCTCACAGCTGGACCCAAAGCACTCCTTGCCAATAAGACTTTCCAGTCCTCAGGCAAGAAAGTCACCAACCTGTTCTGGTAACCTGAGCCTTAAGCAGTAAAATGGGCTTTGCTCATTACAGCAAGATGTGGTCCTTCCACTGCCACACTGACCATCCAAATGACAAATGCCAGCACCTATATCATTTACATATATCACTATATACGATATATGGGGATGAGGCACATAAATAATTTCTTTCAGGAAAAATCTATGGCAGCAGATCCCCAGTCAACTACCATCTTTTCCCCCTAGATGATTACCTCCATGGATCTCCTGTACTCAGTTACCCACATAGAATACCTACCTTAACACCAGTGACTCGAGAGCCTAAGGCATTTCTCATCCAGGCCATGAGATCCTCAGCCTCTTTCTCTGTCAGACGTTCTGCAGCTGGCAGGGGTAAGAGGGCACATCTGAGCATGCACCTATAGTGTGCCAATGGACAGTGAGCTTTATCCCCAAGCTCAGTCCATTACATACTTCTATTTACTTTTGTGGAAATGGGAAGGCATCACCACTTGGCACACACCTATGTATATATCCTCATCCCAGACCTTGCCATACCCAAAGAAGGCAGGCTCATGCCCTCCCAGTGCCTGCCTGTCTCTGCCAGGGCACCAGATGTGTGTGTGTTGTTAAACTTGAACCATGGAAACTCCACCTATAACACTCCACCTGTTTAAATTACCAAATTGCTTAAATTTGGTTCATATGGGATGAAATGGATTTGTAAGAACTTCAAGTTGCCTCAGAGCATGAGAATGGCAGGATGAAAGGAGTGCTCAAGAGCTGCACGAGGACTGGAGGAGGTGTACCCAGTGAGCACCCTCACTGGCTGGCACAGGGCAGCAGGACTGTTTGCAGCAGCAGAGCATACCTGGGCAGCTCTCCTCAAACTTCTCTTCCTTATAGTGATCAACCACAATATCTGTCTCCACCGAAATCAGCTTCTTCTTGTCAAACTCCCGAAGGTGCAAGAGTGTCAGCTCATCAAATTGCTCATAGCAGAACAGGACCTGTGCCAAAAAAGGGACAACAACACATTGCTTGGGACAATAACAGCACTTCCTCCTTCCTAAGGCAATTCCACACCAAACAGCGAGAACATCACAATGAAACTAGCAGGTTCAACCTCATGGTGACTATCACTCAGGGCTCTGAATGAAAGCAAACCCTTGGAGGGCTTTGTTACCATAGGTGGCAGGTCTGCAGCTAAATGAGTCTTGCTGCCCCATGGTAAATGAGAACCAGCACTAGCTCTGATCCTGAAAGGGCCACCTGCCTGCAGAGGACACTTGTAATACCACTAGCAGCCCTGCACAGCAGCTCTGGGGCTCCTGCTCTGGGGTTCAGTGAAGGTTTAGACAGATGCACTAACAGCCTGCACAGTGCGTGACAGCTCCTTCCTGGCCTCATGCTGCAGGATACAGTGTCGGTGAGGACAGGGAGCATAGGAAAAGACACCGCAGTAGCGGGGTCTGTCAGAGGCCTCAGTGCCCTGCTCAGCCCTGAGGCCCAGGTGAGCCATGACCACAGATGCAGTGATTCAGGGTGTTCCCCTGGCACACTGCTCACCCACCTCCATGTCCTTTTTCTTCATGGCCTCAAAGTACGGGGAGTGCTCAGCCAGGTGCCGGTTGGGCGCACACAGGTAGTAGATGTTCCTGCTCCCTGCCTTCATGCGGGAGGCATAGTCAGTCAGGCTGGTGAGCTGGCCTGCGGGCAGGGACGATGATTCATAACGTAGCAACTTTGCTATGTCCTCCTGGAAGAAATGTGCTCCTGTGAGCAGGCGGCAGGCAACTATAGCTCTACCTGACCACTCCCAGCCCCAGGAATTCCCTTTGTAGCATGCAGCCCTCCAGAAAGGCTCAGGGGACTCCAAGTCCCTCCTTTCCTGCTCCAGATATTAAGGAGGGAGAAAAGTGACCTAGACAGGATGTAGGTCAAGCTCTCCTGGAAATGGGAATCCAGGCAGAGGACAGTAGTAGTGGGAAGCCCTCCTTCATTGCCTGCTGTAGTTCATTTTGCATCAGGGAGAGCTGACAACACAGTGTGGGTACAGAGACTCCAAAGTGTCTCAAATTAAGTGGGAAGCAGCACCTTGTCAGAAAGAGCGAGAGTTTGTGCACTAGAGAATCTGTAAGTCTTGTTACACCCAGGAACACAAGCTATGGGTGTGTAAGATTCACAGAGAAGTAGCAATCCCCTCATCCCAGGTCATGGTAGGAGCCAGTAATCTTCCCCATCAGATGCAGTGCTTCAGGACTCCTGGTACCTTGACATCCTGCTCTGCTATTGTTACAATCCCCTCTCTCATGAATACTCCATAGTCTTCAAAGAATTTGGCATATTTTTCAGGGTCCTTCTTGCTCTGGTCAATGAAGAACTTGATCAACCTCTTCTGCAAAACATCTCGGAGCTTCCTGCAGCAGAAACAATTCTTTCTAAAGATAGCTGCTAGACCAAGAGGTTTTAGGTGAACATCTCTCTCCCTGTGCAGTGTTTGAGAGACGCATCTGCAAACCTGATGACAAAGAAGAAACTGTGGGTCCACTGTCTCCTCTCCCTCATGGCTCTACATCTGTTCTTTGTATCCCAGTCAAGAGAAACTCCGGGGCTGGAGAGACAGCTAGAGCTATGCTACAAAAGTACCGCTGAAGCTCAAATCTTCAGTAACTCGTGACTCAGTGATGCTGCTGTACACAGCCAACCATGCACAGGGCATCTGCCTCACTCCCACAGCTACCCTTACACATGGGAAGGAAGCAGCTATAAAAGGATCATGCTTGCAGGAACGCTTTCTGAAGGCCTGAAAATCCACTGTGAAGTGACCGGGTTTATTTGCTGACTATAGTGAAAACAGAGGCATTTCCCTAGCCATAGAATACAAAGTTAGCCATCAAACTTAACAAGGTAACACCACCACTGTAAAGGAGCAAAAGCCTACTTGTATATTTCCTTCAAGTTCCAACAACAGCAGATGTTTGAGAGGGGACCTGAAGGACAAAAAGTAAGGAAAAACTTACTTCAGATCTAAGAGGTTTTTAGAGGACACTGGTCTGTGGGCAGTCAGCTTTGCTGGGCCTTGGCACCAAATGAAAACCCTGCTGGCTGGCACTCAGTTTTAAACAAATGTGTGTGTGAGTGCAGCAGAGCTTTGAAAGAAGTCTGGAAACAAGAGGCACAAGGTGCT
This sequence comes from Ara ararauna, assembly GCA_028858755.1. Taxonomy (NCBI): domain Eukaryota; kingdom Metazoa; phylum Chordata; class Aves; order Psittaciformes; family Psittacidae; genus Ara; species Ara ararauna. The sequence goes on along the minus strand of CM054380.1, from coordinate 11,934,884 downwards.
GTTTGAAGATCTACACATAAATAATGGTGACACTGAAGTACAGCCTAGCTTCCTAGTACTGACAGCTTTGGTTTTGTTTTCCAAACCACTTGGTGGTGCAAACCAGACACTTTAAATAGCAAATCCACTGTTACTGTTGTAGACCAGAGATACTGAAAGGCAGCCTACGACTTTAAGGGCACATGGCCCAAGCAGGTGGCAGCAGATTGTATGACATAGGACACTGGTCCCAAACCTCGAGATGTGACCAACATGGCTGAGAAACAACTCACTTCATAGACTACAGAAATCCTCAAGAATGGAAATGCTGCAGTTTACATGCTGGGTCTTTCCAAGTGCCTCTAACTATCCCACTATGTCCCCTCCTCAACCAGCAAGAAGCTGGAAGAGCCTCAGCAATCCACAAGATCTACCGCTTCCTTACCTGATAAGTGCACTCTCCTGCAGCAGCTCCCTGCTGAGATTCAGGGGTATATCCTCACTGTCTACAACACCTGGAACAGAGAGCAACCTGTGAACAGTGAGGCTAGCAGAAATGCCAGATGGAGGAAGGGAAGGCAGCCCATAGCCTCACCCCCTGTGGAGGCCATGGTCTGCAGCCCATTATGCCTGGTCCCAGCACACACCTCTAAGAAAACGCAGCCATTTAGGCAGGATGTCTGCAGCTTTGGTTTGGATAAGAATTTTGCGGCTGTAGAGGGCAACGCTGGAGCCTAGTTCCCTGCTGATGTCAAACATGGATGGTTTCTGCAGCAACAAGAGACAAAAGGGTAACACCAACACTGTGCAGGGCACCCAGCTGCACACTACCCTGCAGTATCTCTGTGGCTGCACCAGCTGACCAGGTCATACTGTGGTCTTCCCTACCAGCGCTGAATCCATTGAGAGCCAACATTTTGGCTGTCTTCCCTAGGGAGCTACCTGAGCCGTCTCCCTGCTCCTGTCATGGTTCAGTATCCCCACAACCATCCTGCAGCACTCTGCCCACTGCATAGATGCCACACTGGGTATTTCTCCTTGCCATTCTGCAGCTTTATCTGCCTCCTTTCCCTGAGCAGCTCTCCTGTTCTCTCCTCTTCAGAGGAACTGGGCACATGTCCCCCTGTTCCCTGGACAGAAGGGCACATACTTGCTCAGGCACGTAGAAGATGCTGCGGATGTTGAGGGGAGCATCAGTCTTGTAGTGCAGGATGTAGCGGGGCTTGTCGTAAGCCTGCGCTATGAAGCGGTAGAACTCCTCATGCTGCCACTCGCTGATGTCCTTGGGGTCCAGCATCCAGAGTGCCTGTGAAGGAGCAGGGGCATGAGTTCCCATCAGCTCTCAAGACCTGTGGCCTCACAGTGCAAGGCTCTTTCAGAGTTATACTTTCCCTCCAAGATGCTGGAGCAAGAAAGCATGATCTTTCAAACAGACTCCTCTGCACAGCCTGAAGGCAGTGAGATGTACTGTGATTCAGGCACATTATCACAGACTAACAAATTACTGCTCCTCAGCTGATCTCAGGTCACCTCCCATAGAGGTGGCCCTGCAACATACATAAGGCAGCTTTGTTTAAGCCAAAACAAAAGGGATTTGGCTAACTCCCATTGCCTCACACTTGCTGCTGGCTAAGAGCATCCTGGACAGCTACCACAGCTCAGCTGACTGGCAGCACTGGTCAAGCATCTCAAGGCCTGACCAGCAAACAAAAGAAAAGTGAAAGTTTAAGTGGGTCTGTTTCAACCAGCCAACCCCCCTGATGGAGGTCACTATCACGATTGACATGGTCTAGTGTTGGACTTGGCAGTCCTGGGGTAATGGTTGGACTTGATGATCTTAAAGGCCTTTTCCAAACTAGTTGATTCTATGGTTCTTTCATCCTACCACAAGGTCAGCAAAGTGCTTGTAAAGCAACTCCCAGATTGCCTGTTTTCCATGGATTTGTCCTGGAGCAGTTCAGGAGATGCTTTGTAAACCACTCAGCCATCCTTGCTGCAGGGCCAGAGTGCTCCAGCAGTACCATTTCACATGCCAACACATGAACTGAAGTCATAAGCTCCAGACCAGGTGCTTTCCAGTGGCCATGCTTTCCACTCGCTGCGGCTCTAAACCCTCCAAGGCTTTCTGAAGCATTCAACCCATGCTCACATCACACAAAAGTTTTCAGTACCTCAGCAGAAGACCAGCATCTAGCAAAGACATTAGAGGTTCTGCACATTTAACAGGCATTGGGTATCAACTAAGAATCTTATGTCCCCAGCCAGGTGAAGCCGACTACAGTCATTGTCACTCACTGCCACTCAAGCCCTAATGACAGAGCGATTACTGAGGGCAATGCAAACATCCAGTCCACCCTCCACCTACAGGAATCCAAGGGATTCAGGGTCCTGGTAGTCCCACCATGCTGCCATGCTCCTTAAAGCATCTACCCCAAAGCCTTGTTCCATGAGTGGCTTCGTAACATTTCCAGCTCACACAAGTGTCCTGGAGGGTTTGCAGGATCACAGGTAGGATTATGGACTCAACTGGGTACTAAGGTGCTTTGCAGCAGCTGTTATTAGGTAAAGTGCTGCTTCCCCAGAGGCTTACTTGTAGCTACAGTTATCACAGTTACACCAGAAAAGCCTCTAACTCCACATAGTCCACTACATGGCAAGCATTCAAGAGCTTATCTAGGAAAATCCACAGCAAGGAACTAACTAGGGCTCTGTTTACAGTGAACTGATGGCGATGTGTGGAAAAACACAAGAACAAGATCTTGGATAAAGCAAAGGCCTGAAATAGGAGCATAATGAGAATAAAGCTGTTGCTGTAGCCCAAGGGAAAAAAGACTTTCTGATAAGAAGATAAAAGTACATGACTCTATTAAGCACCCCTTGCTCTAGTACTACTCTTCTCCAGGGAGCCTGTTCTATTGATTGCAAGGTAGAGAGTGCAAACAGCTGTCTAAGTCTATTTCTAGTTTTGTAATTTGAGAGAAACAGGTAGAAAATCTCTGGAACAGAAACACGCAGGAATCCAAATAAATATCAGTGACTGATAACAGCAATTACAGAACCTTAGATAAATGATAATGAATTTAAGTGCAGGCTTGAAAGTTCGTGCATTCAGTGCCACATTCCAGTAACCAAAAAACCCACACACGTGCTCTCTGCCTGCTCTCTTAGGTAAGGAAGCTTTAAACAACCAGAAAAGGAGATGCTGGATGAAAATGATTCATAGTTTTTTGTTTTAAAGATAATAATTTCACCTGACTCTGGCAACTGGGCCAAGAACTTACTGACTAAAATAGAACTGGCTGCAATATAATTGCAAGTGGGCAGAAAAGGCATCAAGTAGTGCTCAGCTAAGAGCTGTGAAGAAGATCACGCTGTGACCTGAGCCACTACGAAAGCCAACCATTCACTGGCACTGGCTGTCCCATGCTGAAGGACGAAGAACTGAGGCAAGAGGTGTCAGCACACCGGTGATATGAGCAATCCCCACACCACTAACATGTCACCTGGCTGGAACAGTTAGAATAAGTATTATAAAGCATTGAAATAATAATTCTGATTAAGGGAAGATCCAGAAGATAACTATAAATAAAAACTGCTTTGTTAATCTACAGGAATTCTCTCCAACAAATGCAAATAAGCAGTTCCAGGCACGACTTCTGCTCGATTTTTTGTAAGAGCAAGTAGAGGTAGGATAAGGGGGAATGGCTTTAAACTGAGTGTGGGGAGGCACCGGCACAGGTTGCCCAGAGAAGCTGTGGCTGCCCCATCCCTGGCAGTGTTCAAGACCAGGTTGGACGGGGCTTGGAGCACCCTGGTCTAGTGGAAGGTGTCCCTGCCTGTGGCAGGGGGTTGGAACTGGATGACCTTGAACATCTTTAACCATTCTATAATTGTAAGATTATCTCCTTTTGTTCTAACTCACTCATCACTGCAGGGCCTGTGATATCCTGGACAATCCTGCCAATCTCCACGGACAGCAGCTGTTTTCTGTCTCCTGTGGGGGATTACAGTGGTTCACCTCCACAAGTGACCTCAAGAGCCCTCCTGCTCACCTGCAGTGTGTTAATTCTTCTCCCGTTGAGGTACAGTGGGAAGCTGATGAAGTTGCTGTATTTTGTCACCACCTCTGGAATAGAAAGAAGACACAGAAGAGTTGCATATATGAAAACCACACAGTTAAGAATTTCCTCAGTAAGAGCAGATGAAAGGTGTTGCAGGAGAGGGGAAATGCTGTAAATGCACCTCCCACTCATGGGACACCAACAGACCTCACAGAGCCCCTCAGCAGGTAACAGTGTAACACATTTGCCTCCTCCACTCACCCCTGACTCGGTCCTCATTTGCAAACTCCTTGCAGTCTTCTTTGAGATGAATAATAATCTTAGTCCCAGTTCTGACACCAGATGCTTCTGCAATCTCAAACATTCCTGAACTAGGATTAGAAACAGACCCTGTGTCATTTTGTGCCTCAGATACACCTATGATAGGACATAAAAACGCTTTATTAAATTAAGAGCACACACAATACTTCAGTGCCAAGTGGAAAAGACAGAAAGTTGGGAATACCTTAATGTTCCCTATGCCCCTGAGAAGCCCCCCCCAAACATGTGACTGTCTTTCCTACAGAGACTCCACACCCAGTACAGTGAGGTGTTTCTCTGTAAGGGCACCAGCAGCCTCTACTGAAAATGAAACAAAGTTCAGGTTGTTTGAGCCTAGCCTTCAGCTCCTCTCCTACATTTCCTACAGCGACTGCAACACCTAGGCTCCTGCCTTCTCACCTGTCAGCTCTGATTTGTTTGTGGGCTGTTGTTAGTATCTCCACTGGAGGATGCAGTGACTGGTTACAAAGAAAAGCAGCTGTACTCTGCTGAAGACAGCCCCTTCTGATGGCCACTCATACCCTACTGCTAAATGAATGCCATATGGGGATCAAACACTGGCGAGCACACTGACCCAGGGCAGAGCCAGCAGCAGGGATGACAGACTTGCAAGCCTTCCAGGTGTACAGCGGTATGCACTGCAGTGCATGGCAGCCTGAGACAGTCTGATGTCTCAGTTACAAGATGCTTTTTCAAGAATTTAAATAACAGTAAATTCTTTATTCCTAGGAGATTTAAAGGGAATGCAAAGCTTGTAAACCCCAGAAGCTTTAATTTCAACATGGTCCAGCAGTCCACAGCTTTGCCATCACTGACGTTTGCAACTTCAAGCAAAAAGCAAAGGATGAGGACACAGATCCGACCCATAGAAGACGTGCCTACACAGCCACATCATGGCACAAACCCTGCCTACCATGGGTGCCCTCGAGCAAAAACCCAGGGGATGACTAGGCCAAAGAGGTTAAATTTATCTCTCCAGTCTGGGCACTGCTGAGATGATTGCCTGCCAGTAGGGAAGGAATAGGAGAGGCAGGTACTTTCTTTGTCCACAACACACCTGCTTCGACAAAGCACATTCGTCCTTGTGGTTTTCACCCTGGCACATCTGGCCACACTTTGTTGTGATGTATAATCTGCAGGATCCAAACCAGTAAGCGTGGTCATGAAAGACACACAAGCCCCATCTTGATTTGCACAGCTTTTAGTCTGCCTGGCCTGGACTCAGCCCTGCCATGCTTCCATTCCATTCTGCAGCCTTACCCGTCTGAAGACCAGTGGTAGCCTGGGCTCCCTGGCTCTGCAGACTGTGAGAACACCTCCACTTTATCAGCCACCATGAAGGCTGAGTAGAAACCCACTCCAAACTGGCCAATGATTTTACTGCTGGCTTCAGCTTGGCTCTGCAAAGCATCTAGAAAAGCCTAGAAGAACAAAGAAGACATAAATCATCAAACAGTGATGTCAGGTACCACCAGGAGGCTGCAATCCACCCTCTGGCTGGGCTCCTCATGCCCTGATGCAGCCCTATGTCAGGGATGCAGCCCAGCAGCTCAGCCTCATCCCACATTTCCGCATTCAGTGCTCTGAGGGCAGTACCCAAGGAAAAGGGTTTTCCCACAGGGGACTGCACCTCTGGAAAAGGGGAGCGTTGCTTAGGGCACTACCACTAGCAGTGAAGGAAAACAAGCGATGCCTCAGTCAATCAAAAGCATGAAACCTTAAAATAGTGACTCCAGAGATGAAAAACAAGATCAGGTACAGCTATGAGCGCACAGCTGCTGCCCCTGGACAGTGGGCGAATGCTGAGGGAACATGTACCCCTCCATAATGATGGCTTGGGGAGGCAGGTGTTTGGGAGCGAGGGCAGTCAGGTGCAGCAGCATTACACACAGGCCCCATTAGTGCTGCTTAAGCACCACAGCACACACCATTAAGAGCTAGAAGACTCCAGAGGTAGGTTTCACCTCCCAAGAGGGGTGTAATTCCACAGCTGGGTCAGCGGCCAAGGCACAAAATGGAATGAGAAATTACTGGGAGAACAAAAGTGGCTGTAATTGGAGAAGACTTTTCTAAGGGGGGGAAAGGGGGTGCCTCATCCCAAGTTACCTTTGAGCCTGATCGAGCAATGGTACCGAGGTTAGAAACCAGCTCCTCCTGGGTCATCCCAATCCCTGTGTCCTGAAAACAAATGGCAATTGTAGCAAAAATATCAGCAGAGAAGCACTGCTTTAGCAAACAGCACCCAAACAACTTCTGACTCCCACTCTCTCCCAGCCAGCTGAGCAGAAAAGGCAAGAGCAGGCTTCCAGCTGTGACTCTGCCTGTTCATGGTCAGGACAGTAGACTGAAAAGGCATGCAGCTCCAGGGGAGCTCTTCAGAAAGCTCAGAGACTCAAGCCGTTTCTCAAGAGAAGCCAAACCCATGTCAAGACAGGCATAGGACAGTGCTGGGAACGGATCTCAACTCAGTCACAGCTTTCATGTGCCAGGTCTTGAGTATGTACAGAGAAAGTTTCCATTCCTGAACAGGTCCAAAGGGGAGGCTGCGAGAAGCAGATGGGGACCTGATGCTCTCATACCCGTGAATCTGTGGCAGAGCAGCGAGCCCCTTAACTCTGAGGTAATGCAGACTCTTGTCTACAAGCACCACATTAACTGATCTCCATCGACTGTGTCTCCCCCTCACATTAAGCTCCACAAGACTTGAGTATGAAGCTGTCAATGCTCAGGTCCTTGAGCACTGAGTATTGCAGTGCCCATGGGGACAGGCTAACAGCAGCCACACCTCGCAGTGCGCTGTGCAGGCTTCGAAGGCACACAGTTTGTTGCCATCACGTCTTTAATCCAGATTGTGTTGCTGCATGCAAACTTCTCTCCGCTGCTAGCACATGCCCCTCGGGCAGCAGACCCTGCAGCAGCACATCCAGAAAAGGCTGCAGCTTCATTTGTTCCCACAACATATTTGCATGATGCCAAGATAACACGGTTAACAGCAAACCCCAGCTAGAAATGGCCACACAGGACCCCAACAAAAATCTTTCCCACTTTGTAGTCCAATGTATTTTCAGAGTTTCTCCATACACATCCTGCACAGCAGCAAAGGGCAGGCTCCCCAGGATGCCACTTCTGAAACTCCCCTCCCCAAATCCCAGCAGCTTCTCTACCTGACAGAAACATCAGAGAAGCTACTCTTACAGGTTCTCTGAGCCACTCCATGAGGCGACAGCAGAGTGAATGTAAGGCAAGTGAAAGGTGCCTGACCAATCTGGTGGCCTTCTATGATGGGGCTATGGAACTGATGGACAGGGGTAGAGCAGTTGATGTCATCTACCTGGACTTGTCCAAAGCGTTTGACACTGTCTCACATGACATCCTTGTCTCTAAGTTGGAGAGAGATCAAATTGATAGGTGGACCACTTGGTGGATAAAGAACTGGCTGGATGGCCTCATGCAAACAGCTGTGCTCAGTGGCTCAATGTCCAGCTGGAGACCAGTAACGAGTGGTGTCCCTCAGGGATTGGTGTCAGGACCAGTCTTGTTCAACATCTTTGTCAGTGAAATGGACAGTGGGATTGAGTGCACCCTCAGCAAGTTTGCCGATGACACCAAGCTGTGTGGTTCGGTTGATACGCTGGAGGGAAGGAATGCCATCCAGAGGGACCCTGACACGCTTGTGAGGTGGGCTGATGCCAACCTGATGAAGTTGAACCATGCCAAGTGCAAGGTCCTACACCTGGGTCAGAGCAATCCCAGGCACAGCTACAGGTTGGGCAGAGAAGAGATTCAGAGCAGCCCTGCAGAGAAGGACTTGGGAGTGTTGGTCGATGAGAAAATGAACATGAGCCGGCTTCAGTGTGCGCTCGCAGCCCAGAAAGCCAACCATGTCCTGGGCTGCATCAAAAGGAGCGTGACCAGCAGGTCGAGGAAGGTGATCCTGCCCCTCTACTCTGCTCTTCTGAGACCTCACTTGGAGTATTGTGTGCAGTTGTGGTGTCCTCAACATAAAAAGGACATGGAACTGTGGGAACAAGTCCAGAGGAGGGCCACGAGGATGATCAGAGCCTGGAGCGCCTCCCGTATGAAGATAGGCTGAGAAAGTTGGGGCTGTTCAGCCTGGAGAAGAGAAGGCTGCGTGGAGATCTCATAGCAGCCTTCCACTATCTGAAGGGGGCCTATAGGGATGCTGGGGAGGGACTCTTCATTAGTGACTGTAGTGATAGGAAAAGAGGTAATGGGTTCAAACTTAAACAGGGGAAGTTTAGATTGGATATAAGGAGGAATTTTTTTACTGTAAGGGTGGTGAGGCACTGGAATGGTTTGCCCAGGGAAGTTGTGAATGCTCCATTGCTGGCGGTGTTCAAGGCCATGTTGGACAAAGCCTTGGGTGGCATGGTTTAGTGTGAGGTGTCCCTGCCCATGGCAGGGGGGGTGGAACTAAGGTTAAGATCCTTTCCAACCCTAACTATTCTATGATTCGATGATTCTCATTCACATGAGAAGTTCAGCTCTACTCCAGTAGTGGTGAGCACAGTTATCGCAGCTGACATCAGCCTGCACATCTGGAATGGCCAACATGCTCTCAGTGTTGTTAATGCAGGGTGGGATTCTGTGTGCAGGAGTCAGCAAAATGAGCAAGGGCAGAGCTGGCGTCTGATATATGGCTCAGAGGTGAGATGCCAGAGCACATTCTGGCACAGCATGCCTCTACCACCCATGTGGGGCATTTGCTGGGCTTATTACTAGCAAAGTAAGTTAATGTCAGTGCATGTTTTCTAATACAGTGTTTAACTCCGCTGAAGGATCAAACCAGTCAACTTTTGAGGTGCCATGTGGGTCAGACATTTTTCTGCAGCCCCCCAAGTCACAGTGCAGCAACACCTTTCCCTTGATTAAATATATTAAGGCCAGTCAGTTGACTTGGCTGAGAAGAAGGATGATGCCCAGTAAGATCTCAACAGCAGGAGATGAAAAGCCAGGAAAAACAAACAGGCTATGGCAAAATCTCAGGAATCTGACATGGTCCCTTCCCCCAGGGAAGAAGAAGCCAGAAAGAAAAGTTTTCAGCATCTGGTTCAGGTTTTGTTCATGCCAGACCCTGAAAAGAACACTTTAATCCTCTGATCCACTCCTATTTATAGCACAGCATGTCATTCCAAATTCCAGTATGTTAAAAAAATATATATCCCTATCCCATGAATTTATTTGGCTATTGAATTCCAAATGCCCTGCCAAACTTATTGCAAAATGTTTAATGGCAGTTCCTGCAGACTAGTTCGATGAGGGTGAATTGCAACAAAGAAAGAGAGCACGGCTCAAAGCACTCAGCCCGAGCCGCTGCCGGGGAAGGCAGAAAGCTCTTTGAGGCGGCCGGCGGAGATCCTGGGACGGCAGACATTTCCTACTGCAGGAAAACACCTGGGCGGATTGCGAGGGAAAAGCCATCAGGATTCAAACCGTACGCGCTTCCTGCGGCTTTCCTGGCTGCGCTTCTCCGCTGCCTTCACCAGATGGTGCTGCGCCGGGGAACGGGGAAAAAAGCGGCGGAGAGACGGGAGAGTTCGGCTGCTGCAGAGCAGACCGATGGGAGGCAAATGAACCGGCCACGAACAGCCCACCTCGGGCTGGGCCGACGCGAGCGCTGGCAGCTCCATGTAATCCAAGGAAGGAGCTGGTGGGACTTCCACTGCCCGTCTCACCCCGCTCCCTGCTACGCACGCTGCTGCTCGGCCTCTGGGCATCTTCACCAGGAACCACCGTGCCATCACACAGCCCCCTTGAATGCTTTCTCTCTCTGCCTTCAGTGTGTATGGAAAGTTTCATGAGGCTGCAAACAGCCACAGCAGAGTCACTTGTACAAGCACGAAGCAAACTGTACATGGGGCTTCACAAATTACAAGGTGTGATGCATAAGTTCAAAGTGCAAAAATGCTTCTCCACAGCTTGGAGAAACCACCCACCGTGTATCATGAAACAGCGCTCAGTGCACTGACACTTCATTAGCTGAAGATTAATTACAGAAGCCCTTCTGTTACTGAGCAGAAGAACAACCTACTCACCTGGTTGAATATCCCTTCTAGGACTTCTTAGGGTGCAAACAGCCTCCCCCTGAACCATCCCCTCTACTGCCCTGTCCCTCTGCAAGCAAACACCACAGGCCATGGACCTTCACTCCATCTTCTGAAGAGCTCTACAGCCAAACTCGTTGAACTACACTTCTAAACTAAGTAATATTTACCCTGAAGAGATGGCAGCTGAACATTGCTTTTAGCACCTTTGTGTGTGTAAAGCCATTGCAGATGCAAAGCCTGCTGTTGAACTGCACAGGACCTTTGTGCTTTCCCTGCACTTTGTTCTAACCTTTGTTTGTGGTGTGGGTGCTGGACATTGCAAACAGAGGCTGTTCTGTGTAACAACGGTGGGGGGAGAACTGTCCTGCATGCAGCACCTCAGGGCTCCCACAGTAAAATCCTCCATGTTTGCTCTGCAGCCCTGAGGGCCTCCCTCTTCCTTGACGAAGTGGTAAATGAACACCTTCAGCCCAACTATCCATCTCATCAAATCAGTCAGTCCACAGCTCTTGTTTTCCTACCATACTTTTTGGTAAAGCAGAAACCAACTGTGCATAATTACAGAACAAACCTAGTTTAAATCAACAAATTTCTTAGTTTAGCTGGTAAACAATAACCTCAGTAATGTAACATCTTTGCTCATTACCCAAGTCCAGTTTAAAGTACTGCAGAGCTTCCTTACATCTAACAGTCCATTAACTAACCGTTAACTGCTGCCTTTGCCAGGGCTTCATCTGAAAGAATGCTTGTAGTTAAATGTGTCTGAGCTACCGGGTCTTTCATTTTGCTTTGTTGCAACATGAACACTTGAATCACACATTCCAGTGCAAAATCTCAACGGGGCACTGACTATATTATAAAATAAAGACATGCTGCTTTTGCCAACTGATGAAATGTCTGATCAGCAAGTGATCCCCTGTTATTTAAATACCTTGCTTAAAGAGACTTAAAATTCCCTCGACCAGGACAGTAGCCGCACTGAAGCAGCACTCTGGGTTAGAACCAAGATGGCATCTGCAGCAACACCCAACAGAAGAAAAGCCACAATAAGACTGAAGCATACAGACACAAGGTACTGTTGGCCTAGTACATGGAGACTGTCCAAAGCAGAGAGCCTGAGGTTCTCTTTTCCTTCCAATACCTTGTGTTAACACGATTTTCAGCAATTCTGAGAGCTGCTACAGGCTCAGCCTCCCCCACTCAGGTCTAAATACCCACTGTTCAGAAAAGCACTTCCTTCTATCCAGTTTGAATTTCCCATTTTAAAAGATGACATGCTCCTATTCTGGCATGAAGAGGAAGAAAGGATTCTGCACTTCCTTCCCTAGTGCAGGTTATTTGATACGTTTATATTTCTGGTTCCCTGGCTTATTTGTTAAAGATGATGCAACAACTGGAAGCTCTAACGTTCCTGTGCAATCAGTGGCACATTTCCATAAGCTTAATTCCACCTAAGGCTTGTTGAAGTACAGGCAGCCTTATCCCTCCATCTCCACCTGCATTATTGTCCTCCTCCTGCTCCCCAGCCTCCTCAAGCCCAAGTAGCAGAGGGATACTGCAGTGCTGCCCAAACAGAAGGACATAACCCTCTCCCTACTGCAGCCTGGTAGCTGGACATGACCCAGCATGGGGGGAGACCGGTCCCTTGCCTGCACCAACCTTTGGTGGACATGTGGGTGCACCTGCACTGAACTGCTGAATTCCAGTTCCTCATCAGAGCCTCAGGACAGCCCCGCTGCAGCTTTGTTGCAAACAGTGTATAACTCCGGGAGAGATCTGCTCAGTGATGCAGGGAGCTGTTGCAGGGAGGAGTGGTGTTTGCAGTCATTTTAACTCCTCCCAAATACAGCAAACTTGTTATTTTGTGGCTTCACAGGCACCGATCTTGGATGACTGCAACAACGAGAAGAAAGCTCAGCAAAGAGAACTGAGCAGCCCAAGCTCTAGCAGCAATGATGCCGCTTACCCGTGTCAAAACAGCAGCCACACTCTTGCACCCAGCAGCAGCAGCAGCTACAAGCTTTGTGAACATTTCCAACAGCTTCCTCTAAATTACTAGCACTGTCCTAGCCCTAAATGGAGCATCAACAACGAGCAGGGCTCCACTGCCTGAGCTCAAAAACACACAGCAGTACGGCAGAGCTGTGCAGAGTAACACCGACACCACCACAGCCAAAAAACGCCTGTCACCAGCCAGCCAGGGGAGCCTCGTGCTGGTGTTGAAGGAGAGATCTTTGGTCACAGGCTTTGGGTCTCTAAAGGGTTCTCTGTTCCCACCTCAAAGAGTCAGAAAACATGTCTGGAAAGCCTCAGTTTGCAGAACTGCAGAGCTCTGCAGATCTGGCCTCACTGAAAACACACCCCTAACATTTTCAAACGGATTTTCTGAAGAGATCTGACCTCGCAGGCTGTGGCTGCTACGAGATGGAGCTGTCCTAGAAACAGAATGAGGCAGTTTCCAAAGGGGTGGAGGACATAGTGGAATTTGCTAAAACAACAGGACTTTGGTGAAGGAACTGATGTGGTATAATCCAGCGAACTAGACAGTGAACATTCCCCCTTAGCAGATAGAACACTTGGCAACGTTTAGGAAGAACATCCCTGAATGAGGACATTGTTTTAAGATTCTGAGTCTTGCTATGCTTGGGACTGAAATTCAGTCCTGGCAGAGAAGTAAGCAGAACTGCAGTCACTTAGGAGAGATGAACATAGTCCTTTACTAGAGCTAAATAATCCCTGCAAGGAACACACCAGTAATGGAGGCCATTGCACATAGCAAATCTGCCTTTTCTCAACTGGTGAGACACAAAGAAATGCTACAGGGCTTGGAAGGAGAGAGAAGAGATTTAGAAGATCAGGAGCCAAGAGCAGCAGGAAGATCTGAGGAGAAGGACCTAGTGATGAGCGTGAGACCACAGGGCCTTTTTAAAAAGAAAACAAATGGGGTGATCATTCCTACAGATCCCATGTGAGGGACCTGCTGCCCCTGTTTTGGGGGGTCCTACTGGGTACAGAAAACACAACAGCATTCCTGTAAGGTAGGGAAATGTTCTGAATGAGGTTTGTTCAAAGTAATCATCATATGCAGTATGTTTCTCCAAGAGGTTATAAATAAACCCTTCACTGGAGGTAAGGAGCTTTAGGCACTAAGAAGCAAACCTATTAAAAGAGATTGAAGTAGCACTGTTCTCTCTCCCTTCTCACAGCAGAATTGCTGCAGTTAAAAGCTTCCTAGTTAAGACTCATTTAATCGCATTAAAGATGCACAGGCAGCCAGGTAGGGGGTTATAAAAAGAGCAATCCCTAACATGTCTAATTGGGTCTGATGTCAAATGCACCCTATCTGCAAGGTGAGCAAACAGGTCTCTCTAAACAAACTGCCAAAGAAGGGGGCAGTTTCCACAGCCACAGGGCACGAGCTGTAAGAATGTCTGGATGGAGTCAGAGGCCAATATGGTCTCAAAAGGGAAGGACAAGTGCAAGGCAGGACTGCCACCCTGCCTGGGGCTAAGCAAGAGCTTGGTTAAAGAACTGGTGTTACACAGCAGTTAGGAAAATGCAATAGTCAGCTGTGATAGGAATAGCAAAGGCTCTGCATTACGGTTTGAGAATCTCTGGGATGATGGCTGTGTTGCCCACTGACGATCACCAACTTCCCCATGGCAACCGCAGCTGCTCGTTCTGCAGAGAAACATTAGTATAAAACAACTATGCAGACTCTAACAGCCAGTGCTTTTGTCCCACGTGAAAAATACCACTGTGTGCTTTGCCTGTGCCATGGCTCCCCTGGACCTGCTGTGGTCAGCCTTCACTCACACACTGCTCTCTGCCTCGTTCTCCACTTTCCACAGCACCTCTCTCATGGGTGATACTGGTCCACAAGGAAAGTTACCAGTTTGCCTTCTTTGTGTTAAGAACTTCACCAAGAAAACCCCAAAACTGAGCTTCAGCCTTCCACCCTGGACAACAGCCATGAAGAAGAGCAATCAAAGTACAGAGAGAAGGACCAGCTCTACTTTCACTCACCACACTGAGGCCCACAGGTGAGCATGCTGACATTGCCTGTCCCCATCCTGCTAAGCATTTTGCCACCAGAGAGAATAATCAAAACCAGGGCTGCAGAAAGGAGGACAGGTAAGTGCCATGTTACTGCCACAATGTATATAGCCCCAGCTGTACATCAGAGCAGAACCTTATCATCAGCTGGACTTGGCCTGTCCTGGAGCAGAAGGAGATAAAACATCAGCAATGGGAGGTAACACCTCAGACTTAAGGAGGTGAAGGAAATCCTCCCCAAAGGTCAGGATGAAACCAGACTCCCAACTTTTCCACCACTGAGAAATGCACACACAACTTGGGAAGTTCACAGATTAGGTACTGGGTAAAAGGTACTGGCAGTTCCTCGTATGGAAGGAAGGAGTGGCAAATTTTCCTATGGGGACGAATGGGGAGAAGAGAGAGCAGTGGTTTCTCATCAAATTCTGAGGTTACAGCCTCACGAACTGGAGTACAGCTGAGGACAGAACATTTCTTCAGGTGGGCTTGGGAACCCACAGGACTGTGCTGCCACTCAGCTTCCAGTGATCCGTCACAGGACAGAGGCTAGTGATGAGAGCCGCAGAGAGTAATGCTCTCCTGCTACCAAAGGGAGGTACCTGGATAGTGATGGTTCCCTTTCCATTGTCTGTCTGCAGATGGATCTCCATCTCTGGCAAGGCCTTCCCTTCTGCCATCAGCCGATGACGCAGCTTCTCCAGTGCATCGCTGCCATTGGAGATTAGCTCCCGGATAAATACCTGGGGATGAGACACATATTGACCCTGTAGCCTGGCCTTGTCCACTGCATGGGACTCCAGAGACTTGGGAAATCATTGCCTACTCACAATCTAATTCCCAGCTCGCTAGCAAAAGAACTGCATTTCCCAATTTCTGCCAGGAGAATAGTTTGTCTGAACTCAATATCAAAGCGCAGAGGCTCTGAGGCTCACAGTCACTGGCCACACCTACAGACTGCTTTGAAAATACATTTTCCAGGTGTCTTAAGAAAACGTCATTCAACAGCCAGGACTTGCTGGGAAACTGAGCAGGTATTGCCCCAGCTCCACTGTTTTGGAGGTACCCCTTGACAGAGACAGGGCTTTCCCAACAGAAAATCTACCAGGAACTAGTGGGTGCCTCACCTCCTTTTCTGAGTACAAAGAACAGGCAACAATGTCCAGCAATTTCTTCGTTTCAGCCTGAAATTCATGTTTAGAGGCTGCACCTAGAAAAAAAACACAAAGACATCTTTAAGGCATTTTGCCAGGGTCCTCTTGGGCAGGAAGGCAAAACTGCAGTCTTACCACTTACTTCAGCTTCCCAGGAACAAAAGTCTAAAGCGGGATGGGACATAGGTAGCTGCAGCCTCCAAGAAGATGATAACAAAGATGACAACATGCTGCCTCCTAGGCAGCACGCTACACCAAGCTGACAATTTGCTTCTGAACCTCAGCTCCTGGCACACAAACCTCAAGGCAGCCAAAGCCTGTGGTTCTGGCACATTGGTCACCCTTTCTAGGCTGCAGAGCAATCAGTGAATGAGAAGTGAACGGTGATTCCACTTGTTCCTAATGTGTGGCTCTTCCAGTCACCCTCTCAAACACCTCCCATGGTTTTTAGCCTGCCTTCCATACTCTTCCTTGACTCAGTTTTCAAGTGAACCATCTGTACATGCTCTGCTTCAAGAGCTTCTACGGCCAGGTAGCATTTCTCATGCCCAAACAATACTCAGAGCCTTAAGCAGAAAAAGACAGATTCTCAAGTGTCTCTCTGGATTGGACAAGGGCGTGCATATGTACAGCCATATCTGCAGGTGGGTAGCTATGCCCAGAAGGAGAATTTTCTTTGTGAAGAAGAATATGACAAAACACCTCAGCTGAAAGACCATCTCTGGTCTTTTAAAAATAGCATTTTCTACTGCTAGAGGCATTAGAAAACCCTGAAGCAATGCCAGGAAAGCCACGGGTCCCACAACACCTCTACCATGCCTTGCTGGCAAGAATCTGTATTCCCCAGTGACAGGGGCGAAGCTGGGGTGTGAACAGTAGCAGAAGCAGTGCATCAACCCCACTGGGGCCACCCAGCCTGGCAGTCTCAAAAGTACCTGCCAGAAAAAAAATGGGAGTACAGAGTTAAGATACTATTTCTGTGTTTGAGTAACTCACATGGCTTCGCTTTAAAGCACCTCTCCCTGGAGATGTGCAAAGCAATTAATTCTAACTAAAAGGTTGACACTAGAATTCTCATTAGACCTCTGTGATCCACAGCAATGACTTCGGCAGGCACAGCTTCCTTCCGGAGAAAAAAAAGTCTCTTTTTAGGCAAATTCTAGTGCCTGTGGAGCCTCTATACATATGCGTGGCCATCAATTGCCTGGCTAAGCCCAGAGATGCAACTTCTTCCCACAGTCTCCATGGCCTCATTTCTTAGTGAAGGCCACAAATTCCAGTTTTTGGGAGGCAATGGTGCAATATAGATTCAGACTGCAGCTAGGATGCAGCAATCAATACCTGCACCTCCTCCTGGGGCAGAAACACTACTGCAGAGAGCTAAGCCTCACAGTCAGGACACAGAGGCATCCAGGCCTTGTCTCTGCCTGCATCCCAGGAGTGCTCCCACAAGACAGCTGTGTTTGTGCCCACCTTTCACATTCTCCGTGTTGCTGATGATGTTGTGCAGGGGCTCTTCTTCCTTCTCCTCCGCTGCCTGTGTGCTGTATGTCCGGACAGCAGAAATGCTGGTGGCAGGAATGTTGTACCAGAGGCTCCCATGATGGATTATTTGTCTTTGGAGACATGCTGCTCCCTTTGCTAGAAGACACAATTGAAGACGTGTCAATACACACCACAAGTACCAGCAGCAACAGGAACACTCTTTAAAGGTCCCACTTAAGCAATCCCATGGGGAGTTGCAGTGCCTGATCAAGACTGAAGCTCCCTCCCAATGGAATAGGCACCATCTCCCTCTGGCATTGCATTTGCTGCATAAGAAAGGCAAAGTGCTACTTTATATTGTCTCTTCTGAATTAAAATTCTAGCCAGAAGATGACCAATTAGCAGCTCTCACAACAAAAATAACCACTGAGGAAGAGGCAGTCTGCAGCTTTCATTGCTGTTACCTGGCCAAGCTGAAGACAACAGGGAACACCTCAACTCCCACATTACTGCCATTGGAAACAAAACCTCAGTGCAAGGCAGCCTGCACCTCCAGGAGATGCCTCCTCTGTCAGGAGATTAAACAAAGCCAAACCTGGCCACCAAAAGACTGCTTGCAGCACTACATTGCTCTGTCCAAAGCCAGGTTCTTGGTGTGATTTCTGCATTGTAGTGAGAATGGCCTGTGCCAGAGAGGGAGCTTGGAGGGTGCGGATCTGAACATGCAGCTGCACTGCGGTGGGAAGTGATTTGCCTTCCCCAACCCTACAATGAACATAAACGGACAGGGAAAAAGCAACCAGGATGGTCTTGTCCAAGCAGGGAGAACCTGGATAAGCAGCAAGTGTCTGGAAGGAGTGACAAGTCCACACTTTTCTTACACCTCATTCTGTGCTTGCAAGCTGTTCCATCAAGCAAAGAAAGGAGGCAAACCCTACACAGCAGGCCTGCAAGAGGCACGTTTTCAAGGTGTCCTTTCTTTAGATGAATGGGTACAAGCTCACCTAAAGACTGATGTGAGAACCATTAGTACGGTCCGAGTCCCCCAGCACAGTAACCTCCCCAGAAACAGCTTCTGTGTCTGTCCCCAGCCCTCCAGTCCAGCTGACATGCCAAGAGAGCTCAGCTCCCTCCTGAGCCTTCCTCCACCTTGTCACAGCCCTGCAGTGAACTCTGCATCCCAGCCCTTTCACCAACACCCCTCATCATCCTCTGGCTCATCCTGGGAGGTCTCAGGCTTCCTTCACAAGTGCTCTGCAAACCTCCTGCCCACCTCAGCAGGTTCTACAGCCAGTACAGTCATCAAGAACAGGTCTTGCTGCTCCAGATCATCAGGCTGGGCTCTTCCTCCAGCTCAGATGAATACCAACCCCTGAGCTTTAACAGTACTTTTGGCTCCTACACCTCATCCCGAAGAGCTGATCGAGGAGGTTGTCAGTCCTCATTCTTCCTCCTCCTCACAGAGAGCTTTGATTCAAGATCCACTTTTCCAGCCAGAAGCTTGAATTACTCCCCAGTCATTCTGCCCTTAAAGAAAAGAGCCCACAAATAGTTCCTAATGCATCTGAACACCTCCTACACACATAACTGTTCGCTCCCTGCGTCACAAACAGTTCTGCCGCATTATCACAGGACAAGTTCTTTATCTTTCATTCGACTGGCTTTGTTGAGCTCATCTGAGAAAGCAACAAGGAAAACAGCCTGGGAGACTGGAGTGGAAAGCAGCAGAGAGCTCACCGTGTGGCTGTCCAGCCCGTTCAGCATGGGAGAGGAAGGGCCTGAGTCAGCCTAGGGATCATGCATTTATTTACGTATTTACACAGGGTTTACATATTTATGCTCATTTTATGCTCAGTGTCGGACACTCTGAAAAATCTGCACACGTACATATGCACAGGCACATTTTCCAACCAGCAGAAACAGAAGAAAGAATCTTGCTCCCTCCCTGACTCCAGGATCCAAGAGAAACAGGTCGTGAGCAGCTCCGTGCTAACCTGAACGACCATCAGATCTCCAGGCAGAGAGGCTCTGGAGCCAACACACAGGTCACCCCTGTAGCCCATAACCACTCCCTGACTCTAGAAACCACAGCTATTTATAATTTTTGATATATTCATGTTTTTTTGTCCCCGACCTCTAAAGCACAGTAATAAACCACCACCCATCAATTCAGATGTTACTTGTGGATGTTTGATCTTATCATCCTTAACTAACAGCCCATTCTGTGCCAGGTAGAGACAAAGCTCATTATACACAAGCTGCAGCATCTTCAGACTGCTTGTCTCCTGCAGAGCCCTTGCCTGGCCAGCAGGGAAAGGCTCCAGGCAGTTTTGGATAGAAACCCACAATTATCAGCACACAGAAGTTGCATCTG
Source organism: Ara ararauna (assembly GCA_028858755.1). Classification (NCBI taxonomy): domain Eukaryota; kingdom Metazoa; phylum Chordata; class Aves; order Psittaciformes; family Psittacidae; genus Ara; species Ara ararauna. Next base: position 11,915,389 of record CM054380.1, on the reverse strand, counting down.
CTGAGTTAACAGGCAAAGTGACGCCTAGAGTGAGCCCGAGAAACAAATTTCTAAAACCAAGAGACAAAGAAGGAATGGTTCTGGCTCCGGGTGAGTGCTGCAATGTGCTGGGGCAAATGAGGTCTTTTGTAGCAAGTTAATCAACTGCTGAGCTTTATCACATACCTTCCTGTTTGCATCACTGCCCCACCTGCACCACAGAAGATGGCAGATACCCACATTACTCTCCAACTTCCACTTCTCAGTGGATCCCAAGTGATCCTGTGTGTATGACCACAGGGCAGTTCCCCCTTGCACGTGGGGAACATGCCATAGAAAAGGGAAGGACACGTGGGCTCGGGGGCTCCTTTCAATGCCAAATGCCTCAGTGATTCCCGATCCCTTCAGGAAACACAGCGCTTCTGGAAAAAGGACTGCTGTGAGCCAAGCCAAACGCCAGTTAGAAATTTAGGGTGGGGAATTGAGCACAAAGAATAACCAGCTCAAGACAAAGAGGAGAATTTGGGTCAGCAGAAATTACCATAATAACGTGGTTGCTGTGCTGTGCAAGCCTGAGGATGCTCTTGCAAAGAAAAGCATGAGGAATAAGCTGCTCCCAGCCCAGAATTCATCAGAAGAAGAGAAGCTTCCTAGCTGGGCATCAGATTCTGTGTGAATCTGGGGAGAAGAGAGTCCCTGACTGATGCACTCAACCCAAAACACATCCCAAAAACTGCACCAGTTTCAGCCTTCAGCAAGTGAGAGCCGAGAGAAAACAATTCCAATTTTGTGTAGCTGGAGGAAAGGACCAGCTGCCTCTGCAGCCAGGGATATCCACCTGCATCCGGGTGGAAGGACACCACCTCCTCTGCCTCCCTCTTTATTTCCACCCCACGCAGCTCCTGCTATTTTTTCTGTGAAGGACCCAAATGACAGGTTAAGGAATAAACCTCTGGCTGCTCTGGAGTCTGTCCCAGCAGAGGAACGTGGCTTCTCTCTTGGACACAGGCACTAATAAACCACTGGGGATTTCTGTGGTGGAAGAACTGAATTGCCCAGGAACACCGAAGCAGCACTCAGTGGCACAATAAATCTAACGGACTGACTCTCATAGCGACCCTCTTTGTCACACGGTTTCCTCTGTCACATTTTTCTCTTCGTAGCCCACAGGGAAACCACAGACCACACTGACAACCTACAAACCTGTCCATCAGGAGCCGGGCGACAGATAAGCCTGGCAGATACCGAGCAGAAGACATGCAGGAACTGTCAGCACACCCCAGCTGATGAGAGCTCACAAGTGCGCTTCCAGACCCGCACACTGTGCCCTAGATGGGACAGGGCATGGCACCATCAGGACCTCAGAGTTCCCATCTTCTCAGCCCTCGATCCTGCCAACTGCCTCAGGTGGAATCCTGAGCACACCCCTGGTGAACACAAACCCTAAGGCTCATTTGTATGGTTCTCTGGAACTGGAACAGCCAGAGAACAGCAACCCTGCTGCCTTTTATGCTGCCTTCTGTACTGCGCATGCTATACACCCTACATGAGCCAGGACATGAACCCGGACACGATGTACATGCTGTCTGAGCCAATAGATGAACCTGGATGTGCTACATGACCTGGATGCTACACATCCTATACAGGCCAGAATGTGAACCTGCACATGCTACAGACCCTCTATGAGCCAACAGATGAATCTGGTCATGCTGCATGACCTGAATGCACTATATGCCCCATAGGCCAGCATTTGTACATAGCATATCGTGCGTCCAGGAGATGAACTTGGACACACTATACACCGTGTATCAGCCAGGACATGGACCTGGATGTGCTGCATGCCCTGGACATGCTCCACGCTGTATGAAGCGACACGGGAACCTGGACACGTTCTTCGCCCTGGACAAGCCGCACACCCTGTGGGAGCCGGCAGGTGACCCCGAGCACGCCGTCTGCCCCACGCGAGCCCGTGGAAGCCTCCTCCCCCCGCGAGGGCTGGGCCCTCACGGCTGCCGGTGGCCGAGGGCGCGGGAGGTCTGCGGAGCCGCTGCCCGAGGCCCCCCGGGGCGGAGGCAGCGCTGCCTGCGCACACACGGGCCCGGGGCCGCTCCCGCAGGACGCGACCGGCGCGTAGGGCGGCGAGGGCAGCCCCGGGGAGGCGAAGGGTCCCTCCCGCCGCCCGCCCGGGCTCGGGGGCGGTGGGTGACGCGCGGAGGGGCGGTCCCTGCTCACCTGCGGCCGCCCGCGGCGCGGCCCCGGTCCCTGCCCTCAGCAGCGCCGCCAGGCGCGGGCCCAGGCCCCGCCCCCGCCGCGCCGCCGCCGCCGCCGCCATCCCGCGCGCTCCCGCCTCGCGCCGCTCCTCTGCCGGCGCCCGGCGATGGCGTCACGGGGGCGTGCGGGCCTCCCTGACGTCATGCGCACGCACACGCGCCGCCCTCGCGCTCGTCCCTCCCCGCTCGGTGCCCGCTCCCCGGGTGCGCGGTGAGGCGCTGCCGGGGGACAGCCGCGTGCCGCCCGCGGGGCTCCCTGCCCGGCTCAGCCCCGCTCCGCTGCGCCGTGTGACAGAGGCGCCAGGCCCGGGACGCCGCGGACAGACCCCCCCCGGTTGAAACCCTGTCCGTGCCTCCCCCGCCCCGCGAGCGCTTGCAGCGGGCGCCCGGCGCCGTTACTGCAAACCCGCCCGCTCCTCCCCGCGCCCCTGAGGGTGTTTCGCGGTTCGTGGCCCGGGTTCTGCTGTAGGGACCCCGTTTCACATGGCGGGAGCTCGGCTGACAGCAGTGTCCCTCCAGCCTCCCCGTGAAGCCAGGAAAGGCTGCGTGGGGCCGGGAGCTGCCTGAGGAAGCCTCCCTAAGCGGCGCCTTGGCCAAGCCCCCCCCCGAGCGACCCAGAAAATTGCTTAATATGTCGTTTTCTCTGAAATCCCTCATCTGCAGCTGCTCTGAGTGTAGATCAGTGAGGGCCAAAGGGCCGAGGTACCGGAGAAGGGTTTTGGCTGGTGTAGGGTTGAGAGAGGAAATGCACCGCTCTGCTGAGAGCCAGATTTGGAATGTGCGTGAGAGCAGAGCGTGGCCTCAATGAACACAGCTAAAAATAACAAGCCTGAGCGGGTCTCGTTTCAGTGAGTGCTAACCACTTCCAGGCAGAGATGAGGGCCTTCAGGAGGGAACTGTGACCAAAGAACAGAGGCAGCTTTGTAACCCCGGCTGGAAAAGCTACAGCACTCGAGCTCGCAGCTTATCTTTGGGACCGGGCGGACCCACGCGTTGGTTTGGAGGTTTGTGCGTAGGAAACACTTGCACGCAGTGGGACTCCTTAGTGCTGGATGTTACAGATTAGGCAGAACAAACCCAGCGTGAGCCCTCTCATCGCTCTGGCACTCTCCTGCTGGGCTGTGTTTCCACCTGGAACCAACCCCAGCCCCTCCTCGAGGTTCCCTGTGCTGCTGCCAAAACCAAAATGACTTCCGAGTCCATTTCAAACACTTCCCTCCTACCGCTGCTTTAATTGCTACCTCCAGCTGACCCCACAGCACTCCTGAGCATTGCTCTGCCCCACCACAGAGCTCTTGTACCTGCTGTGAAACACCAGAACCCTCCTCCTCCCTTGCCATGGGTCTGGCCATTAAGCTGTGAAGTGTGGTGCTGGAGGGAAGGCTTGGGGATTGCCTGGGGTCTGGTACAAGTCCTCCCCTCTGCCCAGGCTCCCTTCAGTCATCTGGTGGTTGGAACTGACCGGCACCAGTTGCTGCCCAGGCAGTCCACTGGGGAGATCACCCTGCTCCCCATTTTAATGGTGATGCAGGAAGGACACACTGCTCCCACACAGCAGCCTGTCTACTCGGCAGTGCTTCCCCAGCTCCAAGCTCCATGGTGGCTGCCTGATCTTCACTGCCCTGAGAAAACCATGGGCTGTTATTTGCTTTGTAAGAAGCACCCGCTGCACAGCAGGGTCACCTTGTAGGCCATTAACTTCACTTACTGCCATATGCTACCACTGACTTGAAGGAACACTACGTGTTAAGGCTGCAGAGGCTGCTTCTGGCTCCCAAGATGGTGACTGATGGGGAGTTTGGCACTGGCTGTACCCCAGCAGGAGAGCTGCTCTTCCTCAGCCTACCACTGCAACCAGCGCTCACCCCTTCACTCTAATGCATCCAGGTGGAAGGCCAGAGCAGGGAGCACTTACACCAGTGCAGCAGGCAGATCTCTGGCTTGATGGGACAGCAACAAGCAACCAAAGTAGTGAGCCTCAGTGGTGTGTCTACAGCAAGAAGAAACACGCTCCCAGCCTGATGTGGTGGCAGTGCTGGTGGACATCCGAGGAGGAGCAGAGAACCACACCTGCGGTTCAGCATTCAGATTTAACCTTGTTCCCCTGCAGAATTCAGTAAGAGGGAAGGTCTTGGCCACTCCCTCCGGTGACAAAGATCCTGCACTGCTCTCCACTGTGGTGGTGTGCTTCTAGGATTCTGCTCCTTTATGACCAGTACCTCCCCCATCAAAACACAGATCAGATGGCTGTCCAGTCTTCAGATATGCTGAATTTATCAATGCCCAAAGGAGACAGTAGTGAAGCCCCCAGTTCTGTTGTGGCTGCACACCAAGCCCAGCCCCTCCTGTTTGACTTTGCATTTCCCTTTGCTCCCTGGTAAAATACCTGCTCTTACCCGAAACAACTGCTCCAGCAAGCTGGGATTGTCACATGTAAATCCATCCCTTGCTCTGTGCTCTCAAGGTACTTCAGGTGGTATTCTGGCATTTGCTTTCCATCAGGAACAGGAATGCATGAGAGCCACACCTCCTCTTTGTGCTCCAGCCAGGGCTCAGTTTATCCAAATCCAGACACGGTGATGATGATTTTAAAATGGATACTACTTAAAGGTATTAGTGAGATTGAGTGCTGTTATCTTAACCTTGGCTGTCAGGCATCGCTGATCCTAGTGGGCACCAGCCAAGTGGAACCATCCTCCAGTCCAAGCAGTTTTACCAGCTTTTATTAGAAACACCAGCACATTTCAAGTTTCCTCTTTTTGATCACAAATATAGTATTTTTCCTCTTTTTTTAAGTACACAGCATGAGACACAGCATCAGGGCTTTCCATCTTTTTTTGTTCTTTTTACAGCACTTTCTTTTGGACAAGCTTTGGGTTAGTGTTCACTGACCTCACCCCAGCCCCAGATTTTGACATCTTGAATTGCTGAAGACAATGGCATGGGCAGATGAATCCAATGGTGGTGAAAAAGATACAGCAGTGAAGAGTTTGCCCGAAAAGTTTAAGCGGAGACCCTCTACAGTTAAAAAGAATGAAGCAGCGCCACAGCACACTGCTCTTTGCACAGGATGGGGATAAGAGTTCAGAGAAATCGTTCTGCTGTTCTCCCCCCATCCTGCCCCAACACTGTGCCAATAAAACCGGTAAGGCTGGAGGAAGCCAGGAGTGCCCGGTGCTCCTGCTGGAGAGGGATACACCTTCCAAGGTCTGCTGCAGATCCTGTGCCAGGAGTGTGTAACCTTACAGGCTGAGGGGTGGTGGTTCAGACCAGCCATGTTTTTAGCTCACACCTACAACTGGGAAAGCTTCCCAGAAGCTTTTAGCTCCGAGAAAGCAATTCACTGGGGGGGAGGAGGAGCAAGTAGCCCAGGGACATGAGGGCATGGTGACAGGATATTAAAGGGAACATGTACATGATTTGTTATTTTTTATTCCACAGAAAACCCTCAAATCTAGACTCAGAGTTAACAGCAGAAAAATAGTGTTAAAGTCAATAGGTTCATATTTTACTGTAGACTAAATAAATTAGCCTAGAATTAACTCAATACTCTCTATTTTCCTTTCATTGGTGATCCTTCTCTAAATTAATGCAGTTTTTAAAAAGCAACAGCTATTAATAATTTATTCCAGTTAACCCTTATGGATGAACACCTGCAAATAGTCAATGGATGGGAACCAATCCCCTCTCCTCTCCCTCCCCGAAAAGGAAACAATCACTAAAGGGTGTTGTAAAAGAGACATGCTACCTACAATACTCCATGGATCGTGCCACTCCTACCACTGCCTCTGGCTGCTCTGTGTAATGAGTGAATATTCATAGCTATGTCTTACAAAGAACATGATCCAAAAAATATATAAATAAATAAAAACCTTAAACATTCTTACATGGATTTTAAAGAACAGAATACATGTTAAAAACTTCAGTAATTTATATCGATTTTAAGCAATACTTTATATACAATGGAAAAAAGACATGCATAGTCCAAATACAATGTTGAAAACAGCATTTTCATAACAAAAAACCCAAACACTAAGTGTTAATACCATGTACATGAACTCAAGAAGGACCACCCTTTTTGTCTGTTGCACACAGTTTATTTAACAATATGATATTATAAGTAAGAAATGAGTTTTTTTTGTTGTGGTTTTTTTTTTCTTTTTTTTTTTTTTACCATTCTATACAGTGATTGAATCTTCTTGGATTTTCTTGTTTATAGTAATTATAGCGCTTGCATGATTTACACTAGAATTGCTTTTCCTCATTTCAAGTTTCACACAGAAGAAAAAGAAAAGAATGCTTCTTCTCTATTCAAATCAGCACGGTCTAAGAGTGATCATCCCTATTTTCATCTAAAACCAGTTTTATCAGAGAAACAAAGCAACAATTTCTACATCTGCAAGACAAGGATTTTGGCATTGGCCAATGTGTGGTTTTGTGTGCAAGAGTCCATTCCTATCTTCCCAGGGGTAATACTTCAAATGTCTGCAGAGTTCGCTATAGAAAAACAAAAATCTTCCCACAACGTGTCAAAGTTACCGGGATACATTATAATGTTGCATTATTTCAGGAAACAGTTTCTGAATATTATTTTTTTTCTTCTTTTAAACGCAAATGTTTAAAGTCTTGAAAATACAAATAAAAAATATGAATATAATGAACTTGTTTTCCCCATTAAAAAAAAGGTATGAGTCAACAGCAACAAAAAAATAAAAACCAAAAAAACCCACGAAAGAGACCAGATATTTTAACCGCCTGGCTTTAACAAAAAAATATATTCTTTGTATTGTTTTTTTCTCTTTTTTTTTTTTTTTTAAACAGCAATTCATTCTTCCATGTGTAGGAAGCAGCAGTTCCATCCAGGATTCAAAACCACCCAGATGTCTGAATTTTCAGTACAAAACGTCCAAGAACACGAAAGGAAAAACAAAAAACGAAACAAAAATGTGATGCTCCCATAATGCTACAAACCCTCCACAAATTTTTCTAGTGTGTCCCCGGTGGTGTCACCGACCAGAGACAATTCGTTAGACAACGCACTCCTGTTCGGGGTGTTTAGTTGTGGAAGCATTGCACTCTGTTCTGGGTTGCCCAAGTGTCCCTGATCCATGGAGCTAGCCATAGTAACTGCGAGTCCTGGGTGGGGGGAACCAGTCTGAGGAGAGACGTGGTGAGGTGACGGTTGGGGCTGTATCCTGGGTGATGGGCTGGAATGTGGTGGCTGGGACTGGGGACGGGGAGACTGAACGGGTGCTGGGGACCGCACCTGGTTGCTGAGGGAGGTGGCAATCTGCTGGCCAGGGAGATGAGACGCCTGCGGTTGTCCTGAGAGCATGTGCTGCTGCGGGCTCATGGGGTTAGGCTGCCCGGGGGACCCTATCTGCTGCTTCATCTGCTGCTGTTGCAGGATCCGCTGCTGCAGTGCTTGCTGGATGTTGGGCGTGCCGTCAGCCCCCATGCCAGGCTGTCCCATCTGGTTCAGCTGTCCCATCTGAGCCATCTGTCCCATGGAACCCCCCTGTATTGATATATGCTGCTGCATCCGCTGCTGCTGCATGGCTTGAGGGTAACCTCCTGGTCCTTGAGGCTGCTGGAACTGGTTATGGCCTGCCATCCCTCCTGCCATGCCAGCCCCTCCTTGCTGCTGCTGCTGTTGCTGCTGCTGCAGTAACTGCCGCCTCAGTATCTCTCTGTACTGTGGACTCATGTTTGCCATGCTCGGATTGTGGCCAGGGTTCATAATGTTGATCGCTTGCCCCTGGGGATTCATAGCTCCTATCCCTTGCTGCTGGGGTGGAACATTCGGTCTCTGCACTCCAGCTTGCATCGCGTTCATGTTCTGCAATCCTGCTTGTGCGTGCATGCCTGGCTGCTGCATGCCGGTCTGTGGCTGCTGCAGCCCCGGCTGGGGCTGTATGCCTGCCTGTGGCTGCATCCCAGGCTGGTTTGCCACATATTTGGCTGTTCTTTGCTTTATAAAAGCTGCCATAAGTTGAGGGTTGGACTTTAGGATATTAAGAACCTGCTGCTGCTGCTGTGGAGAGCTTGGTGATTTCAAGGTCCTCAGTAAGTCCTGAAGTGCATTTGGGGGGATGCTGCGGGGTGGCTGCTGCACACCTGGCATCCGTGGCCCAGCCACTGCCTGTGGTGTTGCCATTGGCATAACGGGTCTTGCCATTCCTGGCTGCATTGGCTGCTGCTGTGGCATGGGAGGTGACTGCCACTGCCCAGGCTGCATGTTGGACATCACTGGACCACTTACAGGGTTGGGCCGGGGTACATTCATGCTGACTTGCTGCATCTGGTTCACTGAACCCACCGCTGGGTTTACTAGCCCTGGGCGACCAGGAGGCAAACCATTGTTAATGTTGTTGACCCTGTAGAGCTGCTGCTGCTGCTGGGCAGCTTCTCTCTCAATCTGCCGAGCTGCTTCCACTGCGGCTGGTGGAGGCTGAGCCGGAGGTGGGGGTGCAGAAACTGGGTTTGCAGGTTTTCCTGTTGAAACAGTAGTAGGGGGCTGAGTTCTCGACACACTGGGAAAGCCAGCCGGTGACATACTTACAGGGGAAGGCTGGGGCTGGGGAGGAGGCTGCGGTGTTTGCGGTGTACTTGGCTGCTGTGTAGGGGTACCAGGTGTTGCTGAGGTAGGAGAAGGCAAACTTTGCTGAGGCACGTTTCGGGTGTTCATGGTAGCCATCCTTCTGCGCATGAGCTGAGCCTGCTGCAGGCGATGCTGGATCTGCTGCTGCCGAAGCTTGTGTTTGATATTGAGACAGAATGGCACAGGGCATTTGTTCTCTTGGCAGTGTTTGGCATGGTAGCAGCAAAGAGCTATGAGCTGTTTGCACACTGGACAGCCACCGTTGGTCTTGCGCTTGCAGCCCTTGGTGTGCTGGACAACCCGTTTCATCTTCTGGCAGGATGGCAATGAGCAGTTTGCATTGCGGCACTGACAGGCATGGACAAGGGACTGAATGCAGCGCTGGATGCTCAGTCGTCGTGACTCCTGGGGGCTCTTTGACTGCTGCTCTCCTTGGCTGTTGCTCTCATCATCCAGACCCAGGCCCCACTTAACCATCTTGTGGTCATGACTCTTAGTGTTGTAGCAGTTAATGCAGAGGTCGTAGTCCTGCAAACAAAGAAAACACAGAGTTTGGTTGTCTACAGAGCACTAACCGTACCAGGAGAAGATGAGAAAAGTAGGAGGGGTGCTGGGTGAGCAACATGAGCCTCGTGTGGAAGCACACCTTGGGTTTCAGTGGGTACACATGCACAGAACAAAAGCAGGACAACAGCCATGAGCTGTCAACAGCCACCTGTTTCAATTCATACCTCATACGCTGAGGGAGAGAAGTGGCTGTGAAGCCTGGAGAGACAGCAGGAGCGGACCTTTGGGGCAGGGAGTATGGGGTGGCTGAGGGCAGAAGCCACATCAGCAAAGTGAGCCCACAGTCACAATCTTGGCTACTATCAGTAACAACACACTGAGGGGCTGTAATTGTGTCTTCATTTTATTACATGAAGACTGGCAGGAATTGTTTTTTTTTTTTTGTTGTTTTTCCCCTTTTGATGAGAGGAACTTTTCTATGATGTCTACCTGGGCAACATGCAGAAGGAGAGCCAAAACCTCCAACTAGTAAGACAAATTTACTGTCACTGCCTAAAAGACTGGGTTTGACTCTCCGTTTAGCTATTCTTAGTGTAATTACTGACTACCCTGAAATATGTATTTTTTTTTAGATCTCTAAAATGACCCTCAAATCGAGTGTAAGTTTCATGCTATGACAGACATAAACCCGAAAACCTGCTCACAACCCCCACAGTTTTGCTGCCCTGTCCTTTTTTTGGCTGGAGGAAGGGCACTCCCTGACCCAGAAGTACCCAGAAGAAGCCTAACGGCCATACTTGATTCCATACTTCCACCACTTAATTCCCCCAGTGTGTATGATCCATTTCCTTCAGACTTGCATCAAGAAGCCCTGTTCACTGCTTTCCTCAGAGGGATTAATTAAGACTTCCACCACAAACCTGGCAATAACTTGCACTAGGCTGCACTTATTCAATTTCCTTCTATTTTTTGTGTTCAACTACAGCCAGAAGTCATCACAAGTCCTCCAGAGGCCACCTCCTCCTCAAGTCCACCAGTATAACTCCACGCATAATTGCTCTCCAACATAGTTCAGTGGAATTGATCTATGCTGTAGAAGTAGCAGTCACTAAAAGCATTGAGCCAGGTTAGGAAGCAATTATTTGGTCTGATCTGAAGGGCAGGTAACCACTAATGCTGGGCTGAAGAGACAACGATCAGGAGTTGTGGCAGCTCCTTGCTCAGCTTTGCAGCAACCCAAATGCACACCCACTGTGCTCCTTACAACGCATGGTACCACATACAAAGCAGAACAAAAGCTACCTTGCAGAAAGGTACACTAACTTCTCTTGTGGACACCCATGTAATGCGGATGAGCTAGTGCCCTGCAGATTCAGGTTAGTCTGAATGCAGTCGTACTCCACCACTCGGTCCTGAAGATCTTTAACTTAAAAACTTGTCTATACAGAGGAGCTATAGTGCAATAAGTGATGCAGCAGTAGCCATTCTGGAGTACTGGTGTTTTCCATGTCAAGAAACTAAAAGCAGTTAATGTAGAGAAAGAGGTACCCCACTGTGGCCGTCACCTTCCCTTAAGGATTAGCAGCCCTTTTATCATGATAGGCTTAATCTGGAGGAACTTTGGGCAGTATAAAAAAAAAAAAAAAGAAGTCCCACCACAAACCCTCAAGCTCAGCTGTAGGGCAAGAGAGAGCAGAAGTCTCTGGTGTTAGCCACCTACCTCACAGACAGTGCAATGCCACCTTGTTTCCACATGATGTTTGCATTCATTGCACGTATAGACAAAGCGATCCTGCCCTTGAGTATGTAGTTCTACCAGCATGCAGAGTGTGGACCACTTGGATCGGCGCAGTGAGGAGAACTCCCAGTGCTTATCTCTGGCTAAGGTGAGGAAGGCATCTCGCCCATCCATCAAATCACAGCTAAGTAATGGATCAGGGTCCACAATGGGAGGCAGAGTGTTAATTACAGGCCCAGCATGTAAATGAATCACAAAAAAGACCTGCAGATAAATGAGGGAAAAGTAAAATCAATGAGGTTAGATCATCTTGCAGGAAAAAGCCTATGTTCTGCTGCAGCAACACTATGCTACAAATGTCATCTAATTAACTTAGTTTAGGCTGATCTCTTCCAACATATTCTTGCACAACAGAAGATTCTAGTGCAATCACAAGCTTTACTCCTCCTGATTTTTCAGTTCTGCGTATCATCCTACCTGGATTTACAGGAATAAAATAATCCCTTTATACAGTGTATTCTGACAGTACCTCTTTATGCTTCTCCATAGTAGCATACAGCTTCTGAGACAGATCATTGGACACGTTCGGCATGCTGGGTTTCTTCTTATTAGCTCTGCTGATGCTACTCTTATTCTTGTTTGTTTTTTTGTTGTTCTTTTTCTTGGCATTTTTGCTGTCACCCTGGCTTCCCTGCAATAAAAGCACAGGAAAGATGTTACACTTAGAGCTCTCTCCCATTCACTGTAGCTGAAAGTGAAACGCTTTCACTGTCAGTAATAGAGCTTTGTTTCAATGTCTGAAAATCAGCAATACTGTGTTAAATATATCCTATCTTCCAGGAAAAATCAAAAGCCAAACCGGCAGGCAAATTCAAACACTTTTTTAAAAAAATCGATATTTAAAGTATGCACATACATTAAATAGTTCCTATTTTACACTTTTTTTTCCCCCTTCTCAAACACTGTACTTCAACTTCCGCTGCTTGCTTTACAAGATCTCATAGATATTTGATGATAAACTGAGTTACAAATAAAACCAACTTAAATTCCAGAAGTGCAGTATTTTGCTTCGTTGTGCATTTGGGGTTTCACATACTTGCTTGAGCTCTCATTTAATGCATGTTTCTCTGTATTGAACAAATTTAGGGTTAGTACACAGATCAAAACATACAGGATGTAATACTAACAAAATACATTATTCTGAAGACTTACGACTGCATATGCAACTCCAAAAAAAATGCCCCAAATCCCCAAAACCTTCACTTGTGTCTAAGTTACAACAACGCAGACCACAGTGACCATACACTGAATACTAGATGTAAGTAAAGAGTAAAAAATAGCAGATGATGCTATTTAGATGACCTGTGGAAACAGAAATAACTTTTAGACTTCATGTCCTTGAAAAATAAAAACCCAAGGTCTCAGCAGGGAGCTCACCACTCAATACAAACCCCCTCTCTAACTGCTAGAATATTAAAACAGGCTACTGAAATACTCTGATATATATATATATATATACACATGCAAGAAGGTTTCATGAACACTATGTACAAGCAAACACAGGCTTTATTCGCAAGCACATTTATTCAGAGAACATGAAAATATTCCAACTGAAGCAATTATATATATATATATATACACACTGTTGCTATCCTTCCATTCCATTAATTAGGTTTAGATAGGAATTGCTTGTCCAATCGTGTTTTCTCTGTAACTAATTTTATGAACTTTTTGACCAAACCTGTTTGGAAAGTAAAATTATACTATTTCATGGGAAACCAGACAGAGCTCCAAATGATTTGAAGGTGAATACCTTCAAATGAGTTATTGCACATTCCCATCTCTGCTTCTCTGCCACCCAGCTGGAATTAGGGCATGTCCTGCTTTGCCTAAGCATTTTACAGCACTGATAGATTTGAAAGTTTGAACACCAAAAGGCAGAAGAGATTGAAACTTAGGTAATAGCTTAAGTTTTTTTTTCTACTGCACCTTTAGCGAGTTTATATTTGATCAATTGTGCAAAGCTATTCCAACATAAATGGCATTAAGTGGGAATATAAGGAAGTTAACAGTCAAGGCTACATCTTCTCGCTTTGGGCAGACAACCTGTACCAGTTTCACAGTTAGCTGTGCTGGGCTTTTCAAAACACCTTTTTTTCCCCTTTTAGACGTAGAGATTTACACTGGTGTTTTCACTGGAAGGGCATGCTATGATTTATTGAAAGTGATACTGTTAGCAAAAGAGGACTGCAACTTAAATTCCAAGCCTTCTCTTTCAGTTACTTTTATACTGCTGTGTTTGTTGAAATATTTCAGTATTAATTAGTTACATTTAGAAGCAACAAGGTGAAAACTATTAACTTGATGGTTCTATAAAGAACATACCAAAAGCCCTATAAGCTTTGAAGGAGCCGCTAAGGTTTAATGGAAGGAACTTTCTGACCCAATGAAATTGATGGATTAAGGTCTACCACGCCACATCAATCCCATGCAATACATACTGTATGCAAATTACCATGGCATCTAAGCTGAATGCAGTTTTCCCCCAGCTAAAGCTTTTGGTTCCACCTCAAGCTGCTAGAACTTCAGATTTTCCTACTATATTTATTTTCAAAACACCTTGCTGCAAACCACAAGTAAAGAAGTATAAAAGTGCCAAGACCATTTGCTTACAGATACAATCAAGACAGGAATAAAAATGAATCATGAAATTCCAGCCAGGACCCTGAAAAACTAAGTTGTTGAGTTTTTTGTTTTGTTTTTGTTATGCACAAAGAGAGAGTGCTGGCGAAGGAAAACCACCACCAGGATCAATGTTTCACATCAATGCAAAGCTTGCAATGAATACTTTGAAATTTCAACCTCCTACAGTCTCAAACAACTACAAATTACCTTTGTTTAAATAAGAGCAAAATTTAATCCAGCTCTGAAAAATAAAGCATCTTTCAAAATGCAAATACTGAAGGTGACACGCAAAGGTGCGAACCGGAAGCTCAACCAAATAACTGTAAACAAATGTACAGTGATGATGCAATCCAAAAGTGGCTTAAAAGATTTCTCTGAGAAAGAGATGCTGAACAGAAATAACTTCTGACTCTGTTAAAAGTACAAAAATAGTAAGTCATCAGTATACTATTACCTAAGAGGAAAATCAGAAATTCAGTTAAAGGGAACCCTGATTTAACAACTGATGTGAATGACCCTCTTTTCTCGTTTAATGGATGTGAATGCTCTATTAAAGAGTTAATTGTCAGCTTTGTGAGCCAGAAGCAAACATAGCATATAAAGTTAACTCACCTCTGTTGTTTCACTAGCCGCAGTACTTTCTTCCTTTTTCCTTTCTTCCTCTTCCTGCTCCAACTCCTTAATGCTTTCTTCCAGCACATTGGGCCAGAAATCACCTTCAAAATAAGGTAGCTCCTTGGCACTTGTCAGCCTGTCCTCAGTTGCTTGTTTGAAGATGTCCTGTTAAGCATATCACACAATGCCAAGAATAAATAAATAAAGACTGCTCAGGAGAGAGAGGAGAACCAGAGATCTAATCCAGTGGTCCACTGAATGGCCGTGTCTCAAAGCCCACAGCCCACCCCTGGCAGGTCTCCTTTTCTGGGTGCTGGTCAAAACCTGGCTTGGCAGTATTGGCCCTCTCCCTGTTTCACCTCAGAAAGACAGCTGCTGAGGCTCTCCTGGACCCCCACCACGCGATCAGTTCATGTTCCTGACATGATGGGAGAGACTACAATACCCCTGGAATACCTAACCACCCCCTCCCTGGTAACTATGCCAATTAAAAATGAAGCCTATAGTGCTTGGCTTATCCTACACTGGACAAGAGGAGGAACTGTTCTAGTGACAGCAAGTGTGTCTCATCCAGCCCTTTCCCTTACAAATTTGAAAGCACATGAAGCACTGCAATGCATGTGGCTGGGCTGTGCATCATAGGTGCAATGAGCCTGGTAAGTCCAGAAGAATTGCTGAATGCACTCTACATCTACTACGCAGAGGAATCCTGAGGTCTGGTTGTGGTAGGGGGACCGTGTGCAGCCTATGTCCTTCACTAACGGCTGGCTGAATCTCTGGGGCCACCTGGACAAAAAGACTGGGGACCACCAAGAGGAACAGGTATTCTGAAAAGGAACAGGTACTTTATACAGTTGTTCTGGAGGTGGTTTTTTAAGGTGCACTGTGTTTAACAAGCACATACAACACAAGCCAAGTTTCTTGTCTGGATTAACTTCAAGACCACCTTACCAGAGACAGATTTTCTAGTTCTTTGCTATGCCAGATCAGATGACAAGGCTTACTATACATTGTTCTACTCCACACATTTAGAAACTGTCACTGGCAATCAAAACATCATTTTTTTCCAGCAATGTCACTACCATTAAGAAATTCTTGTGAATTTTATCACATAAAGAGTGGCAAATGCCACTTTTGCCATCTTTAACATATTTCCTTGGTTACATGTGCAATATTCTCCAGTTGTGAAAATAATCCTTCCTCAAGTGAAGAGGCAGTTTTATGAGCAGTTCTTCTGATTTTACACTTAGTGAGTCCAATATTCCACCTGATCCTTGATAATCACCAGAAGCAAACAATTTGTATAAACCTTAACGAGCCAAATAGTTCTTTGCCTAGAAGACTGCAGTGGAAGAAAATACACAAAGGAAGGCTCTTACACAGTTCCCTTAATGCAGAAACCAAACCTAAAGAACTCAGTCTGAAAGGCAGGACCAACAGAAAATCTAAGAAAATGAAGACCAGCTGAGAATAAAACCCCTTGTACAGCACTACCACAGCTTCATGCATTGCGAAACACTATTAGCTAGCTTCAAACAAAAGCTCATAAAAATTAATTCAGGAAGTACAGTAGCAAACCTTGTAGTCATGAATGATTCTCTCAGCAAACGCCTTGTCCAACATCTTCTTATACCACTCTTGCAAACGTTTGGGTTTGGGTATTTTCTGATCAGGTGGATGGCAATGAAAAATATAGTCATCTCCTTCACTTGGGGGACAGGCCCAGATATGCCCTGTCACATACCTGCATTTCACATACAAGGAAGAAGTCTTAATCATCCTAACATCTTAAAATTAATTCAGACAAACTGAGATGCAAATCGGCACCTCCTCCTTTTCCTTTCTCTTTGTAACAAATGCTGAGGCAATAACCTCTATCATGCAAGAGGTGAGAAAAGGCCTGGGATATAATAATGAAGCTTAAACATCAAGTGAACCTCTGATAAAAAAACCAATATGCTGTCAGTTTAAGAATCCTAACACCAACTTATTGATAAAAGTCCAAATTTCTCCAGAGAGAAATTTGCCTCTCCACAGGGGCATTTGTTCCATGCATCTCAGAGAGGGCAGAAGAGAGACTATCCCAAGTCAAAAGCTACTTAGTCTCCTGGATTAAAAAAACAATACTAAGAAAAAGAGTTTCTTTCTTTACAAAGATCTCACTTACCCAAGTTTCTTCACATACTCCAAATATCCAATGAGGATTTCATGATAAACTGCAGTTCGGAGACAACGGGGGCGGAAGAAATGAATACTATCTAGATATGATATGTACACACGCCTGTAATAATGAGAGAAGAATGACGGAAAATCATGTATGGCTGAACATCTGTTTTGTCTGCTGAGAACTGACTTTTATATTAGATATGTATCCAGCCAGACTGAAAAAATTAATGACATTATTTTAATGCATATTTAGGCATCTTAACATGGTATGAAGACTTCTCAAAAGCAAAAGATGGGTAGCATTTTTTCAGAGAGCAAGAATACAGAGAGGCAAAATTAAATACAGAATACAAAAAATTGTAACATTTTTGCTGTGGTATTTGTTTTCCCCTCCTAAGTCATCTGCAGTCATACACAGGACTTATTTGTGCCACAGAATTGAAACATCTTCTGTATTTGTCCAGTAAATGTAGCAAGATGATCTCTGTGCAAGAACCACCAGTATAGAATTTAAAAAGTACCTTGTATTTGGAGGGGGGCAATCCGAGCCATACTCCTGTACATGCATGCCAAAGAAGCACACATCAACTCCATCTATCTCCTCAAATGCAAACAGAGCTTTGGTACGGTAAGGGAAAGATTCCGACATCTCACCAGAATCCACGAATCTGAAGAAGGGTGGTACAAAGAGGAACAGGAGTTAAAAAAAAGAACAACAAAAAACAACAACAAAAAGCCAATTATTAAATCAGTGTCCAACCAGAAAGAGGAAATTCTTTTCAACTTTATTTTTAACTTATGAGAAATATTCATGCAGAAGTTAAACATGGTCAGATCAGAGCTGCATAAAACAGGGAACCCTGTTACTATAAAACTCATGACAAGACAGTTTCCATACAGTTACCATGTGAATGAAGAGGCAAGCATTGAGTGCAAGAGCAAGCCTTGTAACATGGTGCAGAGAAGAAAACCTGATGCATTACATTGAAGTAATGTCATGTAAACACTGTCTTTGTGAATTAAATCCAAAATACTTCACAGAATAAACATTTTATGCTTTTCCTTTATGATGAGGCAAATGAAAAGTAACTACAAAAAGCTAAGGTATTTATAGAAACACAATAAACAGAAGGAACAGTAATGATGACAATCTCAGCTACTGCTCCAAACTAAACTATGGATTCTGTAATGCTAAACAAACATGGTCAGACTCTCTCAAGATTTCGTAATACAAAGTCATAGCATAACCAAAACCAGGATGTCCCTGCTACCCCTCAACAGTCGAAATACAAGTGTCATCTCTTCTCAGTTCATTTACTGCATACTGCTTTTTTTACCTTTCATCATCTTATAAATGCCTAAATTTCAAAATCATGCAAAAGGATTAAGGCACAAATTAGCACCATTTCAAGATTTTTATGCAGAGAGGCACCAATGCAATAATAAAAAAAAAATCAAGATCACATTTACTGTAATTAACAGAACTAACCTCGATTTCATTCCTGGTTTCACTTCTACTGTCTTATCTGAACTTGCTACTACTCTGACAAAAACCTCTCCAGCTTCAGGATGATTCTGTCGCCGCAAGAATTTGTTTACTCTGTCTTCCAAATGGTTTCCTAAACGCGTAGTCTGTAGCCCTAGAAATGAAGGGGAAGAATATGACAATGGAAATGTAGATGCTGGAGAAATTACTGTTAAGTCAGGGTGGTACCATGCTTGTAAGGTCTTTCAGGTTGCTTCTCTGTATAGAAGTAGGCTTTTTTCCCTTTGTTTTAACTCTGTATGAAAATTGGATGCTTTTATTTATGCAGCCAAAATTAAAAAAGTAAACCCACCCATGTTTTTAACAGAGCCGTAAGTGTTCACAC
Organism: Ara ararauna; assembly: GCA_028858755.1. NCBI lineage: Eukaryota > Metazoa > Chordata > Aves > Psittaciformes > Psittacidae > Ara > Ara ararauna. The sequence continues at coordinate 11,896,957 of CM054380.1, read as the reverse complement.
ACTATCGTGGAAGCTAAAACCACTATAGTGGGAAAATTACTTTGTAAGTGAACTAACAAACGCAGCTTTACATCGCATTTCTAAATTTGCAGGCTTATTTTACGAACACTGCAAATGTTTTCTCCTAACAAAAACACTATCTGGCTGTTTGACAGAGATTACATCACTTTATAGATCTGGCTCAATGCCACACCTTTTTAGGCAGAGGAAAGCAAATCAACAGAAATGAAAAGCCTTTTGACTTCAATGGAGATTTCATTGCTTTTTCTTTTCAAGAGAGCTTTTAGATTGAACAGTTACAGTAATCTGCACATAAAGCGTACATAGTTCTTGCACAGCGACAGAGGTCTTTAAAAGTTCAAGTACACACATTATCCAGATCCCCCCCTCTCGGTTTTTACATTTACAATTAGTTTTTGTAGGGATAGCTAGTTTTGTGGTATTACAGGATGTGACGGATTTCAAATAAATCCACAAATTACAGAAATTAAGTTGAAGATTTTGATTTAAATTAAGCAAATAGAAGCAGCACACTGTTTAGACTTGAAGACTTATGACTATTTCTCTTATCCTGCTGTACTTCTTTTACCAACTAGTATTTCTACTTCATTTTTACAGTCAATTTGCTGTCTTTTTCAAAGTGACAGTGCAATGTACAGATGTTTATTTTACTAAAATGCATTTAATTTTCAGCTCTCCATTGCTTCATTTTTCAATTTTCATTTGGCTATTGACACAAGGCTGTTGGTTCTTCTTCCTGACTAAGAGCTTGCATACAGAATGCTGTATACCTAATCTAAAAATTATTTTAGGCTCCACTACTGAGTAAAAAAGCCACATATACTCAAAGGAAGATCTCACTTTCCAAGGGACTTATATGCTTAAAATTCAATTATATAATCAGTTTATAGAAATGGCCAAATGTGGTAATCTTGTTTTACATCTTTTAGTCTGTCCCCTTGTCCAATGGGATTCCATGGCTATGACCAGCACAATACATTCTATAATTCTAAGTATCATTTACTAAGAGCCAATAATTAAACTTAAAGGCATGTTAAAGTAAAAATTACACTATGCCTTTTATCAATTCCAATACACTGGCCTTTCCCAGTGTTTCCTAGCCCAATACAATACATTGGGCTTTTCATATATACTAAAGGGGTCAATTTCAAGGGACATACAAAGGTTTTTAAAGAAAAATCTCAAATACTTTCTGAAGAAATTATTTCATTTTGTTGGTTTCTCAGAAAACAAATCATAATAAAAAAGAAACAGTTCAATTTCAGCTAATGGTTTGGTACATTTTTAGAAAGCCATTTTAGTTAACTCTGCTGTCTCGTTGTGTGTTCATTTTACCATCTTTTCAATGCTAAGCAGCCAAAGGATATCTGCTACCATATGCTGCAGTTCATTGAGACTTGAAAAATAAACAAAAAGACCAGGTAAGAAGATAAAAAGAAAGAGACAGCACTGTAAGAAAAGGAACTACAGTCACACATTGGGATACATTAGAATGTGCAAATTCTTTTAGAAAGCAAGTAGGTCTTGGTTCTTTGACACCTCTAACATACGTACTTCCAATAGAAGCACAGGTCTCAATGAAAACTGCAGTGCAAAATTGAAAAAAGGCATCCAAACCAGTAACAGCATAGAAGACTTTCAGACTCATTGAGTATCAAAGTTTTGTTGCAGTAGCAATGGCCAGACATTTCTTACAGCATGAGTGACTGGACAGATAGGAAGAACGTCAAACTTCTGGCTGTGTCTTTTTGGTGGGAAACTATTTTGGGTGACTTACTTGTCAAGGTAACTTTTGTCTTTGAATGTCTCTGCATTAGCTACTGGTTAAATAATATTTGTGATTTTCTTGGTAAGAAACATACTTCAAAAGTTAAGAATTTTCATAGCACAAGTTATCTGTATGCTGGTTTATATGCTGTATTTGGCATGCTATCAGTCAGGTTTATGCAACCTACTTGCGATGTGGTTAAGATAACCAATTTGACATAATATACACTAGGAATAAGAATGTTACCGTAACAGCTGAGCAGTAGCTTGCAGCTGAAGGATGTGCTAACTTGACTATCAGCAGTTGTGCCAGCATGCTTGAGAGAGGGTAGAAATATTGATGGTAATTCTGGAAAAAGCGAAATATAACCCCATTTTCAAGAAGGGGAAAATGGATGAGCCGGGGGACTACAGACCAGTCAGTCTCACCTCTGTGCCTGGCAAAATCTTGGAGCAAATTCTCCTGGAAGGCATGCTAAGGCACATGAAAAACAACAAGGTGCTTGGTGAGAGCCAGCATGGCTTCACTAAGGGGAAATCCTGCCAGACCAATTTGGTGGCCTTCTATGATGGAGCTACGGAACTGATGGACAGCGATAGAGCAGTTGATGTCATCTGCCGGGACTTGTGCAAAGCATTTGACACTGTCCCACATGACATCGTTATCTCTAAGTTGGAGAGACATCAATTTGATAGGTGGACCACTTGGTGGATAAAGAACTGGCTGGATGGCCTCATGCAAACAGCTGTGCTCAGTGGCTCAATGTCCAGCTGGAGACCAGGAACAAGTGGTGTCCCTCAGGGATTGGCGTCGGGACCGGTCTTGTTCAACATCTTTGTCAGTGACATGCACAGTGGGATTGAGTGCGCCCTCAGCAAGTTTGCCGATGACACCAAGCTGTGTGGTTCGGTTGATACGCTGGAGGGAAGGAATGCCATCCAGAGGGACCTTGACACGCTTGTGAGGTGGTCTGATGCCAACCTTATGAAGTTGAACCATGCCAAGTGCAAGGTCCTACACCTGGGTCGGAGCAATCCCAGGCACAGCTACAGGTTGGGCAGAGAAGAGATTCAGAGCAGCCCTGCAGAGAAGGACTTGGGGGTGTTGGTCGATGAAAAAATGAACATGAGATGGCTGCAGTGTGCACTCACAGCCCAGAAAGCCAACTGTATCATGGGCTGCATCAAAAGGAGCATGACCAGCAGGTCAAGGGAGGCGATCCTGCCCCTCTGCTCTTGTGAGACCTCACTTGGAGTATTGTGTGCAGTTCTGGTGTCCTCAACATAAAAAGGACATGGAACTGCGGGAACAAGTCCAAAGGAGAGCCACGAGGATGATCAGGGGACTGGAGCACCTCCCGTATGAAGACAGGATTAGAAAGTTGGGGCTGTTCAGCCTGGAGAAGAGAAGGCTGCGTGGAGATCTCAGAGCAGCCTTCCAGTATCTGAAGGGGGCCTATAGGGATGCTGGGGAGGGACTCTTCATGAGGGACTGTAGTGACAGGACAAGGGGTAACGGGTTCAAACTTAAACAGGGGAAGTTTAGATTGGATATGAGGAAGAAATTCTTTACTGTAAGGGTGGTGAGGCACTGGAATGGTTTGCCCAGGGAAGTTGTGAATGCTCCATTGCTGGTGGTGTCAAGGCCAGGATGGACAGAGCCTTGGGTGGCATGGTTTAGCAGGAGATGTCCCTGCCCATGGCAGGGGGGTTGGAACTAGATAATCTTAAGGTCCTTTCCAACCTTAACTATTCTATGATTCTATGATTAAGTAAAGCTTGTTATGGGGAGAGAGGGAGAAAGGAAACATGTTAATGTTTCAAACCTTCATTGCTCATGTTTGTTTTCAGGTCAGTAGTAAGACCAAGGTATTGACAACAGCAGGCCTTCCTTCCCTGTTCTTATGTTTCCACTAGAACACTGTTCAAGAAAACTGTTCTCAGGAGCTGAGCCCACCAGTGGATTACAGCTGGCAGCAGGACTCAATGGAAAAAGAAAAGGGGAAGGAAACAGAGATCAGGGGAAAGAAAAAAAGCACCATTATTTCCCTGTACAGATTTCCAAAGAGCAAAATGGTCACCTGGAACTAAATGGCTGCTTACTCAAACTTTAAGCGATGCCACAGAACAACTGCAGACATACAAGGAATCGCATACTTATTTAAGACAATTTACATTAATATATGCTGTACAGTCAGCATATAATAGAAGAGACATCTATTTAAAACAGTTGCCTAAACCTACATTTTAATTTCATAATTTTATTAGTGTTCTCTTACTATCTTAAACGATCTTTAACGATCTTTAATGAAGCTAACTTTAGTCTTTTTAACAATACTATCTTGCATGCGTCAGGTTACTCCAGAGACCGTTTTGATTACTGTAACCTAATACGCCTCATGCAGCACTATCATCTTCAAATTATCCCCCTTTGAATCTCTTATTATGCAATCAACCACACATGAAGTTATCAAGAAGTTTCATTATTAATGCAAAACCATGCTTTTATTACAATTTGGAAGATTCAGGCTTGCAAAGTCATGGTACGACAAGGTAATGCCCAAAATTTCCAAGGGCCAAAGAAGAACAAGGGAGGAATCGAGTGTTCCTGTAAGTTCTAGTTGTTCAAGTGTCTGAATCACCCTCTTGCTTTCTACACTCACGTTATTTTCATTCTCTGTGCACTGACATTGCATTTTCAATGCCAGTTCCTATTCCTTCACCACCACACAAGTCTGTATGAGTAAAAGTTATCAAATTATGTTCCTTGATCTTAAATGCATGTAAAGAATGCCTGTGTAAGGATTACTACGGAGACTGAGGCAACCTGACCTGGCATCTTTTCGTACGTTCTTTAGTACACGTTTCAACAATATTATGACAATGGTTACTTCCCAGAAAATGTAGACACATAATACAATTGGTTACTTCTTCTAGTGGACAGTTCCACTTTACAAGCAAAAGCTCTTCAAGTACATTAGTACTTGACATCATCACAGTACACCTGAAATGCAGCATAACTTGTTACTACATGTTATTTGAAGGGCACAAAGGTTACAGTAATTTACTACATTTTCAACACTACATGGAAACATGTCTAAATATAGTAAAGTGCATACAGCCTTATGTTTCCCCTGTTCTGTTTTCCCAACTTATCTGAATCTTAGAAAAATAAGAACACAGACACCAAATACCTCAAGCAGCATTAAAACTTACCACAAACACATAAAAGGCAGGTCTTTAAAACGTTGATTAGAATTCTGACAGCTACTAAAGCCTTGGGCTACACTACTCCCCATCTGCAAACATTCCTGTAGTGTTCATGGTGCCAACAGAAGGTCTCAATCAAAAGGCTACTAGGGGTGGCATGGAGAAGATGAAAGTTTAAGATAAAAATAGAAATATCAAACTCACTTTTAGCACTGAATTTGTTTTCTTTCCGTGTTCTACCAGTTTTCTTCAAACAATTATCACAGACAAACCTATTGAGGAAAAAAAAATTATTTTTTTTTTTTTTTTTACCAAAAACCTTAGTATACTCCCATTACTGGCCAGCTTAAACCCAGTGGTTGAACCCATCTCTCCCTTTTTTAGGGATTTCAAGCCTTTATGAGCTGTTTTAATTCTGCCAAGCAATTACACCTGCATTTGTGTTCTGCACTATAGAAACTTATCTCCAACCACCTTCCATTGTTTAGTAGTTTAGAAAAAAATCACAGAAACCTGAATCTATGAACAAGTTGGTTTCATGCAATTTTTATCTGAATATACTGAAATGAGACCCCAACCATCAAAAAATGTATTTAGAAACACTTTGTCCTTTTGTACACTGCTCTTAGAAGGCAGTGACTGCACATGAAAGAGCAAAGGCAGAAAGTCTTGATTATATAAACTACACTGATTATTATACAAAGGGGAAAAAACACTAACAAATATCTTACCCTGAAGGCCAAATAGTATCATAATGCAATACACAAATCTGGTGCATCTTCCGACCACACTCTTTGCAGTCAACAAACCTGAGAAGAAAAACAGCAACCACTTTTGTTGTTAGGCAAGCGATTTTCCAGAATTCACCAACAAAAGAAGGACTTTTCAACCTTTTGCTAAGAACTGAATCAACTTCAGCAGGCCCCATTTATGTGCCAGTTTAAAAAAACAACCACAAGCTGACTAAACGGTCATCCAATTTACTGTAGGTGTAAAAACTAGTCATTCGTGAATCACCATGCCAAGAGAACATGTATTAGCCTGTCCTTGCCTGCATGGGTCTGCTGTAGTTCTGTTGTCGTTTTTTTTTTTGTTTGTTTGTTTTTGTTTTTTTTTTTGTTGTTTTTTTTTTGTTTGTTTTGTTTGTTTTGTTTTGTTTTTTAAATAGCATGTCAAAATTCCTTTTCTGGATGGGAAAAAAGTTAGAGCTTTTCCAACTCAAGACTGTAACACCAGTGCTGAAGACAAATGCATCAGGGTCTATCTCTGCAGTCTCCCATTAAAGGTCTGTGGAAGGAATTCTATTCAGTATTTGCAGAGATGAGAAAATGTATTCTGTTTCAAACTGCCAGGGAACAAAGTAGTAGTAAGATAAAATGTTGTCTCGGCTAGTTAAGGACAGCAGGAAAAGTAGCACAGTGCTGCTGAAGGAACGCTCAACTTGGCTTTTACCAAACTTCCTGAGGGCACCAAGCACAAGGAAGGAGGATGGCTCTTTCAACTCAAGTGGAGAGAAAAATGTGTTTTAGAAGTCTAGCTAAACAGAAGAGGAAAATGCTGAACTTCCCCATGTCTTCAGGGTTTGGTGTGAAAGGCTCTATGACAGAGCGCCACTTTCAGGTAGTTGTGCAGTGCCTTGCAGAACACACCTTAGGAATTACTCAGATAAACAGAACTAGAAACTGCCATTAAAGCAGGTTCATGTTTTCCCCTTGAATATCAATACTAGACATCACATTTATATCAGCTTGGAGAAGAGAAGGCTGCGTGGAGACCTCATAGCAGCCTTCCAGTATCTGAACAGGGCCTGTAGGGATGCTGGGGAGGGATTCTTCATGAGGGACTGTAGTGAGAGGACAAGGGGTAACGGGTTCAAACTTAAACAGGGGAAGTTTAAACTGGATATGAGGAAGAAATTCTTTACTGTAAGGGTGGTGAGGCACTGGAATGGGTTGCCCAGGGAAGCTGTGAATGCTCCATCATTGGTGGTGTTCAAGGCCGGATTGGCCAAAGCCTTGGGTGGCACAGTTTAGTAGGAGGTGTCCCTGCCCATGGCAGGTGGGTTGGAACTAGATGATTTTAAGGTCCTTTCCAACCCTAACTATTCTATGATTCTACGATGCTCTATGAACTCCAAAGACAGATTCTGCAGCATGTTTGGGTAAAGAAGGGGGAAAAATTAAGGCTTTTTTAATTCACTGCCTGATTTCTGAAGTGCTGGCTAAAGGACAAGTAAAAGTGGTGAGATTAACTTAAGAAAAACTATGGCCTGGTACTTACGGCTCTGGATCTAGTGTATCATTTTTCTTCTTTTCAAACTGATCCTTAGAGATGGTTCTGGAGACAAAGAGTTAATATGAAAATTCAGTAGTACCTTTATATCAGCGGCCAAGACAATACCATGCTTTTCTGAACTGCAGCAAATGAGCAGACCTTAAGTCTGAAGAAAGCATATCATTTATTTTCTATTCAGAGGAAGCAATTCAGTTCATTGTAAGCTCCAGAAAGTAATTTTCCCATTTCACTTTCTTTGTAAATTAAAAGCAAAATAAGATACCCAAGTATACACATAAATTTAAGATCATAAAGAACAGGGGAAGCTATCGCCAGTAAAGCAGCCGCTTTCCAAAACAGCTTGTATTCCTCAAATCTTAGAGCTTTGGTCAGGTTAAAGACAAGCCTTTGGTTTCATGAACAAAAGCTGTATTTTACAAGGTGAGACATCAGGATTAGCTGAAGTCTTTAATTTGAAAAGGTAATGTATTAGTGATATTTATTTACACACCTTCCATTCCCCCCACTCCAACCACATTATCTAGTATCTGCTACCCCTGCAATCAGTCTAAGGGCAACTCTTGAGTAGCACAACTGGACACAAGCAACACTGTTTGGCACACACCTCCTATTAGTAAGAAATTAGACTTTTCCCCATGAACACCACCACTGGTCATGGTGTTTTACTATCATTATCCGGACTAGATATCATCCCTCCTATTTAAAAATATGGCATGCAGAAGAAAGGAAGCAACTTACGTTTGAGGCTGGGAAGGGTCATCACCCAGGGTGACATTCTCCCCCTGAATTTCAGTGAAACACTTCTCACAGAAGTGATACCTGTCAGCAAGAAGGCCATATTTGGGTGAACTGGTCCAGCACAACATACAGCCACCCAAGCACGGAGCCACCAACCAGAGCAGGGCAGATCACCACGACGAAAGGGGGGGCGTTGTTGGTTGATTGATGGGTCAGTGTGGACAATGAGGAGGAACAGAGGGAAGGGGAGGGCAGGATTAGAGAACAGGGGAGGGAACAAACAGCACAGACGTAAGAGGTAAGACGCAAACACCAAGACAACACAGAGCAGAAAGCCAAGGCAAAGCACAGATTAGCATTCGGTCTCATTTTAGACATTACTAACAAGTTGTCGGGTGTCAGATTCAAAATTTGGGGAGGATTAATAAAGTAGCTACCAAGTGCTACATTTGTATAGACTTCAAATTTAAGAATTTGGATTTGATTTGCATTACTTAGGAAAACATGCTCTTTGATTCCAGGCTTGCGACTGATCAAGTTTCTTTTGGGTAAAAACACAGCCTGTCAAAAAGCTTTAAGAACACATTTATTACAGATTTAAGTGATTAGAAAATATGCTGAAAGCATTTGCTGATTGTCAGTAAAAATTGTAAAAGCAGAAAAAAAAATCTATAAAAATATTAAATTAAAAAGTTATTTGACTATAAGATTAAATGTGACCAATTGCTCAGCTAATATTCTTTAATATAAATGAAACCAAATCCATACTCTAGACAAACATTTAACAGAAATGCAATTGTGGGTCAGAGTTTCCAGCCATTTATCTCTATAGGTATAATATATGTATATATGTGAACAACATTAAATATTGTACATACATACATTTATCAGGGTACATTAAAGATGGGGAATTAAGTTTTACAAATTGAGTGAGGGTAGGTACAATTTTTGGTCACCAGACCAAGAGCCAATCCAAGTTATACTCAGCAAAACCAACGCTGCAGTTTAACAAACCAAGCTGAGTAAATTGGAAAACAACTCTATGAAAATACAATCTGCATTTGAAAAAAATAAAATCAAAGTTACATGGATTTTGGTGGGGGTTTTGGGTGTGTTTGTTTCAGATGAACTGGAACCAAAGTTGTCAGGGTCATTAAAAATAAAATAAAACAAAGGAGGCTAAACGTTTGGAAAGGATATGAATTCACACATGAACAAACGTAACAAAGAGAGGCCAGAGCTGTAAAATGCAGGAAGGCCACAAAGGATCGCCAAAATAAAAGAGCTTTATGGAGGATCAAGAGTGAGAGAGTATAAGCAGCAATGGCAGCACAGTAAAACGCAGTTTTAGTACTCAAACACTAGAACTGTAAGAATGGTAAGTATAAAAAGCATCAAACGAGACTCAGTGTCACAATGAACCAACAACTTAAGGGATGAAGAACAATAAAAAAGGCAGCTTGCCCCTTCAAACACATACAGTTAAACTACTGGAATCCAGGTGACAGAACTCCAAGGCTGTGCTTTTCTGGAGGCACGGAAGCCATTTACAGGCACTTATTGAGATGTACAGAACTGCCTCCTGTGACACACACAGGCCATCATGTCACCATTATGTGTTTCTAAACCCTTGTGAAACACAGCGCAGCAAGCAGGATCGGGTCCTCCAGCAGCACCTGATGCATTAGGGAAAGACACTCTGCAGAGCAATCTGTGTCCTCCCCAGGCTGGAGCCAGGTCTGTGTTACCACAGCATAATTTACAAGAGCCTGAAAACTTCTGCAAACTCTGCCAGCTGGCTCAGGCTCGAAGAGCTGCTCTGCTAGCCAAGAAACACTTAAATGCAGCAGCACACTGAACACTCCCTCTACTGTGGGACTGCTACGAAGAGGAAAAAAAGGTGTATTTTATTCTAGTTAATACAGCCCATACTGACATATCCATGTAGGCATTTTACCAGGAGGGCAGCTGCAACTTTGACAGCAAACAACTGAGCTAAAATGCTCTGCTCCCTGCCCAGAGGGCTGATTGCAATTTAACTTGTGGCAGGCTGGCAAGTGACTTCTGGGTCAGCTTGACCAGAACTAAACACATCACCCTCCCAGGGAAAACCAAGCGTTTTGGAGCCGATAGTGCAATAGAACAAGGCAAGGAGGAAAACAAAGTATTCCAATAATTTGTAATCATTTGTAATGATAAATGTCTCATGGTTGTTACAGACCGATATTACAAGATAATTTCAAGACTGGATATTGACACTGCATATCTCATTTACACTAACTTCACTCACTTCGTACCCCTAATGGGATACAGTATAGTTTGATAATTAAAAAAACCCACTCCAAACCCTAAACATTACAAGTTCAGTGTGTAAAAGAATATAGAATTCTATGTCCTTTATTTTCTATAATATGCCTTTTTAAATTTTTCTTCAATTAAAAAACTAATTATTTTCCTTACTAACAGGTTGCTCCTTTTAAGAGTCAGATTGGGAAGGACTGAAACACAGAAGGACCTTCCCAAACACCAGAAAAATCCATGGTCAAGGCTCCTGTTAATAGTTCATACTTTCCTACATTTAAACAATCCCAGAAAAGGTTAATTCTAATCCATTTTCAGAATAATTTATGGGCTTTCAAAGCACTCATGAAACTGAGCAATGAGGTTGACTTCGATACTGGGTTTAAGTTACACTGCAGAATTCCAACTAGCTTCACCAGCACAGGTATTTTGCCCTCTGTTCATGCTGCAGCAAGCTCAGTCTTGCCAGGATGAGGGCTTCTGTTTCACAGTGTGTTTAAGCATGTGCTCCATATCCAGAGGGGTTCACAGGATTCCAGATCCTGCAGAACCAAAGCCTTAGCACTAGCAAGAGTCAAGCCTTAATGCATGATATTAAAATGAGGAAATAAAAATTGAAATACAGTGAAAGTGAGTCACCTAAAGATCATGAACATTTGTCCATAAAATAACCAAGGTAAAACAATAGTTATAACTTATTATGAATACGGACTCTCAGAATCGGAGGCTTGCTTGTAAATCACTGACTTTTGCATGTCACGAGAAATACTCAGCAAACCTCAAAGCATACAGTATTCTAGTTATAAGTGTCACAGAAAATCCAAAGAATGTACTTACTGCAACACATCAAAACCAAAAAACTTTTCAAATGCAGACTGTTCAGATGACTGATTCCCATTTATCAAAGAGTAACAGTATGGTTTCATACCCAAGGCCAGAAAATGCTCCATCTCTGCATTAACAGGTGAATTTCCAGATGTAATTAAGTGAATTCAAAGGAAATTCTAAATTAGTAATTGGATGTTAGTACTGATATGAAAAACCAATCAGTATTCTCAACTGGATAGTCACATATGAACTATATTTTCTGAACACTTAACCTAAACTTCTGCTTTACTATGGAAGCCCAACAGTTCTATACAAAAAAATTAACTTTTAATTACTGAAATGTAGTGCCAGAGTTCATTTATTCTGCGGTGCCTAGTAGTTGTAATTTAGGTATGTGATACACTGAGCTTGAAGAACACCCCATTTTGTCTGTTCTGCAAATGGAAAAAGTCAAACACATTTGAGCAGTTAAAGATCTGTTGGAAGGACAGAATGTGTTTTTCACTAATGTGCTACTTGGTTATGAAAAAACTAAGATCTGAAGATCACTATCACAGGAAACAGTTACTTTGACTGTTTTAGAGCAATACATCTGATGAGTAAGGGCTTTCTATGATCTGACAGCCCAAATGCACACTTAAAAATATGGTGATCGAGCTTTAGAAGTATTTTCTTAAAAAACCCAACCCAAAAAAAAACATTTATCGCTTGATTTAGTTGGCCCGAAAGAAAAAACCTCATATCACCCCAACTCAAACCCACCCCTAATCCCCAAACTCAACCCTTCCTCACAACATCTGGATCAACAGAAATCTACACCTACTTCTGTTCTGCTACTGGCCTACTGACACTTAAGACAGATCACCTCCTTTTTATTACTACCCTTTTAGACTAAACTCAATGTAAATAGGCTATCACATTTATAACAGGTAGGAAACTGAAATATTGCACTGCCGATTCCAGAGGAGCCCACTGCCCCATCAAGCCTGTACTTGCTAGCAACCAACATTGCCTTCCACTCAGTAATCCATATGATTAAACACTGACTTAAACAGGAAAAATATAACAGAAAAAAACTTAAATTAAAAATTACCCCTTCAATTATTCCTGAAGCTGCTTTTCAAATACAGCACTACCTAGATGCATAACATGGAACGTATCTGAAATTCTACCACTTTAGAGCTGGTATTTAAGGGTTATTTTTCCCCCACTTCCAGTATTGAGCACTACCTTTTTAAATGCACTTTAATCGTTTTATTTCTGCCCATACTATTTTCAGCGTTCGCAGTGGCTGTATAAAACCTTCTATGAGATCTCATGAATTTACATTCCTCCATGTCAGTAGCATCTGCCTCACAAAGGCCACCTAAAATCCAGCATACAATTTAAAATGACGCGTTTTCATCTCCCACACTGTGCTGCTTCAGCTAGGTTGTACACAGCAGTCTCGCACTATCTTACAGCATGTTTGGTGATGTCGGGATTGCCCATAGAGGGAATAAATGCAAGCACTGATTGTCCAAATCAGTTAACTTCAGTCAGACAACAGCCTGCGGTGCGCTTCAAAGTTGGCAAAACTTATAGCCTGCCAAGCCTATGGAAAGTAATTCATAACTTTGTTTTAAACAGGGAAAAGGAAGTTTGAGTGTCAGCCCATTTATGGTTTGCATTTGGGGAGGGGAAACATTATCTAAGAAACCAAAGCCAAGTTCTAAGTTTACTTTGTTATTACAGCACTGTTGATTTAAGCACTAAGTGGAAAATTAGTCTTATAATGTACAAATACCAAATAATCTTATAATCGTACAAATACCAAATCTTAATACTAATTAAGAAATAAGAGACTATTGTTGTCACAGCTTCTCAGGAGTCTCTGGGTAGTTTTCAATGCTAATTCAAAGCTAAGTTAAATAGAGTTAAGTACTAACTAGCAATAGAGAATGTAAGTCTTGCAATCAATCATTGTATCACTTACTTTGCAAATTCTGACAAGCACAAATCTGTATACTTTTTTACATTTCTCCCAGAACAAGGTAACATGGTTTCTCAGTGCTCTGTGCAATTCCGCCCTTTTTCCTTCAGTGCCCTGCTACTCATTTTGCGGGAAACATGGACAACTTCACTTCCACTTACATGGTGTATGGTGTATCCTAACTAAAAGCAAGTACTAAGTACAGTGAGTATCCAACTGCAGTACAGAAAACTAAGGGGTCACTTGCAAAAGGACAGCATGCAAAGACACATAAGTAACTTTTTCTTGACTGGGCTGACAAAGGAAAGAAAGTTAATAATCCTCCTCCTCTGTATATGCAGAGAACTCAAAGGATCTCACTTTCTGAATAAGACGGGGGATAAAAAATAAAACCATCATGGACTTACCTGTTCTGGTAACTGTAGTAGGCAGCATCACGAGGAATAGTACACAGCTGCTTGCCATAGCAGCACAATGTCTGTGGAGAAAACTCATACTGCAAAACAACAGTGAGAAAAGAAGCTTTAAAATGTAATCTTATGTTAATCAAGCATATATTAAACAAACCTGATGCTTATGGACATCATATTATGTTTATCAAACTCTTTCAAACTATTGTAAATGCATTAGCACAGCTTTCTTAATTACAATTATTAACTATGTAAGCTAAAGAGCTGACCCTCTAACCGCCCACTTCATTGCGACAGACATGGAAAACAAGCAAAGCGTTTTAATGTCGCCAATGACCAAAAAAGGTGTTCTCCAAGGGAGAAAATTACAACAATAATAATAGAATAGCAGGAAGAAGGATGCTGTCTACCTTTTTTAGCTGTTAGCATGTTTATAATAAAGCCAAACTTCCAGCAAACCTTTCATTCACTACTTCAAATTTTTTTTAAGAGTCTACAAAGCTCATGTTTTACCTGATTAATCAAGCTAAGTTCTTTGGCAGGATACAATGCCATCCATGGAATACATACCTTGCGCCCACAACAGTAGCCAAGTGATTGCATAACAGGATCAATTTCTTGTTCAAACACCTCCGCAAGTTTAGTGCAAAACTTGTAGACCCTGGAAGTCTTGCGATTGTAGAGCCAGGCATTGTTAAACATCAGCCAAACATCGTCCACATACTGCCAGGGTTCTTGGTACTGCCCAGTATCCAATTTACGTTTAATGGTTGAAAGATCCATAGGATTCTTCACAATGTCAAAGTAGTCCTTCAAACACACACAAACCCCTTTATTTTTAAGATGTCAACCATTCACAATATGTTGAACAGAAAAGACAAAACGTTTATATGGGCAAAGACAAAACACACAAACATTTTATGGTTTTTTTTTAACGCCAACTCACCGGAATCCCTAAAAGCTGGGGATCCACAGGCTGTCGAAAAGGTAGAGACTCTGGGTCCTGCCGGTACAAAGCTTCAAGGGTAGGCATGAGAGCCTGGCGCAGCTCCTCAGGTTTGAAAACTGTTAATGAAAGTCAGAAAGGTTAGAAAATTTCCTTCTGTGTATCATAACCTCCTGACTCCCCTAAAAAAAGAAAATAATGATGAAGAACTATGTTAGCGTAAAAATCTTTAAAGGGATTTCCTGATCTACATAGCTGATTAGAGGCAAAACTTACAATCAAGAGGCTACTGCACAGTTTCTGTTTACTCAAATCACAGTAGGTGACATTCCCAGAATAAGTAGGCGGGAACAACTGTAGCTGATAATAATATATATTCTAGCACATAAAAAGAAACACTTATCCAGAAGCAAATTAATTCAATTGCTTTAACATGGATGAACCTTAGCTCTTCAGAGAAGAGACACATATTTTCCTCTCCCTCTTTTCTAACCTTGTTTGCTACTTCCAAGGCAAGACACTCCTTGAAAACACTATAGTGGACAAGGTTGAAGAGCCAGCTCGACAGAGAGTAACCAGGTGTCTCGATAGTTGGCACAGGAATTTCCTGACCGTAGTATACAAACGCTCCTGAACTGATGCACTGTTAATTGATTTTTAAAGTGTTAATACTTTCAGATTTACGTGCATCATTGCAACTACTTGGCAACAGTGGCATGGCAACAGCCACGTTTCTTTCAATAGTCGATGACAAGGACAAGAAAGGCAATGCATTTTCTGAAAAATAATGACAACTTGGAGAGCTCTTTGAACATCTCAGCAGTGTAATTACATTTATTTCCTTACGAACAGAGTCTTTAAATAGGAAAGAATGCCTATTATTGAGAATAAAAAAAAAAAAAGACAAATAAGGAAAGCAAGATGGCATCTAATATTTACCTACCTGGCTGAAATAAGAACGATACCAGGAAAAGGGAGCAATTAGGAGTTCTGTTGAAAGCACTTAAATCAACAGGGCTACAGTGACCCCTTCGAAGCTGAGCATAGCTTCTGTCACTCAACTGGTATTTTGGCAAGATATAAATTGCTTTTTGTGACTTCTAGTTAAAAAATCTATGATTTTAAAAAAGTTCTTTTTTTTTCCCCCCTCCTTTTTCATTTGGAAGGTATTTCTGACAGAAGTCTTTTCATGTCAGCCACACTCACTGAAATCACACACAAAATAAAGCAAGACAAGAAATTAACTTGACGCTACTCAGAAAAAGCTTTGAAGTGTTACGTTCTCAATTTTTATGGCCATCTGTAAATGCTGCAGTTCTTGGAAATTGTTAGGATGAAAACTCTATGACCATTTAAGTGCACTGCCTCAAGAGAGAGGAAAGATTGCTGCTCACATACACAACAGGCAAGATACCACCCAAATTATGGCAAAAGACTATGCAAGCTGCCAGAAGGGCTTCTGCAAGGGCCTGCCTTACAGTTGTATTAAGACCTTATGCTGCTACTACTGAACTCAAGACTCATCAGATTAAAAATGAGATGAGCCAACAACGAATGCAACCTGATGATTCCAGCTGTTGCCACAATCAAATTTCAGCTGTTGCCACAATCTCAGTCCCCAAAAAATGGCAATTCTCTTCCAAATTGATCGATACCATGTATGCTGGCACCTTTCTAGGAAGGGAACCCTATCATATACTCTCAAAGTTTTAAGGACAACTATTAAGTCATATTATGGAATTCTCGAGAATAGAAGGAAATACTAAATTCCGTTCATGAGAATTATTCTTCTCTACTGCTTTTGGAAACATCTTATTCTGGCTCAGGCAGTTCATAATCTGATAATCTGAAATATTTAATAAAATTTAAAAGGTCAAAAAGCACCTTTTAATAATCTATTCTGGCCACCTGCTCAACATTTCTTTAAGAACTTTCCCTGTATCCACCCCTGCAATAGCATACCAATAAGCTAGAGTATCTTTCAAATAAATCCAATCTTAATTTAAATCCATACTACAGAGACTCAGCACAACTTTTGCCAAGTTCCTTGAAGCCCAATTATCTTTGGTGATAAAGCTTACAAGCTACTTTCGTTCTGGAAGTTTGAAAAAATAAAAATAAAAATCCAGCTATTATTTCAATTTATGACTTGACCTAAAAAAGTGAAGAGAAGTTGTCTTTGTCTTTGTCAGCAAAAAGCTGCTCTGCCTTTAAGAATACGACTAGTAACAGGATGTTTCATCATAGGATCTCCTTCTACCCACATTTTACAAGAAAGTTTCTGTTTTCCCCTCAGTCCTTTTCCAAACTTTAATGCCCTTGGTTCTCCTCTGGTAGCTGGATGATCTTTGTAAGGAGCTAGCATCCAGTTACTCAT
Organism: Ara ararauna; assembly: GCA_028858755.1. NCBI lineage: Eukaryota > Metazoa > Chordata > Aves > Psittaciformes > Psittacidae > Ara > Ara ararauna. The sequence continues at coordinate 11,880,092 of CM054380.1, read as the reverse complement.
TTTGTCTTGGATGTGTGGGTGGAAAAAAGAAAATGGGATCTTTGCCTGAATCATGATAACGTATTATCTGCCAGAGAAGAGTTTAATGCTACCTTTTTAGATCTGTATTTCTTTCAGAGGAAATCCTGCTTGTAACTACCAAGGAAAAAATTTGTAAAGGCAGATGAAGACATTTTCAAAACAGTAAGGACAATACCCCTGAATACCCCTCCCCAAACCAATTCCTTGCAGGTTTTTTATTATTATGTCTCATAAAGAAGGGAAGAAACCAGTAAAACTAATCTTGGCAGGTCAAACTAAGGCAGACACCTATGACTAGGAGACAGGAGCTACTGAGATGAGTATAATCCTGCTTCTTTTGCAAGGGAATAGGCAAGGAACCAAACCCATTCCTTTCTTGCTCACATTAGATTTGTAGGAAAACAAACAAAAGCAAGCCAATCCCTGAATTCAGAAGGGTCTGGTTGCCTGCATTTATGAAGGCAAATCCTTGATGAGGAAGAGCAGCTTGCTGAAAGGATGTCTGCAATTCTCCAAAAAAGCTCAATTACAAAAATTCAGGTGTAAGTGAACTGAGCAGACCAGTCTCTCAGCAGTACTATCTTGGTCTGTTTTCTAGCCCATACAGTATTCCCCATCACTTTAGTCAGGTTACAAACTAGTTGTATTAAGTGAACACAGCCAAGCCACTGGAGTTCAGTACACCTGGGTGGTTGGTACAAACAGATGAGATTCTACCTCCACAACTAAAGCCACCTGTACCCAGAAAAACAATCCAATGAGGTCCAGGTGAACCTTTTCAAACATTAACATATCAGGCTATAACTTGCCAAGCTATGTTAGAGCATGCACTCTCTGACATCTCCAACCTTGAGCCTTCCCCTTCATAGCTGCAGCACGTACCTGCTACATCCCAGGTTACTATGTGGTGAGCCTCATGAATCTGGATTCATGAGAACGAAGAAAAGATTCCAACACTTCTGGAACCCATGCAAAACTCCATGAGTCTCATAAGCAGTTTTAAAATATCATGTAACCCTTAAGCATGCTTCACAGTATTCACCCTCAAATAACTCTTATTTAGCATTTTAAATACAAATGCTCTATTAAAGTTGGACAAACTACTCGGTGAGAAAATGTCACCATTTAAAGTTGTGTATATGGTTGGCACCTGCCCACACTGCACATGTATTATAGTACATGGTTACTTAGTGACACTATTTACAAGATAAAATTGCATTACTAAGTGAGGCATTGGAAATACATAGTAACCCAGACTGAATCAGCAGGACACAGCACAGCTTCCATGGACTAATTCTGCAAGGACTTTCCTCTTTCTACCTCTTGCCTCACTTTGCTTGCAAGTGCACTCCTCCTAACAAGCAGCAGTGATTCTTTCAACTGGGAATATAACCGGTTTATAAATGCTAGTAAGCTTTCCACTCTCTATGTTACATTTTGCGTGAAACAGGCTCTGCCAGTTAGTTCTGCAGCATACTCTCATTTGGCTGGCCCACTGTGCTACAAACTGAAAACACCATCTACAGAAAAATGTGTTTTATAGTGGTTTATAGTGTTTTGTCATAAAAAGATTTTGCTTAGTAATTAAATGCAACTTAAAGCATATACAGGAGATCAAGATTCAAGCTGCATAAACTTTCAAACTTTATGATTACTTGATCACATTCTGGAAAGCTTGCACACAATGTTCTCCTAATGTAGTTATATGCAGTTTCCTTTTCAAATAAAGAAGGAAGGAAAAAAAAAAAATAGGTAATTAAATGGATCACCACTCTCTTTTCTGACATTTACAACACGTTGAAAGCTTACCTTCGGTCAAAAACTAAAAACCACCCACAGAAAATATCATCTCAAAAAAGTGGATGCCAAGACACAGAGGTCTCTAAACAGGTAAGGTTTTTGAATCCAAAAACTTACCTTGCAGGCTCCCACAAAGCCTGCATGACAAGGAATTTATTTCCGCCTGTTTTAACAATCTTAATTCATTTATTTCTTATTAACCCAGGGCATGCAATCATTTACATAAATCCATTCAAAATCTGTAATGCCATCAAGTTTCCTTTTGGAAAAATACACAATACAGACACCTACACCTAAACCTATGCTGACACTGTAGATTAACTGAGGAGACTACTGACCTAACCGCTTCTGAGAAGAAAGCTTTCAAATGAACACTACACTGAAAATGACATAGGACCTTAAAAAAGGTTTAGTCTATTGCAGCAGTCAAGCCTTGCACGAATACAGATTGAGGAGTGGAGTTCAAGCACCAAATTCTCAGAGAAGTGAATGCTGAAACTCAGTATGAGGGCAGTGTGTGCATCCTCTAATGGAAAAGCAGAGCAAAGAGTATTCTTGCTTACTGAGAGCACCCTTATCTATGCTGAGCTCCCCCTGAAAGACACTGGCCAAGATGTACAGGGAGAGATTTATATATATAATTCTCCAGTAATCACTGCCCTGGTCCTTCTGAGCAGAAACTGGAGTCTGTGAGAAGACTGCTGTGATCAAGACCACAATGACATGCTTTTAACCCTGAGATTCATGTAACATTAAAGGAATCCTACTTTCAAAACCAAGTTAGAGTATTGATCTAGAGCTCCATGTGTTGGAACACACGTGCAAAACAGATGTCCCAGCAGCAGCTGAGATCGTGGATAACAAATGTTAGTAAAACCTAAATACACAAGAAAAACTCAGTTTTCATGCACATACTTTTTTTGCGGGGCTGAGATGGCGATGTGGATTGTGAAGTGGTTCCATTAGTGCTGCTCTCCTCTTCCTCTTTAACATCTACTTTTATTTCAGGCTTCTTCTCTTCTATTTCCATTGGCTCTTGTTTCAGTTCTGTTCCATCTGTTTCTTCTTTTGTTTGTGAAGATCCTTGTAAATCCTCCTCCACCTTAAGAAAGGATGCAACGAGATGTACTACTAATCTACAATCCAAACTTCAGACATCAAAATATTAGTTTGAGATTGTCGAAGCATTCTCCATCCATGGCTTTCCTCGGGACAGTTACTTTCCAGTAACTACCCTCCTCTCACCCCTTAGCTCACCAATTCAGACACATTATTAAGTGCTTTTATATCTATCACTGCTTTCAGTTAAGCTGTATAGAATCTCATTTACCTCAGTCTTAGCTTCCACTTGTGTCTCACTAGTCTCTGGCTCAGTTTCTTCAGTTTTAACTTCTGATTTGCTTTCTAGCATTGGTGCATCTGGTCCTAGTTGCTGGGAATTCGTATCAGCACTAGCAACTGAGGCAGGGGTGGGGACCCTGTTATCAATACTAGCTGCTGCCTGGGATAGCTGTTGTAAAAACAGTACAAAAGAAAGACACTGCATATATAGAAATATTTTCCTTTACTAAAAATGAACAGCACAAAAGAGACATGAGATGATATTCTAAAACAGTGCAGAACATGGATACAGGAGCTTACTGTAGCCAAGTTTTGATATCCCACATTTAATAACTCTGCTTTACAGAGGAGAAGCCAAGGAAGAATTCTGCCCCAAAGTGGCTTCTTTTACAGAGAAAACACCTGCCCAGTAAAACACTGTACATCCCTTGAAACGTGCATTTGTCCTGACTGATTCTTAGAAGAAAAAAAACCCTATGCAAATCTCATGATCAGACAAGATCGATTCTGATTAAGGCCAAATATAACATCAGGCCTGTTATACCTCATCTTTCTGCACATTGCTGCAATTTTTATTTTGAGCAGTTCAAAGTCATTCAAGGCACCCCCCTCATTCAAACAATACTGAGAATATCTGAACACACACATTTTTACACATCCCTATAATGAACCCTTTGGTCTAACACAGAAGCTACTACTGACAACTACAGCCTCTACACATTCATGACATGGTGCTATATGTAGGGTGAACTTTTGTGGAATGTCACTAGACAAGAAAAATGCAACTAGCTGGTACTTACTGGAGTGCCAGGTGGCTGTGCCTGCACAGATGTTGGCTGTTGCTGAGATGGCTGTGGGGTTGGCACAGACTGGGGTTGAACTGGGGTCTGAGGTTGCGGGGTGACTTGAGCCTGTGCAGCAGTCTGCCCTGTAGGTGTGCTTTGTGTCTGTGTCGCGTTTGGAACAGAACCCGGGGTCGGTGTTGGTGTTTGTCCTGAAGATGAGACCGGTGTCGATGGCTGAGTGGGTGCTGCTGGCTGGGGAGGAGTCATTCCTGTTGGTGTTTGGTGCTGGATAGGTGGCATCCCAGCAGCAGTGGACACAGGAGGCGTAGTCTGATGCAGAGGTGGCTGGGTCACTGGTGGACACGGTAACTGCCCACTCTGCGGTCCTAGCATATTCATGGAGTTCGGAAGAGCAGCACTGGGAACCTGCCCCTGCTAGAAATAGAGACTGTGTTACAGATATGCGACTCCAAAAATTCTGAAAAAGCACTGAACCCTTCTTTAACAGAATCCCTAAATCTAAACGTGAGACCAGGTATATACAAATGCTACTATTGCAAATGACTATGCTCCGATTTCTCTAATCATTTTCATTAGCTTAGTCAAAGACCCTGCTGCTAGACCTAGATGTGCCATGCACACCTTTTCATGTTAATTCTACTGGCACAGAGAGGGAATCCTCACCACCGCTGACTAACAAAGAAACCCACATGCAGAAAACCTCTAAATCATGCCATTAGCTGGGCAAAGGTCACATCTTGCATACAAAGGGTTTCGAGCAAATATGCATTTTAGGCCAGGTCTCTAGAGCAGCCCTGCTTTAGGAGGCAGTTCAACTTATTTAATGCCTGCCCCATGCACAGTGCAACACTTAAAAGGTGGTGTGGTTTTTTTGGGTTTTGTTTATTTTTTTTTTCTTTTAATTTCTAATTAGACTATTCCAGATGCTTAAGAAAACCTTGCATTTGTTTTTCAGAACAGCAACAATAAAGTATTCTGGATGTGCACAGACTTTAAAACTACATTTACTATTTTACATTTAGTACATTTTATTAAAGATTGCACCAGATAACTAGCAACAAAAAAAGAATACTCTTATCCTTAGATGTACTTCTTACTTGAACCCAAATCAATTAATGTTCCTACAGATGAGTTTTCAAATTTAAAACATAGTTCTGTATTATAGAATCATAGACTCATAGAATAGCTAGGGTTGGAAAGGACCTTAAGATCATCTATTGCTTGTATATAGTCAGTTTTATTGAACTAAGTGCATTAGGAAAAAAACATTCACCACAGAAGCGGTCAAAAAAGTGAGCCATAGCCCAAGAAACTGTAGATGCTCCATCCCCCTGCACATATCCCAAACTTGAGCCCTGTGTAATCTCAGTTGTCTCTCATTTGAGGATAGGACAGACCAGAGAACTCTGGAGGTCCCAAACTAGAACTCCGAGTTATAAAACAAGCCTCTCCTGTGGAAAAGCATATACTTCAGCATCATAAGCACAGCTGCTACTTCATTGACCACGGCTGTTAACAGAAAAACATTACATAAAATCCCCGATTTTCTTTTCAGAAGTAGAAAGGTTAAAACAAACTTTGAAAGATCTTCAATAACCACTTTATTGTCATTCTTGATTTAGAGTCTAGCTACCCAGGTCCACACAAAGATAAAACCATACGCTCACAGATGTCCCATGAATTAACTTTTCCCCCTAAAAATCTCATCAGCATGCATTTTTTTAGAATTTAAATGGGAAAGTTCAGGGCACTGCCCCCCAGTTAGCACTTGTAGATAAGTAATACAAGAGCTTATGAAGAAGGCAAGCGTAACCCAGTATCTCCCAGAGTCAGGGATGACTACAATAAACAATGGATACATAAATATAAACAAACAGACATAAATTAAATAAATTAGAACAAAGTAATTAGAGTAATTCAAGTAATAGAAAATACATCTCACCTGTGCCACCCCAGCCTGGGCTGTTGATTGACCCATGCCCACATTGTTCACATTCATAGCCCCAGTGGATGCTGGAAACTGATTCTGGGGCAGAAATTGGTTCTGGGTAGGAGCCTGACCCATCATGTTGTTGGAATGAGCTCCCATCATGTTCTGTGGCTGAGGCATTCGGGAAGGAGACATTGCCATCTAAAAAGTAACACCCAAATTAAGGATAGTGCCATTTACTGTTGTGTAGGAAGACAAAAGAAAATACCCTCAATGTAATCAACCAAAAGATAGGGCAAAAAAATAAAAAGAAAACTGATTTCAGTAAACCAAGTGGAAATTGGCATATGCATATAACTAGCATTTGTTCCACAGTATTCATGATGAAGTTCTTTTCAAAGAGGTAATATTCAAAACTCTGCTGAGAGTGCCAACTCTGCTTTGTTCTCTGAGCTAAGGAAGATAATCCAGAATAAAAAGAATAAAAACTATGTTTTAATAGAGGAATAGAGAACGCATATAAAATGCAAAGACAGTTTCTGAAAAAACTATCCTCTTGCACAGACTGCTGGAGATTATTTAATCTCTGGTACCTACTTCTCTAAAGTTGTTTTGGTTTGGTTGTTTTGGTTTGTAGTTTTGCCTCAATAAAAGCCTGACAGACTGTCCATTTCCATGAAACTACCCTATAATTTAGAGTACCACTCTATGACATGGCCTTTTCAGAAGAGCATTAACAATGTTAAATGTAACCAACCAATTTTGAGAAGAACTTAGTAATAAAAAGTACGAACCGCAGGAACGGCGCCCATGTTGTTCATTTGTACAGGGTGGTTCATTGGAGAAGCTGCACGGGGTCCCATGGGTGCTTGTGGCATCTGTACATTCCCTATGGACATGGGGTTAAACTGATTCATTCCTGCAAATGCATCCCCAAAACAACTCATTAGGAACAAGTCATCAGAATTTATGTATGCATACTCTATTATAAAGTTAACATTTATTATACCTGAAGTTTGACTGCCCTACACTTTCCTTTTTCTTTAAGTTTTCTTCAAATTACTTGGCTTAAGAGACAAATCAGGACGTTAAGAGGTATTTAGAGGAATACCAGTTATGGTGAAATATAACTTTTGGTTAAAAATTAAAATGCAGAAGATGAAGAGTGGGGATGATGCACAAAGACAGGATGCTGTGTGTAAATGATACCTTGGGATGATTTCTTAGAATCAGGCATTTGCTTTGAAACAGCAATGTCTTAGTCAGGGCTCACTGAAATGGTTGAAGTAAATATGATAAAAACACACTGCATATATGAAGGCAACTCAGGACAGAAGCTAGTAATATGCTTAATGGGTGCTGTGCTTTTTATACAAAACATTTAACTCCTCCAAAAAAACCCCAAACTTGTCTATTAGGAATAAATGTGTAAGTAAATAATTGAGCCATACATGCTATCAACTTTTTCCCGTACTGAAATGCATTTTAAAAGGATGCAACTTCAAGGACATTTCAACACAAGTTTCAATTTACACTAACTCTGATTCGAGAAATAAAATAACTGGAAGAAACTGAAACACCTAAAAGCCACAGGGTTTTATTTTTCAGAGAAAAAAGCCCACCCAGGAGCCCAGAGCAGGCTAAATGAGCAATGGCAAGCCATCAGCGCCTCAAGCAAGCTACAAGGCTCTTTTAGACACACTTTGCATCAGAAAACAAGAAAGGACATTATTAGTTGTACATACTCTAGGATTAATGTGCTAAGTTTCCAGCTACAGGTGTATTTTTGGCTACTTAACTGATGAAAACATGCCAACATCTCTCTCCCCCTGCTCCTTTACAGTTTTTAAAATGAGATTATCCACAGTATTCTTACTGTGCTCTCCTCTTTCTGAAATTACTTCGCAACTGCTAGCAAAGTTTTGGGTACATATTGCCAGTTTTTAAGACAAGACTGCACCAAGACAGCTCCTACCACAGAACAATAATAATGATGCTGAAATAAGAAGGGAGAGCCAGTAGCTCTCCCCACCCCAACTGCATGAGAAAAATAGAAGATCAGCTTTTCCCCCTAACAATTATTTTGAACTCATAAATTGTATACAGAGAGGAAAACATAGATACCTTGAGAAACCTGCATTCGACTTATAGGCACAGTTGGCATGGACATAGGCCCATCTGCAACACAACAGAAGAAAGGTCAGTAAAAAAACCAACTTAAGCTATGAACTCAGGATTAGCATAGGGCCCAAGCACACAAACTCTGCAGAGCTAAAGGTGAGATGCACAAGTACATCTTGCAGAAGTACTTACTGGGCGGCCGCACGGGCTGTGCCTGGCCCATGGCAGCAGCCACCTGCGGGATGCCAGGGGGTTGAGGGCCCGTGCTCTGTAAGGCTGACTGATTCCCCAACATCCCTTGTTTGTGAAGACGAGACCTCCGTTTCTCTTCTAGCTCCTTCTGGATCTTATAGATTTTCTCTGCTAATAAATGATAGTATTCATCCTACAAGAGAGGAAAAAAAAAAAAAAAAAAAAATGTACTCAGTGTCAAGTATAAGAAAGCAGCAGCAGAACTCATGTAGTCTACCAGAATAACATCACCTGGTTTAGGTTTTGTAATGTCTACACCTGCCTATTTGAAAAATAAGTATTTCTTTTTAGAATTCCATTAAATTGAAACAGTCTCACCACTGCTTTACTGCGGCAAAGGAAGAAAAAAAACCCCACCACACTTCTATATATGACTTGGCTTTATGGCTATCCTTCAGACCTACTCTGAGTAGATTAGTAAACAAAGGAGAACACTGTAGAATCTCTATTGCTTGGATGAGAAACATGAACCTGTGATTAAGGTTCCAAGTGTTAAATTATTTTTAAATGTTATGTTTACAATAAATATTTCCACAGACAGAAGAAAAATACATTTCCAGCAACACAGACTAATTACACTTCAAGAGACAGATGTAAAGGACAGACCAATTTTTACACATGGAAAGGAACCACTCTTTCGCTAAGGAGTCTGACTACTGACAGTCATCGCAGGGAACAAACAAAAACAGACAAAACCCCAGAGGAATGGACAAAATCAGTGAAAAATAGTCCACAGGCACAGACAACTAAACACAACACCGGTATGAGATGAAAAATCCATTTTACTCAATCCACACTGACAACAGATCAAATAAGACAGTCACAGTGCTCAGCAAGACAGATTATTTTGCTTGCTGGCAGATGTGTGTCCAGCAATTGTTAAGTGCATGAGATTATACAATTGTTAAGTGCATGAGATTATACACCTGCTAAAGGCATAAAACCCCCTCAAACCCTCAAGACTAAATTTCTTTTGTGGTGTTACCTATACTCTTAAACCCCAGGGTTACATGGAGCAAAGGTGGAGTGATGCCTGTCCCACAATCCTTTTGTCTTCATCCAATTTTCCTCAAAACTAGATTTTGTTATTACACTAGGATTGAGCTCATTTCAGAAAACTTAACAGGAGATAGGGATTTCTCACCAACCTTGTCAAAGCAGTCCAGAACCGCAATACAAAACTTTGGGTTTAGGTCACTTCCCTCCTCTAAGCGTGTCAAAAATCCATTAGTGAGACACTGTTGGCTGTCCAATTTAAAAACACTACAGTCCCTTCCCCCCCCTACTGGCTCAAATTCCTACTCGTAATGTTGTCCTATGTCCACACTGCAAAGATTCCTGAAAAAAGGATGTGCTCACAAGGAGCACATCATACTAAAACCATGTAGTACGTAGTAAAACAATTGCTTATAATCATGCTTCATACTAATCTGTTTTTCAATGTCAAAGTGGAATGGATGCTCCTTTAAGAGAAGGATGCAATTCCATGTGGCCTTGTTATTACATTCTAAACTACTCTCTTCTTTCAAGTTTGCTGCCTGGACCCAAATACATTAGATGCATTCCCATAGAAGCGACTTCTGGCAATTAAGCTCTCACAGCTGTTTTAAGGGGTAAAGAGAACATATATCTGCATGTTTCTCTAGCACACTAGGTCAGAAGACATTTAATTTTATAAACAGAAGTCTATTATGCTCATCCTTATTGAGAAAGTATTTAGATGCATATGTACATCTATGAAACCCTTGTTCTCTCTGAATTCGTTTCCTAAAGCTGTCAGGGTGATCAAGGGTGATGACACTCAAGTCTTCTTCGCTAAACAACCTCTTGGTAGCCATAACGAGAAGATGATATTGTCATTGACCAACACTGACACAACAGCAGCATTACATCTATGGCCACTGCCTATCTACTTCCAGGAAATTCTACCTTCAGCTCTTCTGGGAGACGGTCTGAGGGGGCCAACTAAGTGTTAGGGTCTTACTGGATGATTATCACCCAAAATGGCACTAACTACTCTCTTTAGATACTCTTACCTTACTTAAGAAATGACTTAAATATTCTGACCAGGTAAGATCTCACCAGCTATGATGACTGGCACTACTAACATTGTCTCTACCAGATGAAAACTTTCAGAAAGTGGCTCTTTTAGGGTAGAACTAGCACAGTGTTATAATGAAATAGTATCCTCAGCATGTCAAACAGGCTTTGCTCCTTCTGAGTAATATAGATTTGAACTGGCACCCCCTTGGTGAAAAGAGCAAAAATCATGAATAAGAACAGGAATTGTGTCTTGCTTCCTATGCACAAGGACAAACACAGGCCAAGTCACTCATTATGTTGAGACATGAAATATCTATGTGTCCTAGACAAATCACTCTCGATGCTGCTGAGTAGGGGAGAAATCACTCCAACAGTCAGGTAAAGAAAGCAGTACAATAGGACTGAGTCCTAGAGAAAAACTGCAGTTGCAAAGAGTCATTAAGTTTCAAAACTACTATTCACACAGACTTCCAGAAAGGAGACAGTCAGTAAGGGAAACATCAAGAATGGCAAGCTGCGCTCCAGTCTTCATGCACATCAATCACACTTCCAGGAGGAATGCAAATAGGGCTCTCATGGAGCTGAGGGAAGTGAATTAACTTGGAGTGACATTAATCAGATGGCTTCGGACTACGCAAACACTGTCATAGATAGAAAACATGACTTCCCTCATCAAGAGAGCTGTGGAATGATTGTGCTTTTCATTATGCTTATGAGATTTGTGGTACTACTGTTTTTTAACATCTACCAAACAGCAACATACCCTACTATTAGCAGATTCATACATATCTCCTTCCACCTTCCTGGCATAAGCCACCAAGTTCTCCATGCGGCGATCCTTCAGTGCTGCCGGATCAGGAGTGGGGAAGATGGCTTGGACACTAAGAGAAAGGAAAAGAATGAAAGAAAAAACTCTTCAGAGAAAAAAACCTCAATACAGCTTTATGATATCATCCCAGCCATTCCCTTATACACCAGATATCATAGCAAAATAGCTCATTAAAAAAACAAACAAACAGAACAACCAGTACTGTATTATTTCCCACAAGATTAAAGCAAATTCAATGACGAAGAAGATGCGAGATTTAACAGTCTAGAGTTTAAATACTCGTTTACTACAGCAGAGCAAATTTACTAGCAACATGAACTGATTTTATGCTCATTCCTTAATGAGCTGAAGAGGAGGGTTAAAAGTAACAGCTCATCCTCAGTGGCCTGCTGTCAGACAACCACCACTGATAACTTTTTCAACAACCTTTCAACTTAATGATACAACTACTGTATTGAAATTCTTTAAAACATTCAGGAAAAAGACAGTCTTGCTGAATACTTACAGTTTATGCACTAAATGATTGCGCAGGTCCTGAGTGACATGTTCATGCCATGCTTTCCTTACCCCGGTACTAGAAGGAGGTGCAGCCGTTGGCATTGAGCTGAGATTTCCAACATTGCCAGAATTTGTGCCATCATTCATTAGTGGGCTAATATAAAAAGAAAAGGGACTGTTACAGTACAAGAATGCAGAGTTTTGTTGTATGTTTGATGTCTGAAGTAATTTTTGAGTAATTGCTTTCATGACTTCTAGCTACTGCATCAAACATTTTCCAATTCTGGTATCAATAAACTGCAACACCTAAAGCAGCAAAGCTCAGGAATTTACAAGACATGGTATGAATGATAAAGAATCACAACCGTTAAGGTATTCGTACACTCTCTAGGGGAACAAAGTGGTAGATACAGAATTGAAATAGGAAAGAAGAGCATAGCTATATATGTGACTGATCATTTCCATGCCAATACAGTTAGTTTTTAAAGCATGCTCTTTATTTACATTCATAATAGTGTAAATAAATGTTTAATTGAGCAGGAATGAAGATGTGTGCATTACTTATTTGTCCCAAGGGATGTTGGAAGAGCAGTTTCAGAAATTAGACTAGCTTGCTGGTCTGTTGTTATTCCTCCTGTGGGAAGGTTCATCTGGTTGGCTCCTTTGGAACAAAATTAAACATCATTGGTACGTAGTTCACAATTTGCGACAATAACAAGGCAAAACTACACCTTACTGACCCAACTGGTTAATGAAAGAAACAGTATATCAGGTAAGTACTTTATGATAGTATCCCCTGTGGTGCATATAAGTAGCTACTTACGCAATCAAGTTATTTTCAGTCTGAACATTTTCGTTCCCACAAAAACTAGTCTAGTAACATTTAAAATTCGTAAACTCTTAAGATAGTTCAGTAATATAAAAAGAAGATAATACTACCAATTAAGTCCCAGAAAGAAATTAGCTTCTGAGACAGAACTGTCTGATAAATAGGTGAAATACTTGTTAAACCAGAGTCCTTCTGCAATTCTGCCTCATCACCTCAGACAACACCACACTATGGACTGTATTCTAAAAGAAACTAAAACTACTCTTATTTGGCAGAAGCTTTCTAAAATTCAAATGTAAATGAATGGTAATGCTTATAAATAGTACAGTGATCAAGTGAAACAGACTATGCTAAAAATTGAACAGTTCTGTTTTATTTTAACACCTTAGTTTCCTGGTATTTTTTCCACCTACCCAATGCATTAATGGTCCTCATTTGCTGGTGAGCCTGAGGCTGTGCCGGCTGTTGGCCTTGTACCTGGGGCTGCAACTGTGTTTGAGGCTGGTTGCCATATGGCAGTCCAAGAGCAGCATAGGCTCGTTGCATGGAGCTGGGGTCAATTGGATTAGGATTACTTAGCGATGGAGTATTCTGCTGGCCTGTGCCAACAGAACCAATTGAATTTTGGATTCCACCAGCTGGAGACCCTAAAAGGGCTATAAGAAAAAAAAAAAAAAGATAAGAGAAAATGGAAAATCAATGAGGACAAGCAATTTAACAAATCATGCCAAGAATCAATAGAACATGCATATAGTTATATCATATGTATTTTCTCCCAAAGGACAGAATAACACCAGAGATGCCAAGTGGGGAAACTCAGCCGTTGATTCTACAGGACAGAAATCACCCTAGCAATTAATACATGCAGTCTAAAGAGAAGTGCTGTAAATTTTTGGCAGATAGGCCCATAATTAACGTAATATACATAAAGTACAGGCTCCAATATAAGGCTAAATAGAATTTCATGCTTGGGACAGCAGACTAAGTGGGGGGTAAAAAAAAATAAAATAAAAAATAAAAACTTTAATTCCTTTACTTCCCTCTTTCCCATCAATCCCATTTTAGTTCAAAATACTTGGCTCCAGAACAGAGATCCTGAGTTCACCAGAAATACTGTGTCCTTGGACACAAAGGTAATACTGAAGATCTGTTGGTAGAAATTTTCATTTGAGCACTCACTAGATGAATCCCCTGAAGGCCAAATTACCCTAAACCCCAAGTTATTCAGAGATATGAAAAGCCCAGATGGGTTTCAGATTGTACAGACCAAATCTAAAATAATTTGAAGAGTCAGAAAGAGGATGAGCCTGCTACTGGTTTTGCTAAACAATTTAGATAATATTTAGGTACTCATAAACCTATACGACCACCACAGCCAACCAACCTCTCCCACGCACGTATGGAAAAGTCATTTCCATTGTAGACAGGAAATGTAAACAACAGGGAAAAGTAGTTTTTACTAAATCCAGAAGTGAATAAAAATCTGCTTTCTGGTCCTCATTTTAACTGCCATTCTAAGTAATAACATGTTCCACTGTGAATGACACATGAATATTATCCTTCATTACAGAGATACCACATTTTGATAACTGAGACTCTGATGGAAGCAATACGTACTTCACATTTTTCCCCTCCAGTAATTAAATATGTAACGTGCATTACAAATTTGTGAGCTAAACACAGCAACAATAATTGCTTTTAATATAGACAACAATAACTTTTATTGAAATATTAGGAGAGGTACATGTTTAGACAAAAAATAAAATCAGGAAAACAAGCCTCCCGAGACATTAACAGCACTATCTAAGCTTTCTTAAATCCTTACCCACTAGGGAGACAGGGAGAATCACTGAAAAAGAAACACATGCTTTCAGCTTCCATCCAAGAGAAAACACACACATTACAGAGTCCAGACTTTTCCCTCTCCAGACAAGAATTCAATTTGATCTTATTTGCCAAAGAACTACAAACAAACACAGTCAGAGATCCCCCTCTCCAGAATAAGTAGCTATGCAGAAAACATCCTTCATTTCCCCAGGGACAACCCACAGTATTTTCAATATTGGGTTTACCACGGAAATTAGGCTTACATATGCTTACACTTTATGGACACATTCATACTAACTTCTGAACTCACTGATCATTTCCAAGCAATTTTAAAAATAAAGAAGCTGACTGAAATCCTATCAAATTTCATTAAAACAAATGAACACACACACCAAAATCAACACATTAAAAGATCGACAGTATGAATTTCTTGTTGCACTTGCACATAGCACTCTGGAATCTCTACGAGAAAGATGTCTTTACACTAGCAGAAGCCAAGAAATAGAAAGTCTCTAGGATGATTAAATAGCACAAAACTTGTGGTACCCTGGAATTCAAAAGGCTTCAGAAGCTGTTGTGACAGCAAAGGATCAATTCAGGAGCTAATAAAAATACCAGCTTGTTAGAAGATGACATTTCTCCAGAAAAGTTACAATACAACCCCCCCATGCACTCTCAGCATTGTCTGTAAATCAGGACATCTCTGGAGGTGGTAGAATGACCACAGGTGATGCCAAAGGCTAGGAACAGGAAAAAAGGCTTCCAGCCATCCCACCGAGGACAGCCAAGAATTTCACCATTCCTCATGCTCTTCTAGAGACAAAAGCAGACATTGATCTCCAGACGACTGCAAGCTTGGCTTGAACCTCAAAGTGAAGCTAGGGAATACCCTGGAAGAGTCAACCACCACTTGACCGCGGCTTTGGGCTGAGCTTTGGCAGTAGTATCTGTCACTGTGAAGCACAAGTTCAGCCCCTGTGTTAAAGTTCAGCTTTAGGAACCGCCATCCAGCCAACTCTAGAGAAGTTTACTTAAGCAAGATCAGTCTGCCCCAGACAAAAGACTACTTATAAAAACTCAGTTTGGGTAGTTGGCAGAGTTGACAATTAATGATACTTTAAAAGTGACAATGTTACCCCAAGGCAACAAGGTATGAAGGGCACTAGTTTGACTTGCAGTTTGAAAACACTAATGATCTCCAAGAAGTTCCACATGTGTGCATGTACCTATTCAAGCAGACAAAATTCACTAAAGCTGATAAACAGCCAAATGTTGCTTCAACACTTCCAACTGGAGTATTATTATTAGGGGACAGACTACATTCTCACAGCCATCAGTACACTTACAACATGGAATTAAGTGCCCCTGACTATTTGGTCTCAGCTTTTCTATACTTCATAATTCAATTAACAGCATTTGGTTATTCAATTAATAGTATTGGGTATTTTTGTAACATCAGGGATCTGATTTTGAAGGTGGTTTCTTTTATCTGCTTGTTCACTGGTTTTATATGAATGCATGACATTACCTCAACCTGCCAAACAAGAAGATGGAGGAAGAGAGTACTAAATTTCCATACTGGACAAATCAAGCGCAAATGCAGTCCTTTCTGTGGCAGATATACCATGGGAAGTCAAGTCAATTAAAATAAACAGCACTGAAACAAACAGAAGTTATCACATCAGGCCACCACTACATGAAGCAAAGTCTACAGTGATTTTTAACTGATGCTTCAAACATTGATAAGCTTGTGACAGAAGCCAAAAGTGCAATGACAGCTCTGTACAGGACTATTCATATTCTAATTGCTTTAAAGACAACCAAACTCCACATGTCCCACCTTACAAAGTTACATGGGTTTACATATCTTATGAGTGGCAGTTCAAACAAGCAGAAGTTAAGCAGGCCCAGAACTTCCTGAACAGCCCTGATTAGATTAGGCCCTCCAGGGCACATGTATTAGGATGTAACCTAAATGATCAAAATCTCATCTACAGGATTCCTGTTTCAGTGTGCAAAGCAGATAATGCTGCCTTAATGAAACTCCATGTTTTCTAGAGGGGAACTCTTCCACCTGACTAGAATTAGTTTTAAACACGGATTCCTACTGCTATTTTAAGTATGTATGCCCAGCACTTCCCTAACCTGACCACCCCAGTGAAATCAACAAGTTAATCAATTTTTGAAAAGCCTGATTTACATTTTTCATTTTACTTCCCAATTCTGTAATTGAGACTTGTCCAGCAGGGTTTAAATGCTCTGTCCTGCAGGTCCTCGCTCTGCTCATTATACCCATTCTAGCTCTAAGTGGCTGGAGCAAAAACTCTGCTGGTGACCTTGACTCACCTCAGCATAAGCCTGTCCTGCACCCTGAATTATGCAGGTGTACAGAAGGTTAATTGTACACCATCATCTAATTAAAGGCTGCATCATGAATCAAATCATGGGGTAACTAAAAATTTTACAAGCAGCTTAAAGGTAGGAAATGTTGGTACTAAACTTCACCCCCAATGCCATTTTAATTTTTATTTAAATTAAGCATTAAACTAAAAGCCTTCACAGTATAGCATCGTATTAGTCAATGAATGGAACTTCTTAATCTGTGGGCTAACCATGTGGCACAGTGAAGTAACTGATAGATGGCAGGTCACCATTATGTATGATTTACAGCACTTGAAAAAACGAGAGATATTTTGTTTGCAGATTTTACTGACAGTAAGACTTGAACAAACTGGAATTCATTTGCAGTTTTTGCAGGAAACAGGCTCTAGTGAAGAAGTAGCTGCCTATCTTTCTGAACATATCTCTCCATGCACCAATACACTCTGTTCTTCCCTACAAAGGGTTAGTTTCCAAATGCTCTACACATCCAGGTCTTCATTCATTTTCTGCTCATACTCAATAACCTATTCCCTCAGCCAGCTAGCTCCCAGTCCCTCTTTCCATTTCCTTCCTCAGAACCCCAACCTCCATCCCCAAATCCACATGCTCCAGGATTTCTGGCCCCATCTTTAAAATAACATTTTTAGATGAAGGTTAGTCATCTAAAATGTACTCTTTTTCAATCCAGCTTTTTCCTCACTGTATCTTACTTAAAATTTACCTACAAGGTAAAATACAGGGGAGACTAACTGCTAACTCCATGTTCACAATTCCACCTTCCAGTCTCACTCAACCGAGCAGGGTTTCCCAAAGATTTTCTAGCGTCCCCTGATCCTGGAATGAAGCACGTGCATGAGAATGGGCCAGGTCCTAACAAATGGTGAGCACAACACACCCATCACCACCAGTAGGACTGCAAGGGGAAGCACATTCAGTAGCTGTCTGCTGGCACAATATATGGCTCAAGTCAGGAACAGAAGAATTAAGAAGCTTAAGCATGTGCAAGACAAAATGAATCTTCAGAAACGTAACTGTTACAATAGAGCCATAAAACTAGGAAACATATCAACAGCTGTTTGCAAGAGTTTATAAATCAAATTGTGGTAGGCTCAGCAGGGAGCAAGAAGTACTTCCTAACAAAAGCAACCCTCCCACACCCCAAAACATTACAACCAAATTCCAAGTCATTACTTTAAAACAGAGGAGTCATTGGCCTATGCAAAAGAAAAGCTTATCATGCTTTAGCATGTGCAAAATCATATCTGGTTAGCCCTTTCCCCCTACTCCCTCTGCAGAGGTATACATGGCATACACAGTAAGAGCCATGTGGAACAGAAATAATTTCAGACTTGTCCCGACACGTCCTATTAACAAGTCATGCTACTATCAGCAATTACAATAAAAGACAGTTCAAGATTACTTATATAAAAACCAAAAACTATAAAAATGAAACCTGGCGCAGATGTTCCTTGCAAAGTATCTAAACACCAAAACATGGGGTATGATACCTGTAAAGAAAGAGCTCCATGGTAATAACCTAAACCCCAGGACTTTGTGCAGCACGCAAATTCCCCAAGGAGCAGGAACAGAGAGCTACAAACAGCACAGGAACCAGCACAGGTGGAAAGGGCGGAAGCAAGCAGCAAACTGCAATGGCTCAGAAGTGCTGAACTGCAGAACTTTCTGAAGGATCAGCACACTTTGAAGGAGCTGCTTGAAAGCCCAGCCCAGGCACAACAGGACTCAAAAACAGCAGCGGTAAAACAAGCATGAGCACAGGCAGGAAGATTTTAGGACTCAACCTTTAATGACCATCAGGCAGGCCATTCATGCTGTAAGGAAGACAGCCTGACAAAAGTAATGAGGGCTGCTACACTTCTCAGGATTTTTTTTCCCTTTCCGAACGTTCTTATCAGATTCTGCCATATGCAGACCCCTTCCTTCCCACCCAGCTTAGTAGATGCTATAATTACTTATTCCTAGGAGAGCCAACATTTTCTTCAAGTCTTAAACTAGTCTGGCTTAGGTTAGCTGTCACCTCATCAGGCAGTGTTTTCAAGTGCATATATTAATGTAAGATATTTCAAAATGCCTGAAAAGGGACATCCTTTATATTCTAAACAAGTGTTTTTAGTATCCATCTTTTACCTTTAAACCAACTATGAGGTGTTACGTCTATGTTCTGGATTATGTCTCTGAGTCAAAAGAACCTTGCACCTCAGCATACTAAAATGCAAATCTTCCTGTTTGCTACCATTGGATCATTAATTAATTGAATGGAAGGAGATTCCACATTTATCTTCCCGCATGCAACAAGAGAGCCAAACTCTATACTTAGCAGTTATAATTCTGTTGCATCCAAACAGCATCTTATTTGATCCCATAACAAAATTATTTTTAATTTTTGTTCAAGTGCCTTCTCTTTTGATAGGTTGTATTAACAACAAAACAAATACTGCACAAAGTACTTTTCTGCAGCAGCTTGTATTGAAAAAAACCATTCTGTTGTGCTAGATGTTGTTAGCATTTTGATAACAACTGTGTAATAAGGATGTTACGCACAAATGGACCATGTCATATTAAAAAGCAAAGCTTTCAACACATTTTTTGGAGGCCAAACATAACTAATCACTTGCAACAAATGACTGCTTTCAACATACAAGACATATCTTGTTTACCAAGGAGACGTTTGGCAAAACAAAAATAAAATTCTCAGTTCCAAGTAGCTCTATATTTATAGTTTGGGGTTTTTTCTCTGTTTTGGAGGGGAAAAACCCACTCCTGAAACCATGAGAGCATGTTCAATGGATACTAATGACAGTCTTACCAGCTACTCTTTTTCCTGCCTTAATTTCACCTAACTCACAAGTTCTTCTCCATCTTCCAAGGTTTACTAGTGTTCCTCACTGCAGTCTCTGCCTAACGGAAATTAACAGAATGCTTCCAACATGATTCCAATGTACAATCTTCACAAGTCCTCCAGCTGTTTTCCACTTCTTAAATCTTATTTAAATATACTTAGGCATAACATCACTTAAGACTTTTAGAACTGCTGCATCTATACTGTCAAACGTTCTACCTTGGCATCTTTTCAAAGGGTTTGATGAGAAGCAAATCTACCAACAGCAGTTCAGTATTTTCTGTTTCAGAGCAAGAGGGAAGAAACGAACTGGAGATTGACTGCCCACGTGCATCAGTGACAGCTACACTATTGCCAGAAAACAGGCATGGGCAAAACCACTATGCTTTGCAGAACTTCAGCCAGCATTAAATAAACTTAACGATTAAGACAGCCAGACCAGATCTTTCTGTGCACAAGAATATTTTCTGTCAACTTTTTCAAACATTTTTGATCATTCTTAATCACTAGCATGTTGATTTAAGTTGTTTCTAGCTGAAAGAAAAATAATGAAGTAGCTTCTAATCTTCCGCAAAACCCTACCTACACCCAAAGCTGCATTGTAATAGGAATCTATTGATCTGCCTCACAATGAAACACCAGTTAGAAGTCACCACTCTCCTTAAAAAAGATATGTGCTTATCCAATACTTTCCCTTTTCAATTGTGTATTTAAGTAATAAATTGCGTTCAAGGATCAGAAAGGGGAATTCACTAGCACACCCATCCTCATACAAGATTATTAAACAGAATGAAGTTTGTTGGGACACTTTTAAAGATTATTCCTACACTGCACCTTTGATCAACTTTAACAGTATCTTTCCTCTGTGAGAGCAGTAAAACAAATACTTACGCTGTTGATTTCTTTTGTCACTGGCATTTTTCAAAGGCAGGCACACAGGACAGTCATGCCGAGTACAATTCTTCCAGTGGGAGATGATTTGTCTCGAAGATGCACAATGAGCAACTGTAACAAGGAAAAGCAATAAAATTAAGGACACTCTCTGGTTAAATGGTTTTGAATTATCTCACTCCTTGGTTAACTGGTTTTAAATTAACTCACATTTTTTATAGTAACCCCATTATTTCCCCTTTATAAGCAATCACAGCTAAATGTAACTAGAACTTTTTGGTATGTGAAAATGGTATACAATTTGGTATACATTTGGTATACAAATGAAGGAAACTAGTACTAAAATCTAAGACAAACACATGGTGGCTGTTACACCCTCTTTATACAAATGAGATGTAAAAGTCTCTTGCAAGGCTACATTGGTACGATCCTACTTCTAAAGGGCAAACATTGCATTCTGTTTTCTAAACTGACAACTATGGAGAGGTTAGAAATGGAAACCAGGTGAAGGTAATGAAAAAGGGAGCAGTTGTTTAAAGAACCAGTTCTGGCACTCATTTGTGCCTGGTATAGGGATCTTCTTGACAAGACAACACTGCTGACAAACAGGCAAGAAACCTTACGCACCTCATTAACAAGAGCAGCTTCAGCAGCACCTCTTACCTTGACAGGCCTTCCCAGCTTGACAGTGTGTCATGTGGTTGAGGACATTTTTCATGGTTCGACAGTGTGGGAGAGCACATGCCCGCACCTCTCCATTGGCTTGCTCACGCCGCTGGCATTTGTGAGCGTGAAGCAGCAAAACCAACTGCTGCTGGATTAGTTTGCGCTTCTCTGGATCCGCTGTTGGTCCAGTTGCCATTGCCTGCGTCGGCACGATGCCCACTTGTTGTACTTGGGTTTGCATCTGCGACTGAAAGAACACACAGTTGAGTATCGTGTTTGCAAGTCTCAATTCTGATCTTACTGTCACATAATGATTTGAGTACCACAAAACTATTTGCCAAGCATTCTACTATGACTGACTAAAAGGAATATTATGCTAGTCTCTGCAGCATTCTCAAACATTTCTATTCTAACCCTGGAACAGTAAAAATGTATTGAGAAGTTCCTCTGTCAACACATTCACTACAAGAGAGGTACTGAGCTGCTGGAGTGGGTTCAGAAAAGGGCACTGAAGCTGGTGAAGGGTCTAGAGCACAAGTCTGATGAGGAGCACCTGAGGGAACTGGGGTTGTCTGAAGAAAAGATGGCTCAGGGGGGACTTTATGGCTCACTGCAACCACCTGACAGGAGGTTGTAGGGAGGTGGGGATTGGTCTCTTCTCCCAAGTAACAAGCAGTAGGCCAAGAAAAGACCACCTCAAGCTGTGCCAGAGGAGGTTTAGATTAGATATTAGGAAAAATGTCTTCACTGAAAGGGTAGTCAGGCATTGGAACAGGCTGGGGCAGTGGAGGAATCACCATCCCTAGAAGTGGTCAAAAACCGTGAAGACAAGGCCTTTACTGACATAGTTTAGTGGTGGACTTCACAGTCCTGAGTTTAAGGTTGGACTTGATGATCTTAAAGGTCTTTTCCAACCAAGCTGATTCAACGATTCTATAACAGTTTAAGTAACAAGCCATCCAAAATCTTCAGTTTATTAGACTGATCATAATTCCAACTGGAATGAGCTCTTGCCAACACCTGCAAATGAAATTCATGTCTGTTCAGTATATTTTCATATTATAGGTTTTATACACTTCAATCCTAGTTTCTTGTCCCCAACAGAAAGAGGAGTCCAATGGGAGAAGATAGGCAAAATTGCATGACTGTCTCTACCTGCTACAGTAAAAGACAGAACTGATTTTCCAAGCCTAAATTAGCCCATCTTCTCACAATTAAGTGCTGATATTCCTTTCATAGAGCAAACCTCCAAGATGTAAGATGCGTACAGTTTTCTCGTCGCTTAAATCCAGACTGCATTATGTCTGCTGAAGTGAGCTAGAGTTAACTTAACTACAGGGTGACATTAGGTTGTATTGGCTTGTAAAATCTACTGCTTTACTTCCAGCATTCATTCTTCACGGACACACTTCTGTAGCAGTACCCAAGCCCTAACTGACAGGGCCCGTGTACCCACAGAGATCTTCAGTCTAAGACATAGCTTGTATCTCTGCAGAAGAAAAATAGCTTCCTTAACATGTCATTTCTTCAGCACAGATTTAGAGCTTTTCTACTACTTTCTTGGACCTTTGAAGGGCAATAAATGTAGAAACCTGACTTTCAAAATTAAACACATTCAAAAACTGCAATTACTCCACTAGCAGGAGCAGATATGGAACTGCAAAAGTGCTTAAATCCCTGTGATTTGCAGCCTAAATTAATCTCATGGGTAAACATCAAAATGTCCCAAGAATCGCTTTGATTATGCACCGTAAAAACAGGTTACCACAGAAAAGCTCACCACTTCCAAGCTACCTAAGGAAAATCAGCCATTAAAAACATTTATAAATAGAATATAAGAAGAACAGGATTATACTGGGGAGGTAACAGAGGAAATCGTTCAGTGCTGTCTAAAGCACTACTGACCAAAGCCTGCTTACTACATTTAAGGAAAATCCTTCTAAAGTGACAGAATACACTACTTGTAGCCCACTCTATTTTTGACCTTTAAGAAAGACTCCCCAGAAAATTCCAGTTTACAAAACAGAGTAGAGTAAAAGAAACCCATCCTCTTATGCTCCCAGTGCATGAAACTGAAACAAATTCTTTCATTTGTTCTGTGAACAAAACCACAAGAGTAGACAGGTTTTCCTAAAACAATTCTTGGGTCACAAATAGGAAACAATTAGTTCAGCCAATCTGCAAAAAAATACAGAGACCATGCCAAAGAAAATCTTGTTGGAAGTGATTCTTTCATCCTAGTCAAAGAATTGTTTCCCAAGCCAAAGTTTTTCTTTCGTTACTACCCTCCCAGTTAACAGACATGACTACAGCTGTATCAGCACAGATGCCCTGACCCAAAGGAATTTCTTGAAGACTGAGTAAGAAAAAAGCAGAATCATGGAGTATTGGTAGTTAGAAGAACCATCGGTCTCAGTCCAGATGACAGTGTCTGCAGATAGGCACAAAAAAGGAACTCAGAATATTGCCTAAGCTCTGCAGAGCTATGTTGGTTGTTATTTTAATCATGTAAAGTCCTAAACCTACAAATACAATGAATGATCTTTCCACCACCTATCTTACTTTCGGGGCTGTTCACTGCTGGAGGAAGTTGATCTCTTCTCTGCTAGTTTGTCTTAAGAACAGTAAGCGGTCTGCAGGACCAGTTCAAAACTGGAGATGTGCAAGTACACTGCAGTCACGCCAGAGGTGCCTAATCCTCTGTCAACCACAGAAATCTTTCCGCTCCAGAACAAGGGGGAGGCTACATGCTGCTGCACCTGAACAACCAATAATTTTCTTGATGAAGCAGGAAATTCAAACACTTCTGATCCTACAATTAAAATAAATGCTTCAATGGTCAGACACACAAGGTAAAAGACAGAGTTCTGCTTCTCTTGCTACCTTGCCGAGCTCCACCATACACAGAAAAAACATCCACCACGTGTTCAGTCTGCTAAAACCTCCCCTGACAGAGATGGTAGCTTCATTAACCAGTTTTCTAGAAACAGAGTAATACAACACCTACATAGTGCAAAACAGGTAATCCCATTTAAAATTATGGAAACTATGTATTCATATAAGAAGACAGTTCTGCCCTTCCCCTGTTCCAAAGGGCAAAAACTTCCTGTGCTTTTGGGCAGCACAGATACACAAATATCTCATCTTCATCTTTATCTCCATGTTCATTCCTTCTCCCCAACAGAAGATTACCACTTTCTGCAATCCCTGTATTAGGACAAATCTTGAGTCTTAAAAATGCCTTTTAGTTCTTTAAGCCAGGTGTGTAATCAACAGTGGACTGCAGTAAGATTAAAGGACCCACTGCCACAGAGGACTAGAAAAGCAATGTCACTCACTAGTGACAAGAGATTTTAACTTGTCACCCACACATACATTTACATTATGGGCACATCCAGTCTATCAATTAAAACTTTTTAAAAAACCCAACCCTTTCAGTATCTGCAGGGAGTAAGGCTGCATCCCACCTTCACTCATACAAGCTGAAACACCCCCAAACCTCTTCAATTCCCCCTTAATCAGAGGCTTGAAGTGTGACCTTGAGGGTCCCTTTCAGAGAAGGGATAGTGGGCAGAAACTGGATATATGCATGAACTGTAAATCTCGATTAACACTTCTAATTAGCCACATTAAGTATTTGCAGTGCCATCGACAGAAATGCTCTAATAGGTGTTGAACCAGCTCTGAACAACCCATGAAGCACTGTTCTGCACAAAACTGCAACGACATCAAGGAAGCAGGCGCATCTCAGTGCAGTCACTTCGGAACCCAGGCTAATTACTACAGCTTCCCTGCAAAAGGGATACAGAACCAGTTTACACTTCTTGCAATTCACTCTGATACTCTCCACGTGTATGTTGGTTTCTCTGATTCCACCAGTTACTGTGAACAGGCATGGTCTGAACAGCCCAGTTCTATCCAAACAGGAAGGATCCTTCTGAAACAAGGTATCCAAAGGTCTGCTTCGGCTCCAGAGGTTGCAAGCTTACGCATGCACAAAGGAGGCTGACATGAGCTGAAGTACAAGCACAAGCATTTGTGTCCAATAACCCAGCAATGTTCCATTTCCTCTTGCAAGGAGTATGAGGAATTGGAATCTGAGTCTGTATGGTGGGCAGAAGACTTAAGACGGGGTAGGGAAGGCTTCCTGAACTGGACACTACCTCAGAAGGTGATTGTGCTCTCTGGAAGGCAATGGACTTGAGTGGCAAGAAATTACATTAGCCTGTTAGCAGCAAAATTGTGAGAGGCTGCCATGCAGCCATCAAACATGAAAAGAGGTAAGGTAATGCTCAGCTCCTGCAGGCAAAGCCAACATGATGCAGTCTTAACATGAAGAATGTATTCAGAGCCTAAGATTTATTTCAAAGCTTTGACACTGACATGGCTACAGGCAGAGCCTTTGTGTCAAGAGTGAACAGGAGTATTTTCATCTTCCAACTTCTCACTTACTTACTGAACATAACTTCCACCTCTGAAGCTGGTATTGGTGAGTGAGCCTTCCAAGCCCATGACAACTGCAAAAGGTGGAGGCTCCTATGGTCATGCCATAGAAAGAACTTGAATGACTGGTCCTAGAGAACACCCTCAGTGCACTTGGGTTTTAACTGGTAAAAGAATTTTCTTTTAAAACCAGCAAAGGCCTCAATATTATGCTGTTGACTCTACTGGGAATCAGGGCTGGATCAGTGTCTTTCTTACGGACACACTTTTGGAGTTTCATCTCCTTGTCTTTCCGATTTGAAAGACCAGCAACTGCCAAGAAACACAGACTGAAGTGTCTGAAGTAACAAAAAGGGACAAAACTTGATACACGAATCTGTAGACAGAGACCAGCTCTCACGTACACAAAGTACTGAACAAAATATTAAGAGAGGTTTATATAGGATTTACTGGGGGATAAAACAGAGGAATGAACAACACTAAAATTCCTAAATAGCAAATCTATGGATAAGAGACAAATGTGAAGTTTGTGTGTGGAAGGGAAGGCATGCTGTCAGAGTGCTGCTCTAGAGCACTTTCACCTCAACTGCTGGAAGACAGTAAGAAGTGGCGATGGATATTCTCTACCACATATATTTGTATATGTGAATGGGAGAATGGAACACGAGCCAGAACTCTAGGGAAAGAGCAGATCCTCTTTTTCAGCTTCTGCCAGGCTGGCACCATAACTGCAGATAGTGCAAAACCTAAAATGTTCTACCATTCAAAGCAGTGCTCCCAGGAGGAGCTCGTGCACCAATACAGAATAGAGATGCCTATTCTGTTCCTGACAAAATAACACAGTTTCTCTGGCACTGAACACTGTCAGATCTGTTTCCAGATTACTAAGATATTCTTTAGAAGACCATGGCTAAGCAACATGGACAAGAGCTTTTCCCAGCTGTTCACTAGGCCACTGCTCTACTTCACATCAGCTGGGATTTTCTTGAGGATGGGAAGGAGTGAGCATCTGTGAATGAGAAACTTTCAGCATGCAGGTCAGGGCAGGCACAGGGAAGGCGAGCACAGCAAACAGCAAGCCCACCAAAGACCAGGAGACTACTGATGAGAGGAGCAAACAGAAACACAGCATGTCTCTGGGGCAACAGTCACAGACCTTTCCCACAGTGAAAGGGAAGACTGATTGCTACAAGAGAGAGGGCAAAAAAAAAAAAAAAAAAAAAAATCACTGAAAGGTTAAGAAATCAAGACTTCCTCACTGTCAGGACTCAACAGTTTGTGATTTTTTATAAAGCCTTTTATTTCTGGTCTCTAGAATAAAATATGAGTTGTCTATTTAAAGTAGCTACAGTTCTATTTGTTAATTAAATCTGGCTTCCCAGTTTAAAAGCTTTCTTTCTCTCTCTAGGAGGTCCCCAGTAAGGCACACTTAAGACATCCTCATCTCCAGTCACTGTTTTCCTCTCTTTTCATCAAAATCTGTTAATAAATAAATCGAAAAGACAAAAGAACCCAGAAAAACAAGGAAGAATGCAACAGAACACCCAAGATGTAGTTTAATAAGAGATCAGGGATAGTGGGGCAAAAAAACAAATGAAGATGTGTCGTTCCATTCCAAGTCAAGAGAAAGGAGGAGAAATGATTTCCTTTGCTTCCAGAAAGTTAATATTCTCTCAACTCCATCTGCTGGTCATTGGGATAACTGTGAAACCAAGCTGGTGTCTGGAAGCAGAACTTCACACATGGTACTCCTAACCCCTGTAAAAATACTAGATTTACATGAAGAAGCCATCTATTACAATGCTTGGAACACACAGCACTGCAGACAGTGCAAAGCTTCAGCAAGTTTGATGGAAAAGTCTAACACGGTTCCCCCCACTGACAGCACATCCCAGAGTCTGGGTACTCCAACATCAAGAGGCTCCTGGTTTCCGTATAAACTGCACACTGTGGCAGGTGCTAAAGTGCAGAGCATGGCTCACTGCCACAGTCCCGCAGAGATTTTGCATAATCTCACTACAGGCAGAGCACTGCCAATCCTGCAGCAAACAATTTAAGTAACACCGAAACTCAACAGTGTGTCACCAAAACTTCCCAGGATGTCAGAAGCAACATCTACATTTCTGAAACAAGCCATTCACTCAAGATTTCAGGCTGCCTAATCTGTAAAGGAAACAGATTGTATCCTGTAACATTCATACAAAGCAATAGCTAATATTCAGATCCACAGTTAACAAAACAAAACAAAACAAAATAAATCCATCCAGCTGGCACTGAAAATTAATACCTTAATGCTGACCTTTTAATAATTTTAATACCATAAGGTTTGTTATTTCTATCCTAATTAAACAGATTATACCAACATGCTTCTCAGGGTCTAGTGTAGGGCTGGAAGATGCCATGAACTAACATCTCTGAGAACCACTTCATTCAGGGGGTGGGGAGCAAGAGAGTGTTCTTCTCTGGAGAGAGGCAGCCTGAATTCAGATTAAAGAAGTCCACTGTTGTAGCAGAGGTTTATCCCAGCTGCCAGTGTGACGTTTATACCTCACAGCGGGAAAATTGCCGATTAGTATTTAGGACAGGGGTGCCACAGATAATGATGCTTATAATAACGTGGGTTAAAAACATCCAGTCTTTTGCTCCACTTTCCCAGTGTACAAAAGGTTACAACGAAAAGCAAAAGGAGCATTTAAGAAATTCCTGCTTTTCAAGACTAAGGGGCCTTAAGACAACAGCTGCACTTTTCCATTTCCTCTTCTTTTATTTAGATACTCTTACTGGTAACCAAGGTGTTTAAGGTCAGGCTGGAACCTGGTTTCCTGTGTCAGACACGCCACATATAACCAGTGCTTTCATTCACATGGGTTTGTCTCTCATGGACTAGTATTTACAGGGCCCTTTAAGATCAAGGTAGTATAAAGGACTGTTTTAGCAAAATATGTAGCTCCCATCTTCCAATCATTTCCCAAACACCCATGGAGGTCCTCTTAAAAACATGTAGTTGGTGCTTCACTTGCTGTAGTAGACAGAGTCTGAACTGATCCTCCACAGGTTCAGTTTCGACAGATGGTAACATAACTTTTACACTTCACTCCCGCCTCCTTTAAGAAACAGGACAGGCAATGTCTCCAGCAGACCACGCGCAAAGCCAAACGTCACAAACCAAACTGTCATCTCTAGGGTCCTAAAGCATCACAGGACATAGAAAATGGCAAAGGGATTGCAGCAAGAAAGCATGGCACAATAGTTCATACACTGCAACTCTGCTCTGGAGAGCTGCCTCTGTCAAAAACAACTCTTCACAAGGGCTATTTGAGTCATATTTTAGTTGCCCAACATGAGACACAGACAGCACTTCCATGAATTATGGAAGCATACATCTAGCCAATGTAAATGTTATTTTACCCATAACATCTTAACATATGAAATGAGGAAGGCTTTATCAAGCCAGAGCCTACAAACCTCAAGTTCAGAGTCAGCAGATTCTTCCAGTCTTAGTCTTTTTGTGCCTCTCAGCCTCATGTTTAAAACTGGGGCAACACATCTTTATCTCAGAGAGGCACTGTGAAAATTAAACAATCTGAAGTATGTGCCTGCTCCAGTGATGACCGCCACAGAAAAGACTGTTTGGAAATGACTGTCTGAGTGAAATATATTACTACATCCAGACAACAAGGCCCACAGCTACACACTGAGCATCAAAAATAAAACAAAATGTTGACTAGATGCTCTTTCAGAGGGCACTGTTCATATTGTACACTGAATAGAGCAAAGTCCCTGTGGAAGGAATAGCATATGGCCGTGTATGCGCTATTACCAAATAATTACACTGCCTTACCCACTGCTGCCAAGTAAAGGTTAAATTTTAACAAGTCTGACATTTCCTTTTAAATTCTTGGCTTTGCAATAAAAACGTTTAAATGGAAATTTCAGTTTTCAAAGACAAAAATTCCAACCCATCAAGACTGTAATCAAACTCTAACCACCACATGACCCACAAGCAGGGAGAGACCTTTTGGTTTGACAGTACAGATGTCTATCAGCTGGAATGGCCATTACTTTCTCTATTGGCTTGAAGAGAAGAAGATGTATTGGACATACAAAGCTTTTGACAGCTGAGAAACAAAGAAAGATGGCACTGATTGTCCTCTCAGAAGAGAAGTAATATTTCTGACAATTTAAAGAAGCTGCAATTGATGTCACCAGAAAAGTAAGTTTCCCTTGGTGTATTCCACCCCTTGGACAAGATTGGAGAAAGGAAACTGGAAGTATTTTTCTTTTACTTCCTTCCCAACCACTGGACAAGCTTTGATGGCAAATGCCTTTTTTGTTCCACCTGAGTATCTGCCATTACATCCTATACTAGTAAGTGAGTACATTAAGCTTTAGGCTTCCCAAACCCTGGTATTTAACTGAGAACAAAATTAGGCTTCAGAATAATCCAATCCCTAAGATGAACACAGCACTTTGGGAGGACTTGCAGGTTCTCTGCAGAATCAGGGCAATAATTCATTTGTTTTATACCTGATCCAAACTTAAAGTATTTTAAAAACAAAATTAGAATAGCCATGCAGTAAACTGTCTTTTAGAACTATTCTGCATGAGTGCAAGTGGTATTCTGAACATGGTCTTAATTCTAGTCACTAGCTCCTTTCCATAATCATAAGCAATAAATGACAAATGATATTAAGCAAAGATTTCACAGTGTAACTAAAGGAAAATTAGGACGTGGTCCTCTAAAATCAGGAGAAAAGAGGAAGATTATTACACTCTGTTCCCTCTCATATTTAGCCTTGTTAGTGACAGGCAGATAGCAAACTCACTGATGGAAGGACAAGCATTGCTTGTGCAAAAAAAAAAAAAAAAAAAAAAAAAAAAAAAAAAAGCAGCTAGTTTTCTAGTTAAATTGAAAAATAAGCAATTTGCATTTTATGGAAGGTTTTACAAGTTTCTATAGTAACTGCTACCATGTACAAGAATATAAAATGCAACAAGCTGGAGTTTCCATAGAAACAACACAAGCAGTTTGATTAATACGCAGACATACTGAGACAAATGGGAATATTTCCTTTCACTTTATAAAGAAAACTCTAGTAAACAGAATACTACAAACTGGGCAAGGTATCCTGATAAGAACTGTTCTCATAAGCTTGTGAGCTGCAAGTCACATACAATAGAAACTGAGAAGCATGTGGCATGTTTACCACTTCAGATTCAAAGGATATGAAAGGTACTATGTTGTTTCAGGAAGCTGATGTTCTATCTAACACATTAAAATTGATTTAGGAATTCAAACTTACAAACAGCACTTACAGAGAAGGCATTTTAATTTGGTTTGGAACTAAATGTACCAGACAAAATGAAAGGAAGTAATACAATTCTTACACCAAAGCACTGTGATTTCTTAGAAAGTTAAGTTATTGCACACACTACAGAGTGGCAGTGAGGAAGCACAGGGCAACTCTGATGTTTAAATGACTGTGGAGTAGTGGTCCAGTAATGCTGCCGAAGCTGTATCACCCAAGAATTTAGAATGCATGATTGAGACACAGTGAATAAAGGAAACAGGCAAGTACGACTCACCATGTTTGGCACACTGGTGACAGGAGTACTCTTGATGTCGGCCGGAAAGGGAGACAAACTATTTGCCATGCCTGGCTTGGTTGGTAACTGAGGATTCACTCCTGTAGCTCCCATCTGCTGCCCTCCAGTTTGACTGAAAGGCTGCCCAAAGGGACTAGTGTTACCTGCCATTCCCATCTGGAAAAGAATGAATGAAATTATTATCACCTCTTTAATTCCAAAGGGACATTAAGAAAACATATGTCAAATATTGATCTTTGCATTCACAGAGACCACATTCCAGTGTCAGTTGCTCAACATTATATTATCAATTTTACAACTTTAAATAAAAGCATCAAAAAAAAATTTTTACAAATTCACAGTTGTGTGTCTCAAGCCTTGCAACTGAACTTACAAAATCATTATGAAAATGCAAAGGGGAAAACAAGAACTATCCTTCCTAATCTACATTGACAGAAATTACTTTTTTCAGCACTGGAAAAACTTTTGAAAACCAACAGAACCTCAAATCCTGTAATACTTTGTGCACTCTGCACAAAGCATGACTTTGTACATAGACTAGAAGGGAGGGGAATATACAGAGGAATCTAGCAAATGCTCATCTACTTATGATTTCGTACTTGAGGAAAGATGTCTGAGCAAAAGGACATCTATCCAAGGCTGACATCCTTGACAAATTAGACCCCCAAAACTCCTTAAGAAGGGCAAGCAGAAACATGACTCCTTCTGAATAAGTAAAGAGAACACTGTCCATCTGAAGAGGCACTTCGCCTGAAGAACAGTCTCTCAAGAGAAGTGGTGAAATCTCTATTACTTGAGCCAGTCAATATTACACTGGACAAAAGGTCCTGAGAAGACATTTTAGCAGGAATTTACTTCTTTCAAAGAGGATAACTAAGACTAGGACTCTCCTTCCCCCTCCAAATAAAGAGGGGATAAAAGCTGACAGATCATGTTTGTGCTCCCCCCTGCCCCACACTGGGAGAATTTCTAGATTACCTTATCACCTGTCAGAATGTCTTAAATATAAATTCAACCACTGTGCAAGTCTTGAAATATTAAATCGTATTTTCTCCTTCCTTTGACCTGTTCAGCCCATCTACACACAACACAGTGGTTTTCCATGGTCCCGGTCTTTTCACTCTCCTTACCAGCAGGGATTCAGGAGGACTATTCCTGTGGCTGGAAAAGGAACTGTGTACATCAGTTTGCCAGTGTAACAGCCTCATCATAAGGAATTGGTCAGTGTTTTTTCACACTTACAGGAATTCGGCTGTATGACCAGCTGATGAAGCACCGGTTAAGAGCACTGAATTACATCGGGGCAGAGTCCAATAAACACAGTTTGACTGTGCCTTGTTCTCTTCGTCAGTGTACTTTGTACCCTTGGGTTTCAGACAGCTGGTGCAACCACATTCGAAGTAGCTTTATGTTAGGAAATACTCCCTTAACCTGCATCCTGCCAAGTGGTTATTGCCAGATTCGGGCCTTTTTTCCACTGTACAAACTTTTAAATCTTTACAGAAAAACCTGACCCACTACATACACGTTAAAAAAAAAACAGCAGCTGTTCCTTGTCAGTGTAAAGAGGTTATCAGATACGTGACACCTTCTACTGTAAAGCTGAATAATTCAAGCAGCATTTAAGTCCAAAAAATGCATTGCTTAACAGCATCAAAAACTTAGTAGTAAAGACTGCTCTAACAGAAAAAAGTATGGCTACCATCACACTGCACAAATATTAGCAACTATATTTCCTGTACTTCTGTAGGACTGTATGTTAGGGTTTTATTATTGCTATTTTGGCAACTTTTCTCTGAGGAATTAATAGTGAAGTATTTAACAAACTTGCCCACTCATCTTAGCCCACTACTGCAGACAAAGTATGAGAAAGGAACATATGATACCTACAGCTACTCATTAATACTATGATGGTGTATCAGACTAACAGTGAAGAAAATTTCTGAAACTAAAAGTGAGATTCTGAGAAAGCAGCTTATGACTACTTAAACCTTTCAGAGGCCACAAATAGGAACATTAGCTGTTTGGCTCTTACTCCCTTTCCGCTTTTGTCTAAATCCCCAACTACAAACTTCAGTCATTTGTAAACATAATCTAGGAGTGCAATACAGGCTGGGATCGACCCAGCTAGGGAGCAGCTCTGTGGAAAAGGACCTCAGGGTCCCAGTGGACAACAAACTCTATATAAGTGAACAGTGTACAGCTGCAGCAAAGGGTTATATCAACAATGGCATTTCCAGCAGATATAAAGATGTCATCATTGCACTCTACTCAATGCTTGCCAGGCCACACCTGGAGTACTGTGTTCAGTTTTGGTCCTCGCTATACAAGAAAGATTTGGACAGGCTGAATAGGGTCCAGAGAAGTGCCACGGAGATGATCCAAGGGCTGGAAAGCAATGTGAGAAAAGGCTGAGAGAGATGGGCTTGCTCAGCCTAGAGAAAAGAACGCTCAGGAGAGACCTGATCACCAGGGGAGGAGATGGAAAAGACCCAGTGCAGGCAACAAAGTTGCCCAACACCCACTTGTTCAGTTTGTGCAGGGTAACTTTCTAAGCCTCCAGCAGAATCTTAAAACACAGCTGAATTTTCAAAAAGTGGGAGATTTTCTTTAGGCAGTGAGGAAGTTAAGCAAACTTGACACCAAATTTAAGTTCTTGCTCCAAAAGAAACAGAGAGGTTTTCTTCATCTCATTTCATTCTCAAGAAAGATTAACATTTTTATTACAGGAAAAATGTTTTAAAATAGCTCTTTAGGAAAAACATTACAAATATATGTCTCAAAAGATAAAGAACAGAAAATTTCATTTTAAGTTTGTTACAACTCTAAGCCACTAGAACATCCCAAAAGCATCAGCGAACTGCAATGCTAACAGGTTTATCATATTAAAATATTTCCTTTTCAATAGATCTTGTTATTAAACATATCACAACTCAGTACAACAACAAAGCAACCTGTCAAGCCTCCCAAACTGAGTGCTTAATATGATGATAATTTCTCCTCTTCTAGGTGATCATTAACTAACACATACCTGATTGAAATTTTAAGAAATGCCTCGCTATTCTTTGAAATCAAGCCAGAAGCAGAGCAACTCCCATTTGAAACACTGTGGGTTTTTTTTTTTCAAACCTGCTATCTGCCACGGTGTTCCAATTCTAAAGCTGTTCTTCAACCAGTTAAAGGAACCTAAGGCTGAAGAGTTGTATCAGGCTACAACTTTAAAAAAAGCAGGCAGTTTGATAACACTGTAAAACATGAGACATGTCCTTTAACCTACACTTTATTTTTTTTGTAAATTATGGTCACTGAAACAAACTGCTACAGACTTTTTTTGTTTGAAGTCCATCTTAAAAAATATATCTGAAAAGGTGGTAAGATCTTTCTTTTGTGGCAGTCCCTGAAGTAAATACGGAGACAAAAGTCAGGAGGGACCATATACAAGATGAGTTTATTAAAGCTCAGAGATGTTCATAGTTTCAGGTTTTCTAAGCTCAGTTTTGCCTCAGAGGAGTTAAACTTACTAACGGAACTGTGATTTCCAGAGACTAGAAGGGCACACCACAATGCAAGAATTGCTCTAACGAACTCTTATCTATTCGTAATAGTTTTCAACCGAGGCTGGGATCAAAGAGGAATTTTAGTGGCAGAACAACCTGCTGACAAACAGCATTAAGATCAACAGCCTTTCAGAGCTGTTACTAGTAACCTAAAGAGCAGCTCAACATTTACTCCAGCAGCGAGCACCTCCAGCAAACAGAGCCAGCAGCAAAGCAAAGCATTGCCAGCACCTCACCAGTGCGAAGGCAGCAAATAAGAGGTGGAAGAAAAGCAAGAATGGGGCAAAACCCCTGCATACCAGCACGGAAAGATATCCTACTGCATAAGGCATTAGCTGGCATTTCCTGGTTAATCTGAGCATTGAGATAAGGTGACCTTCCTCAGAACTTCATTTAAACCACTGCTAATTGAAATCTCAAAAAACAACTGGCAAAATATAATCAGATGATCAAGCCTGCACGTAGTAAAGATCTTACACTGCTTACTCATTCCGCAAACTGAAACCAGCAGCTCCAAACCAAGCGACTCAGAAGGCTCAAATGCTTCTGCCTCTTCCCCCAGTTCTTTTTCAATGTGAAACGAGGGGGCAGGTGGGGGAAGAAGGCAGACACTCAGAGGACCTTTGTTTTTATATTTAAGTCATTAAAGATGACAAACCAGCATGAACATGGGAGTTAGCAACCTGGTAAGAATGGTCTTTTCAAGCAGGACTCTGAGCCAACACAAAGATTTGTATGTTGCTTAAAGTTTGTTAAATTTACTTTCCTGGAAGGAACAAAATCAAAAGCTATCCAGTGCGAGTTGCTTCTTTTTTCACCTGCAACAAATGGGCATGGATGTGTGTATCACAGGACCACTCAAGATTCAACCTATTAGCATGGTAGCTGGTGTACTTCCCTCACAACAGAAGTAGAAAGCTCTCTGAAAACCTGGGTTATGTTGCACTTCAGTCCCATTTTGCACTAAGCTTCAGGATGGATGTTCCTTCCTCTGTTGCCTTCTCTTCCTTTCCATCAGTTCATTCAAATGTCAGTTATCTCCTTTCTCAAGCACCATTTTCTGTAGGCCATGTTCTCTGATCTCTATCCCGGGTGGCTCCTTTCATCCCTCCTCATGCTGCGGCAACTCATGTCTTATCCTCATGTTTCTGCGTCACAATTTTGTGCAACTCCTGCTTTTTGCCTGGTTCTTTGTGCTCACAACTGCAATGACTTCTGACAGAGTAAAGCAGACATTTTCACAAGCAAGGTGCTCTCTATGCAGCTGTTGATCAGTTGTGATGGGGGAGATGCAGAGGTGCTAAAAACCACCCTAGCACGGAACTGTAAGTCAAGGCTATAAGCACCTGAAGAAGTAGCATGATTAATGCAGGAGACCAACTTAAACACATTATTTCTACTCTAAAATAGTTCTTATCAGGAACAGAATAATACTACTCTCCTTTAATGGAAAAGACATTTAATTTAATAATTCTGCTATTCCAGAAAGACAAGCAGATTCTGTTCCCTTTTATATCACTATGGCAACTCTCTAAGATACTGGAATCTATTATTGAGAGTGGATAGGAAATAGGGTATTTCACTACACTCTCATCAGCCAAGGAAGGCAAAAACTTCCAAGCTGAAAAAAGAAAACCAAACCTTTGTTTAGCTGACTTGGACTACACAAGTTTTGAGCAGCAGGTGCAGGAGGTATTTCTCTTTGGTTTATTTTTTGGTTATTTTCAGAACAGCAATTCAATTTCCTCTAGCACCTGGAGCTTCACAGATATTACAGATCAAGTCTGTAACCAAATTTATATACCTCATCTGATGGCTCAACTCCAAGCTGGTGGGACTGAAATGAGAAGTTCACCAATCTAATTTAAAAGATACCTTAGGAGCAGACTGGACCTTTATACTATGCCACTTCTTCTATTTTTAAAAGCTTACCCTTTTCCTCCCTTCTTTATCACTGCTGACATACCACAGAACTTCCTCTAGCTGAACATCAAGGAGCTTTTCTCTTTGTACATGAAGCATCTAGGCCATAAATAAATCCTGTCCTTTCCTCCTACTCTTAAGTTTTTATTAACTGTCCCTTCACCTTTACCACTACAGCCATTTATCTCATCCAGTTACTTCATTACCACATATTCCTCTGATGCTCAAGACATGCAACTACTACAACATGCTGCAAAAAAACATTCCCTGTTACAAGCACTCAATTTCCTATTCACAATCCCTTTTTTAGCTTCCCCGCCAATATGCTGTCATAAACCACAGAATTGTACACACTTCTGCTCCTTACTACCCATTTTCCTTTGGGCAACTCTGCTCTCTTCTGCCTGCCCAAACCCACCTTTCTCCAGAGTTTCCAAACTTAATAAAAGGGTCTGGTAGGACAGACTGAGTTCACTATCAGTCTTCCTACAAGAGAGAAAGCATCCTCATTGCAGGCACATATCAAGAAGCAGCACCCACCTCTGACAACACTCCCAGTTCTGTATCTTGCATCACCACTGCGTACATAGAGTTAATGTTAATTTTTTTTTCTTCTTAGTTGGTCCAGACAGATTAGTCCAGGGGAAGAAAAACAAAACCCCCACCTTATCTTTAAGTTAAATGTGATTTTCATTAAGTGTTAAAGCACTGACTCTTCTGTACAAAAATGGAAGGTTACTATGGCCAAGTACTTAAAACCAAAACAAAACACCACCACCAGATTTGGACCAGCCTGAGAACAGCAAAACCACTGAAAGGTTGATACGAGAATCAAAGAGCTCAAAGCAGTACGGGTTCAGAAGAAAATAAGCCTGGCTGAAGTAATCTGATTACGATCGAATTCTGTAAACTAAAAATAGTTACCATTAATATTCAGTTTGGAACCTACTAGATTTTTAACTAGAAAACAGTCCTAGAAAGAAAGGAAGCAAGCTAGACAGCTTGGCTGGACTTTGAAAGCTGTGAATCTGCAAAGTGCTTGAACAACAGCCCTAAGCTCTCAGTATGACAACAGGAGGTTTGAAAAGAAAACTGGGTAAGCATGCAGCGACTTCTTTATGTGCTTGGCTTGATGTGAAAGCTATTGCAATGACAACGATCATGCTGTACTAGTTCATGAACAGTATGCAAAAATGACAGGATTCAGAAAAGCCTCAAGGACTATTCAAAGTACTAAAATGCATGGCTGCAACAGAATCTAATTGCAATCATACCCTAATTTATTTAGCTTACTATTTAAGATTATTAATTTGCTTATCTTATTAAGGTAAGGAATGAAGTGAACCTAAAGTACCAATTTAGAGAATAGGAAGGTGATAACAGGAATATTTTCTACTTAGCAAAGCCATTATCAACAGGGAAGAGCTGAAGCTCTTCAGCTTCAAAGCAAAAATAAGAAAAAATGCAAGTGACCAAATATCACTGAAATTCTTAAGATTAAGGCAATATTTTATCTAAATAGTGTGTGCTGTTACTCATCAACAGGAATTAATTCACAAAAGCCGTAACACCTATAATCAGAGGTATCATGTCTGACTTGATCACTGTCATTTTTATATGTGTAATTCTTTATTAAATGGAAGCTAATAATTGAAAGGGAATTACAAGTTCCCTTCTGCTTGTCTATACAGAAAGGTTGAGTAGAAAAAGTTACCCCAGGAAGTAAAAATCATTTAAGACTCTGACCAAGCTGCCAAGACTATGAAACAAACCCAGAGACAAGTATCAAAGTCCAGGAAAGCAGTAGTGCAAAAAAGAAACCCCCAAACTGCATCAAAACACTGTATCTTCCTTGGAACCGCAGAACCGTACTAGACAGAACATGGCTTAGTTCAACTTCAGATGACTGCTCTTCTAATGACACAAGATCAAGACAAGAAGACTTGGACTGCAAGACAGAATTTCATTCACTCAATCCAGTAGCAATTAAGCTGCCTCTTCAGACTGACAGTGATTGCAGTAAAGTTGTTAGCTGGGTAACCTAAGGAAACTGAGCTTAAGCAATAGCGCTGTGACTATTGGTATCCCATCTCCTCCCCCTTCCTCCAATCAGTTTAATCACTTTGTAAATCACTGGTCAATTTGACCCATTTTTGTTAAAGGTCTCACAGATAACTAAGTTCCTAAAAGAGAGATGGACAGGTAGACTATAACACTCAGATTAACATCTCCATGTAGGAAAGGCACAAAGACCTCTACTATTCCCCAGCATGTTTAGCGGAGGACAGTGTATCCAGGGCTCTCAAAGAGCTGCTGTTATTGACAGTTAACTCCTGTCAGCACCTCAGAAAGACTATCTGAGGACATGGGAGCAAACTGAAAGTACGATACGGAATGGTTTAGAAGACCCCTGGGGAGGAGTGCTGTGAAGAACTACAGCCTCTACAGTGCAGCATGAGAATACACAGCCAATCTACTAGGTATGCCACTCACAGATCCATTTTGGCAACAGAAAAATAGAAAGG
Source organism: Ara ararauna (assembly GCA_028858755.1). NCBI lineage: Eukaryota > Metazoa > Chordata > Aves > Psittaciformes > Psittacidae > Ara > Ara ararauna. The sequence continues at coordinate 11,840,941 of CM054380.1, read as the reverse complement.
TCAGACCTTTTCCCCCCCACTAAACTGATCCCATGTCTCTGAATCTCACAAGATAGTTACAAGAGGAAGACAAAGACAGTGTTTTTAGTGAGCCACCGCTATCCTTACATTCTTCTGGACTTGTCTATGTACAAAAGCTAAAATCAATTTAATTGTAAGATCCAGATTTACAATTTGAGTTATTTCAAAGAACAGAAAATGCATGTCATAATTAAGGAAAGAAGAGAGAGAGCAGAGACATCTTAGACATGACCTTTTATGATAAAAGGCCAGGTCTTCACAAACTAATAGTAGCATTGAAGAGCTGCATACGTGAGAGCTCGCCTGTTCAACAGTATGAACTGCTCTAGTAAGATGCATCTGTCACTCATTACTGCTTTTTTCTAAATCCCTTGTATTTGCAAAGAACCTTCTTCCCCCTACTTCCTCCCGTTGTATCACTGAAATAACCCAGTGTGAAATAACATGCTAAATACTGAGAAGACAATAACAATTTCACCCTTCAAAAGCCACCTGTGAACAATGATTCAGTTTTCCGAATACTTGAGCTGCAACTTTAGGGTTATACCATAATCAATAGCCCTTGGTTGTCAGAGCAAATGTGCATAAGTTGCAGCTCAGCATCTGACATGCTTCATCCAAAATCTCCTATTACATTACTGACACGTTAGGGACACCTTTCCTCTCTCTATTTTTTAAGAGCAAGCTGGAATGAAATGGAAATCCTGTACTCCCCACTATGACCCACACAGATCCAAGAAGTATCCTTTGGGATCAGCAAGAACAGAATGATTTGGTATACAGACGTAAGTATACTACTCCTGCCTCCAAGTCATCACTGTCACAAGCCACCACAGGACAGAGATGATTCGGAACCTCTTCTGTACTTGCTGCCACCAAGCTACTGCAATCCTTTGCACCCTTTACTTTCCTCTTTTATGGGCCTCACCAAAACCAGTCACTTAATACTCCATTATCGGACTAAGCCTTCAAATCCCCTGTCATCAAATTACTACACCTACTTAAAATCCAGGCTTTCAACACCCAACTTGGTTAACAAGCTCAGCATTTTGTCTCCCTTCTCTCTTCCCATTAACTAAAATGATTTTGCTACCAAGAAGTGCGTCACCTTGCTTGGCTTAAATAATTACAACTTTCTACTTTTTGATCTTTCTTACCTTTTGCTTTAAGACAAGGAAATAAAGCAGTCAGGTGTCTCAGAAGTTATCAATTAAAGTATACAAAGTACTGTGAATGTCAGAGTGTATCTGCACTAAGTAATGGGAGAGCATCAGAAATTCAGACTGACAGACAACTCAGTTGCTTTTAATACTGTTAGTAAGCAACAGTGAAAGAGGACAGACCTCCTTTCAGAAGGCTTCTTTCTGCTTCCCAGAGTGGTAACTCCAGGAGAGATAGAAACTAATGCCCTGCCATCTGTACTGCTTCACCACTGGTTCCCAAAGAATTTAACACACTCAGTTTTGAGAGCTGCTATGACCTAGCATCAACTACCTGGAATTAATCCCCTCCTCAGACCCTGCGTGGTACTGCCATGACTCCACTCAGCTACTTTGCTTGCAGACTGAGTACAAAAGAGCTGCTTTCCAGGCAGGCACATGCCAAGGACTTTGCACTTTGGATGCTTACCTCCCTCTGGGATGAAACACGAATCTCTGACACAAAGCAAGGTCCACCTAACCGATTAAGGCTCTCCAAGAAGCGTAAAAGAGAGGTCCACTAGGAATTTACATTCACGCATGAAGTACGAAAGACAAGCTTTATTATGTTGGCATCATCTTGTATCTGTTTACTGACAAAAAAAAAAAAGTCTCTACTAATTACTATTTCATCCTATAGTAACGTGTTCCAGAAGAAAGTCTCCATGGTGCTTGGGCTGTATATGCCAGAGGGACAGATGGAGAAGCAAGGAAAAGATTAATCACTTTATGGCAGAAAGCCAGTGGTGTTACCAAATAAAAAAAAAATTAACTCAGTTTCAGTGCAGGACTGGGGGCAGTACCGTTACCTCAGCTGAGGTGAGAGCTCACCTAAACCAATCTGTAGATTTGGAGGTCTGACAAAAATACTCATTTAAAAATACTCACTTCTGAAGTCAGTAACAAGAATGCCTTAAAAAAAATAAAAATAATCAAGAATCAGTCTGAGAATTAAATCATGACCTGGCAAGCGGCATTCAGAGGAAGCCTGACTTGTGCTGAAGCCTCCACTCCCCTACCTAAGCTAACTGCTCTAATAAAAGCCTACTGCAACAGAATCATGAAGCATTTAGAGAGTCTTGCTCTTCAGTAGTAAACTAACTCGAAGAAAAATACTCAAGTGCCAGGAACAACTGTAATTTACTTAGAGGATGAGAGATTTGGTAAAGCTAGAAATAACATTTTAAAAATCCCCTGAAGAGGAGACCAGGTGTTTTATTACCACTCCTAACAAGATTTGAAATTCCCTTCCAAGTGTTTCACAGAGGTCAAAGACAAATTTAAGTTATTCCAGGGCAACAAGACCACTTCAAAAGCGTACAAATGTTTCTGCATAATTACTGAAATACAAAAGGTGGGATTTCACGGCAAAGGGCTCCTTACAAATGACTGGATATGTAAAGAACAAACTTCTAATACATTCAACTAGAAATTAACCTTTTCCAGGAGAAAAAAAGATAAATCAATTAATCACATGCTTGCATTGCAAATATGCCTTAGGAAAGAAGATGTCTCCAAAATTCTGCACAAGCCTGAGCGCTGATACAACCGAATATACTACAGGAAGAATCAAAGTAATTTCTGCACTGAGCAGCACTGCTGCACTTAAAAAGCAAAATGAAGCTCAGGCAGCTTACTTTGTAACTAGTGTCACCTCTGCAAATAAAAACATTAAAGCTCTAATAGATAATTAGCCACAATTGATCAATGCATTTCAATTGCTTCAAGAACTTTTATGAGTGCCAAGCAGAAAAAGTCGCTTTCTCAAGATAAGACATATTCTTACCACATAATGATAGAAAATTAACAAGAACTGCTAAATTAACTAAATATGCTTCAACGGTTTGTTTCATCCAAAAAATATAGTTTGGACACAAACAACAATTCAACCGCACTTACAAAGAGGATTTTGAAAGAATGAAATTCAGTTAAGGAACACCCCTACAGATTGTATATTCACAGACCAAAATCTTTCTGAGTTACTCCTAGAAGCAGAATCTGTGTGTACTAAAACACATTAGTACACACAGTGTATCTGTGTGTACTAAAACACATTAGTACACACAGTGTATCTGTGTGTACTAAAACACATTAGTACATACACACTGTGTGTGTACTAATGTCACATCAAACCAGAATTTTCTAATTCTAACAAATTTCTAACTCTAATTTTGAGTTAAGATCTAAGCTGATCCCAACTCAAATATCCCTGTCTTCCCCCAATTCCTCTCCTTCATCATCATCACCAACAGCAAATCTCAACACAAAGTTAATGCTTCTTCCTTTATTCTCTGTATCACAGATATTAGCCTTTTGAAATGTACCCAACAGGTCACAGAAGAATCTACAGATGTGGCTACCGGCACCTCAGCAGTTTTGAAGTCCCTACAGTTCACTAGAGACAGACAAGAAAAAGGAGAGTACAAAATTCTTCAAAAAAATTATTTGGAATAAACTGTTTCAGTAAGAAAAACAGTTACACTATTTAAGAAATTTTTTTCCATTAATCTCACAGAAGCTGGCCTAAGACACATTACCAGGTAACCTGTGCGATACAACAGCCTACAAAGTGGTGGAGAAAAGGCATTAGTAGTTCTACAGACTAATAACAACAGGAAAGGTGTCCCAAAAATATAATGAAAAGAGGTTTTCTGTTTTCTTTCTTTACAGCATGTACTGTTCTTGACAGTCCTGCTGAAGGGAGAGACTGTGCTTCAGAGAATTAATTATTCTATTTCAATCCAGAGCTGGGGGGTGGAGGTATCTTTCAAATAGACAAGAAACAAATTTACACCACAGGTTACATTAAATACATTAAAAGGGGAAAAAAATATTTTAAAAAAATCAATAGAGTTCACTCCAAACAACCACTTAGCACAAATATCATAGCCTGACATTAACAGTAACTAAGGAGGAAACAGAACTATAAATAATTTACACTGTTGAAATAATACTTAAATAACTCTAAGAGTCAAATATGTTTATTTTGAAACACCACACTGACTCCAACAGTTACCCTGAAACCTCCAGTCTTTCTGCAGAAAGAGGCTCTCCTAGAATAACAATTCACATGAGCCTACCAGGAGACTTCTCAACAGGTTCTTAAACAAGGCAAACTCTGATGGTTGTCTTTAAACATATGCTTAAAAATGAACAGTGTGAACAAAGGCCTCCACATACATGCCTCTCACTGAAAGCAGCCTGCACACAGCACTGTCCAGAAACTTATTTTAATGCAAGATGCCCAATATCAGACTAATAAGCAAACACAACTCATTCCGAGAATGAAATATCATCTTCGACTGATGGTGTTCCAACAGTTTTGCATTTACAGAGGAGCACAGAATCACAGAATACTGGCCTGGAAGGGACCTCAAGGATCCTCTGAACCAACTTTTTTTGGCAAAACATGACCTAGACTAGATGCCCCAGGGCTCGATCCAGCTGTATCTTAAAAGTGTCCAACATCAGTGAGACCACCACTTCCCTGGGGAGATTATTCCAATGGCTGATTGTTCTCACTGTGAAAAATTTTCCTCTTGTGTCCAGTCAGAATCTCCCAGAAGTAACTTTGTGCCCATCATGCCTTGTTTTTCCCATGTGACTCTGTGAAAAAAGAGTCTCCATCTTCTTTGCAGCCACCCTTAAATACTGGAATATGGTGATCAGGTCTCCCCGAGCTTTTCTTTTTTTTTTTCTCTTGGCTGAACAAACCCAGTTCTCTCAGCCTTTCCTCAAAGGGCTGCCCAGTTCTTCGATCATCTTTGTAGCCCTTCTCTGGACTCTTTCCAGTCTGTCTGCAGAGATCCTCCTATTGTAAAGGTAGCTATTTAATTTAGTCCATTTGCCAAAAATTTCAAAGGGTACTTGTTTTTTGTCCGTCTTCTAAAATCCCCTTAAAAAAATAGAATACCCCACAGAAAGAACAGCATAATGCTGCAGTCACTGAAAACTCAAAACCTTTCCACCCCAAAACAGCAGCACCTCCCAGAGACTGCTAAAGAACCTATTTACTACTCTCTTCTAAAAGTCTATTTCAGACAGGTCCTTTTGGCAATGATGTGCCTATATTTAACGCGCTGTAATTTCATTATGATTCATTCTAAAACAAAGGCACTACCGAATCCCTTTTATGGCACAGTACGCTGCCTATTTGCCAAACCTAAAGCAGATTCATACACACACATACCAAAGAACATTACTATCACTTTGGGGCTTGAGCATTTTTAGAGCTTGTAAGTACTAACATTTCCAAGGTAGTTTTTGTAGCACCAGGAGTTCAAAAATCATCTGCAGTCCTCATTCATGGAAATCTAAATTCTACAAAATATTTCTGGCCTTAGAATTAAAGCCATTGCTGCAACTCCATATACAGTTCAGACACAAATAAATAATCTTAGTGTGCCACTTTCCTCCCTGTTTTTTCTGGAGTAAATACTTTTTACTGTAGCAGCAAGACAGACAAAGCTGCAGCAGTCAAATTGTCTACATAAGCCACACAAATGGATTCAGGCTTCCAAACCACCAGTTATTTCCTCTGAATATTCACAGGAAGAAAGGAATACTTTTATTTTTTGCCATTCCTTGTCCTCGGTCCTGCAAGGTAGCAGTTGTGTAAGAATTCAGTACTTTTTTTATTGAGATGTGGGGAGAAACTGTACTGAAACATCCTTTCTCATTTAAAAGTTAACCTTTAAATAAAGGTGAAAACTAGCCTACCCACTATAAGGTAGACTTGGCCATGCTCTGTGTAGCCTCGTTTGAAATTTCAATCCCCTAGCTAAGTGAGGAGATTTCAAAATCCCCAAACACAACTTTTACATGTAATGTTGTTTTCTGTCTGATAGTAAAAGGTGTCCCATTTGTACTTCAACGAAGTGGTTTTCTTTTGTGGAAGCCACAGAAAAAGAACTGCCTCCTCTCACTGCTCTTCCACTCCTGATCCATTTCTTAGGCAGGTTGACACAATGCTTTAAGTAATTTTGATTTCCTGCATTGACTTTTTCCTAAGGATACAAGCAACCAGCATTTAGTTTTCAGACCATAATACTGGCTGCTTTGACACATTCCTGCAGGTAATCCCAATTACAGGATTCCCAGAATAATCATAGCTCATTGTCAAGTACAAATATTAAGTTTATCTTTTAAGTAAGGAGAACTTTTGAGGCCTGCTAAAAGGTTTTGTCGTCAGAAATGCTTTTGTGAAATAGCATCTATGGACATGATCACAGTCTATTAAAAAAATTACTATGACAAAGACACTTCCTTCTGACTGAAGTAACCAGGTATTTCGTAACAGATCAACATTTAAATTGGCAGGCGTTCCTGCCTCCCAACATCTGAGTCATTTTTTACCCATGTATTAAAAAACCAAACTACAAACAGCAGCAGGAAGGTATGTGAAAACAGTCTAAACACTCAAAAGAAGTAATTTCAGTCACATCTACTAGTTAAGACTTGGAACATTTTATCATTTTAATAAACCTCCTGAAAAACAATGGAAATCTTGCTTTTAATCTGTGGCTTCCAAAAGAACTGATGGATCTATTAGTTTCATTTCCAAGAGCGTTTTTCAGATAAACTACTTAGAAATAAACCCCACCCCAAACACAAACGTTGAAGAAGACAGTAACCAATATGATTTAGTGTTACTGACAAAATCCTTAATGTTTGTGTTATGTGACCACAGCAGATGATCACAGCACAATTCTACTCTGAAAAGCCACCATAAACATTTTTGACAGCTGAATGTCAAGCCAATGCCAATTAACAGAAACAGGCTTTCTGATGCCAGAGTTGGAAGCAAGAGAGGAAACCACATTAGCATGTGCCCCTATGAAGGCTGTCTGTTCTGTTTCTTGCAGTATTTACCTTGCAGCAGTAGAGCCAAACCGAACCTAGATACCTGCTTAAGCATATGCAGAAGACAGCAGCCAAGTGACTATCACTTCTAAGATCTTCAATGATATTGCACAACTGCAAATGAAATGTAACTCGTGTACTAGAAATAGGAAACAACTCAATTTCAGGTGCCATGAGTAACAGTTGTGGTAAGAGAGCTTTTCAAGTCACCAGATATCTTCTACAGATCAGAGTAAACTCATCTGCGGAGCACGACTTTCCAGGGTCATGTTTCAAAACAAAACTGTGTTACAGATACTGTAATTTTACTACGAGTCAGTGTGTTTTGCTGTTATGTGTTTCTATATATTGAGATCCTTCTTCTGTTCATATTATTATAAAAGCACGTATGTCTCTCCTCAGTAAAAATGCCGTTTCGGCAATAGTTATTCAACAGAGAACCAAGCAACCATGGTCAAGTATGCAACATTTGTTAAGAGTACCCTGCAACTGGGAAGCACCATTTTTTGGAATATGATTTGGACTGGCTACTTGTGTTTGCCAGAGACATGGTCTGCTAGGAGACAGCTTGGCAGCCTAGGACAGACAACTCAGAGGATGACAAGCATATTAACTGCAAGTCATGTTAGAACAATTCAGGCAGACTCAGACAGACTGAGAGTCACCAGAGAAACAAACAGCACCAGCAGTTTGCTAAAGCACACAGAACTGCAAAGGAATAAGAACATCTTCAGCTGACTTAATTCACAAGCAGCAAGTGCAGCTAAACCTGGTACTTTGCAGGATCAACTGGGTGAGCTCTTTAAATAACTAGCGTAATCTTTTTCTCATCACAAATTTTCCTTACTACATATTCCAGTCAAGTAACATAACTACATACACAATTTCAGTCTTGCATAGAAATTCTTGCTCTTTAATGTAGCTATCTTATTAAGTTTCCTAAAGATTAAAATCCAACACCAAAAAACCACTCAGTGAAACAGGGAACAAAACTGTGAAAAGTGCTTGTCAGAGGCACATGTAGTATATAAGTATATACCCAGCCTAGAAACAACTCTTACAGCTCAGTAATAAACAAAATGAGACAACTGGTTATTCTCTTGGTAGACAAAAAAAAAAGGGGGGGGGGGGGAGATTTTACTGTTTTCTGAAGTTCACTTCTACTAAGAGCTCCTCCTCTTCTTCAGTATAAAAAACTTCTACTGCAATATGCACTGTCATGGGGCTTTTTTGACTAAAAGAACATAAAAACATGTACTATCACAATAAATTAGGCCAAGACAGTTAAGAGAAAACACTGTTCTGAACTTGCATGCAAAAATCCAGCATAACAGACCTGGCTTTGCACAGTTAGTGATAATGAACCTGTTACAATTTTGTATCAATCCTACTACTGGTGATATTTGCCTCTAGTATTTTCCTTCAGAGGTTTCAAAATATGCAAAACATAATTACTTAAAATCTATAATCTTTAAAGGCATTAAAAAAAAAACACAACAAAAAAAAACCACAACAAAATGTTGTAATCCTTGTAACTAGGTATGAAAAAAACCAACTACTTTCTCCCAATTTCTGAAAAGATTTAGACTAAGACCTGACCAAACAGTTCCATACTTTACTGGGACATACAGAGCCCAATAACACGTTTGATTAAACTGCACATTTCAGAAAGAAAACTAACCTTTAGGTAGGTTTACTAGTTCTATAGAGAAAAACACTTTGAAAGGAACCCCCAGCAAACCGCAGTGTCATTGCCACTTAAGAGCAATAGCTTCTGCCAATTATCAGTCACAAACCGCTACAGGATTTCTGCTGTAGTAGCAGTTCCTGCTACTGGGTATCAGCAGTTCCTTAGCAGAGTGATACAGCTCTGAAGTTACCGGGGAAAAAGGTGATTCCTTTCACAGAACTGTAGAAGGAGGCATTACACCTTGGAAACACATAGAAAAGAAAACACTCAAGAGTCCTACTCATCTCAATGGGACTACACTACTTCTTAATGGAAAGAACAAAAGTACCAATTAAGTGATTCACAGTCCAAAACTCTCAACAGAGTGCAAAAAAAGAAACTTGAGAACTGTACAAAATAAATAAGAATGTCCCAAATTTCTCCTCTGATTTTCCACAAGCTTTGACAGCAGTATCGGCCTGAGGGGAATGCACCTCAGCAAGAAACTATATAATATCTGATTTCTGGAAACACAACTTCAAGCTCTTGCCAGCCACAATGAAGTATTTGAAGGCTTTGTGTTCCTCATTCAAAAAAGCAACTCTGACAGCAACAGGAGAGTATTAAGGCACAGAGTACGTTTGCAATGATCTGCTGACTTCTATGGAAGCAACAGACCATCTGCTTAGCTTTGCTACTGTTTAACATGTTCTATAACAATCTTAACTCTGATTTAAAAAGATTTTCTAGATGGTCTGAACACGTTTTCTGGACTTACTGGATTTCACAAAAAAGCATGGCACAACACAAGAGGACAATCATATTGCTACTGCAAATTACTGTGACAAAACAATCTGTTCCTCTACCCCTGCCAAGAGATAATTGTTCAAAGAATAAACCTTCTGCTCTTTTAAGATACCTTAAAGAATTTTAACCTAATAAAATGAAAACTATTCTTGTAGTGTCATCCAAGAAAACAGGGCCACAATGCCACAGTTATAGGCAAAGTTGTTACAGGAAAGGAGTGGTAGTGAGGAGAGCAGAAATATGTACAGTAGTATAAAAGAGAAGTTTCCTCAGACGTTTCAAGATGATCTCAGACAACTCAAATACCACAAAACAGGTGCTCTGAACAAATCTGAATATGCAGATTGCAAAGTCACAGCCAAGGAAGAATTCAAATCCTTGATACAGTAAATAGCTATAGCTTTAATTCACAAAACCTCCTCAGGGATTACACTACTGCTTATTTCCAAAAACATTCTAGGCTATCAAGAACACGCCATACACTCCCAAGAAAACATGACTATGACTTTAATAGGTAGTGCCTAATTTGTCCTGATTGACAGGTTGCTTCTCAGAGTGGACCACATGAAATCTGTGAAATCCTTTGTTCACGTCTGTATAGACTGAGGAAGTATTTTGCTTTAATCTCTCCCTGCCAATGGAAAAACAGCTGTCTTGATCTCAAGCACATTATGGCCCTCTGACATAGAGTATCAGTTATTCTTCATTCCCTTTTAAACTGGTTCAGGGTAAGGCTGAACCACCACTTTCAGCTTATGCAAGCACATGGATCACAAGCTCAAGATTCCATGCTCACTTCTAGTGTACTTTTCATTCTGTCTAGAGCCTCCTTAAAACAGCAAGTTCTGCTCAAAATTAACAGTACTGGCTTATGATGCTCCAGATGAAATGAATCCAAGTTATTTCTGAGAGCAGGTGAAGGGATAAGAAGCAGGATTTTTCTTTTCCCTTTTTCTCTTACAAGAAAGAATGCTTATAAAAACATACCACAAGAAAGAAAAACAGAAAAAGCAATGGACTTCCCTTGATTAGTCATTTACTAAAAAAGGATTAGAACAAGCCATCAAGGAACAAGGTCTTGCTCCAAACTAGACCCGAACCATAAAGGGTCACAAGTGCTACACTCTGCCTATAAACACAGTGAATTGAAAAAGACGGGCTTCTGAGCCACGCTAGAATGAGGTTTTAATCAGTGATACACATCACTTATTTTAAACAGAATGAGAAAATCTTGGGTTCAGAAAGTTCTTTTAGATTTTTTTTTCTCTGCATTTGTACTTCACACCTTTCTTTCCCTTAGGATAGAGTGCTACAGCCACCACCTTCAAGAATTCATTTCCAGCCTTAATACAGATCTTCAAGCACAATGGCAGCTACATTTTAAGCCAAGTTAGGCACATTCACTATGAGGTAAATCAGCTGCCTCACCACTTTTATTGCTGCTCTTCAAATCTTTTAAACAGTATACGTTAAGTAGAAAACATCAAGGAACAGAAGGTGAAAAATTAAACTAACCCACAGTCTCCTTCAGCAGAAATGTCAGTGTTTTGAAGGACAAACTGACTGACTGAAGTGTTTCTTCACTCTTCTTGAAAGCTTTCACCACAACTGGAGCATCAATAAGCAAAAATGCTAACACACAATCATGTTTGATAATCCTATTAGGACAAAAATGGGGGGATGGGAAGAGACTGGACAAGCATGTCAATCCTCAAATGCCGATTAAGAAAATGGCAAAAATAGAGAATGCTTCTGCTTGTCAGAAGAAAACGCAGGGAGCAAGTAATTTGTTCCAAAAATATTTGTGTAAAACACTGTGCTCACCTGCTGTCTTACTGCAACAAAATTAAGCTGTAAAAAAAGTAAAACTTAAAAACAAAACAAAAACCATAAATCTTTTTAAGCTTCATCTTGATCAACAAGAGGTGGAGCCCTGGAAAATACCATCTCTTCTGTTTTTAATAAATTGGCCAAATTTTAAGAACTGTTTTTTCCCTTATATGCACCTTCATGGAAGCACCATCTTACCATTTCTGCTCTGTCATTAAGCAGCCCTACTTTCTCAGTTTCTCCAAACAGCTTCCTGTGTAAGGCCTTTGAAAGCACTACTTTTGCTCTGGTCTTTTGGAAATGCATCACCAGGGCACAGGAGCACAGCACTGCATACAAGGACAAACTATGTATGTAATTGGGATACTTCCACTATTCTTTTCCAATGTATTTCTTGTTCAAATTAACTTTTCCCTTACTTCTTGAACATGTGCTAACTGAGAAAGTACAGATCACCTTCCCAAACTGGTGAATCCCATTTGCAGCTGGCATCAGGCTAACACTGAAGTCCTTGAAGAATGGAATTTGTCTGAGTGGTGGCTTATTCCTTGCCAAGGAGGGTTTGTTTATTTTAAACCAAGACATCACTGAACCTCCCCCCACCATGATCACACGTTACTTCATCAGCTGAAGACCTCGGGCAGGCCCCTTTGCTTTGAGGTAATTCTGCCTGGTTAGCTCACACAGGAAATTAGTAGCTTTGCTATGTAACTGCATAGTGACTAGGAAAAACCTTTGAAATTAGATATCCAGAAGTTTACAGAAATAAGCCGTATGATGGGGTTTTGTCACTCTTCCCACAAACTCAGAGGAAAGAAAATGAAAGATAAACTCTCTATGCGCACACCAACCTGCCTCTCATAACCAATGTAGCAAATCTGGAGGCTGGAAACAGCCATATCCACTTTCACATGCTACACCTTCACTAAGATCACAAGCATCTCTTGCTTAAGCAAAGGTGTCCCCTTCATTGCAGAGAAAAGACTTCTTAGGGTTTTTATTTTTAAAAAGTAAAAATTAACTATATAGTCCTCCACAGTGATGTAAGCATTTCTTCAGAGATGACATACACTTTCATATCAGGCAATGCAATTTTTTCCATTATTCTTAACACGAGTGAACTAACATTTATGTGCTAATACGTGACAATGACTAGTGATGTATGAACAGCTAAAATATCAGAGATAAGAAAATGATCTTTTTCTACATATCAGAATATGGTGGGTTTGCCACCAAAATTTCACAAAGGAACTGTAAAAAGCAACACAGCCAAGAGATGAGACACACTGCTGTCCACTTGAGACAGGAGGAGCAGCAATCAAAACACTTCTCTAAGGTCAAGAACTAAAAAACAAGGACTACATCAATCAGGAAGCAGCACAGTGCTCCAAGCAGGCTAATATACTTTCAGGTGTATATCATAGAATCATAGAATAGTTAGGGTTGGAAAGGACCTTAAGATCATCTAGTTCCAACTCCCACTGCCAGGGGCAGGGACACCTCCCACTAAACCATGCCACCCAAAGCTATGTCCAATCCAGCCTTGAACACTGCCAGCAACGGAGCATTCACAGCTTCCCTGGGCAACCCATTCCAGTGCCTCACCACCCTTACAGGAAAGAATTTCTTCCTCATATCCAGTCTAAACTTCCCTTGTTTAAGTTTGAACCCGTTACCCCTTGTCCTCTCACTACAGTCACTAATGAAGAGTCCCTCCCCAGCATCCCTATAGGCCCCCTTCAGATATTGGAAGGCTGCTATGAGGTCTCCACGCAGCCTTCTCTTCTCCAGGCTGAACAGCCCCAACTTTCTCAGCCTATCTTCATATGGGAGGTGCTCCAGTCCCCTGATCATCCTCGTGGCCCTCCTTTGGACTTGTTCCCACAGTTCCATGTCCTTTTTATGTTGAGGACACCACAACTGCACACAATACTCCAAGTGAGGTCTCAGGAGAGCAGAGTAGAGGGGGAGGATCACCTCCCTTGACCTGCTGGTCACACTCCTTTTGATGCAGCCCAGGATACGGTTGGCTTTCTGAGCTGCGAGCGCACACTGCTGGCTCATGTTCATTTTCTCATCAACCAAAACCCCCAAGTCCTTCTCTGCAGGGCTGCTCTGAATCTCTTCTCTGCCCAACCTGTAGCTGTGCCTGGGATTGCTCCGACCCAGGTGCAGGACCTTCCACTTGTCATGGTTAAACATCATCAGGTTGGCATCAGCCCACCTCACAAGCGTGTCAAGGTCCCTCTGGATGGCATTCCTTCCCTCCAGTGTATTAACCGAACCACACAGCTTGGTGCCATCGTCAAACTTGCTGAGAGCGCACTCAATCCCACTGTCCATGTATATATTCCCTGCCTGCTCAGCAATGGCCACTGAATTAGACTTCTTGCCCGACACTGCCCTTCCCTTTCACAGACTTCATATTACTTTGACAATCTATGTGAAATTTGATGTTTTCAGACCAGTTCCTCTATATTTGAAAACACTCACTGCACAGCTGTTGACAATGGTCCTTGACAAGGGGACCAATTGTTACAGTTCTCCCTTCAATTACAGATATTCCTTTAAGTTTTCACATTGCTTTAGAAAATATTGTTGTCTGGTAGCTAAATTGAGATGCTGCACAGAAGTAATCTTCTATTCCTTTCTGCAGGATTACGCTACTCGTTTCTAATTCACCTTAAGATACTACCCAACTTTTAAGGATGTCTGTCTCAACAAGCGCTTTCATTTCTCATTACATGAGAAATACTGGTTCAATTATTTTGCTTTCATGGTATCACTGGTGACTAAAACAGATAACTACAGAATCAAGAAAGTGCATTCTTTAGTTCAGTTCCAGAAAAGAATCTACTAAATTTTCTGAACACCTGTATGGAGAAAAAACAAGTGCAATAAATAGAACATATCAAAGTATTTGTACATACTTTAGTTATTGCTCCTGTCTGTGCTGTGTTCAGTCCGGTGTGACCAGCCATCTGTGGAGATACTTGGGTTAAAGTCTCTGCCAGCACACTGCCTGCATTCCCCTGCATGGCAGGGGCAGAATATTGCATGCCTGCTCCCCTTCCTCTTCCAGCTGCCCCAAGAGATCCATTCATTACCTGCCCTTGTCCTTGCTGAGGCTGATTCATTAAACTGTGACCAGAATTACTGTTGAGAAGGCTCTGGTGTGTCTGACTGAAATTAGTATTCATACATATCCCAGGTCCAGTCTGTGATGTTGCAGGGCTACTTGTCACCAGCCCCACTTGCTTTTGTGCTTGAGAGTTCAGAGTTTGTGACGCAGGTGTGGTAGGTCCAGAGGTGCTGGCTGCTTGCTTTGCCAGGCCAGAAGCAGAAGAGTCTCCCTGGTTTAAAGGACTTTTACCCATAGCACCCAGATTACCAATATTAGCACTGTTCGGCTGCCCTTGAACTTGACTACCAACTCCTTGCTGGACAGGGCTATTTGAGTTCACATTTCCAATTCCTGGGTTTAAGGAAGAGCCGCTGCCTCCCCTTAGAAGCTCGGAAAGTTGCTTGTGTTTGGAAGCTGCATCTGGAACAAGGTTCCCACTGCTGTTTAAAAGCCCCAACTCGCCATTGGGGATCAGCTCATCAGGAAGATCATTTTCCAAGTCAAACAAAGATCCAAAATCTACAAGTTAAAAATAGAAACAAAGATCAGAAAAAAATTACAAAAAAGTAACTAAAACAGTTACCTACATTATTTTGCAGCAGTCCTAAGCAATGACATGCATTAAGGTACATCTTTACCCAAGATTCAACAACCCAACCAGCAAGCGAGGGTCTCCACAACATACACTCCTGAGCCTTTCAGAAAGCACAGTTCTTGGTATGTACTGCGCACTCACACACAACCACACAGGATAAGGATAGCCAATAAGTTGTTTTATCACAAAACTTTTAACAAAATATTGTATCAAGCTTAAGAAACTAAGGAGGCACATATATGATGCTCTGATTTAGTCTAACTCCTCAATTTCTCTAGTTTTAGCTAATAGAAGGCAGCAGAAATAAAGACTTTTTTTCCTACTCATCTATTCTCCCAAAAGAATGATTAAATCACCTTCTCTGACCTCCTGTATAATCCCAAGCCACTGCATTTCACCCAGCAATCCTACCGCAACCTTGTAATTTCGGTTTGCGCACGGCCAAATAACATCTCCAGCTAGGCTTCAAAACTTGATCAGAAGATTACAGCGACTTCTTCAGTAGTTTGATCCCAGTCTCACATATAAACACATGCATTATCAGTTTCTAGTTATTGATTTGCATCATGATACTCTACCTCAGAAGATCCCGAAAGGCACTCAGCATTTTCTCCTCATAATGTCTCTTGAATCAAGTCACTCTCTATCCCTGAACAGCTCAAATAATTCAAACTGCTCTCTTAAGTGCCCAGCCCTCATTTATCATGCCCAATATTGACAGAGGTAATCCACACACTCTCCAGATGAGTGAAATAAATCAATCTAATCTTCATTAAGCCACCTGAAGGAACTGCTCTGCCTGGCTGAGCATCCAGACTGATAAAAAGCAGTGGGGGGGGGGGGGGGGGGTTCATTTTGTTTTCAAAAGGAGCAACTCAGGTTCACCAAGATGTTTTATTTCACATTATAAGCAGCATCTGTGTAAGAATTTAGTATGTAACTAAAAATAGTAAGTTAGTTCACTTTATATAGGTACTTCCATGTGAAAGCAAGTTATATATTTGAAGACCTGAGGACAAGTACATGCAGCAATACATACAAACAGACTAGCCTCAATTCATCGGAGTAGTTGCTTAAGCATGCAGCACATGTCAGAAAAGCTTTCCAGCCCGAGGATGTGATCTAAACCAACCACTTTTTACTGTAACATAATAGAAATGTGTGAAAACTTTATTTTGGCTCCCCCCAAGCTAACCCTGAAAAGCTAACCCTGAAAACCCCTCACTCTTCAACTGCAAAAAGTTGGTATAAGGCTCAGGTTGCAAAAGTGGCATAAGTGACAGCATGGACCACTCTTCACTGAAAACAAACAATGAAACCCAAACAACATATAATCTGTATCACCACAACAGGATGAATTATCAAGACACCTCAGTACATTTGAACACAATACATTTCATCAGCACTCAAGTTCTCAATTCAGCCACACTGAAGAAAAATGAATGGAAGTTTTCAGATGTATTGCAATGACCAGTGAATTACACAGTCACAGTAAACACACACAAAAATGTTAAATTCTGCCTGTTTTGAGGTGCTCATGGCAGCTTAGAGTCCTACATCTTGCCATCATTACCTACTGAGATCAGTCAGCTCTGAAGAAGCTTTCCAGGCTGGCATGAAGTTAGCTGTGACAAAATACACTGTAGTTTAGCAACAGAACTATGCCCTTTCAAGCAGGCAAGTAACAAACTAACATTTTCATTAGCTAGGTTCATGAAAGTATTTTTAATTTCTCTCTTACTTGTCACCTTTCCCTTCTCTTGTTTAGTTCACCTTTTCAGCTCATCTTCACAGAAATTCCTGGTGCACCTTCAGTGATTGTTTCATTTCTTCTTTCCCACACAGCTACTCAACACGATGCTGCAATTTGTGCCTCTTACTATATCTTTTGATTCTACTTTTCCTTCTTCCAAGATTTCACTATTTTCAGCCTTCCATCCCTCTCTAACTCCCCTGATGAAAACTCCATTGCCTGTTTTCAGTGTCAAGCCCCACCTGGCCACAAGCAAGTCCCAGGTCCCCATAGCACAGCCCATCTCCCTGCACACGAAGTCGGCAGCCTGGAGCACAACTAAAGCCATCTGTCTGCATGTCACCAAGGTGATAACACAGGGTCCACGGCTGAGGCTTTGCCACTTTCGCTAAACAGTTAGTCATCCCAGCTAGCTGGGAAGTTCAAGGTCTACAGTGCTTGCTCTGACAACTTCCATAAATCCCATGAAACTATGTTTTCCCAAGCTTCTGCACCAAAATCATTAATATTTCATGACTAAAAGGGCTGGGGCAGAGGAGAAGTGACAAAATGTAGAAGGAAAAGATGGTGCTGTGGCTTAAAAAAAGAAGAGCAGTTTTTCCAGGTGCATTTCAAAATAGGATGCTGGAGTACAAGCACTCAAATCTTTTTTGTTTTGCTGGCCAGACTCTTAACATTCTCATCAGAGCCAAGAGCTGGAAATGTTTTTGCAGTTTCCAAAAAGATTGAAAAGAGCATTTGGAAATACTGCCTCTTAAAATCTAAAATCATCTACCACTCTTAAGCTCCTGTAAGAAGGCTACACATTAAGGTTAGGCATGGAAAGTTTACAGCTCCGCCAGCAGGAAAATAAAAAGCAGGTAAACAGCTTAGCATGGTGGCTGTGTAAAAACTCACTGAGTATTCAAACATACAGGCAATGATTAATCTTCCTGCTTTTATATTTTAGTCAGTCATGTACATTAAAAACATCAACACAAGGCACTTTTTACAACAGTTATAAAACGGAAAACAAAAGTCTACTTGAACGTGTCTGCAACAAACCCATAAAGATAAAAGACTGTCTTGGCAGTTATAGAAATAACAAATGTACTTATACACATGTAAAAATCTGCTGTAAGAAGAACGTGGCCCATTTCTACTGGTAGCAAAATGAGAAGTAACCTCAGTCCCCCCAACCTCGTGAGAAGAATATAACTGTTTCCATTTTCTATGCTTTGACTATGTCAATGTCAATGGCAGCTACCAAGAATCTAACAATCGAGGGATGCCTTTGACTTTACACAGTTACCTGAAGCAACGCTCAAAAAACACCTACACTGAGGAATCCCACCCCAATTACCGAGCTTTGTACCTACTCCATCTCTCAAACCCAACTAGCATGCAACAGAACAGTAAAAGCAGTCTTCATTTTAAAGGTTAGATTCCCTTAACTAGTAAAGCACATACATCTAGTTTCAGTGCCTGTGAAAGCAGAAGAACCGCCTAAGGCTGAGGAGACCCACTTCATAGTGTCTCATCACTAACACAGCACTTCTGATCCTAAACCTCGCACCTTTCATTACCTCTGTTACATAAACACAAATGTCCTCTTAACAGGAGAGCGCCAAAACCCAGAGATAACATGTCTTTCGGAAGGGATGTAAAAAGCACGAGGCAGCTACAACACCCCCACTCTTTCCAAAAGGCTCCTTTTCCAGTTTGAGAATTTTGCCTTCTTCGAGCAGCTATCTTCACACATAAAGATAACCACACTTGAGACACACACTCTCCTAATTTCAGTTTTATGAGCTTAAATGTCACAGTTTTCTGCCTTCCTGGACAACACTTTCAGCAACCAGAATAAAAAAAGATGTTCTGTTTCCTTCTAAGCCTTCTCAGAAGAAAAAATGTGTTGCTTTCTTAAGGCAGAACATTTTCAGCTGTATGACTACCTGCCACTGTTATCAGGAGACATTTTCTTAATATAAATATTCAATCAATTAAGTTGTTTCAATGTCACCATTTCCTCCTCTCTTTAGCTCAGCCTTGAGAGGCGACAAACATTCTAAGGTATTTTTACATGTTTTATTATCTCAAACATATCACACAGCAAACGTATCACACAGCAAGCAGAACTATCAAACTCAGTTTCATTTCTTCCTGCATAATCTCCATTTGAAACGTGATTTGGAGTTCTCCCATTACAAATTTTGATTGCCCTTCCACACAGCAGACACTGAAGTCACACTGCAATACAAGCAGTATTTTCACTGCGCCTTTCTTTCATGCCAACATAGCTGTTACATTTCAGTGAGCCCAATTTCTTTTTGTAAGGCTTCTTTCAATCATGCCAGACCCCAGTAGACAAAGCCTCAACAGTTCAGAGCTCCAGTCATTCCCTAAAATTCGATGTCAGGTAACTCAACTCAATAGCAATACTGTTTGGCGCAGTCAGGAATTACACATCCATTCCAACCTCCTTTCGAGGTTTGAAGATTCTATAATTTATTGTTTCATAGAAGACAATAAGCACATTTAATGTTTTAGAGCAACCAAACAACATATTTGTAGAACAAACTTTACATTAGCATCTTAACCTAATAAGACACACAGAGAGATTGCAAACTGACCAAGACTTTCAAAAGATGATGTTTAACAACCAGGTTGAGAAAGACAGCACTGAGGGACCTGGCTGAGCCAAGGAGACCACAGAGGTTGGGTGGAGGGCAGTGAGGAGGAAATGAGAGATCCAAGAGCAGGCATCCGGCTGGGTCCCAACAAGTTATGGCTTGCATGATACAGAGATTGGGGTATTTAACTAAATTTATTTATTTATGCCTGATCTTTATGAACCACTTGCATTTGGGATGAGAAAGAAATAGTCTGGTTTGCTTGCTCTTAAGTCAGTAGAGCAGTCAAAATTCAAATACACTGTTAAACAGAAATGAGCCGCACCTATAGCCATTCTAGGTATTTGCCTCTAGAAAACTTGTTGGAGTAATTACCACAGTGCTCCCTTGCTTACAGGCTCACACCGAAGTTGGAAGGGACATCAGGACGGCTGTAGCCCAGGCCCTGACCTCCTTGGCAGCCCTTCACTAAATCCACTCCAGCTCCTCCATTATCTTCCCAGGATGGAAGGGAGGCTGACTCGCCTGTAGTTGACTGCATTGTCCTTTTAGCCTTTCTTGAAAATGGGTGTTAACACCTTTTCTTGCCTTCCTATGGCTGTTTCTTTTTTTTGGCGGGGGGAAGGTGTGGTGAGTCTGGGGAGTCACTCATTCTTACCATGCTTACATTGCAACTTGTCTTCTTGCAAGCACAACTCTCCATAAGATGGATACCATTCAGGGTACACATATGCAACTAAATAGTGACACAGTTTCTAAACTCAGCCAAATGAGATCCATTTTGTGCATTCCAATAATCAAAAGGGATGCTATCAGCTTAGTATCTAGTTAATCTTAAAGTAGCTACAAGCTCTTAAAATCTCCTCCAATACATTTCTGTAAGACTTCAGCAACTAAGTGACTTTTCAAAACTTAAGCTCATTACACACAGCAAACAAATCAAGAAGCTAATGAAAAAGAATGAGTTCCCATCTAACTTCTATTGCAATACTACCAGTATTATTGATTCAGTTTTAAAAACATTTCTGACACCAGACCGAACACCAGATATGCAAGTCAGGATGGGAAAAAATGCAGTGTCTATATCCCCTGTACCACAAATGATGCGTGTGATAACAACTACCTGACAGGAGAATGACCAACTGCTCTGCCCCCAGCTTTTTTCTCAACCCCCTGAAGACAGAACAGTATAAACTGAGATCCTTCCTTGATCACTCAACTGAGTTTACTTCCTAGCCTCTCCTTCCCCTTGCATGTTGTATATTACAATCTCATATCCTCAGGTTTCTCTACACTGTACTTATCCAAATTGTCAGGTAAGAAGCTACTCTCTCATCTCCTTCCAGATGCCAGATGAGAATAAAAACCAAATAACCCCCAAAATGTGCAGCAGAAGCAGCCCAACAAGAGTGTTCAATCTGGTCTGTTCTTGGAAGCATTGGATGGCAAATGATAGGTTGACTTGCTTCCCTGTGATCCTACAGAGCCTCTCCATAACCCTTCTTCCTCTGGATCGTTTCCTAAGGTAACTTCGCTATTTTGACACCATTTCTGTGTCCATTCTTGTGAGTAACTTTAAATCCTACCCAGCAGCATCTACAACACAGACATTACTATTGTCACATTGCAGGTGACAATCAGGCTACACACATTTACTGACCAAAAGGCTTCAGTAATTCTCTTTGCCATAAGAGCACAAATCTGGAAAGAAGGAATAGGACACAATCTGCCTACAGACCGGGAGACGGCCTCACTGGTAACATCAGCTTCCCATTCACAAGATTATCCTGATGAAGCTTCAGTATTTTAGTGTTCCTGAAGCACATTAACAGAAGCAAGATTGCCTTCTCATCCCATCACAAATGCACACATCTTTTCTCTTGCCCTGTTTAACAGCCAACAAACATTTAAGTTCAGGATGACCCTTTAAACAGGAATCATCTTCAAGTCCAGTAATTAATAGTGGGCACCTGCTTAAGGCAGCATGAAATGAACCGTCTGTACCAGAACAGAGGGTTTGCACGCAAATACCATCAGTTAGCTCACATAACTGACAGATCCACTGTTCCACATTACAGCTGTGCCACCCTTACCGCAGATCTGGAAAAAAAGTCATCAGATAATGCACGAAGATGTGAATAATCTTGACAAACAAACTTTCACTGTGACTTTCCCTGGCCACAGTCTTTGTATTAAATATACAGGTCAATGCAAGGTGTTTCAGATTTTAAATTTTCAATCCTCCATCCTCCCCTGCAGTGACAGCACTGGTGGCAAGAACTCCACACACGTACTGACTTCTAGCTCAGGCTGCTTCTAGCACTCCCTTCAGCTACAAAACTCCTTTTCTGGAAGTTCCTACCTTTACACACCTTCCTTAACAGAAGCACAGAACAGGCCTATTCTGTGAAGTCTAGAATAGCAATGATTAATATGTACTTGAAGTAATATTATGAAGCAAACCCAAAAATTGCTATGCAAGATTACTAAGACACAGGCAAAATTGTGTCTCCTTTATGATGCATAATAGCTGCAAAAGGCATGTTTCCTTTCTCATTATTTTAATGCCACTTTTTCCTCCTTATTTTTGATACCAAATTATAAGTAAAGGGCCATTTGCCTAGCTGCTCAAATTCAGCTGAGTAAGAACACACAACACAAAATAAACCAAATGTGCATGAGGAAGCAACAGTAGACATCCACTTAAAACTAATGATTTTTATATATTTCACTCAAAAAAAAGCTTCCAACCGTAACTGCCTGAATACAAAAACTCCAATACCCTCACAAATCTATTTTACTTTAAAACATTAATTTCAGAGATAAGGCTGTTCTGAACCATTCTCATTAATACTTTCCCTTAAAGCAGCTTACGAACCTTAGGAATAAACTTCATAGCTACTACAAAACAGGTTTACATTCAGTACTTACTGAACTGTAGTCTCTTGCACACTTCTTTGCTCCATCAGATGAAACTACAGCAGATGATACAGAAGCTATGTCATCGACAACACCCACTACAACAGCTATCAAAGAACTAGCAGTGGTAAAGGGGGGCAGAGCGAGAGAGAAGCACATGCCCTTCAGGTGCAACACAAACATCCAGGGGTTGGAATCTAATATTCCTTTTTCCCCCTCCCACTGTGCAACAGAATGGAGCCAGCTCTGATGCCTGTCTCAGAGATGTCCGCCAGCAGCAATGAAATAATGCCTGCCCGTGAGAATGGGGAGCATGTCACCCAGAGAAAGCAACTCCTTCTGACAACACTGTCTTACTGAGGAAGCTCCCACAACATTAAAGATGACCCCTGGAGAAGCAGATTATTTTAGACTTATAGATGCATAAATAAAAATACACACACGAAAATTATTGCAAGTCAAAGATACTGTATTTATCCAACATTCCAAATAAGACCCTTATTTCTCAATGGCAGTGAATAAGAGGAGAGGAAAGATGAAGCGAAACTTTGAAGATTTATGTTAAGAGATTTAGATTCCGAGTTACAATCGCCAATTACCAGTGATAAGAAAACAAGAAATTTCTCTTTTGATTCATACTATGATTCTGAACAATACTTCATAGTGTTTGTTGAGACATCTCTATTAGAGTTTTGCAAATAAAAGTTTTATGTTCTCTCTGTATCTTAGACATCTGAGAAGACAGATGGAAAACATAACATATGTTAAAAGAAAGATTTACAAAGCAAAAATTCTTGAAAGTGTAAACCAAATTAGGGTGGAAGTGTCAAATTTCTAAGCTATCCCACATGCTTCTTCATTGTGTAAGAACAAACCCCAGAATTTTTCAAATCCTGTTTTTCAACTACCCCTTCCACTCTGATTTCACATTAACCTGCAGTACCTTGCTAACAGAGTGTAATTTTTGTTCATGTTTTGCTCTGGTAGCAGGTAGCAGCAGAATGCAATATCACTAATAAAAATAAACACCAAGAATAGGTGGATTTTTTTTGTAAAGTGAAGTTGCAGACATAATAGTGAAACACAGCATGTTGCTGTAGAAATAATTAATAGCACTGGACTCTGACTCCTAGGAATATTCAGCCAGAATGGAAAGTGAATAATCTGCAACAGAAAACTGGGAATCATTTCACAAGCTATCAGGAGATCTCTGGGGTACAACAAAGACCAAACCCTTGAGTACAGCCTTATTCCAGCCTCCTGTTGGCAGTGCTTCTCTAGCAGCTCTATGCCACAGCACAGAACAGCATTTACCAAGTCGATTTTAAGTCATGGACAGGGAAGGAGTCAATTTAATAAACTCCCAAGTACACACACAATTGTCACTCAAAGTATGAATTTCAAAAAAAGAAATAGGCACAACCGCAGGACTGCCAGTTAAAATCAGGCTGGGAGGTCATCTGCTCAACTTTTCATCTCACACAGATGTTAGTGTCAAACTCCTTGGAAAAACCTATAAAAAAACCTCCAACAATGATAAAGTACACAACAACCTGCTGTCAGCAATGCCTCATGAGTAGGTAAGAAATTAGCTGCACTAGATTCTCAATAAATGAGCCAATCTAATCTCTAAATCTGCTGTCCCATATTACAACTGCAGGTGTGAAGTTATGCAGGTCAGTCACGGGGGGGGGGGGGGAAGGTTAATTTAGCTTGTACCAAACTTAACACAGCTCAAAGAAAACATTTTTGCTAGGCATCATCATCTCCCATCCACCACCTCCGTAAGTACACGTATACAATCAGTCTTAAGAAATAATACAGCCATGAAACGCTGCACCACATTTTGCACCATAACTAGCCGGAATAGGAAAAGTAGCACAAAACAAATGATGCCCCTGTGAAATAATTACAACTACACACACTCCTTCACCTACATCTTTTCAGAAGAACTGGTTCTGCCCCCAATTTCTGCCTTTTAAATCCAAGGTTTGTTCACTTAATGGAATTGCCCATTTCCTTATTCCAGGGAGAGATGGAGAAAAGCATGTGTATAAAAGTGATTCTTACTGTCACAGCATGCAACTGACACTCAAATTTTGCATACATCCTATAAACCAATAACAGACTAATTAAACAGGCTTCCATGAAACTTTTCAACTACATGGGAATGAACCCTCCTAAAACACACATACTAATGCTTTCATGCGCACAAACAGAATCTGGTTTTAGATCACTGAGACATCAGTCCATTCGCAGTCTCAGCTAAGTATGCAAGCACAAGCTTAGAAAGCCTTGCTGTGCCTCCTTAAGCTACTTTGTTTTAAAGGTAGTCCACCTTTTTTAAAACTAAATCCACAGAAATACACCTATCTGGTTTTCGGCAGGAGAGCAAGATCGAATCAGGCTGTGTAGCGCCACAAACTCCCTCTTGCACAGTTCTGTAGCTCGCTGGGAGTTAGTCAGTGATCTACTTATCTCAGGACATACAAAGACATGTGTGACAAGGCCAGTCTTTCCCCAGTTTGAAAATGCGGGCACTGTGATGCTGACACACCGAGCCATAAAGAGAATGTGAATTACCGGAGATCTCAGCCTGGAGCTTTTGCAGCAGCAGCCATACTGCTTAATCTATTCATGAGCTGAAGTTGTGGAGGAAAAAAACAAAACAACAAAACAAAAACCATGTACGTGAGAAAGTACGAGGTGAAAATCCCACTCTAATGGACTTTTGAAGCTGCTCATCTCTCCTTCGAACTTTAGGAATTCATTAACTCATATTGTTCAGGACACCCTCTGCTTTGGCTAAGACCATGATTTGTCTTTTCTGGACCCAGCACAGCTCTACCAGAGCAGAAGCTGCTGGGTATGTAACAAATGCAGACAGAAGCCTTACTTGCAATGCAACACAGACCACCACCATGCCACCCACAGAGCCACACTGAAGGGGCACCTGCAGAGCGCCAGCTTCGCTGTTGCTCCATTCAAACAGGTTTCACACAATCCACATACAGAGTTCAAACTGAGATCAGCTCAAGAATGCTGCCAGTTCACTTTATATTCTGCCCAAGGACCAATGCCAGCAACATACAACATAATCATGACAGTCGACGTTAAAATAATACGCTGCCATAACCAAAGTTACTGTAATTCTATTTTTCTACAAGCCCGTGGTTTATTCTGAAGCACGCTAAATGAAAATGCCTTGTAACAGTTATAGAAAAGACAAGTGCTCAGGTAAGAAAACACTGTGCATCTAAAAGCGGCAGACAAGCACGCTACTCTTACCTGGCTAGACAAGGAAAGATCTTTCCCATGGGCATTTCACCACAGGAGACAGCTCGTTCAATACTGCACAGAAACAGCAAGCCATGAGTCTCAACCTTCCTTATTGACACAAAGAGCAATGGGGCAACTGCAAAATGGGACTACCATGAAAGTTAGCAGTGGCCACAGCTCACATTTCTGTTACCCTTTCATCTCCACTCCCTTCTCTGAGACCAGACATTTGATTTAGCTCCTTAAGTTTAACAGGAAAGGTGCATTTTCAGAACGTAAAGCAGACCAATTTCAATTGCACAAACTTTGCTCTGGTAAGCTGAGGAGCTATTTTTTATCAGAAAGATTAAAGGCAGCTAAAATTTACCCAGACAAAAGGAGTTGCTTAACATCATCAAAGCATAAAGTGAAATATCAACAAGAAGAAGCAGCTGCTTTTCTGCCAAACGTTCAGGCCTGCCACCAGACCCTTCACCACGGCACCACAGCACCCAGTAACGAGCATCTGCAGGCTCTGAGCCGTACTTCTCAGAAACAGAACTGTATGAGCGGGCCCTACACAGCATCTTTTGAAGCACATCCCAGTCATGCAAGCTGCTACAGCAGCAAACAGCACGGGTTTACGACTGCCATTCCCATTCAGTTAACCAATACACAACTTGCTCCTCGTTCTGGGCACAAACCTCAAACCCATTTCCCTGAGCACCTCTGCTCACAAAGGCAACTTTCCAGGTTGCAACATAACTTTTTCATTGAAGCGTCAGTGCAAAGAAGCAGACCAGTTTAGGTTCAGAAGCAGGTATTTGATAGCAATCACTACACCAACTATTTGTATTACCTACTACAACGCACAGAAACGTTCATCAGTCTTTCAACAAGCAGCATTAGCTACTGGCAACAAACCTAAGGAGAGTTTTTTCGAAAAGGCTCTTCTAACGTTTCCTGCACTCTCAAACAGAGGTATTTTTGCCAGAAGAACACCAGGATGGCAACCGAACACTACAGACATACTCCTATTTGTTCAAAACACAACACGGTGCGTGCCGTCTCTGGTGACCAAAGGCCCCCTTAGCCGTGCAAAACTTTATGCAGATGCTGGCGTTTACGTATCTAGCACTGCACAGAGCTCACTGAGACTTGAGAACTTGCTGAACAGGACGTAATTATGGCTGAAGCATTCCAGAACAGACCAAGTGAACTTCAAAAAAGAAAGAAAAAACAAAAAAGACACCGCTTCAAACACCTTTCACTACCCACCAGTAGAGTCTAAAAACGTCTAGCTGAAGAATTAAAGAACTGCGCTTTTTCCAAGTTACTGCAGTGCATTTTGTAGCAACTCGCATATCAGCCTCCTGTATGATATTCCACCGCTTCCATGAAAGGGATTAATGTAGTTCAATCACAAGACCTAGACCTCACCTAGATATTCTCTGCCTGTTCTTACTCTCAATACCGTTTCTTTTTGGCGTGCTTATTTGTAGGCTGAGAAGAAACAGATTCTGTAACATCCCTCCCCCAGACTGAAAGGACTGAAGTATCTCTAAACTATTGCCAAATGCAGATTAAGCAAACCGAAAAAACCTCACACAATTTATCAGACCGATTATAGTAATAATTTTTTCAGTCTATAAAAACACAGCAGGCACAGCATGATTAACTTATCACTGTCCCTTCAAAAAGATTCATTAATCTCTGAAAACAGAAATGCAAGTCCAACATACTTCATGTTCCGACAAAGCCACTGCTTCAGCAATTAAAACAGTTGGACACTGAAAGACGTCAGTACATGCACACATGCTGTTATGCACACATGTGCGTATTTACAACGGGCACACACTTGCTGGAAATGAGACATTTTGACGCGCTTTATTACCTATGAAACCATTATGACTGGGAGAAAAAAAAGGCATGGGCACGCTGAAGACACTACGCGACAACGAGACAAGTCGTGGCGACTGCCAGTCTTCTGGGTATTTCATCACACAAGTAACCAACAACTTCAATTATTGTCTACACGTTATTTGTGTGTTTTAAAGGAAAACACTTGGAATGGTTCAAGCCAAGCACCTTAAACCAGGGTTACAGGTGGGAGATGAAAAAAGAAAAACGTTAATATGCTATTAAGGAGTTTTTATTCCACGGTGTGTTGCCTGCAGCGGCAGAGGGGAAGAGACTGTCTACTTTGGGGTTTTAGTTGTGGGCGATATATGGGTTTTAAGAAGCGGAGACAGAAACCCCGACCACCCCGTGCAAACAGGGAAGTCGGCATTTCTGATGGCTGGGTTTTCTCCCTTCCTACCCGCACTCCTCTCACCTGGGTAACCTCAAGCCGAGGTGGATCCCCCCACTCTTTCACCATCAAAATGAAGAGGTGGTGGTCAATGATGGAGGAAAGGGAATTAAACTCAAAAGGCCTTACTCGTCTCTCCCTACCGCTATTTATAGCCGGGACGGTACTTGGCGTTCGGGTCCCGCCTGGTAACTTCGAATGGAGAAGGCCCAACCGCTCTGGGAGGGATCCTTCCCCCCTTTCCCGGCACCTCGCCAGGCCGGTTCCCACCCCCGCCGGGAACCGGGGAAGGGCGGGCGGTCGGGCCCAGCGGCCTCCAGGCCCGACCGCCCGCCGGAGGGGAAGAGTGGAGGGGGGAACCGCCAGCGAGGCCAGGCCTCCCCCGCATCGCCCCGCAGGCCTTACCTGTGCTATCGCTGGCGGAGAAGCCCGGCGAGTTGAGCTTGGCTCGCTTGGGGTTGGGCGGCCCGTCGAGTAAGTTCTCCGCCATGGTAGCCGGCCGAGAGGCTGCCGAGCCGGTAATCGTTGTCGAGGGGGGGAGCCCGTGGGGGGGTGCAGCTCGCTTTCTCCCCGCTCCTCCAAAGGGGAACCCACCGCCGAGCAACAGCGCCGCTCAGTGCCCGACCGGCGGCGGCCCCCGCTCCCCCATACCCGGGCCGGGCCGCCGCCGCCGCAGCAGGCCGCAGGGGAGGAGGGTTCGGGGCGGGGTGGGGAAGAGCCCAGCGCCCCCTCCCTGCCGGCCTCGCTCCTCCCGGCCTCTTCCCCCCGCCCGGCCGCCGCCGCGGAGGTGCCCGGATGGCGGCTCAGGCAGTCACTCGGGGCGCATAGCGCCCCCCCGCTCGCGCCCCGCCGCCGCGCCCCGTCCCCTCCCCTCCGCGCCGGGGGTTTCGCCCCGGCCCCGCGGCTGCCCCCGCCCGCCGCCCCCGCCCGCGGCCTGAACCGCGGCCGAGGTAGGGGAGGGGGGGGGGGGGGGAGGAGGAGGAAAGGAGGGAGGGGTAAAAAAAAAAAAAAAAATTAGCAAAAAGCCACAAAAAACCGGAAAAACCCCGAAAACAGCAGAAAAACGCCCCAAAACAATGAGCGCGGCGCGGCGGCGGCCGCGGCTCCCGGTCCCGGCGGCGGCGTTCGGCTGGCTCCGGCCGGCTCTGCCTCGCTGCCTCGAGCCCGTCTGCCCGTCGGCGGCGCTCGGCGCGGCTGCCCGTGTCCCGGCGGGCGGCCCCGCTGCCCCGGCCCGGCCCGGCCCGGCCCCGCTCCGCTCGCGCCGCGCTCCGGCTCCGCGACAAGATGGCGGCTGTTGATTCCTCAATTAAAAAAAAAAGTTTTTTTTTCTCTTCTCTTTTCCAGAGACCATGGGGGCGGGACGGGGGCGGGGCCTGCGCCTGGCGTCACCGCGCACGGGACACGCCCCCCCCCCGCTACCGCCCCCGCCGGCGCCGGAAAGGCGCGAGCGGCGCCGGAAAGAGCCGATGCCGTCTTCAGGTGCTCCGCGGAGGGGTCGGGACGCCGTGGGGCCGGGTGGTTTCCCCCCCCCCCCTCCGCCTCAGGTGAAGGGCAATGCTCCTCTGGCGTCAACACGGTCGCTGTGTCCTCTCCGCCTCGGTCCCCTTGTCAACGTCTTGGTTGTCCCCGTCTCCACCTTTCCCCCCGCTGAGTGAGGGGAAATTGAGACTGTGTTTCCTCGGTCCCCCTTGCTTGGTCCTGTTAGGGTTCCCGCTCAGGACCCCTACAACGTCACGTCTCTGTCGTTCCCCCCGTTACCCTCCCCTCAGTTCCCCCCCCCATCCCGTTTCCCCTCTGTCTCCCCTCAATCTCCTCACAATCATTCCCCGCACAGTCTCCCCTCTCAGTCCCACCACGGATGTCCCCTCTCAATGTCCTCACAGCATCCCCCTTCACTGCCCCCAGTTCCCCTCAGAGCTGAAGTGCAGCAGGACCCCTGGCCACTCCTGACACAGTCCGTGGTGGCTGTGCCAGCCCCTGCCCTCCTGC
Organism: Ara ararauna; assembly: GCA_028858755.1. Classification (NCBI taxonomy): domain Eukaryota; kingdom Metazoa; phylum Chordata; class Aves; order Psittaciformes; family Psittacidae; genus Ara; species Ara ararauna. The sequence goes on along the minus strand of CM054380.1, from coordinate 11,810,992 downwards.
TCCTTCAAGTGTTGAGTTCAGGGAGTGGCACCCAGTGAGGCCTTGGGGTGATGCTGAGGCCATGGGGTGCTTGTATCCCCCCCAAGGCTTTCCCCAGCATCCCGCACTTGTTCTGGGCCTCCTGCCTTCCTGATGAACCTACACAGCCACCTCTGCACCCCTGCAGCCTCCTTGTGCCTGCACCGACATGCACTGTGTGAGGGGTTGCTGTGGCTTGGCTGACAGGCTTCTTTCTGCACACCCGTGGGCTCGCCTTCCTCCTGCTCCTCAGCCGTCATATGTGGCTGTGCTGGCTCCATAGTGGGGCTTTGCAGGTCTCCCACTGGAGCTGATCATAGCCAGCCCAATCGCTCAGGCACCAGAGCCGAACCCAGCCTTGCTTTACAAATACTTCGTGCCCTGTCTAGACAGACTTCCCCAGCCCGAAACAGGTTTATAGGACTGGAGCTCACATAGTTCTGTGGATTTCCATACTGGTTCCCAACCTGAGAAGCAGGTCGTATAAGCTGCAGTGATGTGCCAATGTGGCAGCAGAGCTCAGTGTGCCCAAATGGGTTGCTTGAGGCTGTTTTCATCGCCTACATGCCGGTATGTAAAAGAGCCCAAAGAGCAGCCACACCAGAGGATAGGCTGGAGAAGGGAGAAGACTGAGACAATCCTGAGGACGTATTGATGAAGTCCATAAGCCAAGATGGATTAATCCGCAATATTTTATTGGTTTAAAGGAGACCTATAATGATATCTTCTTTTGTGAAGAGCAAGCCTGCCTTCTGTTTACTGCAAAACTCGAATTCATTACATTTACTTCTACATTTACATGCATTTCATTACATTTACTTGCAAATTCGGTTTTTATTTACATGATGCCTGTCCTCGCTGAGTCTGACTGTAATCACACTGGAGGTCTCTTACTGGCCTCTGCTTCTGTCACTGTTATTACTCATTAGTTACACAAGTAAGTGCTCTCTGGTTATACCTGCTTTAATTTCCTTCAAAAGCAGTGAGAGTCTGTCTGGTTTAGGTTGGCTCAGTGTGGGACAGGGTTTTGTGTCTCATCGCGGCTCAAGATGTGAGAGCACCAGCTCTTGTCCAGCAGTGTTTTACTTTGATATAAAGCATTTTCCCCAGTTCAGATTGAGGGAAAATGTTTTGCTGTTGGGGTGTGGGCAGCGTGGAAATCAGGTGAGATTCTCTGTCAGACACAGCTGAGGACAGCAGTGCCCTTTGCTATCTGCTGCTTCCACTTTTTAACAAGTTTGGTCAATGCATTTTAAACTGTAGTTTGATAACTTTTTGTGCTTGCCCTGCCCATTATCATATAATCATAGCATGTTTTGAATTGAAAGGGACTTTAAAGATCATCCAGTTCCAGCCCCCTGCCATGGGCAGGGACACCTTCCACTAGACCAGGTTTACTGAAGATGGTCTTGACAATGAAGGATTTGCTGGAGCAGCTGACACCAGGAGTCCCCCATAGGCTTTTGCTCCCTTTATGACCTCCTTCTCTGCTGCTGCAACAACTCTGCAGCTATGGCATGAAGTCAGGATGGAGATTTACCACTGGGGACAGAACCTGAGTGGTCCCACAGCTACCACTTACCTCCAGGAAGATGTTCACACTGCCTGCTGTTAGTGCACTGATGTTACACCAGTACAGCCATCGAGCAAGGGGCTCTTGACACCACCACCGCTGCACCGGCAGCTGGTTTTTGTCTGTGTGCCTGCCTAGGCAACACCACATACTCAGTGCTGGGAATAGGGAGTATATGGGAGAGCTCATACAGGCCATGATTCCTCTTTCATTAGCTGAGAGAGCTCCTCTATCTTTACAGCAAGCGTCAGGCTTGTCATATCAATGGAATTGGGGGGGGGGGGGAAGAAGAGGCGGGCTGTGGGTCCTGGGGACAGAGTGGGAGATGGAAGGAGGGAGATGGAAGGAGAGAATCCTATAACCCAAGCAGTAAGGGCAGCAGAAGAGGACCCTATTGCTCCTATGTCCTGCAGGTTCTTCATGACACAATGTCCCCTTAGGATGACCCCAGTTGCCCCCTGCCATGGGATTAGAACAGCATTGGTTTGTTCACAGAAGGGAGAGGAAGCCCTTGACTGTTATCCACTGCCCCTGCAAACAGGGCTATGAATCAATAACCAAAAGGCTTAATACCTCTGCAATGCTTGGGGTGTCATAGCCCTTTGGTATCAGTATTACAAGAGCTGGTGGCCTCACCCACTGGTAATGTCAAAAGCAGAAGAACTCAAATGAAGTAGAAGGATTTAGTGAGAAGAATGGAAACTCTTTGAATGACACTATACAGCAAGCAAACGAGCCCTACCACTGCAAACTTGAACCCAGGATTCCTGGTTTGGATCCCAGAGCACAGCTTCCCACCCCTCCAGCTGATGGTTAAACCCTTGCGTGGGTCCTGAGGACTTAATCTGTGCTGCTCAGGAGGCACGGTGAAGCAGGTGCTTAATGGATAACTCCTTTATTCAGAGACTAGTTCCAAAAGAAATTGCATAATAAAATCTGCACTGCTGCAGCCCATTGCCAGACTTCTGTCTCCAGAACTAAGCTGCTTAAAGACAGTTACTTAGATTCTACCTTCCTTCTCTGGCCAAAACATGGAAGTATCATTTCTATAGCTTGTGACCTCAAAACCTTACAGCCAAACAATTAACAATGTCTACAGAACTTCTGAGGATCTCTGCCCTGTAACTTGTAGTCACTGTGGCATCACCCAGAGCAGTTCTCATTGGGAATAATAGAGTCTGGTTTTCCTGGTAACATTACGTCCCAGCATATGACGGCCTGACCATCCCTGTGTCCTGTGAGATGAAGCTGTCCTAAGCAAAAAGACAAGCCCAGCACCCGTTACCTTCTCTCCTCCTGCCTGCCACAGAAGGTGCTGCCCATTCTTTTTCCAAGCACATCTGTCTGGTTACACATACCCTGCACTCATGGCATTGTGGAGCAACTTCAAGTGAAACAACTGTTGTTTCTGGCTTCTTATTTTCATTGTACGTGTGAATTCTTGTGGTGTTCAGGAAGTGGTGGTAACCCCTGGGACCGCAATCATAGTGCTGTTAGTGCTTTTTTGTGTTTAGCTATATATGTCTGTGCACTTCTGCAAAACCTTAGCTGCTTGGGCTACGGAGCCTAACTAACTTCCCAAGTGGTCTCCCTGCTTCATTTTATGCAAAACAATGTCTCTGCAGGCGGCTAGCCGTGCTCCATAGGTACCGTCCTGTCATTTAATGCTGTCAAGCACTGGCCAGATCTGATTCTGCCTGCCTTTTCAGTACATATGTATTATTTTAAAGCCATTTCCTACCTACTTGTTTGATAGAGTCTATTGGGGACTGGGTGCAGACATGGCTGTTACTGCTGCTCAAAATCCTGCCCATCCTCTCTACCAGCATAACACTGATGTAAAGGAATCATCCATGTAACAAGCAAGGGTATCTCACAGAAGTGAGAACAGTTCACAGTGTCACACAGTCTTCTGCCACCAACATAATCAAATTTGTCACTCCAAGAGGTCCTTTTTTCTTATGTCCAAAATGTGAAGCCCTTTTGCTGGAGTTGGCCTGTACTTTAGCCATGCCTGACAAACTATTAAGTAAAATCTGTATAAAATCTCTCTTTACACTCTCATACTGGGTTGTGGCTCTACAAATCATAGTTTGCACTGTGTCTGAGAGACAACAGTCCATTTGTTTTAAAGTCAAACTGCTATGAAAAATATTGCCTTTGGGCTCTGCTACGTTACGGTTTTGTCAGTCTGACACCAGCTCTTGCCCAGCCTCATGGTCACTTTGAAAATCATATTTCTATCCATAAAATGGTAATCTGGGAAAGTTTCATGTCTGCCAGCTCCCTTTTAGCAGTTGCAACTAGTGCCTCATCGGTGGTTTCAGCCAACATGGGCCAAATTAAAGACATGAAACCTTTTGTTCCCCTGCAGATTATGGTGAAAGATCCTTTGGCAGAGCACACAGAGATACCCAAAGGTACACTCTGGCCATTTTAGATGGGACGATTTTAATGTTTTCCACCTCCCTGCTCTCTGCCTTCTCCCTCGGTCAAAGATTTGGCCTTCCCCATTCCACAGCCAGTAGGAGGGAGCATTTGCAAGCTCTTCAGGTGCTGTGTTAAACAGCTTGGCATCAGATAAATCGCAAACGAATGGCAGCCCAGGTTAGTGTGCTGAGCTGTGAGCACCGTTCACACTCCCTTCCACTGAGTTCACCACAGAATCCACCTCTTGCCTGAACCTGTATCTAAGAGAAAGACCTCATCCTTGCCTTCAGAGCTGGTGCCTCCATCCACTCTTTCTTCTGTTCACTCCATGCTCCATGCATCCCAGAGCAGTGACATGTTCATCTTTGAACCTCTGCCCCAGTGTGAAGGATTGGGTGATTTGCTGTCACTTGAAAGGTTCCTCCTCGGCCACTTCTGTCCTCTGCTCTTTCCATGAGGGCATAGTAGAGACAAAATCAAGGACTCAGCACATTTTACCACAATAAGCATTTCTCCATTCGATCGAATGCGATCCAAGCATTTATTAACCTACTTGGATAGACTGTGTATTTCTTTTGTGGAAGTGAATTAATTACTATAAATCTCATAGTTCAGCTGTTCTTGTCTCTGTGTACAGCTTTCTTTCTTTATTGGTAGCAGTGCTCACAGCAATGCTTTGACTTCCACCTAAGTGTCTAAGATGACATTTGGAAATGCCTTCCTTGCATCCTGGTGGACTGCCCTTATTTTTCTGATGTAGCAAGATCTGATGCTGCCATGCAAACTCCACCTGAGCTCATAGTCTCACCATCATCCTGTTAGTCACCTGTGTGCAAAATCCTCCTGGGCCTTTGCAAAGCCAAGCCACAGTTTTCCCCTACTCTGCCATTGTCCTGGCAGGTGGAGGTAGCCACAACAGAACTGCTCTGCTATTGCTCATGCTCCATTGGGCCTTGCCTGTCCCTCTGCCTCAGTTCTCTTCCTTAGAGGAACTCTTGGTGTCAGTCACAGCTTTAGTGCAAGACCTTCGGTTATGTCTAGGAGCTGCATTCCTGGAAATTCTGCCTTCCTTGTCAAGTGTCAGTCATGGCTTGTCCACCAACCTGTAAGCTTTTTGCTTTGGCTTCAAACCCTCACACCTTTTAAAAATCTATATTTCTCATCAGAGACTCTGTTGAACTCCCGGAGTCACTCGGAGAGCAATCCCAAGCTCTTTTGTAGTCTCATCACCTGGATGAAAAGCCAACTCTGTGAAATGTTTTGGGTTTAGGTGGCAGACAGCTCCATTGCCTTCTGTGTTAGGCTTCAAGAGTTAACTCTGTCCAAGTTATCAGAGGTGGCTGTCCTGTCCTTACTCAAACCGTGTCACGTACCATGCGACAGGCCCACTCGGGGCAAAGACCACCTCCAAAAGTGAATGCACAACAGCCCTGTGCCTCTCTGCACACCCCAGCTGCTGCCCCCAAGCTAACTTTTTTGGGGAAAATGGTCACCTCCTGCCCAGGACTTCCCTGTCCTGCTGCTGTCTTGAGCACCCAGTCACCAGCAAGACTCTGCTCAGCCTCTGCTTTCTCAAGGCACCTAAGTTTTGTGTGGGCTGGCACTTCCAGCCAATATCTCCCACAGCTAACCCTGAAGAGGAACAGGGGTCCTTATCCTCCTCAAGCCTTTGAGCAAGGCTGTGACTGTGCTTTCCTCCCTTGGAGGAAAGGGCCCCCAGCAGCGACCAGGAAGCCCTTCTGGGCTGGGTCTCTGAAAAACTGTTCTGCTGAACCAGTTCCAATTTGTATAAAATTCTTCAATATTCATCAGGGCAGGGAGCCCATTGAGCTGGGTTGACAGGGTGAATACATTAACCACCTGTTTGTTCCTCCAGCCTAGCTCTTCGTTCACCACAAGGGTTCTTTCCTTGTTTTGAACAAAAAAAGCAATGTCCACAGGACCTCAGAGCTCAGTGCTGCCTAGTTCAAAGTCAGACCTCCCATGGTCCTGCCCCATGTTGCTTGAAGAGCACCCAGCTAAGGCATGCTGTGGGTGTCTCGTCCACATCACCACCTTGGCCAAGTCAGCTATCAGGAAAGATCAAGGCCAGGCTCACCCTTGGGGTGGGTGGACATGGTGGTCCCTTGAGGGCCTTCCTGCTCAGGAGCTGTGGTTCAGGAGACCTGGGACCAAGCCAAGGAGGTTGTGGTGTAGGGCTGGATGTCAGGAGAATATTACAGTGGCAGATGTCAAGCAGGAGAGACACCTACTTCTGGTCTAGTGTTAGGAACTGCAATTTCTAGGAGAAAAAAACCTAAATGCTGGTTGTCTTCTCAGCATTTCTGGGGAACTGGTAGAGTTGGGTGATGATGGCTTTTTTCCCCCTCTTTCTGGCAAACAACACATTTGTGGAAAACTGCACCTTTCTGTGTTTGGATAACTCTCGCATGTTCAGGTATTCAGCAAGGATTCAGAAAAGCCCTGAGGTTTCATGTTTGGAATTAGGAAAGCACTGAAACCTTCTGATCTATTAATTGATAAAAAAACCATTTAATTTCCATGCTGCATGAACTAAGCTTTAAAACCAGCTTTTCGCTCTGAAACTGGCAAAATAAAAGGAGTAAGAAAGGACAAGTGACCAAAATCTATCATTTCACCAATCTTGCCCTCACTGAATTTTTCACATCAGTTTGCTTCAAACCAAAATCCTTATATCTTCTTCTTATAGCAACAACCAGTTCAAAGGCACCACTATTTCTTTAGCCCTGTGGTTCTTTCAGAAGAGCTTCTTTGGTAACGTCTGGCTTTCATGCATCCTACTCAGATGCATCTCACTTCCCTCTTATTGACTTGCAATCAGCTGCCTGAATCGTAGAACCCTAGAATGGTTTGGGTTGGAAGGAACGTTAAGGCTCATCCAGTTCCAACCCCCTGCCATGGGCAGGGACACCTTCCACTAGACCAGGCTGTTCAAAGCCCCTTCCAACCTGGCCTTGAACACTTCCAGGGGTGGGACATCCACAACCTGACATTTCCTGTGTGCCCAACATAGAGTGTGGCAGAGCCAAACCCAAGCTCTTTCTGTTGATTCAATCCAGAGTTTCTTCCAAACTCAGCATGAGGGCTTTAGCTGAAAGATCTTTTTCAGCAGAAATCACCTGTTGCAATGCATTTGCATAGTGCCTAAATAATGGGCTCAGGTGAAAATAGAAATAATTGTCATAAGGGCTTCTAGCTCAGGTGAAGGGATCAGAGCAGGGCAGAAAAGTGGCCTGTTGTGGTGGTGATAATCAGCACAGGAAAAACTGGGATAATTTCTACTGGAAAACATGTGTGAGAGCAAATCCAGTGAGGTGCTGTACTCCATTGCTTTCAAGTTTATGAAAAATATGATCGTTCTCTCAGCTGTGCTGTCCATTCTGTGACATTAATAGCAGGACAATTTAAAGCTGAAAGAATCTGCTGGCACAGTATGTAATTTGCCTGGGGAAATTAGTTTCAAAAAGGATCAGAAAGTTGAATACTATTGCTGAGCTTAAAATGAAGGCGCATAATTTTATAGCCAAAATAATATTTTTCTATGATAAATTATGTAGAAGGCAAGAGTAATAAAATGTCATGCTCCAGGGTATAAAACAATCCCTGTAAAGGTCAGGAAGCACTTTAAATGTACATGCACATCACTGCACATTAGTCCAGATGCATTCTAATTTGTTTGGACTTTGTGTCCTTCATTGCACATGATACTTTTCTCGCCTGCCGTTCCCCAAGGCCAAACACCTTGTCTGCTGGACAGAGAAACCTTTTCCAGCTCTCTCCCATTATTGCTCCATTTCCTTAAGCATGAGGCTGAGTTATTTTTGTTCTGCTCACTACTCCCGTCCTGTACTTGCAAGACTTGACACACTGTAAGGTCTTGGTAAATCACCCTCTGATTTGTGAGTCCACGATTTTGCTCTTACAACACTGTCTCTAATTATAACAGGATTAACTCTTCAAACCAACCTATTCACCTTATGCACGCTGCTCACTTCCTACAACGCTGAGTTCAACAGGTTGGATGTTGATGTGAACAGCCATAACACATGCACTCTGTGCTTAGGTCTTAGATCATCCTAAGATGACCTTGTCACTTGTTTTTCTGTTTTCTTAAGCCAGCAACAGGTAAGATGTTAAGAAGAGAAACTCCCTTTTTTCCTGCTGTTCTTTCTACCCCACATCAGCCATTAAAGCTACCCCAGCCTTGTGCTCATCAGGGGAACGGAGCCAGAGCAGCTCCCCATCACCTAGCTTGGAGGTCTCACCATTGTCATTCTGGAGCAGTGCTTGACAAACTATCACATCTCATCACAGCCCCCAACTCCACCCTATCCAGTGTATGGTCACAACTATTAAATCAGCCTGTAAGCAACCAGTTTGGCCCCTCTGCCTGAGCCCACATCTCCTTGTTTATTTGAAAGCTTCTCACCTGTCTTCCAGGCTCTTCTATACTAGAAGGCACTTGGTGCTCATACTTAGGGCAATTTACCAGAGAACTCTGAAGCACACTTGTGAAAGAAAACCAAACCCAACCTTTTCACAATGGCTTTCGGTGATGCTCGCAGCATCCCAAAATGCTTGGGTGGAATTTGCTCATGAGCTTTGTAAAATTACCCTCTGGGAGAGAGCAAACGGGAGAATTCAAGCTAGGAAAGCAAATTTACATTAGTGAAGTGTTAAAACAAGACAAAGCTGTTATCTCAAACCCATAGAACAAAAGCAGCCAAAGACTCCCAGTACAGGATTTTGCATGGATGAAGACCCTGACAGGAAGAGTTTATTAACTTAGAACATCACAGAATGTACCCGAGCCAGCGTGAGCACAGTTGTTGGAGGAAGCACAGTCCCATGACCTCAATCCACACATGGGGAGAGAAAAGCAGTTGTGAAGAGAGTGACCTAAGGCTTCCAGCTATGGAGGTGACCAGCCTGGACATGCAGTGGCACTTGGGTTGAGCCTTGGTTGACAGCACCAACACCAGCTGTGCTCTCGAGCCCCTTTTTGTACCCCTGGCCCTGACTCCTCCTGCGATTACAAAGCAGGGGCCAGGCCAGCCCAGAGCAGCCAAGGCTGGGTGGCTGGCACCACGAAGGCTACAAACCCACCGTGGGGCTGCTTAAAGCTTCTAGGAGTCATCCAGTGAAGACAGGGAGCTGGATGTGGATTTCACTTGCTTATAACATGACACATCACCTAGCCTTTTGTGGCTTCAGTAGCTGGCGCAGACTTAACCATGGTGGAGTCACTTCTGGGCTTCTTTGAAGGCTCTCCCAGGGCAGGTCTCTTGGTGGCTCCTCATCCTGCTGAAGCCAGGAAACATCCCAGCAGGGTTCGGCAGCAGGTGGGCAGCCTGGGAGTCTGGACACGGGGCTCAAATCCCTCCTGCCACAAACCTTGGGATTTTTTGAGACTTCCTGGAAAGAAGTCTCATTCTCATCCTTCTCCTCCTTTGGTCTATAAGTGGTTGTTGTCATGACGTGGTCCTGGTCTCCCCAGCCTTCAATCAGAGATGTTCAGAGCTCGCTCAGAGCAAAGGCAGCCCCATCTCCTTCTCCTTGAGCAAGCAGTAGCTTCCTGAACTCCCACTCCAGCATGAGTTCTCACCACAGCACTGGGGTATCTTTATAGCTTTGGTCTTGAAGTTGATTCATTGGCTGGTTGTGCCAAACCATCACCAAAACATCCCCAAACTGTCTGGCTTTGTATTTCCCAGAGTTTAAGTCAAACAGAAACCATTAGATCATCTTTTCTGGATTTTTGGATGCCACACATCATTGCATTTCACGTGAACACTGAGCGCTGTAACTCAGGTCAGACAAAAAGCCCTGGAGCCCTCTCCCTCCCTGGCTGGCACAAGGCATCCAGCTCTCAGACTGGGTGATCTTATAGCACTGGGACAAGGCAAGAAATCCTTGTGGCTTCATCTACCAACTCCCCACTTACAGGCTGAGCCATTCCTCCCAGAAGCTGAATTGAAAACGTGCGCTTGAAAATGAGCTGATTTTGCTTTAAAGGCTGAAAGCCCTGGTGAGTGCACTGCTCCCCTTGCAAATCGTCACAGTATGCAGTTACTGTCCCTGCGAGAGAGCTGCAGCTTATTTCAAGGTTGAATTTGTCCAGCTTCTCATCCCCGGGACATTTACATCTGTGGAAATAATCTGGGGATGTTGCAGTCTGCTGTAGCGAAGCTGTCGCTTTCCTTGGTCAAATCTTTAGGCAGGAACTTGGTTTTTAACAGTCTGATGTCACTACATGTCACCTTTCTTTATATTCCCTGCTTATTTTTATTAACATTAGGGAAAACATAATATTTTACTTTCAAGCTTTTCTTCACAATCCCAAGGGCCAGATCCTTTATTCAACTGACAAGAACTGAGAACCTCAGGCACTTGCATGACTGCAACCAATGACTTTAAAAACTCTTTTAGCTAAATCATTGCCCAGAGTTTATCAAAGACTCGCCAGGCTGATGTACATGAGGGCTGCTGACACCCAGCATGGAACATATGAGCCCTAAAGTACCTAAAATTATCTCGTGTTAGCTTTTCAAAATATGTCTCCACCCTCCATTCAGAGTGACAACTTTTGGCAACAACAAGAAAACAGAAATGACAGATGGTAACAAAATCTGGTACACAAACATGACAGTAGGCAATATAATGAACATTTCACCCACTCGTTCATTTATGCTAATCATTGCTTTTGAGCAACCTGAATTGTTATGCTAGACAGCAGCGGATCTGAAGCATGGCATTGCAAATCTCAAAGGGCCACCAACCTGAAACCAGAATAAAACCCCCACCGGGCTACTCGTGAATGAAATTAAAGTATCTCCAAACTAGAGCCTGCTCTGACAGCCACTGAAATATCCTTCTGTTCCTGAAAAGCACATCCAGCTCTCCCCTTGCCCTGAAAAACACCACATCCACAAAATGGAAGCAGTCCAGTTTTCCTGCTACCCAGAGCTGCACCAAACCTCAGATGAACCAGCAAAAATCAACAGACAAAGATGGGAATTAGCATCCTTGCAGTGAACACACGTTTAACGGAACATATTTTTTATGGCGACAAAAATTGTCTTTAAAAAATGCTTCCCTTCCGGACTGAGCTCTCCAGGATGGATTCAGTCCCCATGGGAAAATGTTTACTCTTTTCTTTGAAGCCCACTTCTCTCATGCTGACATTCTCAGCGGAAGGTGCTATGTCACCCACAAAACTCCTTTTATTTCCTATAAAAATGTAAATCAGCCTATTTTTTCCGCCAACAACCTTATGTAATGAACAGTATCCTTGCTCAATTATTTTAAAGACATGCTTTCAGCCTTTATTTTATGCAGAAATCTGAAAGACCGAAACCGTTCCTCCCCTTCCCTGACGTTTCAGTGCTTGCTCCTATTCCTGCTGATGCAATGGTCTATTGGCATTCCTGGGGTGCTTAAGACCTAAAAACATCTCAGAGGGCAACAGCAATGCCATTATATTCTCCTGAAGGTATAAAATAAGTTTTTCCACCAATAAATTGCCAGCACTTTCAGGAAAAAAGCACAGTCTTGAGCAATTGCCCTCAGAGCTGGCCAAGATGTGTAACTGTACAAAACTGTATATGTATGTCATCATAAACGAGGCCAGTCCTCCATGATGAAGATTTCCAGACACTGGCCTTTGTAAGACCCAATTTTCATTTGGTTGCAATGCTGTCAAACATTACCTACAGTAGATGAAAAGCTTCCTTCTGGGGCCAGAATCACAGTGAAAGCTCACAAGAAAAAAGGCCGAAACATTTTAGTTGCTTTTGAGAGGGGAAAAAAAATTACTGTGTGGTCTTGGTAGATTTCCAGTAACCAGGTCTGCAAGTTCGAAGCTCAGCCCCAGGAGAAGGGGTTGGAGATTACGTTTGAGAGAGCTGTGCATCTCCCATCACCCTCATGAAGGTCCGCCCAGGTTTGTCTGACCTGGGGTGAACATAGCTTTCTGTCTTCTTTCCGTTATCATCTCAGGCCCAGGATGAAGCATCCCAGCCTGTTTAGTTGTTCTTTGGGTGGAAGCTACTCAATTTCTTTAATCACCCTTGTTGCCCATATCCACTTCTTCTAGCCCTTCTGCACAAAGAAATACAGCAATTTGAATCTCAACAGCATGGAGCAGTCAAAGCAGAAATCCACCATGCACAGAGGCATGCCAGACCGGGGCTTTCTGTTTGCCTCTCTGCTTCAGTCTCAATCATTCCTAATGTCGCCAGCCAGCTCCCAGCCTTGGCAATGCTGCCACAGCAGCGGGTGCTTTGCGGTGGGTAGGGGTGTCCTGCACAGTGGCCAGTGGCTCAGCCCACCCTCAGGGACACTGCTGCTCGCTTTCAGCAACCCTGCCTTTGAAAGAAGCCTGGTTTGACTCATAATGCTCCTCCTGAGCTGATTCATGCCTGTGGCTGGCTCCCGACCCACATCAATGGCAAGAAGACACTGCTCTACCTGACTTTCCCAGATCTGATCCCGCCTCAGGTCAATGCCCTTTTGGAAGCACACATCTATCCAAGCATGCACCATTCAGCATCCCTTTGAGACACTTCTTCCCTCCTTTCCATTGTTCCTAAAAAGGCCAGCCTCCTGCAGAGACCACTGATGTCTATACAGCCCAGGACACTGATGGACCATCTGATGGTTGTGGACAGTGCTGCTGATCTGGGACAACTCCAGCAGCAGGACAACCTTGTGCTGAAGATGGGGGCTTTGGCTGGAGCAAGGCTCACCAGCTCTAGGCAGCAATGGATGGCCCAAGGCTCCCTGTGGCTGTAGTGTGGCTGTGGCCATCTGGGAGCCCAGTGCATCCTCCAACCTCTCCCCATCTCCTACAAACCACATCAGCACAGACAAACTGGCAGCCGGGACTGTTGTGTCAAATGTGGGGCCCATCCATCCACAGCTACAGATGACACCTGTTAAAAGATAAGCAAATCCTCCATTTATTTTGTTTTTTAGGGTTTTTCCAAGGTGCTGCACAAATACAAAGTCTTCCCATCCCCTGCCATCCCTATTCATCACCTCTTCTGCCCAGTTCCAGAGTTAGGAAGCCAGAAATGATGTTGTTCTCTTCACTCCAGGATGTGGTGAGCTGGCTGGCAGGTTGTCTGGAGGTAAGAGGTCTGGCCTGAGTCAGCACGAGAAGGTGGGAGCTTCTGCCTCTTGTTTGTTATGGACCAGGGAAGGTGTCCGTGTCCTGCTGACAGCACACGCTGCTCCCAAAACCAGGAACACTGGCTGGGGAGGATGCTGCTCCAAGTCCACGGCTGAAGGACACTTAACCCTGTGTCCTCGCCCATCCAGGCATGTTCACAGGGAATTCCACAGCCCGTGGTCCCTGGTGCCCTGGTGCTGCCTGGCCACGGGGCACAAAGTTCTAGCGCAAGGCCCGGATACTCTCAGTTGCTTTGCTGCCGCTGGGACCCCCGGCAGCTTCTGGCTCTGCCGGGGCCATTCCTGCTTTTCCAGCCGGGGCTTTGTCCGCTCTTAGGACACACTCAAAGTTCACTGTGCTATAAATACCCGGGTGCAGGGCTGCCAGCACGCTCCTGGCTGGGGTGTGTGTGTGTGTGTGTGTGTGTGTGTGTGTGTGTGTGTGTGTGCTAAAACCAAACGGGGTTTCATTGCAATTAACCCTTTGGGTGCATGACTCCCCTCTGTGCTGTTTGTAAAAGAGGAATCCTGATTTGAAATGTTTCTCAAGCCAGAAGAGTGCAGCAAACTCCTTCTGTGGGCTGATTCCTGATGGGAACAGCCCAGGGATTGGTACAGGAAGCGTGGGAGCACAACAGAGCTGGGGGAGGTTGCAGGGGACTGGTATTTAGTGGCCAGGCACACTCAGTCCGTGTGTGACCCTCCAGCTCGAGCAGAAGAGCTACAGCATATAGAAACGCACTGAATCAGGACTAGTTCTGTCCCTGCTTCAGGCACAACTCCAAAATTGTGTCCCCAGTGATGCCAGATCACCCAAGGCAGACCAGAGCTCAGCCTGGGTGCAAAGGGGCCTGAGGCTCCCTGGGGAGCCAAGCCCATGGGTAGACCCCTGCTACCACACCAAAGCTGTACAAAGCCCTTTTATGGTGCCAAAGTCAATAACCATTTCTCTGCCACACACCTCACTGCTCTGGGCTGAAGGTCGAGCCAGCCTCTGAGAAGAACCTCTTCCTCCTTTTACTGTGTTCAAGCCACAGGAGATGGAAAGCTTGGAGCTAACAGCAGAGGATGGACCTGCACACTGGAGGCAGCAGAATGGAGACACCCACAGAGGCCTGATGGGCTGTGTGAGACCCCACCGGCTCCTGCTGAGGCTGGACATAGTTCAGTGCACACATGGCCCAGGGACAGGACAGGCTCAGGACACAGTGAGGTCCTTGTCCCGAAAGGTCCCACAGTTCCCAGGACTGATCCCCAGCTCCAGCAGGGCTGGGGCTGCCCTGAGCTTGGTGCAGACCCATCAGGACTGTGCTTCCAGTCCCCAGGGCCTCGCGGACTCCTTTCACCCTGGGGATCCTGCGATGAACCATTAACCTCAGGCCTGCACAGGTCACAATGTTCAGCTGACCCTGCCACTGGAACAACCTCATTTCAATCTTGGAAACCTCACCTTTAGGCTAAGGAGGGTGCCTTCATCACTCTGCTCTCCGTCATCTCCCTCTCCTCCTCATCACCACCACTGAGGTAATGCTTCCTTAGTGCTGTCAAATGCCACATCCCTGCCTGGCGTTTGCTCGACCAAGTTTTTGGCTTACTCAGGTCATTGCTCCTGACACCAACATGGGTCCTGCCCCACCACGACACTGCACCCTGAGCCATGCCCATCCTTTGCACTTCAAGCAGCAGCTGTGCTACCTGCGTGGGTCCGGGACATTGCTGCCCTAGAGCTGAGCTCCCCCAGACCCTGCGGCTGCTGTGTGCAGCACTGCTGGACTATGCACTGTGCATCACCGGAGCAAACGAGCCGAGCGGGTGGCACTAGGGGGAGATAAAGGCCGGGACATACGGGGCCCCGTGCCTTTGCCGCTCCTGTTCCCTGTCCCCAGGGCCACCCTGCCTCCAGCTGCCTGCAGGAGCAAAGGGCAGAGCTGTAGGTTTCCACGTGTCTTTCCTGGCACCTTCAGTGTTTGGGAAGCACCTTTAACAGTGAGGGTACTTAAAGTGTTTACACCTTCATGCAGCAGGTACAAAAGCAAGAAGCTGCCTTCTGCCACACACAGATAGCACAGGGGCACCGAAAAATGCACCCAGGAGGAAGGAAAACAGCACAAGATGTACAGAAGAGGGGCGAGCAGTGAAGGAGGAGTCTAGGCAGCCAAGCTGAAAACAGAGTGTAATGCATACTGCAAGACCTCAGCTGGAAACTGAGCCCATCACTGCCCTGGCTCCCCATTCCCAATGCCCCTGTGGGCATACTTGGCATCAGCACAGCAATGCCATCCCCCACAGGGTCCCTTTACCAGTAAATTGGGAACCTTCAGGGCTAAAAATCATTTCAGGGGGTCTCTGGCTTCAGGCACCTCCCCAGTGGCATTGCAGCTCCTCTCCTGCCCCAGATGTTGCTTTCTCCACAGGCTCCCTGTGATCTCTCACATTGGAGATGGGAGGATTTCACCAGGAAGTGTTTCGGGAGCTCCTGGGAGACAAGGAGCAGAACCAGCAGGACCTGTCCCTGTCAGAGCTGTTGGTGCACAGCCAGATCTCACAGGCACCCATGGGTGCAGCTGTGGGTCCTGCGACATGAATCAGCGCCGCACACTGGGAAAAACACAGTGCAACAGCAGCTCCCCGGGCAGGAACAACTTGAGGGGGGCACATTTCGCTTGTATTTTCCATGGATTAAAATAGAAAGGGTAAATTTTGTCCCCTTTTTCCAGCAGGAAGGATTCAGAGCCTGGCTGGCACAGAGCTATAATCACAGATGCTATCAATAAAGGATTGTACATTTCCCATGATGGCAAGAACACATGGAGCCCTTGGAGCCTGTGCTCACCAGGCACATCATAGAATCACAGAACACCAAGTTGGGAGAGACTTCAGGGATCTTCTGGTCCAACCTTTCTAGGCAAAGCCTGGAAAGAAAACCTAAAAAGCCTAGGAAACCTAGACTACACGCCCCAGTGCCCTGTCCAGCTGAACCTTCAAAGTGTCCAATGTCAGTGCGTGCACCACTTCCCGGGGGGGGGATTACTCCAATGGCGGGTTGATCTCATTGGGAAAAATTTGTCCTGTCAGAATGTCCCCAGAAGTAACTTGTGCCCATCACCCCTCGTCTTTTCCGTGTGACTCCTTGTAAAAAGAGAGTCTCCATCATGTTTGTAGCCACCCTTAAACACTGGAACAAGCTCAAGTCCCTGAGCTCCCCTCAGAACACCTCAGAACCCACCAACCCACCCCAAAACCATGTTTTCTCTCCCCAGAGCTTGATTTTGCAAAGGTTTTGGGCTCATGGCCTTCCCAGATCTCAGTTCCAGGGGGAGCTGGACATGGCTGGGATCTCTGCAGAGCAAAGCTCACTCTCGGGTCTGTGCTGGCCACTGCCTCGCCGAACCCATCCCTCTCCCTGCCAGCACAGGGCTTTCCACCTCCTCCACCACCGCTCTGCAGGGGCTCTTTGGCTGTGAGTGGGTCCCAGTGCCCATGGTCACACCATGGCACCGAGCAGCATTGCTCACCCTGCAGCCCAGCTCTGGTTCACTAATGCTTAGGGCTCTAGCTCTAAAGTTTTCAACATCCTCTCTCTTAAACTTCATGTCTGGCCACGTTGGGGTGGCCGGTAACTGGATAGGGATCTTGGAGCAGGGAGGCTGGATGCAAAGACGGAGGAAGGCAGAGGAGTGCCCAGGCCGGGTGTTATCTGAGCTCCTGAAGGAACAAAGTGTCTTTGCCATGATGTGAGCTGGCAAGAGCGAGGGAAGGGAAGGAGTTCCTCCGTCAGCACTTTGCTATGCCTCACACTGCCCGTTCCCTGCTCACTGGGCTCCCGGGCTCACTGCTGCAGTGGCGCAATGCCATCCACGGCTGTGCAGCTCCAGGGCTGCTGCACGCTGGGCTCTTGCCCCCTCCCAGGCCTGGAACAGTTCGCATCTTGCTTTGGCTTCATTCCAAACATGCTCCAAAAGCAGTGATTTGGTGTAAGGCAACAGCACTGCTTTTTCTGGGACGAGAGGCTAGTGAGGGGCACCAAGCAGCACCCTGACAGGTTACCCCGTGTGCTGAGTGCCTGATGACAATGCTGTCATCCAAAAGAGCTAAAGTTTGTGCTCAGCCCCTGTTACAGCCCATAAAAACCTTCAGGTGCTCTGAGGCAAGCCTGGGATCTGCACTGTCTCTTGGGAGCTGCTGCCCCGGAGCCTCTCGCCAGCGTTTCTCCCCTTTTGACACATCAGAAAAGTTTCCATAGTGTTTGCTTTCAGCAAATCATTCCCACCACCACATCACCCCACCACGTGCTTTACTGGTTTGCTTCCAGTCTCCCAGCTTG
Organism: Ara ararauna; assembly: GCA_028858755.1. Taxonomy (NCBI): domain Eukaryota; kingdom Metazoa; phylum Chordata; class Aves; order Psittaciformes; family Psittacidae; genus Ara; species Ara ararauna. Next base: position 11,793,455 of record CM054380.1, on the reverse strand, counting down.
GACACAGCCTTTGGAAAATGACATTTCACCTCCAATATGTGCCCCTGGCACTAAAGCCCAGTCCCTCTGCTTTCCCCAAAGGCTCTTTGTGCCAAGCCCAATGTGTCTGCTTGTCGTAAAGCATCGAGTACAAAGCATATGCAGGACAGATGGATATGAGGTTTATAAGATAATTAAGCATGTTAATGAAGTTCATTTGCATCCAGCTTTTAAATTCCCATAAACTCCGCAAAGCTGTGAAATGGGAACTGCCGCTCCACGCCGCAAAGCAACAAAATTCAGTTACCAAAAGCAAAACACCGATGGACGAGTGGGAACAAAACCGGCTGTGGTCCCGGTTGAGCAGAGCCCCAGCAGGTCCCTGGTCCCACCACAGAGTGCCACCAATGGGTGCCCCTCCAATGAATAAAAACTGCTTATGGGCTTTGGCTGTGCTGAAACGCTAGGAAAGCAGGGGGGAAATTATTACTGCAAAGAAAGGTTTAACCCCAGAGATGGAGGAAAAGCTCCCTGGTGCAAAACCAAAAGCTGGTCACTGGTGCAGGGAGCCAGGCTCGAGGTCCCTCACTGACCCAGCCACTGGCTGCGCCTGAAGCAGGTTCATGGTCAGCACCATCTCCTACGTCCTTTGATGAAGCCTCCGTAACGGTGCAGCAGAGCACCCACGAGCAGGGATGGTGTCTGCCTCGGGCTGGGCTGCCTGGCTGAGACCCAGAGGGAGCTGGAGCAGCCCCAGGACAACAGAGAACCCCCAGGGACACCCAGGGAACCCTGGTCAGGAGTCAGCAGATCTGTTCCAGGCCCACCCCCTACTCCTGATGCTGCTAAGCCCAGGCCAGGTCCAAGCTGGTTCTCACCTCAAGTTGAAAACCCACCTCTAGTAACCAGGAGCAGGCAGTTTCCAGCCACCCACCAACCCCTGCCTGCTGGGGACCCCCTCACCTCACTAATAACCCACCCGGGAAGTCAATACTTACCTCTGGGCACCCAGGAGGACCTTGAAGCACAAAGAAGGAAGGAACCAAGCAGAAACTCCTGCAGAGCTGCCACTGCCACAGCGTGACTGAGGAGCTGGGTCCCGGCAGCACCCACAGACAGGAGAGGAGCAATGGCCTCCAGGTTGGCCCTGGTGCCCCTCACCGAGGACACTGGTCATGCTGAGGCTGCCTACAGCCAAACACAGCTTGGCCTTTTGGGCACCACTGTGAAACATGTCCCTGAAAGACCTTTGGGCTTTTCTTGTACCCAAACTAAACAACTGCAGTGTGCATCTCTCAATATACCCGATGTCAGTGTACAGGGTTTGTCGTGGCTACGAACCAAAGCACAGAAACTTCAATGTGGGGTGACCTGGGGAGGAGACAACGCAGAACTGCAAAGGAAAATGGGAAGACTGATTTTATTTGAAATGCTTTGATAAGGTTTATTAAAAAATATCCCTTGGCAGTTGACAATCACCACGATCTACAACAGGAACCCGGCTGGGTAACATCAGAACAATTTTTGCCTACAACCAAAGGTGAACACCCAGGAACACTCGAGCATGGCTTACACACACCTATGGGCATTGAAAATGGGGGTTGGCATCAAGGAACACAGTGCAACTGCTCGCTGCAGAGAAAACTGCACCACACGTGTTGCACATGTGCTTCGGTACTTACCATGGTGGTGGAAAACCCCAAACCTATTTAAAATATGGGGGAAAACAACAAATTGGCACCCTCAGAGAAACCAGACTCCATGGCTCTGCGATTCCAGGAGGACAAAGCTCTTGGTCTGCTGCAGCCGCAGGGGAAATGAGGGAAGGAGAAGCTTGGACATCTGGCCAGACCTGCACAGAAACATCCTGCTCCGCAGCCCCATCACCAGCACACACGATGAGAGGGGCTGGAGCTGCAGGTCACTGGTCTCAGTGGGCAGAGGGAGAGGAACGCCTGGGCGCAAATCCCTAGGGAACCACAAACTCCAGGTCAAATCCTGCCTTTGAAGGGCTCAGGGCTTCACTAGGTTATTTCCCCCCGCCTCAGTGAAGGCCAATGAACACACAGTGGGATGCTTAAGAGAGACCCCGAGAGAGGCAGGGATGTGCGGGAGGCAGACAGACTGTGCTGAGCCGCCCGCAGCAGTCCAACACCTTCAGCTCTTCCGCATGGACAGATCCTGATTTCGAAAGTGTAACGGCTCCTCTTCTTGGACAGCCGCTCCTGGTCAATCACTTCTTGTCCTGTGGGCTCATACTCCAGACCAACAGTGCCTCACCCCCACTTTCCAAGCAGATTGAGAGAACCCAAGCAAGGCACTGCTGTTCCAGAACCAACCATCAGTGATCTCCGCTAAAGAAAAGAACAACTGTTTAAAACTCATCCCCAATTCTGGCCAATGCAAGGTCCCCACGTGGAAAAGCTCCTGCTAAGACCTCCCGCCACGGCCAGCAGCAACCATATGATGGATGCAAAGGAGCTGCCGGGTGGGCTGTGGCCCTGCCCCTTCCCAGCACTGCAGAACAGTATTAAAATGAGGAAAAACGAGGAAGGAGTCAGCACTTCCCTAACTTAGGAAGGATTCCCCACCACCATTGGGAACACGAAGGTCATTTGCTGCCAACCAACACATCAAAGTGGAGCAAGTTTATGTGGCAAACTCCTTTCGCGTTTGCAATGCCTTCTAAACATGCACCTCATCATAATGCAACTCGGTGGTTTCATCATTTACCAAAGAAACATTGGAAAAAGCCAGATCCAAAGCAAAGGCCTGAAAAAAAACTTCTCTTCCAACAATTACTCTTTGACACAATGTGCAAACGGCCCAGGGCTGCGTTTGAAGTCGTGCTGGAGCAAAAATAAGAAAGCGAACCAATTTCAGGTTGACATAGTGTATTGTGAATTACGTTCTCAGCTTTTCTACAGCTACGATAGCGTGAAATGATCTGCCATACAGTAAACCAGTTTAATATACAGTTGATTACAGAGCTGTAGTAAGGAGTCGGAGATAATACGCAGTTATCTATGTACATTTATAGCTTCATATTTCACAGATACAACTTTGTCCCATTTCGGTTTTGCCAACAAAGCGGAGGCAGAGTATTTACAGGGAAGCTGCTGCGAGGAAGCCACGCTCCCAGCAAAGCCCCGGCAGAAGCTGCCGCGTCCCCCAGTGGTGCGTGTAAACAGAGCGGGTCTCTCCTTTCCTAGGTAGGGATGGGACAAGGCAAGGGGACACGGGCTTCACTGGGGTGGGAGAGAAGGAAAACAGAGAGGAGAACATTTCCAGCTAACCCGGAGACTTCAAAATGGTTTAATTTGCCTTTTTGTCCTTTTAACTGGAAACTGCTCTCAATTAATGTTTCAATTCATAATTCAATAGCACTTCAATTACGTTCACAGTTAACACCTTCTACACCATCTCCATGTGCTTATGCAAGGCCGGGCACTGCTGAAGCTTTGGGTAATACTGGCAAGGCAGCTTTGAAAGCAAGCAGGGGGTGGTCGGGAGTTCCAGCCCCGTACTGCTGCCCAGCTGACAGCCCCTCAGAGACCCAAAGCCAATCCTGGATTGAGTTTCTTGCTTCCCAGAGAGTTTCTCACAGGCGACTGGGTACCGCAGCTCGACATACAGACACTGCTCACGTAGGGTCAGGTGTTGGTGTGATGCTGTATAAACCACAGCGGGACAGACCCACACCTGAGCCAAACCATCCGCATGGCCCAGCCATGGTTAGACATGCACGATGCCTAGTGCACAGTTTTAATAACCAGCTGAGATTTGCTGATGTGGAAACACAAAACACAACCAAAAGACCGGGAGGGAAGACGTATTGACAAAGGCATCCGACTGCCACCGGGCTGGATGGGAAGTGGCTCAGGCAAGCAGGGCAGCAGGATGCTGCTCCCGAAGCAGAGCTCCCAGACCTCATCCACCTCACCAGCTCAGTGGCACTCGGAGCCCGTTGCTGCCCGGCACTGCTGCGGCACTGACACGGCAGCTCCTCAGTGTCCTGCTCCTTCCCAACTCACCCAGCTTTCCCATCATCTCCATCCCTGCTTTCTCCATCTCAATGTCACAGGACTGAAAGAGCCTGGGAGTGGGAAAAGAGGAATCCAGCCCCTGCAGCCAGCAAAGAAGTCGTTTTATGCCCAGTTAAAAATACTGTTTCATGGAAAGAAGGAGCTTTCCCGAGCAATGCGATATAAAAAGCCACCACGCCAGCCCTGGGGGAGAGAAGTGACTTTCCTGAGAGCACAAGGGGGAGCCTCTCTACCTGCTCCTGGGTAATTCGGTGAGGGGAGCCAAGGTCCTTCTCATCTTTGGATACTGCCACTGCCTCCTTGCACAGAGGAGACACCCACCATTGAGCAGAATTCTCAGCACAAGATCAAAACTGGGTTTTGCCTCTCAGCAGACATTTGGGGTTGTTAAGGCTCTTGGCTTTAAAGAGTTTATTACTTTGGAAGTTTAAAGCTGTACTCGCAGTAGGGTATAGCCAGTCTCTGTCTCAGCATCTCTCTCTCTCTTAACATGATCTCCAAAAACTAGAAGAAATTAAACTGGGGAGAGTGCTACTCTGGCAACTCCAGACCTGCACTCCAGAACTACTACACATGAAGAGAAACATTAGACGGTGCCGGTGGGACTATGCTGGTACCCGCATGGTGAGCAAATCCTGGTTCATGCAGTAACATGGAGCAGACCACTGCACCCAAAGCCAGGTTGGACAGGGTCATGGGTGACATGGCCTAGTGTGAGGCATCCCTGGCCGTGGCAGGTGGGTTGGAATTGGATGATCTTAAGCCCCTTTACAACCCTAACTATTCTATGATTCCACAACACCGCAGCTGCCCCAGACAATTTCTAGGAACAACAGCAAGATGGAGTTTTACAGCTGATATTAGAAGTAAATGACAAACGAAGCTCTGGTCTCACTCAAAGGCAAAGTTTCAAAGTTGCTAAAGAGGCGTCTTTTCTCAGGGCATACCTGCAGATGTACCATATGCTGCATTCTTCGCTGCCCTGAGCTTAAATCCTTCAACACTGCATCGATACAAACCATCTTTCAACTGCAAACTAATATTTAGCCAGTGCATGAAGCTAGAAACAAGTGAAGACATGAGTGACTGAGGGAGGAAAAGAAGGAAAAACTTGAGAAAGTTACTGGCTTTTTTTGACTCATCCAAAAGATGATTTGAGAACCAATGCTCAAAGCGGGGACGTGCATATTGCTGCTCCTCGCCAACGACAAACTGGTCAGAGCACCACAGGTTAGAGCTGAAACTTAAAATCTTAGTAACTGTTCCCAGCCACAGTCTTCTCTGCAGCTCTTCAGAGTCAGTGAATGCTGCAACTTCTGGACATTAAAATACGCACTGTTGCAGTGAGCCAGACAAAAGGGAGAGAACAGAACAAACCATGGGAAGGCCAAGAGGGGAGAAGCTGACAGCTTCTTTCCATAAGTATTCACCATCACACTGCACCTGACAGCCCTCCTGCTGCATTGCTGCTGACCGTTGTCTTCCACATCTCTAGTTTCCCTTACATTTTGGGTATAATTTAGCAGAAAGAGGCCCAGCTTCTTGACGGGGCTTCACACAATCATACCACCACCACCAGCGGAGACCAGGCTCAGCAACAGCAAGCAGTAATTCAAGTTCTTCCCTTCAATGTTGCCCTCCTACAAATCAAAACAAGGACTGATACAGCCTGCACAGAGAACTCAAGAGGAAAACCCCCATCAGAATAGATGACTTTCCTGCCCAAACCGATGTTCCACATGCAGCTTGCCAAATCTCAGGGTTACTGTGAGACCCCCACTAGGTTTTCACAGCTGCCTGGGCATCGACATGTAAGCACTGCAGCACTGGGGTATCCCTGCACCTCCACCTCTACTGTCTCTCTCCCCACATGAATATCATTCCGTATTTACAGTCAAACCACCCCTGTGACATTTTCAGCAACTGGGATAGTCATATCAATAACTACTGCATTTGTAGCAGTTCTGTAATATTTAACTAAAGCAAGACTTAAAGGAATGCTGCTTCAGCAAATCACAACACTGACAGCAAACACCGGAGTTTATTCCTTCCCCTCCTCTGCTTTTGCACATTTGCTAAAACTCAGGGTAACAGAACTTCTTTTCCACTTCTGGTGTGATGAAAAATGAAATTTTTCACAGAATTCTTAAGCTTAACTACTGCTGCTCTTCTGCATCTTCTGCCAAGCAGCTTAACAACACAAGGAGAACAAATGACTTAACAAACACAAGGAGAACTGTGACCAAAAAATGGACAAAAGGCATCAAAGCAAACGTGCTCTTCCCATTCGGATTAGGAAACAGAGAGGCAAACAACAGCAAAAGCAGCATCTGATGCCCTGACCTGCCAGCAGCAGAGTGAAACGCTGCTGTGCAACGTGGAAGACACAGTTTAGCAAAGGTGAGTGGCAGGGAGGCAAGAACCACTCGAGCATCCCATCTAGACAGAGCAAAGGAGACCACAGCAGGGAAGAACGGAGAAAACAAACACAGTCTCTCAATTTGGCAAACCACCCCCCCCACCCGAGCTGCACAGTTGATGGCATAAAGTTGATTGCTTTGTAAAGAGCTGATCACATTATATCCAACCTCAGGCGCTGCGAGCCTCTCATGGTGTTGTAAAGTAAGAACATGGAGTTAACAACTGCTCCCTTGCAACATTTTTGTTGCATTCAGAATTACAGTTTCAGAAACAGGTTAAAGGAGCAGCTTCAAAATTCTAGATACCCTAAAATCTTGGCCCTTCAGTGAAGAATAAACTCTCCTTTAGCTAAAAGCTGGTACAGGTACAGTGGTTTACAGCTCCTTTCATTTTTGCTCTGGGCACCTCCTTTCTGTGTTTTAGCCCTGAAGTAAGTGTATCCAAACACTTAACGTTTTGGCGAAGCCCTTTGGGAGTCCGCCCTCTCCCCACCTCCTTTTGTCACATTGAAATCCTCTGGCGCTCTGCATTAGGACACAGCAGGAGCAGCAGCGCCATTGCCCACGTTACATCCAGGAAAGTGGAACGGCCGCAAACCCTGGGAAGTAACAGGCAAATCTGTTCTTCTCAAGATCATAAATGCCAGAAGTAAATTGAGGGGAATGCCATTTACTTGTTTTTTTGAATGAGAAATCTGTTTCACAGAAGTAGCTGTGAGAAAAACAAGTGGTTCTGTGTGCTAGCAGCAGATTAAGACCACACTGAGGAAAACATTCAGCATACTCCTCATTACGCTCTAGAGCGGCTCCCACAAGTGAGCTGTGGCAGGAGGCAACATGGGGCTAGCAAATATCCAGCAATCTTCCTGACCCCCTTTCTCTGGATAAGTTTAAAATCACCGCCATTAAACCACCCTGTGAACAGGAAGCGCAGCCGCGCACTGATTATTCCTGCAGAATACATTTCCAGGTGTCTGGCCAACTCTTCAACCCTTACACGGTGTTTGAACCGTGCTGGCACTAACCCAGCAAGCACAGAAGAGATTTTAATGACATGAACTTTGCTCATGGCCTCCCACAAGCGCACACGTGTCACAGCTACAGAGAGGAATGCAGTACTGCACAAGGCAAAACTGTCTCTGGAGGCAATTTTCAGGACGAGTATTGGGACATCCCTTCAAAGGTGTAAAGGGAAGGTGGAAAAGTTCACCTTCCACTGTTTTACAACAGAAAATAGGTATCTCCTTGTTCCTTGTGCCTGGGAAGACCTCACTATGCACCAAACCATAAACTGTGAGCTTCTCAATTTCCTTACTACGCTTCATTAAAGGGAAGATTTCAAACCTCAGAAAGAAGACCTCCAGTCTCAGGTGTTGAACACTTGCTGCTCTCCTGGTGGCAATAAGCAAAGTGGGGAATCACCAGTTACTCAACTTTTTCTGACCTTTTTCCCAGCTTCAGAGTTAAGGCAGAGTAACACAGCCGGCAGTTCCCAGAGCAGACAACAGCCTTTAATTTCAGAGTCCACTAATACTCCTGTCCTCAGTCACTTTATTTGCTCAGTGCCAACAAAAAAAGAGGCCCTGCTATTTTTTTTCCTGGTATTCCAATTGCCATAAACCCAACAATCCTCCTGCAGCACCATACCACAACAGCATGGGAGCGATATTTGCTCTACGGGCTGAAGGGTGAGGCTTTTGTCTTCTGCAGTGCATTGCTTCAGTAAAGAGAAGGAAGGTGCTCTGGGTGCAGGGCCCTACTCCAGCACCTTTTCCCTTCAGGTTTAATCACCGGGTGCGAACCTCTCACTGGATGCAGGGCTGTTGCTGGTGGAGGTTTAGTTATTGTGCAGTGTCTCACACAAGAAGCTGGTACGTCTCGACTGGACTTTGCCACTGCAAACAGCTGATAAATGAGAGAGAAATGCTAGGTAGAGTCATCTACAAAACTAGGAGAAACAAGTCAAAGGGAGAAAGGTTTGAATGACTTTAAGACACCAATGTAACACTAGAAGGCATGTAAACAATTCTGGACCACGCTAACTCCTCTACTGTAAGAAAAGGAATACTGACACACATGTAACTCAAACACGAACCCTAAAAATGGTTTCAAAAATACATTCTTTAGATGCAAGAGGTATTTGCAGAATTATACTACCTGAAAGTTGGAAGTGCAACCCACTATGGGGAGGGGGGCGGAAGGGGCTAGTTTCCATCTACAGAGAAGGAAGGCTGCTGTAAAACTGTGCACTAATAAGAATCTTGTATTGTTGCTCATCAGGAAGAGCCCCCAAACAGGCTACAGCATCTGTGGCAAAGGGTATGGGAAGGAGTATCTCCTGCTTGTTTTGTATGCTGGCAGACTGAGCAAGTAAGATTAATTTTAAATAGCTTTTCTATCAAGCACAATTTAGACATGCATAAACAGCAGCTTTTGTGAGAACAGTGTGCAGAGTCTGACCCAGAAATCTCAGGTTTACATTTGACACAGGCTTCAAGGGCTCCACGCTAACTGTGGAGTGTAGATGGATCTCAAATAGCTGAATAGGAACTTCACAATGTATATATTTATTACTCAAACTCCAAAAATCACATAGGGAATTAACAAGGAGTATCAATATATTCTGACTTTAGTTCAGATGGAAAGAAAGAATTAAACCCCACACCAATCTGCAGACAGCACAGCATTGCATTTCACCAGCTCCTCCCCAACTAAGAAACTTACTTTGGGCATAAAATCTCTTTCATTTTATTTGGTGTCACAAGGGGTTGGCTGAACTGGAATAGTTGAATAATTAACATTATCCAAAGAGGGGCATCAAATATAAGCGAAGGAGGTGATGGAAGCATGCAGAGGGCAAAGTGGTATAGTCTAATGCCCCCATCATGCAGGTCCCTCTGTGCAAGCAGGTTCCTGTGCTCCCACAGGACTCCAGTCCCAGGGATCTGCACAGAGTTATCCGCAGGACTAGGAAATCATTGTGCTTCTCAGCTCACCAGAAAGGACTCTTTTCCCTCTTCCTGTTTTCAGTGGCATGCAGGGAGCATGCTGTTCCATTCCCTGCTGCAAAAGCACAGTGTAGGGGGGGAAATCCTGAAAAATATTGTGCAGCACCATTGATTCAGTACAGAGGGAAGCTGGGATACTCAAATGCATTTGGTGGCTTTGGAAGTTTCACCAGCTTTGAAACAAATATTGCCTAGGTAACATCCTCACAGTGTGGTTGGTAGTTCAGAGGCTGAAACACCATCTTATTACTCTTATTAAACCCATTACGAATTCATCTCTCCTGATCCCATACACACACACATGCAAAAACCCCCAAACAAAACAAAACAAAAAACCCAAACAGGAATAAAATAAATAAATAAATAAAGGCATTCCCCAAACATTCATTTCACTTTTCTCTCTCTCTCTCAAATCAGACCAGCTTAGAGACACCAACTTCACCGACCTTTGCAAATTCAGCCAGCTAACTGACTAACATGAAACTGCATTAGACTCATTAAGACATGAATTGCAACACTCACATGGTCACTCATCTGCTTCTGGAAACCTGTTCTCGGAGCTGGTGATGTCCAAACCCTTATTCCATTCCCACATATCAGTAACTCATTGGCTATATGGAAAAGAAGTGTATCCAAAGCACACAATGGCACATTAAGATTGAAGAAAGCATTGGTAAAGGAGAAGAAAAACTACAGCAGTTTTTTAGCCTACTCTAACTAAATGTTGAGCCACTCCAGAACTCCTCCTCCAGCCCAACACAAAGTCAAATTGTGTCACCCCCTCTCCAAGACATTCTTTTCTGGTATGTTACTGGCACTTTATGTCAGTCTCATATGGTAGATACATGCACATTTGTCTGTGTGTTTACATACAAAAGGTCTGATAACAGTAAAACATTGTTCAGAGAGATATAAAAAACCCAAGGAGTTGCATTAGCCAAAAAAAGTGTTTTGTGAGAAACAACAATAAAAATGATATAACCACAGCTTTTCTTTTCTCTAAAATTAGATAAATACCCAAAGCTATGATTTCACTTGGGGCCTCTGTACCTTGACAGGGAGTCCAATGGAGTATATCTGAAGGCACTTAATATCCTCTACTCAGCTGTAAGATGGTTGCACAGGGAGCTGGGGAGCTTGGGATGTGATTTGGGGCATGGAGGAGAGAGATGGATGAAAACAAGCCCTGAAGAGCTGTGATCCACACAGCACTAGGTGCTGAAATGAAAACAAACGTACAACCCAGGTGTTCAGAAGGTCTCTCTTGAAAAAGAAAACTGCCAATTGCAAATGTCTTTGTGTTTCTAATGACAGAGCACTTCATGCAACTCTGACAGTGCATCATACACTCTTAGAGATATTTAGCTTTGTCAGTTCATTGACCTCCTCCGTTCCTGCTTCCTCGCAGTCAGTCTTCTCTGCGGCTTTGCCAAACCTGCACCTCTCCTCTCCTTTCACTGTGTCTTTCTGGAGCTTCTTAACGGAAGGAAGGATGTCCTTGGTTTCTGAGTTATCTGTGCCATGGGCTACCTTATCAGAATTCTGTACAGAAGGCACCAGGTTGGCAATCTCATCCGTTGGAGATCGCCCAATGCTGCCATCCACTTGAACCCGAATGTCTGGAGATATAGACAACTGGTGATGTGGCACAACCCCATTGTCCATGCATTTTGGGTAAAGGTAGGTCTTCATCTGACCTTTCCCCTTCACATTGACTGTCCCCCGATAGTCAAAGTCATACCCCATCTTGTTTAGGATGCGGTAGCTCTCCTCACTCACCTGTATACGACACTCTACGCCAGTGGTGTCCATTCTGCTAGCAATGTTCACAGTGTCACCCCAAATGTCATACAACAACTTGGTGGTGCCAATGACCCCAGCAGTGAGGGGGCCGTGGTTAAAGCCAATCCGAAGTTTAAAATTAAACCACAGCATATTGTTGTTGAAGTCATCCACCACTCGCATCATTTCTTTGGCAAATTCAAAAAGGGTCTGCAAATGTCCGTGGGGATGGTTGTTGTCCTGACACTGAGAGGTGTTCAGTCCTGAAGCGGCCATATAGGTTGCCCCAATTGTTTTGATTTTCTCAATGCTGCTGTAATGTGGCTTGCTCAGCAGCTCATCAAAATCCCCAATCAATTCATTCAAGACTCTGTAGCACTCTTTGCCTCCTTCGTAGTTCTCTTCATAGAACTCGCTGAAGTTCACAATGCTTGCAAAGATTACCCCGCCACTGTCATGGTTTTTGGAATAGCTCTGGGAAACCTTCAACTGCTCAGCCACATGGTATGGAATAATATTCCTCAGCAACCAGTCCGCTTGATCCCTCATGCTCTGAATTTTGGTGCGATGAAGATCGGCCTCCACATCTCCATGGTAGTGAAGACGGTAACTGACCTCAAACTCTCGATTCAGAAACCAGACCAGGAGGAGCAGAAGGAAGGAAACCAAAACCACTTCTTGGCCGATCAGGTTTGCTGGCCTCCTCATGTCATTTGGCACCGAACTGTTGCATGGACTCTTTCTGGAGCTGGAAGCAGAAGAACATGAAAGGTGTGTTTAAAAATGCTGAGTTAGGGCATTGCCATTTCTGCTCAGCATCCTGTCTACCAAAGGAATTCTTTGCTAGAAAAAGATGCATAGGTAGTGTACATTACATACGAAGTTATAAAATATGCTTTGATAACTTTATCTGCTCTTAAGCATGCTAAAGAATTCATTTCATTGTTAAACTCGTTGAGTACTTCCTTAAAGGGTTATCATCAGGTTCAGCAACACAGAAATTGCCTGGCCTGTGCAGCAGTCACCAAGGAAACAGTTATCATTATATCTAAATATACAACTAAAAGCACTACAAGTAAATATGTATTTGAAAATGCCTCTGTATTCGTTATGAGCGATGTGTGCACATGTATGTCTATACGGGGGGGCCCATAAGTTTCGTGGAATTTTTCTTTGTATCACCTCCAATATTCAGAAACATCTGCTTTATACTCCTAGTGCCTTTCCCTTGTTTCCTTATCAAAGACCTTTGCAGTACACCTTTAATGTTAACACACAAAGGTTTGGGAAGTAGATAACCCTGTACAAAACACTTCATGGAGAACTGCATGAAAGTGAAGACTATGGAGCTCTGGGTTGACACCTTTTGTACATTATAACCACTGAAGCTTTTTACGGTGGAGACAGAAAGTTTCTCAAAGTGCCAAAATCTTAAAAAAAAAATAAAAAAAAAAATAAAAAAAAAAATTAATCCCCCCCCATGTCTCACATAGCTCAAGAACAGGATTTCACATCCTTCCAACAGTTCGTCAGCTGCCTGTTGAGATCATGAAGCACTGATGGAGTGTGCTTCCAGTGCCAAACCACCCTTAACAAGGAGACATCTGCAGTCTACGACTCAAGTTTCTGAAGAGATGCAGACACAAATTTCATCTGAGGATACATCACCTATGTGATCCTAGAAGCTAAGTCTGAACCCAGACAGACTGGCATGAAGTGATTCCTGGAGTCACTTCACTGCAAGTTTTCTATAAAATTATGCCAAAGCTCAAGATTTGATATGAGCAGACACATGCTGAAATTCTTCACGTTAAAGAGATGGTTTGATAAGGGAAGGCATCACATGAAACTTTCTCCTTGACACACAGAAAGACAACCTGTCTCTCAGTGTCTGCATGGATTTCTCTCATGAAGATATGTTACCAGAAGAGATTAAAACTCAAAGCACAACTGCAGCAGCAGCTGAAGACAACTAAATTTGTTTCTGTAACACATGAAAGCATTTCTAAGTTCAATTTGTTTCTTTATGCCCACACAGGACATTTCCACTTCTGGAATGGAAGCAGACTCTTAAGAAATGGAACTACATTATGGGCTCAGTTTCTTTTTCTGGATGCTCATTCTCAAATATTTGGTTGACAAAAAACAAGCACGATGAAGCAGAACCATAGCAGGGTTGCGAAACAGATGAATGTGCACAATCTCTGAAAGCATCTGTAGGTTCTATGGTCTTCATTTGTATTTATTAGCTTTTATCAAAGTAACCCTGTAGGAAAAAAAGTTTCTCCTAAGTAAAATATTTACACCAGAGAGCTTACAGGTTGAATTTCAGATTAAAGATAAGACCGCATATGTTGTTGGAAATCATAGAATCATAGAATAGTTAGGGTTGGAAAGGACCTTAAGATTATCTAGTTCCAACCCCCTGCCACGGGCAGGGACACCTGCCACTAAACCATGCCACCCAAGGCTCTGTCCAACCCGGCCTTGAACACCACCAGTGATGGAGCATTCACCACTTTCCTGGGCAACCCATTCCAGTGCCTCACCTTTACCCTTACAGTGAAGAATTTATTTTCCTCATAAACAGGAGAACTTTAGATTGGATAAGTTTGAACCCTTTACCCCTTGTCCTATCACCACAGTCTCTAATGAAGACTCCCTCCCCAGCATCCCTATAGGCCCCCTTCAGATACTGGAAGGCTGCTATGAGGTCTCCATGCAGCTTGCTCTTCTCCAGGCTGAACAGCCCCAACTTTCTCATCCTATCTTCATTCAGGAGGTGCACCAGTCCCCAGATCATCCTCGTGGCCCAAAATCACTCCTTTTGTTTTCAACCATAAATATACTTTCAATATACTGTCATAAATATACATAAATATACTTTCAACCATAAATATACTTCTCCCAGGAGATTAATTTTATTGGTTTGCTATTAAAAAAACACAGGGGAATGATGAAAGGAGGAGATTACTCCTAAATCACCAAGTAGGTCCCGACAATCAGGTTCCTATAATTGCTGGAGCATTGCTATACTAAGACTCCTTTGTTTTCTTCCTTTCTCCCTAACAACTACTTTTCTCAACTGAACTTCTACCACGAACCCATTGATTTTCTCCCTAGAAAGACAAGTCAGAGACTAAGACAAAGGCTAAGCTGTTAGTGACTAGAATGTAACACATAACAATTCCTGAAATACAATCCTTGCTACCTATTTTGCAGGTGGCAAAGTATCCTCCCAGTTCGATGGGCTTATAAAACACAATGAGGAGAGCATAAGTAAGAGATTGTAGAAAATAAGTAAGGCTGGAGAAGGTGAGGCATGAATCTTGGTTGAGGAGCATGAGACAGGTTCTTTTCAGATCAGTTTGTTATTTTCTGTATCTTGTGAGATGAGATCTCCTAGAGGATCTGAGCAAGGACATGTTACTCCTTTGAGAGTATGAGTTTGATCCAGATAATCTGCTCCAACATCAAACATCCCTGCCACAGGGATTCCTGCCATTAAAAGCTTTTTATTTACAGTTTGTTGTACAAAATGTTCTTCGAAGTACTTGAATTCCTCTTAAATGAATTAAGCAAGCACCACCAATTCTGTTACAAAAAGTGGCTTGTGTTGAACACAAAATCTGCCTTTTAAGAAGAAACTGCTGCCTCTCATTCACCACTCCTGAAGTACTGGCATCTGCAAGCACTCAATCATCTCCTCCAGTGCTGACCTGACCTTATTTCCCATGTGGGTGTACAGCCTTAGAGATCTGCATGTGAATCGAGTGCCTCACTTGTAAGCTGACCTGATTTCATTAATACGGTAATAGGTTAGCATCTCAAAAAAGAAGGTGCAGTATCTTTTCCAGAGCAGGCGTTTCTGATCACAGTGGGACTGCTACAAGCATTAGGACAAAAAGCCACAAGATGCCAGCCTGAAGGAGAGAGCAATTACATCTTATTCATTTGGAAATTGAATTTTTGGATGTTGCAGCAAGCAGGTTTCAAGACCTACGTGACTATAAATCACCTTACACAGTCAGTTAGCAAAGGTGACCTGAAGCTACCTTTCAGAATGAAAAGAATAAAAAAGAACCCTCACCCCACCTATAACAGAAGGTATCACACACCCCAATCTTTCTAAGATCTACTTTTTATGAGGTGCTGCAGCAGAAAACAGATTTTAAAAATCATGCAAATTGAAATCTTAAGCTGACAATGTTCCTTTAAGTCAAACTGGTGAAGTGCTTCCTGGCACAGACACCTAACTATTAACTTGGCACCTTCATCCAGGCTGTGTGTTGAATATGGAACAAGTGAGAGCTCCGGAGATAGAATCTCCTTTGGCTTGATCACAGATCATAAAGATAATGGCTTTCCAATTACAAAGATTTTTGGAAAGCTATTCTGCTTCTGAGCCAGTAACCTATGTTTGGATTTGGATATCTTGCTGTATTTAAAGAGGAGGCATGCCTGCTAACTCTTAAAGAGTAATGCTATGGTGGAACAGTGTGAAAAAGGGAAACCAAAGTGCTACTTTTGATGAAGGACATGTAATGGGTGTCTACAAAAAGCCCACCTCAAGCGGCCTATCACTCTTCCTCCCTGAGTGGTCACAAACTAGAAAATGAGACACTCTACCTGCTCTAAGAAATTAATGTGAACAATAAATATTTCCTGCTTAAAAGACAAAGCTTATGGTTGCATCACTTTGGAACTAAAGAGCTTGTCTGTTTGAAAAACGAGGCAAATTCCATATTTTGATTTACCAAGCACAGCGTGGACAGTCCAGAGTTGAACTTTGTGCTAAGACTTCATTACCACTACTAGCATCTTTCTTCCCACACAACATTAATTATTATCTCAATTCTTGATCAAGAAGAGGGAATAACCTCAATAAAGGCATGCAAAACAAGTAAGTCTGTTTTGCCCTCTTGGAACACAGAAGAAACTTGTATGCTGACTGAAGTGAGAAAGGAACCTTATTTATTTGAGTAAGAAAGCAACAGCAAAGCAGCTTATTAAGATAAGGGAGTTTCAACTTTTTATTATTCCATCACCAGAAGAAAGGGGAAATTCTGCTTGCACACAACACTAGAACTGTGGTATACAATAATGCACATTAAAAGATCCCTGAAAAGAGAAGCCAAATTCTGTTGCAAATTAATGGTAGAAATTGAATAGGACTAATTCTTAGTTCTCTCTTTAACTCCCAACACTTGGAAGGATTGCTTTAATTTACAAATTTGGGCTGATTCAGTTCAGTGGAGCCTGGACTGTTTAACAAAGATCACACTGGACTGGTACAATTCCTGCTTTACAATAAAGAGAGTGGTCAACTATCCTGACGAAACCACTGCTGACACACAGAACACCCAGCACTGTGAAGTATTAACTTGTGCACTATACACATGCATTTTTCCCCCACTGAAGGAGTGACAGCCAAAATACAAATCTAGTACATCTCATAATGAAAGTTAAAAATGAAGTTTAGAAGTGTTTAATGAGAGAGATATTTTGGTCACTGCCTAATTTGGCCTTTAGCTGGCAAGCTAGGATTTGTACAGTAGGCAGAGCATGCTCCATACCTGCTTGTAGCAACATCTGCTGCATGGTTTGGTTTCTTACCCATTCTTACCTTTACTTGTCATGAGTTGAAAGTTATATGATTACAGATGAGCTGGGGAACTACAGACCAGTCAGCCTCACCTCTGTGCCTAGCAAAATCTTGGAGCAGATTCTCCTGGAAGGCATGCTGAGGCACATGAAAAACAACAAGGTGGTTGGTGACAGCCAGCATGGCTTCACTAAGGGGAAATCCTGCCTGACCAATTTGGTGGCCTTCTATGATGGCACTACTGAACTGATGGACAGGGGTAGAGCAGTTGATGCCATCTACCTGGACTTGTGCAAAGTGTTTGACACTGTCCCACACAAAATCCTTGTCTCTAAGTTGGAGAGACATCAATTTGATAGGTGGACCATTCGGTGGATAAAGAACTGGCTGGATGGCCGCACGCAAAGAGTTGTGCTCAATGGCTCAATGTCCAGCTGGAGACCAGGAACGAGTGGTGTCCCTCAGGGATCGGTGTTGGGACCAGTCTTGTTCATCATCTTTGTTGGTGACATGGACAGTGGGATTGAGTGTGCCCTCAGCAAGTTTGATGATGACACCAAGCTGTGTGGTTTGGTTAATACACTGGAGGGAAGGAATGCCATCCAGAGGGACCTTGACACGCTTGTGAGGTGGGCTGATGCCAACCTGATGAAGTTTAACCATGACAAGTGGAAGGTCCTACACCTGGGTCAGAGCAATCCCAGGCACAGCTACAGGTTGGGCAGAGAAGAGATTCAGAGCAGCCCTGCGGAGAAGGACTTGGGAGTGTTGGTTGATGAAAAAATGAACATGAGCCAGCAGTGTGTGCTTGCAGCTCAGAAAGCCAACCGTATCCTGGGCTGCATCAAAAGGAGCATGACCAGCAGGTCGAGGGAGGTGATCCTCCCCCTCTACTCTGCTCTCGTGAGTCCTCACTTGGAGTATTGTGTGCAGTTCTGGTGTCCTCAACACAAAAAGAACATGGAACTGTTGGAACAAGTCCAAAGGAGGGCCATGAGGATGATCAGGGGACTGGAGCACCTCCCATATGAAGATAGGCTGAGAAAGTTGGGGCTGTTCAGCCCGGAGAAGAGCAGGCTGCATGGAGACCTCATAGCATCCTTCCAATATCTGAAGGGGGCCTATAGGGATGCTGGGGAGGGACTCTTCATTAGGGACTGTAGGGATAGAACAAGGGGTAACAGGTTCAGACTTGAACAGGGGAAGTTTAGATTAGATATGAGGAAGAAATTCTTTACTGTAAGGGTGGTGAGGCACTGGAATGGGTTGCCCAGGGAAATTGTGAATGTTCCCAGGGGGGTTGGAACTAGATGATCTTAAGGTCCTTTCCAACCCTAACTATTCTATGATTCTATGATTTATGGAAGAAAAATATTTGCATGCAAACAATGCTGGATAGCTATTTTTTTGACAGATTTCTAATAAATGATGATGTACAAACAGTCACTGAATAGAAGACTGGGCTGTCAAACAGTTAAGGCAGAATTTATCATTTACTAGTGATCAGCAGCTGGACAGGAGCTGAGTAAGCTGTTGTCAGTGCTTGGCAAGACAGTAATTCTGAGCAGCACAAAAGTTTGGTGATTTCACAAATTCATAATAAACCACTAAGGATCCAAGCTCAGGCTAATCCTAAGACATTACTGCAGTGATCACCTTTAATATTTTGCACATTGTACGCCACATAATCAGTGATGATTTAATATTTTGTACATTGCCTATTCAGCAACTTCCCTTCAATGTTTCAGTTAAAAACAAACAAACAAACAAAAAACCCCAAATAAGCCACCTCTGTTCTTTTGGGTTTAACTTCCCATTCTGGATTTACTGAACTGGAATTCTGTTATGAAAATTAAGTTATCTTTCATAAACCAAAGCCACACAAAAAGGAAAACCCATGTTAAAACTAAACAAACAAAACCCCCAACACTGTAGTAAGTGCTGACTTCTTGGTGAATAAATATCCAATATGAAAGCACAATTACCACCTCTCTGCAATAGCTTTTCTAAACAAATGTTTTCTAAAACATTTCTAAACTTTTCTAATCACTAAATTACCACAGCATTCATGTAGATGGCATTTTTTAAAAGGTACTTGTTTTAATACATACTCCCAGTAAAAATGACACACTCCTCAAAACACATTTGTTTAGATTAATTACCAACTCACATATTCACAGGGTTGTTAGTTCCATCAAGTACAACATTGCCCCATCACTGCCCACAAATTTGTAATTAGCAAACACTACTTTCCTAATAGCAGAGACCAACAAAAACAGTTTGAAAATGGTACTGCAAAACTTGCAATAAAACCAGGAGAAATTCCACACTGAAACAATCTGAGCAAATCTTGAACATATGTACTATTAATAACCCAAGAAAATATTGGTGTGTGTTTGTTTAGAAGTCTGAGGGCTAAAATCTCATTTGCTCCCAAGGATATGCCTTGCAATTCTGCCTAAGTGAGCTCAGGGGGGCAGACAGCACCCAAGACTGTCATCACCAACATTGCTCATACCAGTGAAAGCAGCTGGCTTCACAGACAGCATTTTCAGCTGAAGCTCCTCTACCACAGGGAATTCTCACCTGGCAAGCTGTGGATAGCATCCAACTCAGAACGCTTCTGGATGGTGCAAATCAACCAAGGAAATAAAATAAATAGCTCACGATGTACAGATAATCCTTTAAAAACTGCTACTACTAAAAAAACAGATGGTATTTTATAGCTCCTCCATAGTTCTAGTTCCTAGAAATCAAATTTTGAAAGAAAATGGCATTATATAACTCAGTGACTGCAGCAACAGCTCTCTGATGATTTTTGGTCATATCCAAGTCCCCTGCAAAGGAAATGACATACACAAGGAGCTTAAACACAACTTGCCCCACCAATTTGTTGAATTCCCATGTGTATTACTGTAGCAAAGTTTTGCTACATATAATTGACTGGAAATTTTTCTATCCCTAAACATAAAGATGGTAATTTAATATAAAGCTTACCTAAAATTCTGTGCCAAATCTAGATGAAAAGTTTCCATGGAGCTGAAATAAAAAAGCATTGATTTCAGAAGGAAAGTTAAAGCAATAAACAAAGCACCCTACCAGAATTCCAGTTATCATTTTAAACTTTTCTATTACGTAGACTGCAGGACCAGTAATTGCATTGCATGCTTGATCAGCTTCAGACAAACTTTGTTTGAATGTGACTTATCTGTACTTTTTGCTTGGAAGAAGCAACGAGTCACACAGAGACACAAACACCCCTAAAGAGTAACAGATAATAATGCAGTCAAGCTGATGCCTGTTACAAGTAAGTGTTAAACAATCCAATCTTACCTTGCCAACATGAAAAAGCAATTTCAGAACTCTAAAACTCACTCATGGCTTCATCTTATCTGACCACACAATACCAAGTTTAAAAAAAAAAAAAAAACAAACAAACCCAACAACCCCTCCTCAAACAAATATGGAGCTTATTTTTGAAAATGCCATTACAGGAAACCATTAAGTAGTTCAAGAAACTTTTGTTTTTACTTGTATGGCAATTTCTCTATCACAATCACGTATTACAACTCTCAGGATTGGTTCCTTTTGGGAAAAGTAAAGAAATCTGCAGCATGGATTTATTTGCCTGTGATGCTCACAAAGTTTCAGTTACCACTGTGTCAAAACTCATTATCCAGACTAATGACAGGAGAGGAACAAAAAAGTTATTATTAACAAACCAAAGTTATAGATCACATTAATTCAATCTGTACTATTTTTCGTCGTGATCAATTCTGTATATCATTTTGTCAGTCCTGCAGTTGAACAGCTCTGTAATTTTAAATATTTATTTTTTCAAGATGAAATAACAATATATTCCCTGATTTCTGTACTTTGCCCATTAATGGCCACCCCTCTTCAAACCACAGATTTAGTCTAATATGACCAAGGAAACCATGTGTCAACTGACTCTACTTTAACTTATTTTTTTTTCCAAAGAAGAACTTTCTTCCTATAACCCTTATAGCCACTTCCAACTTACAGATGTGAATAAAGGGTGACTTTCATTCTCCCTGCCCCTTTTTATACAACTCTGATCAAGATTTAAAGAGACCACTGAAGATACTTGAAGAAGGAATTAAAAGCTGAATGCTCACACAAAACATGTATCTGCAAACTCTTTTTGGTTTGTTGTTTTTTCATGTATTTAACTGTATGATTGAGCAGCATCTGAAGAAGGGATAGGAACTAGTATAATCTAGCATTTAAAGTCCTTGCAAAGCCCATGCTATGGTAGGAGAGCCAAAGCCTGTGACATTTCTTAAGCCACTGAGAAGTGCAAGTTGATTACAAAATTCTGACAACAGGAGTGAATGGCTCGGAAGAACTCCTTTGAACCTTTTGGCAAGAAAGTAGAAAGAGAATACTACAAACAAGTTCTCCTATGGAGAAAATTTGAGGAAAAACTTAAAAGTCTTAAAGTTATCGTACAGAAACTGCATTAACTTGATTCTTCAGTTACAGTCCTGCAGCGTTCTCGGAAAAGGCAGGAAAGTGAGTAAGGAAACAGTGTATTAGAATCCTGTTAAATCGTAGCACCTGTCTCCCACAGTGGAAAACTTGAGAAAGGAGGTATTAGAAAGATACATGCTTCCTAAGGGCAAAAATAAATCCCGAGGGAAGTGAGGGAACAAATGGATTCTCTAGTACCACCAAATGTATCAGAGATTTCTTTATAATAAAACAGATTTCCAAACAAATGGTGAAAGGCAATTCTATGGGTCTGATAAGAATGTGTGCCCTGGAAACACACTGGTTGAGGACAGAGTGTCATTTCAAAACAAATGACAGGAAAAGGGCTCCTCAGATATTATCCTGAAATCCTTAAAAATATAAAAATAAAAAAGGAAGAACTCTTCCCAAATACCAAGTTTGAGGGGCTGGAGAAAGTCATGGCAGATGCTAAAATCCCATGCATTAAGATCCTCACTTCACTGGCAGAGAAAACCAGAGTTGTTGAACTAAAACACAGTCTATGAGTGCTAAGGTGCTAAGATGCTCACCTGTCTGGACACAAGGAGATGTAGAGCAGAATGAGAAGCACTGCTCCTACTACAGTTGCCAGCAGAGATCGCATCCAGGAGCTAAGCTGGCAGAAGTTACAGTACTGCACAATGGTGATGAGAATCGCGCAACACATAAACATGGTGTACTGCAAACAGAGAGAGAGAGCACGAGTTAGCATATTCTGCTGACTGGAGCCCTCCTGCACATAAATGCCAGTGTAAATTAAAGAACGTGTGATACGAAAGAGAAGGATCCGATTTTGGTTGTATTTTATGCACGGTAAGTAATCCCTCACAGTGTCTGCATCAGGACACAGCACCCAAAGATGGAGATCTTCCCTTCAAAGAAGGAACTTTTACTACAGGTAGTCTGTCACAATTTTCTGTAGATGGAGTTTTATATTACTGCATTACACAACCATTACTTCAGTAACTTTCAATACCTTCAGTTCACCTTTGCAAAAGGCTCAGTGCTTCTTCTTATCAAAGAAAGAAAAGAGAGAAGAACGAAAGAAAAGGAAGTGGAAAGGAGAAAGGAAAAGGAAAGCAAAAGAGAGGGAAAGAAAAGCAAAACAGAGGAAAAGGATAAAAATAAAGAATAAGAAAGAAAAAAAAAAAAGAGGAAGGTAAACATTCGGTAACCTCCTCTCAGCTGCTGGCTGGGGTTAGGCCCTGTCTATTTGAAACCAAACATCAAAATTCCACTGCATTGAAAATGTTGAACACATTAACCCTCAGAAACTTCACCCAATTGCCTACGTTTAAAAACATTTTTTAAAGGTTATGATTATACCTGCCAGCAACAGGGGCATTCAAATAAGAAAAAAATCTGTGTTGGTAATAAAAGGCCGGGATCAGTTCTCATCAAACTAATGTTTGGTAACACACTCACTTGTGTCAATTTGAAAGGAGCATTTTAGATTTTCTGTTCCAAATGCTGCATCTCAAAAATCTTTTCCCTTTCCACAAATTCACTGGATAAAGAAAAGGAAGTGCAGGACAGACATATTGCCCAGAATGTCTTAATTTTCCCAAGATATAATCTTATAGTGGTCAAAACTTTCAACCTGATGTGCAAATTTTGGTTTTATCAAGAATACTCATCACCATCCAAGCTAGAACAGAAACTTCACAACCATACTACAGATTTCTGTTCTAGCTACATATGGGGCTTTACAGTATCAAATGATCATTCTCTCACTTTTTCTCTCATTTTAAATTTCCTTTACAGCTGAAGTGCAGGGAATGCAGATTAGCAATTCTGTAGCATAATAAATAAGCATGTGATTCAGAAGCAGACACAGTGTATGGAAAAATACCCTTACATAATTCACCATTTTTAAACCACAATCACAGTTGTTGTTTTCCTGAATGACCCAAAAATGGATAAAAGGAATTTCAGAAGTGTCCATAAACCCCCCAGAATTTGAACTTACTTTTTTCCCCCATTTCAGGTCTCATAAAGTGGCAGAGCATGGGTTCTCACTCCAAGTGATGCCCCAGCATGGAGCCAGCCTATAGAGGGTCAGGAAGTGCTGTGTTTTACTACGTAAGCATGGCTTTGGAAAGTTTTTTTTTTCATTGCTGATTTGGTTAATTTTGATCTTAATTATTTTATTTCCAGGGAAGGTATAAAATGCTATGAATAAAAAAAAACTTTGCAAAACCATGTCATAGTAAAATACGACACTTACCTGACCCTCTATAAATTGACTTCATTTCCTAGAGCTCCATGACTGTTGAAACACTGAGCACAAGGTGAGCTGGGACATCTCTTGGAGGGTAAGCCAACAGCCCCACAACTTAAGAGGACCTGCAACAGGAAAGAAAGCAAAGCTCATTCTCAGTTTGGTGATGAACATCACCACCTCACTGCTGCTGCCTGAAGCACTCAGACTGGCCACCTGATCTGAGCAGGCATCAAGAATACACCAAAGAATGGTTCTTCAACATTTTTTGTACATGTTTGGAGAGATGATCAAGGATGGTGATGAATGGGATGACATCAGAGTCAATGGACAGATTTCAAGGTTTTCACCTCCCATCAGCGTGAGGAGAACGTTCCTACAATTAACTTACTGGTGGCCATGAGGGAGAAAGACCATCATTAAACTGAATAAATAAATAAATAATTTTTACAGCTTAAAAATGATTAATTGACATTCACAAAAGGTAAAACCTGCAAATGATTTTAAACACGGAATGTGAAAGAACATCAAATGCACTCCTCTGTGACTGTGATAACCATGGAATATCTGTTTAAATTAGGAAGGACCAAAAACTGTCTGGTTTATACGCTCCCACAGAACAAACACTTCCCAATACCCTGCAATAAACTGTGATAGGAAGAATGAAGAGGATCTGGTTATTACCTACACCCAGGGCCCTGAAATAGCAAGATGTTTGTGAAACAATTCCCTGAAGATCCAGGAAAGGAAGGATGCTACACTGTGCTACCTAAGAGAAACCTGCAGAAAAACAAACTTTCATCTCTGGTTCCAGTCCATTTTATTCACAAAGTTTTTAAGCATTGATTTTATGCTACAGTTAGCCTTTAAAGTGTTCTATTCTTCCCCTTAGTTAATATTTAACCCCTTGTTCCCCCCCCATCTGAATGTTTTTATTAAAGGAGACAACAAATCCCCTGTGGACCTTTCTGTGGCTGGGCTAAATATGCCAACTGCTTTCAATTTTTTTTAAACAGACAGCTGTTGCATTCCTTTAACCATTCCTGCAGCTCCTGCACAGCACAGTAATCATTTCTATGCGCTACCTCTCCTTCAAGTTTCTTCATCTAACTCCACAACGAAAATACATCCACTGCCAATACTGCACTCATTGTTGAAATTCACTAACGTGCAAGCAAAATTTTAAGTCATACACAGCATCTCCCACTACAAACTCTAAATCAAACCCAGAAACAACAGAATGACAAGACTTACACTGTTTGTATTATCTAAAACAACCACCTGCAGAAAGGGTTTGGTCAAAGAAAAAATAAAAGTATGTATGTAAGCATGTATGTAGGCAGGCATTCAGAGGCATCCCTCTCCTCTTTTGTATGAGAGTTTTCAAATAAGCAAGCTACAGTATTTACATAACAAACTAGGCATTTCATCACACAAAACCCTATCCCTCTAAGGGATCTGTATCAAACAGATGTAAAGCACGAGGGAGGTGAAGGGAGACAGCAGGCAAGCAACAAGCTTTGTTAGATCCAAAACGTTAGATTATGAAACGGAGTTCGACAACTTACATGTATATTTGTTTCAAAATCAGAGGTGAAGTGTGAAAAAACTGAAAGAGCTGGGAGAGAAACCAGGATTGCACCGAAAAAATGTCGAGGCAGCCAGCCAGATATCACCTCCAGGAGATGCTTGGTGCAAGTCATCACCTCCTCCAGAAAGAACGCCATTCTGGAACAAAGGAAAGCCCAGAGCCAGCATTAATTTCAGCCCATCATTTCATACATCTCGTTTACCTGTAATAATATAACTTCAAATTCTTCACTTAGACTGCATGAACAATTGCAGCACATCACACACCAGAGCACCTGTTGGTGAATTCAGGAAATGACCCACCTTTGCTGGAAGATGACTGGTTGGTAACTCACAAGGGGTGTCAGCAAGTGGGATGGTGGGCTTGGAGAAAACAATCTGAAATCCAAATTTCACTTACTTGGGAGGAAAGCATAGGGAAGACTTCTCTCCATTCATAAATATTTAGCCTTATAGCAGGTGGGGAGAGGGGAAGCTTTTACAAGTTAAAAAAAATACATAACATAACATCAGAAATGTCTAAAAAAGAAGGCTGCATGCCCTGCTAAAAGCTCAGTCACTCAGAGGCCATGTAAACCCATGCCATCTTCATGTTATACTGCAATCAAAACCAGTTCTCCCAGTTACAACCACCGAGACAGAAGCTCCCTCTGCAATCAGACTCTGTTCCCTCTCATTAGGGAAAGGGAAGAGGAGTGTGGGCTAAGAGCTGGCACCCTCGGAAGGCAGTAGAGCCTGAGAAGCAGTTGGGATGAGCACCTCGGGGGCCAGCTGGCACGCTCCTCCGCTGCCTGTCGGGATCTATCACAGCAACCCAGTTGGCTCTGCACAAGGAAAGCAGGAAGGAACGGTTCTTGCCTCAAGCTGCTGATAAAGTGACGGCCCAAACCTGTGAAGTGCTGAAGAAGCCAACTGGAAGAGCTCTGGAGAGCAGCTTAACGGAGATACTTCTTAAATGAGAGCATTTCTAATTGTTAAAATGAATAAGGAAAGGTAAAAGGACACTTAATGCTCGAGGATATGGAATAGAAAAAGGTTATTTATCTACAAAAACAAATCCTCAGGACAACTTCTGTCTTACAGCTCAAAAACATTACTCACTCCAGAAAAATTCCAACTGCAGTTCAAGATTCTAATTATTTTTATGAAGCCATAAAAAGGTAATATAGTACACTCAGCTTCATTCAAAGCCACAGCATGTGGATGTATGTAATTACCAGAATCAGTCTAGGCAGGTAATTCTGCTTTCTTAACAGCGGACTACAGCAGAGCCCAAAGAGTAAGTAATAAATACAACATGCTAAATACGAGATTCACCATCTCTAAAGTTACACAAGTTATTCCGTATCACCTACGACTTTTAAAAGAGGAAAAGCTACCCACTGATTTTTTAACACTGTTGTCTAAAATACAAGATATTACTCTGAATAAAAGCCTGACACAAACCAGAATAAATTTGAAGTTCTTTAAGTGAATCTGACACTTATTCCACTGCTTTAAATAGGTATTGTTTATGAATGACATTTTAATTCTCTGGTCCAGACTTCTGAGAATTTTGTGACCCCGAGCACTTTTTTTAAGCTGCGAGAGCTCTTCTCTGATTTAATATATTAAAATCAGGAAATTACACTTAAATGCATAGAAAAAAATAAATTCGGGTTAACAGGATTAAGACGCTGTAATACATCAGGACTCCACGAGAGGGTGCTCACAGATTTGCTAGTTCCTAGTTTAATAGACTTCCATTTGCACAAAAAAAGACAGCTATATTCCATCATAAAACAGAATTTCTAAAGCACAGAAATTTAAAAAAAGTATATAAAGCAAAAGAAATTTTATAAAAAAGCTTTATAAAAGAAGAATTGTTTTTTCTGAAGTGTTATATACTGTCCCAACTCAGTTGCCTCTAACATCAGTGACAGAACTGCGCCTGTCTTCAGTGGCAGCTCAGCTCACCCAGTAACAAGCACTTCTGAAAATGCCACTCGAGTTCATGCCTCTGAAAATTGAGGTCAATTCTCCCAAAGCCTACAAATTTGTATTAGCATTTACATGGTTGAACTGTGAGAAAGGTATCCTAGAATCACAGCCTGGTTTGGGTTGAAAGGGACCTTAAAGCTCATCCAGTTCCAATCCACTGCCACAGGCAGGGAGACCTTCCACTAGACCATGCTGCCCCAAGCCCCATCCAACCTGGCCTTGAACACTGTCAGGGATAGGGCAGCCACAGCTTCCTTTTCAAGGAAACCAACCTGGGCCACAAAGCTGAGCACTCCTCGGGCCAGGCTGCATCCCAGTGCTCCCACTGGCAGCTGGGTGGGAAGCCCGGAAAAGTGGGATCTCAGGAGGCAGATCATTGACACCTCTGCCCATGCTCTACGTGATGTTCCACATTGCTCCCATGCAGGCTGGCACAGAAACCAGCTCTGTGGCACACAAATCATGGCAGATACCCAGTGCAGCTCATGTCTCTCACCACATGTTGCTGCACCACGGAGCCCCTGTTGTGTGGGCTGGGGCTCTGTGATGCAGAAAGCTTTCCTAGTTTTAATGTTTTTTGCCAAGCCTCTATGCCAGGACAAATTCTTGTGGGAACTATAGCAACAAATCCTGCCATGAGGACACTTCTTTATCTAGGCAGCTGTGTGTTTCAAAAAAGCTACTGCAAATTTCAGTACAATGCCACATTTCTTGTGATAATGTTTTACCTTCTTGCATTGATTTTTTTATCTCCCCCCAACCCGGTCCAGTATTTATCACAATCTTCTGCACTCTGGAATTACAACAACTGAAATCTCATCCTTCCCAAAACATCGA
Organism: Ara ararauna; assembly: GCA_028858755.1. NCBI lineage: Eukaryota > Metazoa > Chordata > Aves > Psittaciformes > Psittacidae > Ara > Ara ararauna. Next base: position 11,765,472 of record CM054380.1, on the reverse strand, counting down.
AAGCCTAGGAATACAGCACAACCCTTCCACGGCAGGAAGCATGAAGTGCATTAAATCCAGACAGCAAGGAGAGCTGCAGACAGATTTAATGGCTACAGGGCAGTATCAGTAAATAATGCAGTGTCAGTGGGTAGCTCAACAGGGCTTAAATGCTAAAGCATCCAAGATGTTTACACAAGCTGGAGTTCAAATTAGTAACTTTGACATAAATGATTAATGGGTAATGGAGAATGTTATCATCCTTCCTGTATTTACTGGCAGTTTAAAATCAATTCCCATAGCTCACATCAAAAATTTTTGGCACAGCAGCAATTTGGTGGGATATTGAACACCAAAGCCACAGATGTTAGAAACAAATAAAGGCAAACAGAATACATTGTTTTCCCTTGCATCAATGCTCTGTATCAGTCATGGTGTTAACAGAAGCAGTTCATTACGCTCTATTTGCAGAAAACAATTTCAGTTCTCGGCCGTTTGGAATTTCAGGAGAACCAACTGGTTTGCCACAGGGTCTTGGCTATGGACAGACTATGGGTGCTACTCCGTCAAGCCCAGAAGTGCCAGGCAAAGGGCTGTTTTGTCAGACAAGAGCAGTTCCCCATTCTACCGTTTTGATTGTACTTGCTTTCTTCATCCAGAAGATAATTTTTTGCTCTCTAGAGAGGTTCTTCTAAATTCATGAATCAACTTATGCAGTGCTCCACCTCTAACTCTTTTGGACAGTGCTGAAATATCCACTACTGTGGCCTCACTTCACTGAGAAGTCTGCACTGAAGGATGTTATCTAAAGCAACATATTTTTTTTTAAAGCAAACTTATTTATAACAAGTTTCACTCAAGAACAAGAACCACATGTCAGAAGTATCTAGTTACCAAAAATCCTGTATTTACAGCTAAAATAGTGGACAGACGTTGTTTGGAACTAGATGATCTTAACGTCCTTTCCACCACTAACCATTCTATGATTCTGTCTTTTAGCTGTACTCCTGCAGAAGCACTCCTAAGAATCCCAAGTGAAATCTCACACACTGTTTTATGTTCAATGACATTTCTCAAGGTACTTTTACAAAACAGTAGAACTTTAGGACCTCTTATCCTTCACCTGCACTCATGAAAGTCAAAGTAGTCACATTTCAAGCGGGCAGGACATTCTTTGCACTACATTTACAGAACAGGAGATGGCATCTCCCACATGCTTACAAATGAAACACCATTTTTTATGTGCAGCTTTATACAGGTAATTTTAGAGTGGCACTTGTGAGAACAGTTGGATCCTCATCTACAGATACTCCAATAACTTATTATCAGACACTTCAGAGGAATCAAAACATTCTTCTCCCTTGTAAGCTTTGCTCCATGAGGACCTCTCTTCCAGAACTTAGCAGTTTCAACTTGTTTCACATTGTACATACGAGCAGCGACAGAGCTCTCCCCTTCCACTGCTGCAGCTGGACTAAAGCTCTGAGCCACAAGAGTGAGTACTTCCTAGGCTAAGTCCTGGATTCAATTAAGAGCTGGACTGATTTAAAGACAGGGTGTTTCACATCATGACAATGAAAATACAATAAGAAACTTAGGCAAGAATTTTCTGGTCCTAAAATAATCCCTTTTCCTGAAATTCTGGGATTGTGCCCAGCATTGTAATCCAATCTCCTCCCTTAAGATATCTCGGTGGTATTTTGTGATTGTCATTTGGGATGACATTTCTGCACAGGAAGTTCTGCACTGTTTCTGTGAGTAACGAGTGGTCACAGTGAGCAGTCCTCACTTTGAAGAGGAAAAAGATGATTTTCTTCTTTGTGCTCAAGGGAAGTATACAGAAGTGTGTGTCACAGGTTGTGAAGCCCTGAGCAGTCCAAAAGCATATTTTATGTATTTACTATGAAGTAAATACATATCAGAAATTCAAAACAAACAAGAAAAAACTCTCCAAGCCAAAACAGATAGCTTTTCCTACAAAACCCCCACCTGCCCCCCAAATATGCCATTGTCATTATATTTAAAATGGAAAACCTACCAGAAAGCTTCTGAGATCTTTCATCTACAAACTGGTGTACAGTATGAGGCTATTTTCAAGGTATCTGAGTAAGACCTGCTCAGATCTGAGATGATCCTGTTTCATACTTTAAGAGATTTGCTGAAGTGTTACCTTAGGTGTAATCAGAGTTAAGCCAAACACTAATTATATCTCATTAGTACAGGAAAGACTGTGAATGTGAGCTCCTGAGAACCAATTGCTTGTAACTGTGGAGTAAATACAGAGTAATTTGCAGACACTTCCCTCCCACCAAAAGAAAGGAGCAACACATCTCTCACTTGCACAACAAGGGCTCCAGCAGCAAGGGATATATGGTGACTTGATTCCTAAGTTCCTACTCAACTGCCAACTTGATGGAGAGGTCAGGGAAGGGCAGCCATCGCTTATCCCATCCGGTGATTCCCATTTCCAAAACTAACTAGGAGAATTTGTGGGGTCTTAAGATTAACGGTCAGCTTGACTCCAGTGAGTGCAGCAGGTGCTAGTGACCACCAATCATCTGCACCCATAGTAGTTGTGCAGGAATTACAGTATTCCATGTGCCCAAAGCTGTGAGTGCTGCATTGGATGAAGACAGTCCTGCATGTGTCAATACAGTGTTTATTGAAAACCAGTTATTATTACGCCAGGTGGGATGATGTGAGTTCTGATGGCTGGCTACTGGTGTTCTTCACAGTGTGAGATGCTTCTCAATCCATTTTTCAAATCAGAATTAAGCACAGAATAATGATTAGTATTAAAAAATATATTCCTCTAAGACTTAGGAGTCATCCTGAAACACTTTGTTTTTAATTTCACTGACTTTAAATTAGGCATCCAAGCCAGCTTAGGAAGTAAAATTTGGGCTTTAAGACAACATAGTCTCATGAAAATATTAGAAATGTCAGTAGCAAAACCAAATGGTGTTAAGAAAACACTATAAAGCCATTTAAACTCACGTCGGTGACAGCCAAGGCTCACTACAGCATGGCTCTCAATAACACAGTGCTGCCATGAGGTTAAACCCCTGTACGGCTGTACACAGCCCAGAAAGACAAAACCTCTTTGTGAATTCTTGACTATACAGGTAGCCTATTGAAAACAATTTTCCTTCTCCTTAAGAAACCCATAAACACCAATTACAGAACAGGACTGAAACAAAACCCTATGTACCTTCATACAAAAATTTCAGGATTATAGTAATAATTCTTTTAAATGTACAAAATAAAATAGGCAAATTCAACATAGTATCAGGAACAATAACGAATTGAAAAATACTAAAATTGAGTAAAAATTTACCTGGAAGGTGAATGAACACGAGTTTTCTCCAAACATACCAGGAGAGCATAAACTAACTCTTCTGCAAAGTGGTGGCTGAGTTAGCCAGAGCTGAACAAATTCAAGGTACAATGCCATGGTCACTGAACCCAGACTAGCTGCTCACTGCTGCCTTCCTACTCTCCTACTGGTGCCATGGAAGAGCTGCTTGGCCACATTAAACTGACAAAAAACCTTCCCCCCTACCCAATACAGAGTACAGACACTGTTCTGCAAAGGGGAAAATGTATTTCTGATGTGAGAGAGAGGACAGAGCACTAGATGCACTAGAATGACAGACCTACCAGTTCAATCATCTCCCAGTACAGGTCTTAGCACTTTCTGAATGTCTAGAATTCCTAAAAACTTCAGAACCACAATGCTATTCAAACTGCAACTCTCAAAAGACACCTGGTAAGAAATACTACCCTTAAAAGCATTTCCACTGTTTATAAATGACCTCTGTCTATTCCTACATGCCAACTTTCATGTATATATGCACATACATTTACACACACACTGAGTTAAAAGCTTGTGTCAGTGGCTTAAGTACTAATTGAGTGTTTTTCATCTTGACCCCGAGAAGCCAAAATAAGAGTGCAAACTGCAATCCCTCGTTCTTTTTTAAACAACAGCAGAACAGCTTCTAACTTGTAATTACAAAACCATTTTAACTTACCCATACCTGACAGATTTGAAGAACTAAATGTAGGACATGCATTTCCACACACCAACCTTTCTAACATGCTCTTGTGTCAGAGAAAGTGCAGTGAAAACGGGGGATGAAGAGAGCAGAATAAAGTTGCTCTCATGAGCACAGACAAACAAGCAATTTATTATTGGGTTTATCATCTAGGTTAATAACAGGCTACGTGTGGTATCTGAATAAATCAGGCAACACACCCAGGAGAGCATGAGTTTACGGAATACTTGTACAGGCCTTACCTCCAAGGGCACAGGAGGGGTTGAGGTGCAGGGACACCTTTAAGGATTCAGGGATCAGGGATTCTTCACTGCAGGCTGTGAAGAGCCAGCATGGGGCTGGCACTGCCTGCAAAGCCACCCTTTCTGCAGGGACAAACCAGTGCCACTTCCCTTCTCAAGGACTGCCACACAGCCCAGGAGTCGGGGGAAATGCTGAACTCCAATTATGTGTCAAACAGAGAAAACAAAACTATTTGACTATTAAACCCACGAGACTTGAAATAGAGATCACAAAGAGAACTAATTCTAGACAGATGCAATGTGATTTTTTTTTTGTTCACTTTTTTACTTTTGTTGTTTGTTTGCTTTGAGAAAAGGACTGTTCTTTGCATTTCTGATACATTATTTCAGTTTTAACACCAGAATGGTGTTCTTTTAGCTGGGAATTTTAAGTTTTTATTTTAAGGACAGATAAGTTTTCAGTTTGAACTCCCTCACTCTGAAGGCCCTGTGACAGGCGAAGGTACACAGCTGTGTGTAGCATCACAAGGAACAATAAGGGGCAGGCATGGTGTGCAGATTCTGTTTCCTTAAGTGGCCTCTATCAGAGTCACCTTTTTCTCCTATAATTTCTGTAGCTAGACCTCTCTTTGCACAAGATCTGCCTCAAGCCTTCTTGGCTTCACTAGCACTGTTCTCCAAATATAACAGACCATTCAAGTGGGTTCCCGGGATACTGTCAAACAAAATGTTCCCAAGCCAGCCACCATTTCAGTTCCCACTGCTATTTCAAGACTTTCTCATGCTTTATTTACCTAATTGAGATGACAAGGGACAGCACCTCTAGCAGGATGGCGATGATGAACACCACAACTGCTCCAGGTGGTGGAGGGGATGCGACCATCCCGTGTTTCAGGAAACACGTGACAGAGAGTATAAGGAAGACTGTGGTGGAGAGGAACACATCCAGGAGCGAGCTGAAGGTAGCACTGGCAAACGTCTTCACTGGAGCATTCTTTATAACCTGTGTGGAATACAGGGATTGAAGGAAGGGATGAAAATGAATAAATGCTATTTTGCTGAATTAGATTGTGCCATAAACAGCAGCTAAAAAAAACAAATAAAGGAATACAGAACATTTTGCCACTTCATTAATCCAGCGTAAGTACTATTTTGAAACAAGAGACAGCAGAGCTAGTTCAATGGCCATCAGCTCCCTGAGAAGGAGTCTGCGTTGGAAAAAAAGCACTGGCAGCACAGTCCTTTAGTCTGGGGGGATTTTTACAGAGTATTATAATACAGAAATAAACCATATGAAAGTGTCTACTCTATGCAAGGAAACATAAACCCCATAATTACTAGGAGATAAAGTTGTAAGAATTTTTCTTCAAGGATTTTAATTTAAAATAATATTTGAATTTACAATATGCCTTTAAGCTCTGATGGTTGCTTAAATAAACCCTCCAAACACCACTCTACAGAAACAGTCTCTTGCCTGGCAGAGCTCACATCTCCCTTTCAGCCCAGACTAAAAGCAGCCATCAGGAAGCTATGTAATCTGCATTGATCAGAGACCAGGACATCAAGTTCTGTTCTTCCATAGCCCCTCACCAAACATTCCCATCTCATTCTGGCCGCACTGCCGTGCAGCTGTGCTGTGTGCTCCTTTGGTCAGTCCAGCTGAAAACAAGATCATGAGCTTCACAACCTGGCTTACTTCGATTGGCACAGTTGTATGAGAGTTTATGTCTGCCCAAGGGACCACAGAGAGCAAGTTCCAAAGAAAAACAGAAAGTATGTTATCAATATCACCATGAAGTAGCTCAGTTTGAGTATTCTGGTTCAACTGGGAATTTCTTTTGCTCCTCAGAACGCTATGTGCACTTAGCAATATTGGGAAAATGAACTTGTTCCTCATTTGTACCCTCTATGCAACCTAATAAATTCAGCTAGCATCATTTCAGTGCCAAAATTACCTTTTAATGAGAGCTGTAGCATAATCCTGTTAGTCCACACAAAAAGTCACATAAATTGAACTAAGGAAAGCAGCACTGTGCCCTGAAGTGACAGCGTTAAAGATGCCCTAACAGCGTAAAGTGGCGCCTAATTTTCAAACAAGAACAGGCTAAGCAAACTCCTGGGCAGTACAGCCACTTACGGACAATGATCACAAACACGCATGCAGTCAGATTAGAGGTCAGTTCAGTCGTGTTGTAAGTTACTCTCAGCAACAGTTTACTGCAAGGCAACTAAAGAACTAGGAGTGCTGACAAATCATTTCACTCTCCAAGGGAAGATTTTGTTGTTGTTGTTGTTTTTCTGGACCAGTTTTATGCTAATACTGAGGCTTTAACAGGGTTTTGCCCAGTGCTGCAGTTACTGCTAGAGAGTAAAAATTCCCATTTCCAGGGAGCTCTACATAATTTTCAAATAAATAGTTTGGCACTAACAAAATGTGCAGACCACATTCCTGCTCATACTAGGAATTTCCTACATACCTACAGTAATAGTCAAGCATATATAGATTGACCTATCACTGCTTCACTTCTCTTTCCAATCTTTCCATTGAGAAGAACTTGATTTACTGTTTTCTGTATAGTTTGAGCATATTTTGCAGGCTGTATCCCATGGGGCATTTCTCTCTGCTGTTGCTACATAAGCTTTCTCAGAGAGATACCACCAGAATACAGTGCTGCAGGATGAGTACAGAGCTCCTAAACAAAGTGAGCAAACTGAACAGCAACACAACTATGCTTCTCTTTGTTATTAAGAAAAAAACAAACCAAAACATTAAACCTCATTTGTAATCACTGGAAAACAAGCAAATATCTACTGATACGGAAAGCCTGCGATATTATTAGCTGCCAAAAGAAGTAAGGACTTTTTACACTCAGTGTAGAATACCGAAGAAAGCACCAATTTTCTTACAATTAACTCACTGTTCTCAGAATTATGCAGTGATTTAAATTGCCTGTTTCTAAATGCAGCACACTTAACAGAATTTAGAACATTTGAGTTCAGAGCAGGTTTGGGTTCCACAGGGACAACCGTGAGACTGTGACATGAACAAGGATCAAATTCAGTTACCATTCTGAAAGTTAGGATACTTGATGAGAAGGCAAGTAGCATTTGGCCCTAACCAACCTGAAAATGGAGAAAAGGCAGGTGAGAAGTATTAGTGTATTATATTAGCGTATCTTGGTGGACTGTGAAAATGCACTTCTAGCCCAAATGTTAGACCAGACTCAGCACATGGCACAAGACAGGTAAACTGGAAGGAGACTGTTTCCAGAAGCAGCAATAACGTAGTAAATCACATTGGACATTTCATGACCCTTACCATCAAACTGCAATGAAAAGTGTTAAAAATAATAATGGCAGATAGTTGCTTAGACAGATTATAAAAAGAAACCAATGCCGAGAGAAACATACCTCTTCCTGATAGCTCGTTCTGTAGGTCGTCTCCAAATCCTGATCCAAGAAGTTCAGGCTCAGCTTGTTAATTGGCGGTTTAAAGAAATAGTCTTTCATGAGGCTAAAGAGAAAAGATGGTATCAACATCAGTTAATTCAGCTAATACTCTTTGAGAGCCCCTCCGTCCATGGTTTCTGTTTCTAGGGACACTGGTGCTTGGCCTTGAAGCTCCTGCAGCTTTTCTTTGCTCTCGGTCACTGAGGTACCCACTTATCCACATTGCTGCTCAAAGGAAATACTTTACATAAAAAATGACAGAGCAAATTTTCATACTTTCAGAAATAAACTAACAAGTCCCTCCAGAAACTTAACAGCTGTAACCCCAGATGACTACAGCTAATTGTAAATAAGCCAGCAAGTAATAAAGGTTAACTGCTGCTACAGAGGCACAGCCTCAGGAGATGTGTGGCTGTGGGGTATTTGTGTCTTGGGTGGAATTCTGCTGTTCAAAGCAAGCCAAAGATGACAAAGGCGACAAACTGTTAGGGGAACAAAAAACCCAACAAAACACATTGTCCATTTTAGAAATCAGCACCTTCTTGTTATTTCAAATACATTAAAGTAACTGAGTAACTCAACTGGGAACATTCCCAGTGTTAATGATCTGGGCCGTGGAGAAATGGAACCTGAGAAGATGCGTAGCTTAAATGTAGTTCTGAAACAGAAGATTTGAAATCACCAGAATCGTCAACAAAGGCACCAACAAATAATGAAGCCAGCTCACTAGGACTAACAAAGCATGAGGCAGCCTCTACCAGTGGGTGTTTATGCACTCCTTCACCTTCTCTTCCAGTGGCAGCTGCAAAAAAAAATCATAAAAGAGGCCTCAACCGTTAAAAGTTGTTTCTATTCCTCATCCTCTGCAGCAAAAGTGGAACACTTTTGAGTTTTACATTAGTTGTAAGAGGTTTCTGAAAGAAGTTTTCTAATGACACCAACAGCACTTGGTGTGCAAACCTTTTCTTTCTCCAGTAGGTGTTACAGAGCTGAAAGGACTCAACTTACAGTGCACTGAGTGCTTTGTGCCTGACAGTCACAGGGTAAGGTCATGTCTGCTTATACCATTTTATTGCTAGGACCGCCCGTCACACTCTCTTCTGTGCCATCCTCATCTGAAACTTTCAAACACTGGCTCTTGCTATGAATCTCCTTTCATTCTCAAGCACTTGTTATTTAGAGTGAACTAGCTGTTTGTAAAATAGCTGCAGAATCTGAGATGAGACTGCTTCTTTCCAAGTGCTTTTTTCCACCTTGAAAATTCTAGCACTGAAGCAACGGAGTGGGCTATTTTCAAGTTGATCTCTCTACGCAAAACCCAGAGATGCACACAAGATCAAATCCTAAGCAGATGAAGAAGCTGAAATATCCCACAGAGCTAACCTGTACCTGAATTTTTTTTTCTGGGGGGGGGGAGAGTGGGGGTGCTTTTGGTTTTTTCTCATTTTATTTTTCATGAACACTTGGCTAAGAGGCTTTTTGGAAGTTCAAGCTCCCAGCGCGTGATGTCATGTGGGAAGCATTTTTTTCCTTGAGATGCAAGACCAACCAACCACACATTCCTAGACTGAAGCTTGATAAAACAAAAGACTTCAACCATGATTATGGCAGACACTTTATAACCTTGAAGCCTTCTGGCCTTGGCTAGAATATCAAAAATATTGAAAGCATCAAGATACTGTGGAGGGATGACAGGACACATTCACTTGAGTCCCCTTTCCCTCTTATTCTTCCGCATCTTCCCTCCCTCCCTCATCTCTCTTAAATGTTTCTAAGTTCATCTTATAATATGAATTTTACAAGTTTTTACTTTTTTTTTCTCTTTTTCTTTTCTCTCTCTTAATACTGTTGAATTCACTTTTGTCCTCCAGGGGAGCTCATGGTGAGTATGGTGATGCTGTGCTGGAGCTGCAACCGTCAAAGGACATAGAAAGAACAATCCCATTTGTCAGGGCAGCACGAAACAGAATGTATAACATGATGAAACCAGGGCAAATGAAGCATTTCTGAGGTCATCCAGCCAAACCATGCCAGACCCGCTCCCTGTCCATTGTCATCTGTCCCAAAGAGGAAGATCTCAGTTTAGTTGACCAAACAGACAAGTACATAATCTGCTTCCCAGGAGGGGCTGTGCCTCCCCAGCACAAGTGATCTCTCTTTTCCCTCAATCAAGTAAGACTGGGAAGTGGGAGATGAAAGAAACAAGAGATTTTAAAAGTATTTAAACAAGAAAATGACCCAAGCCGGGGATGAAGGGCTGCACAGAACCCAGCTTCTGGGATAGCTTGGTATTTCTGCTCTGTAAGTCTACAGAGATCATTTGTAAGTACTGTCTGAATTATGCATGGGTATTTGTTTCTTGTACTTCTTCTAAAGGTTTATAACCTAAGGAATATGTCATTTTTGTTGGAAATAAAAATCTAAAAAGTGAGAATTCTTTGAGGGTATCCCCAATTAAATTAGTTTAAACATTTTGCTCTCTTACATTATAGTTGTCTTTCAAAATACACAGTAACATGCAGATTAACATGAACAAAGCTTAGTATTTTCACAGTGGTTTTAGTAAAACCAGACTCAAAAATCTATATACTGTTTGACAAATATATATAATCGAGTTGTAGTAAGATGCAAACTGATAACACCTATGAAAAGGAATCTCGTATAATGCAACAATACGCACATGATGTGCTAACACTGCCTTTATTATTACTATTTTTATAGACACTGTAACTGTGCTGAGGTATCTGTTGCAAGGTGACATCTAAGCATGGAGAGAGCCCAGTGGCCACTTGTGAAACTCTCAGCCACACACACCTAAACTCTAGAAAGAGGCTGTTAAATTAAAAATATCACCAGTGTCCAGCATGTCCGCTTAGCCAGCCCCAGGCAGCTTCCTAACACAATGCACAGGCTTCCAGATCCTCCCTAGGATGTGTTTAATTCTTCCCAGATGTACAGGAAGCTGGTGTGGCTAATTTATGTACCTTATCACTATATCTGGGTTAGGTACTTTCAGTTAATAGGAATTTATATCACTGACCAGAACACCAGCATTGTGCACCACACGTGCACATCGCTGCACAGTGCCAGGGGAAGCTCACTCTTCGCTGCTGTTGGGTGTGCAGTAACTAAAACCAAAGCAGCAGAACTCCAGTATTATTCTTGTGAACAGGATTTCACGTACAATGACCGTGGGGAAGCTTGGACTTCACCACCCCTCCATGAGAAACTCCAATTTCCCATTCAAACATCCTCACAGATACTAACTTAGTCGAGACCGCCAATTTTTACAGTAGGAGATCAAGAATGCTTTTAAAATTACTTATTACATCACACTGAGAAATGTTAAGAAGGATTAATGTAAAACGGTAGGTTTAGAGCATTTTGCATAGACTTAATTAATCAGAAGCTTATTTTTAGAAAGTTATGTTTATATGAACTGAACTCAGCAGAGAAGTTTCCCTGGCAACAAGAAATGGCCCACTTAATATGGTAATGATGATATTTAATTGAGACCAAAAAAAAGCCAGGCTTTGACTGATGTCATACATGGTCCTACTTTTTCCTTTTTCCAAATCAGAAAAATTATCGATGTTGTAAATGGAGGAGGAAAGCACCAGGATCACAAGGACTTGAGCTAGATACCTTCAGCAGAGCAACTGCATAAATTCAGTTACTTATAAAACTTAAAATCTGCAGCATGCTAGTTACATTTTAAATAAAATCCAATTTGTTCTTGCTGATTTCTGCCGATATTTGGACTTTCCCAATCTGTATGTCTTCTGATATTTGAAAATATCAGCTAAACACCTATTCTCAGTCACTAATGACAGACCATGCACTGGGGGAAGGGATGAGGAAATGGGACAGACCCTAAATTTTACCTGAAGTTGGCCATAGGAGAAATGGAATCTGAAGAAATCTAGAGAAGAGACCAGAGAGAGACTCGTGTCTCTCCCTCTCACTTCTCCTTGCTTTAGTGGGTTTTTCAGCCAAAACAACAGTGTCCCTGGTTCCAAGCAGCCTGTAATCTAAACAAGCATCCAGTTTCAAGGATATTTAAATAAAATACCCTTAATCTGGGTGGAACAGTGAAGCAAAAATTAGAGTAACCATAAATAATAATAAACTCAAGTTATCTATTTAATTGCTTCAGTCAAATCACTGCCATAATAACAGAGATATGGTTGTGTATGTACAGAAATCACACACTACTGAATTTTGAAGAACATATTTTCCTGTGCCCTAAATAAGGCTTTTGTTTGAAACAGAGAGAGAAGCTTTTTACAGGAGAATAAAAGAAGAACTTTACAAAATTATGTAGGTAGGTAGTAGGTGCATGAGAATCCACTGCTATTAATTATGCTTCCAAGTCCAACATGATTTCCAGGTATTAGTCACACAATGTTTCCAGATGTTTTTCTTTTGCTATACAAAAATGTGAGTTTTCGTGGTTCAGATTTTATTTTACACTTTAAAATGCAGGAGAAGGTAAACACTTATGTGCATTAAGAGGACTTTTGAATGTAGAGATAAGAATTCAATTTCATGACAAGTCGTTTAAAGAGTATTTTTCCTTTTTGAAGACTTGACTGAAGAATGCCCATTGTCCGCACAAATGATGAAAAACCTGGCTTAATGTATTCCTGAACAGAATGTTTCTGACGTCAAGTTTCTACTGTAGTTTAAGCAGAATACAGACTGAGGATCAGAAAACATGACATATGTTAACAATAATTATTGACATTAGGCAAAAAGCACACAAATAAAGATTAAAGATATGGGACCCCTGTTACTGACTTCTCACCTTTACACAATTTTATATTGTACAGCTCTAGTTTCCTTACCTGTCTTCTTTAATCACATCCACAAAGTGAGCATCTGTCTTCTCTCTGATGTTTTTGAACCTCAAAGGAAGAAGAGCTGACTGATCCAGGCTCACTCCGCCCCATCTTCCTTTCTCCTGCAACATTTCATAAAGTGAGGTTTGACTATTGCTGAGCTTTTCTTCCTGTGGAGGACTCAAAAGTCCATTTTGAGTCTTTGGACTGTGTCCTCCCGGACCCTGAATGACAGAAAGCAAAATACAATAGGGAACATTAGTGGCTGAAAAAGTAGAAAAGCATGGAGCAAAAGTTGAAAGAGGTTCTTCCCTCAGCACACCGAGCATCTACTTGATCATGTCAAAGACCTAACCCCACCTGCCTTGAAGTCATTCACATCTTCTGTAACTGATTTAGGCAACATCTTTTTGCCTCTCTTTGGAACCAAGGCTCCAAGAAGCAGAAAACAAAGCACATTTTCACACATGTAAATGAAGACCACCCACAAGCCCAAACTTCATTCACTCATCTTAGAATCAAGATGCATCTAAAAAGCTTTTTAAAAGCCTTCTTAGACTGTGCTGTCTTTCCACAGGTCATGAGACAACTTACTCTGTCAGCCCTTGCTGATCCTTCCACTGAACACTACAGCCCTGCTGCTTTCCCAGACAGAGCTTCCTGCAAATGAAACCATGCTTTCTTCACTAAAATATACTACTTCTTTCTGGCTTTCTTTTGCCTTTGCATTAATTAATGCTGCATTTCTAAATTGTGACAAATGCAAACGTGTATAAAACTTGGCATATTTGAATGTTCATCTCCTGCCCCATCTTACCATTTATCACGTATCATTTATCCTCATCCTGAAACCTACTCATGGCAGAAGCTTCTTCATTCCTGTCTGTAGAGCAGTCAGCACAACAGTGACAAGCTCCTCCAGAAGAGTATTCTTGGATGCCACCACAGTGACCATAAATACCATAAATATCATTCACCACCCCAACTATGCACTGAAACATATTACTTAGATTGTAAAATCAACTTAGTTAAAGTTAAGAAATACCTGGTTTCTGGCTGCCCATGGAGAATTAATTCAACCTACTTGTATTATCCATCATACGACCACAGAGTGGTTTGGGTTGGAAGGGACCTTAGAGATCATCTAGTTTCAACCTCCTGACATGAGCACGGACACCTTCCACTGCACCAGCTTACTCAAAGCCCCATCCAACCTGGCCTTGAACGCTGCCAGGGATAGGACAGCCACAGCTTCTCTGGGCAACCTGTGCCAGTGCCTTACCACCCTCACAGGGAAGAATTTCTTCCTAGTATCCAATCTACATCTCTCCTCTTTCAGTTTAAAGCCATTTCCCCTTGTCCTATCACTACATGCCCTGTAAAAAGTCCCTCTCCAGCAAACAAGTCATATGAATATAGAGAGGTCTAACAAAAGGTGCAGACAGATGACTAATGGAGCAGCAGAATGTCACTTTGTGAAGGGAAGAGTCAGAAGGCACTCAGGCTTGGCTCCTTTTTTGACTTAGGAATAACTTCTCAAGACCTCAAGGGCTAAAGTCATAACAAGGTGTCTTGGAATGGCTCCCTGGGGCTACAGGAAAAGCAGGAGGGAGGTGGGCTGTGCTTCCCCTTCCTCCTGCTTAGGAGGGATGCAGGATCCCCACCCTGCAGGCTGCCCTGATGGAGCTGTGAGCTCCTAGAGCCATTTGCTGGGAGCCAGGAGATGAAAGGATTCCCAGTCTAGTCCCTTCTACCACTCACAACAGTTGTTTTGGCAGCTTGCAGGTGTTCCCAGCAGAGTGACAGCAGATGATGAAGTAGAATAGGAAATTCAGTAGTTACCTTGGTGTGCTGCCAATGTTTTGCTGAAGACCATAATCAACAGAAGAGAAAGGTGATTTCAGCAACACATATCTCAGCAAAAGCAGACCAAAACCAAGCCCCAAGACTGGAGAAACACTTGTGTATGACAGAAGGGCATGCTCCTGCCAAGCCAGAGACACAAGAACTTCTCCCATAAAAGGTCACTAGATTCTTTTCTTAAGGAAAACATTCAGCAGCTTCACAGAAAGTCCTCCTGCAATCGTAACAGGTTATCCAGCCTATCCAGAGGGAACAGCGCTATGGAGCCCAAGACGTATTGCCAGGGCAGGGTAACCTCTGGTTTTGAGATGAGAAGTACTAACAAAGGCAAACCAAAGAGAAATGTCCAAAAAGTTGCTAGAAATTGAAGGTTTTCATTGTTTGGTGAGGGTTCTTTTTAATTTATGCTAAGGATTACATTTGCTCAGAGCACTTTTGAGAACTTGAGGCCTAAAAAAAAAGACGAAGGTCATAGTTACCACCTTTGATTTTTTTCCCAGTAAAGAATCTTGTTTTCCTCACCCTTCCAGCAGTTGTCATTACTTGAAAAGCAGTAACCAAGAGTGCAGCATTTTTGCTATGAGCACCCCAAATAAAAGACAAGGACTCCATGCACTGTTTGCTTTCCCTGTCTGTTACTCAAGTTCATCTGAAAAACACAGTGAAAATTCCTGCTCTTTCAGAGAAGGTCAGCATGGACTTCTCTTGGCCTTTTCTCTTTAGCAACTTGGCAAAGGCTCAAATCCCTAAGAAAATTCTTCCCTTCAGTCAGCTCAAGGTTTTCCTGCTGTCTCCATTCTGTTAATCTTAACAGGAGAGGATTAGTGTGCAAGTGCTTGTGTGTCAAGAGAAAATCCCCTATTTATTAAATGTTAGCTCCAATGTTACTGTGGTTCCTGATGGCAACAGCCCATACCTGAGTTTTTGAGCACTCAGAGGTTTGATGCACCATGTGACAGTGTCTTCTCATCAAGAAGAAGCTCCAGAGGCTGTTGGGACCCATGGAGGTCCAAGAACATAGTTAACATCACAAATGTTTCCTAAGATGGAGGACATGAGTGCTACAGGGCCAGGCATGGCACGAGGGCATGGAAAGGGACCAGACTCCAGAGATGGGTAGAGGGAGCTTGTGGCTCTTCTCATGAAAGCTGAGACTACAAAGATTTGGAAATCAAATGTCACAGCAACTTTGTGCATGTAGCTGTTCTTTAAGCTTTCAGCTAAACAGGCATCCCAGCCTTACTCAACAGCCACCTAACTGCTCCAATTTTTGCCTTAGCAATAAGAACCAAATCAAAGAAGGACATGTGTGATTTGGTCTCCACTTTGTGCTTCTTCAGGTGAAATGACAGACATTTTATTCAGCACTGTGCACATCTCTTCTGAGCAAGGTTAGATGGCTTCGCTCATTAACACACATAAACCAAATATACCTATAGTAGGAAGAATCTTAAAGGATAATCCTGATGAAGACAACACATGACACTAGGCATTGGTACCTCTGGAAAATCTCTGCTTGCAGTTGTTTCCTGGAGTTCCCTGGCATGTGGGCAGAGGCAAACCTGGGGAAGAAGTATCTCGTGCATACCATCTTGGCAGCCTGGGCAGATCTCCCGCAATGTTTTTTGTCTCAAAGACCTCATGTTGTTTTGAGACCAGTACCTGCTGGCCACTCTGCAATATTTTTCTCAGAGACGAAGGGATTATCATTTTATTTTTTCTTAGGCTGTTTCATAGGAACCTTGGCACAGAACATGGTCTACTGCGTTACATACCATTTCAGCCCAGTAAGGCAGTCCTTGCTTTTGAGCTTACAATTTCAGTGTAAGAGACAATGAGTCAAATACAGACAGAGAGCAGAGTGACAAACACAGATTAATGTAGTAGCTCACCAGTAGAATAAGTGCTGGCAAGGTTTTCAATTAGCTCTAAGTGTGAGAAGAGTTGTAAAGACAGATGTGAAGAATAAGATGGTTATCTCTGAGTATGTTTATAAAGTGATTCTTCCCAGTGAGAGAAAGCATTAAATTTATTTGAAAATATAACAATGAGGTGATGAGCACTGGTATCCAATCTGCATTAGGCAGGAGCTTAATATTCAGGAAGGAGTGAGAGATGACAGGTAGAGCAGAGAGGTTACGAAGCCCACGAACAAAATGAACTGGCAATGTCTGGTACTCTAGAGAAGCAGGTGACTTCAGCAAGAATATCTAAGTAACAGGCAAGGAAAAGAATCTGAGTAGTAGCATGCTGAATATGTAAGACACTGTATTTGTTGCTCAGAAAAAGGTTGTAAACAGACTTTAAGGGCATGAATTTCAGCTGGGCACATGAACAGGAATGGCTTGTCTTAGAGCCACAACACAGAAGACACTGGCAAGACACGTGTAACTTGTGGCTAGATAACACACAGCCAACGGGTCTAAGGGATGGAGAACACCGTGGTCGTGTTTGTTCACTTGCTTTGGCTATTCTCAGCATAATTTAGAGAGCCAAATTTTAGGTTCTTCTCAGTATCAAACTGGGGTCATAAAACTACTAATAATTTTGAAAATCTGGGGGAGAGCTCAACTAAATTTTAGAACACCTGCTCAAAACCAAAATCAGTTCTGCTGCTTAAGAGCTTGAATAAAGGAACAGCAATGCAAAAAAGAGAAAGCTAACTGAAGCAGAGAAATAGGGGGAAATAAGGGAATTGACAAATACTTAAATTACCTTTGTACTGTTTTTATGCTCATCCTGACAACCATTTTGGATAGCTCCTTCCTCTATGCTGACATCACAGTGGGGAGCAAGGGTGGTACTACATGAAGGGCAAGGCTGCAAGGAGATAAAAAAATTTTAGCCACAAATGTTCTGATGTCCTCATAAGTATGATGAAATTTGTAATTTAGTCTACTTGTATACTTGCAGCATGGTTAAAAGATAAACAAAGCTACAGAATGGGCAGCAGGGAGCAAAATTTAACTGGAACAGAATGCACCACTTCAAAAATAAATCACAGATTTTTTATTTACTGAAGCTAAATCTAATCCAGGGGAAGTTTACTAGTGTAAGATCACAGATACACTGTAATCACTGCATACTAGCAAAGGACTACCCCAAGAAGAATAAAATAATCTGTAGTAAGAGAAGTCTACTTTTTTTGTTTCCAATGTGCCTGCAAAAGGATCTGAACATCATTATGAGTGAAAACTTAGCACAACATGCAGCAAAATTCAAATAAAAGCACGAAACACCATGATGAATTATGAATAACAGTACAGGGAAATGGAAAGCAACAAATCTGAAACTAATAAAGGGAAATACTTTTTCATACAGCGCTCTAAGACAGTAGAGTGGAGCTCAGGCTCTCATACACTGTTGAAGCCTAACACCCAGCAGATGTCACAAGAAACAAAGAACACAAAACCAACAGGACCTGTAATAGTTGCAGGTTATACATTTTGGAAGCAACCTAAAATGTCACACTTCAGCTTTTACAACACCCTAACCCTTTAGAGTTAAAATACAATGATCTTAAAGTAAATTCACCCCCCCATCTGTATCCTGCAAATTCTTCATCCTTTTCTCCAGTCCTGGCAACACACAGGCAGGATCCTGCTTCGAAGGGACCTTCTGTCTGATCCCTATTGGCAATTCCACTGTTCTGGAGACAGTTTGCTGTTGTTTGCTGGAAATCTACTCATGGGTAGAGAGACACCAGTCATGGGGAATGACATATTGAATTTGGCCCACTAAATAGTGGTAGGTGATCCGCTAAACATTTTGATAAATTTCCCAACAAGGAACTTGAGCCTTTTGTCACAAACTCAACACCCCCTGTGTTCATTTTATCTGGTTATTTTGAACTCAAAAGGGACTTGCTCTAGCCTCTGTAGTCTCACTCTCCTGATCCAAAACCACAACAACTTCTGCCTTCAGGTTCACTCCCAAATTCAGAGACCAGCATGTAAGTCTTGTCAGAACTGACTTTTCACCCTTACCAGTCTCTGGTGTCACACCTGGAATAGAGTAATGCGGGTTGTTTAATTCTCAGGATGTTAAAGCATTTATCACAGCCCACTCTTCCTGTGGCTGCCAATCCACCTAATCGTGTAACAATGCCTCTCATAGGCTTTCATGAAAGCCGAGCCTCCTTATCAGCCAGCAGACCATCATATCTGCTATTCCTCATGGGTTTGGCCCAGTCCAGGGCACTGAAATTATGAGTTTCCTAATTTGGCATCAGATAAGCAATTGATACTATGTTCTGAACTTGTACAGTCAGAACAAATACCAGCACACTTGGGGAAACAATGAAGCTGGTTCTCAAATGGTTTTGTTTAAAAATAATTTAGGACTAAATATGATGAATGCCTTGGGCACTTTGTGGAAAGCAATATGACAATGGGCTAATGAGCCTTCTGTGCTCCTACAGCATTAGTCAGTAGATGCATCCATGGCAAAAGTCTGTTAGTGGTAACAAAACCCAAAACCCCTTAACAAAAAATAAATAGAATACTACCTGTTTGATCTTGCTAATAAATCAGCAAGACCACCTCAAATGCTTAGCTTCTGGGGTTAAACCAGAGGACAAAAACCTCCGAAAAGAAGCCTAACCTCTTGAGAAAAGGTGGAGGCCCATCTGACTTACCCCATGTGTTCAAGTCAACATCATTAACTTCATCCTCTGTTATAGACATTCACACAAGCTCAGTGTGTATGTGACCTCATCATGATGAATAATACATTAATGCACTTTCAGCAAACACTAAGACAAGCAAAAGTACTTTCTGTTTTCATACCAGAGATGATTAAGACAGTTTATGATTCCCTGTCAAGTAAGGGATTTCATAAAATATGATAGGGAAAATTAACACATACCAAAGCCACTTAAACATGATAGTGTTTTCATAAAAAAAATCAGTTGCTATTATAGATCTGCTTGTAGTTTTTAGCCTCTATCGTCACCATTTTAATTATGTATATGCATTTTATTGATATCCATACTGCAACAAGGTTTGCAATTAAATGAACTACAGATACACTGGAGGAGAGGAGGAAATACAATTCCTTTCATGGATCAATTACTGTAGCATTCTCCTTCCTGACTTTCCTTAACAGTCCTTATCTGCTAGAATAGCCGTTCAAGCCCAAAATGTGAAAGTCATCCTTTGCATCCAATATGGCCCTTTATTCCCTTTAAAACGAAAATATTTCAACTTGCCTGTAATTTTGCCCCTCCTGCTTAGTCTCTTTTGCAGAGCTGGAGTCATCTCCTCCTACACTGACACTGTTTACAGCTTTGTATTTAAAACACTTGGCATGTAAGTCATGATTCTTTTTCAAATTATTATCTCCAGACCCTACCAGCAAGCTGCAGGCTTAAAAAAACCCTCCAAAACTTAACAAAAAACCAAACCATGGAACTACAAAAACAAAACCCACTCCTTTTAACAAAAATCATACACGACCTGTGATTAAATTGCACATTTGTTCCTTGTGGAAATTTTTTAATATACATATTTATTTATTTCCCACTGTAAGACCTGCTCCAGCCTGGCTGACATATCAAACGTTCCTTAAAAGCTTGACCCAGGATTCTCAGTCCACAATCACTCCAATAACAAACTATGCAGGAGAGAGAAGGCTGGTGCACACCTACACTCGGAAGCATGCTGTGGGGTCTGGAATACCTATAGCTAGCCATGCTGTGAGAAGCAAGTATGCTTTGCACTCCTGTGCTGTAACTACAGTTGCAGAACACATCTTAAGTAAGTGCTCAGCATTCACACGATTGCTTCATCACTATGCTACATGCTCATTCTGACATGGCCTGTGGCACATTATACAGATGCTTATCAGATTGCAGGGAAAGTCAAGTCTGGGGTCATTCAAAATTCACTCCAGCATCAGTGTGTTTTGGGCAAGACAGGCACATTATCTTCATAGAGTTGTGAGGCCTGCAGTGCTCATGGTGATGATAAGACCAGGTACCTGCAAGCTCAAACTTGATGCAGTAATGTTAGCACAACAGTAGATAGGGTATCCAAGAAGGCTGAAACTGAGCTGGCACTTGTCCTATATGCTCTTCTGAAGCAGCTTCTTTTAGCTTCTCCTTCACTTATCTGGAAAGTTTGTATTTTTGCACTGTACAGCCAGTCATTTGGCATTTAAACAGCAATTAACACCCAACCAAGACAGTCCCTGAGCAGAAAATCAGGGACTAGGCAGCAAATAAAACACCGTGGCCAGCAGCATGACTCCATACTGTACACTGGCTGGTCAGGAATAGCAGGGCATCTGTGTCCACGCTTCTGCAGAGTAAGTCACCCCATGTTCTATAAAATACTTAACCATAGCTGATCCTTAACAACAGATCTCATTATGGACTTGGATCATTTAAACAAGTACCACCACAAGTTAATACATAAATTTCATCAAATCCCAGCTGCAGTCAGGTCAGTCTTGTACTTTGTTGTAGTTTCATTGTCCTCCAGTTACAGCTTACTCTGCGGTCTGACATTAACAGGCATCCTCACTTTCTCCCCAAACAGCACCCTTACTTTTATTGCTCTGCTTAATCCCTCCTATCTTCCTCCTGCTCCACAGACAGGCAGCTCGGTAACCACTGGTCCACTTGGTACATTCTTCTTCCTTCACTACTTAAAATAAAGGAGTTTCTACCCCTTACTGTCACATCTGTACCTCTGCATGGCCATGCACCGGGCAGCACAGACAAGCTTATTTGTGCAGATACTCACTGACATGTATTTTCCTGCCTTACTTGCTAGCACCTTCATTGAAAGAGAAAAGAGATCTGGAAAGCTGGTGCCTGAGGGATGCCAAATATATTCGTTCTTATACGGGAGAAGGAATAGAAAAGCATCACCAGCAACTTTGATGCAGTCAAACCACACACAGTGCGTATTTTGGGGAGGGATAAATATGTCTACAGCTGCTTTCTGCAGCCCTAGCTTACTCTCCAAGGAGAAAATTTAACATACTATTTAGGCAAGCCTTCCAGCTGATTTCACTTGTGATCCAGTGTTTGTACTCCACAACCTACAACTGGGGATAGAGGCAGGGTAAAGGTGCCCTGCTCATGCTCTCCTAATTCAGACAACAAATCAAAACTAGCAGAAATGGAGTAGCATTAAAATCAGCCCCCCCCCCCCCCCCATCAACTCTGTCAGCTCAATCTCAAACTGGTGTTGAAGAGACCCTCTGAGGACTAAACACACTGAAGTCTAAGGACAGTGACCCATAGATGACCACCCATGGCTCTGGCATTTCTGCCCACCTCGGGCAACCCAGGACAAGGAACTCTTAGCACAAATGAAAATAGAGAACAGACATCTGTTGTTTGGGAAATCTGTTCTGAGCCGAGATGGAGAGTAACAGCAAAGCTTCAAAGCAATACACATTGTTTCACAGATTTCCTTGTCAAGAGATCTTCTGAGAGGTGTGAATATAACAAAATGTCATCATTTCTCTAAGCTGAATCCATACAAATCATTGCTCTCAGTTCCAGATATAGGTTTCTAGAGCAAGCAGATAAAACACAACCCCATAGCCTACTCACGCATTTTCTCCCAGCACACAAACAATCCCATTATCTTTTTGCAGGGATGTCTGTTCTACACCCATATGAAAAAAACCACAGGTACACGATCTGCATCACAGAGGAATGGCAGAAGCAATTTGCAGGAAAAGCAGAAAACTGTAGAAGTTACAGTAGCTGCAGAAAGCATATTCTTTATTCCCCCATAAAATCAATACCATTGAAAAAGCAGCACTGACCTCTCAGTCCGGAAGTATATATAAAAAATATATTTATGTGAAACCACCTTCAGAAGTTGTTCACCTTACCTTAGGGATTGCTTGACAACTGCTGAGGTATTTTACTTTGCAAATTTTTTCAGCCCTCAAACTAATTCTTGTCACTACATGTATATATATACACCTATACATACACATATATGCAAATCTCTAGAGCAGTGCATAAACAAGGCTGTAAGGTTCCCCCATCCATCCATCCAACCATCCATCCATCCATCTCTCCCTCAGTTGCACAGTTTGAGATCTGTGCTGCTTGGCTTTGAAGCAAGAACTCACCTTAGGTTTTTCCGCATGCTTGAGAGTCTTTGTCAAGTCACTGGCATTCTCGGCTGATGATGCACCTTGTATCCTGGCTCCGTCTCCAGACTCCAAGCCAGGAAGCAGTGTTTGTGAACAGCTGCAGTGGGGCTCCTTCACCTTCTGACCAGAGATCAGATAGGTCTTCAAACCTACCAACAAAAGAAATGAACAGTCAGAACTGCATAAAGACAAAAATAACTCTCCTTTGGACTTCTCCGATACGAAACACAGCAACTGTCAAAGCACTATCAAGGCTCAGGAATACAGCACACAGAAAGACTGGCTGGAAATGACCACCACGAATATAAAGATGCTCTGTGGGAAATGGTGGCAATTTGGACTGCCCAACATCTGCTGTTCCAGATGCAAGGGACTAACACACAGCAACAGCCAGGATCTACATGTACTTTATTCCATTTTCACTCATGTACTTCTGAAAAATAGAGCTATGACCTTATGTATTTGCTTCTAAGCTGTAATCTGAGCTCTAGCATTAACTCTTTACTTCTGGAAAGGATTTGCAGCCTGTTTTTCAGTAATATCTGTGTTAGTATTCTACTTCTGAAAAACCAGCACATATTCCTCCATTTGCCAGAGATGTCGTGAAGATTGCTTAACGCTGGTAGCGCACCGGGAAAGGAAATGGTGTTTGAGCGCTAGAAATCCTGATGGGTTTTCATAGTTAGTGCAGACTTCACATTTTGAAAGAACAGAATCAATCTCTCCCTCTCGCACGTACTCCCACACACACCCTCTGCAACTGCTGTAGGAACTGAAGCATAATTGGAAAGCAGATCCAATATTAAAGGCCAGGCTGGTAAATACCATGTTGTATCAAGCTGAGCTGTAACAAAAACCTGTTCAAAATGAAAAGATCCGAATTTTGTTTAGAATATCACTTATTTTACTTCCTTGAAACTTTGTGTTACGACCTTCTGGGTTATTTCTAGGCACAAAGACTGAGAAGGCGCTCGAAATCACACTGCTTCCGGAATCCAAATGAGTTAATGTTATTGCCACTGTATGGGAAAGCTCCCACTCAGCAAGGAAGGGCACCAATGCACTCCAGAAAGCACGGAGGTCATCAGCTTGCAGAACCAGAGAGCGCCTGTTACTTTGTGGTACCAGAGGCTGTTGTCCTGGGTGTTTCTGCAGCTCGAGACCCACGGGATGACTGCTGGGTTTCTATTTGGGTCAGCTGCACAGCACCCTCCCACACTCCTTTTACTGATACTTGTCACCCAGTTGCAGGCAGGCATGTGACTGTCACAGCCATCGACTGCACTCAACCGTCTCCATGCATGGGATGAAAGCTGGAAATGAGTATGTCAAGTTGCAACCCTTGGAAGAGGGCAGGTTTTGTTCCGTATGATAAGGTCATTCTCTCACAACTTTCTTCACAGACAAAAAAATCATGTTCTATAAACCTTGTATTTTTTTTTTTTGTCCACAATATGTAAACACAGACAATATTTCATATGTAACCTTTCCAATAAAAATGTTAGGCGTACTAATAACCATTTCACATTTTCTCTGTTTATTCCACTAGTAATTTCAGCTCCACTTCTACAACCAACACAGAAACCTGCAGCCGTATCAACCATTTCGACCTCGGGTTCAGAAGCTGTTTGGAGAGCTGTGGTGCCCTCATGTAGTGCTCCAAGCCCCGGAGCACCCACTTGCATACTGAGGATGTTACACTAGAGCCAATCTTTATTTTTATATCATTTATAGTCACGCTTGGATTTTATTTGGCAGTGCAGCTTCATAACCCCCCCGAAGCTGCTACTGGCTTCCAGATGTAGGGCTGTCCCTTTAAAACTTATATTGATGGGGGCTGTCATTTAAGGAATTCACCACAATCAGCTTACAATTATATGTTTACTGTGGTAAAAGCTGGAACATTGAGCTTCCTATTTCTACTTTTAACAGCTACCTTAAAGCAACAGGATTATTTTACCACTCCTATTATTCCTCTATTTTTTTCTCTTAACAAACACAATCTCTTGGGGTTTTGTCTCTTTGAAAAGGCACTTTTAATGTCTTCTTGTGCTGCACAGCATAATTATTTTGTCAATCTGTTGCATACAATAAAATTATCTCCAGTTTGAGCTCCTCACAGAGAAAAAAAGGGAAAAGGCTATGGTATGCTGGGAACTGAAAACGTGTCTGGGAAAGCAGAATCCACCCTCACCCCAACCTGAAGCTGCAGTGGGCTGCAATTCCCCAACCCTGCTCCCCACCTTGTCCTTCCCAACATGGCAACCCCACCAATCCCAGCCACCATCTCCTCGGTGGCAGCCACAGTCACTCCCACCCGCTCTGCCCCACAGGCTCTAGCTGCAGGGTTTAATGTTGGCTATGACAGCTGCTGTTGGCAACAAGAACTATCAAAAACTCTTTATTCCTTCCTTGCGCTTCTCAGACTCGCCACATCCACTGAATAAGAATCTGCAATGTGAAATCAGACAAAGAGAAGCCAATGTCCTACAGAATCACAGCACATGTGTCGTAAGAAGTCATCAGGGCTACTCACAGAGCTGAATGCAAGGTCAGGATCTCAGGGGAGCAAATAAGGGGAGGAAAAAAAGGTTATTTTTGGAAAGCTTTGGAAAATCAGGAGGTGCAAAAATCCTTCATCTTTACAGAACTTTACTAACATCACCAACCTAATACTTGGTTTGTTATTAAATCCTTCTTACTATAGGAAGGTTCGATTTGCTTTAGTATTCCTTGCAACTCCCTAACACTTCACAAAGCAACTCCTACATTCAGTCTGAAATATTTGGGTATAAAAAGGGGTCATTAATTCAGTAGAACTGTATTGATGTAACTAATACGTATTATACAAGAACAATATTCTTCCTCCTTCTCCATCTCCAGTGAATTAGTACGATCAACAGTCTGTCATCTTCCAAACAGCCAGTGCATGGAGTGAAAAATATCCATGCCACATGCATGCACGTTCAAATCAATTAAGTAACAGAGCAATATTAAATGAATAAGCCAACAAAGGAGGAGCTGCTATTTTATGTGAAAAGCAGTAAACAAGGTGCAATTTTTGGTGTGTTGCTGCGCAACGCTATAACTGAAGACATGGCAATGAAGAAAGCACTACGAGATGCTTATACTGTTATTTATAAAGGCAAAGCTCACCCTTTCTTCCCCTCCTGCCATTCTCAATCTTATAATCACTTCCTTCCCCTAAATTTATTCAAAAGAAATGCTGAAAAATAACACAACCTCAAACTGCCTGACGGCAAATCTCTGCTCTGGCAGGCTTTACCCTGCAGCGCATTGCTGCTTTCTCCAGAGATGGCTCTTGGAAGCAAGGACAGGGAACTGCTTACAACCCACCCCCCAACATATCAACTGAACATACACAGCATTTTCTGCTCCAGGGGAAAAAAGTGAGCCACGTTGTTTATCTTTGAGAAACACAAGCAATTTCCTTTGCCTGTCTTCAAGGTCTGAGAATCTGTAAGCGTCATGAAGAGTAACTGCTCCTGCACACTGAGCCAAAGCACTATTTCTTTAATTCAACCATTTTGAATATTGACATGGCAGTGTTTGTAAAGTGCATTTTTGACAAAATAGTTAATAGTTAAGGTGAGGTCTCTGTAGAACCACAGTGGGTTTATTACTCTTACTACTCCTGAATTTTCAAAGCATCAGGAAATTTCTGGCTCCTTTCTTCAGTTAGCTTTTCTTTTTATCAGTGATATTCCTCTGAACTTGTAAAAACAGAAAACCATCCTTAACACTAAAAAAACACCCCTAGTAACAATAAAAAAAAACATATGCATGCACTCACAAATTATTTTCTGTATGCACAAAAATAAACGAAAGTATAAATAAGGCTGTATATAAACATCCCAGTCTTCAACCTGATTCTGGTAGCGTGAGAAAACCAGTCACTGCAGAGCTAATGGAACATTCGGTAACGCGGGTGTGGTCAGAGGCTGGAGCTCCGTGTCCACACGCTGCCTCCCTGCCTGCTCCCTGCCAGACCCTGGGTGATACCAAACCAGGATGGGCTGGAGCCACTCTGCCAGCTTCAACTGTAGCTGTGCTTATGGAGGAAAAACTGTCACCGGTAATTAGTAGGAAGTCACTTGCTGGGAAGCAACAGGGAAAAGGAGAGAAAAGATGTTCTGGTCTTTAGAGTCCTTAATTAAGTAATTTATTTCCTTTCAGCTCATTTATCCTCATGAGTTCAGTACTGAAGTTGCTGTTACGCCAATCTAATCTGATTTTTTTATATTAGTAGAGGGCATTTCTCCATGCATCTTCTGAAGACTAGATGTCTTCTACAGATCTCAAGAAACGGGGGATTAATGCAAATACTGAGAAGCAATTCCTTGGTAAAACAAGATACAAGTTTCAACTTTTGATGCTTCACCTGCACATGATTGAAACTTTTTAGCCCTCTATTGATAGCTGACAGGAAAATTATCTTCTCTCTGGCAAACTGAGTGCATCATACTTCTCACATCTCTAACAAACCTTAGCACTGATTCTAAGAGACACCAAAAAACAACTGCAATATTTCAGTCGTAGTCTTACTGATTCATTTAATAACAATACAATCCCATTCTTATTTCATATCCTTATTTCCCATTCCATTAATCCCCTCCCCTTTTTCATTGCAGTACATGGAAACAGCATTTAACTAACAGGTGATCCCTTCTCAGAAGAACTACTTCCCAGTACACAGCCCTCTGTTCTGCAACACTCGCAATGTTTCCTTGTATTGCTGCAATAAAATCCAAATTGTACTGATTATCCCCCCTTTAACCAAATACCTTCATACTAATGCTTCTCCACTGTTTATCTTTCCATCATTTCCCTTAAAGTCCACATACTTTAATTGTTTAATTGTATCCCTTTCCAAACAAATATATATTTACAAGCCAACTGAGCTCCATTTTCACAACCCTCTATTTTGCAGTATCTTACCTCACAAAATTGGAGCTCGCATGAAAACTTTCATCATGAGAACTATAGTGACTGCCACTTGCACTGATTTTTAGACTGCTGCTCCCACATGAGGGCAAGAATTACCTTCAAGTTAGAAAGTAATTCTAATCACCTGCCACAGTCTGCCATAAGGAACGACGTTAGCTATTATCTTTCAACAATTTAACATCTCATTTTATATAACTCTGATACAAGTAACTAGCAGTGGTGAAGCAAGCTCCTAAGAGAAACTTTGCAGTTCAGGACTGGCATTAGCTCCTTTATGAACTACTGTGAGGTAACTCCCCTTCGCATCACACTTCCCTGCAATCAATCAGCCCTTGCTTTCTCTTTTTAGAAATACAATAAAAAGTTTTCTCCATGCCTTTTAAAGACATCGTCTTTGCCCTTGCCAAAAATCTGGGAGTGAAAATACGGTGTTCAGCCATTGCCATTCCACAGAAAGGAAACAGACCTACAGTTGGGTTTCCTCATACCATAAAATATGCTGCTATATGATTTTATTAAACTCTGACTTGCTCTGTAAAATACATTACTAACTGCAATGTCTGGAATGTAATATGACAGGCAAACAACAGTAATAATAAAAGAGACCAGAAACTTTTTTACTGCTTCTAATTGCAGATTATTTTTGCATCTCTCTAACTTTTCCACATTGTTTTTTTTTTTCTTTTCAAAGCTTAAATAATTTTTCAGGTACTAACCTCGCCTGTTTATGCAAGAAATAACATAGTGCATACCATCACTCCAGGAGCTTTATTATCCTTTGGGTCCAAGCTGTTGCTAAATCTAAAGATGATTTTCAGCAGGAAATACCCTTCCCTCATTCTTAACAGTCAACAGATGTCAAATCTGTATTTATAAGGACTACCTTCTCACTTTGTTAGACCTACTTTTGCACAGAGAGTTCATGCAAACCTCTTCCTCCCTCCTAGCACAATATTCTCCTCTATTGAACCAGGAACTGGTAATTTACACCACCACAAGAAACCTCAGAACCAGAAAACTCTGAGGAAGTTCACTGACCCTGAGAGCCCAACAGTGCTGCACAGCAACGCTGAGATGCACTGTCAACATGTGCAATGCTTCAACAGATTGACCACCCACAATGTGCAAGAAGAACATGATGAGATGTTACTTAGCACACCTAACATTAGAAGCTGATGGACAGAAACTTTCACTTTATGTTTCACTTGAGATCAATGCTGAAAATGGATTAATCTGAGATTTAAATTCCTTTTCCTAGGTAAGACTCTGTAGCTAATGTCATACAGATAACTGAGGCATCTTCAGAGAGGCACCCAGTAACCAATCCGAACATAGTGCCAAGAAACTTGTAACTTCTAATGTAAATAGGCATCATTACTTATATAACGATTTTTTTTCCTATTCTGCAACTTTGTCAAAAGATTGTTCCACTTAAGAAATAACTTCAGAAAGTTCCCCCTTGAAGCTTCTACTAATTTAATGATTAATGTATTTGTGTATGCAGAAATGAAGAGGGAAGCAGAGGCTCAGAGGAACGTCCTTACCTGGGCAACACCACCTGGTAAATACAAACAGGATAATCAAAGGTGTTGAGATATCCCTGCAAGGCACCTTTCAGTCAATTCAACTGTCACAGTTGCAAGAGCAGAAATGCTATCTATGCCCTAGTAGTTATTCCTCATCACAACTCAGTGAAGTAGCTCTTACTTTGAAGCTCAACTTCTGGCTTTCAGAAACATAGGCATGTGAAGGCCTATAGGTACATTTTTACTTTCAAGGAGGTGACTACATTGTAATTAGATTTCTCTAAGAGAAAATTGTAGTCAAGCATGTCAACAACTAGGAAATAATAACAACAGCAATAATAATAACAATAAACCCATTTCTGCTTTGAACCTCTGAAGCAGCCCAGAACTTCCGGGACCGTGCTAAGAGGCCACTTATAGGACAAGTGCCGGCAGCACCTTCCTCCCCTAAGGGCATGGGCAAGCAATCAAACATCTGCTTGCCCACACTGAATGGAAGAGAATGCAGAGCTTCCACAGCCGAACCTTGCAGGTTCCCTTCAAGGCATCATGCCCAAGATACAGTTATTAGCCTTATCTCTAACTGCAAGGGAAGTAGCTTTTCCAGCAAGTTTACAAGATGCTCCAAGAGTAGAAACAATTGACCAACCCAGCCTGCCAGCCATGCTCAGGATGTGCAGAGGAGAGTTGACCTGGTTTACTGAAGGAACTACCAGCAGCTGTGGTTCAACAACCACGACATCCAGTTTCAACCCCCTGCCATGGACAGGGACACCTTCCACTAGGCCAGGTTGCCCATCCAACCTGGCCTTGAACACTTCCAAGGATGGGATTTTTGCTTGCTTCTGACTACAAACTCACAGTTCCCTCATTTTTATTTTTTTTAGACCTTCATTTTTTCCCCATCTTCCCAGATAAACTAAACAAGATTTTCAGAGAGGAGCAGAACATGTTTCCATAGCCAAACATCAAACACACATTTACTTCATTCTGTTATACAACCTCCCCTGCATCACTGAGTTACTTCTCTTTCAGGCACAGCGTCTCTCTGGCCATCCTTCCTCCATGTACTAGGGGCAGCCTAACAGACCCCACCTCTCCCTCAGAACAGAATCTGACTAAAAAATCAAAAGCTCATCACTGTCTTTTATATCAACAGGCATTTTCTGTCAATCACACTACAGCTCTACACAAGACAACACTGGATGACTTTACAAAAAATGAAAGAGTAATTTTCCCCAACCTGCAAAGCTGCATTTCCAATGAAGCAAGTCTGACCCTCTCACCTGCAGAAACCACTTCCAGCTCAGTGCACACAAAAGATGAAACTCAGAATGCCTGGATTCTAACAGTCCAGCCTACCTGGAAAAGCACTTTGAATGTATGGAGCAACATTTCCTGTCGCTGAAATAGAACAGGAATTTATGAGCCAACTTGCTATCTTAGGTCTCTGGAAAGCAGAAATAATGATAATAAGAAACAGAACTTTACAGACTGGAAACACAAAAGGAACTCCAAAGACAAACCTCAAATCCTATCCTCATAATCTCCAAAGGACTGCAAAGAGCCAGAGAAACCAGAGGCATCTTCTGCATTATGGAAAACCACTGCTTTTCTTATGCCAATTTTGTTTAGCAAAATGCTTACTTTTGATCAGCTAACAGACAACAGTGGGTTTGGAAAATGCTGATCAACAACATATGTGTAATTTTGGTATTCAACATCTGCCAGTTTTAAGTGGGGAACCTTGTACCCAAACCCACAATCTACATTTACAACTAAACGGCACAAAGAAAGTTGCAAGCTGTGGGTCTATCCTCCTTCAGTCTCTTTTTCTTCTTCTCACCTGTGTGGGATGATAAAAACTAACCACCAAACAAAAAACACAGACGTGCATCTCAGACACAAAGGTCTAGCTACCACTCTTGGCTCAGGGATATATTTACATATGTACTTTTAAACTCTACTGGCAAAATTAAAGACAGTCTGACTAGTGAACCTGAGCCCTGTCCTGCGGTTTACAACTGCCCTGATTTACTTTCTGCTCTACCAGTTCTGACTGACCACGGCCTGAATGCGAATGGCAGATGAGCCTGTTCTCTGGAACGACTACGTGCAGCTCACAGGCTGACACCTTAATAGGAAAAAAAGTAACTTTGAGTCAAAAGATAAGCCTGGGATTTTTTCTGTCTTGCCAGGGACAATAGTGTGCTCCACAAGGGAAGCCTAAAGTCCAGCAGATTTAGTAACATGCTGCAGATAAAAGATTATCTCTGCTCTAAGGGTTCCCCACAAAACCTAATTGATGTACGATGTTCCTACATTTAAAGCAAAAAGACGGCCTAATTCCAGCTCCAGGATTAACTGGTAAAGGTACTCTCTGGGTTTTACTCACATTGCTAAAGCCTTCTGTAAACTCTCCTGCATTCTTGGTCATGAAAAAGCATTCGCTTTTATTTTTCACATTTATTGACTATCCCTTTGCCCTCTGTGTTAATTTTAACACCTGAGAAGAAATAAGCAAGATGAGAGAAAATGAAATTTTTGAACAATGCAGCTGCCAAACAAAGAGTCAAGCAAGCACACATGGCATGGCTTTTTCAGGGCATTCAGACTTCTTCCAAATTGATACTATTCCTACCACAGAATATCCTTTCTGAAAATACACCTAAGGAATAATGAATTAGAAATTGAATCTAACTATTAATACAGCCCATTTAGAAATTCAACACTTGCTTCACCGGCTGGATTGTGAACGAAGTGCCAGTGTTGAAGAAATGATAGAGGCAGAAGATGAGAGCTGAGCAACCTCAGCCCCAGGGAAGCTGCTCTCTAGCACTGCTCTACTCCCTACCGCACCCACTGTAAGTTGTGAGCTGTGGTATGGAGACATGCAGCCTGCTTTGCATAGCTGCAGTGATGTACAGCAGATGTAAATACACTTTAGATATACAACATGCCTGGTTTGCATGCTAGGGACTCTGTTCTTTAAGAAAAATGATAAGGTCACAGCACTGTGAAGTCTTTTGAAGAATAGACATTTTCTTTCAGTTTCTTGTTGAGGGTGCAGATGTTGGTTTGGTGTGTCCTTCACAACTGACAAGAAAGTATCTCAAAGTTCAAAAACAGATGGCTCAGGCAATAACCACCCTTAACTTCTGCCTAGCCCTCAATTTTAACAAATGTAGGACCACGTGCAGAGACCCAGGCATTCCTCTGTAACACACTTGCATTATGTGCATCCCTGTACTTACATTAAATTACTGCTATGGCCAGGCCATGGTAACGACATGGAAGGCAGCAAGACGATGAAGGAAGCCTTTGGGAGAAGCTTCCCGTACAGTCTCTTCAATCCAAGCTCTCTGTCAGGCACGTCAACATTTCCCTGGTGAATTTGTACACATGGGAAGCTCTGGCATTCCAGATCGCTCATAGAGAGCAATGATCCTTTGGGGAATATGTAGCATATACTTCCATAACTTCCTTTTATTATAAACAAAAATACGTTTCCAACTTAAAATTACATTTTACTGTGGGAGGGAAACCAGCAGTCAGAAAACTGCACAGGGGAGATCTCCAAGGCAAGGACTTCAAAACATCTATTTAAACAACAGCATTATAAAACAGAGATCTATGGATAGCTGAGGAGTTCTCAAGAAAAATTCCACTCCTCTAGACTGAATAATATACAAAGCCACAAGCATTACAGAAAGACATCCTATATATTAAATTTTCTTCTACCCACATACTGGCTAGCATGCCTCAGGAGCTATAGATGGCTGTACCAGCCTCTGCTAAACACAGGCAGAATTCAATAAGTTGAAGAGAGAGAATCTTCAAGTGAAAGTTTCGTCAGCTCTAGGTTCTCAGGAATGGGAATTTATTCATTCCAAACTCAAAAGGCATGGCCAGTTTGAAAGCAGTTAGAAGCTTACTAGAAATCCCACCCAGGAAAAGTTCACTTGGGACCAGAAGATGCCACCTATCTTTTTGATTGCTGTTTTAGAAATTATGAAGAGCAAGCGTGCAGGATGCACATAAGGATTCCAATAAAAAACAATGGTCTGATGCAACCAGAGCCTGCTCTGGCCCTTGGTAATAGAGTGAGCTATTGTGGCTCTCAGTACTAACATTTTTTTAATAGAATCCAGACAAAGGCATGCACCAATTTAAACAAGACTTCAGAAGTCTATTTTGCTATACTGGTGCAATCTCTCTGTGTTGACAGGACGACAATCAGGCACATTCCTTCCCTCTTGCATAATGCAGGTAGTCTGGATTTGCCATGCTAAATCAGCATTTTACTTAAGCCAGGGCAATCCTACCGGCTAATCCTGCCCTCGCGCAGAGCCATACAACTGCTCTGCTCGCTGGAGACTTGCAGGCAAGTAAATCTAAATCGAACCAGAAGCATGTGCAAGCCTGCTACAAGCTGGTGGGCTCTGAATGTTTGACTTTTTTTGGTTGGTTGTTAAAAATTCACAATTTGACATTTAAAAGGGAAAGGAAAAACCAGACATCATACTCTCAGCAGCAGTTTTCAAAGTTTTTTCCAAGCAACTGATCACTATTGAAAGCACACAGAGAGTGCCCACGTTTTGACTTGCGTGAAAATGAAAATATATCGTCTCAGAAATCTTTGTGGCCACACACAGAATCAAAGAATTGTTTGAGTTGGAAGGGACCTTCATGATGCAGTTCCAACCCCCTGCCATGGGCAGAGACCTGCCATTAGACCAGGTTTCTCAAAGCCCCATCCAACCTGGCTTTGAACAGAGCCAGAAATAAACTCTAACTCATACGTTTCCAAATAGCCATCACCTACTGCAAAGAATGGCCCTTCTCATTGAACCTTTCTGAGGAACATCCACGTGTAACTTGTTACCTCTTCCTATTACAAAAGGCAGCAATAAAATAATAGCAAGTACTCGAGAAGGCACATCAGGGCTTTAGGAAATGCACACTACTGGTTCTGCTACTCAACTTGACTGCAAACTTTGACTGGCTTTTCTCCATGCCTGTTTGTCTGCACTGGGGCATCCTGCGCTCTGCAAGTAACCCTAAACACTTAACTGAAATGAATGAGACAGAAATATTCTACAGACAATAGAACAGAAAACACAAAAGATTTGTCCTTAAGGGACCAAATAAAAAAAATTAAGTTTGCATTTCTCAGATAATTCCTGCATTAAAAATTAGAGGATTTTTTTTTTAATAGCATCTCTATTATTTTGAAATTAAAGATCATCCCAGCTCTGTTGCTCTTTGGTCAGAACGGAAGAGCTACGTAGTGAGCTTCTACAGAGCCTGCAAAAAATGTTGCTTGTCACATGGGAGACAGACTGGAGCAGGGCCAGCATATTCCAACAACATGACAAGCCAGCAACCCCCCCACCAGGACCGCCGGTTGTGGGAATCATGTGAGCATCAAGATATTTATTCAAATGGGCTATAGAAACCAGACAAATAGAAATGATGCTGCACTACTGAATTCAGTCACTTCCTAACTCCCTCGACACTAAGCCTTGTGCAATGCAAACAGGCAGCTGTAATTCAAGGTAAGTTGTTATTTATAACCTATGCACCACTTGTTTACATGTGGTTGACAGTTTTGCATGGTTACTAATTCAGTACTGAAAAATAAAACTAATGCAAATAAAACTGCTGCAGGAGGCACTTCAGAATAACAATATATAGCAGTAGTATAAACACTGGTCAGGTAGTGAAGAAGAAATTCCTAAGTGGAGCCACCATGTAAGGATGCATCACTATACAGCTGGATTTTTAATTTAATTGGCAAACTTCAGCCACTGAGTATTTGCAGTGTCTCCAGCACAAAAAAAAAGATTAAGAGCCACTGCTGAGAACAGCTACTGAGCATTGTGTCTCCCCCAAGCAGAGATCCATGTTTTCAGTTTCTTTCCCTTCCTTAAGTGAAATATACAAACACTCCCTCCCCAAAATAAAAAAATCTGAAAGTTGTGAAACAAAGCTAAAAAGTACTTCCAGAACTGTGTTTATTCACACAATCAAAATGCTTCTGAAATTTCTTCCATTTCCCCTGTGTATAACATTCAGACATCCTCTTGTCCGGACACAACACACAACCTGTGTGTTCCTCTTCACACGGTAGCCGCAGGTTTGGACTCCAGGTTAGATTCACAACACGAATCCCCTTTTGCCTAGAACATGGCAGTAAACCCACAGCGCAAACGGGTCTTGTGTTGCTACGCATGGAGCCTCAAGGATATGACAGCAACTGCTACTTCATGTGAAGGTGCCATGCTCCTGGCTTGTTAGGCCAATGAGAAAGACACAGCCAACTTCTTCACTGGAAGAGTCTTATCCAATAGTTTAAGTTGTTTTTCAGACTGTGATCTTTAGACTCTGTGTAGTTATGGAGGAGTTTTTAGGGTCCATGAATGAAAACCAAGGAAAACAAGCCTTCTAAGAGCTGGTTTTGAGTTTCTAAGTGTGCCAAAGCACCCGTACTCATCAGAATCTGCAAACCAGAACAGGCTGAAAAGCATCATAACAAGGGATCTTCTAGGACGCCTTCTACTGCCCTCTCCCATTATATCACTCTCCAGTGGAGCACACTGCATCTCTTACTACTAGAAAACAACATGATGGGCAAGAAGAGTGATGACCTCTCACCAACTACAAGGACAGAGAACAACCTTTCTGTCACATGAGTAACTGTTGAGGGTCTTCAGCCCATCACTCAAAGCCCCCAGTACAGAGGAGCCAAACACCTAGGTCAGGAGATGTTAGAGCAAACACAGGTATCTCATAGAATATTTTGGGTCAGAAGGGACCAGTTGGCTTCCCGGGCTGCAAGCACGGACTGCTGGGTCATGTTGAGATTCTCATCAACCAACGCTCCCAAGTCTTTCTTCTCAGGGCTGCTCTCAATTCAGTCTCCACCCAGCCAGTATTTGTGTTTTATTTGTGCACTATTGTTCATCTCCTGCCAAGACTTTAACCACACTACCTCTGGTCCTGCTCATTCACTTCAAATGCTGTATCCCTATTCAGTTTAGCAACTTGCACTTCACCAAATAATATAACATGATAGCTTAATCATAACTTAGATGAAACGTGCCCATAAAATACAGAACATATGTAAGGAATTCTTGCATGTATCCAAATGGTAAACTACCTGATGAAACAAATATTGAGATTTGTCTCTTGCTAGTCAACAGATTTGCTTGATCATCATTACATCATGCCACTAAAACTACCTAGTGTGAATGACATTAAATAACATACAGTTAAATAAACATTCTCCTATGCAAGTCCGTCAACATGTTCCTTGGGCTTGTCACTGTGTTTGAAATGAGTTCATCCTCACACTAGAAACAAGTCTGCCCAAAGCTGATACTCAAACCTAGTTTTTAAGACCTAAGGAGATACTAACACCACCAGCTGACAAGCAAGTAGAAGTCTTTCAAGTGACATAAACCAGACACGGGCAAAATCAGCATTTCTGTTTTTCCAAGGTCTGAATGTCCCATAAATCCTCTATTATTATTCTCTGCATTTGGACCAAACCTGGCAGCCTGCTTCATACCAAAGCAAGCCCCCAATAACCAGCTCCTCCATCAGCTCGTGTCCCATATTAGATTTCTCCATCCTTTACAAAAACATTCTCAGACTTTGTGCTAATAACAAGCTGATTACATTTCAAACCCTCAGGCTGAAAGTTATTACTGGGGAGTACAGGAATGTGTCTGGAATGCAAAAACAACCGGGGTGAAAATCAGTGGGCTCTGAGCTGGTATAAATAGATAGATACTTCACTAAGGAAACTTATCTCCTCTCAAAAAACCTAAGCCTCGAGACAGTGGCCCTCTATCACCTCTAGTTAATCTACCGGTGAACTGATTCAGCCTAGCTGATCCTAGCTCTTGGGAAGAGGCATCTCATATCTACACATTTCTGTTATGCTTATATGCTCAACAGTCAATTACCCTGTTGGCAAACTGATACAAGAGACAGTAGTTTTGATATTCACATTTTGGAAAGAAATAGGGGAAAAGTTCTTTTTATGGAGGCTTTCTTCATTATTAAATGATACTACATAACAGGTTTATTGACAGAAAGTTTCTGTTATGAAAACTTACTTTAGCCCATGCAAATTCCTGCATCACCCTCCACCTCAGAGTGCCCGAGCACCTTCAAGCAGAGTATGAAATCATGAGAGCAGCACACAGAGCATGAAGGTCTCTTCTCTTTTCCAGTCTCCCTGCAAAGGGTGTTATAGCACATAGCAAGAAAGTAGCTCTATAGTACCTACATAAACAGGCCCAGGTATCTGTGGAAATTAGGGAATCAGAACCCCCAGCTTGATTTGGGGGGCTATGGGCTAGTGTTCTACACCTGTGCAATTTAAATCCCTTCTCATTTAGACATGGAGTTGGTCTCAATCACTTTGAAGTAAGATATAAGGGACACTGGAAAAAACAAAAATCACATCTCAAGTCTCCAGGAGAATATTCTTGGGAAAGCTACATATTCAATTGCAGCCATAGCATGCATAGGAAAAAAAAAAGTTTTTTAAAGAAACATCTAAAATCTAAAAATCATGTGAAAGCACAGAAACAAAAGAAATATCCCCTTTCTTACCAAACCCTGGGTCTCTTGGCTATACATAGCAAAACTGAAAGAAATCCAACAAAGGTTAAATATTTCCCCAACCCTTGTATTTGCTTCTGTGCTGCTGTTGCCATTTGCTGTCAAAACTCTGTTAGAACTGGAAGGGGCATCTCCATGGCCCAATTTCTTTGTACTTCTACTAAATCACTTGGTTAATGAAGTCCTTCATGATTTGTTTGAAGATCCAAGCATGCAAAAACAAAATTCTTCAATGAAGAATGAAGTACTTCGTGGGATTACTTTTCCCCTGAGGTGAGGGATCAAGGTTTCTGAGGAACATGATGAATCACTGTGGGTTTAGCTTACTCATCTTAAAAAGTGGGTTTTTTTAATCTGATAACAACCAATTCTTTTTTTCAAAAGTATCTAAGAAACACTATGAGCTTATTTGAATGAGAAACAATATGCCTTTTTTTTTTACTCTCACACTTGTACATATTATTTTATGTAAAGGGAGGGGTTTATGATCAACTGATGGCGCTTCTTAGTATCATGCCAAGATAACGCTTGCTAGTTTGGAAGCAACAGCCTATTTGGAGTACAGCAAGGCAGTTGCAAAACTCAGAGAGGCATAGGAAGTTTCAAAACAAACACTGACAGTGTTAAAACCATCCTTCAATTTGTAGTGTCTTCTTTCTAGGAAACTGAAATTAAACATCCAACATAATGAAGTTAAAGACACTGACCTCATTAAATGGTTTTAAACAGAGTGCCTGCCTTACAGGAGAGTTCACAGGTTATTCAGCACGTGTTCCCTGTCGCTAACATCAAAACTTCAGTCACACAAGTCAGCTTGTAAGTTTTCATATCAACTTTATGTGCAGTGAGATCCCTAGGTTTTGTGGGCACTGTGCCCTTCTGGGTGGACTTCTGACTGCCTTTCACTCTTCCTGGTGCTCTTGCACACTCTTCATCCTTAACCAGCAACACAAAATTACAGAAGTATTTAATGTCAAAATAAAGAGTGCTCTCCAAAATTATTAAATCTAAAAAAGCT
Source organism: Ara ararauna (assembly GCA_028858755.1). Taxonomy (NCBI): domain Eukaryota; kingdom Metazoa; phylum Chordata; class Aves; order Psittaciformes; family Psittacidae; genus Ara; species Ara ararauna. The sequence continues at coordinate 11,726,766 of CM054380.1, read as the reverse complement.
TTAATAAATCTGTGATAAAAGTGTACTTATTGAAAACAGTTAAAATTGAACAAACATGTTGTGAAAATAGTTTTTAATATAAAAGGAAGACACAGCAATGCTATGGGTATCACGTATAAGTAAAGGATTTTTCCTCCCTTAGAAAGCATCATCATATGGGATCTTAGAAACACCAGGAAATCAGAGTATTACAAGATATACGAGCATGCAAATATACATTGCTAACATAGCAGCCTTCCACTGAAGCCTATAGAAAGATCACTTCTTCCACAGGGGAAGAAGATCAGAGGTTGTATCAAATTGGGCAAGCCAAAATCAACTGCATTATGCAGTTGATCCTTTTTGAAGAAGGCTTTGCCCACCTCGCAGTGCACAGCAGCAGCTCTGTGTAACAGATAAAGCCCCAACGGGTGACACCCTCAGCTGGCAGGTTTTGTTCCACTTGAGACACTTCCCCAGGCTGGAAACCTCCCTTCATGTCTCTCAGGAAAATGAAACTTCAAAATGAACAGCAGCATTTTCCTGCAGAGCACAAAATCCAACCAAAAACAAACTTTCGGCGCTAAACCCATAATTCAATGCCTTTTTTTCCAATTAGCTGCCTAGTCCAAGAAAGGACATTTTAATTTCTCATTGATCCAGGCCACTGGAATTTCACGCAAGATTTCACTTGGGAAACTGTAACAGGGGTGTATAAACTTACAGCTGAGAAAGGAAATACTGTTCTAGTAGTTACTGGAGGTCTCCACTGAGTCATGGCCCTCTACCAAAGGTATTACACAACAGCTGGTTGTCCTGTTTGTAGAATACAGACAATATGGAAATCATATAGTGTTTCTTAAAAAGAATAAAGAATGTAGAAAAAAAGAAATGAAAGCTTCTCCTCTGAAGCATTACAATTGTGAGGGATTTTTTTTTGTTTTTTTTGTTTTTTTTTTTTAATGTATGGAGCTGTCACAATGTTAAGGAGTAATCTCAGGGTTTAAAGGGAGGTGTGCTTTTCATCTTTTATGTCAGAGGCATAAAGCTTGTTTACTTTAGAGGAAAACTGATTACTTTAAGCCTGCTCTCCCATTAGGACCAAAGCACAAGCAAAGCATTTGTCTTTTCAGCTGAAAGTTTAAAAAAAAAAAAAAAACCAAACTTGAAAAACCCTGTAGCTGTGCCCAGCGAAGCCTGAATCTGATCTTTTGGTGTGAAGCCTGTGTTGCTTTTAGATTGCCACTTTATCTACCAGAGGGTACAGCAAGTTCAGGAAAAGATTTGCCAACTCAAACAGGGAACTGTTGTGAGGACTATCACAGCAGCTACACTTTGCTCAAGATAACAAGGTGATTTCAGGAGTTCAGCTGAGGGGTCCATAACAACATCAGAAACCAAGCAAGATCTCACAGGAAAAAAAAAAAAAAACAGTATTTCAGGAAGATACAGAATAGCTACTGCTCTCAAAAGCAAATAAATAAAAACACTGGGTTCTGAAGTGAGGCTGAGCACATTTTTGAATCATGCCCTAGAAGTGCTGGACAAAAATGCTGATCCTGGAGAGGCGCAGTACAGAACTTGCCCTGAGTAACCTTTATGAAATGCTTTAGTTTACATTGCTCTTTTCTGGGAAAACGAACTTAGAGGACATCATCTCCTTCTGGCCCAAAACAAAGAATCCACTGATCTCCTCAGGGGCTCTTCATCATCTTTATGGCCCAGAACATGCAATGAGAGAAGCATCGTGCCCCCAGCACAGCTCCTCATGCTGCTGCAGCTCCTGTGAGCACCTGCAGCGCTGCCGCTGCAGCTCAGAGCCTCCTGACAGCCACATCTCCTCTGGCACAACACCTACTATGCAGCTGAGGAGCACAGATTGATGCTGTCCCTGCAGCAGTGCCTCCGAGGTGCCCTTTCATTGCACTGGCCTGAAAATGAAGGCAAAAGATGCTCCCTCCCCCTCTCCTCCAAGTTTTTAACTAGATGGATTCACACATCTCAATATCTGTTTATTTTTACCTCCCTCCCCCCCACCCCATTTCTGTAGTTCTAATGAGGAGTTAATCTTGCAATTACATTTTGGAATATTTTTCCTGAAAAAAAGGGCATAAACCCATTGGTTTGTGTTAAACTGAATGCAGAGTGGAACTTTCAAGTCATATGCTGTGCTCATGAGACAATACAAGGCAGGTTCCACAAGAGAGGAATCAGAATCAGGCACTAAGCCTGGCATTCTGAAGTGAACTTCTGGCCAGCTTCTTCGCTGGAGACAAGTCTGGACCAGCTCAGAACCACTGACAGGTTAGACAGACATCAGGACATGCTTCAGAACCAAGGGTGGCGATGGCCTCTGAGGGTTGCTTATCAAGTTGAATGTTGCCTTCTCTAGATCCTTTCTACAAACCCTGCCACCAGAACTACAAAACAAGTGCCTTGATGCATATACTATATATATATATACACACATACACACCCAAGCACATATATATACACACACATACATTAAGGAAGATTCCAAGTCCTTCCAAAACAGCTAAAATCCTCCATAGAGTTTGCAGGAAGGGAGCAGGAGACTGATTTTTCCTCTCTCAGCCTCTTCTACTATGCTTGCCTCCACACAGGTGAGCTGCAGCAATTATGGAGAAAGGAGACCGCTGTGCAGCACAGGAAAAGTTTTCCTTGTCTCAGAGATCTGCTGTGTGCCTTCTCGGTTTAGATTTTCATTGATCCAGCAGAAGAATATGTAGGCAGAAGGAAGTTTTCCAAGTTTTCATCATATTTGATTTTAAAATTCCTCTTTGTGCCCTAATCTTCACAAAGGAAGGCCATACTAGATGGATTTTTTTCAATTCAGGCAAATCTGGATTCATCATTCATTTTGTCTGACTGGTTAAACACCACTCAGTAACAATCATCACTGTTTTGTAACAGCAGCCCTATAAACACACCTGCATCTCCTACAAAACTCTGGTGCTGCAATAAACCTCATAAACCTACGTATTATTGAAAAAAACTCTAAATCTTTTTCACTTGAGATTACAAAATGTTTCCTTCAACATTTTAATTGCTATTTCTTCAGAAACAACACTGTTTAATGTCAAATTCCCACTCTGTTCTCAGAGCAATTTCCACCATAATCTCACATGGCCATGGAAAATGCTGACCACATATTGTATTTATGCACCAGAAGCTTCGTGAAACTCCTTCAGTGAGATGCCTATATGTGGCAAGACCTTCTAAATCCCCCGATATGCAATGATAAACCGAATATAAAGTCCTGTCATTGAAAGAAGAAAAACTCAAGAGATGAACTGGTTCATCTGACTCAAAGCACAAAGGTTACATCTGAAAAGTACCAATTTTAAATGCCAAAGTAGTTACTTTCCTCACTCCCTCTCATTTGAATTTAAAACAGGGCAGCACTACTGATACTGTTCAGTGCTAATGTTGTTGAAACGGAATGGGAATCAATAGGGGTTTTACAGGAAGAGAGAGCGCAGAAAAGAGATGAGCAGTTTCAATTCCGCTTCACCTCTGCCAGCAGCAGCTTCAACCACCTCCTGGATAATCAAAACCCAAATTATCTTCAACACCTCACGTCTGCCAAATACACTAATTTTTCTTTCATCATCTACAAGTCCCTAGCTCTCACATTCTCAACGGCTCTTCCAATACGAGTTAACATGAGGAATAAAAAATATGCAGCATATTGAATTAAAAAAATCTGGGAACAGCTCTAACAGCTCTGAAGCTGCTGTACAGATTTTATTACTCTCTTGCACAGTGAGGCAGAGTGTACTTGCAGCAGCCGCCTACTTCCCAGTTCAAAAGAACATGGACTCTTATCAAGCATTACGCTACACATTTCCAGGTTGAAGGAAAGTCCAGGCCGCAGATTAATGACATGGGATTCCTATTCTCACTCTTCATACACACCTTCATAACCTTTCCACTAAGGACATACATCACAGCAATATTCTTTTGGTAAACAATTTAGTTCTTGTGTTTAAATTAGTTTCCTTCAGAAACTTGCAAAATTTTTGTGTGTTGGGAAAAAAAGAAAAAAGGTTAAAAAAGCAGGGGGCGAGAAACATGCAAACAGTGAAGTCACGTAAAGCCTTCATGCAAAATCATTTTGAATTCAAATTCAATTGGAATATATAGCAGCCTAGGAAATCACGGTTCTAAACCACAAACATGCAAGGGAATATTTAGTAACCCCAAGCAAAAATCCCTTGGCCTTTCTAGCAGCACAGTTCGAGTTTGAAGCTTTACATCTATTTATAGACCTCGGGCACATATCACTACAATAGTTGATTGTGCTTTGCAGCTGTTTTGTATATCTAGAAGGGCAGGAAAGAACAGACTGCACTTTGATCCTTCCCTTTTTTGGAGTATTAAAACAACAACAAAAAAAGGCCATTAGAAAGGACTCAATATTTTTGAATCACAAGAGTACATGTTCCAAAAGCCACAGCTTACACTAAACATGTAGGACTTGGAGCTAACATGTTCAATTGTTTACTGTTATTATAAATACAGGCTGCAGAAAATATTTATTCTAGAAGCATGGAAACTATTTCACCTATCATGAAAACATATGCCAAATCTAATTATAGGAGTCGTTACTCCCCAAAGCATCTGTTGATAAGTGACACATACATAAAATTAAGATTCAACTTGAATGCAACTGCATCATAAATTAGCACTTAGCATTTCTCTGGCAGTAGAAGAAATTCAGTGTTTGCTCAAGAAATCACTGTGGGGTATGCATTAACTGCATACCACCTGTAAAATCTGCTAGTATTAAAGCTTTGTAAATTTTACAAATGTACTGGAGCTAAGATTATTGAAGGCAGAAATAAATGTTACTCATGGAAGTCAGTTCAGTGATTCCTACCTTACAAAGTGTGCAGCCTCTTTCTGAGCTCTAAGGTTAGGGAAGGATCTATTGGCCACTCCAATGTTCTTACTATATGTCAAGCATTCAAACAGCTGGACGATGGTCAGTACCATGGGGAGGAAATCTGATTTTTTTAGCAATAGAAAGGAAATAAGCCTAAAGCAAGCATCTTCAGAGACCTGACTGTACCATATCTAGCATCCCTCCAGAATATTTCTAATCAATTACTGACAGGATTTACAAACTGCAATAAAACAGAATATAAATGCCCAGCTTACAATTACTATCTAAATGAGTTCAAATAGCTCATTTCCAAACAGCCATGCAGACTGAAGTACATGAATATGTTTAAAGCAGCAAATGAGCAGTCTGTAGAAGTGATTAAAAAAAGAAAAAAAGCACCATTAGGGAAAAATGGAAAGTAAAAAAAGAGCCCTGTGGTACCACAGCCAGACCTTATTGACTGCACAGGGTGCCCATGCACCTTCCTGCTTCAGCAGGCTGCAGGGCAGCCTTGTGCTTCCACGCTTTCCAAATGTTGATTCAGGTATGTCAGAGAGAAGAAATAAATTATAGAATTAGTGAGATGGAAAAGCAGCAGTCAGCTGCAAGAAATGCAGCAGATCAAAAGGAGGAGAGAACAAATCTGTAAGAGGAAAGCTGGCAAGAACAAACTTTACTTAGGTGCTGAACAGCCTCAGAGTTATCTGTATTGCATAATCAGCACAGCCCATTTGATGATTATGAACTAAGCTTTTAGGCTTCTAAATATATAAGATAGGACACTAGATAGTACTTTTTAAAACCTTATTTTATATAAAAATATTTATGTATATTCATATCCTGAATAGACTTATTTCTGCTATGGCCTGTATCTCTCTGCTGTGTCTATCTTGTTTATTTAAACCTGAGTTCCCAGGGATAGAATGGGGGTATTTTAGAGCACTTAAGAGAATGTTGTTGATTTTCATCAGCATTATTATATAATTATATATTAGACTAGAAACTAATATATAAAAATTATAATCTATTAAATAAATTATTTATATTAGGGTAATATTAAAAATGCTACTACTTGAGGTTGGACAGGGCTTTTTTAAGCAACCTGGTCTAGTGGAAGGTCTCCCTGCCTGTGGCAGTGTGGTTTGAACTGGATGACCTTTCAGGTCCCTTCCAACCTAAACCACTCTGTGAGTCTATGATTACCCTGATCACAGGTATGAAGGTGGTAGAGCAAATACTTATTGCTAAATATAACCATGTTTCACTGTACACATCTAAACCAATAAATTAAATTAAAAAAAAAAACAAAAAAAACAAAAAACCAAAAACAAACAAAAGAAAAAACAAAACAACCAACCAACTTTTTCCTTTCTTGGCCACAAAAGCTTTTAGGAACCATTTGATTTTTCACTGACTAAAAATTAATGATATGATTCCATCAGCAAATACCACAACTACGAGTATTCCTTGGTGTCATGTTTGTCCTGTTTCCAGCTACCTTTCCTAACATTGTGACAACCAGATGACTTATTTCAAATGGAAGCACTTGCCTTTAATCCTCCACCTCCTCTTGTTGGACCTTCCAGTGGCACAAAAACACCCTTTGCCATGAATATTATCAATCCATCATAAGATCAGCCAGGTAGAAACAGGAGTTGTCCGGCTGCTGTCCCTGTGCCGCTATGCAAAACCAGTTGTTTGGTGAGTTACTTTGAACAGTGAGAAAGAATTCCACACTGCCATGAAGATTACAGGTAGTTCAGGAAGAGAATGGGGAATCAGACTTACCACCAAGAGAAGCTGCTACTGGAGAAAGTAATGCAAAATAGCACTTCAGCAAGAGAGAGCTCGTGGTCCTGGAAAGGAATCTCCAAACCACAACTTCAGTACTATGACTCAGTATTAGCAGGCAGTATGAAAGATAGAATAAACAAGAGAAAGCATGAGCTGACAAAGACAGCAGCAGCATCTATGGAGACTATGATAAATAACATGTATAACTGTGCATAATACCACTGACAAATTTATTAATCTGGTCCAAGAAAGCTACATTTCAGAAAGGTAGGAAAATACTCTGAAAGGCCTCAGTGTATTCACATTCTGCAGTGCAATCCAAGACTAAATTTTTGCATTTTAAACTTAGTATTTTAAGAGCTGGAAAGGCTGCAATTTAGAGAGATCTCCCACACTATTCCCTTTTACAAAACTTTCAGTAAGAGCACGTTTTACATACAAAATATAAACTCTCGCAAGTGTATTTAGCTATAATTATCAATGGGATTCCAGGGGAATGTTACCTGTTATCAGAATAACCCTCTTCAATAGAGGGATGCTTCCCTACACTATTATTTCTGAAGTAAAACATGTTAAACATTAAATTCAAATGTCAAGTTGGCTCAGCCTGAGCCAAATGCTAGCTGTAAGTAGTGTACAGCTGTTGTGCTATGTCAATACACGCTAAAAGCTTCCATCTCACTGGTTTTGTGTCTATGTGGAAGCCACCCAGTTTTGATGACACAGACAGCATACAGTAAAGCTTGTATAGTTACTAATGAACACCAAAAGAACACTTAGGATCTTCATTAAATCCACAAGAATAGGAAATCCAGAGAAGAATCCCTCAACTGAGGCCATGGGACAAGGTACTTCAAGACACAAGGTACAATAAATACCATACTCTTGCAAAATACAACTGGTAAAGATAAAGTTCCAAAGAGAAGGAGAAGGAGAAAAAACAAACGCCATTTGCCTGGTGAGATGCTCAAGATAAGAAAAGTTAATTAACAGTGTCTGTGAGGGGCAACACAAGTGTCCCCCAGAGAAGCTTCCCCAGGGAGACTGCTGTGCCAGGCAGAAGCTCTGGACTCAAGTGACTTCAGCACTGGCATTTGATGAAGCCAGCTGCTGCTGCCTGACCATATTCCTCATCTTTGGATCAGACAGCTCCAAATCCAGCCTGGAATTTATGGATAAACCTCCAAGGATATCAACTTCGTTGTCAATCAGTTTGCGTTTACTGACAAGTGGATCAGACATTCTCAGGAGACAAGCAACAAACGCTCAAGGGATCTGAGGCACCACAGCTGCCAAGGATATACTTGTGACCAATTTGAGATATACTTCCCAAAATACAAATGCAACTTCTAGAAAACACTGCCATTTTATAAAGTAACAGACCCTTAAAATATTTTTACCATCGAAACATTACACACAGTAACCACTATTTATATTTCAATATGTCAGCCTTAAATATTTACTTTTCCACTCATGTAGTTTACATTATATGCCAACAGAACACTTGCTTGCATCATTTAAAGAGCTTATAGAAATTAAAACTCCCTGAGCTGTAAGTAAAAGTGCTATAAAATAATTCAAATTAATGATGAGGGGAAAAAAACCTTTGGTACTTTCTATCCAGAATTTAATTTAATGCAAAGACAGATGATTTTTGCAAATAAATACTTTGTTTGATAGATTCCTCCTGATAAAATAGAAGATTTTTTTTTTTTAAAGCAGCAAACTGTTTTGAACTTTAAACCTCTATCTAGGCGTTTACATGATGCCCATTCATCAGTCAGCGGCACTACATCATTCCCCTGCCCTATGGGTTCTGAAAAGCCAACGATTCTAGTTAAGAGTAAGTAAATATTTATACTTGGTGCTGTACATCCCAAGGCACTATCAGCAGTTATTGCACATTTTTCCCAGAAAGCAAAGGGCTGGGCAGCTGTATTTTGACAAGAAATGTTGTTTCCTTTTATGGCCCACAGAGTCGGTGGCTGTGGTCTGAGCACAAGAAAGGCAGTGAGTACCCTGTGCTTCATCCATCCTACGGCACTGTTATCCTCGGGCAAGCTGCTCTTCCCATCGTCATCCTTATTCTTCTCTTCCTAGTACTCACTTTGTAGCGCAAAAGAGATGCTCCAGATAGGACATTGTATTATTTACTTTCTGGTTTGCTCTATTATAACTCCCATATATCCAGAGTTAAAATAAACTACTTGATTGAAAAAGGTTTATGGGTGCTTCTTAGCCCATCACAGATGGGCTCCTTTCCCGAAAAGGAGCCAATGAGGGGCTTGTCTACTCTGTCATTTACATATTTTAATTTTCATATTATTAAAACAGCTAAAACAGGTTTTGAAGAATGAAAGGCCTGGAGATTCCTTGCCAATTCAGCTACACTGAGGTTGCACAATGTTCCAGCTCACAGCCCATATAAAATTAAAAAGGATGACTATAAGCCTTTCCAATCAAGTTTTTGGCTGTTTCTTTGGGAATTCTGTCCTGATGGACACATGAACTAGAGAGCTGCAAAGAAGAAAATGAGAGCAGAGGAAGTGGGAAACAAGTGCAGTGGATCAGCTGCAGACCAACAAGGAACACTTGTCCATCAGCAAATCTGCTGTGCCAGATTCCAACCAGCTACTCCCCGGCTACTTACTCCTATTACTTCATTTACTCCTTTTCCTTCTGCTTTTCACTCCTTCAGTTGTACCAAGCACTGAATCAGCACTTTCTTGTGGCTTCAATCTCAGAGTGGAAACCTGGAAGGAAGGACTGGAAGGAAGAGAAGGTGCATGGGGAAAAGTAAGAAGCTGGAGGCAGGGAAGGAAAACATTTCTAAGATTTTACTAAAGAAGGCAAAACAAATTTTCCAAATAGCAACTGGAAATTCAACAATTCTAATCTACATGAAGGGGAGAAGGCCAAGAAACCACACAGCCACATGGACACTGTCTGCACCCCTTTACAAACATTAAAGTCTCATTACTTCCCCTACTTAAAACAACTTATTCACTTCAGCCTCTTTCCTAAACCAAAGCAAAAAATCATATTTTGTATGAAGGCAAACTCCAAACAGCACTTAAAAAAACTTAACAAAAACTTGCTTTACTTAATTAACTAACTAAACTAACTTAACAAAAACTGCACTAGCAGAGAAGAACCAGCCTCTTAAAATGCATGCAACAGAGCTCAAGCAAGCAGCAGGGATTTGTAGGGATGTAGCTTAGCTGGTTAGTTACTTGCACAAGCTTATGGACATTGGAAAATTGCAGACTGCTGACAGGAAACACACAACCTCCTGTAATGGAAAATCCTGCAGAGAAACACCCCATGGCCACTGCAGCTGCTGGGCTGCAGCCTGGTAAGCATGATCTTGTCCTCCACCAAAAAACATCCAGCTCCAGCAACCCTGAAAAATCTGCGTTTGGCAGCTGGGTGGAGCAATAGAAAAAAGCCTGTCCCCTTTCCATCAAAAAGCCAGATTGAGATTACTGGACTAAAACTCAGGTCTATCCCAATTGCATCAACCCGGCACAAGTGGGACACTGGAGAAAGAGGCCATCAGTTCTTCCTGGTTTTTCTTGGGAACACGCTGTATCTTACCAAGTAAAGGCTTCAGATTGCTCAACACACTTCCTAGTAAAGCATCCCCAGTGGGACAAGCAAAATAGACTTATACCTCGCTTAATTCCCCAATCTGAGTTTAAAACTTGGTTCGTACAACCTGTAGATGGATAGATCAAAATGAATCAGAAACCAGCTCCCACTCCAATTTCAGATTGCAAATAAAATTCCAGGTATAGCCTAAACAAGTTCAGGACTTATAAAAGTTCAATGTTGTAGAAAACACTTAAATTGTAAGTAGGTTACAATGGTAAATATAAATAATTAGATCTGGCACTGTTACATCAGACTTGAATAAAACCTAATAAATGACTCAAGTTTCAAACTCAAATTATCAAGGAAACTGGATACAGTCATACACTGGCAGCCCTTCTGTGCTAAACCCAGTCCTGTACATTATAACAAGAAAATTAAAGAGAAAAAGATTAATAAGTCAGATGCAATGAAATCCTTAGCTGAGAGCCCTGGTATACATTGATTAATATAAACAACAATCCCCTAAAACTTCTCGAGACCATGAAATATACAGTACATTAAGGCAACAGCTTTTCTGATTGTGAAAATAAAAGGAATTGATTAAAATAACACCAAGCAAAAAACAACCACCAAAAAAACCCAACCAAAGCACCATACAACCCAAACTGGGGGAGGGGGAGGGAGACAGTCTCAAGTTTTAGGTACCTAAAAACAGCCCTTGAAGCAATCCTGCCCTAAGGATATTTTGATCTTAGTCACATGTTTTTTCTAAGGTATTTTTATTTAGTCTCCAAGTAGATAACTGCAAGGAGAGAACTGCTAACACAGTATAAAACTAATGATGTCTGCCCTCATAGCCAAGGGAGGCACTACGTCTGAAATACTACCAATAAAACCACTGGGCTCACTGGCCTTGGAGAACATTCTCTCTCACACACATACTGTTCCCATCACTTGCCAACTTTGTCTCAATCAAAAAATAAAGTTTATTTTCTTAATCTTTGCTACAAGTACTTTGAGACTTACCTGCTTATCAATAAGCAAGCCTATACAATTGTATTAGTAGATAAGAAAAAAAAATCAGAAGAGACAATATTTGAGAATGTTTCATGATACATGTGTGCTCTTGTTTACACAAAGCCAAAGAGAAAAAGGATCTTTTATTATTCATGACTCTTATTTTCTCCCAAATCACCTATTTTTTCATTTTCATCTCACTTTTTGCAATGTAAATTTAGAAAATACACAGAAAGAACAACAACCTTTCCAGATAGTTACATCTGGTTTGCTTTTTGCAAGTTCAGGCAGCTTGAGTGAAGCTTCCAGTTAAATAGACCTGGAAATGTTACAGCAAGGCTCATAGACCAGAGCAGAACAAATTCCAACAAATACATTTGTAATCACAAAAGCTTATCATACAAGCGTACCCACAACACAAACACCTTCAGAACATGGATCACTGGTGCTGCAAACCGAGGCCTGGCTAACTGAAGTGGAATTGGATGTGGCTGGCCAAGGCAAACAAAGATAAGCACAGAAGACATAACAGCCAGATTTGCTCACGCACAGGCAACACAGACCTGGCACATTTACCTGCAGGGACAACGGCAGCCTCTGTAGTGGAGGCACCACTTTACCAACAGCTAGAACATAAAGAGACATACAGTTTCCACCTTGGCATTTTATATGGTTTGCGATGTATTTTTTCAGTACTGAACTAACAGAATCAATGCATTTATTTATACATCTACTACATATGTGTGTGTATAAAGATAAAAATTACTATTGCTGCATGTTTTATTTATACCCAATAGGAAATACTTTGGTAATGAGAAGCAGAGGCTGATTAAGTGTTAAAAAAAGGAACACCAACCCTGTGAAGCACCTTCAGCAGCTCTCATTAGGACGTATGGCAAGTGCTCTCTCCAACACATTATCATTCCAGAAATGTTGTTATCTGTCCAACACCACGTTATTATTCTAGAAATGGGTACCACGATATCAACACACATCTGGGTCAACATCTTAAAACCTGTGTGGGCAAACCCACACCTGTGCACACCCCGGGGAACACACTACAGGGCTGGGCTATAGAGACAGCTGGGATCTAAACTTGAAGGAAGGAAAGACATAGCTTTAGCAGAACATTATTACTCCACATAGCTTCTGATGAGAGCAAAGATCATCTGTATCCACTTCAAGCAGACAAATTCTCCTTTATTCTGCATCCTGGACAAGTCAGATAGTTCACAACACAGAAATAACCCCAAACCACAATGTACCCCCCAGTAAATCAGCAACAGTCCTATGCCAAATAATTCAAAAAGAGGATCAAAATTCTTTTAATGCCATCTTGCTGGAATACTGCATCTTTATTTACAGCAGCACAGCTAAGCTGTTACAGCAGCAATACATCACTATTCACAGCTCCCTAATACTTTGTAGAAGGTGATAAGTTATCTTCACAGAAGTAATAAATGATGGGGCTGAAGGGACTGCTGACCAGTCTAGACACTCACCTGCCCCAAGGCCAGACAGCCAAAGCAGTCCCTACAGATAGTTCCTTAACTTCTGCTTAAGCTGTCGCTGTTTCCTAATAAGCCTAGTACAGGGCTTCTTGCTTTGTTTTCCTTCCTCTCCGTGGGCAGCCTTCACCATGTCTGAAGACTGTGGCTTATCTCTCCCATCCAGCTTTTTATTCCAGACTAAACCAACTGCCATCCCTTTGCTCTCTTCTAGACACGTGACTATCTCGGTTGCTCTCTTATGGACTGTCTTGGTTTTTCCATTACTGAAACAAAACTTGTGAGATTTAAGGACTAAACAAGAAACACCCCACTTGAAGCAATTGAGGTTAGTTTTCCACAGATTTCAACTTCTTGCAATCTCTTCCCTCACCCCGTCCTCCAACAGCCCTTTGATTTCCACTTCTCTACTGCCTCCCAGCTTTTCCAAATACCATCACAAAATTCCTCTCTAATTTACTTCTCAGAAGATACAATCTAATGGATAATTAAGAATACAAAAGAAAATGTAGGAATAACTCTTTTCCCTTAACAGCTTCTATTCCATTAAAATATTTTGCTGCTATAATGCCTACAGGGCTTATCTACAGTTGCAAGAGAAGAAAGAAAATAAACATTGAAAATTTATCTAAATTAGCCACAATATTTTGAGCAAAGCTACCATGGCTCTATCAGACCTTGGAAACCTGCACAAAAATACATGAGATATTGCTCAAAAATAAGGTTTGCTTTTCAGTTTTATGGCTAGAAACCATAATAATACCAGTATCTGTAAATCCTACCTTTCCTATTTCACAACATACTTCACATCAGCAAATTGCATTGGAAATACGATTCCAACTCCCACCACAAAGTCCACCACAACCTCCAGTTTTTTATGCCTTTTGAATTATTGGTAAACAAACATTAAAAAACATTAAATAAAAAGGGGGAACAAACTACAGTATTAACATATGATCAATTGCATTAAACTGTAAATAAAAGTACAGGGTAATTCTTAAGGGGGGGACAGACGTACTGCTAAGTTTGTTTATAAAGGAGTTTGGGTCTCTTCCAAGTTTCACGTTCCAGCCTGAAAATAACTTCTTAAAACAGCTGTCAGTTTTTTTTTGGGGGGGAGGGAGAATGATCTACCAGCAAGCACGACCTTTCTTTAGAAGTGCACAAGTTATCAGGGGTAGCAGACTGTGCTTCACTGACACAATTCAACTACGATGCGGCCCCTAAAATCTGAAGTCAATGTGAAAAAGCATCCAAAAAGAAAAACTAATGTCCACAGACAGACCCCAGCACCAGAACTCATGAAACAGGGAAGCACCATAATCTCCATGCTCAGTCTACCATGGGAACTAATCATCTCCCACTGGATCAAAAATCGGCCATTAATCCTGCTTTCACTTCAAGCTCTTTTAAAACATATATTTTCCCCAACTAACTTCTTACTTAAGTAGATTTATTATTTTGATTTAAAATAAAAATATGCAATGTATTTTAAAATGCAGTAATTAAAGCTCCAAATCTCACAATAAGCTATTTTAAAGGTAAACATGAAGGAACTCAACAACCTACTGACTCTGCTGTAAAATTCACATTAGTGTTTAACTTTCAGATCGTCATGTAGTATATAAACTTGGTGTCTCTGCTGTCCTGGCTGGTAAGACTGCAAGTAAAAGTAAGTCCTTTCTTTCATACAATGTATATTGATAGTTCAAAACCTCCAATTTCTCCACACATGGAGACACATTCACAACAGAAGTAGTATTCGCATAAACAACCATGCTAAGTAGTCTCTACATTCAAAACAGACAAATATTGTCTGAATACATTTCCTGAATCAATCTCTTCTACATATGGGAAAAGTAGAGGTTCCTCCGTGGTTTAAAAGTCTTGGAATTTACTTTGAGGAGACCAACAAAAACCACCGTGGATATACTGTTGCTCTTTCCATCTCCAACGCCCAAAAAGCTAAATTCTGCCCCAGATGCTAGGCAGCATCAGAAAACTTTAGCCCCTTAAAGAATCACTTCCTTCCTCCCAAATAAGTGTCACGCAAAACTCTGCTCTCTTCTAGAGCTACCATAACATCGCAGTAAAAGATAATACATCATCTGTTTTGTATTAAAGAAAACGTACTGAAAAATACAGCTCCTGACAAGTTTTCCTCTCCAGGTCATGAGGTGCAACACCCAGCTCCAACCAGCAGCACAGGAACTGGAACCGAACCAAAAGATGCAGACAAGCAACTGGGGAACATCTCTAATAAGTCCTGCCCAAACACAGAGAAGCAAAACAGACACCTGGCTGCAGGATGAGGACTTACTGAGGAGGTGAAGCCAACGTTCCTTCTTACAGATACTGCACCTGCCTGTACCAAAGAAAGGATTTCAAATGCTGCTGGACTGAACCTGTGATTCTTCATCCTGGTTTTGAAACAACAAAGTCCATAGTCCCCCTCTCTCTTCTCGTTCTCATGTCTCATTGCAGATTTATCTTTTTAAGACCTCAAATTATTTTACTAATTATTTATATAGCCATATTGAAAAGGGAAAGTACAATTCTTCCCTCTATTCTATTACTTCAACATGGGGAGAAACATGCTATAGGTAGAAAATGTGGGACTGTGATGGGATGTGAGAAAATATTCCCACCTCAGCACAAAAAGAGTATCTGCAGGCAAACGGTCCAAGAATTATTAAGCAATACATCCTGTGTCCCATGGAACAATAATACTAATTTTAACTACTCACTATTTAGTCCCCATTTAACTCTGGGTTTCTGGACAGCCCTTAAATACAGCATTTTGAGAATCACTGTCAACAAAGCATTAGCACAGCTTCTCATCAGTAAATGAGCTCATTGCCCTACCTCAGCATACAACAGCACTTTGCACCGCTCATCCTACCACAAACATTTTAGAAGAACATATGTATGACTGCTGGGGGTTAAAACCTGGGTTTAAGAATCACACAGTCAAACATCCAGTAAAAATCTCAGTGACAAGAAGTCAGCGCTTCATCGTCACATTTTCAGGATGTGACTGGTAAGCTTCATATAAAAAAAAACCAAACCCTTACATTAGCAATAGTTAAACTTCACACAACAGGAAACTGAAGTAAACTATTCCAGAAGCTTGATTAGAGCAAGCAGGAACACTACAAAACACAAACACCAGGACACCTGACACAGCTGGAACTGGAGTTCGGTTAAGGATGACTTGCCTCCTCTGGCAGATGATTGAACAGGCACATCAGAAAAATAATATATTCAGTCAAATGCCTAGATAAGGGATTTTCAGGAATGGGCTACACAGCTACAGATGAGTTTCTTCATTAAGAAATTAAAGTTGAGATTATAGATCTAACTTTTCAAACCAAGCACTTGGCTCACTCTTACTGTACAGTATCCAGGTACAAGTACCATACATTTAATCCACACTAGTTATTCAAATACCCAGTGATCTTTCCAGCTTGTGTACTGTGCCTGTGTGGTCGATTTTTATCCCCTGACAAGGTAAAGGAAAGAGTAAATATTAGAGAGTAAAATTTCATCCTCCATCTGTTATGGTTCAACTATATATTAGTACAAAACTATCCAAGCATATATAAATGAAGACATTAATTTTAGGCTTTCTTGAAAGAAAGGGGGTCTTCTTCAATTTACAAGACATGGTAAAGTCACATCAGGCAAAAAAGAAAGCTAACTATGCTCAAAAAAGGAAAACTATTTTTTTGTTCCACGAGGTTCTAACAGAGCCATTACCAACTCAAGCGTAGAGATAGGATCCTTGCTGGTTTTGCTAGATTACAGCCCACCACTGAACTGAAGCTGCCACCCCTTCTTTCCCTGCTTCCATCACACACCTCCCCTCTGCCACACAGAGTAGGACAGCACATCTGGAAGGAGTTACCAGCAGTACTGGCTCACTGCTTTCTGCCTGCGCTTTGAGAGTGCACCCCCCTTGCTCCACATTAACTGAGCAGGCAAGGTAGCAGGCGGCTTCTTAATTAACTCAATACCACTTCTTGTCTGAGAAGTGCCTTGTTCAATAAAGATCAAAGGATGAAACCCTTCAATGGCCACCTAATATCAGCTACACTTCACTGGCTAATTTTCCTTATCTTCTAATAGTCATTGCAGTGGAGTTGTAATTTTACATATGCATTGAAAGGGCAAGAAAACCCCTTATAAACACTCCAGGCCATCCTTCTGATCCCAAAGACTACATTTACAGCTGCAACTCTTGTACTTTATGTTAATTTTACAGTGAATCACCTAAATACAGCAGCAAGGTCTTTCAGTGCACCATTTTGCTTCACTTGTATTTGTGAAAGTCATTTGCTATGTTTAAACTTGTCTTATTTAGATAAACTATAGACATACCTAACATACATTAAAAGCAGCTCCTGAACTGAGTATTATGTCTTTCCCACACAAACTGTTGTGCCACTGTGATGTCCCAAAGGTCACACTTAACACACACACACAAAATCACATTATTTCCATAAACTGATAATCCTGCTATTAAAACCAACTTGCTCTTCTTTGAAATAAACCAATCATAACTGTGAACTTTAAAAAAGTGCCATCTGAATTAGGGGGATTTAGTGTTTAAAAAGCTGCACCAAGCATTGCTGGGGCATGGTCCAACTCCTGTACTTACTAAGTAGTGCAGGAATTAGCAAATCTTTTGCTCCAAACGGGTTAGACAAATAAAGCACTGTCAGCACAATCCAGCTCCATTACAGCAGCAGAACAACTCACACAAATTTATGACTGTATCAGCTGCACACTTGTCCATGGTTCGTATTAGGCTCATACAAGTCAAATCATAATCTAAGTCCCAAAATAAATAAGTAATACAGTTTCTTTAAATGTTTATCAAATACACCACTTCCAAGAAGCGCTGGTAAGTGCAAAAGCCTAGCAGGCAAATATCCTAACTTAGAAAAAAAAGTCTTTATTTAAATTTTTAGACAATTTCCAACTTTGTCACCTCCTGAAATCTTGGAAAGAATTAAATGCTTAACAGATGTACCATATTTTAAATATAGCCACATCATGCACACATTTTTTTATAACACTTAGAAAACACTGTGCCTGAGCAAAAATCTCTTCCGTATGGTCTGATTTGCTTTCATACCCGATTATGGACACAGAATCATTACCAACTCCTGAAGAGCAAACAGTCATCACCAAACTGTCTCTCCAAGCAGGGGCAAAAACCAAAGCACACCAGTGTCCAAGTGCTGCATCAGGGCTCAGACCACCTTCCCCTCAGTAGCCTTTGCACGTTAAAAAAAATGGCATCCTTTATCTCCTGTTCAGAGACCTGATCACTGAGTTTCAGTATTTGAAGGGTGGCTACAAAGAAGACAGAAGCTCCTTTTTACAAGGAGTCATACGGAAAAGACAAGGGGTGACGGGCACAAGAATCTCCTGGGGAGAGTCTGACTGGACACGAGAGGAAAATTTTTCCAAATGAGAACAATCAGCCACTGGAATAATCTCCCCAGGGAAGAGGTGCACTCCCCAGTGTTGGACACTTTTTTAAGATTCAGCTGGACAAGATGCTGGGACATATAGTCTAGGTCATGCCTAGAACAGTTGGACCAGATGACCCTTGAGATCCCTTCCAATCTGGTATTCTGTGATTCTAGGATTCCTTTTTTCCCATCCCCTGCATCAGACAAAGCAAGAGGTCTCAGGCTCAGTCCCCATAAGTACACAGATCACACTCAAACGCACCTCCACTACAGCAGCAATGACCTTTCCTTTCCAGAGCTGGTCTTCTACAAGTGGTGCTGGGGAAATCCTTGCCACACTGAAGCAATCACAGCTAAAGACAAGCGCACCCTGAAAGCCTCTCCTAGGTGTGGCTCCCACCTTCTATTATCAACAGGGAGTTTTTACAATGCTCCCTATTAAATATAGATAGCTCAGCAAAACTTCTCTTAGGAATGCCACCCATTTGATTAATATCTAGCCATTTGTGCTACAAGAATTAAGCATAGTTTCCAAGCTGATTAAATTAAAACATCTGATTATTAAGAAATAACAGACTACAAATGCAATTTGGAGTATTTACACATAAGAAACACCCTAAGGATATATTTACTGAAATGCTCTATATACACATATACATGTATGTAAAAAAAGCAAATAAATCAAAACTTTATGTAATTAAGACTTTTTGGACTTATTTGGGGAAAACTATTGTATCATACAAAATTAAAACACCTGACACAGGCAAGAAAACATGACTTCAGTGATGCCTCACACTCCTTTTGTTTAGCTCTGTACCCACAGCAAATTCCAGAAGCAGGAATGTTTCATAACCAAAGACCTATATGTTATTTTAACATCCTCAACAGAAAAATTCGGGTACTGATCATTATGGATTCCAAAACCTCAGGTGAGGCATGGGGTGTGTGTTTCTCTTAAATGATTTATTGGGATTATGAAACAACTTATAATGAATTTTCTCATCCTCACGTGGTATTTTTAAGAACACTTTCTGCTTCTAGTTGATGTCACATTGCCAAGCAGCAAGTAAAACATTAAATATTATTTATGTTGTCTCATTAGTAACTTATATGTACTTATGAATCTCTTACATAACCCGTATCTTAGTAGCAAGGTCAGTCCCAAACAGGGAGTCAGAGCAAAACAAGTAAAATCCTTTTCATTTCCCACATATTGTTATCAAATAACAGCCAAGTTTTCAAAACTAGAAATAGATGCGAGAGGTTACAAAAGCCTTGGATCAAAGTCTGATTGTCTGCTGGTGTAGTTTCACTGTGGGCATGTGCGACTGCAGTCTCCATTGCTCGTTTGGAAGCCTGCAGCCATTTCTCCTCTTCGCGCCGTCCAAATGCTGACCTCCTGGAAACACCAGCAGCTCTTACCAAGCATCACGCTGTCTAAACAAAGGAAATTTGGAGCTAATGTTGTACCTGGGCTCTTTACAAATAACGCCCTTACAGG
Organism: Ara ararauna; assembly: GCA_028858755.1. Taxonomy (NCBI): domain Eukaryota; kingdom Metazoa; phylum Chordata; class Aves; order Psittaciformes; family Psittacidae; genus Ara; species Ara ararauna. Next base: position 11,706,981 of record CM054380.1, on the reverse strand, counting down.
AACATTTCCTCACTACATCCTGTCTTTAACACCGGTCCTGTCAGGCCCTGAGCATTTCCAACAGATTTATCTGCTGTACGCTCGTCCAAGTTGGTGAGAGGTTAAAGACTCTTAGTACCTTACAGGACAGACTTCACATGTCCATTAAACACGAGTTAAAGAATGCAAGAATTTGATTCCAAGAACTACTGGGCACAGCTATGCAAAAGCTTCCCAGGGAGGCCTTTTGAAAATAGCATACCCTGAAAAGAATAAAAAAAATTCACTTCTCTTCCATGTGTTAAGCGGATGCATCTACATCAAACATCAAAACTGCACATTAAAGAAAGAAAAATATCCCATTTCTGACCCAAGCATCCTTGTTTATCTAAGGAATGTAAAGAACTAAGCATTTAATATCAGAAGCAGAAGTTTTCCTACCTTTCCTGTAGGCTGAAATGACATTTCATAGCATGAAACATGAATTTTATTTCAATTATAGACTTGTGGGGTCGGGTTGGGTTTTTTGTCATTTTTTTCTTTATTATCCGTTAAGCACAGTCAACCAAACTATCACTATTTTGGCTCTTAAAACATACAAATGGCTGTTAATAGCATCGGTATTGCTTATCAATTAGCTCTGCTTTCCACTTTCTCCTCCTCCCTCTGTTTTAAAGAGTAAAGAGGAAACTTTCTACTAAGACCTATGAATTAACAAGACTGGAAGGAAACTAACTCCTTACACACTTCTAGACAGCTGGATTTAGATGCTTTTTGGCTCTTTCCACATAGCCCCTCTCCTACCCTTGCAATGGCAGGGCCCCTGGTTTAAGGAATCAAGTGGCCAGCAGAAACTCCTGGACTTCCAGCCCATGATGACATCCACACAAGTGGATCTGAGTGAACTTCAGCTGACAGCTGAAGGAAAAAAAATGCAAAAGGAAGCAAATTTCACTAGTAGATGATCAAGACACGATACAGACAGTAAAAGACATTTTGCATGTTTCTGCACATGGTAAGCAGCAGGCAGATGGATAGGTCCCAGTAGCAACAAGAGACTTTACTCCACCAGTTCCTCTGCCTGTGCCAGTTTTGGAGATTGTTAAGTAATGCTGGTTTATGGCAACATAATATGATTTATAAATTTATAAATAATAGCATGATTTCTAAATTTACCTTGAAAACAAGAGCTTTAGAAGTGCAACACAAGGAAGTGTTATCAGTGAAGTAAACACTTGCATTATAACCATTATTTATATGGTCTGCTAAGAATTCCCACATTAAGTTACTGTAGCAAATACAAGCCTAAAAAGTTTTCAGGCAATCGTAAGAGGTATTTTGAGTCCAAGGGATGCTAGCTGCAGAAATATATCTAAAACATTTTGTTCCTTCACAAAGTAACTTCAGAACCATGAAAAATATCTATCCCTAAAGCCATATATCTAGTATAGAACATATATCCATTGCTTTTGGTTAGAACATTTGGAGAAAAATAATGAGAGAAAATTCATTTGATGAGAAGACTTTGGCTTGGAAGGGCAGTGCAGATTTCTGGTACAGTCCACTGCTGACACATGCCTAGTAGGATAAGACAAACCAGCCACATCTGACAGTACCAGCGCCCAAACAGGACATTCAGGTAAAGAAGAATCTGTAACACTGTGGCGCAATCTCCACTCTATCCTTCTTTCCAACTGCCACTTTGTATTTTCACAAATTATTACTTGGGAGCAAACCCCTAGGCTTTCAAGACCTGCATGGCTTTGCTTAAATGGAGCTCCAACAGTCTCCTACAAACCTATGGAACAGCCATCACAGTAACGCAAACTTATATAACAGAACCTGTTAAAATGTGTTAATGAGACTACATTGACTAGCCGGCTTCTTTGCAATAGCAACTCCCACTGGAAGTTAAAAATTTAAAGGCTAGGATTCGTTTTCACCCCTCTTTCTTTTCAAAGGACAGAAATGAGACTGAAAATCATCTAAAAATAGCAGAGAATTTTCAAGTGTCAGCTGTAATGGAGAGAGGAATGGCAGTCTCTCCTTACAGAGCCAGGATGGATGGAGAGAGCTTCTGATTTGGGATCAAGAGAGAGATTGCTTGCACACAAACTGGAGACAGTAGAAAATAATTGTATTTACTAATTTTAGTAATATTCCAGGACAATCTACAGCAACTTGAAATCAAACAAAATTGTACTTTGTTTAAAAGTGGTGTATGTAAATTCTTATATCCTCTGCCTGCCAGAAGGAAAAGTACATATTGTGAAATAACTGCAAAAAGAGTGTTAAACAACCCATTCAAATCACGCATCCTCCTTGTGACAGAAGATGGATGTAAATTATGTGACTTTGTCTTTTCAATCAAACTTTTTTCCCCAAAAAGCCACCATGTCAAGGCTTTCATTTTAAGAAGTTCTTTTGCATTTAAATAGCCTCTCACCTATCTCTGAAGATTTACTGATGTAAACAAGAAGGAAGAAGAGCGCTCAGATTTGTTAGCTGTAGTGTACCTGTTTACGTCGCAGCACCTCTATTTTGGGAAGCGAAAGAGAGAAACATAAATGAAAGACTCCGCAGACGATGATCACAGAATGCAGCAGAAGCCATGGTGTCCCTCCAATATCACAGGACCTCATATTTCAATACTCATCTGTCCTAATTTCTAGAATGAAGCTCCACTCCTGTCATGCTCACTTCAACTCGTGTAGGATGTAAATGTCTTGAGGTCCACAGAAATTGTGACTTCACTTTACAATGCTTACACAGGGCTTAAACAGAGCTGCAACACTTTACAACCAGACTGTCAGTGCTGCCTTGATTTATTTGTTAATTAGTGTCAGGGCACACAATAAATTGAAACTGGAGCCCACACTGCTAAACAAAGAACATTGTCAGTCTCCATCCTGTACAAAGTGGAGAATCTTCCACAGATACTAACTACGCTTCTAAATTATTTTTCACTGTGTACTGTCTAATTAGCCCTGAAGTATGTTATTGAAATTCAAAGCCCCAAAAGCCAACATCGAAGTTTTCCTTAAATAATAAAAACGGCTTAGGTGTGAATACTTTTTAATTGAAATTTTTTCTACTTGGTCTTGCATAAATAAAACCAAGAGCAACACAACAAATCTTCCTCAAAATTTGGAGAATCTCTGGACTTTCTGCAGAGGTCACAGAAACCTACCTGGCAGTAAAGCTGATCAGCGCTAACGCACAAGTACATAGGTTTACTTTCAGGAAAAATTATGTCATCACATCATGTAAAATATTTGGAAAGCTCAATAATCACTAGGTTTCCCTACAAAGTTCTTTCTTTTGTTTATAGCTATGAAACTCCTTCACTGTGTGAAGACTTGACAAGAACGAGGTTGAGCAACTACAGTCACTATTTACCTCCTTTTCTTTTTGCTGTTACATGGTGAAATTACAGATCATGTCAAGATGTTAAATCAATGTTGAATTTACTTCTTCCTGGCAATATGTCTTCATGCAAATTACCTCTAATTATAATTCTTTATCTGTCACTGAGTATTTTTCATTTTTTGAATACAGGAGTGAAGTCAACCTGTGGATGGTATTTTATTTTCTGGCTCACACTTGAAAATAAGATCATGAACCACTACACCTCAGTAACAGTGTTAAGAGGTCAGATTATGTAAAATAGATAAACTGACTAGTCACTAATGTCTTCTGTCTCAGTCAGTACTCAGAGTTTTGTTTTGGGGGAAAGTGGAAATACACACACATGCTTACTTGGTTCTATCAACTGTTGCCTGACCCTCAGATTAGCATCAGAGCACATGAAATCCAGAATTACAATGTCTATCACAAATTAGTTCAATAAACATAAACAGAATGTATCTAAAGATTTATATTTATTGAACATGATGAAACTAGAGGTTGAAGAGGAAAACCTCACAACAGCTGGCAAGACACAAGACAAGCACCCTAACCTCCTGCACTCCCCCTAAAAACACACACTAGTCACAGACTAAAGCTGATCTCAGCCAAGACATAGAGCAAAACTGAATCTGTGCACAGTTCTCTGCAGAGCCATCCTGCTGGCACAAGCACAAGCCTCCTACATTTATACTACACCCAGCAGGCTGGGTTCAGAAAGCTAAGGAAAGCTTTCATCTTATCTTTCATCTACCTGTGAACTTCCAGAAGCACATAACAGCGACGGGCCCTCTCTGCACCGGTCTAGTAAAGACAGACAGATGGGGCAGGCAGGGAAGACCTCAGTGCTACCAGGGTGTAATTAGGTCTGCTCCTGACTGGCTGCAGAGAGGAAGAAGGGAAGAAAAAAATCAACCATCATAACCCTGCCTGTGACTTCTGTCTTTCAGGAACACCACACTGTATTCCCTGTAACCCAAACTTGAAGCAGCAGCAGAGTATCAAGTCATCAAGCAGAGCTGTATTTCATGGTCTGACTAGGGAAGACCACCGTATGGGTTACAGGCTGCCACCACATACAGAGTTGGGCTATTTATGGGGAAGCAATAGCCCTAACTCACATTAAAAGTTTTCAATATCAAGCAAAACGGTGACTTTGATTTGCTTGATTGAAAAAAAAAAATTTAATAAAAGGAAAGCAGATATTAAACACAACATGGAGCATAGTGAAAGACAACACAGTACCCTGCAGATCTTTGACAGGCTTTAGGAGGAACAGCCACCAGTTGCCCCGGATGAGCTGGTGGACTTCCATGCAGTAGGGGCTATGAAAGCTGGCCTTGCCTCTGAAGCCATTGACCACTTTGATAGAGGGCACAAGAGCCATGAACCTTTCTTCCATGATGAAACAAACAACAAAATCAGAGAGAAAAGCATGTCTGTATCTTCAAGGTCCTTGAACAGAAATTCAGCGATAAAGCAACTCCTTGAGGCAAACCAAACAAGGAGGCGTCTTCCTGCAGAAAGTTCGGCAATTATTTTAACAGGAATTTTAATAACAATGACTCTTCCTTGAGCACCAGCGTACATATAAATGCCTCAAATGAAATCATGGTTCCACTGTGCTATACTCTATAAACACAGATAAAGCCTTCTTGCCCCAACATGCTTACGAACTTTGAGCACTCAAAAAAAAAAAAAAAGATGCTGGTGACCCTGGTATTTCTGGAAGTGTTGCTGGCTGGCAAATAGCAATACTGTGACCTCCTAAGTAACAAGAAAGAGAAATGCAAACAACCAAGATGAACACAGCAAAACAAAAGTATTTCCATAAGCAGAACTTTTTAGATCCTGAGAAGAGATCTCTGACTCCAGAGCTCAGAGGGGATATGTTAACGTATTATGTATAATCTATTCTGTGACTCTCAGCATCTCCTAATCTTTAATAAGTTTACTTGCTAGGAAGCTCAACAAGAAAACAGAAAAAGAATTCTGTTGCAAAATTATTATAGAAGATAATACTGATGTCTAGGATTCTCTGTAGATATCAAAAAATTTTGCTCTCCTGCGCTCCCCTCGCATCCAAGGGGATCAAGTGCTGTGAAAAGAGATGGCCTAAGCAATCTTAAAACAGGCAAAACCACTGCAAGGTCGTCATGGGCTTGCTCTCTTTGTCAGTTTGTTTTAGACACCATCTACTTAATTCAAAAGTCAGAAACAGAAGGGGACATACCAGGGCCTCACTTCATGCAGTAAGGACCCAAGGAAGCAAAAGAGGAAGAAAAGGAAGAAATCCTAAGATTTCAGTGAACCACAAAACAGTGAGAGGGAAATTTAATTTTGCCTCATCTATTCCAAAAACCAAGGAGAGCAGCACTAGGACAACTCGGGGGACCTTTACATTAGTATGTCAGATGGAACAGGGAGCACGGTTCTGAAGCCATTTGCCCAATTCACTCCAATGCACCCTGCTTTGGTGCACACTGTAGAGCTGTGCCTGGATTCCTTCTGGGTGAGCTGAGCCAAAAGACTCGCTCCAGGAGGATGCCTGATGTGCTCCAACAATGGGGGTACTTTTGTGCAAAGATCCAGTCCAAAAGTAGTCTTAGGTAAAAACCCTGAAATGTGCATAATATGGGCACTGAGTCCTCAGCACCTTCCATTCTCCTCTATGAAGAGTTTACTTGATGATGGTGCCCTTAGCCTCAGAAGACACCTACAGCTACCATGGCAGCTCAGACAATTAAGAAATAATATACCAGACATACAACATAAAAAATAGGATGTCATTAAGATAGCAAAGGCTGAAAGAAGCTGAGAAGTGAAGTACCAGTAGGGAAACAAAACTTGTGCCTGTTATCTCCACAGCACTTTCATACTTGAAAAGAGTACAATGCATGACATAATTTAAAAAAACACAACAAACTTCCTCTTCTCTATCACTACTATCAATGAATTCTCAGGGAAAACAGGGAAGTAAAGCTTCCTAACAGCACCTCCCTTCACAAACCTGAGCAGGTGCTTGTCAGAGGACAATTAATTAAGAGGCCAAATCTCAGTTTACTCTATTAAATCTCAGAGCTGCTCTTTGACAAAACCCTCCCCTGCAGCAGGTTCTAGATGCCAGCCTGTGGCAATGCTGTTAGATTGCTTTAACCAGTGCCTTCTTTTTTCTTTCCTTCCCTGATGCTGTTTATCTATCAGCCAAGGAATCTGACTGTGGAACAAAGCACTGGGGAAACAGGAAAAAAATGGGCAACCCTGTAGCACCCATCAGGTGCCCCTGAGGGTCTGGGCATGGGAGGGAAAGGGACTATGTGTGCAACAGATAAGAGGCAGTCACAGCAGAGCTCTGCTTGGTTTACAAGCCCACACAGATGCTGATTTCTGTAACTATATAAGACATTGATAAGAAATGGAAGCTAATTACAGCTCCACAACAAAAGACAGAAAAGAAAGGGTGAAAAAAAAAAAAAAAACCAACCCAACCCATGTTCCTCGTTAAACTAATTCTTACCACATGCTCCAGTTGCTTTCATAGCTAGGTTTCAGGGTAAAAAGAGAGCATTAAAAGGTCAGCCCAACATACTTCATCTTATTCAGACTGCATTTCAGTTTGTTGTCTGCAGTGCCCTGGCTAAAGCTGGACCTGTGAAAGGCATTCAAAGCTGCAAAACCCAAACCCCTGTACTGATGAAAGATGGAAAACTATGCTCTCTCACAATAAATATGAACAAGGACAGAACAAAAGTCTCAGATAGACCATGGAAAAAAACCCACACTTGGCATGTGATAGGATTGCCCTACACAGTGCTCCTGTGATCTCCTAGAAAATATAAACAAATAAAATATTTAAGAGCAGTACCATCAGTCTCCACAAACAAGTTCATGCTGTTTTGTGATTAATGATATCGAGTGCAGTTATAAATCTAGCAAAAATACTTAATTTCATGTGTTGCTACAACACAGCCTTCATGCTGCAGCTGATTGTAAAGGTAGGTGGAAAAGGGAAATATCCCAGGCTTGTTTCTCTACAACCTATTACATTTATTTTCACCAGAACAGCAAGATTCACCTTAGGGTAAAGGAGAGATTCCATCGGATCCTTTTTTCTTAAAAGCACACCGTAATACATCAGCGTCAACAGTTTTCAAAAAAATTAACTGAATTTGTATTTTTAGAAGCTCAACAGAAAGCCAAAGCCCAGGGACACACATCTGCTTCAGTCCTATGGCTTCCAGCCACCAATGTCACTGTCGATATTTTTCCTCCCCATAAGCCTCTCATTTCAGCCCCACTGCCATATGCATGCAGACAGCCAGCTCACCAAAAATAAGTATTTGTGTCACATCAGAATAAGCACCTGCCACAGGCAAGCAGCCTGCCCTACCGCTTCCACACTGTTTTGCAATACTCCCCACTCTGTCCTTACTCACTGACCTTTCTACAACCATCCTGGCCTCGTTTTGTATTCATTGCAACAAACATCTCCTTCCCCCACCACAGCACTGTCCTGTGACTCCTTCAGTTTCTTCCACTCTGTTTTGCAGGATTACTTTATAAAAAAGGGGTGCATTTATAAAAGGGTTTGTGACATATTTCACTCTGATTTTGATTTGGCTGCTCCCAACCTTGGACTACAAGCACTGCAGAGAACCATAGCTCCGCCAGACAAAGGCACAGCACTGAAGAGACGTGGCTTTTACTAAAGAGACAATTAAACCCTCAGCATGAACAATCCTCCTGCACGCGCTTCTCAGAGCTGCTAGAAAGCAGTCAAGGGTTTCATTCCAGAATGAATACTCCACAGAAAAATGAAAATCAGACCCTTACACAAGCCATGAGGGGAACCAAAAGATCCTTCATTTTCTCTTCCAAAAGGCAAATTCATAGTTTCATCCCTAAATCCTTCGAGCTGCAATGAGAGCCTCTGCCAGCTCACTGAGCCACCTGAGTAACTTTTTCCAGCCCAGCTGCGAACTGTAACAACTTGCTGTATCAAACTGCCAAATCTACAGGGCTCATTTCTTTCTGTGAATCCAGCTGTCATGCTTCCCAAATGCCTTCACAGTCCCAACTCTCCCAATGCCAAAAAGAACTTTTCACAGATATACATAATTTTGCAAAACACATATGCTCTATGTATGGCACATGAAGCCAATTAACAAGTTTACTTACTGAATTAAAGGATGACACACAACAGTGAAACAAAAACCTCTTGCAGACAGCAAACACATTAACCTTCTCCTGCCTATGAGGCGATACTCTCATGAGGAACGCTAAGGAGCTTTAAAGTCTAAGTGGATTTTGAGTACCCCAGAAGATCTTTCATGCCTATCTCTGTGGCATCTTTTATTCCATAACTCCGATGGTGTTTGTGATCACCAGCACATGGAGTTAAATGTGAAATGTGTTCAATTTGCAAGTCAGCAAGCACAGATCATGCGCTAGGGAAAATATAATCTCTCATAAAATGAAACAAAAAGACTGAACATAAAATAAAAGCAGGTACCTTTTAACTGGTCGGCTACCACGCTCTGACCAACTCGTTCGATCACCTTTCCATCCTCCATTTCATAACGATCATCCAAGTATTTTGCAGTAGCTTCCGAAATATGGACTTTTCCAGCCACCCCGAGCTGCTCCATCAGATTGGCCAAATTGACATCATTGGACCACACATCGAACTTGAATCTCCTCATTCCCAAAATGCCACACAGGACTGTCCCAGTATGAACACCGACACGCATGTTCACCATTTCTTTTTTCTCCTGGCAAAACTGCTCAATGGCTTTAATCATTCCTAAACCCATCTCGATGCAGCAATAAGCGTGATCTGCCCGGGGCTCCGGGCAGCCAGCTACGCAGTAGTAACAGTCTCCCAAAGTGCTTATCTTCTCACATTTAGTGTCCTCACACAGACGGTCAAAACGTCCAAAGAGGTCATTCAGGAGCCCCACCAGAGCATGGGCAGATTTATTGGCACTCATTTTCGTGAAGCCAACAATATCTGCAAACAAAATGCTCACTTGCTCTATCTGCTGCATCTTAAAAGGACGGAATATGATGGGGGTTTTCTGTATGGAGGGCTTCTTCTTCCTGTTTTTGGGGCTTGAGGTGGAATGTCGTTTGATGGAGTTTTCACTTTCATCATCCCCTTGCTTCATTAAGTCATCGGCTATTATTCTTGGCATAACAGAATGAATCATCCTCTCTTTCAGGGCTTTTTCCACTTCCAAGTCTTTTCCATGCATGATGGACTGCCCCACTTTCAGGAATGTGCTTCTCGATCTGACTTCGGACATTATAAATAAATGGATACCGATGGCATGGATGCAGATGTGCAGGAAGGCTTTACTCAACAGCTCCCAGTAAATGGCACCAGCCCCGGGAGGTGTAAAACAGTTCTCATCACGGAAGTGATAACCAAAGGTCTCGAAGAGGACCGAGTATGACAGTCCCAGAAACAAGCTTAAATACAAGGGTAAGTGCATCACTGTGTAAAGCAACAAGAGCACTTCAATACACATAGAAAAACTGCCTACTTGAGAAAGACAAGTGTCTGTGGGATCTGCCGGGGGAGTCCGATTGGACATGTCACCACTTCCTGAGATAGGTTTCAGAGCCTGGAACTGCGGAGCGAGAGTCAAAGCAAAAACCAGGAGGGTGAGTATCAGCGAAGTCCATACGTAATGGCGGGCATAAGTCTTGGTGAAAGTGAATGCAAAAAATCCTACACATACCAAGAGGAAGCACAGAGCCGGCACCATGAAAACAATCTGTTTCTCTCTCATGTGTACGCCAAAGTAAATGCCCCAGAGAAGGCAGGCCACACCGATGTAGAAGAGGGCATAGCGAAACCTCCGCTGGGTCTGCGGGAAGCATCTCTCCATGCAAGCCTCCTCCAGGTTGTTGGAGTCGAACTTGGGGTTCCACCACTTGGAAGAGGCCCTCTCGAAGAGCTGAGGCAGCTTCTTCTGCCGGCGGAGGCCGGGTCCACTGCCGCCGCCTCTGCCGGCGCGGCGGGTGCCCCCTGACTCCCCGGAGCTGCAGCTGGAGGAGATGCTGTACTTGCAGTGCTTGGAAGAGGAGCAGCCCTGGTGCTGCTTGGGGTTGATTTTCACCGTCACGCTGTTGCTGTCCCCGCTGGAGTCGCAGCTCACCTCGGTGCTGTGGTGATGCAGCAGCTGCTGGTGCGGTGGGGAAGCCATGTTGTCAATTCCTCCTGAAGAGCCCGTTCAGGAGTTGGGTCTCTCGGGCTAGGGAAGCCACTGGGCTCCTTGCAAAGCCGCCTCTAGTCTCCTCCCGCCGGCACCGCCGCCTGAGCGCAGGGGCGGCCGGGCAGCGCCACGGCGTTCCGCCGCTCGCCGGGCTCGGCACACAGCGCGCTGGGGCGCGGGCAGCCCCACATATTCCCCCCGCCTCGCACGCCTCCGCCGGCCGGGCCGGGGCTGCCGCTCGCCGCTGGCCCCACTCCCGCAGCACCCTCCGAGGCGCTCAGTCCCGCAGGGGGGACGCCGGGCCCCCGCCGGGAGGGGACCGCTCCTCCATGTCGGCTGCAGCTGGCCGCGGCTTCCTCCCGCGCCCGCCGGGCAGCGCTCCCCTCACGACCGCCGCCAAGGGGCTGGCTCCCGCCGCACCGCCTCCTCCCGCGCCCGCCCAGCCGGGACGGCACCGACGACCGCCCCCCCGCGGCCCTCCCCGCCAACGGGGCCTGGGGCCCGCAGTTGCCCCACGCCTTCCTGCCGCCGAGGGCAGCGCCCGGGCGAGAGAGCGAGAGCCCCTGCGGCGCTCCTCAGCCCCCGGCGCGGGGTTCCGCCGCCTCCTCCTGGCCTGCCGCGGGGCTGCCCTATCACCCCCCCCGGCGGGTGGTGCCGCGCCGCCGCGGGGAGCTCCGTGCCCTGCCGGGGGCCGGCCCGCCCGCTGCGCGCCGCCGAAGGAGGGGAAGGACGGGGACGCGCTCAGGCGCGGGCCGCCACCATCTTCCTCACGGGGGGATTCCGGAGGGGGGCTACAGGCGCGCGCCCCCGCCGGCCAACGGGGCGCGGCGCCGCGGCGGGAGCGCGCCCCCCCTCCCCCCCCCCCCCCCCCCCCCCCCCCGGCTCTCTCTTTCTCTCCCTTCCCGCCCTCCCTCTTCCCGGCCTGAGGGGCGCGGGCGAGGAGCGGTCCCCGCAGCCCCCCGGGCGCACCCCTATCCCCGCAGCAGGGGGTGGTGCGCGTTATTCCTCCGTGAGGCAGCGACGCCCCTTCGCCGCGGGCGCGGAAGGGCTGACAGCGACGGGACGGTGCGGCGGCACCGGAGGCGGGGGCCTGGCGGGTCCCTCAGGGTCCGTCCGTCCCCCCGGGGCCGCCCTCTCTACCCTCAGGACGGGTCCCCTCCGCGAGTCCCCAACGGCCTCAGGGCCGTGTTTGTTCAGGGATGGCCGGGGAGCCGCCGTTGGCAGGGCTGACATTTGCCATGCGCAAACAACATGCACTTTAGCAAACAATTGAACCTTTCCGCATCCCCGTAGCCTGCTGGAAACTTGCTGGGTTATTTTTCTCCTCTTTCTTAGCTTGTTTATAACTGACGCTATCTCGCCTGCACCGCTCCCTCGATTTCGTTATCTCTTCCTACCAGATGGTCCGTATCTCTCCCTCCTTCACAGGGTTTCTCCCTGCGCTTGCTTCAGCTTCTTCCCACCCTCTTCCCAGCTCTCCATCCCTTACCCCTGCTCACAGGTGATGTTAACACCCAAACCCTCGGTCCCAACACCTTCTGCTCATCCTGCCCCCTCTCAGCCCCTGCTCTGGTTCTTGTCTAGTTTTGTCGTGCCGCAGCTTCTGCTTCCTTCAATCCTATTTGCTGTTTTCCAGGTGAGCCTTTTCCAGCTGGCTGCTTGCAAAGCACTCCAGCCACCTTTCCTTCAGCAGTGCTTCTTACCCAGCAGTGAGCCCCTTACCCTCAGAAGCCAACACCTTTTAGTAAAAGGCACTCTTCTCAGACAGTAATAGAAAATATATGGTCACACAGATACTGGAACTGAAATCTGCATTTTTCCCTATTTCCTTTGTAAAGATATTCCTTATTGTGCAATCATCATGCTGTAAAATGTAGCTTTATTATAATGATTTGGAGAACTTTGTGTTTCCTGACATACTCTCGTGGCCCCCAACATAAGGAGGACATGGACCTGCTGGAGCAAGTCCAGAGGAGGCCACAAAGATGCTCTGAGGGTGGAGCAGCCCTGCTATGGAGACAGGCTGAGAGGACTGGGCTTGTTCAGCCTGGAGAAGAGAAGGCTCCAGGGAGATCTTAGAGCAGCTTCCAGTGCCTAAAGAGGATAACAAGAAATATGGAGAGGGGCTTTTTACAAGGATCTGTAGTGGCAGGACAAAGAGGAGCGGCTTTAAACTGACAGAGAGGAGATTTAGATTAGACATAAGGAAGAAGTTCTTCCCTGTGAGGGTGCTGAGGCACTGGCACAGGTTGCCCAAAGAAACTGTGGCTGCCCCATCCCTGGCAGTGTTCAAGGCCAGGTTGGATGGGGCTTGGAGCAACCTGCTCTAGTGGAAGTTTTCCCTGCCCATGGCAGGAGGTTGGAGCTGGATGAGCTTTAAGGTCCCTTCCAATCCAAACCATTCCATGATTCTATGAAAAAAATCCATAAAAAACTGAAAAAATCAATAGCATATTGAAAAAATCAATAGCAATAATTGGTTTGGGTTTGCTATGACACAGCTGTCTCTTGAATTCCAACTAATGGCTTGGCTAATCAATATTTTATAGTAAGTTCTGCTTACCATGCTGCTCTTACATAAACACTGTTAGAAGAAAGAAATTGCTCAGCTGACAGAGCAGAAAGCATGGATGGCCTCCTCGGCTTGGCTATTAATTGATAAATTTACTAAGACTTCTTTGCAATCTTTTGATTGATTTGTTTAAATGTTCTTTAAGTTACATTTTTACTTTTAAAAAGATGATGAATTTATTTAATCTGGAGAATTAAATAAATGTGACAGCTTCCAAAGGTTCAAAGATAATGTAGGAATTGGGGAAGAAAAGGAAAAAAATGGGGTTTGCCTCTATGGCAAAGAGTTTAAGGTAAAACTACCTTTTTTAACAAAAAACTTGGATATGTAAACCTGTAAGGTTTATGCTGTGGTAGAGATGGGGTGATTTGAACTTTGAGATGTAAGAGGTACTGAAATTACAGCATTAATTCTTTTAGCATTGTTTTATGATAGTATTGAGTTATTATTTATGTTGTTGTTGTTATTGCTTACTATATCCTCACTCAGCTGCCAGCCTGGGTCAGCTGCATTACCTTAACCCCCCCCCCAGATAAGATAGAAACTGCAAAAAGCTAAAAGGGGGGGGCTGGGGGGAGAGGGAAACAGGGAATTTCTCAGTAAATCAGAATGTCATTGAAAAGAACACCAGGGTACATTTTCTTCCAGTTGAAGGTGTGAGTTTTCCCTCTGGTATCAACAAAGTCATGTTTTCATTTGGTTCTTTTGGTTCTGGGTTACTTAGGGTGCCTGGGTGGTATGTAAGTCAAACATCGTTTGCCCAGAGTGTAATAAAAGTTGAGGTCCTTCAAACTGGTATTTACTACCGAACCTTGCTTGGATAGACTTTAATTCAATTTTCACCTAAAATGCAGATGCAAGATTGTGGATCATACCTTCCTTCAGAATACAACTGTTGGGCAGTGGTTGGTGTGTGTACAACAGTAAGTAAGCACAGGGAGGAGGTGGTTCAGCTGCCTGCATGCTGCACTGACAATGAGCCTGCTCGTGTATTTTCCCTGTATGCACACAGATGAGAACAACACTTTGGGCATGGAAGGGCATATGTGCAGGAGACAGGACGAGCAGAAACAAAGCTCAGGCTGGGAAGCAAGAGAAGTGTGTCTTGTTCGCCTATGCTCAATAAAGCAGACTTTGTATGTTCTTAAAGTAAACAGAATCCCATCAAAGGTATTGACTACATCGCAAGTTTTAACTGGGTGACCCACATGATCCCACATTTTGTCTGGCGACTAGTCAGAGACTACTTTTGATCTCCACTGATGAAGTAGTCTTTTTCAGCTTTCATTTACTGGTTCAAAGGACAGTGAAATGGGTCTGAGGGAGACATCTGACTTGTTAATACCCTCCCTTAGCAAGCTTCAGATTGTGATGACGAGATTGTTCAGAATCCTTGCTCTCCCAAGGAAGCTCCCACTAGCTTTGTTACCTGTAGACTCCCATCCTGCTCCTCCTCTTGATCTTTTGGGTGAAAGAGTCCCTCTACACTAACCAGCCCAGCCATTTTCTGTCATTACCGAGTTCTGTGGAAACATACAGTGTGTATGCAGGAGAGAGAGCGCTCCTGTTAGCTCGGCACAGGCTGGGAAAGACCTAGTGCTGCCTCCTGAAAGACTGAAGTTTTAATTGACTGTTATATTCTGGGCATTTTTCTTTCACTTTGCTTTTATCACAAAGATTTTTCTCCATTGAATTCAAGAAGCAGGTTAAATACGTGTAAGTAGTAATCAAGAAATGCCTGTGATGTTTGTATTTATTTCAAGTATGAATAAAATCTGTCTTAGAGGGCAAGAAGTGGTCTGAAGTTGTGTCATTTACTTCCTGCCCTGCCTTCTGATTTGTTTTCATCAGGAGGAGTTTAACCCCACAGCATGTAAATACAATCAGTGTGTCCCTCTAAGGCAGCATCTGAGTGGGCAATGTTTGTAGCATCCTCTAAAGAAGATGCTTCCTCTTGGTCACATTCATGGCAAACTCCATTTGCAAATCTTGGTGGAGCAGGAACTACCATGCTGTATCAGTTTTGAGTCCCAGGTTCATTTTAGTATCTGGTGGGTCTGGGTTGTGCTGTTTTCCTGAAGAGAACTCTGACTAGCCATCCAAAATACTCTGTGACTGCTTTCCTTTCTCAGAGACTGAGTTAGAGGAAATACTTTGCAGTGCAATAGCTGAGCAAATGCATATCCTACTTGCACGTATCTTTTTGTGCCACTAAGAATACGTATTTATAGAGTTGAATTTACTTCCCTTCTAAGAGGTGAAGCTTTTGTCAGCTGTAATGATTAGCTTTTGTTTGACATTCATAATATTGTACTGCATGGCTTACCTGATGGAGCTGTGCAAAACTATTTACGGGGGTTCTGAAATGTGACAACCCACTTTTTTAGATTTCACAAGCCGCCTTCACAAGGTAGAAAAATATGGCATGGAAACTGTTGGCTGGAACAACAGCCTGTGGTAATGCTGGTGTAGCTGGGAGGAGGGATGCTCTTTAGAAGTCTGTGGCTTTTATTGTATGCTGTCAAAGGAAAACTTACAGATGTCATGGATGTTGATCCTGTCTGCCTCTGGAAACAGCATAAATATTGGAGAAAAATACATTAAAACCTGTTTAGTCCATCCACAGTCAGAAAGGCTCAAGGTAGACAGCCCAGAATGCCCTTCCCCACTTTCTTACCTTAATAAATAGCAGGATCTCCCTTTCTGACAAACTTCTGCATCCTTGCTCATACGCGCAGCATTCGTTATGAGCTTTGGTTTGAATCCTGGTAACCTCTAGGTGAGTGAACTCATGTTATTGATGTAAAACCAACAAATTCTGACTTCTGTTCACAGACTAACAGATAAACATTAGAAAATACTTTGAAGGATTGATACTCCTTCATGGCTTTTAAAATCAGAAAAGTGTCATAATGCTTATTTTGCCTTTCCATGAAAGAAGAGCACATGGATTATCTTTGACGTCCCTTTGAAACCACAGGAGCTGAGTAAGTGGTGCATTCTCCTCACTTCCTCAGGGCAGCCAGGTTGGTTTTGCGTTCTGTGTTTTCATCCTTCTGAAACTGCAGTTCAAATTATTCATATTACTGACACCATTTCATATCCCAGACGAGCAGATAAAATAAGCAGGTAAGCAGCAGACCTTTTTATGTGATTTGGACCTCAAGAGGGAGGACAAAACCTGAGCAGGAATCCTTGGCTCCTGTGGGATCAGGATTTTACTGTCAGTCTTTATGGCTGTCTCATTTGAGTGGCCTTTTACACTGAAAGCAATGCAGAGTCTACCACTTATTTGATGAAATGTCTGCCACCAGGAGGTGGCTTCACTCAAATATACGTTTTGGTGAGATGAAGACAAACTTGAAATTTATTGCTCATTCCATTCATAACCAGAAGTTCTCCTGGGCTTGCCAAGCTGCTGAATCAGCTCGGGTACCTCACCCTCGAGTCAGCAAAGCCTGAAATAGAAACTAGCACCCTTTCCAAAGAGAGGAAGCACCACTGTTGTCTGCAGATACAGCCGCATCTAACCTGCTCTGGTGACTATGAACACCCGGTGGAGGAACTTGCATGACACTCTTCTTTAAAAAGAAAAGAAGGGAAGGCAGGAAGGCATTTCCTTACTTGAAGTGTGAGCATTAATATTGCTTTGAAAGTCTGGGTGTGGAAGCACCAAGGAACAAACAGCAGGAGCACTGTACAAGTGGCAGTTGTTTATATCATCCAGCCCAGCACAAGCTCCCGGTACACCTACTTGCAGCTTCTCAGGATGTTGAAAATAGGAAGATGAGTGACAGACTACACCCAGGCAAAAGCAAAGTCTTAAGCCTTTAAGAAGTGATGGAAAGAAGATAGGGTAAAAGCTAAAAAACACTGACTGGAGATCACCTACATGGTGCTCATCCAGGATTCCCAAAGTAGAGTCGAGTAACTCTTGCTGCCATGCTGTAACTCTGCTCCATAGCACAGCATGAAATAGCAAAAAACACTGCAAGTGACCACTGGTTGCAGTAGGCTGGTGGGAAGTGACACTATCAAGTCATCAGCGGGACTTCCATGAGTAGGTAGAAGGCAGTGAAAAGGTGTGTAAAAATAGTCCCGATGTCATATAAATTAGGGAGGAGTTTCTGTGGCTCCAAGTCAGGCCAAGAAGTAGAAAGATAATCACAGTGTTAATTCACCCATTCTCCACTGCTCGAGTTGCTCAGCTTTTTATCTTGCAGATGTAGCACCAGTAATTTTTAGCATCCCACAAAACGACACCCGTTAAAAATAAAGTCTCAGGGACATGTCAAGCAGATACTTGTTGTGTGCCACCTTCCCAGGAATGCTCCTGGTTTTCCCTCCACACGTGTTGCAGGTCTCACACTCTTCCTGGTCCAAGCAAAGGACTGCTGCTGGCACTTTCTGTTAAAAGTCCTCTGAAATAGCTCTATCTTCTATAAAGGGTGGGTTGTTCCGATGGGCAAACAAAAAGCCAGTAATCCCTTTTGAACCCTGAGCAGATGAGAGGTGACACCGTTATCAGGCTGAGGGGAAGAAAAACACTCTTTGTCTTGGGGAAAGTCCAGAGGTATTTTACTTTCTCTGGAAACTTCTCTCCTCCAAAAGAAGGGCTGGATGCCCACGTGCTGTCCTGTGCCACAGTGAACCTGCTCCCATCTTACCATGAAGATCTGGTATGTGCTCCTTTACCTGCACAACATCATGGCTGATGTAATCTTGAAAAATACAGTTTATTAAGCCAATGCCATGGATAAACAGAAAACAAAACCTGTTCTCACAGCTCCCTTATTTAGACAGCCTGTCCTCATATGTCAGTATCTGTGGGAAGGTCCCGATGGGTAGGGGAGCAGCAAAAGGACCCTCATAACTAAATTGTTCTAAACCAGACTATTCAGAAACTAAACAGTTCATATAACCATGCAGGCAAATCTTCTTCTAGGGTGACACTTGGCATGGGATTTTCCTGCAGTACTATGGAGGAAATGGTAGAGATTTGGAAAAACTGTCATTTCTGCAATGGGTGTGAAGGTTGCAACATGTGACTTTGACATTTTCTGATTTTTACAACAGTACAATTGCCAATTCCAGCACATTTAATGTCTAATGTTTTGGATTATTCAAGTGAAAAGAGGTGGGTATGAGAATTTGCTGGCACAATTACAGGCTTATGTAGTCATCTTGTGCACACGCCACAGGTTTGGAAGAAAGACCTGCTGCAAATCCACAGAAAACCCTAGCTGGGGGATTGTAAGTGCCACGAGGAATTACACAATGTAAAGCGTAGTGCAACATCTGTTGTGCGTGCACCAAGCCCTCTTTAAATTTAGGTTTCTAGGGATAAGAGAATTGCTGTGGCATTGTTGTGACTTGATCCCTTGTCTCAGTTGATGTGTGACAGAAAGATGACACCAGCGCTTCTGAGCTGGGAGTGGGTCTGGTGAGAGCTGTTTGAGCTGAGTGTTCCCAACTGCATCCCTGAATAGATTCACTTTCTCCTTCCCTGGCTCAGGCTGTCACAGTGTATTTTAGCTACAAATCTGTTATTCTGTGCTGTGGGAGCCAGAATCGTTTTAAAACATAGCCTAACTCAGTAATACCAGATTTTTTGTGATCTTCTCTTTTTTCCCCCCAGAAAGGGCAGAAGAGAGCGTCCTTCCCAGCTAGACCTGAGATTTCACCTGCATGGCTGCAACACTGGTGCTGTCTGGGAATACAGATGACCCCCACTACCCGAACCACAGCCCCTGTTACACTAGTGCAGTGACTGAAATTGGGGAGGCCCAATGCAGTGCGCTGATTCTACTGCTAGGTGTTATATTTAGCATTTGTATTCATTAAAAACTGATGTCATTCTAAACCAGTTGCTGCTGGACTTCTCACTTCATGACTGAAAGGTTTTATTTCCACTTCACAAAGGAAAGGCTGCAGTAAAAGATTATTGTTGGGGCTTCAGAATCAAGTACTTAAAAATCACCAAAAAGATTGCATTCATTTTAGCATTTTTAACACTCTCAGACGATATCCATGGGGTGCTTTATGCTTCTGGAGTATTCAGGACTTTTGCGGTGCTATCGATGGTCCATGAGTGCGAAAGGAGCAGTGAACACCTTCCAAACACTCATGTTTAAAACGGAGAATGATTGCATGTTTCTGCCACGTGCCCAGTTCTGTTTCCAGGGAACAAGATGGGAAGAAAACGGTGCTGAAAACATGAATGCACTCACTTAGGCAGAGATAGTTATTGTGTCTCCTAGCCATCTTTACCTGCGTTACTGCCCTGACAACCATGGTATGGTATGGGAATGAAAAGTGAAGTAGCTCAAGTCTGGACTCTGCTGTTTGTGGACTACATAAGTGCATGGAATACATTTTGACAGGGGTAAGAGAAAACGTACCCTTCTGCAGCAAAGGAGACAGGGTACTGAAAACACAGCTAATGTATGTTAAAAAGCAGGCCTGGGGAAGGGCAAAACACAGTGGCATATAGAATGCTGTGAAAGATTGTGGAGGGAGAATGATGCAATCAATCAATTATTGGCTAGATGCAATCAGGATTTAGGAATGGTGCCCTAATCCTACTATAAACCGGGAATCTCCTTGAATGGGGAAATGGGAGTACCGCAGTCACACTTGTTAAGCAAAATTCGAATAACCCTCATGCTTCACGGCCTGAGCTAAACTCCTAATGCACAGTCAGGAAAAAACATAACCATTTTCAGCCATTCCCAGCAAAGGTTTCCTCCAGGCTGCAACTTTCAGAGGCTCTGCATGATTTATACCTGTGAGACCTGCTCAGAGGCTATGTTTCAGTAGATTCAGAGAGATGCATTATTACCAAAGGATATCTTGAAGAGGGAATTTGATGCAGATGGAGATGGCTGCTGTGCTCCTATATGTGACCCCCTCTTGTCACCACATACCTGTCCCACATATTTATTATATGTTAATTTGGGAAATTATTTCCTAGAACACTTAGAAAACAAAACAAAGAGCTGGAATTGGTTCTCAGTATTTCTTCAGTCCAAACAAACAAAACAACAAGCAGATTGTGTGTCTTATGTGTTCAGTCAAAACATCTTGGTTATTAATACTAAAGTCCTGGGTGCCTGGAGAACCTGCTCAGGAGCAAGCTACAAAGCTGAAGCATGGCTGAAAATATATATTTTAAAATCTATTAAAAATACACTAGAAAAACCCTATTCCACCATCTTCAGCTGATGTTTCTGCAAGGTAGCAAACACAACCTCTCCCTGCAGTGACAGGACATGCCGTGTGGCAGCAGGGATGTGCCACTGCATTGGTGTGTAGCAAGTGTGCCGTGCCAGCAGCTGACTGGTGTGCTCGTGCCTCCCTCAAGGGCTCTGTCTTTCACAACCAGACCTGGTCCACTGTAAGGATCACTGGAGGATGTTACATGCTCCTGCAAATCCCTGCAGTGGTTTTGGGAGGCAGAGATGTGGGTTACAGAGGGAAAAGGCTCCAGCTATAAATGAGAAAGTGGGGTCTGAGAAGCATATTCATTGTGCTCAGTGGGATTCTCCTGTCTGCCCATTTCTCCTGTTTTACCATCCTCATTTCAATTCCTTTCTCAGCTTTGATTATCTGGAAGAGCAGGGAATGTATTCTATTCCCCTTTCATGGTTGTAATACAAATTTATTAAATCTCATTTTATTATAACCCAAATAATGATTGCCATGTGTCATTTTTTATCTGACCATTTCAGCTCTTAACAAAGGAACTGCACTTAATCTGGATCACTCACCTCCTTTTCTTGTTGCGTTTGATTCAAAGTCAAGGCACATGCCATATTCCTTTAAAGGCAGTTTGTCTTGCATTGAGATGTGTTGATTTTTAACCCCATTTTTCATCCTGTCCTGTCTCACCTTTACAGCAGGCTGTGTAGACCAGGAGGCACCAAGTGCATCACTTTGCTAAAGCCTCAAACTTCTTCTTATAAGCCAGAAATACAGGCATGGCTCTTGGAGAGATTATCATCTTCCTGGCCTCAGCAAGGCTGCAAACTATCCCACAGCACATCTTCTTCCCCTAAACTAGCAGCGTGCTTCACTACCCATGGAAATCTGGGCAGCATGGACTCTCTGCCTTGAATTTTTCCCAGCAAGACAGCGCACAGTAGCAATGATTTAGTTGGTGGATGTCTCTGTCTCTCACAGAACAGAGCTTCAGGTGGTTTCTTCCTGGAGCCCACCATTTCTGCATCACTCAGCATCCTGCAAGAGGATGAATACATGGAGTTTTGGGGCTAAGGTCTTACTTACATTATCTATTAGGCTGAAAAGCAAACACCCCTTTTGTAGGAATAAAGGATGGTCCCAGTGCCTAAGGATGCTCGGCAGGGGTGTTCTGGGCTGGGTGGGCTGCCCCATCTATCTCTTCCGGTGCAGCATCTCAAAGCTGGAAAACACTTCAGTCCAAACGATCTCCCTTTTTTAAAGCCTGAAATCTTACAGAAAGTAAGGAGAGGCAAGCAGGGCTGAAGAAACCTCATAGTAGACTGCAAATGTTGTATGTAGTGTTGCTGCTGTGTAGGAAGAGTTCAGTTTTATTTAGCAAGAGCAGCCAAACCTACTGGACTATAGCGTTGGAGGACTTCAATGTCCATCAAATAATAACTGTGTTAAAATAGCTTCATTTACACAATTGGTGTCAATGTTGAGCACTCTAAACTAAAAGGGCAGAAAGTCCTTAGCAGGAAACGAGTTTTTTGGAGCCCGACAATTTAAACTCAGGCGGGATGGGCTTTGCTCAGACTGCCTGGCGAGAAAAATTACACTGTTCTGCAACCCCGGCCTCAATCCTGCAGGCACTTTCCACATGCACTTAACTTTATACCCGTGCTTGGTTTTGAGGACCTGCATGGGACTTTTCACACCTGTAGGTATAAGTACATGCCTGAGTGTTTACAGAGCGGAGCTGAAACCCGAGCATTTGTTGTCGAAAAACTGACACTGTGTTGAGATCTCTGTAATTGGCTCATTGAAATTCTTTATGGTAGGGAAAAGAACACTGAGAAATTCAGGATTTGAGATTCCTCAGGCGGTCTCAGTCCTGCTCCCTCGGGTGAATAGGAGCTTTTGTTGTGCCACATAACAGCATTGGGCCATGAAACTTCAGTAGCAGCTATTAAAAAGCCCCACAAAGAAACAGACCCCAAAACAACACCTTTATGTATTTTGAATCTACTGCTCATAGGACGGTGTTGCCTGAATTTCTTTCCACCCTCTATTGTGTATCACAGCTAAAAAAAGTATGTTTGGACTCTAGCTGAGACTGAAAGGTTTTCCCTCATCAATGGGAAGCAACTGATTTTGAAAAACATATTTTCATATAATTTTTAATTTTTTTTCTATCTATTTCTTTTATATCTTGGGATAATATTGTACGTGCTGCAAAGCAACCCTGAAACAGGAATAAATCACCTCTGCAAACTGCAGTCCTGCTGTTTCTGTGCAGAAAGCAAACTGCCATTGAGCACACTCACATCAGGGCATTTTGTGTTTATGTAGAAGACGATGATGTCTGAAAGCGAGGGAGGGTGAAAAGAAAAGCTGTTCATTGGCTCTGTGGTCCTGGCAAAACGTTTCCCTTCTCTGCTGCATCAGCAGAGCCCATGGACGCAGCTGGAGCCCTGGCCCAACTGCTGCTGTTGCTCTTTGCGGTCCAGCACCGAGTGAAGCCAGGGTATTCCCACTATCTCCTGCATTTCACCCCAGACCCATTGCTTGCCATCACCACCTGCCATGCCCCAGCCAGCCAGAGTCCCAGATTTACCTGAATTTCGGCAGCATGCTTTGTGCTCCCTCCCCATCCATCCTGACCCTCCAATTGACCCGGCTTCCTGCATGGCTCTGAAAAGCCAGCTTTGCCTCTGAGGATGCTTCTCACATGGTCTTTATCACACTCGGCCTAATATTTTCAATGCAGTATTCCTGGCACCAGAATTGTATATGCTACAGGGCTTATTTTTCCTTGCTGCCCGTTTTTGTCTCCAACTCCCTCGCTCTAAGCCTTATCTAGGCTCTTTGGCCTTTCCCTGGGCAACATCAGGGGTTTAAGGACCTACTGTGGAAGGGACAGGGATGCTGCCCGTGCTGTACTAACCTGCCATAGTTGGCATACCTGGCTCTGCATTGCTCCCGCTCTCAGCTCTCATCTGTCATTCCTGGCATTCCCTAGATTTTCAGCGCTGCTTCTGGCCATGTTGCTGTCCTGTCAGTACCTGGGGAAAGGCAGAGGAGGGTCCCCTTTTAGCCCCCGCTGCTGTGGCTCCTCTCGGTGTCCTCTGGCAAAGGCTGGCCCATCACAAGCCCATAGTATCCTGCCTTTACCTTCACCAGGAGAGAACTGCAGCCAGAATAACCCAGGCAGATCGTACAAAGAGACCCTGTCCTAGGATGCAGTGAACCCTGTTCTGCTTTGCCCCACGACCACGCTTGTGGGCACAGCTCTGCTGCAGACCTTGGGGCTGCTGTAGCCGGGGCTGGCTCTTTGGCAGGGTTGGGCTGGGACCTGGGCACCTCTTCAGTGTTTCCCCTGGGGCCCAGCACAGCTCATCACGGTGTGAGCAGGTACTGAGAGCACCCTGTGCCTGGCAGCCTGGTGGGTGGAGGAGCTCACTATTGATTTTACTGGGGCAGGGTGTGCTCATGTACCCGGCTTCCCTGACAAGTCCCTTCCCTGCCAGAGCTTTAGCAATTTGTGTTGACCAGGTACAGCCTGCACCCAATGCTGGCTGCAGAAGAGCAACTAAAGACATCAGTGACCAACGAGGTGAGCAAGTACAGCCTTGATTTTGGCTGGGGTTGGGGCTGCAGCTGCAGCTGGCATAAGATTTCCGTTGGTTGCAATGGCTCAAAGGCAGCTGGGGCTCCTTTCCTCCCTGTTCAAGCTCCCGTTGCTGGGAGCTGCAGGCAGGATTAAGGAGAAAGAGCAGTGTATGGGTCATGAGAAGAGGGAAAACAGAAGCAGCTCGGCCAGCTGAAGAGGAGAAGTGGGACACATGTCCGTGGAAAGCTGAAGCCACTTATAGAGGATGCGTTTACTTGGATTTCCTTCCACTATGGCTTAATTGCAATGTTTTTTAATGACAGGTAGAACAGGAGCTGGGCTTCTGCCTAAGCACTTCTCCATCCTGCATAGACGCGCTGAATTTAATATTAACAACGATTAATCACAGCTACCGGGAAGCACCCGGCAGCATTCCCTGCCCCGGGAGTGCTTGGTTCACATGCTCAGCCCCATTAATTCCCATCTCCAGGCAAACGGCGTTGGAAAATCACAAGGAAGGTCACCACCAGCTCACCCTCCTGTGTTCCATTTTCTCTCCTTGTGCCCCAAAGGGCTGCTTGGATAATTTCAGCTCCCCGCAAGCTGGCTGAAGTATGCTGGATCTCAGGTTGCTCCAAGCCCTGTCCGACCTGGCCTTGAACACTGCCAGGGATGGGGAAGCCACAGCTTCTCTGGACAACCTGAGATGCCGCGTCTGCTGGGGTCTTCCAGTTGCAGCACAGGGCGTTTCGGGTGCAAGGTTTGGAGGGGTTTTGGCCCCAGCATCGGATGCATGGGTACAGCAGTGGACAGGCTGGACAGGGATGGTCCCTTCCTTGTCTTCCCCTGCAGCATGCAATGTGGTGCCTGGAAAACTTTGTTGCGAATGAGCCACTGGAATATTGGATATTTTCATCCCTGAAATGCAGAGATGCCACCAAAGAGTTGAGGTTGTAGAGGGCAACCAAAGGGGATCATAAACCTCTGGGCTTGTGTTTGAATATTGGCAATGCCACCATCAGCTTCAGGAGACCTTTGGGAAATCTGCTCCAGACGTCCCTTGGTGGGAACACCCTGGGCACAGGAAGGACCCAGCCACCACTGAGCTCTTGGCAGCACCAGCGGCTCTTCCCCACGATGTCTCTAAGAGAAATGTTGTGTTTTCCATCCAAGAGATGGAGCAGAGCTGCTGCCAGCACCACGTCTCAGTGGAATTGGTTTTCGTTCTGCCAGGAGTGTTACCGACTCATGATTCACATCTTTACAGCAGCTTTGGAAAGAAAATGTGCTGCTCGCCAGGCAGACCTTCACGCACGTCGGGATGCCACAGTTTTTCCAGACTTTCCAAAGGAAGCCATGGCCAAGTGAGACATTCCTTCTCCTCTTCCAGCTTTCTTGGAACAACTCTCTCTGATTAGTGAGCGAGACAGATAGTTGGAAAGACAGACAGGCAGACAGGCCAGGCAGGAGGGTTATAATAGGCTGTTCGCATGACTCCCAGCCTTCAGTAGGATGGTGCCTCCATCCACCTCTTGATAGGTGACTGGTGAGAGCCCCTCCTGCTCGCCATGGTCCTCAACCCCCGTTCTTCACTGTGGTCCCCAAACCCCTGCCCTCCACTGTGGTTCCCAATCCCCTGCTCTCTGCTGTGGTCTCCAGTCCCCTGCCCTCCACTGCAGACCCAGAGCCAGGTGCTGCACAGGCTCTGGTTTGCAGCACAGCTCCTGCCTGCCTGGGTGCCTTTGCCACCTGGGAAAGCACAGAGGACACTTCCAGCCAGGGCATCCCTGCAGGGCTCTCCCCGGAGTAGCAGTCAGGGCAGGCAGGATGCAATGCAATGCTGGAAGGAGGCGAAGCAGCCACAGTGCAGAGCATCCCTGTGTGCTGCAGCCCACCTCACCATCAAGGCGTGCAGTGCTGCCAGCGAGGCTGAGTCACGGGCACTGTGCCTGCAGCGGCGCGTGGGCCCCCAGCCGTGACTCAGCCCCATGGCTGCCAGCGCTTGGCCACCCTGCATCTCCTGCTTCTCCCCAGGGCTTTGTGCTGCAGCCCCCATGGGTGAATCAGAGCTGGCTTCGTGCTGGTCCCTCAGGGATGAGGGGAGGGTTGGTTTTTCTCTCATGGCAGGGGCCTCTGGGAGGGGAGGAGGAAGAGGGGAAGCACACACAAAAGAGCATCTCCTGGTGAGACTGGGAGCAAGAATCTGTCCCACCAGGAGAGATCACGCTGCCCTGGAGGGCAAAGCAAAGGAGCTGGGGGTCACCCTGCCCCTTTGTGCCTATGGCTCAGGAAGCCGGGCTGGGAAAAGCAACCAAATGCCTCAGGTATGGCCAGCAGGTCCTGTGCAGGGATTGGTAGGAGACTGGGGTGCGGGGAAGGAGGTGGGAGCTCCTGCCTCACTACCTGCAGCTGCACCCCCTCCAACATCCCACCCCCAGCACCCACACCAGCAGGAGAAACATGACAAGCATCTCCAGGGAGTGTGTTTGGGAAATACCAGGTTTTATTAGACAGGCTGATGTTCAAGCTGACAGTTTCATCCCAATGCACACAATCATGAGCATCTACAGGGGGCTGTGTCCCAGCTCCCTCCCTCTTGTGATGCTCATAGACAACACACTCAGCCCCCCAATGCCACAGACATAGGGCCTTGGGGTTTCTTGGCAAAATGAAAAGGTCTCCCTGCTCCCCATTTTTGCTTTCAGATTCCCAGAGCTCTCCTAAGAAAGCCTGGAGAGAGCTGGGCTAGGGACTGCGATCCTCTTGGGACTCAGTGCCGCTTGGATCCACAGGAAGAGAAAGCATCTTGGTGTTGGCATCTCCCAGAGCCAGCATGGAGCTGGGTCAACATGTGCCATAGGGAGCAAAAACCAGCCCCAGCCTCAGACCACCACTGCCATCACTTTGGAAAGAGAATCCTGACGTACACTGTCGTGGGGGGAAATGAGTTTTGGCTGACACAGAGGAGCCCCAGCCAGGACATGGGCACCAGGGTTTGTGAAGGGTATGCAGGTGCTGAAGGGAAGAAAAAGGGAAGAGAGGAGGCAATGAGTGCTGGAGGATAACGCAAAAGAAAAGAAGGAATGGGAGAACGATGGGGGAGGCCTGAGAGCAGAGCAATGATGCCTTCAGGTTCCAGGCCATAAAGGAGAGTCAGAGCTCCTTTCTGGGATGGGGGACCCTACCCCTGGGTGCCCCAGAGTCCATGGGCTTCGGAGGGACAGGGCAGCAAGGAAAGAGACGGAACTTGCAAATAGAAACATTTGATGATCTTTGCTTGCCGTGACAGTGACGCGCAGTGTGACAGCAGGAACACTGACAGCGTTAGCCCGTTTGTCTTGGTGTTTCTATTCCATCAGCTCTTAATGAAGAGCACGCAGACAGGCCCAGCAGAGGACAGTGAGAGGCAAGGAGGAGTGGGTGAGACAGAGAGGGATGCTGATGAGCAACAGGATCATGTACAAGAAAGAAGAAGGAACAACAGCGGAGGGGCAGCAGCTCTGAGGCAGGTTTGAGACCTCATGGCACTGACTCAGGAGCACAACGCCTCTCTCTGGGCTGCTCTGGCTGCTGCTTTCTCTGATGCTCTGCTTGCCTTCCCTTGGGCCTCCAGTCCCCGTCATGCTGCAGGCAAAATCTCTCTGCGTGACCCATGCCCTTCCCATGCTTGGATGTAGATTTGTGTCTGGTTCAAATGTAGAGTCCTACCTCGAAGCAGAGGCAAGGAGCATGGGAGTCCCTGGACAGCATCCCCCAAATTCACCTGGACTCGAGGGGACCTCTTCTTCACAGCACCTGGCCTCAATGTCAGGGAATATGGAGCTCCTACTGACCTTCTGCCTTTGCTCATGTCCTTTTGGGCATGTGGAGGCAGGGGGCACAGGCCTTCACACCCTTCTCATCACAACACAGCCTTCCATTCCCAGCTTTCTCTTTCCCTCTTTCATTCCTTTTTCATTTTTCTTGCCTCAGCCAGCACCTCCACACCTTTGTGTTCCTGTCAAAGGTAAGTCCTTGTGCTCCAGAGGCTCCTGAAGAGCACCCTTAGCTGCCGTTGTTTGACAGGAGGAAGCAGAAAGGATGTTCAGCAGGTCATTGGTGGGCTCGAAGGTGCCAGTCTCCGTCCAGAGCAACATCTATCTCTTGGTCAGTTCATGTGTGGCTCAGCAGCCAGCTGTGCTGTCCATGAGGGCCAAGTGATGAGGCCATGCCTAATCCCTTGGCTTTCACTGGCAGGTTTCAAGGCCAGCTGTCCACAGGGAACCTCCCCCTGCTCAGATGCTTCCAGAGCATACTCCTTCTCCCAGGACTGAGCACTGACATGCAGAGGTGAGCCAACAAATGGCTAAAATGGGGGAATTTTGGTGAACAAGCCACAGAAACCTGCCTGGATTCTCCTAGAGAGAACAGATCAGCAGATGGGATAGTGACCCCCTGTTCCTGCCTCCCTCCTGAGAGCACAAAAATGTGAGGGTCTGACTGAGAAAACAGCCACATGGAATTGAACAAGGTCAAGCTGCCAAACTTTTGACTCTCAGAGAGCTGTTGGTCGCAGGCTTGACTTGCCAGCGTGGGTTTTCCAAGTTAATGGCACATGCAGCCACGAAGTGCCCTCTCTCTGTGCTGGCCCAGGGTGAGGAAAACTTGCTCATAGCATCCTGCTCACAGCACCCTGCTCACAGGACTGTCTGATGTGGGGTGCTGGCCCTCCTCTTCCAGCACAGCTCAGCCAGTGCTGGCAGCTCCTTTCAAGCCCACTTCGTCCTCTGACATGGACTTGCAAATTCCATCATGGCTACCTGCCTGGAGCCGCAAATGCCCCTGCAAAAGCCTCTTCATGAGGGAACACCAAGGCAAAGGCTGCAGAAGATCAGCTCCACTGTTGAGTGAAAGGGCAGGGCAATCTGAAAGTCTCAGAAAGGAAAACACAAGATCAATATTTGTGGAGATTTGTAGGAAGTTTGTGCTTGAAAACAACAGCTGGGACCTGGCCTCTCTTTCCTTGCCCAGCACTTTGCACCAGGGCTCCCGGTGATGCTTGGGTTAGTGTGTCACCACTCTCCCCTGTGCTCTCATGCCGTGCCCTCGTTGTCACTCTCTGGCGGCTTCGGGGATGCAGAGGTTGAAATTCCTCTTCACGTAGTGCTGGCACCAGTGAAAAAGCAACTACAGTTCTAGCTCACCGTGCATTGCTCATACTTACAGCTTAAACATTGCCTTCTACTCAAAAGAACAAAGATAAAATGTCAGGAATTCACAGTTTTTATTCTCTTTCTTATGCCCACCCATCTTCCCCTGCCATTGATGTCAATGACTCAACGTCCTCATCGTACAGTAGCCTTTGGCAGTGCGGCACTCAAAGGGTTAACAAACCACGGCTTCTTGGACAGATAAGACATAAGCTCATTCACTGGTAGGAACACGTGGACGGTTAGATCATAGAAACACCTTAGGGCTTCCTGTAGCGATTCTTTGGAGTTTCGCCACAGCCAGTGATGTCGCAGGAGAGAACATTGGGCTTCTTTCCCAAGCCAATGCTTCCCAAGAGATCGGGAAGCTCACGAGTGATGGCCTTCTCGATCTTCTCTAGGAAACACCCTCCCATGTAGGAACACTGCTGAGACAGCAGCTTAAAACTGGTGATGGGGTTGATGCCAAAGAAGTCCTTGTAAGCCTCACGGTTGGGGAGGTCAAATTTGCTGACATTGGTCTTTGCCAGAATGGATTTAAAGATAAAGAACTTGTCAGGATCTTCCACAATGTCCCTGAACACCAGTTCTCCATCACTAAAGAAGGTCATTTTGTCCTTGTAGGTCTGTAGATAGCGATCGACCAAAAGGGCGTGGATGCGCACCCGGATGGCGTGCTGGCGTATGAAGGCAATCTTATTTTCCATCCTGTTCTCAATCACCTGGTTGAGATCTTCCAGGAGTGATATCTCTTCTTTGAGGAACAGGTCTCTGTGGGTATCCGGATGGTAGTCCTGGGGCCAGAAGGAGCTCACGTACACCCTGGGCGGCTCTGTGACGTTGATGAGAGGAGCCAGGCTCCAGAATAGGGCACCGTAGACTCTCATGAGCTCCTGGGTAGCCAGGCTGTCAGCTTTGTTCAGGATGATTCGAATCTGAGATTCGCGGCCCTTCAGCTGGCGAAAGAGCATCTCCAGCTCCAAGCCCACATCCAGCTTCGTAGGGTCAAAGACAATGAAGATGAGATCAGCTCTGTCAATGAACCACTGGCACACATCATTGAATGGGTAACCTTGGGGAGAAGAAAGACAGAAATCCAGCAGAAATGGTCAGCACAGGATGAGTCCCTTCAGGAAAAGGGATAGATAAACCATGAGCCTGCCATGCCTCACGCCCTGTCTGGGTTGGACAGGGTGTGAGACACAGCAGACTTCCCATGCAGCCTAGAACCTGTTTCGCCTGTGCTAAAAACACTTCAGAGTTTCTTGGCATGAAAACCCATCCCTGTGTGCCTGGGCCTGTGACTACGTGTCTCCCTCAGCCTCACCTCCAAGCCTTCTTTCTCCCTGCTGCTGGCCACAGATTCCTGCTGCTCCTATGAGTAGATATCAGCCATGCCATTGCTTTCCCCAGTAGGCACCAAGTGGGTCAGGAAACCCTGCTGATCTGTCCTGGCACACCAAGTGCTGTGGGGATGGACTGGTGCTTCTCTGGGCCTTGCTGTAGCACCAGCCACTGGCAAAGCCTGGCTCCAAGGCTGACAAACAGGGTGTTAAATGAGTAGCTGAGGCACATCTCACATCCTTACAGCATCTTTCCTGGAGTCCTTTAGATGAATCCAGTAAACCCTTACCTCTTTCTTGCTGCTTGCGGTTTTCAATGATGCCTGGCGTGTCCACAAAGGTGACTCGCTCCAGCAGCTTGTGGGGCACCTCAATCCCAATGAGCTTCTCCAAGAAGTTCTGCCCAAACTTCTCCAGGGGTGAGAAGGAGCG
The DNA here is from genome assembly GCA_028858755.1 of Ara ararauna. NCBI lineage: Eukaryota > Metazoa > Chordata > Aves > Psittaciformes > Psittacidae > Ara > Ara ararauna. Next base: position 11,676,046 of record CM054380.1, on the reverse strand, counting down.
GGCACTGTCAGCAGCCATCACTATGCCCTCGATGGTCTTCAGCTTGGGGCCATGCATGATGACAGTGAATTCAGAGGTGGTGGGTTCTGCCCCTGCCCAGAAACAAGAAGAACAGCAGAGCTGTGAGATTCATGATGGCCAATGGATGTGATAGGGCTGGCCTTAGACTAGCTGGGGAGCTCAGGAGCATCACTCGCTTGCCAAGAGATGTTGGAGGAAGGCAAGCAGCAGGGCTATAAAATTCTTGCCAAACCTCTTGAGAAAATGCCAGCAGAGCTGATTTCTGCAGGGACTGGTTGTTCTGGAGGTAGCCTGACTGCACAAGGCACCCTGGAGAGCCACCTCCCTGGAACCCTCATTACCGCAGCACAGAGCTGTCCACGGACATCTGCCCTTGGCTGTGAGATGATATCTATGGGAGTAAGGAGGAGGGAGGGGGAATGGATTTTCTCCTGGAAGGGCAAACTAATTGGCTCCACATGAGGAGGGAGGGGAAGAATACAAAGGAAGTTGCCCTTGTGATGTGACCACTGCTTTTACAATCAGGGTCAGAGGCAGCGAGCCCCTGTGCTGTGGGACAGGGATGCTGCAGTGCGAGAGCCCTTCTCCCCTGGGGAACCTCTTCTTCTGCACGGTACCACAGAACAGATCTCAACCTCCCTGTTGTAATAAGGGGAATAGAAGAGACATGGCTGGGAATTGCTGACCACAGGAATGCAGAATGCAGGTATCAGCACACTTTTGGCAGAGCAGGGAGGGAGTGGTGAGTGTGGTACCTGTGTAGAGCTGGTAGGGAGTATTGTCCAGCCCGAGGAGGTAGTTTATCATGGAGGATTTGCCAACGCTCCATGGTCCCAGGAATAGCACCATTGGCTTGGAAGTGATCTCCCCATCTGCAGAGAGGGGAAATAACAAGAGGAAGTGAAGAAACAATAGCCGTCGCCGCCTCGCGATTAACTCCTGGCTGTAACGAGCATCCCATCTGAGCAGCGCGCTGATGCTGCCGGGAAAACAGCCACCCTTTGGGGCCACCAGTCATTCACAAACCAAGGCTTCACCCAGCGATGGGCCCTAGTGTCTGCAGGAGCAGGGCATCACCATGCTCCTCGCTTGTCTGACCTGGTCTGAGCTTTGGCCCCTCTTAGACTGCAGGAGGACTAGAAGGTCTTTCAAATCTTGTCTCAGTTGGTTCTGGTTTAGCTGGAGTGACTTTGGGGCTGACTGTAGGAGCAGCTGCCACAAAGCATGAGACATGTGGATGAGGTGCCCATGCTGCAACCAGGCAAATGAATGCCTCATGCGAAGGGAGCTGGCATGGTTTAAGAAGCAGCACTATGGTGCAGTGCTTGGTAAGCGCAGTGCAAGCCTTGTGCCAGTTGCTTGCAAGCCTTTCCACTGTACCCTCACCAGGATCCACTCCTGCGTCTTGGCTCCCAGCCCTCTGGTCAAGCAGAAGGTCCCTGCCTATGTGTGAGCTGGGTGTGAGGCTCCAGCTGGTGCAGGGAAGGCAGGCTGGGCAAATGTCCCTGCTTTGGGCTTGGGAAAGGTGGGAGGAAGAACTATAGTCCCCATCCCACACTCTTCTAGTCCCACAGTTTGCTAAGGGCTCAAGGAGGCTGGTGATGGGCCCATAAGGATCCGTCCCTATGCCATACAATCGGTCCAGGAACACAGAGGTCCCTGGACCCATACAGCTATTGCCCTCAGGAGCAATCCCCCCTTGAGCAGGACTCATGCAATCAGCCTATGCCCACAGTGCTTGACCCCTACAGCCCCCAGGCTACAGGGCAGACAGTCAGCAGAGCCAGAGAAGCCCCCAAGCTGTGCCAGCCCTCAAGCAATGCCCAGGACAGCTAGTCAGCTGGAGACCAAGTCAAGACAGAAATGAAAGTAAAATCTGGATGAGTGAGCTCCTGTTGGTGGGAACCTTCCCTGGGTGGGAGAGGGTCCATCCCTTGCTGCCAGCAGGAGTCCAGCCAGAGAAGGGGCTGGGTGCCCCTGGAGGAGCTGGCAGCTGCTGTCCCTCAGACAGGGCTGAGCCTTCCCCCATAGCCCAAGGCAAGGAGTTGCCCACGCAGTACCTGCACTCCCCTTGGGAGCCTCTCTGGCCCCACACCTAAGGCAGAGCTATTTTCCCTGCAGTGGCTGAGAGACCCCACTGCTCCATGGCTGCTGCTCACACAGGAGCCAGCAGCTTTCCAGCAAGCCAGAGAACCATCTCCAAGGTGCACACAGCTGCAAAGCTCACATGGTGCTGAGCTCCCACCCAAGGGTGCTGGAAGGCAGTGCATGGTGGCTCTGCACCAAACCCATCTGTCCATGGGTGCAGGAGTTGGGCAGGACATGCCAGCCTCCTCCTCCCTGCATCTGCCCATCTCAGGGCCACCATGTCACCACTGGGTAAGGGAACGGGCTGGGGACATCTCATGCCAGGGGTGCAGCGGCATTTGTGCAGCTCAACCCTCCTCCCTAAAGCAGGGCAGCCACATCCAGACCAGGGAGACAGCCCAGCCCGCCGCCTCTGAGCTGCAGGGATCCAAAAGTATCTTCTTACATGGGACAAAACCAAATATTGAAACCTCGGACTTTTGATACTAATCACACCTCTGTGCCACTTCATCGCTGCTGCTCTGTTCTCCTGCTGCTTCAATGGGGGTTTGGATCATTATTATTATTATTATCCCCTGTGATGTTGTGCCAGAGGTTTGAGGCAGGTCCCTGTGTGCTCTTTCACAACACGCTCCTGGCCAGGTGTGGCTGTGTGAACATGGCCCCGCTCCACATCCTCATCTCTGCCCCGCTGTGCCGAGGCAGGCAGCGATGCCTGCAGCACCATGCTGGGTCACCGACAGCTCCTCAAGCCCACCTCTACCCTCTGCTCTGGGAGCAGCGTGCCGGCACCCCATGGGCTTTGTGGGCACTGAATCCTTGCGGCTCTGCAGGTGGGACAGTAGCTCTGAGGATGACGCCATGCATGGGTCCTCCTTGCTGCTGCCCAGGGTCTGGGAGAGCAAAGAGCATCTCCTACTGGGGAGGGACCTGGCATCTCTCCCTGCTATGTCCTCTTCCACTGAATCTGTCAGCACCAATTTGGGTTGCCTTGACCGTCCAGCTGGGGGAAAAGAGACGGTCCTTGCCAGCACAGGGCAGGGATGGCGGCAGCTCCATCACCGCAGCTCTCTCCAGCCACCCTGTGGCTGCTCGCTCCCAGCCTCGCCTGCCTCACTTCCATCCCAGCTCATCCCAGCTCCATCCAGACATGTCCTGGTGACATTTGCAGAAGGAGTCACAGGCTGCTGCATGATAAGGCCCTGCCTGCAAGCAGGGGGTTCTTCAAACCCTACACCCCTTTGTCTGTGGACCTGCTTACAACACAGCAGCTTAAAACAGCTTCTCTAAGCTGCCAGGTTTGCAGGGTAAGGAGCATGCTGCAGTCCTGCAACACACCTGGCAAACAAGGCCAGGAAGGCTGTGTCTCCCTCCACAGAGCCTCCATTAGTCTTGCACTCTGGAGGAAGGAGCAATCTGGATGTCCAAGTAGGGTCTATTTTTCCTAAAGGAATGGCATTCTGGGAGGTTTCTGTTGCTTGCAATGCCAGGCTGCCGTGGGTGGGAGCACTGCTGCACTGGGGTTGGAATTAACCCTGGGCCGGGTCTCTTCTCCTTGTCCTCAGGCCCAGTAGAAGTGGCTGGTGTTAGCTCACGCCACACTGCAAGTCTGCCCCAAGGACCGCAGGCAAAGTGGAGGACACAGCAAAACTTCCTTCCTCTCCTAGTTCAGACTGAATCACAGGCACAAACATCTTGCTCTGTCCTCAAACCACTCAGGAAACCTAAATCACCACGGGAGACCCTCCCAGCATCACCCACACTGCCACTGCACACCGCTGGCCACTCTGCCTGCGTGGGGTGGGACACGAGGGCCAGAAGGTGGGATTTCCCTGCCTCATATTGCAGCAGGGACACTGTCCCCATGGACCAGCACTGGACCCAGGGGAAAGGCTGGGTGTTGGTTGGTATTTCTTGGCTGGTCTCCCATCTCGTGCTTCTCCAAGGGACCTGGCCGCACACCCTGAGCAGGAGAGGTAGGGAGAGGAGCCAGCTCCGGCTCCCAAGGGGCTGAGGCTGCCACACAGGGACCAGCCTGTGCTACTGGGACAGCTGCTGTGGGCTCATCGGCTTAAACTGCAGCCGGAGGGGATCAAGGGTGTACATGTGGGGGAGTTTCTTCATGTAGAAGGGTGAAGGGTGGGAAGAGCTCCCCTGCACAGGGTGAGCTATCTGATGGGCTCCTCCAGTTCAAGCTGCAGCCGAAAGATCTACCCGCAGGTCCATCACAAATGCCTTTGAACCACAGCTAGAGAATTACACAGCCTCTGGAATCTTTATCCCAAGAGGGAAAGGTGTCAAGGACTGAGTGAAGCAGAGATTGCAGGAAGGAGGGGACTGATGGGATACGCAGTCAGGCCAGAGACAAAGTGAAGCAACACATGTGCTGAGCTCTGGAAGGGCTGGGGGCATCAGTGGGTGCCATGGGATGCTGAGTGCCAGGGTCTGCTCAGTGCCCAGAAAGTGTGGCTCTGCTGGGGCAGGTGAATAGGAAAAGCCACAGGCCAGCAAAGAGCTTGGGGAGCACTGGCAGCATGCAGGCAGCAGGCAGCGATACCAACCTGTGGCAGAGGAGCCCAGGGTGCGTCCGGGATAAGCTGTTAGCAGGGGACACAGGGAGAGAGAAAAGGTACCGTGAGTTGAAGGAGGGACGCAGCTGCCTGTGTCTGGCCCAGGCCGAGGAGGAAGATGAAGACTGGCCCTGGCCTTCTTGTGGGCAGGAAAAGCCAAGCGACGGCCACATTCCCAGCAGGAGAGAAGGAGTTACAGTCTGTGAACATCAAGATCTGCAGCTACCAGGACAAGCACTAAACCCCAGTCTGCTTTGCACACCAGGAATGTGGCTCAAGGGAGAAGTCCCAGGAGAGCTGCCACGTCTGAGAGCACCCAGCCCTCCTGCTCCACTCAGTGGAGTTATTGCCATCCCCAGCAGCATTCACTGAGCAAGAGGAGCCCAACAAACCATGGTCAGGACAGCAACTAACCATGACAAGTGCTCTGACCACCCCAGCGGTGGGGTTACCTGTATTCAGCTGATGATGGCAACTGGGATGTCATTCCCTATAAAGGGAGACTTGCTAATTGGCACATATAGAATCATAGAATCACAGAATGGTTTGGGTTGGAAGGACCATCCAGTTCCAATCCCCCTACCACAGGCAGGGACACCTGCTCAAAGCCCCATCCAACCTGGCCTTAAACACTGCCAGGGATGGGGCAGCCACAGCTTCCCTGGGCAACCTGTGCCAGTGTCTCACCATCCTCACAGGAAATAATTTCTTCCTAATGTCTAATATAAATCTCTCCTCTTTCAATTTAAAACCATCCCCCCTGTCCTGTCACTATATGCCCATGTATAAAGTCCCTCTGCAGACTTCTTGTAGCCACTTTTAGGTATTGGAAGACTGTTAAGGTCTCCCCTGAGCCTTCTTCATGTTGAACAAGAATAAACTGTCTCAGCCTGTCTGGATGGGGGAGGTGCTCCAGCCCTCTGAGCATCTTTGTGGCCTCCTCTGGACTCACTCAAGCAGGTCTATGTCCCTCTTGTGTTGGAGGCCCCACAGCTGGACACAGGACTGCAGGTGGGTGTCACGAGAGTGGAGTAGGAGATGAGAATCACCTCCCTTGACCTACTGGTCACACTCCTTTTGATGCAGCTGGTTTGGCTTTCTGGACCACAAGTAATATACATAAGCATTTACACTTATGTATATCATTAAATATATACTTATATATACATATATAAGTATACAGTAATTAGGGTTACCAGCATGCACCACAAACTGGCATGAGTTCACAGCAAGCTTCCCATCACCAGACTGGGAGAGTCCCTCACCCCTGAGCTGGGGACAGCCCCTATGGGGTGGTCTTGCTGTGACCAAGCACACAGGCAGACCCAGCCAGAGGGATGGCAGAGTGGGAACGTGGGAGGGTGGCAGCAGGGAAGAGGGGGTGGCACCTGCCGGACTTAAACACACTGTAAGCAGAGGGTGTGGGGTGAGCTTTCTGGGATGCACCCTGACAGCTCATTCTTCGGTTGATGATGGCAGTCACAGCTCCTTTGTGACACTCAACTACATGGGTGTTTTTGCATGTGGTGGGAGCAGAGGGGCTCCCTGCTTACACTGGCGTGTGCGAGCAGAGCTGATGGGAAAGGGAGACAAAATGGAGGGCTGCTATGAAATGGAGGGGCGAGGTGCTTGCGACAGCACCCCTCTATATTGGCTTACACCTCCAAAGGTCACACATATTCCATGACAGGCCTGCCCCGCAGCTCTCCCAGCTGTCCTGCTCCTCCCAGCTCGCTGAGCCGGCAGCTCTGTGCCCTCCAACCTTCCCCCTGCTGTAGGGGTACAGAGGGGGACACTGGGGACATATTCCAGCTTGCAGGGCACCACCAACCCAAGGAACCTCAGGACACAGGCACTGTGCAGAGGAAGCAGCTCAGAAGGCTCCATCAACTTCACCATGTCCTCACTACCCAGCACGTCAAAAGAGCTCCTACAGCAACCCTCTAATTTGTAGGTTTCTCTAATTACATTGCTAATGAGGGATTGGGAAAAGATTGATCTGTGGGTATTAAAGGCAAACTGCTAGAGTTCTGTGGTGGGATTGTGTTCTAGGGTATGGTCGGAGTGTCAGAGATGCTTTATGGAGTTTGGTAGCAAGAGAAATGTTTTGAGGGGAGCGTGTGGCTAGGGCCTGTCATGGCAGAGCCAAGGCTTGCAGGGAATGCAGCATCCATGTGCCCTTCTCTTATGGCCAGGAGGCTGTGAGCATGAGTTACCAGCCCTGGGACTGCATTTGCACCACTGGGAGGGTGCCATGTGGAACACAACAGGGTGTGCTGGGCACTCAACACTGGGAGCTGACCTGGGGAACTGTCAGTCTGAGGGATGGTTGTTCCTTATGGCGAAGTGGAACAGACTGTGGAGTGCTGAGAGGAACACCAGGACCAGCTGTCTGCTGAAAAGGGGCCTCAGCTCTGGAAAGCACAAGGATTAGTGGTTGTTTCCTCAGGAGCTGGGAAGGAGGAAATGAGCAGGGGCCTGGGAAACACTTGCTTCCTCCCAAGAAAGGAGCAGAGAGGTGGTTGGTTGGGCATAGGATAGCTGAAGGGCAGGGTGGGATGTCCTGAGCAAGGAAATGCTTTGTGCACTGGGAACTGAGGCTGGGGGCTGTATGTTCTGGCAGTGAGGAGCAAAGTGAGGGTTAGAGGCTGCCCCTGTAACCCCAATTACTCTCCTAAGCAGAGTCCAAGGCTGAGCTGCCAGCAAATGTGGATACTTGTGCTGCCACCAGCACAGACCACAGCAGCTTGGAGAGGAGGCTGGGCTGTTGCTGAATCTACAAGCTCCAGCATGAAGGCAGCAGGGACAGGACATGGCTGGGCTGTTCTCACTTCATGGTGCCACTGCTGAAGAGGCTGTGGGGATGCACACTGGGGTGCCAGTCCTACAGCTCCTGGTGCTCCTTTCCCAGGTATCTGGCAGTGCTGTGCTGGCTGCATGCAGGAGAGGCAGGCCAGCACACTTGGAGTGACAGCAGCAATGAGGTGATGCGGGGGAGCTCTCCTGTGCTGGCTGCAGCATGGCCTGTGAGCCTCCCCATTCCCTTCCCACATGGCAAGCAGATCATGGTCCCCCACTGCTGGCAGGCAGCACAGAGGGAGGTGACAAAGGCACTGCAAAGGCAGCAGCATGGAACTGCCTGTGGGAGGCCCCTAGGCAGGGCTTTTGTTTGAAATCTACAACTGCCCCATCCAGAAGCACTGTGAATGAGTTGTGGATGATGTCCAGGGTGCTCTGTGTCTTGACAGAACAGAACCTGGGCTGGTGATGAGGACTCTACAGCCCTGCCCGTGCTCCATGGGTCCCCACTGAACAGGGATCTTGGGCTTGGGCTTGAGCCACGTGTGATTGGAAAATGAGGCTGCTTGTGACATGTGGGTCACAAGAGCTTCCTGTACTTTGTGAGCATCTTGGGGCCAGGGCTGCACTTTTGTCTTCTGGAGGGACATGTGTACTAATGGGGCTCAGCCCAACGCAGTGCCGGTGGCCACAGGAACCTGCTCACCTGATCCAGTGGGTCTGTAATTGCCAAGTGATGGAAACTTCAACTCCCAGGATGAGTGAAGGCTGTTGAGCTTGAGGGATACCCTGCCCAGATGGCTGTCCTGTACTGAGCAGGAAGGATGACAGCTCCAGCCACCCTCAGGAAGCTCATCCCCAGCCTTGAGAGGTCCTAAGCTTCCTTGCCAAGCCTGTTTCATTGGGTCGTGATCTCTGCTTGGCAGTGGTACAGGGCATTGATGCTGAGCAGGTGGAGGACCCGAGGCAGGCAGGGTTCAATGCTCAGCCTACACAGATGGTCCTGACAGCAGATGGGCTAAGGCAGATGCAGAAATGCCTGCCTCTGGGTTCACTAGGGCAAGTCCACTAAGCCCAGCAAGTTCATGGCCTTCTTGGGAAGCTGCAAAGGAAGACAAAGTATCCAAGCCTTTCCGTGATCTGCTCTGTTATCTGCACCCCAATGACCTGATGGTGTGAGAGACCCCAGTGCCCATGGCATTACCTGTGATCTCATGCTGCCTCAGCTCGTTGTATCTGTAAGACTGCTCCAGAGGCTTGATGGAGGAGTGGTAGATCTTCCTCAGCCGCTGTAGTACTCCTGTAGGGGCAGAAGCATGCAGATGGGTGAAAGGTAAATCCACTGCCATGATTGAGTCCCCCCTAGGTAAGCTGTTGGGCATTCCCTGCAGATCCTGTGGATCAAGGGACCTGGCTCACAGCTGAAATCTTGGCCAAACTTATCCCAGGCAAACATTTTGATGCCCCTCCCCAGCTAATGTTTCCCACTGGGCAACAGTCCGTACGTGCTGCCAGTCTTTCACATGCCAGCAGCTGATGGAAGGGACATCCCTCATTAATGCTATCTAGCAGTCAATACCTGTGATCCCAAATAGCCCTCCACCATGATGCCAGGGACCCTGGCACAGCCCCTAAGCTGCTCACTAAAAGAAGGAAAGAGCCTTTTCCTCAACAGCTTTTATCACTTTCCAGTCTAGACTGCCCATGGGGCTAGCAGAAGCAAGCCTTATAATAGCAAAACCCAATAAAAAGTTGGAATAGAAATCCCAACCCTTTAACACAAGTTGTCCCAGGTTTCTCTGGGCAGGGATGTGGCTCGCTTGGGCTGATTCACCATCTGCATCTTCCAGTCTGTCTATCCTCCTAATTCTTGCAAACCCTTAGGATTGCCTTTAAAATACCCAGAATTATGCTAACCCAAGAGCAGCAAAAGGGCTGTTACTGGAGATACAGTGTTGCTCAATTTACAAGAACTAGTGTTAAAACCAAAGGCTCCCGGGAAGTAAAATCTCATCCATGCTCTCAGTGCAGCAGAACAGCAAAGAGCCTGTTCTGCAGGGATCATGTGGACTGAAGAAGCAGGGCATGCATGGCTCAGTGCCACCCAGGCCCCCTCACCTGAGAAATCATCGGCGGGTTTGTCCTCGTTCAGCTTGAGGGTGCTCTCCAAGTGGGACCGGTCACGCTTGGTCAGCTTGCTGGCATCTTCAGCCTCTTCTGCAGGGAAAAGGAAAGGGGACCTGTTAGAGTGAAGGGGAGGATCCACACAGGAGCTCACACAAGGAGAGGGCATGGGGGAGCACACACGCCCCAAGCCTGGCACCACCGTGCACCTCGGTAGCCCCCATTGCCTTTGGCACGCCGTGAGGGCTCTGTTTTGCAAAGGCTCCTGGAGGCTTGGCAGAGGCTGCCAGAGCTATGGCTGCGGGGGGAAGCGTCAGGGGCAACTGCTTGGCTCCGAGGAGGGGCCGGCAAGGGAGGCGTGCCGTGCATCCCAGGCGGGAGCAAAGGCCGGCCGCTAATGGGGAATGCGGAGAACGTGCCTGGAAGGGGCTCCCAGGGCTGGGTGTAGTGCAAGCACGTGTGGCACCTGCAGCCCGATAGAGCCCCTGCCCACCCCCAGCAGCTGCGGCTCTTTCTGGGCTAAGCCTTGAGTGCCGGCACGCTCTGCTCCGCCACTCCCCAGAAACTGAGCACCGAGCCAGAGACCTGAGCATGTGCGAGGCTGGGGCTGGCTCTTGAGAGCCTGACCCATCCACAGCAGGGTCATTCCCTCCTCCTCCCACCTCTGCCCCAGTATCAGGCTGGAGCCCTGTGCATGGGGCCCTGGGGATCCTGTGGCTCCATCCTAGGCCGGGGGAGAATGAGGCAGCTGCCTCCACATAGGGTAAGCACCCCAGTGTCCCTGAGACAGAGACATGTCCTTGCCCTGGAGTTGCTGGCACACCAAGGGCTACATGCAGTGCTTTTTGATAACAGGAGCTGGGTCAGGCTTTAGTGGGGGCTGGGGGGCAGGTCTGGGGACAGACATCTGCCAGCTGGCTGGGCTGGGGATGCCTGGGTGAAACAGGGCATTGTCAAGCCCTGGGGTTGTGTGGATTGTCTACTGAGTGCTGGGCTGACGAAGACCTTTTGACTTGCCAAGTAAAGCCACAGAGACAAAACTGGGTTTCCCGTTCAGCACAAATGGGAACTTTTTGAGCTGGGATGTTACAGATGAAAGCAAAGAAAGACTCATCTGGGTCCAAAGGTCTCTGCCCAACCCATGGGCCGAAGTTCACAAGAGTTTCTAGGAGGGGGTGTCCCTTTTCCTTATCTAGCCTTTTACTGACCAAACATGGCCAGAGTGGTGCTTTGGCAACTCATGTCTGAATTATCTCTTCACGCCTTCCCTATGAGGCAATAACTGGTAGGCAAGAGACCCACTAGCCCAGGCAGCATCGTGCCTTCACACCAAGGCAGCTGGGGGTCTGGAGGATTCCGAGGGTGGAGGATAAAGAGCCTTTAAGAGGTCTGTGGGTGCTGGAAGGGGCCTGGGTGTTAAGAATCTTATCCACGTCCACAGCCCAGAGGAGAAATCACGGGCCTAAAACTGCATCAAGGGAAATGTCAGCCAGCTTTGGTATCACTGTGATGAGCGCCTACATCGCAGGCATCTGCCGCTCCTGCCTGCGCCCTTGATGCCCGCAGCCGGCCCAGCCGTGCAGCGGTTAGGGGCAGGCAGCACAAGCGTTAGAAGATGGCCATGCACTAGGCGCGGTTTAATGTGCCAAGCTCAGCTCCGCCGGGGTTGATAGTAGGTCACTCTCGCCGCTACACACCGACATGAAAAGACTCCAACCTATCTGCCTGTGCCAGAGCATGGCAGCAGCTGGGCTTTCCGTTTCTACCAGTGATGGCTTGTCTGCAGGAGGGTCTTCTGCTGCTGGCGGGTTTTCCACCACTGCTGGTGGATCTTCTGTTGCTGGGGCTTTTTCCACCACTGCCGGTGGGTCTTCGGTTGCTGGTGGGTTTTCCAGCGCTGGTGGTGGATCTTCTGCTGGTGGATCTTCTGCTGGTGGGTCTTCTGCTGCTGGTGGGTCTTCCACTGCTGCTGGCGGGTCTTCTGCTGTGTCCCCACAGGGTGAGTGATGGCAACTGACTTGGCCATCCCTGGCTTCTTCCTTGCCAGCAGCTGCTGGTTTGCCACAGCCCTTTTTGCTAGAGGTGCCATCTGTTTTCTCGTCGTTCCCTTCATCTCCATCCTCTGGCCCCACTGGCCCAGCATCCTGTTCCTCAGACTCTTCCTCTTCCTCAGACTCTTCCTCTTCCTCAGACTCTCTTTCCTCCTTGGACTCTCCCTCACCTCCATCTTCCTCAGACTCCCCCTGCTCATCCTCTTCCTCTGAGCTCTGCTCTTCCCCGTTAGGAGCAGACACTGCTTTTGGCTCCTCCATATTCTCTTCCCCAGGCTGCCCTTGCTCCTCAGAGGCTCCTTTCTTGCCACCAGACTCTTCTTTCTGCTTGGTGTGGAGTCCACCCTGTGGGCCAGGCCCACCATTCCCTTCCTGATGCGCTGCCTCAGGGATGCCCAACGTGGCATCCTCCCCTGGACCCTGTGCCTCACCAGGCCCCTTCTGGTCCTTCTCCATGGTGATCTCCTCCATCTGTCCATCCCTGGGCCCCGGGTCCTCACTCAGGCCACCTGCCGGCTCTTCCTCCCCATCTCCCTGTCCCTCCTCAGTGGCAGCAGGCAAGGAGGCATTGGGGGGGCCACCATCTCCGTCCTCCTCATGGCTGCTGCTGGCTGCCTTCTCCTCCAGCCTGGGCTCTGCAGCTGGCAAGGGGCCTTCAGCAGCAGCATCAACATGGTCCGTGCCAGCGGCGTGCAGCTCTAAACGATGAGAACAGCTCAGTCAGTCTTACCCATGCCGGCATACGGCTCCTGGGGCCACCAGCCCCGTGTCAGGCCGGGGAGGGGGAAGGCCTGCCTTCAGGGCCGTATTTGTGGCTGTTATCAAGAGGTTTAAACTCTTTCCTAAACCCTCTCTAGTTCCAGCTCCATTTTCCATCCCTGTCGCAAGAAGCTGGGTGCAAAGAGGAGTTTGGGGGTGGCAAAGCTGATGCTAGCAAGGGGCTCTATGGCTGCGCTGGCCATGGCCACCAGGGGCTTCAGCTTCCACCAGCCATGAAGCGCTGCAGGAAGGTGGCAAAGGAGCCCTAAAAAATGGGGGGAAATGAATAAAAAAGCATAGCTCGAGGGGCCACGGGCACTTGGCAGGTTAAAAAGGTCCTTCCCAAGCCCTGCCTCAGGAGAGCATCGCACCGGCCGTGGTGAGGGAGGGAGGAGGAAGGGGTGCTGGGCTCCCAGCAAGGGTTTTCCACAGGCAGGCAGGGCCTGACCCAGGAGCAGGGATCAGGAGCTATTTATTGTGAGCATCCGTTCACTAGGAAAGCATTTGCTGCACTGTGCGGCTGGCGGGGACACAATGAGTTTGTTCTGTGGCCCAGGAGAAGCCATCCGTATTTTCCATAGGCCTCCAACTGCAATTTAACATTAGTCAACGGGTGCCAAAAATAAAAGATCACTGGCTATACTGTCTCTGTTACAAACAGTTGCTGCTAGTCTAAGTAATCCCCTGAAACATCTAATGCCTGCATACCAGGGAAGTGTTTCAGAAGAAAATAATTCCTTTGTACTACAGCTGGCAAGCAGATGCCGACCAGGAAAACATGCCATCTCCACCCATGCTGCGGGAGGCAGCACTGGGCATGGGCAGCACCGGGCACAGCCAGCCGTCTCCTCCAGCTCCTGTTCTGTATCCATGCTGGGAGCCACAGGGCTGCATGTCCTGCCAAGCATCTGAAGAGCAGGGGCTCACTGGCTTGGTCGCAGAGACCATGGTTGCTGAGCTAAGGCAGGGTCTGCAGCAGCTCCAGACCACTCAGAGCAGTTTGCCATGGCCAGGGATGCCGGCTCGGTGGTTGCATCACTGTCTGTGCTGGGGCCCGTAGTGCTGCTGGCCAACGGTCAGGAGGCAGCGGCAGGCTCGTGACACGGGATGAGCCATGCCAGAGGCTGCAGGGACAGGCTGCACCTCGACCTGCCAGGGTTTCTAGTCACTCTCATGTGCAGCCTGGCATGATGGAGCTGCCGCCTCCACCCCTTTCCCTGCCAAAACCGGATGCGTGGGTCACCCTTGCTCTGCCCTCACTGACCTCCTCCATCCTTTGCTGGCACATGGCTCACAGTGCCTCTGGGCTCACAGTTCGGCTTCCAGGTGGATGGAGATAGGTCATGGGCAGCTCCCACCCACCTCCCTCCCACCTGCAGCACCCCTCTTCTTCAGGTCACCTTCACATGAGAGCCTTGGGACCTCTCAGCCTGGCAGGAGCTGCTTGAATGTGAACATGCTACATCTGACCTGCAAAGCCCCGGGTGGCTGGGAGCCAGCATGCCCCTGCCTGGCCCCAAGGGCCTGGAGACCAGCCTGGGTCTCCTTAGGGTCCCCTTAGCTGACAGGGATGGGGATATTCTCAGCTTGTCCCCAAAATAGCCAGTGACCTGAAGGGATGGGAAGGGAGTGTAGCTCCTCAGGATGGCAGTGAGGGACAGGAGGACCAGGGAAAGGAGACCATGCACATCCCCAGGGCTTTGTGCGTGGTCTGTGTGTCCTCTCTGGCCCAACACAGGGGCACAGAGCAGCCATCAACTGCTGTGGCCAGGCAAAACAGCAGCCCCAGTGCCCACTGTAAACCACCTCCCACGGGCACACAGGAGCTCCAACTGGGATGTTCCTGCCGGTGTGCTGGTCACAGGCTTTATTTCCTGTGACCTTCAAGATCTTACACAAAGTCCCTCTCCTCTCTCCACCTTCTTCTCCCTCCTGTTTCCCCTACATGGTCTCCAAATCCATCACACACCAAATTGTGCTGATCTGCAGATGGCCGGCCGATGAGCAGTGAAATGGGACGAAGGTTACAGGCTTAACACCCTCTGCTCATCCACCGGAGGCTAAAAATACAGCCCAGCAACTGTACAGGGAGTCAGAAGGAGCAGCTCGGTGGGGTGCAATGGCGAAGCACCAGCCCCCCTCAGCCACTGGCTCCAGCCCCTCACCTGCTGCCAGCCAAGGGTGATGTCCTCACCTGGGGCCCAGCCTGTGTGTCCCTGTGAGCCAGGAGGGAGAGGGGACAGCCATGATGTAAAGTGACACTGGGGCTCCCCTTATTCACACCCTGCACTGTGCCAAGCAGCTGGGTGGCATCAGAGAGAAGCCCTTGCCCCGCTCCCCATGGGGACCTGACCTCCCAGAGGGTTCCCGGTTTGCACTGCCCTGAACCTCACACCCATCTGCAGGGGCTGGAAGGGTTGTCAACAGCCTAGGAGTCCCTTCTCCAGCAGTGGCAGCACCCTGGGGCACAGCAATGGGGTCAGAGCTCATGGCAGTGCTTTGGGTGCCACAGGATGCCCCAGCTGGTTTGCACCAAGGAAAAGCCCATGCAGAAAGGATAGCAATGAATGCCAGAGGCTGAACATGACCCTGCCATCATGTCCCGTCCATCCCTGCATGGGGCCATGTGGAACAGCAAGCAGCACCCTGGCGCCAAAATGGGTCCTCCACAGGGACAGCCCCCAAGCACGGCGCCAGAGCAGGGGCCATCTCAGAGGGACAGATGGGCGCAGGTGGCCCCTGAGGGACATGCTCCCCCTCCAGCAGAAATAGGAGCCCCGAGCGTGGGGCCGGTGATGTGCAGCGCTGCAGGATGGATTTTCACACGCCCCCTTCCCCTGCTCTGATCCCAACTTATCCTCCAGCTCCTGCGTGTCCTGTTCTCCCTCTGTCATCCCAGTGGGGCTTCATGGGGAGCTTATACCCCAAATGTCTGTCCCTTCTTTTTCAAGGAAAGGCAAGACTGCTTTGTTCTGATGAAGCCCTTTAAAACCTCATGGAAAATAGCTGGACCCAAAAGAGCTATCCAGGATTTTCCATGGGAGACACCAGCCACGCTTCTTGACTCACTGCAGACCCCCATTTCCTGAAAGATCTCACCCCACCATTTAATGGCAATGTTACCTGTAGTGTCTGCTCAGGGATGTACTGTACCCCTGGTGCTCCTCCAGCTCATGGCCCCACAGCCCAGGGCTTGGGCTCTCTGGGCATCTGACACGTGTTTGCCAGGGCTCTGGGGCTCAAGCCACCACCCCATGGCACCTGGCCCCTGCCATGGCCACGAGGTGCCGCAGGGGTCTGCTGGGGAGAGGATGGACAGGGGGATTGTTCCATGCTGCTGCCAGTCAGCAGCCTGGGAAAATGAGGTTGAGCAGATTAGCCCCGAGCCTGACCTTGCACAACCAGTAACCCCCCACAGGTGGGAGGCAGGGCCAGGGCAGTCCAAAGTGGGAGCTGTGCCCCTCACGTGGGATCAGGCCTGGGGACCCCAGCCTTGCATATACACCCTGGGTGCTTGGCCAGGGTGCAGCAAAGGACAGCATCTCCTCTCCATTCTTGCCGTACCACAGTTTCCCACTCTGCACCATCGCAGCAGAGCTCGGTGCTGCTGTTGAGCCCTGCAGAGGAAGGTCCAGTGTTCTCTTGCTCACATTCCACATGGCAGCCCTTTGACAGGCAGGAGCCTAGCTCCAGTGCCAGTTTGGAACCAGCCAGGCCAACACCTTCACCTGGGAGAGGAAAGTGCCCCAAAGCAGCTCAAAAGGCGCAGCACAAGGGTGGCCAAGGATGGGGCTGGCACTCCAGACCCTTGTGTGCCCAAAAGTTCAGGATACCCAGCCACAGCAGCCCGCTCCAGAGGTTTCTTGTTCCCAAAGCATTAGCAAAAAGCAATTGTTTTCCAGTTTTTCAATGCAGAGCCCAGCAGGGGTATGGGAGACAGCTTTGTCAGACTAACCTAACCTCATCTGCGGAGGAGATTTTAAGTTTAGTAGAAAAAAAACATATAAATTGATTTGATTTCTATAAATAGTTGGCTAGAACTACATGATATTTCAATTAAGAAAGGGTAAAGAAACCTCACCAGGATGTTCCAAAGGATTAAATCCAGGCTTGGAGCTTTCTAAATATAGAGATGAAATCGGGGAATCACTTCTACAGGGTGTTTCTTCGACTGCCTTTAGGCATCCACCCTGAAGATCTGGAGGAAAACCTTGCAGAAGACACAAAGATCAGGGTGGGGAGAAGATAAAGCAGTCGCCACTCCCTGGCCAGGGGAGATCTGGGCCCATAAGTGAGCAGAAAGCCAGAAAACAGCATGTATTTTGGCACAGGCGGGTGTCAGGCTCTACAGTGAGGAGTATTTCTCTACCTGTGGTGTCCCTTGTGGGGTCAGCAGCCTGGGGGTGCTGAAGGACCTGAGAAAAGCCCTGTGGCATGGCTGGGGCTGAAGGAGCCCCTTCCTTTAGAGGAAGGACTCCTGAGATCACACCAGTACTGTCCCTGGGCCTCCAGCAATGGGAGGCTTCACCAACCCTCCCCGGCACTTCCCCGTGGATATGCTTCATGCATTCAGTGTAAGACCTCCTGGGTGAAGACTCCCCGTGCCTCTTTTTGGTCATCCCAAGGATTCCCGGTCACCTGGGCAGGACAGGGAGAGCCATTGGATTTGTCAACCTGGATTTTATGCCTGGTGATCTGTTGTCCCATAAGATCCTCAAATCCATGGAAATGTCTGGGCCATGCCAAACAGCAGTACCCAGCCCTGGGCGTCTCACCCGCACCCCCGGCAGCAGGATGGGGGATATCCCAGCTCAGCTGTCACACAGGGATGGGGTTACACAGCTCTGATCCCATCCACGCCGTGTCCCACGCATGGGGAGGTGGCAGGGTCGAGCCGCATGCCTGGCTGGCACGGGGGCTGTGCTGCTGCTGCCAACACCCCAGCCTGGCTCGGGGTGCCTGGCTGGAGACTCCCAGCCCCTCCGCCAGCCCCCACCGCCACACGAGTGCATCGGCTTCCTCGAGCTATTGCTTACAAGGGAAATGTCCCCACGGGCTGAAAATAGCCGGGCAGAGCCCTGCCAAGGCACCAGGGCCACTGCTATTCCTGCAGTGCCAGGGAATGGGCAATTTTATGAGAGATTTGGTCAGCCTTGGACCTTCTGGCCAGGCCGGTCTCAACATCCTGCTGAATCCCTGCTTCCAGCACAGGAAGCTGGCTCCTGCATGGGGATGGTGGATCAGCGGTGGGGACATGGCAGGAACATGGAAAAAGCACAGCCCACTGAGTGTTGTCCAAGGCACAGCACAGCCCTCCCAGCACAGTGCTCTCACGGGACCCACTCACGGCCCTGTGCCCTGTCCTCATCATCCTGCCTGGCTGTCACCTACACACTGAAACAAGGATATCTGAGGGGAGAGACTGTCACAGCACAGCAACATGCCCCACATCTGCCTTGGTTTGCTCAGACAACAGTCTGTGAGAGAGACAGGGTACCCACAGGGGCCAGGATGTCCTCCAGATGAAGTATTAGGAGTGTGACAGGGATGCTGGTGGCACAAGCAATCAAAATCTGTGAGTTCCTGTAGCACCTCAAGCCCCTTGCCTCACTGGCCACCCCTGTACCCAATGGCGGTGGTGCCCACAGTTGTGCTGAACCTGGGGGGGAACTGGAGTGAGTCCAGTGGCATGCCAGTGGGACACAAGCAGTCCCCCATCTCTGGGGGAGCTGGTTGCCCTGAGGGCCATTTGCCCAGGATGGTAAAGGTAGGGAGACCCCATGGGCTGCTGAGTCTTGGGCCCTGAGCCCACCCGAGGTGACACAAGTGGTAGAGCCCACCCTAAGATGTTCTGCTTTGGCAGGTGAAGCCCACCCTAAAGTGACACATTCCTGGTGACGGAGATCACCCCAAGGTGACATGTCCTGGGTGATGGATGGGGGGCATCCCAAGATGCCATGAGGACATGGTGATGGAGCCCATCCTGAGGTAACACCTTCCAGGCTGGGGCAGGATGAGGAGTCCCAGGGGCAGTGGCCAATGCTCATTGCCACCAGGAGAGGTCTGGGCCAGCCCTGCGATGCCCTTAGCATGTTCTGCAGCATGCCAGGGCTTTCCTCAACCTCACCCAGCCTGGAGATGGTGACGGCACAGCACAGCCCTCCACTCAATCCTGCGGTGGCTGGGGAGGGCAAGGGCTCCCCAGTACATAGCTGCCAAGCACAGTGGATGGGCACTGCCCATTCCCAGTGGTCCCAGGGACTCACTACTGCCACCCAGCCTGGAAGGGATGCCGGGCTGTGCCCCAGGTGTGGGGACACCTTCCCCTGGGCAGGAGAAGGGATGGAGCCGCAGGTGAGTGCCCTCGCCCTGGGCCCTCACCCAGCCCTGCAGTGGGTGCTGGCCTCTTCCAGAGATCCCAGTGCTCCAGGGAGCTTCGCCAGCCCTGGCTACGTAGGCCATAGGGGCACTTCCCACCCCTGGCCTCTGGGAATGGTGACAGGGCCCCGAGTGGCCCCAGGTGCCACCAAACCTGCCCTTGCCATGAGGACCGCACCTCTCCACAATGCATCAGTGAAGCCCCCAGTTCTCTGCTGGGCTCCCCCACCTTTTCTTCACTAAAGGGGAATTAAATGGAAGACAAGGCTCATAGATGGGAGAACAATCCCCCTGAGCCACCTCCTGCACCCCAAAGGAGCCTGGGTCTGAGGGCGCAGCTTGGCACCAAAGGAAGAGCAAAACTCATGCAAACTCCACTGGCCCCTGTGGAACAGAACCCCAGGCAGGAGCTGGGCTGCTGCTTGTATCTCTTCACCAAACCTACAGGACCAGGGTGAAATCCCAGACTCACAGCAGGAGACCTCCAGCCACCCCTTGGATCTGGCTCCAGAGCTGCAGACCCCGATGCGCCTCCTGGCCCTGGAGTCACCTCCAAGATGGACGCTGGCGATGAGGTGCCCAATCCCATGCCTGGAACCATGGCATCACCCAGGCTGCTCCCTGTGTGGCACAGCTTGGGACATGCCAGCCTCCATGCCAGCCTCAGCACAGCCGAGAGCTGGGCTGGCAGTCACTCACTGGGGTGACAGCCACCCCGTCCCCAGACCCGACCCGCAGCCCCACAGAGGTCACCCCACCACCGGCGGGGTGCGTGGCCGGCCCTAACCCCCGTTTATTCACCAGAATGGCCCAAGATGCCCTTAAAAGGCCAAAACTCGTGTGGGCCGGGGGTGCCGGGTGCTGGAAGGCGGCAGCTGCGGGTGCCGGTGCGCGGGGCCGCGGCGGCGCAGGGCCGGGGGGGCCGGGGCGGCTGCAGGGAGCACAGTGTCCCCTTACACGGCTGTTTCCATACTTAGCTGCCCCCCTCCAGGCAGCACGGCCGCCGGAGCCTGGCCAGGCAGAGAACCGGCCCAAATTAACTCAAGGGCAAGCAAGGGTACCGGCAATGCCGCCCTGCTGCATGGCCCCAGGGCTGGGATCCGGGTGCTCAACCGAGACAGGACAGCCCAGGGAAGGGGGTCCAGGGTCACCCAAAGTGCTGCCTTGCTTGACAGGTCTTTGGGTGGAGTGGAGACCCCCGGGGCCAGCAGCCCACCCCATTCTGCTCCAGCTACCGGATGCCCCAGCACCTTGGAAGCACTCACCCAGGTCCCCACAGCCCAAAACCGAGCTACCTCAGCACCCATGGGTGGTGCTGACCCTGGATATGTTAGTGGCAGCACAGCCCCTGAGCCCATCCTGGCTCCAGAGCGGGGACCCCAGCCCACGCCCCCCACCAGCCCCTCCTGGTCACAGCACCCACCGTGTTTCCCTGCACATTTTGGGGGGACTCTGCAGCCCTGGCAGAGCTGCTGGGGGGCCCAAGCAGCTGTACCCCTGTCACCATGTCCTGCTACGGGCACCCACCGGCCATGGGGTGCGGACTGGGCTCACCGGGCACCCCAGTGCCTCACCAGCACCTGCAGCCCCACGGGCACCCACAGCCTGGCCAGCACCAGCAGCCCTATGGGTACCTGCAACCCTGCAGGGCTCTCACAGCCCCATGGCACCTGCAGCCCCACGGGTACCTGCAACCCTGCAGGGCACTCACAGCCCCATGGCACCCACAGTCCTGATGAGCACCTACAGCCCCAGTGAGAACCCACAGCCCCACAGGCACCCACTGTCCCAAAGATGCCAACAGTCCCTGTGGGTACCCAGAGCCCACAGGCACCCATGGCCCCACAGTCACCCCCAGCCCTATGGGTGCCCACAGACCCGCTGGGTGCCCACAGCCCTGTGGGTGCCCACAGCCCCGCTGGGTGCCCACAGCCCCATAGGCACCTGCAGTTCCATGGGGACCCACAGCCCCATCAGACCCCACAGCTCCGTGGGACTCCTCAGCCCCATGGGCACCCACAGCCCTATAGGGACCCCCAGTCCTATGGAGACCCACAGCCCTGTGTTCACCCACAGCCCCATGAGGACCCTGAAGCCCCACGGGCACCCACAGTCTTGTGAGCAGCTTGTACCTGCAGTGCCGAGGAGCAGGAGCGAGGCCACGCAGCAGCAGAGCAGGTTGAGGCGCTTCATGGTGGCTGCCAGGAGCTCCTTGCCACTCGCTGCCTCTATTTATACGGCGTCAGGCGCAGGGCAGGGCCGGCAGCTGCCGCACGGCCAGCACAGATGCTGCTGCTGCCGCTCTTCCACTCCCAGGGGCCCTGGGGATGAGGACAGTGACAGGAACGGGGCACAGTGGCAGTGCTGCAGCACTGGGAAGGGGTCATGGCATGAGCCATGGATGCAGTGGCACCCTGACATGGGGTTCTTTGGGTAGCACAGCCCATGCTGGGTCACGGTCTCCATCGCAGCATCCCACTGGCACGAGGTAGTGAATCTCCTTGCGCTGCCTCAAGATCCTGCATCCCATTTTTGGCAGGATCAAGATTTCATGGAGGACGAGAGCCAAGCATCATGGCACCGCAGAGTCCCCTATCTGTCCCCAGAGGTGAGTGTCCCCAGGCACCTTGTCCTGGGCTGATTCAGGAGCCTCTTGAGCCACCACAGGTCACCAATTCCAGGCAATGCCATGTACCCGGTAGGGAATGGACATGCCTGGGTGTGTCCCCATCATCACCAGCACCACACTGCCAGCATGGCATGGGGATGGTGGGGGGCAGAGGTGCAGGGTCACAAGCTCCTGTCACCCTCACTTGTAGGGGACAGCCACTCAGTACTGTCCCCAGAGCCTGCTGTAGCAGTCCATCACTGGAGGAGCAGCTTTTGGGGGGCCATGACCCAGCTTTTTCCTGGGAAAGTGATAAATTGGAGGAAAACATGAGCCCCTTCACCCCAACAAGCCCAGCTCTCCTTG
The DNA here is from genome assembly GCA_028858755.1 of Ara ararauna. Lineage (NCBI taxonomy): Eukaryota > Metazoa > Chordata > Aves > Psittaciformes > Psittacidae > Ara > Ara ararauna. Next base: position 11,654,282 of record CM054380.1, on the reverse strand, counting down.
CAAATGTGGGAGCAAGGGGGAGGCCCTGGCCCCGAGCTGGAGGTGTCAGGAAGGGGACAATGGTGAGGGAACATGCAGGATGCCGGTCCTCAGCTGAGCACCACCGAGCACCATAGCGTGGATGAGGAGTGGGAGAAGACCCAGAGCCATGGGAAATGCCAAGAGGTGGGTGCCCCCAAAAAAAAGCCTTGTTGAGAGATAGGTGCCCCCACCTCGACAGAGCCATAAGGCAGGCCAACAGCCCCATGGAGAGCCATGCAGAGATGAGTGCCCACCCAGCTATGGGGACACCCCCATCCTGGAACACAACAGGTACCATCCGCAGGGCGGAGGATATGAAGCCTCACCCCAGCCTTACGGCCTTGCTAAAACCAGCCCCAGATCCCCCCTCAGCAGCAAGCTGAGCCCCACTGTGCTCGTAGCATGTGCGGGCAGCACTGGCAGGGCTGAGCTTTAAATATAGCCCAGCCACTCAGCAGGAAACCCCGCTTGGGCCAGCATCCTCCTGCCGGCTCCCCGCCTGCAATTCCCACTGCAGGCAGTGCTCCCTGTCCTCCTCACCAGCCCCAGGGCCCCCAAGAGGGACCAGGGTCCCACAGAGCCCAGTGCTGATGCTGTCCCCATCACCCCCACAAACATTAACGTCAGGACCAAGCTTCTAAAAAACCAAGTACAAACTTTATTTTGTTTCTTTACAAAGGCACGAGCCTCTTTTTTTTTTTTCCACTTTCTTAACAAAATAGAATAGCTTCTCAATCAACACAAAGACCTGAAAATCGTAAAAAAAAATACAAAATAAAACAAAAAACAAACAAAAAAAAAAAAAAAAGAAAAAAGGGAAAGGAACCGAGAAACAGCTGCGGCGGGGGGGAACCTACCAAATACCACCCAGGCTCTACACACGACTGGCCTAAAACCCTACAGCCGGGCGGGGGGTGGTGGTGGGGGGACACACAGAATGGGGACCCCCCCACCCACCACAACAGACCCAAGCGACACAATCACGAAGTAGAAAAGCTCTTCGGAGCTGACAGACCCCGCAAACCGGATTAAGTGCTTAAAGGAGAGATGGGAGCAAGGTGGGGGGATGGAGACAGGGATGGAGGTGTGGAATCAGCCCCCGAACCACCATCCCTGTGCCAAAGAGGTGGGCACTGGAAACACTGCGGGGTGGCACATGCTGTCCCTCCCGCCTGTGCTCCGATGGCATAATCCCAGGATTTATTTCGGTCTCCCAAGGGATTTTCCCTGCCCCACAGAGTGTGGGAGCTGTGGTGGGGCTGGTTGTACCCCAAAGCCAGGGATCCCTGTCCCACCTTTGCTGCCGTGTCACTTGGCATCTCCCTGCTGCTTAAAAACGAACATTTAATTAAAAAAGAAAAAAGAAAACAAACCACAAAAGAGAAGGAAAAACCAAATTAAGATCCCAACCAAAGGCCCCATCCCAAGGGAAAACCATTGAGAACACGGGATGACTTGTCAGGACTCCCCGTTGGACGGCGGGGGGGGGGGGTGATAACATGGGGTGGGGAGCTGTGACCCTCCCCCCATCCCTAATGTCCCCCCCCACCATCCCATCGGGCCCCGAGCCCCCCGTGTCCCCTGCGGCCACCCTTGAGTGCCCACCCCCCCCCGAGTCTCCCCCCCGGGAGCTGCAGGGTGACCTTCACCTGCTTCTAGCGCTCTGCTTTACAGTATTGGGAAAAGGTCATAAAAGAGACCCAAATCGCGTTGTATTTTTTAAAAATCTCAGCATATTCTCTGACGCTCCCCCCCCGCCCTGGTCCCCAACCCGGCTGCCGGCCGGGGGGTGTCAGGGCAGCTCCCCGTTCCCCGAGGGCTCTTCTTTGCTCTGGTCCATGGAGTCACTGTCGTCGCCCTCGGTGTCAGAGGCGGTGTCGGAGGCGGAGGGCTCGTGGCAGGCGCGCGCCGGCGTCACGATGACAGCACGTCTCTGCTCCTCTTCCTGCAGCTGCTTCTCCTGCGTCCCCTCGATGTGCTGGATCGCCTGCCGAGGGCAACCGCCACCCGTCAGGACATCGTGTACCCTCTTCTGATGCACCCAGCAGGGCGAGGGACCCCCCCAAAGCACCCCTGCCGCCGTCCTCCCCTGTGCTCCTCTTACCTGAACGATGGTGTCAAGGTTTTGCCGGGACGTGGAGACTGTGTTGATGACTGAGGACGGGCCCATGGTGACCACGGTGACGTGATGGGAGGGAGGCGGCGCTGGAACGATCACAGTGGGGTGGTGGGTGGGCGCTGGGGGAGCATGTGATGGCAGGAGCTGAGGAGAGAAGCAAAAACCCCCTAAGTCAGCACAGACCAGGGCATGGTGGCAATGGGGAGAGCATCACACTTGTGGAGCCCAAACTCCTTTGAGAGTCCACAAAAACTGAAGCAGCAGCTCAGTTGCTCCAGTTCACCCATCCCGGATGGACACGAGAGGATACCTGCTGAAAGCTGCATCACCTTAGCTTTGGCAGAGTGGAACGTAAAAAACTCCCTGTATTCCAAAGGCGGAAAGATTTGGGCTTTTAAGCCAAGGAGAGGCAAGTGCCAGTCCTCCCATTGTCCCGACCTGCACAGCTGGGAACCCGCTGCACCCCTCCGAGCTCCTCATTAGAAGAGCAGATGGGAAGATCCGCCCTAGCAAGAGGCTAAGGAGAGTTCACCTAAAAATAGGCTGAACTTCCCCAGGAGGCGGCCGCAGGGATCCTGCAGGGACACAGCTCCACAGAAGCCAAGCGAGGGAGGAAGCTGTTTTTTCTCCCTCCCTTTGAAGATTCTCAGACCGGCATCCCCCCGGCTGAGCTCCAGGGTGGCAGCAAGCAAGGACAGGTGCCAGCAGTGAGCAAGGACGGGTGACGGCACTGCACTCACCCTGTGCTCACCTCCTCACTGCACCAGGCTGGCCAAAGGCTCCCCCCACTGTTAGCAAATCCAACTGTGCCAAGGGAAAAAGCAGAAAGCTCCATCCCTGTAGTCCTGCCACACCTGCCCAGTACCACTGCCTGCCAGCTTGCCTGCTCCCCCTTCCTGGCCTGGTGGGTGGCAGGGAGCAGTTTGGGGGTCCCCAGAACTCAGCAGGAGTCACCCAGCAAGAGGTGATCCCCCAGAGATGGGGCTGGCCTCCACACCACTGCAAACTACCTCTCCCAGCACAGGGACCATGACCTGCATCAACCCCTGCTGGCATCACCCCCAGATGGGATGGATGTCATTTTATCACCCGAGGGTAAGGAAATGTGCCTGCTGGGAGCTGGAGCAGGACCACACCTCACTCAGGTGGGAGCTGCTCTCCATTTGTGCCTAATGGGGAGAGCCTAGCAGGGAAGGACATGCTGCGAGGGGGGCAAATGAGGGGTGGCTGCATCCAGCACCTCCCAGCACAGCCTTGGAAAGCTGTAGGCTTGCTAGCACCGAGGTGAATGAATCCCTGCCCACCAGAAAGCAACCTTCTCAAACAAAGCCATCTGCGCTGGGGAACAGAGCTGCTTGGAAGCTGTTGCATCATGGTCCAATCCATGATCCCACCCCCAAAAAACATGGGGTACCCATAAGCACAGCTCCCCTGGATGCTGGAATGGGCTGTGCAGTGACCTCTTCCCAAATCTTCAAGGGAGAAAGCTTTGCTGGGACCTCGCTGTCCATCCCAGCCTAGCCCAAGGGAGGTGCCAAGCACATCACCAAACCGCCTGACCCCCTGTATTTCATTGTGCGTGCACCCAGCTGCACCATTCAGGTGGTGGGAGCCTATTGGGGTGTCCCCATCGGTGGGCTACAGCCAGGGTGGGCTGGGACAGAATCTACACTCACCTGGGTTCGGATCTGCTGCTCGCGCTCTAGCTTCTCCTGGTGCAGCAACCTCACCTGCTCCTGCTGCTGCTGGAGCTGCACTTGCTGAGCGATCACCTTCAGCTTCTCAGGGTACATGTGGGCCTCCAGAGAGCGAACCTGCCAGCCAAGAGAGCCCTGACATTGGCAGGGAGCCCAGCCTGCTGCTGCCAGAACACCCCTTGATCCCCAGCCACGGGCTGTCCCCCTCCATGCAGTGGCCACAGCAGAGCCAGGGAGCCCACAGCCAAGCACAGCGCATAGGTGGCCAGAGCAGATGACCTGCTACACTCCAGCTGCACCAGCATTCCCAGGGAGCTCCAGCAGAGCTAAAGGATGCTAAAGGATGGGTCCAGCTGGATCTGGCCCCGCATGGCCTCACCTGCTCCTCCAGCATCATGCGGACCGAGCGCTCCTTGTCCAGCTGCTGCCGGAGCTCGATCATCTCCCGCCGCAGATCCTCAGCCTTCTCGTCCTCCCAGATGTCTGGTGAGCCGATCCCCTCGTCCTTGTCCTCTGCCCGTCGTCGTTTCGGGGAGGAGCCACTGAACTCCTGCAGTGGGGGACTCAGTGTCAACGGACAGGGACCAGCTCTGATGCTCTCCCCACCGTCCAGACCATGTCTGGGTGGTGACACCCTCTTGACCAACCCCCAGAACAGCTCCCTGCAGGGAAGGGTCTCCCCAGGGACGTGGGATCGACATAGCGGACAGATGGCTCCTGTGCCCTGAGAACACCCACCCTCCTGGTCCTCACTCCCCAGCCTCATGCAAACCCACTTCTCAAAGGGTAAGTTCAACTGGGCTGCCCCAGAACTGAAGGAGCCACCAGGCTGTACCAAGATACCCCAAATGGAAAATGGGACCCCAGCGCCTCTCCCCCTGCCAAACAAAGGCCAGGTTGAACAGTGCTCCCATGCCCTGCCAGGAGGGTGCAAAACATCTCCATTCCCCGGATTATTAGGGCAGACGGTCTTGTCCTGACACCAAGGAACAGCGACGATGTCCCCTCCCTGGCCAACCGGGACTGTCCCATCCCTTCCCACCCAATCCCTGGGGCGCACAAGCAGGTTGTGTTACCTGGATGAACCGCTTCAGCTGGGTGTTCTGCTGCAGTAGCCGAGTCTTCTCCTGCTCCAGGGAGAAGATGTACTCAGCCGTTTGCTGGAGAATGGCCGCCTGCAGGAGAGCCGGGAGGGGAACACTGAGGCAAAAGAGACTACAGCATCTCCCCAAGCCCCGCGCCAGATAAGCTCTCTCCCTGCCTGGGACACAGCATCACTGTTCCTTGCCTGGCCCTAGCATCTCCATCCAGGTTCTGCTTCACCCCTGGGTCTCCCCCGGGATTTCATCATGGTGGAGCTCCAGTTCACTCGTCTCAGGAACTCATACAGCAGCCAGGCACCAGCTCCTCACCTCACTTGCCTCCACAGTGTGGCCACCTTGTTACCAAGGCACCTGCCACCCTGCTCCCAGGGCACTAGGTGCTTTCACATGCACCCAGCCCACTCTGAGACACCAGGGTTGCAATGCACACCCGCTCCCATGAGGAAACCTCTTCCCAAGAGACCTTCATCACTGAATTAACATAAGCAAATACCCCAATTACTCTTACAGCCCTGTCCTGCCCAACAAGGAACTCTGAAAACCTCCACCTGCAGAACAGTGTCTGCATGCCACTCACCTTACTGAGCTTCTCCCCATCCGTGTGTGGGATGAGGGTTTTCAGAGACTGGAAGCCAGCATTGATGCTCTGCATCCGCCGTCTCTCGTTGCTGTTAGCGATTTCCCTGCGTATCCGCCGCTCCTGGTCCCGCTGGGTCTCCGGAGTCAATGGGATGTTAGCCAAGCTACGAGAGAGGCACAGGGTTAGGGAGAAGGGGGCTGCACCCCTGCTACCAGGTTGCCCCTGCTTGTCCCCCCTCCCTTTGCAATGATGACGCCAACCACCAACGAGACGGCAAACACAGAGGGGATGATGGCTGTAACACTGACCAGCACAAAAGCGGGAGGGTGAGTTTCTCCAGCCCCATATCTGAAGCTCTGGGGGATGCACTGACTGAATAGCAATGCTGTAGACCCCCCAGCTCTGCTGAGCTCAGACTGCGGCTGCCCCACGCCAGCACCAGCAGCAAGGCTGGGCATGGCAGGGACCCCTGGGCAGGCGAGGGAGGCTGCGGGTCGGCCGGCTGTGTCCCCACAGGGCCGGCCAGCGTGTGTGGCCCCGGGAAGGCGGCTCCCTCCCTCCCACCCTGCTGATGGCTTCCAGATGACAGCTCCCAGCAGAGAAGCCCCCGTCCCACCCCAAGCCGCAGCTCCTGCCTGCTTCCTGCCGCTGCCTCCTCACCCCCCACACCCTCGCCCTGCAGATGGGCCGGGAAATGCCTCTCAGAGCTGGCAACACCACCAGCAGCAAGTGGGGACAGCGGCAGGGAGGGATATGGGTGACCAAGGCCAACACCCATGGGTCAAGGTCATCAGCCCCCCAAGCAAAGCCCACTGCTGCAGGGCTCTGGCTTCTTCACCCACACCCCGCTTCCCCAGGAGTCCAGGGAGCATAGCAAGTGAATGCTGGCAAGGGTTTTGGATCATGGGGATGGTGAGCCTGCCAGGTAGTGGCCAGCACCAGCAATTAATAAGCAAAGCACAGGGCAATAGCTGGCCATGACACCAAACCAATGCGACCAGCAGCCCTTGCACACCACCAGTCATTTCACCTCCCCAGTGCTGCCAGCAGCGGCTCTCCCCAGGGTGCATGCAAGCACCCAGCACCCACCGGGCAGGCTGCCGGAGCCAAGGATGCTGCAGCAAGGCATCAAAGCCTAAACACAACAGCCGGGCGCAAGGCGAGATAAGACGGCTCCAGCCTCCCATCCACATGCCCAGCAGCTCCAGGAGAGGGAGACGGGACCATCCTACCCAGTGCCTTGCCAGCGCCAGGATGGAAAGCGAAGCCTGGCACCCTGCCTTCCCTGCGGTCCCAGCAAGGCCATGGAAGAACCATGCAGATTTGGAAGGCCTAAGTGGCAAAGCCAAGCCCTGCTTGCTGCACTGCCGAGTGCCCAAGCAGCATCCAGAGGGTCCCAGGCTACCCATCACCTGTTGTGACCAGGGGATGCACTGCAACTCCTCCAAGATACATAGCATGGGGAAAGATGCTCATCCCAGAGGGATGGAGAAAGATCCAAGCTCAGTCCATGGGGCCAGGAAGATGTTTGTCCCCAGCCACTGAGGCAGCATCCCAGTGCAGGCTGGCACTGGGTGCTGAGTGCCCGCTGCACTAGTTTTGGGTGTCCTTGGGACTGCAGAGCTCGAATGGGTGCCTGGGGGTCTGCACTACTCACAGGGAGCAGCCACTCCCCACATAGACCAAGAGCTGCCTGCAGTGGGACGGTGGCACAAGGCTCCCCTCCAGCAGTGGCCATCACCCCTCCATGCTCCTGCCAAAAACCAGCTCCAAACTTGTCCCCAGAGCACGCCAAAACCCAGCAGGTGTCAGAGACACAATCATTTCATACAGGCAGAGTCTGTTCCCCCCATCTCCCTGCAGCAATGCCTGGTGGAGCCAGAGAGGTGGCCAAAGCACGGCTCTGGGATGTTGAAGTGCCAGCTGCAGCCATACAAGGGGAATGGGATGGAGAGGCCCAGGACTGGGCAGCACGGAAGCAGTTTCTTAAATACCGGTGAAGGAGGAAGAGCCTGCTTCCTCGCCGGCAGACCTCCCGCAACCTGCCCCAGCTGCTCTTCCTGGGAAGAGACCCGAGAAGTGACAGTGAAGTATGGAAAAGGGGAAAAGCCCCATGGATTCGGAAGCTGGCTTGGCACCCAGCACTGCCAGGGATGGGGCAGGGCAGGGGCAGAGTGAGCAGGTGACACCCACCAGAGCCCTGGCACAGGAGAGAAACCCCAGGGTGTCCTCAGCCTAGATCCGGTGCTGCAGGTTTGGGTCAGGCAAGCAGAATTTGGTCCTTCCCACCCTTGTGGTCCAGCAGCCCCTGGCACAGCACAGCAGGAATATTACACTCTCCCAGACCTCGACGGTAACAAACCCACACGGCTGCTGGAGCTTGTCAATGCCCTGCTGCTTCTGCCCGGCAAAGACGCTGGGGGCAAAACTGGCCCCATTCTGCCCACAGCCAGCGCTGCAGCTTTGCACTGGTGGGCAGGGGAGACATGCCTGTGCAGGCAGCATGTCCCCAAGCTTGCAGGCACGGTGTCACAAGCTCCCTAAGGTCACAGGCAGGGTGCCCCGAAGCTTGCAACCAGAGTCTCCCACGCTTGAATGCAAAGTATCCGCAAGCTTATAGGCAGCACATCCCTAAGCTCGCAGGATTGGCATCCCCAAGCTCACTAACCTCACACACAGGCTGCCTGAGGTTGCAGACAAGGTATACCTGAGCTTGCTGCCAGGGCATCCCCCATTGCCTGGAGCTCACAGGCACGGCAGCCCAGAACTCAGGGTGGTGGAAAGGCAGTGAGGCTCCCCCAGAGCTCTGCCCCACACCAGGGGCAGGTGGGGGTCCATGCAGCCCTCCACATTTCCCTGCCCCATGCACTGACCCTCCCACCGAGGCCACCGGCCCACGCTGGGCCACAGCCACCCGCAGTGACCAACACGGGTGTCGCTGGAGAAGCCACCCCACAGCTGCACCCCCCGGGCTGCCCTCAAGTGCGGGCATCCCCCGAGCATCACCGGGATGCAGCCCCCGGCCCCAGGAGCCCGTGGGGCAGCGGGGAGCTGGGGCCGGCCCGCCCCCGGCGGAGGGAGCGTGCGGGCTCGGGCCCCAAGGGGCCGCGGCTGCCCCACACGTGTAGCGGGGCCTGGCTGCTGAGAGCTGCCCCACAGCGGCTCCACGGGCGCGGGCCGCCACACACACGCGCCCGGGCCCCACCGCGAGGCAGGCCCGGGGCGCGGGGTATCCTGAGCCGCTGCCCCAGTCCCGGAGCGCCGCGGACCGTCCCGCATGGCCCGGCGGGGCCTGCACCGCCCCCCACGCGTGGCGGGGCCCGCCCGCCGCCGCCTCCCCGGCAGGCCCCGCTGGCCCGGGTCGGCCCCGCGGCTCCAACCCCACGCCCGGCCGGGGTGCAGGGGTTCGGGGGCTGCCCCGATCCGCCGGGGCTCCCCCGCCGAGTCCGCGGGCTTTGTGCCGCCGCCTCCCCGCACTACATGTCCCGGCAGCCCCGGCCGCGACCCGCCTCCTCCGGGAGGGCTGCAGAGTCACGGCCAGGCCCGGCAGTAAACACACCCCCCCGCACACCCCGCCGGACCCCCCCGCACCCCTTTAACCCCCCCCACACCTCCAGACCCCCCAACCCCACGGGGCAGCGGGGCCGAGCGGGCCGCGCCTCCCCCCCCCCCCCCATCCCGCCACGCGTGGCCGTCCGGCCCCATGTGCGCGGCGGGACCACGTGCGGGCGGTGGGACTGCGGCGGCCGCGCTGTGCTCCCCACCCCACCCCCAGATCACCCCCAAACCCGCCCCCCCCATGCGGTCCGGGGGCCCCGAGCCCCAAGTCGAGCCCCCCGCGCCCCCCGGCCCCCACCTGCAGAGCCCGCCGATGACCTCCTTCTCGGATTTCCTGAAGTGCTGCAGCGACGGCACCTTCTGGGCCGGCACCATGAAGTACTCCATGCCGGAGCGGCGGGGGGGCGGCCGGGCCGGGCCCGGCTCCGGCTCCGGCTCCGGCTGCGGCTCCGGCTCCGGCGGCCTCTGCCTGCGGCTCAAGGCGGGAAACAGCTGGTGCGAGCGCGGCGGCTCCCGCCCGCCGCCGCCGCCTCCCCCCCGCCCGCCCGCCCCCGGCGGCGCCGCCTCCGCCTCCGCCAGCCACCGGCCCATGTAAACAAAGGACGGCGCGGGGAGCGCGGGGCGCGGGAGCGACCCCGGCACCACCTCACGGCGGGGCTCGGCAGCGGGGGCTCCTGCCCCGGCCCGCCCCGCCCGGTCCGACTCGCGCGTCCCCAGTCTGTACACCCCGTCCCATTCTGCGCAGCTCCGTCCCGCTCCGACCTGTCCCCATCCCTTCCTATTCCATCCCATCCCAACCTGTCCCTGTCCCATCCTGATCCATCCCCATCCCATCCTGACCTGTCCCTATCCGATCCTATCACATCCCATTTCAACCTGTCCCAACCTGACCCATCCCATCACGACCTATTCCCATCCTATCCCATCCAATCCAACCCATTCCCATCCCATCCAACCTGTCCCTGTCTCATCCTGATGCATCCCCATCTCATCCCATCTGGCCCTGTCCCCATCCACTCTTGCCATATCTCATCCCATCCTATCTTGATCTCTTGTCCCCATTACATCCTATCTCATCCCATCCTACCTTGCCCTATCCCTGTCCTATCCCATCCCATTCCAACCTATTCTTATCCCATCCTATCCCATCCCATTCCAACCTATTCTTATCCCATCCTATCCCACCCTGTCCATCCAGACCCATTCCATCTCATCCCATATGGCCCTGCTCCCATGTGATTCTATCCTACCCTATCCCATCCTGATCTCGACTCCATTGCATCCTGTCGTCATCCCATCCTACCTTATCCCATCCCACCCCACACCCTGCCCTATCCTATCCTGCCCTATCCTACCCTATCCCATCCCATTCTATCCTGACTTCTTGTCACCATTACATCCTATCTTCATCTCATCCCAACCTGACCTGTCTTAGCCCGGCTGTATCCTATCCTATTCTATTCTATCCTATCCTATCCTATCCTATCCTATCCTATCCTATCCTATCCTATCCTATCTATTCTGACCTGTTTTGTTCCAGTCCCATCCACCTTATTTTCAACCTGTCACATCTCATCCTTCCCTATCCTATCCCCATCGTACCCTGCCGTATTCCATCCTATCCTGACCTATCTTGTCCCCATCCCCTCCCATCCTGTCTTCATGCCATCCAGTTCCACCCTGTCAAACCTCATCTGATCCTATTCCATCCCATCCTGTCCTCATCCTATCCTGCCCTATTCCATCCTATCCTGCCTTAGTCCTGTCACAGCCTATGTTATCCTGTGCTATCCTATGCTATCCTATCCTAGCTTATCCCTGTCTAGCCTATTTTAGCCTAGCCTTAGTCCCGTCACAGCCTACCCTACCCTATCCTATCCTATCCTATCCTATCCTATCCTATCCTATCCTATCCTATTCCCATCCAATTCCTGTCCCATCCTGTTCTACCCTATCTGATCACATCCCCATCCCATCCATGTTGCCAGCAGGACCCTGCAGCTCCTGCTCCCCCTGCAACCCTGGGACACTGCACCCTTCCTCTGCCCCACATCTCTGCCCCACAGAGTGCCATAGAGCCTGGCCCTGCCCTGTGGGGGTGACTGGGGGGGCAGGGGCTGCCGGGGGGGGGTAAGAGGCTTTGGGGGCTGGCAGGGGCCATGGAGCTGCCACAGGGCTCAGTAATTTGGTGGTGACAGGGGTCACATGGCTGATGGGGGGCTCCGCGGCTGGCAGGAGCCATGCAGGACACCAGGGGGTCTGTGGGGGTCCCCCAAAGCGCCCCCCCCCCCCGCACTGCTTGCGTCGGGCCAGGGCCCCCGCAGGGGGGACACGAGCACGGGGGGCCTGGGCACGGTGTGTCCCCTGGGCGGGCAGGATCCCCCCCCCTTCCCCCGCGCAGCCCCGCTCGGAGCTGGCAGGACAGGTTCTGCCTGGCCCCGGCCCATCCCTCCACGGGGGCCTCTCTGCCGGGGGCTGCGGCATCGCCCCATGGTGCGAGGACACCCGCGACCCCCCCGGGCTGGGGGGGCCGGTGCTGGCAGCCAGCGCTTGGGCATCGCCCGCCTGCGACGGAGAGGGGGCGAAGGGACCCCGCACCCCTCGCCGTGCCCCCCCCCATCACTCCCCGCATCCCCCCACACCTGCGAGGGGGGGATCCCCCGACGCACTGCCGGCCTCCTGCCTGTGTGTGGCAGGGACCGCTGTGTCCCCGGTGTAGGGGCCCCATCGGAGAGCACTTTGGGACCGGGACGGGAGGTGATCGTGCTGCCCGGTGAAGGGGCGCTGGTGACCAGGCTGGGGACACCGAGTCACCGCAAGTCCCCGTCCCCACCGGGGTCACTACCGCCATGGGTGGCATCGAAACGCCTCCCTTGTATCTCCCCAAGACGCAGCTCAGCCTATTTCCATCATTTGGGGGGGCAGAGAAATCGGGGCTCCCCCCCTCCCTTTTGTGGGGAAAACCTCAAAAAAAGGAATGTTTTGGGGACACAGCAACACCCCCAAAAAACACCCACGTCGGGGGGGTGCTTTCCCCCCTCCCCCGTGTGCCCCCTTGTTGCTGCTCCAAGCAGGACCCCCCGAGGCGGGACGCGCAGCGGCCACCCGCGTGTGCAGCGCGGGCGAGGCCCCCCCGCGGCCCCGGGAGGGAGTTTCCCCCCCCGCCCCCCCGGTGCGGGCTGCAGCATCCGGGCCGGCCCCGCCACATCCTGCCGCCGGAAGGAGCCGCGGCCCCGGCGCCCCGGGACAACCCCCCCGGGGGTGACGTCATGCGGAGGCCCCCGCCAGGCGTGACGCCAGCCGCGCTCCGTGACGTCACGAAGCGGGCGGGCGGCACTGCTTCTGAGGGGAGGGGGATCCCCCCCCCCACACCCCCGGTGTGAGCCCCACCGAGCGGCCCCGGTGCGGGGTGGGGGGGGGAGACTCTGGTGGGCACCGCCTCCCGCTGCCTGCATCGCCGCTGGGGGTCCCACCCTGCCCCCGCCGCGCCACGTCCCCGGGGGGGGACGGGCAAGGACACGGTGCGGGGGGGGGGGCTCGGCTCTGCCGCAGCGCCGGGGTGACCTTGCGCAGGGGGTGTCCCCGCGTGTCGTGACTGTGTCCCCCCCACCACGGGGCGGGGCTCCCCGCCGCTTCCCCCCACCGTGCCCCCCGGTGCCCCCCGCAGCGGGGAGGGGCCGGCACCGGCCACCGCCCAGCTCCCGCCCGCAGCCGGGGCCGGGCCGGTCGGTGCGGGGCGGCCATAAATCACGGCGGGCAGAGCCCCCGCCCCGCCGCCGCCCTCCGCCGCCGCCGCCCGGGGGACCGGGGAGGGGGGGGCAGAGCCCCGCCCCCGCCCCCAGCCCCTGCAGATGTGGCGGAGCGGCCCGGCGGCCCGGCAGCGGGGGGGCCCGCTCCGCCAAGCCCCGCTCCCCGCCCTGCTCTTTGCCCGCCGCCGGCGCTGAGCCCCCGCCGCAGGTACGATCGCGCACCGGGGAGCGGCGCTTTGTCGCGCAGCCGTGCCCGCGGGAGGGGGGGGGGGGGGAAGAGAAGAAGGAGGATGCTGCTGCCGCCTCCAACGGCGGGGGGAGAACCCTCCTGGGAAGCCCCTTTCCCGCCCCGTCGGGAGCTCCGGGACCTGCCCCGGAGGGCGGGGGGGGGGGGGGTTCTTGGCTCGGCACCTGCAGCCCCGTCGCCTTGGGGAGCAGAGGGTGGGACACACGGGACGTGGCCCCGCTGCAGCCCCGGGACATGGGGGGTGAGGGGGAAGCGGCGAGAGCGCGGGGCCACCCCGGAGGAGACGGGTGGGTGGCGGGGGGCGGTGCACAGAGAGGGGCGCCGGGGGGTGGCCGTCACCGGCTGTCCCCCCGCTCCCGGGCCGGTGTCCTGACCTTGGCTGTGGAGTGGGGGCTGCGGTGGGACGCGCTGGGTGGCTCCGCCAGTCGCGGCCATCCCGGAGACCCCCCCAGGTGTCGCTGCGTGCGATGGGGTGGCTTTGCCGGGGCTTCAGGGCAGCCCCATCCCGGCCGCGGGTGCCCCCGGTCATCCCCTGACCCCATCGCGGGGGGGGGGGGGGGCCGGAACCGCGGCCTCGAGGGGCCGATATGGGGTGGTTGAGCTCAGGCTGTGCCGGCTCCTATGGGTTTAGGGCCCTGGATGGGGTGACCTCTGCTGCGAAGTGCCAGCAGTGGGGGCTAGGGGCTGCCTCAAATTGTCCCCGATGTCCCCGGCTCCTGCTGCAGGGGCTTGTCCCCTGCCCAGCATGAAGAAACGCCTCTGCAAGCGGCCACCTCCCCTTCCCTGCGCCTTTGTGTCACCCTGCTTGCCTGCTGTCACCACATCCCCTGACCTGGGACCCCACATCCCGCAGCCCGGGCCCCTCCCCCGGAGCTGGATCTGCTGGTGAACGGGGACTAGCCCTGTTCCCGTCCCAGCATGCCCTGCCGTGTCTCCTGGCAGAGGTGGCAGGGTGCATGCCATGGGTGGCATCACCACTGCGGGGCTGCTCCCCGGAGATTGGGCTTGCCTCAGCCCCCTGCCGGTATCCCCACGGGTCCCCCGTGCCACACACTTGGGGAAGGGGGACTGTGTCACCAGCCACACTTGGGGACTGGAGCCGTGGCCACTCCTGGGGACATTGTTGGGAGCTGCCATCAGCTCTTGTGGATGGGGTGGTGGATGCTGAAGGGATGGTGACAAGCCAGGGCCACTAGAAGGTTGTGGCCCCCTAGTCCTGGCATGCACTGGGTTTCAGTGAAGAGCAGCCATGCCAGTGCTGTCCACAGTGGGACATGAAGGAATGGCAGGTCCCACGGTGGCCTGTGCCCTGCCAGCAGCCATGGGGACAATGACCTGGCCAGCCGTGGTGGTGGAAACCTGGGTGGAAAGGCCAGATCCTGCCAATGCACCCATGCTGCCTGGCACCGGGTGCTTCAGAAGCTGCCTGACCCCAGATGCCAGCCTGCCTCTGCCCGCCCTGCCAGAGCCGGCAGCACTGTGCTGGTGGGGCTGAGCTCTGCCTGCTCGCAGCGCTGGCACTGCACCCGCTCACCAAGCCCCTGGGTCACCATCCCTCTCGGGGAGTCGAGGGCCCAGCTTTGGCATCCGTCGCCGTTGGCATCGCTGGCTCTTGGCATCCCTTGCTCTTGGCATCCCTCTCTGCCGCCGCCGCCGGGAAGTCTCTGCCCCGCGGCCCCCCTGCACCGCGCTGGTCCTGGCGGGTTTTGTGCCGCAGCTGGTGCTGGAGGCGGGAGCACCCCGTCCATGCCAGCGGCGGGGTGTCCCGGAGGACTGGCACCCCATCGGCTGCACCAGAGTCACCCCGGTTCCGCGGCCGTGCCGGCTGGACGGGCAGTGTGTGGGGACGTGGGGGACACGCTCCCGGTCGGCAAGCCGGGGGAGGGGGCTACCCGTGCCCCCGGGCTCCATCCCAGCGGCCCCCGCCCAGACTGGGAAGCCCCTGGGCCCCGCGCCGCGCTGGACTGGTTTGAACTGGCGCGGCGGGGGGGCTCGCTGGGCGGCCGGAGGGGAAGCTGGGCCGTGGCCGGGCTGGCAGTGCCTGGCGCGGACAGGAGAGGCCGGGGGGGGGAGCGCAGGGGCCTCTCGCGGGGGCCGCAGGTGCTGGGGCAGCCGAGGCCGAGCCACCTCGGGGCTGGCCCCGTCCCCATCCCGATCCCCGCGGGGCCCCCGCGGTGTCGCAGTCCCAAGCGGGGCCGGTTCCCAGGAGCGGCGGCGGCGGCGGCGGCGGCGGGGCCGCGTGGTTTGGCAGCGCCTGCTCGGGCCGCGCTGGAGCCGTGGCGTCAGCGCCTGGAGGCCCCTTTCCCACCGCCCCGCCCGGGGCCGCCCGACGGCCCCCACCCGGCACCGCCCGCTCCGGGGCCCCCCAAACTCCGCACCCCGGGGACGTGAGGACTCGGCCACCGCGGTGGGAGCAGCCCCGACGCTTTGTCCGGCCCCCCCTGCGGGACCCCCATCTCTGGTGGCTGCTGGGGCCCTGCCCTGCTTCCTTGGCGGGGGGTCCCACTGCGCCATCCCAGCTGTGGGTCCTGCTCACCATCCGTCTGTCAGTCCTTGAGCTGTGCCAGCATGCTGTGGGGCACATGGGGGGAGGGCTGGCTGCAGCCTGAGAACCATGGGGGGCTTGGGGAAGGGACCTCCTGTGAGGTGCAGGGTGACGACCCAAGAAGGGCAGGGAGCCTGCTGTGGGATAAGCCCCATACCTTTGAGGCCTCAGGAGGGTGGCTCTGCCAGAAGGGGTGGGACTGTGCTATGGGGCAAGCCCAACAGCTATGGGAGGAGATGGAGGCTCAGGCTGGGACCCTCCACTGGAGAGGAGGGACCCTGCTATGGGGCAGGCCCATGGCCATGGGGATCTCAGGGAGGCATCCCTCCTGCAGAGCAGGGGACCTTGCGACAGGGAGCCCCCATGGCTCCAGCACCACGGCCAAGACGGGGGCAGTGCTGCTGCGGGGGGTGCAGGCAGGGGGTCCCCCGCCCCGCCGGCCCGGCCCCATGCCCCCCGCGGCTCCTCCGCATTCCTCAGCGTCTGAGCCGGGATGGACCCCCGCCAGCGCAGGCGGCCCCGCCGGCTGGGCAGGGCGGGGGACAGGCCCCCCGGGGCGGGGGCAGATGGGGGGCCCCCCGCTGCCACGTGTGCTGGGTGCGCGGTGCCACCTAACACTGCCCCTCGGCCGCCCTCCCGCTGCCCTGGGCAATGCGGGTGGGGGGACAGGGGGGACATGGGCACGCAGCCGGGACCGGGTTGGCACTGCCACGGGTCAGGCTCAGGCGCTCACTCCTGCACCAAGCTGCCCGTTCTCAGCTGCCTGCAGATGTGTAGCAGCAGAGCCGCGGGGGGGAAGGGATCTGTGGTATGATGACACAGGGTGGTCTGCAGTGCAGAGTGTCACCCTGGGGACGGTAGTATGGAGGGCTCTGGTCCCCCACCACATCGTGGGAAGTGTGCTTGCAGGCGGCAGACCTGCAGTGCTATGCTGTGCCACGCCGTGCCGTGCCATGCAGTGCCGTGCCACACTGAGCTGTGTGCAGGCAGCCCCAGCCTGGCCCCGACAGGCAGCAGCGCTGGCCGGCGGGGAAGGGGCCCCGGCGGGGAGGAAGCTCGGCTGCCTCCGGGGCTGGGGCCAGCAGGCTCCGCTGCCCGGGTCACCGCAGGGCTGGTGGCCGCGACCGCCCTGCTCCGCCACTGGGAAAGGCCTCACTGGGGCATGCCCATGGGGACGGGCAGACCGACGGGTGAATGGGGGAGCAGAACAGGGACACCGCAGCTCCAGGGCCGCAGGGTTTGGTAGCCGGCCAAGGGGCTGCGTTGGCCCCTGGGGTTGGCAACATGGAGAGGACAGGCTGGGGACACTGAGGGGCCAGGAGGGGGGCCATGGCTGTGCCCTGCCCTTTGCCCGCTGCAGGGGGCCCAAGGAAGGGTGGCCGGCACAGTCCCGTGCCAGCACTGCGGCCACCAGTGCCTGCTCAGCCTCCGGCCCAGAGCAGCAACAGGCATCACTGTGGGGCCAGGGTAGGGTGATGCTACAGGTGGCCCCGGTGCCCCCCATCACCGCAGTGACTCCTGCGTGTCCCCCACAGTGCCCACCCCAGCACCATGCATTCGCTGGAGGAGCCGCTGGACCTCAAACTGAGCATCTCCAAGCTGCGAGCCGCCCGGGAGAAGCGGGGTGCCCCTGGCCCCCGGCCCCGCGCTCCCCAGCGCCCGCACACCCCGCCGGCCGGGGATGGCCGGGGAGGCAGCCGGGGGGGCCGCCGGGCCGGGCCGTCCCCCAGCAGCCTCCTGGCACACTCGAGGCTGGTGGAGCCGCGGGATGGGCGCTTCGCCGCTGTGCCCGTGGTGGACCTCAGCCTCTCGCCACGCTCCGGTGCAGAGTCTCCGTCTGGCAGCGCCTCGCTCTCCCCCGAGCGCCAGGGCAGCGGGGACCTGCCCGGGCCCCTCACCCCCCACGTAAGTACACCTGTGTGCCCCCCCGGGTGACCCCAGTGATGGGGATTGTGCCTGACCTCAGCAGCATGTGCAGGGCTGCTGTGACACAGGCTCTCAGTGTGTACACTCATCCTGGGGTCAGTGTCTCCCCCGACCCCCAGTGGCATCCCCAGGATGGCTCCTGGAGGGGTCTGTAGGGTGTTCTGGGGTCTTTGGGGGTCTCCATCGATCCCCGAACACCCCCCTCCCCCGGCTCTTCTCCAGGATTTCCAGTCTCTGCGCTACATCGACGGCCTCCCCAGCTCCTTCCAGTTCTTCCTGCCGCTGGGAGCTGGGGGGGCCCTGCACTTGCCCCCTGCCGCCTTCCTGCCCCCCAGCAAGGAGAAGCGCCTCCCCCCCGAGCTGCCCCTTCCCAAGCAGCTTGTCTGCCGCTGGTCCAAGGTCAGCAGGGAGGGCTGGGGTTATGAGGGGTTATGGGGCTGAGGGGGCTGTGCAGAAGCTTTGTGGTGCTGGGGGTGGTCATGGGGGGCTGGGAGACTGTGCAGGGGCATTGGAGGAGGAAGAAGCTGTCTGGGATTTGGGGGCCACATGGGGGCATTTTGGGGCTTGGGGGTAGATGGGGCTGGAAAGCCATGGCAGAGCTCTGTGGGTCTTGAAGGGGCGATGTGGGGCTGGGGGGGTACGCAGGGACAGTTTAGAGGTGATAGGGAGCTGAGGACTGTGCAGAGATGCCGGGGTGGGTGGTATGGGGCTGGGGGATTCATGCAAAGGGCCATTTCCATCTCTTGGTGTCCCCACTGGTGCCCACCCTGCTGGGCCGCTTCACGCCCGGCCTCTTGCCCACAGTGCAACCAGTTCTTTGACCTCCTGCAAGACCTGGTGGACCATGTCAACGACTTCCATGTCAAACCCGAGAAGGACGCGGGGTACTGCTGCCACTGGGAGGGCTGCGCCCGCCATGGCCGGGGCTTCAACGCCAGGTGGGAAGGGGGAACTCTGGGAGGGCTCTGGGGTCCCTGGGGGCCGCTCTGTGTCACCATGGGGAAACAAGCTCAGCGCCGGGTGCTGTGCAGGGGGAGGTCTCCAGTCACCACCCCTCCAGCATGGGGTGCAGTGTCCTGGGGGGCTGGATGATGGTGCTGACCTAGATTCCCCCGTCCCCTCTCCCCTGATGTCTCCCTGACCTTGGCAGGTACAAGATGCTGATCCACATCCGGACGCACACCAACGAGAAGCCGCATCGCTGCCCCACCTGCAATAAGAGCTTCTCCCGCCTGGAGAACCTGAAAATCCACAACCGCTCGCACACAGGTCAGCACAGGCCACCGTGCGGGAGAGGGGAGGGAGGACACCCACAGGGGACCTGGCAGGGCTGGCCCTGCTCCCCAGCAGACACAGTGCTGTGCCGTCCCGCAGGCGAGAAGCCCTACATCTGCCCCTACGAAGGCTGCAACAAGCGTTACTCCAACTCGAGCGACCGCTTCAAGCACACCCGCACCCACTACGTGGAGAAGCCCTACTCCTGCAAGATGCCGGGCTGCCACAAGCGCTACACTGACCCCAGCTCCCTCCGGAAGCACATCAAAGCCCACGGTCATTTTGTCTCCCCCGAGCACCCGGAGATGCTCAAGGTCCACCCGCCTCCCAAAACACCCCTGGGCTCGGCGGAGGTGCCCTACGTTAACGGGGCACAGCTCGTGATCCCCAACCCCGCCGCTCTCTTCGCTCCCCCGGGGCTCCCGGCGTTGCCCATCCCTTTGGCTCCGGCCCCACTCGACCTCAGTGCCCTGGGCTGCGGGGCTGCCGGTGCGCTGCCTGCCCTGCCTGGCCCCATCCTGCCCCTCAACGGCGGCCCCTTGAACTTGGCCAAGAGCCCGCTGCTGCCCTCGCCCTTTGCGGCGGGGCTGGGGTTGCCCGTCATGTCGCTGCTGGCCGGCGCGGCCAAGGCTGAGGGGGAAAAGGGCAGCGGGGCTGAGGGGCAGCCACCCAAGGTGGGCAAGGGGGCAGAGAGCCGCAAGGAGAGGTGCGAAAGGACAGAGCTGGGACGGCCTCGGGTGCCCCCTGAGAGCCTGGCTCTGCTGCCTGGGGCCGTTCTCGACCTCTCAGCTGGTGTGGGCTCCGGGGGGAGCCCCGAGGCACTGCCCCCAGGCTGGGTGCTCATCCCCCCCGGCTCCCTGCTGCTCAAACCTGCTGCAGTGAATTGAGGGGCCCGACGATGCCCGGGGCCAGCTGCCGGCCCTGCGGGCAGACCCTGCTCCCTGGGGATGGGGGGCATTGCCCCCTCCTCCCCCCCCTGCAGTCCCCAAGGGCCTTGTTCATGCTTTTAACCACCACGAAAGAAGAACGAACTCTTCTGAGAAAAGCAATAATCCCTCAGTATCCACAGCCGGCTGCGACCCCACACCCCAGGGGCAGCCATGGGGCAGGCGGGGGTTTGGGGGTCCCCCCTGTACCCCCTGGCCTGGGCAGCTGGACACGCCGCTATTTATTTCTTGACCAGCCCCTGCCCTGGCAGGGTCCTACTCGGGCTCATCTGCTGCCGCTGACTCCGCGTTTCCCTGCCCAAGGCCTTGGCGCCGCCGGTGCTGTGGAGGCTGCTCCAGCCTCTCACCCCATGGACAGCAGGGTGACAGCTTGGGAACAACCGCTCCCACAGCCCCAAGCTGTGCCCAGCTGTGTCCCCCCTGCCTGGCCGGCATGGCTGCAGACAGTGCCCTGGCCATGGCACCCCAATGCCGGGCCCAGCTGGCTGGGTACCTGCTGGCCTGGTATTCGCCTGCATCCCCCTTGCTCCATGGCCACCCTCATCCCTGCTGCCTCCCCGGCCCTCCCTGTGACAAGGCACATGGCTGCGTGTGCCGCTCGCCACGCTGGCTCCGCGCCGGGGCAGAGCCACCCTGTTTAGCTACATTCATACCTAACCATGTACCGCATGCAGGCAGCGCAGGCACAACTCCAGGCATCGGCAGAGCTGCTGCCAGTGGCACATTGGCAGCGGTTGGTGGGGGGTGCCTGCTCCTTGGGATGGGATGTTCCCAGATGAGGCGCCCCCAGGTTATGGGGCAGTGCTGGGGCAGGCAGGATGCTGCCGCAGGGCCAGGAGTGGGCAGTATGTCCGGCCTCTGTGCAGCCAGAGCTTGGAGCCGCCCCTGGCACATGCAGAGGGGTCCCACGTACCACTCACTGCTGGGCAGGGCCCTGCTTATGGCCTCCCCTGAACCAGGGCAGGGGTCTCCTTCATCCTGCCCGCTCCATGCTGGAAGGAGCCCCCAGCCATTTGTGCCCCGCAGGGAGCCGGTCTCCCTGCCCTCACCCTCCTTGGGCCGGGCGCTGCCACAGCCCCAGCATGGCCACAGGCCACCGACCAGGCCGCCCTGGCCAGTGTACCGTGTACGTCTCCTCGCTCCTTCGTCAGTTTGTTGTTGCACATTCCAGGACATCAGTATTTTAACGTTTTCGAAGTGCCTTTCTATCGTAGTTTCTGGGTTGTTTTTATTTTTCTCCTGTTGGGCTCCATCGCTGTTAGCATAGCGTTTAAGGACTGCAGAAGTAAGAGATAAGCTAACAACTATAACACTATATTCGTCCAGGGGAGAGGAAGTTTATTAAGAAAACAATAAAGTGAAGTTGAAGTAAGTTCCTGTTTCAGTGCATGACCACGGTGATGGCAGCAAGGAGGCCGCAGTGGGGACAGAGGGGTACAGGAGAGGGACAGGAGCTATCTCAGGGCACAGCTGCTCTGCCTGACTCCCCTGGCAAGTCCCCACACTCCTGGGCCAGCAGCACAGCACCAGCGAAGCCTTGCCAGGGTCTGTGGGATGAGCCGCAAGTGGAGGTGGCTGCAGTGTCAGTGTGTTCCCCTCAGCCCATCCCAGCAGGCTGCCCGGAGTGAAGGGTAACGGCACAGATCTCCTGGCACTCCTGGGGTACGGAGTCGGAGGTATCCGTGTGCTCAGGCCAGGAGTGTTCAAACCCACTGCAAAAATAGCTCCCTGGGAGCCACTTGAGCTCTGGCAGCCCTCAATGCCCTGTGCCCACCCATTCTTCCCCAGCTGCCTCCCTCCTCCCCAGCAAAGCCCAGCTTTGCCAGCCCCTTGCAGGGACCGATCCCAATCCCCTTTGGGGTGGTGGGTGATTCCCCTCTCCCAGGGCACAGAGCAACCAGGCCAGGTGCTAGAGTACATACTATTTATTAGCTACCTATAAGTTAAGGGTGAGGGACATGGGGCACGGGGGCAGCATGGGTCACGTCTCAGCTTTCCAGCTTTTCGCTTTCTCATCCTTAGCCTGGATGCGGAGCTCCTCATCCAGCCGCTCCTTTGCTCTCACCACCTGCAGGACATGGGGACAGGGTGACACACAGGGACAGGGCTGCCCCTTCCCCTCCCTGCCTTATCCATGACAATGTTTCAGCTCTGCCCTCCCAAATTCCAGGCAGAGGAAGGTGTTGATGGCAGGACTGGGTGCCAGCGCAGCCCCAGCTCCACTCCTCCTTTGGCTCACCTTGGACTGCAGGTAGAAGGAGCCTCCCACCGACTTGTCGTTCACCTTGAACAAGTGGTCGTAGTTCTGCCAAGCAGAAGTTCCCCATCAGATTCACCTCCTCTGCCCTTCTGAGCCCCGAACCCCCACAGCCTCTCACTCCCCATGGCGGTGCTGGACATGACAAGCGCAATCCTGGGACACAACTGGCTCTGCCCGACTCCCTGGTGGGTCTCCATGCTCCTGGCCAGGTCCCACATCCCCCTCCTGAGCAGCACCACCGAAGAAATGCAGGGGCCAAGCTGGGTGGGCTGCTAATGCCCCGAGCTGCCAGAATGCTGCTCCAGCTGGGGCAGGGAAACCTCAAACTGGGATTAATTGGGCCCAGGACAGCGCCACACCAGGCAGCAGCCACAGGGGAGCAGGGCTCTGCCAGCACCATCCCTCTCCAGCTCCAAGAGAGTCTCTACCTTCTGGATCTCCTCTGGGTTGAGGTTCGAGACGTTCAGGATCTGCTGAGCTTCCTGGAGGCTGATGCCAATGATCCTGGAGGCGGCGGCGGACTGGGGCCTCTCCGAGCGCCCTCGTGCATCTGCTGCTGCTCGGCTCGCTGCCCCGAGACACCGAGGGTGTGAGTGCCCCCAGCACTGCCCCCGGGGGACCCCCAGGCCTCGGGAGGGCACCGGGCAGCAAAGCCCACAGGCTCCGAGGTGCTCAGCCCTGGTTTCACCCCCCGCCCTCCTCCCACTGCCTCCATCCCACGGGGGTCACGTAGATGAGGTCCCCAGTGCTGCGGAGGTGGCAAGACCCGGGGGGGACACCCGTTCGCTGTCAACACCCACAGCGAGCCGGGCTGCAGGCAGGCAGAGCTGGGAACGGCCGCAGCTCCCGCATCCTGGGGCGCATCCCGCTCTGCCCTGCACGCCCGCGCGGTGTCTCGGAGCCTGACAGCGATGCCTGTGACGGCCGCCGCGCCAGCGCCGGGCCGCGGGCGCTGAGGGTCCCCCTGCGACAAAGCCCTGCCCGGGGCTCGGTGCGGAGATGCGGAGCCGGGCACACGGGCCCGCAGCTCGGCGCGTACCTGCGAACTCCTGGCGCAGCGCCCGCATGAAGGCCCGTCCGACCACCTGGGCCCCCACCAGGATGATCTGTGCCAGGTACTTGGCCTGCGGGGACACGCGGCCGTCACCGCCCGCACCGGGCCCCGCTCTCGCCATCCCCTCGGGCCCGGCCCGGCCCTGCTCCCCGGGGCCCTGCCCGCCTGGCCCCGCTGCTGCCCCCTCGGCCCCGCTCCTGCCCCCCCCGGCCCCGGCCCCGCCGCCTCCCGCTCCTCTCACCATGGCCCCGCCGCCGCTTCCGCCACGAGCGGTCACGGGGTCAAGGAGCGAAGGTCGCAGCGGCTACAGAGACGGCCATAGCGCTGGGTGGAGAGCCCCGGGCTTCTCGGCGAGGACAGCGCCCTCTGGCGGTCGCTCCCGGGAGGTGCCGCCGCTGGCGGCTGGGGCTGCGCTGCCCTGCGCGTGCTTCCCCCGGTGCCCGGCCCGGTGTGCCCCGTGCCCCCCTCGCCTCCCCGTCCCTGGAATCACGGTGGGAGACGGGTGCTGCGGTAGCGGCTTTAATAGCGGGGCCTGCCCGCTGCGGGGCCTCGTGCGGTCCCTGCCGGCCTCCCCTCAGGCGGCACGGGCCTCGCGGCTCCTCGTCCTGCGCTTCGTCTGCGCCGCCGGGCCCGGGCGGGGGTCCCCGGCGCGGCCCGCGGGGTGCCGGGGTCCGGCCTAGTCCTGCGGAGGCCGGGTGGGGTGAGCGGCGCGGTGGGACCGGCCCCGAGGGTCTCACACCCACATACACCCCCCCAGCACCTACCCACTCGTCCTCGTCCACCCCCTCGAAGGAGTCCTGCGGCAGCGGGTCTTCCCGGTTGCCCAGCCGGGCCACCATGGCACTCAGGAGCTGCAGGGAGGCACGGCAGCACCGTGGGGCCGGGGCATCGCCCCCAGCCCAGGCCCCGCGGCAGGGGGGGCAGCCCCAGCACCCACCTCCTCCTTCTTCTGCTCGTCAGACTTCTCCTCCAGGTACACGGCCGCAGGGACGAACTTCCGCGCTGGGGCCTCTTTCGGGGCCTGGCTCACTGGGAGAGCAGCGTCGCCGTGGGGCAGGAGGTTTGCTCCATGGCTGACACCCCCTACGCTCTGCCCGTCCCCGGGGGTCCTCGCCTGGCCCCTCTGCACCCACCTGGCGTCATGTCTGTGGGCTGAAGGCTGGCGCGGCGCTGCTGCCTGTCCTCCCCCGACAGCCAGGCGCTGGCGCTGAGGGCCGGCTCCCACCAGACACGGGTCGGCGGGTAGATGTCGTCCTGGAAATAGTCCTTCTGCAGGGCGAGGGGTGCTGAGCGGGGGTCCTGCCTCCTGTACCCCCCAGAACACAGCCGGGTCCCTGCCACCTACCTTGACACGTGGCACGTGGAAAGCCACAGGCTCGAGGGTGCTCTGCCCGAGGCGCAGTGCCCGGGCGAACTCCACCTCCCGGACCTCACACACCGTTTTGGGCAGGAAGATAAAGCCCTGATGGGGCACAGGCGTGAGCAGGGTCTGTTCTGCGTCGGGCAGCACAGCCCCAGTGGGCCCCCCCTTACCTTGTGGGGTTCACTGGAGGTGAAGCTGTTGCACTCAAGGAAATAGGGTGGCTCAGGCGTCACCTCATAGAGGAAGACTCTGGTGTCACCCTGGGGATGGAGCAAGACAGGGGAGGGGTGTGTGTGTGCATGGAGGGTCCCTCCACATGGTTGGGGTGCTATGGGCAAGTTGCCCCCAGTTTTTGAGGGTTAAGCCCTCACCTTGCCAGTGAGGAAGACAACGCTGGTATCCTCATCGTAGAAGGGCAGGAGGGTGGAAGGGGCCACATCAAGGCCAAGGACAGACAAGGGTCCCTTGGGCAGAGCCTGAGCCTGGTACAGGAGGATCCTCCTCTCGCTGCGGCTGCAGGGAGGTGACAGTTGGGGGGGGACGACACGATGTCCCCTGGGGCCCCCTGCCCTGTGTGTGCCCCTCTTTACCTATCAAAGCCGGACACCAGGAGGTAGTCGCCACCACAAACCCAAACGAGGCGTGCTCCGCGGGCCCCCTCGGGGCCTGGACCCTCCTGTGTGAGGTCAGGGTCACCCTGTCAGCTTGGAGAGAGCTGAGGGTGCGGGCAGGTGCCCATGGGGGTGTCCCTAGCTCTCCAGCCTGTCCCCACCACCCTGACTGTACCTGTTGAGGCAGAGGGCTGCGCCGTGGCTCATAGAGCCGTAACCGACCATCTTTGCTCACTGTTGCCAGCTTCTTCCCATCCGGGCTCCAAGCCAGGCTGAAGATCTGGGGAGGCAGATGTCCTATGTCCCCTGCCTGGCCAAATGTGCCCCTCACGGGTCCCCAGATGTGTCATCCCTTACCTGATCAGTGTGTCCCTGCAGGCACAAGGCTTCCCGCCCAGTGCTCAGCTCCCAGATCCGCACTGTCATGTCGTAAGAGGAAGAAACCAGGAGATCGGATGCCATGGGGTGGAAGCGGATGGAGTAGATCTTCTCTGTGTGACCTGGTAAGGTTGAGTGGTGTGTGACTGTCCCCACCTGAGCTGGGGTGCAGACATCCCAGACTGGCTTGTCCCTAGAGTGGGGTGCTCACTGCACCTCCCCATGTGCACCTCACCTTGGAGGACAGCTTCGGGCTCCTGCAGTGTCTCCTGCAGCCCTCCCTGTGGGATTCGCCACAGCCGGATCTTGGCATCTTCACCCGCTATGGCACCAAAATGGGTGGGCAGTAGTTAATACGTGATCTGGCATGCCTGGTGCCAGGGGAGTGGCCCAGTGAATTCCCTGGGGACAGCACACATACCGACAGCGAGGCGCTGCGGGTCGAAGGGGTCCCAGAACAGGTCAGTCACAGCCACGCTGTTCTGGATGGAGGGTATGGCTGTGTCAGGGAGACGGCCGGGCTTGGAGAGCTGCGGAAGAAAGCCAGAGGGTCACCTGCACTGCGCCTACCAGTGCCATGCCAGCCACTGTGCCATGCAGGGGGTACCTCGAGGATGGCGATCTGGCCACCGGCGGAGAGCAGGGGCAAGGCGACGAACTGGTGGTTGGCGCAGAAGCCGTCACACTCGCCTGGCGTGGTGAGGCTGAGCCCTCGCAGGTTCGTGAGGTGCGTGTCGCGGTGCAGCACCCTGCCCTGTGCGTGCCGGAAGCGGGAGCTGGGCCCTGGCACAGGCAGGGGATGGGTGAGCACTCCAGATCCTCCCCCCAGCACAGCCACAGCCAGGGGACATCGAGCCCACCCTGCTGCCTGCTCACCCAAAATGCTCTGCAGTGACTTCTGGCTGGGGCTGCTGGCAAAGCCGCTGGAGGGGCCAGTGCTGGCTGAGAGGGAGGTGGTGGCACTGCCTGGTGAGGCCAGTGAGGATGGTGAGGAATAGCCACTGCCCTCCTATGGGAGAGAGAGCGGGTGGACAGGAGGTGCCGGTGTTCCAGCCCTCCCGTGTCCCTGAAGGGCAAGGGTGGTAGGGGTCACCCAATCTCTCAGGACCCCAGCAAATTCCCCAGCGCCCTGTGCTCACACTCTGGTCAGCGTTGGTGTCGGTGTCTGTGCTGGTAGGGCCAGTGCCAATTGTGGGGCTGGTGTTGGCTGCCTGCAGCCATGTACAGGCAATGATGGGCGAGGTGAAGGTCTCCGTGGGTCTCCGTGCTGGGTGCAAGCTGACCCTCCCCACCTGCTGGTGAGCACAATGGTGGGCAGGGGGCAGTGGCAGCCCGGGCAATGCCACTGGCAAGGACACCCCCCGAGGTGACACTGACCTGCTGGCTGTCCCCTGCCCACCAGGCCTGGGCGCCGGTGGCTGGCAGCATCCCGGTGCAGTCGGGGAACAGATCCTCATGGAAGTCCTGGACAGACTGTGGGCGAGGGGACACGGTGGGGTGGGTGTCCCCAAAACCCCACAGCCTGTGTCCTGCTGCCAGCTGGCACCACCTGGGCTGGGGCACCCCTGGGCCCCCCCAGGGCACCCCACAGCACCTCAGTCCCTGTGTCTGTGGAGCCCTGTCCCCACAAGCTGCACACTGAAGCCTGTAGGTGTCAGACACTGCATGCCGTTGGGCTGTCTCAGATACCCCTGAACGCATCCAGTCTCCCAAACAACACCCAGCACCCAGCATCACCCCTTGCAGCACTGAACACCCATGTTTTGGCACCCAGCCTTCAGCTTTAAGCACCACCAGTGTGCGATTGAGTACCCAGGATGCCACCTCCTGCACCCAACACCCAAATCCTAACCACTTCAAGCACCTGGTGTTCACAATCTGGCACACATTACACACAAGCACTCAGCAGGTAGCAAGCACCCAGCATCTTGCATGCAGCAAATGAACTTCCCATATACAGCACCTAGCAACCCCTGCCTCCATCACCCACCATCAGCACCCAGCTTTCAGCACATAGCACCCAGGTTTTACCTCCTCTCCTGCTCTCCCCAGGCTGGATCCCCCACACTTGGGTCCCTTTTGTCACCCAGTGCTGGTGAGGTGTCACCCATGAGACGTCACCTGGCACCTGTGATACAGTGCCACCTGCAGCACCCCTTACCTTGCGTGGCACCACGTAGCTGACAGGGACTAGAGCAGTGTCGGTGAGCTGCAGGACACGGAGCACCTCGCAGGCCATGACGTCCAGGGCCAGGCGCGGCACAGTGGCCAGGCCCCGCGTGCTGCCCTCTGTCCGGCACTGAGTCACTGTTGGGGGGGACAGGCAAGGTGGCCGTGGGGCAGGCAGAACCTAGCCCCTGAGGGCTGCCGGGAGCCCAGCGTGGGATGTATCCTGCTTACCCTGGGTGAGTGCCGGCTGCGTGGGTGCCACCTCGAAGCAGTACAGGAGGTTTTCTCCCTGGAAGAGAGGGGATGGGGACAGGACATGAGTGGGGCTGTGGGGAGCACCCCACCGCACCCACAGACACCGCCCTGCACGCCACTGCCATGGGACCTCACCTTCCCTGCCATCACCAGCAGCCCTGTGTCGGCATCGTACAGTGAGATGGCCGCCCTGCAAGGGAAGGAGGGAGCTGAGCCAGGGCACCCATCAGTGTGGCACCCTGGCTGCCACAGGGCTGGGTCCTGGGTCCTGCACGCCCCAGACCCTGTCCTGGGGAAGCACAGGGCATCATCATCAGGCCATGCAAGAGGCAGGAGGGCCGCGCTGGTGCTGGCTGCTCCCCTGATGTACAGGTCCCCAAACCCTTGCTGTCCTACCCCAGGGTGACAGGTCTGCAGGATGCCACTGCTGGTCACATCCTGCACTGGCTGCATGGTACCTGCCATGAAGCCGTGCCCAGCCATAGGGCATTGTGCTCCCGGATCTGCACCCTGCACTTGGTGATGGCATTCAGGGAAGCCACCATCACCTGCAGGGGAGCCCCAGGGCCGGCCAGGCCAGCTTGGCCAGTTTGGGGCGGGCGCGTGGCACACCCCGGCACGCTGCTCACCTCACCCGGACCTGCTGTGCCAGGAGCCCCGGGAGGGCCCTGGGGCCAGGGCTGTGCCAGGTGAAGTGTGTCCCTGCTCCTTGTCCTGCACCTTGTCCCAGCTTGTGACCGGGGTGCTCCATGGCCAGAAGGGACCATGGCTGGGGGGACACTTGGTTTCTGGGGGCATAGCAGTCAGGGCATGTGGGGAACAGTGACTGGGGAGTGCTCAGTGGCTGGAGAGGAAGATGGTCAAGAGTATGCTCAGTGGCCAGTGGGGACTGTGACCAGGAACACTCAGTGCCTGGAGCAGATGTTGGTGAGGAGAAGCATGAAGCCACCTCTCTGCCTCCCCTCGGCGTGGGTGGAGGAGGCAGCTCCACAGGCAGAGAACAAAGGGACAATCTGTTACTTTCGGTTGACATTTCTGTGGTTAAGCCCAGGGCACCGAGCTGTACCGATGTTTTGCACCATGTGGCTATGAGGAAATTTGGTGAAACCAAAACTGTGATGTGCTACTGCCCCAGCTGGTTCCCATGGCAGGGACACCCTGGCACTGCCACAGGATGGCACAAGGCACGGCTGTGTCTGCTACACTATGGTCCTGTGCTGGAACTGTTGGCATAACATAGGCAAACCCCACCGAATTTGGCTGTGGCAGGCACCATGGTCCCCTGCCTGGCTACGGTCACTGTCACCAGCACTGCCACCACCACTGGGGCCCAGGGTTGGGACAGGTTGTCCCAGCCCGGCCAGTGCTGTCGTTGTGGCACCAAATGGGAAGTGCTGTCCTGTGGCACTTTGCAGAGCTCTGCCATCACTGGAGCACCAGGACAACAGCTGGAGACATGGGCTTTACAAGTGCCGGGGATACTGGGGCCCATGGGTGCCAGGGTCTCTGGCTACCCTGGGTGTGCTGGATCTAGGGGCCTCTGGGAATGCCAAGGACACCCAGCCCCCGGTGTTACAAGGGTGCCAGGAGACGGGGGGTGCTGGGGATACGGGGAGGATGCCTACACCCGCACCTGTATCTGTACCTACGGATGTGAACCCCGGGGGTGCTGGGATCCCAGCTACCGCGCCCCGGGGTCCTGGAGCTGCCAGGGGTCACAGTGACTTGGGGTCTCCGGGCACTGCTGAGGTCCCGGTGTGTCGGGAGCTCCGGGGTCCCGGCGCAGTCCCGGGGGCTCCCGGGGGTCCCGCCGGTCCCGCCCCCCATCGGGCCCCAGGTGCGCTGGGGGCGTAGCCTTCTGGGCAGCCGTGCCCCGCCCTCCCTCCCCCGTCCCCCTCAGCCAATGGGAAGGCGGCGGGAGGGCAGGCTCCGCCCTCCGCGGTTTTAAAGCCACCCCCCGCGCCCGGCGCCGCCACAGAGGGGAGCGCCCGCCCGGCAGCCGGCCGCCGCCGCCATGCACTGACCGCCCGGCACGGCCCGGTGAGTCCCGCGTCCTCAGCCGCTGCTGCCCGGCCCTGCCCTCGCCATGGCGCCGGGGGCTCGTGGGGCGGCGGCCCACGGGCGGGAGGGGGGCTGTGCTGGGCACCCGGGAGTTCGGAGAGTGGTGGGGCCGAGGGGTCCCGGTGGGCCTGAGCAGAGCCGCGGGGCACCCCGGGCTGGCTGCCCTCCCCGGCTGACAGGGTGTCACCCCGGCTTCGGCCACAGGCAGGGCAACCGGGGCCAGCACCTCGCTCCAGGCCTTGGCTGGGGGTCAGCGTGCCCTGCTCCTTCTGAGGCCTTGGCTGAGCCATGGGGCACCCGGCTGTCCCGTGCCTGGGCTGGTGATGAGGGGGTGAGAGCACTGCAGGGGGCAGGGTGGAGGGTGCAGGCATGGCCCTAGGTCCTCTGTCTTTGCCTGTGCCTGTCTTGCCAGGGGATGTGCCAGGGTCTGGCCTGGGGATCTTGACCGGGTGCTGCTCCTGTGACAAGGAAGGGAAGAGATGTGGCTGGGGCTGATGTGAAACCTATCTCCCTCCAGCTGTGGCTGAGTGGCTGTGACCCACCCTGCCAGCAAAAGGGCTTCAGGGCACACACAGAACCATCGCTGGGTGCTGGGTCCATCCTATACTCTCCCTGTCTTGGCAGATATGGTGGCAGAGCTCGCTCTTTGGGGTCAGGCAGAGGTAGGAGCTCCTGGCAGTGGTGTCCACCACCACCCTCCTCAGCAGAGGGCTTGGCTGGGGTGGGGTTTGGCTGCCCTCCCTTTGCCTGTCCTCAGGGCCCAGCATCCTGCCTTGCTGACCCACCATGAGGCCAAGCAGGGCCCCTGGGCAGTGCCAACAAGGGTTTCCCCTCAGCTGGCACAGAGGGACGGGTGCCAGCACAGCCACTGGCCAGCCTTGCTGGTGGGGATATCCCACTGCTGCTCCTGCCACCAGCTCCCTGCGTGCTTCATTGTCACCCAGTGTGCATTGTGGGGGTGCTGGCACCCTGTCACTCTTTCTAGGTATGACTTAGGGCCATCACAGGGTAAGTGTCCCTTTCTGTGCCTGGCTCCATCCCAGGCTGGCAGCTGCCACAGAAGCCGGAGCATCTCAGCAGTGATGCTTCAGTTCTTAGACCTCTCTTCCCAAGCAGAAACCCCCGCTCATGTTCCCCACATACACGGCTCTTGCCCACATGCCTCACACCGGCAGGTCTCATCTTTCTGGGGCTGGACTGGCCTGACCCCGCCGGGGCCGTGCCACTGCCCACACGGCACTGGGCAGTGCCGCTGTCAAGGATGACACTAATGACTGTTTTTGCCCGTACCACGCCAAGGCCTTGCCAGGTGGCCCTGATGCAAGCGCTGCCGGCCCGGCTGGCTCTGCCAGTGGGACGCAGCAGGAGGAAACGCTCGGGGACAGCCGCAGCCACCCCAGTCACACCGTAGGAATCTGCCCGTGCTGCTGGGGCCACGCGTGGCAGCATCGTTGGCCTCCTCCCAATACTCCCTTGTGTTTGGGCTCCTCCGGAGGCGGTTTGGCTGCCGGTAAAGTGGCTCTGCTGGCTTTTTCTCCTTGCCAGCACCTGAGCTGGGGAGCACAGCCAGGTCAAAGGGGCAGGAGCATGATGGAGGGGCCGGCGCGCGCCCTGGGGAATGCAATAAGCAGGCTGCATTCCTCCAGGGCTGCTGCGGAAACTTTAATTAAATAGGGAGGGGAGCCTGGAAGGAGGTGGGAGCTGCGGGCGGCATAGGGTGGGTTGAAGGGGAGGAGGATTAAGGGCTTAATCCTGCATCCCCCCAGCACGGTCACAGGAGGGGGCATATGCTGACATAGGCTTGTTTTTGGGGGGGGTTAAGTGAGAGGAGCAGCATCTGCATCCTGCCCGGTGAAGGCACCACGGCCCTCCCTGCAGTGACAGGGACTGAACCCAGGGCCCGGTTTTGTGCAGAGCCCTGTCCTGCCTGCACTGGTGCCCACTGGCCAGTGAGGCAGCCCACCAGCCTGCTGGCAACAACGGTGGCTTTGTTTGGCTGCAGGGCCTCACTCACCGGTGCGGGAAAGGATGTCCCGGCTGTGCTGGGTTCCCCAGGGAGAACAGCCACATCCCTGAGCCATGGGGAAGAGCAGTGACCCCGGGAAGGCTCCTCTGGCCTGTCCTGTGCAGGTGTCACCCTGCAGCACAGAGACAGCATTGGCTTCATCCTTAAACACGTGGCGGGTGCGGTGCAGGACATCCCCTGCTGAGTCCCTCACCCTGGGCAGGCAGCTGGAGAGCCCAGCCTGGGGGGCTGCAGGCAGGGAGGGGGGGACACGGTGCTCCCGCCCCGGCAGGCTGGCAGGGAAAGGCTGAGCTGGGACTGGGGGAATCTGAGCCCAGATCCTCCCCACAGCCGGAAAATATGAATAATTCGGCAAATATCTGCGGTGCAGGCGCGGGGGAGCCCAGCCAAGGCAGCAGCAGCCCGCTGGCAGGGCGGTCCTAACACCTCCAGCAGAACCGGGGCCCCCTCTCCACCCTTGGGGACCCCTCTGGGACATGGGGAGGTTGTTCCCCTGTGCCCTGTTATAAAGGGTAAGCACCCCTGCCAGCCTGGGCTGGGTTAACCCCTTGAAGTAGTGTCACGGTGCGGAGGCGGTGTGCGGGCAGGATGCCGGCATGTGCCGGTGGAGCAGGGTGATGCCGAGGTGTCAGCAGCATGAGGGTGGAGCAGCCGTGCCAGCCTACCTGGTGCTCGTGGCAAGGCGGGGATGGATGTGTGGCCCCGGCCGGGCCGGCCGAACCTGCCCGGAGCAGGGAGCCTGGCAGGCGGGGAGGAAATGCCAGCGTAATTAAAGGGACGAGAGAGACTTGGAGTCAGCAGCTGGTTGCAGCACGGGACACGTCAGCGAAACCCAACCCTGGCATTGCAAAACCAGCCCTGGCCTTGCCAGCATCCCGCAGGCCTGGCCGGACGCTGCCCACCCCGGCACGGCAGTGGCAGGATGCTGGGCATGGCCTCCCCCCTGCACTGGGGCTTTGCCTGCCAGCCAGCACCCTGTGGCTGCGGGAGCCACCCCGAGGGCTGGCACATGGTGAGCAGTGCTGGGTCTGCCCCCAGCCACCTTAGACCCAAAACTGCTTTGTAAGTTCTCCATGATGCTGTTTTGGCTCTACTCTGTTCTCGTGCTGGGCGCTGATGGCCTGGCTGTGGATGTGGGGGAGCAGCAGCACCCCCTGGCTCAGGGCTGGGCAGGAGGTGTCAGGGAAGGTCTCCGTGGCAGTGACCCCAGGATCAGCACAGCTCCCCCAGCACATGGTGTCAGGGGCTGACGGCACAGGTCACAGCCGGGCAGGGCCAGTTTGGGCCAAGTGACTCAGGCGGTTGTGGTGACCCTGCCCAGCAGCGGGGCCACCCCACCCTCAGTGCACCCCACCCTGGGGGGGGCCACCCGGGGAAGAGGCAAGGATTGAGCTTGCCGCTACATTAACCCCGACCTGCTCCGGCTGTGGTGAGTCCCGTATGGGGGGCTCTGTGGCATGGGGGGGCTCTGCTGGCCAGGCTGCACTGGCAGGGGAGACCCAGCACAGGTCAGATCCTCCCGGTACAGGATTTGGTGCTGTTGCACGGATGGGGCAGGCGGCACGTGCTGCTCGTGACCCTGCAGCCCCCCGCACACGGAGGAGGCCCCTTGTGAGCTGCAGGGGGTGTTTGTCTGGAGCTCTGAGCAGGGGAGGAGGTGGAGAAGTCCAGGGCTGGGGAAGGGGCTCATGGAGCAGGGTGCCAGCACCCCCAGCTCTGGCAGCCTGGTGGGGTTTGCCTTGTCCCTGCGTGGGACCCGTCTCTGCTAAACCCCACATGCCCCTGAGATGGGGTGGCAGGAGATCATGGGTCCCCAGCCCAGCCTGTGCTAATTAGGAGTGTCATTAAAAAGGGCTGAAAGAAGGGGCAGGGGTGGTTACAGCCAGGGCACCTATGGGGGGCTGGGACAGGTGGTTAAAGCCTCACCCCGATTGCATCCTCCCCTCCATCCCTGCTGTCCCTGTCCCCGAGTGATGTGGATGCAGCCCAAGGTGCTGTGCAGAAAGGTGAACAGCAAGGCAGCCATGACCCCCAGGGGACACAAGCCAGCTTGGCGGGGGCTCTGCAGGGACGTAGCCAACTCTGAAGGGCATGGGGAGACCATGGGGCAGGGGAGCACCCAGCTCCTTCAGCCCTCAGCCTGTGCATGGGTCACCCCTGGGTGTCCCTGTCCCCAAGGGGGACAGCTGCTGGGATGGCAACACAAGCAAAGGGTTAAGCTGAGCTCGGATGGTGTGAAGGCCAGGGAAGGTCAGCCAGGGTCCCACCCGTGTTTGATTTGCACCCTGCTGAGTGTACGGCCCCAAGAGACCAGGCCAAAGGGGGTGGAGTCTGTCTCATGGTAAACCTGGGGTATGCAAAGGTGCCACATCCCTAAACCTGGGGATCCAGGTAGAGGGGACAGCAGCATGAAGCCAGGCAAGCAGCCCACATGTAGCTTTGCTCTTGCTGGCTGTTTCCGGTTGCAGCAGCACAGCAGGGGCATTCTCACACCCTCTGCAGCCCATTTGGGGCGGAAGGGTCTGGTCAGGGCACACCCCAGCAGTGGTGCAGGGGTAATGGGGGGGGTCTGAGGCA
This sequence comes from Ara ararauna, assembly GCA_028858755.1. Lineage (NCBI taxonomy): Eukaryota > Metazoa > Chordata > Aves > Psittaciformes > Psittacidae > Ara > Ara ararauna. Next base: position 11,619,761 of record CM054380.1, on the reverse strand, counting down.
CCCCACAGCCCTGCCAGCCCAGGGTCCCCCCAGCAGGGCATGGCCCCTAACCTTGACTGGGTTTCTTTCTCTTGCAGAGCTGACACCATGAACCAGCTGATCCTTTGCACGCTGCTGCTCTTGGCGTGCGGAGAGCTGGCTGGAGCATGTCCTGCAGGCTGCCAGTGTCAAGACCCCAAGACCATCCTGTGCGCGGCCAGACGGGGCCAAACTGTGCCCCAGGGGCTGCCCCCTAACACCCTCTCCCTCTATGTCTTTGAGAATGGCATCACGACGCTCAGCAAGGACAGCTTTGTGGGCCTGCCTGCACTCCAGCTCTTGGACCTCTCACAAAACAAGATCACCACCATCCAGAAAAACATATTCCAGCCCCTGACAGAGCTTGTCAACTTGGACCTGTCGTCCAACCAGCTGCAGGAGATCACCAATGAGACCTTCCATGGGCTGCGGCTGCTGGAGCGGCTCTATCTGCAGAGGAACAGGATCCAGCACATCCATGCTGCTGCCTTCGACACGCTGGAGAACCTGCTGGAGCTGAAGCTGCAGAACAACCAGCTCTGGGCCGTACCTCCCCTCAACCTGCCCAACCTCCTGCTGCTGGACATCAGCTGGAACAAGATCCCCGCCATCGCACCAGGGGCCTTCCACGCTGTCAACATTGAGTCCCTGAAGATTGCAGGGCTGGGTCTAACGAGCTTAAATGAGGAGCTCTTCCAGGCCCAGAACAACCTGCACGAGCTGGATGTCTCTGACAACCTGCTGGAGCGTGTCCCGGCAGTGCTGCAGCGGCTGGGGAGCCTCACCAAGCTCAGCCTGGCTGGCAACGCACACATCTCCCAGCTGCCTGCGGAGGACTTCAGCAACCTTCACAACCTCCAGGAACTGGACATCAGCAACCTCAACATCAACACCATCCCTCGGGATTTCTCCAGCTTCTTCCCAAGGCTGCGGGCCATGACAGCGGCTGGCAACCCCTTCAACTGCATCTGCCAGATGAGCTGGCTGGTGCAGTGGGTGAACGCCAGCAGCGTGGTCCTCCGGCGGCCCGAGGAGACACGCTGCCACTTCCCCCCGAAAAACTCCGGCAAGCTCCTCCACCACCTGCAGTACGCTGACTTCGGCTGCCCCACCACCACCACCAGCCCCACCACTGCACACACCACCACGCTGCCACCACCTGCCCCACTCCCCACCACCAGCCGCCCAGCGTCGCAGCCCAGCACTGCCGCTCCGACACTAGGGGCTGGGGGCCCCCAGAGCAGCTCCACACCAGTGCCCTTCAGTGGCCTCCCAACCCCCACCACTCCCCCAGCACCCATTTGTCCCCCTCGCACGTGCCTCAACGGTGGCACCTGCCTCCTTGGTGTCCAAAATCTCCTGGAGTGCCTGTGCCCGGTAGGCTACACTGGAGCGTACTGTGAGGCAGAGGTGAAGAGGACAACACCACCTCCAGCCACGCAGGCCCCACCGCCCAGCCGGCGGATCAGCATCACACAGGTCAGCAGCACCTCCCTCAAAGTGGACTTGCAGAACTACATCCAGTCCAGAGCACAGCTGAAGGGCATTCGCTTGAGCTACCGAAACCTTTCTGGGCTGGACAAGCGGCCAGTGATGCTGCGTTTGCCAGCTTCACTCTCTGAGTACACGGTGCGGGCGCTGAAGCCCAACTGCACCTATCGCATATGCATTGGGCCCCTGGGGGAGAAGGTCTCCAAGGAGGAGCACTGTGCTGAGGTGCAGACCTTGCCAGCGAGCCACCAGCAGCACTCCCCTGTCACCCAGGGCAAGGACAACAACCTCACCCTCATCATCGTCCCTGCGCTAGCCGCCGTGCTGCTGCTGGTAGTGGTGGTGACTGCTGGCATGTACTACTGCCGGCACCGCCGGGCGAAGGCCCATGCTGGCCCTGGGGTGGATGCCAGCCCCCTGGAGCTAGAAGGGGTGAAAGCCTGCCTGGAAAATGGTGATTTGAGCAGCCATGGCTGCAAGGTACCAGAGGCAACGATGCTTTCCAGTGGCTCCGAGTGCGAGGTCCCGCTCATGCAGTCGCACTACCCCAGCAACAACAATACACCGGGGCTCAAACCCTCTTACTTCTGAGCCTAGGCGGGACTGGGCTGTGGGGCAAGGGCAGCTCTGATAGACAAGGGTTGAGCTCTGGTGGTGGCACCCAGCAGTGTCCCTCCAGGGGCGAGGAACGGCAAGGAGTTAACTGAGTTCAGGCAGCAAAACCCCAAACCCATAACGTGCAATTTCTGAGAGGCTGCCACACTTCAGGAGGAGACAATTCTACCGCTCAGTGCCTTGGTTTCTGTGACTCTGTAGAACGTGGGTAGCGACCAAGAGGGGGTTGGTTTTTTAATTTGGGGTTTGGATGGGGTTTTTTTTAGCTACTGCTAAAAAGAAAGCAGCCGGTGACTCGGCTAAGGGATGTCCACGTGCTGGTAACAAGGGTCCTTTAGCAGAGCACAGCCCATGCCTCTTGACTCCCTGGAAGCTGATGTGAGCAATAAGGCCCAGACGAGGTGCTGGGACCCTCGGGAACCCTGGGCTGAATGAAGCGCCGAGCAGGCAAACCGGGAATTGAAGCTTTAAGAACTCAAAGAGATATTTATACACGGTTATTTCCCATTTCTTCTGGGAAACCCTTGTTTTGTTGTTGTTTTCTAGCACAGGTTTGTGTCTTTCTCTTTTGTAAGGCGGACCAGAAGGGTGGCTTTTTGTAAAAAAAAATAAAATCACAACAATGAAAATCTCTGCACAGCCCCAAGCAGCTTTTGCGGGCACTGCCCATTGGTGGGCAGGGGTGCGGGCAGCGCGGCCTGTCCCCTGCAGAGGAGCGGGAAGGTCGGCCGCGTCCTCTGGTTGTTGTTGGCGAGCACGGGGATGACTCAGGGTGATGGAGGGGGGAGTTTTCCCGACTCCGGGCGGTGGCACTGAGGAGGCTTCACCCCCACAGCGCTGCCCCCTACCACGGGGCTGAGGGGGTGTTCCCAAAACACAGGCCACCGGTTTCAAATCGGCCCCTGCCCTGTGCATCATCCAGCCTTACTTCATCCCTCCCTGCCTGCCAGATGGCTCCGGGGCCAGCTGTGGGACAAACAACCCAGCCCAACCTCTGTAACCTCCTGACGTCACCCCCAGCGGCACCAAGACCTCCAGAGCACCCATGACAAGTGTCAGCCTGCTCAGGGTCCCCCCCAGCCCGACACTGCAGCCGGAGCCAAGGCTCAGGCCCTGCAGTGAGCCCCCTCCACCCGGCCCCGGGAACAGCCAGTTTCTTGCGCCGGGGAGGGCTGGGACTCGGCGCTCGGCAGGTTCCCGCTGCCAAGTGGTTTCTGCTCCAACCCTCTGGTTTTAATCGTTTTCCAATCCTTTATCTTTCAGGCTGGAATTTTCCAGGTTGGGGCCCTGCCCGCCGAGGTATGTTTGATTTGGAGAGAATGAGCATGAGCGGGTTGAAGCGCTGCGGCTGCCGCCAGCTGAGCTGAGGGTCACCGCCGTGCCGCACGAGCTGCCGGCCGCACCGGGGCTCTGCTGCAGGATACGGCCCTGACCCCGACACCACCCCGGTGCCGCTCACCCAGTGGCTCTGGATGCAATTAGGGGTGTGGGGCGGCGGCGGGTCCGTCTGGCGCAGCCCCCCCGGCTCCCAGGTGGGCTTCCGGCAGGGCTGGCTTCCATTAGGGCCGGCGCAGCAGCAGGAGGGGCCCCTCGCCGGCGCGGGCGGCTCGGTGCGATGGCCACGCTCGCCCGCTCAAAGGGCCCATTGTGGTCCTCTCCCCACAGATTTTTCAAATTAACATCCCAAATTCCTCCAAAAATTGCTGCTGTGTAAATATTTTCACTGTGAGCTTTGTGTATTTTCCAGCCCTGCGAGGAGAAGGAGGAGAGAAGAAAAGTCCTCGGCGGAGCTGTGGCCTCGCACCGGGTGCCTCTGGCCATCGCCACTGCAGCCCCCTGAGCCCACCTGAGCTCAAGGTCGGCCCCTGTGTGTTCCCTCACTGGCACTGGCTGCAAGGGATGGGCAGCAGGGACCTCACAGCGGCCCTTGAGCTCCTTTACTCCCTGCACAGTGCTTTCCCTCCTGCTGCATGATGTCATGATGTGTCCTTCCCCTAATGAAGCTCTTTGCCCCTGGAGGTTTGCAGGGGGACCCCCCCCGGCCAGGTGGGTGCTAGGGACCCCCAAACAGCTCAACAGGTCCCGTCACTCTGCGGAAGCTTCCAGCAGCTCCAGAGTGGCTCCATTCGTGTTGGAGATGCCACATGGGTTGCCCAGCATGGCAGGAGCAAGGAGGGGGCTTGGCTTTGCCAGGTGCAGTGCAGTGGGAACCCACAGCCCAAGGTTTTCCAGGTGGCCAAATGAAACTGAATGACAAGGGAAGGGGAAGGGGCTGGGCTGCAGTCCCCAGCAGCCACATCAGGAGCAGCACAAGGGGGGCAGCAAGGCTCCTCCTTGGCACAAGGGGCATGGGGATGCTGTGGCCAGGGCAGGGCTTGACAACCTGTGAGGCTCAGACCTCCCAACACCCACGGCTGCGCCCTGGAAGCTGTGGGAACTCAGCAGGGCCCAAAATGTGCCCTTCCAGCCCCAGAGCCCCCGCGGGGTCCTGAGCCCCAGCGCAAAAGCCCCCTGTCTCCTGCGAGCCACAGCGTGCGCCAGGAGCGGCTCCGAGCGGCGCATCGTGCGGCGCTGCTAATACTTGTGAGCTGAATCAGCGCTGGGGAAGGATTGCAAAACCCCCTGGAATGAACCCAAAAAAAATCCCTCTTGCTATGCGATCCAGCGGGGCCGGTAATGGAGAGCCCCAGCCAGAAGCCACCGGCAGGATGGGGGGCTCGGCCAGGAGCCATAACAGGAGGAGCCACCAGCTTCACCAGGGCAAGTCCTGCTGCCCTCAGCGCTGGCCCAGCCTGGCCAGGCACAGGCAGCATCCTGCAGCCCAGAGGCAGCAAGCCTGGAGGTCTTTGGCCTGGAGAGAAGCATCCCTGGCCCAGGCATGGCCTCATGGAAACCAAAGCCTGGTCCTCCTGGATCCCCCAGGTCCCCACGGCCAGAGTGGAGTGCTGGGCGGGACATGCTGCCTCAATGCACGGTGCTGCGGGTCCCATCCTCACTCCCTTGGGGTGACAGCAGGCGTGTGCCCGTCCCACAGCCCCATGTGCTGCCGCAAAGTGTTGGCTGCCAGGAAGAGCATGTGGAGAGGCAGAAATCCTGCCGGCTTCCTGGAAAGCTTCAGAGGCCGGGGCCGGGGCGCACCGGTTGGCAGCGGTGGGCTGAGGCCGAGGCCCATCTGGGAGCGATTTCGGCACTGCTGTCGCTTGCTGCCTTCCCGCACGGCCCTGCAGCACACGGCTATTTTTACAGCCATAATTACCAGGCCAGGTGGCCGCCCCACCGTTAACCCCTTCATACGGCTGCCCAGGGCATCTCACCCTGCAGGGACAGGTTCTGCTGTGGTGGCACCTGATGGAGTAGCCTCTCCCCACTCCTTGTGTCTGAGGCTGCAGCCAAGCGGGAGCAGCAGGAAAAGCCCTTTCCCTGCTGATGGCAAGCAGCTGCCAGCCCAGGCATCCATGGGAGGAAGGAGCAAGGGCAGAGGTCTGCAGGGGGACAGGGATGGGGACAGGTATGGAGCTGTCCTGCTCAGCGCTCTGCCTCTGAGATCTGACCACTGGAGTGGCTGTTGTCAGAGACCCCCATGACATGCAGCATGACCCAAAAGGGCTGCTGAGTGTCAGGAATAAGCACTGAAGAAGTGGCGTGGCCAGGCGGGGTGGGAGCAGGACCGGCCATCAAGGCACCATTACAGCTGGTGACCAAGGAGAGGCGGCAGGATGATGGTGGGGACACATGGCTTGGTGGGGCTACGGGCCTTGCTGCTCAAGAGGGCTGGAGCCAGGCTCCTCAAGGGCCAGCTCAGCTGCAGGCTTTGTCTTGGGGCAGCGGCAGTGGGTGCTGGGGCCAAGCATCCCTGGGCAGGATCCCTGCGGAACCACCCAGGACCCTACATGTCCTGCTTCAGCACTGGGGGAGCCAAACAGCCCCAAATCCCTCTGCAAACCTCCTGCTGCACCGCCTCCAGCACCTCGCAGCTCTGGTGGACTTCACACTGTGAAGGGCAGTGGGTGTCCGCCTGTTCCCACCTCTCAGCCCCCACTACCGGTCTGCCCTGTGGGGAGCTGCCCAGTGGTGGCACACACTATAGGTACATGGCTCCTCAGGACCTCTGCAGACCCGGTCACCTTGGCTATATCAACCCAGCCACAGCCCCAAGCTGGCTGCAGGGCGGAAGGGTGAATGCCCACTGCCCCATGAGCAAGCGGGCACCCCCAGCCTCCATGGGGATGCTTTCAGGACACCAAAAGATACAGCGACACAAGGGAGCCGCTGTTCTTGCTGGCCTCAGCGTGGCAACAGCCGTGTCCCCAGGCACTGCTGTGCCAGCCGCGGGGAGCATGGTAGCAGGGTCTGGTCACTGACCCCAAGTCGGAGCCGGTAACCCAACCCCACCGGTGCTGGTTACAATTTAGGGCAACAATAACCCATTGAGGCCCCTTCCTGGCTCCAGCCCTGCTGCTCCTTGATCTAATTAAAGGGGCCTGGGGGGGGGGAAGACAAAACCCAAGATGAAGAGAATGGCAGGTACCCGAAGGCAGCACATTGAGGACCACAGAGAGGCGATGGGGCGATCTGTGCCTCCTGCCACCAGTTCCCTTAGAGATCTGAGCACAGCGTGGCACAGCTGGGGTGCTTTGAAAATGAGGTTTATGCAGTCGCAAAAATCTCACTTCCTCAGGATTTAGGATGGGGGACGCCCAAAGCATATTTGCTGGTGTGAGGGTGAATGGGGCCACTGCCCTCCGCTCTCTGCTTTCCTCCCTGTGGATGCTGGTCAGGGGCACAGCCACCCCGTGGGGCTCGGGGAGCTGTGGACATTGGGGTGGGCACGTTGGGGGTGGCCTCCACCTTGGGGCACACCAGGGCCGTGCTTTGGGGTGTCACAAGGGTGCCTGAGAGGCGTGGTGCTGGCTCGGCGGGCACAGCCCCTGCGGCAGGGCGCGGTGGGGACGCGGTGGGACGCGGGCTCCCCTTCCTGCCGGCCCGGCGTCAGTAATGAATGGTATGAGCTTCCTGCCCGCCCACTGATTGCTTCCTCAATGAGCTGCTGCTGCTGTGCCCGCTCCCGCAGGCTTGCGGCATGGCCGGCACCACCGGGCTGCCACACGGTGCTCGATGCCCCACCCCGGGCACCCATGGCCATGCTGGAGATCCCCAATGAGCACCCCAGCCCCACGGCTGCTGCACCACCCCTGCGGCGCTGGATCCCTGCACGCAGCAGGCAGCACCCTCTGCACCAAGCCTGCAGCTCCCCCGTTTGGGCACTCCCTCCACGGGGGACATGGTGACCCCCGAGCCCTATCCCCCCTGCTCTCACCATGGCTCCAGTGCTCCTGAGCATCGCACCCCACTGGCCCCCAATCGGAATGGCTCTGCCGGAGGGAGAGCGCAGCCCCTGCTCAGCACCTCTGCTGGGAGCCAGCCCAAATCCCCCTCCGCCATTTGTCATCTCCGTGAGATTTACAGGCAGGGAGTGGTTGGGGCTGGAAGCGCAGCTGCCTAAAAACAGCACCCCCCGCTCCTCAGCAACCCCCCGGCACGGGGGGCTCCCTGCTCACCACCACCCCCTCCAGCCCTTCTCTGTATGGCCCCGCCATGCAGCGCAGCGCGGCAGAGCCAGGCGTGACGCGCAGGCAGCGCGCGCCAGCTGCATTCCTGGCGGCCGATAAACCCGGCAGCCAAAATAACTGCAGCCTGCGCAAAGGGGGCTGAGCACAGCCTCGCGTCTGCATCCAATTTATCCAGGCTGGCTCACCCCGGCCCAGCGCCGGCGGGGAGGCCCATGTGCACAGGGAGCGAGAAGCAGCAGGGTTTGGGGTAATTCCCACAAGGCTCTCCACCGGCAGCAGTAAGGGACCCCAAAGCATCCCTTTGTGGCACGCTGTGTGCAGTGAGGGTCCCGCATCCCTGCGCTTTGACAGCAGCTCTGGGGAGAGCCGGTGGTGCTCAGCACAGCCCTGCGAGGACTCGCCCAAACCTTCATAACCCCATCAGGATGAGGGTGCTGCCTCCTCATCCTCCTCCTCCTGTTCCCTCGCCTGCACTGTGATGCCAGGCCAGCTTGCCAGGCAGTGTAGGAGAGGCCAGGCTCGGTCTAACTGGAACATTCCTCACCCTGGCAGTGCCCGCAGACAGGAGACGGCTCCACCGCACCTTGACAAGGGGCACTGACCCCTTACTGCCACAAAAGCTCCTTTTCCATTTCCCCAGGGAATGCCCGGTGAGCATGGCTCTGCTGCCAGACTGGCCACGGCTGGCTGGGCGGCCACCACGGCGCCATGGCACAAAGCACCGTAGCCCCACCGTGAGCAGGGGGCCAGGGTCAAACCACTTCAGCACGCAGGCAGTGCCAAAGGGATTTGCTCGTCCACAGCACCTTGTCATACTGTGCCAGTTCACGCACCCCCCAGCTAACAGCCACTTCAGACATGCCAGTGCTGTCCCCAGCAGTGTAACCACCCACCACAGCACCACAGAGCACCCATCCTACCCCAGCACTGCTGGGGACACTTTTGTGCATCCCAAGCACTGCCACTGCCCTCCCACCCCATCCAAACGGTGCTGGGGACATGGCCATGCCATCCCCAGCCTTGTTCCCAGCTTTGTGGACAAGCAGTGTCGGTGCCACCTCACACTTCCCCACTGTGCTCCCCACAGGCCTCTGACCATGGCACTCCCACTGCCCACCCTCTCACCCCGCGGTGAGTTCCCATCCCTACCCGGGCGAGGTGTCCAGCGCCATGGTGAGCATTGCCCCGCTGAATCGCCGCATGTCCCACAGCTTCACCTCCCGCTCCCGCATCTGCAGGGGCACAGACACGGTGTTGGTGGGCAGCAGGGATGTCCGGCCAGCCTCGCAGCTCCACCTCCTTCACCACCCAGCCTCCCTCCATCCCCAGCAAGGCAAGGGGAGCTCCTGCTTTCAAAGGGGACAAGACACCCAAAAAGCACCAGGGGCCCCAGCACAGTGCCACAGGGAGCGGGACTGGGACATCCCAGTAGTGCCAGAGCCACTTTCCCAGCGAGGACCATACCTGGCTGAACCCGATGGAGATGAGGCAATCGCTGGAGCCTATCCAGAGCAGCCGGGAGTCCTTGTTGTTCTCATGTCCCAGGACACTCTGCAAGGCACAGGAGGCAGAGCTGTCAGTATCACCAACTGCCACGCCAGGCACACGGTGTGGCACCGTGCTCACCCCTGGCTGAGCACATGCAACCCAGTGCTGGCTCCTGACTCCACCGAGATGCCAACGTGACAGAGCAGTGGGGACAGCCTGCAAGCGGTGAGTCCTCTGCCCCCACCTCTGCCTTTGCAGTGTGGTTGCTTTGTGGAGCGGCTGGCCTTTCTCCTGGTGAGGAGCAGAGGGTGGCAGGAGGTAATGTCAGTGTGAGGGGGCATGGGATGGCTCCTTGGCCCTCTGGGGCTCTCCTCACACATGGTGAGGAAGCGCTGGGGCCAGTGTGCCGTGAGGAAGCTGCTTCATGCCAGCAGCCGTGAGAAGAGGCTTGGCCATGGCCATGGTGACAGAGGGACTTACTTCCCTGGCTGCATCCCTGGACTCTCGAACCATGCTGAATCCCGGCAGCAGGAGCTGGGTGCCCTGTGCATGTCCCGGTGCTATCAAAACACATCATAGCAAACTGAGCCTGGCTGCGCTCCTCACACCGCCCTACCCCCTGCAGCCCCTCTCCACCTCTCTGCTGTGCTCCCTGCGGGACCAGGGCCCTCCAGCCCATGACACCACCTCATCCTGCCACTGTCACCAGCCTGGTCCCAGCATTGGCCTCGGTGCCACTCTGATGAGGACGGAAGGGGAAGAGTTACTGCGGGCCGGTGGTGGCTGCTTGCTGGCTCCCATGTGGCTCCCAGATGGGACCTGCAGTTCCCGGCATCCCAGCAGGAGCCAGCAGCCAGCACTCGCCCCACAGTGCAGCAGCGCCTGCAGCCTCCTCGCTTTCATTTGGGAAGCTCCATTAAAAGGTTGCTAACGATTTCAGAGCTGGCAAGGAAAAGCAGAGGGTTCTGCCAGAGCTAAACCTGACATGGCGCTTCCGGCACCTCCACACAGGGGGACTCCATGCGGGGAAAGAAGGGATGGGGTGGACACAAGAGGGTGCCCACACATCCACAGTCCCACGATGGCATGGACACACTGACCCCAGTGCCAGAGGAGCTGGGTCCTGTGAGCTGTATCCCTGACAGAATGAGCACCATGCTCCGCTGGCCACGACCGCCCCACCATTGCGGCAGGCTGGGGCACAGAGGTACCATAGCTCCTACCTCCCCAAGAGCCTCCTCTGGTCCCAGCCATGGGCCTCAGTGGAATGCCCACTCTCTGGAAAGACACGCAGCCAGGGTGGGAGAAGGCACATGGTGCCAAGCTCATCCTCCCCCTGGCTCCAGCACATGAGCCTCCTTGCCAGCACAAACATTGTGATCGCCAGCCAGCATGGCTCACTTTGAAGATGCAGCACGGGCCAAGCTGAATCCTGGCACTCCCAGCCACAGGGCAGTATGTGGGGCAGGAGGGGCCAGTCCCCCACCTCCAACACGCTGGCATTGGAGCCATCTCCTGGGATGGGGAAGGGCCTGGAGAAGGGAACACATCCCAGCGGCAGTACCAAGAGGGATGGAAACCCCGGGTGCTGGGGCCAGCCCACTCGTCAGCCAGGAGAGCATTTCTGCACCTGAGCCGTGCAGCTGTGGCAGCCAAGACTCAACAGCTGGAGATTGGATAGCCAACAGCGCACCACTGGTCCCCCAGCCCATCCGGCACAGCACCAGAGAGCCATTGGTGCGTGCAGCCCTGGGGCAGGCGGCGCGGCTGGCAGAGGGCAGGGTGATGCCGCTGCTGCTCCCAGCCCTCGTGGTGCCGGCTGCGGCTGGGGCCATGTTTTCTGCATTAGTTCCATCCCGGCTGAGCAGCACGTATGGCAGCAAGCATGCAGGGAGGCCAGCGCCGGGGCTGAGCTGCTTTCACTGGTGGGATCTCCTGGCACCCACCCCAAGGTGATGCTGGGAGCCCCCTGTGTCCCTGGAGCAGAGGACCAGCTGCAGTCTGAGGTATGGGCATCCCTCTGCAGCTGCTCATCCCCCAGCAGGCTCAGGGGAGCCCATCAGCTCCAGGTCAGTATGCAGGAGGCAAGGAGGCCTCACAGCTCCCTGGCCATGCCAGCACAGAGGCAGCTCAGCCTCCTCCAGCCCATTGTGTGGGTCCAGCCTAGCTGGTTTGAGGCAGCCCAGGCTGGGGGGAGCTTGTGCTCCCTCCTCAGAGCCAGATCGGCCGCTTGGGGAGGGTTTCCCAGCACCATCCCTCTCTTCCCATCTCAACCCATCCCTCCCAGCACAGACTGGGGTACGGTGCTAGTACCCTGGGGGGTCCCCAGCCCTGCTCACCGTGCAGCCCCCACTGTGGGCTGTGGGGGCCAGCGCCGGGGAGCAGGGCTGGCGTGTGGGATGCAGCTGTTGGCAGCAGCGGTGCCGCGGCGGGGCTGGGAGCTGGTAACAGCTGCCTGCAGAGAGCGACCGCCTTTGGCTCCCCGGCTGCTGGGAGAGCCCGGCACAAAGCAAACACTGCTCCAGTGCTGGGGCGATTCCCAGGGTGATCTCAGCCTCAGCGGGAGCAGTTACGCTCGGCCGCGACACAGGGGAGGGAGAGATGGAGCTGGGAGCCCATGGGGCTGCATGGGGAGGGAGGTAGGTGGGGAGGAGGGGTCACAGTTCTGCCATTGGCAAAGACCCTGTGGCTGGTAGGGGCCTGGACAGCCCAGCTGTGCCTGTGGCCAGCAGGCCATGAGCATGGCTAGCGGACCATGGGCATCTGACCCCCGTGGGAAGCAAACCCAGCAGTGGGACCTGCATGGGCACAGGAGGCACCAGAGCCAGGCTGAACCATTCCTTTGCCAGTGGGAGCCAGGCCAGGAGGGGTCCCCCAGACCGGGGACAGACACCTCCTCCCTGTACCAAAAGTATGGGTCCATGCTCAGGGGCAAAGCCATCACTCCCTCCAAGCCCCACGAGGCTGGGGGGGCAGGCAGAAAGAACGGCTTCCTGGGGTGCCAAGGGGGTTAACCATGGCACCAAATCCTCCTCTTCACACAAGAATGTGAGTGATCTCCCTTTGCTACCAAATCCTAGTTACTCCAGTTGTGACCAGGAGAGCAGCAGCCTCTTCCAAGTCGGCCCCACTTCTGGTCTCTGCCCAGAGCTCAGGGAGACCAGGAGCTGCCACCTCCCTGCAGGGATCCCAGCCACTGCACATGGTGACAGTGATGCTCCAGTAGCCATCATGCTGCCAGCACTGGCCCCTGGCTGCTGGCAGCTGTGGGTGTGTGTCGTAGTGGGGATGGATCGGGGTGAGCCCCCTCCTTATGCTGCCTTCCCAATTCCACCGGCTCTGCCTCTCCCGCCTCACTGCAGCACAGCCCCCTGCCTCCATTCAGCTCCTCCTACCCACAGCAAAGCCAACACAACATCCCAGAGGATGTTGCGGCCCAGCCAGGGCAGGAAGGTGAGCGGGCTCCCACTGGGACAACCCCTACAGCTGCGGAAGCTCCCACCTTGACAAGGATGCCCAAGCATGGGAGCAGGACCTCACTCCCAGGGCAAGCAAGGGAGAGGCCCGCTGGCTGGGCAGACTGCAGCACTCACCAGCACCGATCTCCTCCTCTCCCTCATCTCATCCCTTTGTGCAGCCACTGGCCCCACAAGCACTGCTATGATGCTGTTATCAAACCCCCAAAACAACTTTACCCTCTTTGAGTAGGAGCCTGCCAGGAGCCCCAGCTGAGGCAGCAAGCTGGGGGCTTCTGAAATGCTGTACCGGAGCACGAGGGAAGCGAGGTGCCAACCTGCACCCTTGTGCCTGCACCCTGCTGAGCTGGTGAGGCCGTCCCTAGTGCACCCAGGCAAGAAAGAGCCAGTGCTCCCGTGCATCCGCATCCCTCACCGTGCCGCTGGCTCATCCCCGATCTTCCTCAACTTCCCCATGTCTGCCATACCAAGCAGCATTCCTGGGAAGGACGGCCGAGGGGGAAGTAGAGCAGAGGAAATATAAACAGTCCTGTACAGCTACGCTGGGGAACAGAAGCATGAGAGCGCCGAGCGTGCAGTGCTATAAATAGGCAGCCCAGAGCCAGGCCAACTTTTTCAAAGCTTCCCACGGTCTCCTTGGGAATGTGGGATGCTGCGGACCTTCCCTCAGCCCGGAGGAAGCCACTGCTGAGGCTGGGAGTCAGGTACCCCCGGGGTGACCCCAGCGTGGGATACCGCGCTAATGGGGGTGGAGGGAGGAAGACTAAAAGTCTCCATGTCCTGATGCGCCTTCCCCCAGCCAGCGGTCCCCAGCCGGCCCTGGGCTGACAGACGGATCATGGGCAGAGGTGACAAGGGGCCCATGGGGTCCTGGCTGAGGGCACAGCCGGGCCTCCCCAGCCTAGATCTCCACCTTGCCCCAGCATCGCCCAGCACCATGGCCACACCACATAGAGACCCATGCCATACTCTCCCACTGCGGCAGAGGCTGGTGTGGCCCATGGGGTAGCGGCCACAGCTTGGGAGAGGGGCTGGAGTCCCTCTCCCAGCCCTGGGGCCATGGGGGGGGGGGGGGAATGAAACCCTGGCCTTGAGGGGACAGTGCAGTGCTGCCCCACACCAACTCTGCTTGGAGGGCTGCAAGCCCTGGGTACTCCCAGGCACAGAGCTCTGCCCCCAGCACGGCCCATGAGGCGAGGGGAAAAGCCCGCAGTGGGAACAAGCCCACAGGGACACCCTCCCAGCTGTCCCCAGGCGCCCGCAGCTCATTAGAGCAGAGCTCATTAAAACGTGAGCAGGAGCGTGCGCTCGCCCGGTGCGCGGCCGTTCCCTCGCCCCCGTCCTGCCAAAACGCCGGCGGAGGAAGTTTCTCATGAGAACGAAGCCGGCTCCTCTCCATCCCACACTGGCCGCCCTCGGCGGCCACCCCATAGCCCGGCACCAGCGGCACCCGGCCCAGCCCCGTAATGGGAGCCAGGTGCTGGCCAGATGTAGCCCCTCACAGTGTGCGGGGCCAGGGTGCAGCCCCTCAGCTCTGTACATCACTGGCTCCACAGGGATGCGCTCAGCAGACACAGCTCTGCTGCACCAAAGTGGGGCTTCGGCTCGATGGTGGCCATGCTGATCACACAGCATAGGACAGTCCCCCCCAGATAACAGCCTTCTGCCCCTGAGAACCACCCTCCTTCTTTCCAGCAGCACCTCCAAGTGTTTTTGATTGCACATCTCTGTCAGTAAACATCTGCGGATGTACTCCCAGCAGATGTGTATCAATTGACATATGAACGATAAGCATGTACAGCTGAAGATCTAATATATTCTCCCTGTACCCCCACAGATTGCCATGTGCACCCCACTTTGGGGAGCACTGCTTCAGAGGACAGGCAAGACCTCAGACCACTGTGATGGCAGGGCACAGAGTGCCTATCTTGCTTCTGCCAGCCCCGGAGAGAGGAATTCCTCTCCCCAGGCATAGAGACCCAGCATGGAGACCCATGGATTGCCAGGACCTAGAGGAGAGGGTGACCAGTAGAACAAGCAAGCAGAGAAGCCACTTTACTACCCACAGCATACCTGAATCACTGCCTGGACCTCATCCTGGTGACCCACTTGAGGCATCAGCCAGGGTACAGGCACCCTGACGGTGCTCTGAACCCCTGCTCAGCACCAAGTCCCGAGTCCCGCAACCCTGGTGCACAATGCACCCAAGGGCTCATCCCAGAGGGACGTGGGGGGATGTTTTGTGGGGTTTACGCAAGCATCACAGGGTGGGAGCCACGAAGCACTGAGCCCCTGTGGAGCCAAAGCCACAAGGGAGAGGATGTGACTTGCTTCCAGTGAGAGGGTCAAGGCAAGGAGGGTGACTACTGGCACCCATGGGAAGGGAGGGCAGGTTGTGGCCGGGCCAGTGCGGCCTTGGGAGGGGACAAGGCAGAGGACAGGACCTCTCTGGAAGGAGCCAGATCCAGCCAGGCAGGGGAGTGTGGCTGCTCAGGGGGCACATAGGACCTGCTGCACCAAAGGTGTGGCCCTGGCACCTTCACCACCAGTTTAGGAGCACCAAGGAGGCATGCTGAGCAGCAACAGGGTGCAAACACAGCCTTAATGCTTACAAACAAGCTGCTACTATTGCAGCTCCCTGATCCATCCCAGACACAGCAAAGAGGGTCTGTGCATCCAGCAGAATGAGGCCACTGCTTTCCCAAGGGAACTCATGGCCTTGGTTACGTACTGGGCACCCCATGGGGTCAGACAGGCTGCAGCCACGCTGCTCTTGCTGCGTCACACACTCCTGCCCACTGCTGGGACATGCTCAAAATAGCTGCCACGGACATAGCCAGGAACAGTGGGGTCAGGCCCCACTGGGGGCACAGCCAAGGGTACAGGCAGCCTGCCAGTGACCCTCTTCACCAATGGTCCTTGGTCATCAGCCCCATGCATGCTGCATCTGTGAGACCCAGGAGCAGCATCAGGCATCGCACACCGCAGCCGTGACCCATCCTCCCTGAGGCTTCTATTTTAGCTCCTTCTCATCTTTTTTCTCCTGCTCTAACAAAACGAACAGTTTAATGAGCCAGGCAAATTAAGAAAACCAGCCAGACAAACAGCCCTGTGCCGAGGCCGGCTTTGGAACCATGTGCGGCAAAGGGATTGGGGTGAGTGAGCCCGAGCCTTTCACCTGCTCCAGAGGAAACCCAGCCCATGGCACTGACGGGCCAGCCCAGCTGGAAATCAAATCATACTCCTCACCTCTCTCACCGCTGCAAAAAAACCTGGCAACTTCAAAGCCTCACAAGGTGCTGGCAGCGCACGGTGGCCCAGGCATCACCCGGTTTTGTAACCGCGCCAGGCCCGGGGGGAAGGAGCCTTTCCAAATAACCCGGCCCGCCGGCAACCGGGGAAAGAAGAAAAAACAAAACACAGGGGTGTTATTGCTCCTGGCTAAGTAAGCCCTATGTAAACTTCCAGAAGATTTATGGCAGTTTAAAGTTTTCCCCTTCAGCACAGTACTTCTCCAAGACTAAACATCTTCATCAATTCTCAGCCAGCCAGGGTTAGGGCTGCAGCGTGGCAGCACTTGGCTGCAGCAGCGAAGGTGCATATTTCTCTTGGCAAAGCCAGAGCACCGGCCCCGGGCTGGACGAGATGGCAGTGGAAGGAAGTGAGCTGCCTGTTTTGAACAGCCACCATCATTCACACGTTATTTTTAATAGCTCAGCGAGACAGAGTCCACCCTCCCCAGAAGACTTGGCTCAAGCCCATCGTGCTCACAGCTTCACCAAAACGTCGTTATACAAGCAGACAGGTCTGGCAGGAGGAGAAGTTGGGCTAGGCAAGGGGGAAGCATTGCCTGAGGCCATTGGTGGATAAGAGCAGGATGAATCTGGGAGCAGAGACCAGTACCTTCCATCCACACCAAATGGTACCCACAGCAGGGGAGCATCATGGGGCCCCCTTGAGGGCTGGGAGCACTTTTCCATGGCTCGCTTGCACGTGTAACCACTGGGTTTATACTAATATATAGTGTTGTGGTATTTATAAGTCTGCCTGAAGGGTCAAGGCGCTGCTTGTACCTGCAAAAAGCACCCAGGGGCCTTATGGGATCTCAGCACCCAAGCAGCCAGCAGCAGGAGAGTGCCGGCACAGTGCTGGAGCACCAGCTTCCTTCAGTTGGTATCCAGGATTATCACCATGTCCAAGCACAGACAGCAGAAGCCATCGGCTTCCTGAGCCCACAGGCACACGTATGCCAGTAGCAGGAGAGACACAAGGAGTAGCAGAGCCTGCTGCAGCCAGCTTACCCTGCTCTCCGCTGCATCCCTCCCCTCCCAGAGGCTTCTAGCCCCTTCTGCAGTGAGGGATAGCAGCCACTGGCAGCCAGAGCCCCCAAGCCACAGGAAACCTCTAATAAGAGGCTGTTCAAATTTGACATCAAGGTTTAAGTCCTCTACTTATTTCCTACTCACTGTTATTTGCTGAGCTGTGCAGATCCAGCTGCCCAGCCCTCACCCTTGGCAGGTCCTCATCCCTGAGAGCCTTTTGCACAGCGGCACGGAGCCAAGGAGCCCTCAGGCCCACCGCAGCTCTTGTGCCCCTGGGGCTAGGCATTGCTGTTGCCCGCAGGCAGACAGCCCCAGCCAGCAATATGCCAGTGTGGTGGGGGAGCTCACTGGCCTGGATGGGAGGACAAGGGTCCCCCGTGCCAAACCTCACCAGGACTGAGGAGCAGAGCAGACAGCCCCGTTCTCCCTGCCCTCAGCCCCTGCAACTGCGTTACCACTGGGGCCTCTCCTGAGTTGAGCCAGAGCTGGGAGAATGGCCCTAAAGCCCACCCCACAGCAGGCAGTAGGCACCCTGGTCAGGCTGCCTGCACCATGTCACCCAGCACACCCGGGAGGGACAGTACCTGGGAAGCAGCTGGGCTGACTCGTGGGTCGAAGATCCGCAGTTTCTTGTCCTGTACAAATAAAAACAAAACAGAAGAGGGTTAAGGACCCTGGGGCCAGGGAGATGTCAGGCAGTGTTAGGCAGAGGGCTGGAGTGAGCAGTTCCCTTCCTGCCCATCATTTTCCTGCCTCCAGTGCCTGCCCCTGTGCATGGTTTGCAGAGTGTCCTCCAGATAGTGCCCCACACCATGGGCAGGAGCATACCCCCAGGATCCCTCCCAGCATCACAAGGAACCCAATACCCTCAAAACTGCTCCCAGAGAAGGGGAGAGCCTTAAAGTAGAGCCAGGGCTGCAGCCCAACCCTTGGATTTCCATCCTACCAGCGCTCTCCAGCGTCCCACAGGCAGGAGAACAAGCCCTCTCCTGCCTGGCACCCCATAGTCAAACAGGGCATGGGATGCCCTTTGGAAAGGGCTGGCTGAGGTGCAGAGACAGCCAAAGTGCCATTTAGGGAGTACACACTGCGCTTACTAGACCCAGACAGCATGGCACGGGTCAGGGGCTGACCTGCATCTCACATGGCCTTGGGGTTTTAGCCTCTGTGCTCAGCCTGCATGCTCAGTACAGAGCTCCAACTGCTCACTTAGCCCACACGTTCAGTCTGCACGCTTGGCCAGCCTCCATGCTCCATGCTGGGCTCTGCCTGTACATTTAGCCTCCACCCTGGGCACAGGGAGACAACTGCTCACTCAGCCTGCAGGCTTGGTCTGCACGCTCAGCCAGGCTTGCACGCTTGGTCCTGCTCACCTAGTGCTGCGCATGGCTTGGGGGGGTGTCAGCTTGCCTGGCTGCACGCTCAGCCTGCACACTTCGCACAGGGCAGACGCTGCCCGCTCACGCCATACGCTTGCCCTGCCCGCTCGCTCGGCCGGGGAGCCTGCACGCTCGGCCTCTATGCGGGGCCTGAGCACAACCGCGTCTGGCAGCATGCGGGCAGCGAGCAGCGGGCGCCACCTAGCGCTCCCGTCCTCCTCGGCTCCAGCGCTGCCCACTGACCCCATTTCTGCCTTTTTCTCCCCAGAACGGGGCCACCGCGTGCCCCCCCGACCCGGGGTGCATGCAGCCAGCCCAGCCGTGCCACGCCGCGGTGGCCCGTGCGAGCCGCTCACCTTGCAAGAGGTGCCGAGCAGGCTGCCGTCTCGCTTCCAAGCCAGGCTCTGCAGC
Organism: Ara ararauna; assembly: GCA_028858755.1. Classification (NCBI taxonomy): domain Eukaryota; kingdom Metazoa; phylum Chordata; class Aves; order Psittaciformes; family Psittacidae; genus Ara; species Ara ararauna. Next base: position 11,600,991 of record CM054380.1, on the reverse strand, counting down.
TGATCCCTGTGTGAGTCCAGCACTGCGGGAGGAAAGCAGGCTCAGGGCTGCGGTCAGACAGGGCCCCTCCCGCGGACAAGGCAGGCGTATGGGCAGGAGCCATTGCTCTTCTTCCATGAGCACTTCCCAGGGGAAATGACCCGGCTTTTCCCAAAGGGCTGGTGGCAGCCACAGCCAGGGGATGCTGCTGCGTCCATGCAGGGAGCATCCCCGCACCGCTGGCAGCTCGATAGGAAGGGCACCAGTCCTGGGAAAGCCACAGGGCGCTTGCACCCCTGTGCTGCCACCCAACCCCCTCTCCCCATCAAGTTACCTGAGGTCTGGGCAAGGCTGGTCAGCAACAGCCCATGGAATCCACACTGGGACATACAGGAAGAGGGACCCATCACCCAAGCGGATCCCCAGCAAAACTGCTACATAGGAGCCTTTTACACTGCTGCATCAAAGCATAGGGGAGCCCATGTACACACAGAAGGGGCTTCAGTGGTCCCTGCCCAAAAAGCTACCCATGCTGCCTGTTAGGTGACACTGAGGTCCAGATTTGAGCCCATGTACCAGCACGGTGGAGACACTCGTTGCAGGCAGGCACTGGCGGGCACGGCCATGCCTACCTGTCAGCGGCTGCTGCTGCTCCATGTCCCAGATGGTGACTCTCTTTCCTGTGCCACTGGCCAGGATGCCGTCTGCTGTGGGGTGGAACTGCAGCATGTCCACTGGGCCCCCCCCAGGCCCCAGGGTCAGTCCTGCACCTCTGGGTATGTCCTGGCTGCTCTGGGGCAGGCGCCACACCTTCACCTGCAGCACCAGGGAGAGGAGGGTCAGTCCCTGGGCAGACGAGCCAGACCCTGCTGGGTGCCGGCAGAGCTCGACCTGGGTTTGTTGCTCTTCCAGGCTCTGGTCCCTGCAGACACCAGGTGACCCCACATCACAGCTCAGTGGGATCAGAGCTGTGAGCATCCCAGGTGGGAGAGGGCTGATGCCTGCCTGACACCATCTGCCCTGTCCCCCACAACATGGGGACATCTCTTATATGGCACCCTTCTCCCCAGGCTCCTCTTATTCCAATCACTCAGGCTCTATCACCCCTGAGTGAATCCCAGAGACATGCCAGGGAACACAGGATGTGCCCTTGAGAGCCCTGGTACCACACACTCACGGTCTCATCTGCAGAGCCAGTAGCCAGGAGGAGCTGATCGAACGGTGAGAAATCAAAGTCTGTCACCACATCTGGAAAGAGAAGGGCAGATGTTTGTCCTCACCTTACCCCTGCAGACAGCATGTCTGCCACCTTTGCTCTTCCCCAGCCTCTTTTCATATACACACATTGCACACAGGAACAGGCAGCTGGGGTCAGATCCAGCCCCATCAGGGCATGCTGGAGTAGCTCAGCTTTGCTACGAAAGTGTGAGCCCCTCTACGCTGTCTGTCAGGGTCTGACACCCCTTTGGCAGGCAATGGGAGCCCTGAAGGGTAACACTGCACAACTGCATTTCCCTGTGTAGCCCACCACCACCCCAATTTGGCCCTGATTTCAGGACAGACATCTCCAGAAGGCACAGGGAGAAGCAGGAACAGTACAAGGCGTCTGTGCTGGCCCAGACCCTGGCAAGCAAGGCCACGGGCAGCTGGGGCTGTGCTGGTAACAAAGCTCCCTTTGTAGCACCGGCCCCGGCGTGCCCATGGTGGGGAAGCTCCTTGCAGAGCCCCGTGGGAGAAAGGCTGACACCATCAGCAGCAACCCCTCAGATGCATTTGGCACGCTCTGGGAAGTAGGTCACTGTGTACTCTCCTGCTTCCAGGAGGTTGCTGAGAGACAGGCCCAGGAGGCAGGAAAAGTGAGCAGTGAGCTCTGCTGCGCTTGCCCCGCGAGGAGAGAAAAATGCTTCCCCCACTTTGGAGGTGTTGCTCTGGCACAGCCGGCTTCAAAGGGCTCCTGCTAAATCCCATTAAGCAGCTGTTAATGCCGCGCTGGATGCCCGGGCACCCCTCCACGTCCCCTGCGGCAGCAGAGCTAGCTGACACACTCCCGGTTCCCAGCGCCACGCCGCTTGGGCAGGGATGGAGCCAGATGGAGGCAGCACAGGCTGGGCATGCCACACACTCCTGCAGCCATGCCAAGGCACTGCACGCAGGAACACAGTGCTGGGACAGACTCCCATTTTCTGCTCTGGTGCAATTCTGGGGTAATGGGTGACCAGTGCCCCCAGGGCTGGCACTGCTGCTCCGATGCTGCAGAGGAGTACCTGGAGTACCCCAACACTCCTTCCCCGTGCCCAGGCAGCAAGCAGAGCCCTCCACCTCTGCAGTATGCACCCCTCTGCCAGTGGCGATGCTGTCAGCACCTCTTCCCCTGCAGCAACTCTCTCTGCCCACATCAGAGCTGCTCAAGGCCACGTAGCAGCTGGTCCAGCCTGTTCATCCTGTCACTAGAGCCGGGTACACCCGCAGTGATGCCAGCTCCTCTGCCAGCCTGGCACTGGGTGTACTGGGAACTTCAGGGTGTGCAATGAGTAACATGGAAAGGGCGTGCTAGAAGAAGAGCATGAGCAAGAGCTACGTGTCCAAACCTCACTGCAGCATGAAAGATAAAGGGATGTGGATCAATTCGGCTCCTTAGCGAAAGTCCAGCCTGGCAGAGCCCCATGTGGTCAGCGTGGCTGCAGCCAACTTGTGCCTCACACACAAGTGAGACTTGTCAGGGTCTCCCTGCCTGTGGGTGATGGTCCCTAGGAACTCCAGCAGTGCTCCCAGCTCCTTGCCTGGGAGATAGCCCAACACAGCATCCTGGGCTGGGACTCAGCACCCAAGCAACTCCACACAGCTTCACACAGAACACAATGTAGGCATGGGAACAAGGCACGCCAAGGCCAGCAGACACCCAGCTCACCTGAGTGGCAGCACAGCTGAGACACAGTCCTCTTGCCCCCATCCTCGCACTCCAGTGGCACAATGCCCAGCACACCTGCAAGGACGATGCAGGAGCAGGTCACCAGCTGCCTGCCAGGCTGCCCACAAGGAACCGCCCCGTCTGGGGCACAGCAGGGGCACCCAGCTTTGCAATGCAAGCCAGGAGGTGTGGGATTGTCAGCACCTTTGTAGCAACTCGGGGGAAGCTTCCTCCACATGCCCTCATGTCTCCTGGGGTCTCTGGGGCTGACCCATCACCCAGCCCCCCAGGGCAAATCCATCCCACACTCCCAGCCGCACTGGGCGTCCTTTCCCTCATGCCTCACCTGATGCCTCGGCATTGAATGCAATCCAGCAGCAGCTGGCCTTCACGTTGTTCCCATAGGATGTGACGGAGCCTGCTCGGATACCCCCAATCCAGGCCTGGAATGGAGAGGGAAAACCCACGTCAGGAGATGCTTCTGTTTCGGAGGGAGCCAACATTATGGCTGGAGCATGATGGGAGGGAAGATGAAGCATCAGCATTGCATTGCTGGAGACCCTCAACACCACCAGAGCTCCCACGCCAATGGGCCTGGCACAACCTGGAGGCTGCCAACACCAATGGGATTCTGCTGACGGCACATCTGTAGAGCCTTGTCCTATGGGAGGGCCAGGGCTGTGTGGCTGCTCATGCTCTCTGCATAAAAGTGCAGCCCCTCAGAGGGGCTGGAGGCTTCTGGGCCAGCTTCGCCAGGAACAGGAGGCACGAACTCCCTGTGCTGCTTCTCCCTGAAACTGTCCCAGCCCTGGGCCCTCCCATGATGGGAAAGGCTCAGGGGACTCTATGATAAACTGATGTCAGGGAATTTGGGATGGGACAAATGCTCCTGGGCTGTGAAGCACCACAGGATCAAGCTGTGCCTGACCAAGGCAGAGCAATGCCTCCAGCAGCATGCTTCCCACATGGACTTACAAGCAAGGAACTTCATTACAGCTCCAAAACCAAAATCCTCCTTTGCAGTGGTTCCCACTACTACCCCCCAGCGAAGCACCGCACTGGGATGCCTGCATCAGCCAGACCCACTCTGGGTGATACAGACACCTGGTCTCAAGTGGCCACCAGGACCAGGAGCTCCAAGGCACACCCAGGGCCAAGTCCAACCCTCAAGCAAAGACAGGTGTTGCACAGCTGCCACCATGCCTGTAGGCACACCAGCACCCACCAGCATCACACAGAGGTGCGTGCAGTGGGTGTCTGGAGTGGTGCAGAGCTCACAAACAGGGCAGAGCCCTGTGCAGGAATGGAAGCTGCATATGCAGCCCCAAAAAGACTGAGAGCAGGGTTTCCTCTCCTTGCACAGTTTCCTTTAGACGGAGAGCAGCAGTTCCTGCAGCACTTCCTCTAGTCCTTGTCACAGCTTTCTGCTCAGTTGCAGACCTGTTAACCCTTCTCCTGCCGAAGATGCGTTCCTCTCCCTTCATCCATCAGATGGCAGGGGGCTCCAGTGAGGAAGGGGAACAGGGCTGGAGCCTGACCAAACCCCAGGAGGAAAGGTCCTGCAATCTGCATCCAGTCATGGTCCCTCAGCAAGGGGGTACACAGCCACATCCAGAGTACCACACAGGACCCCTGCAACAAGGTCAGAGGGACCACTGAGCCGGTCCATCCCAGCCCCACAACAACTCTGCAGGCAGGCAGAAGCCCTTAGGGAAGCAATCCCCTCCACAGAGTGCCAGGGCAGACAGTGAAGCATATGGTACCTTCCAGGCTACGCCCCTGCAAGTTTTCAGGGCGCCTCTGCCAGCAGAGCCCTGCAGGCGCTGCCTGAAGGGGAGAAGCAACTCAGATGTGATCCTTCATGTTTACACTGCACTTCCTTATCCAGCCAGGTCAAGTGTCTGCCTCCATAAACAAGCTGCTCAGCCAGACACAAGCAGTGCTTCCTGCTGCGATACCCGAGATGGGTTTGGAGAGGAGACATCCACCTCCCACCTCGAAGAGCTGGCTGACTTGGCCTGGCTCCCCAGGGACATGTTTCACACCTGGGTGAGAAATGCCTTTCGGAAAGGCCACCACCTGTTTGCCAAGCCCGGTGGGAGCTGCTGGGGATGGAACAGCTGCTGGCCCACACGCTGGGGTGAGAGCACACTGTCCCTTGGTGTCCTGCAGAGCTCCCTCACCATGGGCAGTGACACAGGCAGCAGTGATGGGGACGTCCCAGCCTGGAGGAAGCCATAAACCCCCCTGGCCAGGCATCCAGCACAGACACCCCCCACACACACACACTCCCCAAGCCGGCTGTCGGCAGCAGCTCATTTGCACCCTGAGGTTCACAGCCAAATGCTCATCTGGCTGAGTGTGACCTGCCACCTGCTCTGTAGGCACACGCACACAGGCTGACATGCTGCGGGAATGGTGGGATGCTTGAGGCTGGGCACAATGGCGAGGCCACCACATCCCCTCCTACAGCCTGGCACAAGGACAGCCTGGCCAGGAAGTGACAGGGAAGAAGAGCACTGACATCCAAGGGCTGGGAGATGAATATTTTGGTGGCCCTAAATTCTATTTAAAGGCAGTAAATCACAATAATTTTTAGCAGCAGCACCCATCCAGCCTAAGCCCTCCACTTCTGGCCACATGGCCTACAATGAAGGGTACCAGCTTCCTGCACCTGTGTGCCACCCTGGCATGACTGGTAACTGGAGCAGCCTGCACCATGCAGCTGGCCCATGCTGTCCCTTCCCCATGTGCACCATCCCTGGCAGGGACTCTGCTCCAGTTGTGCCAGGCTGGGAGCCATCCAGATAGGATCCCACCACCTGCCTCAACTGCAGCAGAGCAGCAGCACCTCGCTCATGGCCACATTGCTGCAGAGATGCTGGGTGAAGGGTGTCTGGCTCAGGGAGCACCCAGAAAGGCTATGTGTTCTTGTAATGCTCCCCAATGCAGCTCACCTGGAACAACCCACCCTGACCCAGCCTCTCAGCTCCTGCTTGGATGAACCTGCAGAGGACAGGGATCTGGGAGAGGACTGTGGCCAAACTCCACAGCCTGGCAGGACTGCCCACTGTCACCATGCACCGAGGTGGGTCACAATGCTCGGCACAGGAGGGGATGGTTATTTGTGGGGCAGAGGCTGGAGCCGGGCCCAATACAGCCCTGTGCTGCCCAGAGAGACTCACCAGACCTGCCTGGCCTCAGCAGTGCCGAGCTCCGCAGCTCACAGGCTGGGTGATGGAGCTCAGTACCGTCCTGTGGGGCCCCAGAGCTTCCTCTTTGCCTGCGGAAGCAGGGTGGCAAGAGCAAGGCCCAGGTTTCACACTCGGGGTGCTCACTTCCCTGGCTGGCCATGGGCAAGCCAACGTTGCAGGGAGGGCCAAGCACAGGTGAGGCAGCAACCTGAGCTGGAACAGCTTGCAGGCCAAACTGGGAGCAAGCACCTGTGCCAGCCGTGCCCAGTGGCAGAGTGGCACAGTCTGGCTCACTGCACTGTAGTACAGGGACCCTGAGGCAGTGGCACTGGCTGCATCGGAGCAGCTCCCGGCTGGGTGGGCTGCACCGGGAGAGGGCCGTGGCTCCCCATCAGCACCGGCTGCAGAGCACCCTGTGGCACTGAGCCGACGCCAACGCCGAAGCGGCTGGTAGCGGGTGCCGAAGAGGGGCCGCCCGGGTGATGCTGCCGCGCCGCTGCCAGGCACCGGGCAGGGAACCCGGGCACGGCCCCGCTATACCGGCGGTCTCGTAGCAGCGGGACCCGGAGCCGCGCCCGACCGAGGCGGCACCGCCGGGGCTGGTGCTGCCCCGCCCTCCAGGAGCCCCCGTCCCGCTGCCCCCGCGCCCCCGGTTCCGATCGGCGGGAAGCGCCCCGCGGCGCTCACCTCCCTGCGAGGCGGCCGGGCCTCGGTGTGCCGGAACTTGGACGCCTTGAAGCGGCTCATGGTGCCCCGCACCGCGCCGTGCCGTGCCCAGCCCGACCGCGCGGCTCCGCCCGCCCCGGGGCCCCGCCGGCAGCCACGCCCTTGTCACTGAGCTCCGCCCCCCGCGCTGGGTTCCTTTTCCCCGGCAGGCCCCAGCGCGGGGGGGTGTCGCTGGTGTCTGTCGAAACGGGGCTGCCGCCCTAGGCCGGCGCACGGGGACGGTCTGACCCCGCCGGGCGCCCCGTCTATGTCTCCCCCTGCCCCGGTCTGCTCAGCGCCACGCCCGGCCTGCGCTACTCCTGGTACAGCGACCCCGACCGCCCCTCCCGTAGGGCTGCCACGTCCAAGATCCTCCGGGGGTTCCTCTCCACCGCGGCGGCACCACCGCGGCCACCGGCACCGCATATGCACACCCAGGGACCGCCCCGGCGCGGCGGAGGAACGGGGCTACTGCGCAGGCGCGCTGCTCAGCCAGGGCTGTGCGTGCCGCCGGTGGCGGAGGCGGAGGGTGGCGGTGGATTTTCTTGTTCCCGGAGGGAGCAAAGCGGAGGACGAGGGAAGGAAGAGTAGAACATATAGTTGGTCATCAGGGACGTAAAGAATATCCTTATCCATGGGCAGGGCCCTGCCCGGTGAGAACACCGGGTCCTTTGGGCTCTCCACGTCCTTTCAAGCCGGAGATCAGGTAGCTGTGCGAAGATGAGCCACTGACTGAGCTGTGGAAGGACCCAACGCAGTATTGCTGGTACCAAACACCGCTGTGAAAGTCCATGGAATCACCTCCAGTCAATTCGTTACACTCCAGTGAAGAAAGGTCCAGAAGATCATGGAAATCAGAAGTTTCTGAAGTGGGGAGAAGGGCCCTGCAAAATCACACTGCATTAGACACGTTGTTAGCATCAACAGGGTTGTGCTAATACCACTTGCTGTGTTTATGTAGACCAAAGCAAAAGAACAGAAACAGATTTAGAGGAGATCTGGAAATGGACTAAATTTTTTTGCATGAGGAACAAAAAGAGGATACATCTTGCGGGTGTCAGGAAGCATGGCCCTGGCCAACCTCTCCATTCCTGACATAAGGCATTCCTGACATAAGGTTAAGAAGTTGCTTGGTATTTTAATTATGATATTGGTAATTTTCAAGAGCATTTCTGTAATAATGCAGTGTATTGGGAAATAATATAAAAGATGAGAGTTATCTAAAATTGAAATTAGATAAGTCTCAAAGGGGGTAATTGTTACCCAGCAATGAGGAATGCTTTGTCCTCCATCACTAAACACATCCAGGCCTTTTTGTGTACAGGGGTGACAACAGCACAGGTTGGTTCTTCAGTTCATCTATGGTGCCTGTCATTTTGTTGTCACATCCAGAGACCTTTTCCCGTGGAGGGGACTGCATAGTGTTGGGTAGGGCTCAGCAGGCCTGGGACAGGCCCCAGCACATTGCAGTGATTTGTGCACCTCGGGATACAGTATACTTTTCCCAAATATTTTACTAGTTTTTCCAGGTTCTGCCCTTGTTCAGGGGCGAAGTTCCAAAACACTGGAGGTGCCTACTATCGTAGGCACTTGTCCATACTATCCCACACACCCTGCCACTCATAACTATCCAGCCCCTTGGTAAATTTCTGCATGGTGATGTTGAATAGTTGTTTAACCTTAAACAAAACCTGAACCATATGCCACAACATTTTGGTTCCTAGCAAAAGGACCGGGCTGGTTTCTAGGGTTAAAATCTTTAAAATTCTCAAAAGCTATTGAAACCAGCCTGGAGGAGAACGAATATGTCAGCAGGAAGGAAAGATGGAAGAAAGCTGTAGGAAGATGTCTCCCCCGCGAGTTGTCTCTCCGGGGAGGAAAGGCCAAAGGTGTAATTACAACTAGTTCCCAGTAGATGTCTCCGGAGGCACAGAGGTGATGAACATGCTGAGTACACAGGCCAGATACGTTTCACGACCTACATTTCTGTCGTATCATAAACCATTGTTAGAAAGTACAACAAAATTATAATCTTAGCCCGGGTCCCAGCGATAACAAACATCGCCTCAGGGAACACACGCTGCAAGTGAGGTATCACATATCCCAACTCTGAGAACAGGCACAGCAACTCTTGAGGGTCAATGAATCAACATTGTGACCAGTGACTACTAAGCCAATACAATGAATGCTAACAACAAATTTAACACTTTCTGGTCAGGTCTGTCGTTATCTCAACCCTTCATGCCCTGCGTTGGGCACCAAAAAGAACAGTCGTGATTTAAGCGCAGCCGGTAACTGAGCACCACACAGCTACTCACCTCCACTCCCCAGTGGGATGGGGAGGAGAATCAGAAGAATGTCAAACCCGTGGGTTGAGATAAGAACAGTTTAATATTCAGTAAAATATAATAAAAATACTAAAAATAATACCAACAATAACACTACTTATATTAATAGGGAAAAACAAAGAGAAAATACAAGTGATGCACAATACAGTTGCTCACCACCCACTGACAGATACCCAGCCAGTCCTAAGCAGTGATCCATCCCTTCTGGCTAACTCCCCCCCCGACCCCAGTTTATATCCTGAGCATGACACGCTGTGCTGTCCCTGCTCCCTCCCGGCTTCTTGTGCTCATCCTCACTGGCAGAGCATAAGAGACTGAAAAGTCCTTGACCACAGTAAGCGCTACTGAGCAACAACTAAAATATCTGTGTTATCATCATTAGACTAAAGCTAAAACACAGCACAGCACCAGTTACTAGAAAGAAAACTAACACTATCCCAGCCGAAACCAGGACAATCTGTAACACATTTCAAGCTCAGCTTGATGATCATCTGTGACAATCATTCCGATAGGAATCTGGTCAGATGAGTGGGATTCAAAATGTAGTTTGTATGAAATCAGGTTTTAAAAGTCAGAACATACCTTAAATGATCCCATATCTCAAAGTAATGCTTCAAATTCTTGGATTTACACACGATAAACAGCAATTACATTTTACATTGCATCCTCCATACTCCATCTCTATGGGACTTTCATATAAACAGCCACTATACAAGTCACAATCTTTTCTCCTTAACTATCAATAGTTTTACTGCTGTATATAATGATAAAACAGAGGTGAAAAATGGTAGAAAGTTACAGTTGTCATGGCCTGCTGCCTTTGCTTTTTTCACATCCTGACATTCAAAAGTCCTGCTTCTCAAGGGTCTGAAAACAATCAGAAGATCTTGATAAGCAGCAATTCCCAGTGACAGACCTTGCTATGCATCTAAAACACACAGTATTTCAAAATCCATTTCCTGTGGTTCACCTGTTGTTTTCATTGACTACATGAAATTTCCCCAGACTTCCGAAGACAACTATCAGTAGAGGAGTTTTTAAATTACATGTGGGGGACCATTCCTTAGCTGCCTCTAAAAAGCTTACTAGATGATCTTAAGGTCCTTTCCAACCCTAACTATTCTGTGATTCTATAATTCTGTGAAATATTTATTCACAAAGCAGAAATTAATCCAACTTAACTGATTCTCAATTCACAGCAAAACACTGTGTTGTTCATTCTCTAAAAAGGATCATTTGGTGCAAAGCATAGAAAATGTATTTGATAGTAGATGGGTGTAGATTGATGTAGATGGGTGATGGCACTTGCAATAAAGCAGACTTGGGGAAACGATGTGCTACAGGAGTAAGGAAGACATTTTCTATCTTCACAGGATTATTGTGCCACTTTCATTTTTTTAGTAACTTTGACAGGAGGAAGTTAATATTAAAAAAAAACCCAAGAAAAATTTAAGCACCTTGTTGGGTGAAGCTGGCTTTACACCAGCTGGCTTTAATATGAAAGATGTAATACCTGAGTTCAGAAGCTCTTTATAAAGTAAAATATTGGATTCAGCCAACCAATGAAACAAAACCCAGAAGCATTAAGAAAAAATTGGTTAAATGTCATTATAATAAGGATATTGTTACTTAGAAACTCGTGTTATGTTAATAATTAATCCACTGCCTTGTTTAATACACATTAAATCCTCTAAGTGGCATGCTATTGTGTTATATGTAGACTGTGCACACAGTCATGGAGTTTACAGGGCTTGCATTAGCTTTCCACATAGAATTACATGTTGATACTAATAAATGCTTTCTCCTTGTCACTTGATTTTCCCCAAAAAGGATGACAGAAATTAGTAGATTTGCACAAAATAAGAAAGGAGTTCTCAAATATAATAATCAGTCATTTAACTGTAAATCCACAAAGTGCTGCCAGGGATGTATTCCTGCAGTTACAGTACTGCAACTTGAGTTCAAAAATTCCCCAAGATACCCTCTACGAATAATATAATTCAGACAAACTAAGCTGTCCTGCTGGAGTTGATATCACTACAGAGAGTAATGGGAAATCAATTTAAGAAGTGTCAACTCAAGAACCAACAGAAAAAAGGGAAAACAATCCTCAGATTTGCCTCTAAAATGTTTCAGTCTGACTCAAGAGTGACACCCAGGGACGATTTATAAAGACCAGCATGAAATATACCTCTTTGCTGTCCTAATGTGATTATCAACTACTGGCAACTCCTCTCTGAGCTCTTAATCTACATCTGGAAGCAGTAAAACATCCATTTGTTGTTTAGAGGAATAATTTTAGCATACCAACAATTATACTGGGGTGTCAAACTACTGAACTATTTTTCAAGAGATCAAATATTTTTTACTGGTGAAGGGGTTACAAGTAGGAAACAGCATAGAATAGACCAGGAAGTTGTATTTTGGAGCTGTACACACACACATATATGCGCATGCACGCAATTTACAGCCTTCTATCATGTGAGCAGCAGACCTAGAGCAACATGCCACTGTGGCAGAACACAGGCATAATGAAAACTGAATGGAAATCCCACAAAATAATATAATTATGCCAGTAATTAAATGTAAAGATTAAAATTCATCTGTCACAGAACAGTGGCTTACAGTCCATTTACCACACATAACTTCCACAACAAAGTTTTGTTCTGACACTGCTTTGGGTTCCTCTGTTCATGCTTGTGCCAGCTTTTTTGCCTGACTGTACTTCAGAAATTCTGCTGGCATAATTACATAGCACTTATCAAGAGAAAGAGGGGTTTCTGCTAGGACTATTACATTCCCTTCACAAACAACATTAACCAGGCTGACAAAGGAATTCTTCTGGCTGTATAGTTGCTTCCACATTGGTCATTTTGTGCTGGCACAGCTCTTTTTTTTTCTACTCACTAAAGCAACTGACCTACACTGTCAAGTCTTATAGTACAAGCTTGGTCTGAGTCCTTTCCAAATCTCTAAAGCTATTTACAGAAAAAAAAATAAAAAAAAAAAAGTCCCTTAAAAATCACCTCATCACAACAATCCTAAAAATTTGTGAGATCAATGTACATAAAGAAAAAGCACCACTTTTTCTTCCCAAAAGTTACTGCACTTCAAGGAACAGCATTCTTACAGTCAGTTATCTCTAAAAAAGTGTTAAAACTTCTTGATATGGTTGTTTTCAGAAATCCATCTTTTATGTGTATGTTTTAACTGTATGGCTGGGAGGAGATAAGCTGTTCTAGAAATAGGGTCACACTGCTAATAAACAAAAGGAAAGGGTTATTAAAGGATTCATCGTGTTCATTAACTTTTACAAGCTGCACAGAACAATGCTCTTTTTAGACACAATATTGTTTAATGTCCTTTGGGCCCAGTGCAAAATCAAGAACAATGTGGATGTTGCCTGTTTGTTTCCCCTCATTTTAATTAGACCACCACTGCTTTGGAAAGAGTGATGTTGCTGGTGCTACATCTGGCATCTCCAAAGAAAGATTAAAGAACAAAACAACTGAAGAGAAAAATGTTCCTTAAAAATAGTAATTAAAATAAATTAATGTAAAAATTGTCAACTAAATCTCAGACAGTTTCTGTATCCCTTGCTACGTTCAACGTTTACTTAGCTAGGAACCACATTATGGAAAAGACTGAATACATAGCACAGCAAAACAGTATTAGGAGACTGTAAACCCTTTGGTGAAAGAAGATACCTTTTTATTTGTCTGACATTCCACATGTGCCAACATAGTTATGTAACTACTAAGGACAATGCAGAAAACAAGAATTGTGCAAGCAAGTTTGGATTAAGCTAATAATTGTTAGAATGCCAGAAACATTTTTATGTTGATGCCATGGTTTTTACAGAATGCAAAATGCTTTTTTTTTTCTTAATTTCTTAATGTAAGCACGTACATTTTGTGTTGGAAAAATCCTCTCCCACATGCTTCTATTTTAGTGACTTTGCAGATGGACAAAACTAAAACTAATCAGTAGTATACTGCCAACAGGAGTAATGGAGTTGCAGCAAAAACAAATGTTCATTAACACCTATGAGTGACATTAAATGCTTGGCAGACACTGAAGTCTAATGGAAATGTTTCTTCTGATAATTGCAATCAAATTCTTTAGCTATTCAGTGTTTGTGGACAAGTTTTACAATTACTTTATTTCAATTTCCCATGTACTGCACCAGAGTGCCAGTATATGCTCTCTTTCAAGAGAGGAGGGAAATTGGAATTAATTTAGCCATCCCTAATCCAGAATAATTCCCCCTGCAAATTGCCTGCTCTGGAATAAAAATACTGGCACAGAGTAATTCGGGAGTGATTAGTCCTATTTAGAAACAAGCTCACTATTTCATTCTCACAATTTAATAATGAAGTAATTACTTTCTGGAACAATGTTAGCATGTTAACTGGCTATAGAGGAACAGCTTTAAAAATCCCATGACATTGTTATTCTTGCTTCCTAACAATAACACCATTTTCCTTTAGTCATTACCAAAACTAAAATCTTAATGGAGCTCTACTGGACGAAATGCTCCATCAACTGGACTTCTGGAGAACTAAGAAGGTTAAAATAAAGCACATGAAAATCCCACATGGAACTAGCTTTCTATTCCTACCTCCCCGGAGACAGACAGATAGCATGTAAAAGTTTCTATATGAGAAGTCAGTGTTGTAAAACTCGTACCAGATGTATAAGGCAGGAGACCTGGACTAGAGATGTTATGGAATCCAACAGTGGATGTGGCAACTAAGGGCTTCTCCATGTCAGGCAGTCACTGCAATAAGAAAGTGTGTGAATAAACAGCATCTTACATGGCCTTCATTAACACCTTGTATTGATATTTCAGTGCTAAGTTCAACATTTTCATTATCTTACAAAAACATTCCTTATCAACAGTCTAGAAAAATTATGAGGTACAGCTGAATTCTGTTTGACAAGGACTCACCTTAGAATCACAGAATTGTAGAATCATAGAATCATTTAGGTTGGAAAAGACGTTAAAGATCAAGTCCAACCATTAACCCAGCACTGCCAAGCCCACCGCTAAACCATGTCCCTAAACATAACTTCTACATGTCTTTTAAATACCTCCAGGGTTAGTGACTCCACCACTTCCCTGGACAGCCTGTTCCATTGCCCAACAACCCTTTTGGTGAAGAAATTCACCAAATACCCAATCTAAACCTTCCCTGGTGCAACTTGAGGCTGCTTCCTCTTTTCCCATCACTTGTTACCAGAGAGAAGAGACCAACCCTCACCCCACTACAACCTTCTGTCAGGTAGTTGTAAGACAGTAATGAGGTCTCCCCTGAGCCTCCTTTTCTTCAGGCTCAACACCCCCAGTTCCCTCAGCCATTCCTCATCAGCCTTGTTCTCCCAAGACCCTTCACCAGTTTCATTCCCTTCTTTGGACAGGCTCCAGCACCTCCATGTCTTTCTTGTAGTGAGGGGTCTGGAACTGAACACAGTATTCGAGGTGCAGCCTCACCAGTGCTGAGTACAGGGGGACAGTCACCTCCCTGGTCCTGCTGGCCACACTATTTCTGATACCTTGTGCATCTGTGTTAGTCTGTAAGCGCCATTGTAAATGGTAGCCATCTTTTTGCAATTTTTTACTTCTATATCAAGCTACAAAACTGACAATTTGATGATATCCAGAATTGCAAAATCTCAGTTACTTGTCTCCTGCTAGAACAACACTAGCTTACAGCCAGTCTCCTGAGGATCTGGCACTTAAAAGTTATCACTGTTGCACAGTCAGCTCAGCACCTCAGCCCCTAAGATTCTCAGGTCACAGGGAGCAAAAATATCCTGTTTCCATGTATCACTTCCAGAGAATATCTGCATCTTATGCTTGTAATATTTACTCTTCACATCCAACAGATTTACAGGTGAAGCAAATTTACTCTAATGAAACTGAAGTTTAATTTTCTAATCAAAATGTTGCTAATCAACCTGAAAGCGTAAGAACAGTTGACCAGAGTTCTGGATTGTACTGAACAGGATTTATTTTTAGCTGCTTCAGTATCTTAACTGACATGATGCCTGCTCCCAACAATCCTTACACCTGGCTTTCAGATTTCCAAAACCATGCTGTCTCTGCCTCTTTTGAAAATAGATTCCCTCCTGTCTCTAACCTTTCCAGTCTCAACTCAGTCACTGTTATCATCATTAAAGTGATCTTGTTTTTCCCTTCCTTGAATGCGCGTTCTTTGCTCAGCACATTCCTTCCACATTAAGCAGCCTTTCTGCTATTTACATTTTTGACTGTCATAAGGTTTATTAACTACATATAGATTCTTCACAGTGTGCACACCTAAACTGCTATCTTTGTTTATTTTGAGCTTCGATAGCAAAAAACCCACACACATAACAAACAGTTTTGATAAACTACTACCTAAACCACCCTCCTCCCACTACTTATCAGTTTATCAGCTCGTGGTATCAGAACCACAGAAGGATGGGTACCTGTCAGAGTGAGTCCAGAGGAGACCATGAAGATGCCTGGAGGTCTGGAGCACCTCTGCTCTGGAGACAGGCTGAGAGAGCTAGGTTTGTTCAGCCTGGAGAAGAGAGGGTTCTGGAGAGACCTTAGAGCAGCTTCCAGTGCCTAAAGGGGCTAGAGGAGATGTGGAGAGGGACTTTTTATGATGGCATGTAGGGAGGGGAGATTTAGATTAGACATTAGAGAAAAAATTCTTCACTGAGTGGTGAAGCATTGGCACAGGTTGTCCAGAGAAGCTAGGGCTGCCCCATCTCTGGTGGTGTTAAAGGCTAAGGCTGGACAGGGCTTGGAGCAACCTGGTCTAGTGGAAGGTGTCCCTACCCATGGCAGGGGGATTGGAACTGGGTGATCTTTAAGGTCCATTCCAAACCACACCATTCTGTGATTCTATGAAGAAATTCTAAGAAGTAAACTGCAATGGCTGTGCATTCAAGGAGAGGCACCTTGAACAAGGAACTAGCTAGCACCCAGCTTCCAGCTTGTTTAAATCTGAACAGGCTAACTAAGATGTATATATACAGCTGAGAACTCTGACCCTCCAGATAAAGTCACCAAAAAAAGGGATGGCACTTGTGATAAAGACATTTCAGTCTTTATTTTTAGAGATATACGAGCAGGAGAAAGAAACTTGTATGTTGTGTGCACATAACAAAAGTGAGACACACATGACTACTTTGGAAAACAATGATCTGGATATATGAAGTATTTGAGAGGTAAGGAGATTGACACAGAGGACTATAAACTGAAATTTTGGCATAAGGATCCATATATTTATTTTGCTATTTAAAATAAAAACAATTAATTTAGCCCTTTCTGAATACTGCAGTACGTGCCTTAACTGCTCCAAAAGAAAGGTTTTAAGTCTAGATTGGAGACCTCAAAAAGAAGAATTCAGCTGAGATGTACTCATTCACCAACCCACAATGAAATATGCTAAATTCCTTTGAGGATGCTCCTTTGCAAGCTTGGAGTAATTCTACAACTGGGCTGTGGAAGACAGTTTATGCTATGGTGCTACATAACTAAAGACGACTTTTATTTGAATCTCTTTCAACCAAATAGCTTAAAATACATGAATGTAAAACACAAATACAGCAATAATATGAGTGTCCAGCAGAGGGAGAGTAACAGGTCAGAAACACCATTTGTAAATAGCAGCGTTAGATCAAACCAACTGGTGAAAAGACTTTTCCAGGCCAAGATATCTTAGTTTGGATTATAGCTGGTCTTGTGCAAATATAAAGGCCTCTTTATAATAAACTTATGCTTCCAGGAACACCAGCAAAGCTTAGGATAGACTTGGCTCCTGAAAAAGCCATTATGCTGAACCATAGTGTGTTTTTTTTTTTCTCTAGTGCTCAGCTGCATCTCCACAGGCTACCTGGAAAGAGAATTTGCCAGAGTTTAAGAATATTAATTTATAATCTCCTGGCACCTAATCAAGCTTAAAATAGTTCAGTACTTTCAGTTCTGTGTCAGGCCTCATGAATATTATGAAAGGTATTTAGAAAAATTCTCACACAGTTTCGCTTCAGGAGACATGTATCACATGTACTTAGGTACAGCCTTCGTCCAACTTTTCCACAAAAACTTCCTGGACTGATCTCACTCCACCTGCTTCTTCAAAGTACTGCTAAACTTGATGTCTAAATGTCTTTTGAGATTGTTTGTTCACATAAGTCTCAGATAAAGAGCAGTGCTTCTAGAATGGCACTTTCATAGCTGAGCAGTGTCCTGTATTTTTCTTTTAATAATTTACCTTGTAACTGTTGTATTTTCTTCCTCCTAGGTAAATAACTTGTTCTTTTAGCTTTGTTTTTAAAGACTCACTCTGCCTTCAAAGCAATTCTAAATAGCAGGCTACTAACTTAAGTGCATAACTAATGTACATATTTGAATACCTTTAAATTTCAGGGCATGGCTCCCAGTGCGTCAGTTGAATTTCAGCTTGCTGCCACATCAGAAAGTGAAGTTTTATTCCTTCCCTGCTCCTCCCAGTCTCAGCCAAACACTTCCCATTTTGCAGCAGTTCAGGAGCTTATCTGATCTCAAGGTAAACTGAGTCAATTCATTCGTAATCAAGGCCAGGTTGGACAGGGCTTTGAGCAACCTGCTCTAGTGGAAGGTGTCCCTGCCCATGGCAGGGGGTTGCAACTGGATGAGATTTAAGGTCCCTTCCAACCCAATATATTCTGTGAGTCTATGATTCTATGTAACTCAGCACCCTAAAACCATTCTCCTTCCCCCTCAGACTGCTGCTATTTTATGGAGTTTAATAAGCTTACCTGTTGGTGGTGAGCTGTTAATTTTTTGAACATGTTAATGTGTTTTGAAACCTTTCAGTGAAATACATGTTTCTTCTTCTGCATCAGGTCATGTAACTGAACCATTGGTGTTTCCTAGGTGTATCTGTTAGGGTGTAAAGTGCTTGTGAGAACCTTGGATGAAAGTTAGTAATGAAGTACAGAATACTATTCCTAATGTCATATGCAGGAGGACCTCCATTTCACTGCTATAGGACTGACTTTTCACAGGCTGCAAACTAGTTGTGAAGCTACCTTGCGATAGCTTAACATGTGAATATGTTGCTCTCACTAAAAATGAAGTCTTGTTCCTCATTCTTACTTTATACAAGCTCTGACATTTGTCAAACACCTCTTAGGGGTTGATTCATCTCAGTAACCCAGGAGGAAAAAGAAAGCGGATTGTTCTGTAGCTATATTTAATGCGATAGACTGACTCAGCAAAGCGTCTAACAAGAGCTAGAAGGCAGCAGGACAGGTAGAACTGTGCAAGGTCAGGTAGAACTGACAGGAGACAGCTTCTCTGCACCCCAGTCCCCACAGGTTAACCCTGAGGTGGTCCAACCTCTTCTTTCCTAAGTAGTGCTTTGATAATTAAAGTCAATCATCATGTGATGATGAATTTATATGGGTGGTTCTTAATAGGAAAAGCTTTTTAGTTTTTATTAAGATATAGTATATTTATTATAAACATTTTGATGCAGAAGAGATTTAAACAAGAGAAGCTTTCAAAATGCCTTAAAACCTCAAGAGAACATAACCATTTACATTCCAGTAGGTATTTTGTGAGTAATTTACCATGATTCCACTTCAGTTTTGTTTTGAGTGCCAGCTGTTCCTAAGTGGAAACACAAACTACAAGCCCTGCTAAAAATTTAGCGTTTGAGTTTACACAATTTGTGGCAGCCTGTAAAACAGGTTTGTGCACTCTGAAGGACATCTGGCGTCTTCTGAAATTATTTGTGGACTAATTGTTTATATCCTAGCAAGCACCTACGGAGTAAGTACCTGTCAAGGAAAGAAGGAATGCTGGATAACACAAGTAATTTTTTCCCCTTGAAATGAGTGGTAACACACAGGTCTATACCTCCGATCAAACTCATGTTTGTGCCCACTCCCTGCACACACATCCCAAAAAAGTAAAATAATTATCCCGACTGAGTACTTTAAGAGCTGGCAGAATGAAGCTCCATTTCAAAAACCTTCAGGAAGCGTTCTTAAGTGATGCCAAAGTGTATGGAAGAATTGCTGCCTACATGTTCTGTGTGCCAGTAATCTTAAAGTAAGCCTTAATTGCTCTAGAAGTCTACCACCTGCCTTCAGTTAAGCCTTTCCTGACTGTGTCAAGGCTCAAACAAAAAATGAACTTGCAATACAGCATTGCAGTCATTACAAACCTGAGCTATTAAATGCTCATAATGCTAGTAAAAAGTGTAGAATAGCTATCCAGTCTGTCAGCAGAATTCATGACGCTTCGTTTCCACTGGCGTCTTATCTATTATTCAGCAGTAGTAACCCATGAGCTCCTTTGTTCCAAATTGTGTTGCCTTGTTTCCATACTAAATGAAATGCATCAGATGCCTAGTGGTTAATAAATGTCACCTAATAGCAAAGGCTAGTATTAAAAAAAAAAAAAGAAAAGAAAATATCCCAAAGAAACTAAAAACCTATATTGAGGTGTTCTGATGTGTTCCTTATGATACTAGCTGCTTAGGAAACATATTTCTTACTCATTATTACTTATTTGTAGCTTTACTTCTATTCTTCCACTATTCTCCTGGTAAGAAGGAATTATATCCTATTCCTGCTCTATCCTAGCCCTCAGGGGGACTGCATATTATTATTTTTATTATGATTGCCACAAACATCTGAGAAACTTACTTGTAATTTAACAAAATTCTAAATATTACAACAGTAACACAGGTTAATTGTACTTCCTTAATGGTACTCAACTTTGAACAGCAGAGGCCCTAGCAATGCGTGTCTTAAATGTGAGAAGGAACTCTGCACCAGAGAATGACCAGAGAGTGGCTTTCACAAGGTCTCTAAAACTCATTCTTTAGGCTCTGGTGAGCATAACCTCTTGGTGAAGGTAAGCTCTTGGTGCTTCAAGGGGACTTCCACTGGCAGAGGTGTGCAGTTTTTCACTGTCAATACATCTTTTTTCTTGCAAAATAAATTATCTGTGATGTTGGTGGGGATCTATATATGTTTTCAGTTTACTTCAATAAATGCTGCCGTGTGCACTAGTGTTTTCTCTGAATGCGATCAGTTGGACACACATTTTTCCATGAACACATGTGCATTACCTGCCATGTGGAATTTCTTGCTTGTCAAGGGTGTACATGTTGCTGCTGGTGTGCAGCTAGAAACCATCCCGCTCTTGTGTCAGGAAGATATTACGTAAGTGTCACTTTGGGAGAGTTTGTGTAGTTGTCCAACCAAAACTGCACTGGATTTTGTGCTGCATGGAGATCTTTACATTCCAGTTCTAAGCCCATCTGTTTTCAAAACAACTCTGTGACCTGCCTTACAGTGTTCTAATGTAAATAAGCTGCAAATGACTCAGTCCTCACATGTGAGCACTCCAGGAAACTCCCTTCTCCCAAGCACTGGCTTCATTTAGTTAAAAACACTTTAACGCTGAGCCTTACAAGATGAAGTGCTGCCACAGCCTCGTGCAGCCAACTAACCAAAATCTCCTGATTTCCCCACTGTTCCTCTCCATCTCCTCCAAATATACTTAACTTCAATGATTTTGGGGTTTGGTGGTCTCGGGTTTTTTAAGGTCTAACAACCTTACCAGTCAAGGGCCTCAGTACTTGACAAGCTGAATTTGGTTTAACTGGATTGTTCTAAAACTGATAATAACCAAGTCAAACTGTGCTGCAGAATCGCCAAAATGGGAACTTTTAACGCATCGTGACAACTTACAGCTGGACATAGGGAAATGTTCGCTCTCCCCTGATGCGAGACAAATGTGCTCACAGATCTTCCTTCGGAGGTGTGCTGCCTCAGCGCAGGGGCCATCGCTGCACCGACACTGTGCCCCTCTGCTTTCCAGGACTCGGCAAGTGCAACTTGGCATAGATAAAAGCTGGAACGCTCACGTCTTCAGTGGCTGAGTCCTCATGGAAGCGGGAAATCCCGTGGGGTGACACTCCCGCCGGGCCCGCTCTCCTCAGCGCCAGCCGGCGGCCCTGGCAGCGCCCGGGACGGGCTCATCCCTCCCGGGAGGCAGCGTCCCACGGCTGCTGCCCGTCCCCTTCGCGCGTGGGGTGAGGGAACGGGGAGCAGCCCCTCGGCGAACTGCGCTTCCCAGAGACCTGCGGGACACGACACACAAGCGTCGCCTGAGGTAGCGCTGACGCCCGGCCTGCTGGGACAGGTAGTTCTTGTCCCGCCTCAGGCGTTCGCGCCAACTACATGTCCCGTCTCTCCCCGTCCAGAAAGTGGAGGCGGACGCGGCAAAAGCGACGGGCGAGCGCGAAGGGTGACAGGAATTGTAGTTCCTCCATGCGCCGAAAATGAAGGAGACTACAATTCCCGTCTCTCCCGGGGAGGTGGGATGAGGCGGCTCGCGCAAGGCGCGATGGGTATCGTAGTTCCCCGTGCCGCGCCTCAGCCGTGCTGCGGGATGAGCCCCCGGGGAGCTAAGAACTACCAAAATGGCGGCGAGGGATGCTGAGGGGAGGGGGCTACGGGAGCTCCGGGAGGCCACACTGCGCTGGCGTCGGGGTGGTGGAGTACACGCGGAATCGCCGGAGCGAGTGCTGAGTCGGTGCCGCCGCCGGCTTCCCCCTCGCCCCGGACGCTGGGAGACGCTTCGGGGCCGCAGAGGCTTGTGGGGTAGCCACAAAATGGAGGCGAACGGGAGCGGCAGCGGGAGCAGCAGCGACTCGGCTCCCGACTGCTGGGATCAGACGGACATCGAGCCGGGCAGCGGCGCTGGCCCGGGGTCCGCCCCGCCGGCTGCGGAGGCCGAGGCCCAGCAGGAGCTGCTCGGGGCGGCCTTCAGCCGGCAGCTGAACGTCAACGCCAAACCCTTCGTGCCCAATGTCCATGCCGCCGAGTTCGTGCCGTCCTTCCTGAGGGGCGGCCCGGCGCCCGGCCTGCCGCCACCCTCGCCCCCACCCGGCCTGCCGCCGCCGCCGCCCCACGGTAGCTGCCGCGCCGGGACGGGTGGGCGCTGAGGGCGGAGGGATGGGGGCCATGTTGGAAGGGCGCGGGGCCGTGCTGCGGAGGGGCCCAGGCGGAGGGCTGCTGCGCCCCACAGGGCAGGAGTGGAAGGACCACGCGGAGGGCCTCCGGCGGGCAGGCGGCGGAGCCGGGCCGGGCTAGGAGGCCGCCTGGGGACCGGGTGGGTCGGGCTGACGGGGTGCGGGCAGGGCTGCAGCGCTGGAGTGAGGCTTGGGGGGCCGGGGGCTGAACCGGCCCGGGGGTGGGAGAGAGGCCCGACCCAGCGGTTGGGGCTGCGGGTGCTAACGGCAGCAGGAGGGTCTCGGCAGGGAGGGGCGAGGGCAGGTGTGGATGGGGAGCCGCCGAGGAGAGCTTTTTGCAGGAGAGGGGTCTGGGGGAAGGGGCTTAAGGCAGCGAGCTGCGGACAGAGGAGCCTGTGGGGCATTGGTGAGGGGTTGGTTGCGGCGTCTGATGTAGCCCTGGGAGCTGGGGGACCTTGGGAGGGGGTCTGCAGGGCGCTGTGGTACAGCTGGCCCGGGTGGGGGCTCTGCGGGATGTGCCCTGGGAGGCCAAGCCGTGGCACCGGGACTGTGCTGTAGGAGCAGCAGGAACTGGTGTGGTCTGGCTGTCCGCGGATCCTGCGTATGTGTCTGTGGTACCTTTACTCGCCAAGGGTCGCCCATGACGAGGGGAAGCCATGTAATTCTCTCCTTCCTAAAGCGCTAGAGAAGTTGTTGAAGGTTTTGGTGGTGACAAATTTAGTGTTGCTGGGGAGAGCAGCGCTGCTTCAGCCACCAGTGGGTCAGATGTATCTTAAATGTCTTTTTGAAGATTACAGCAAGGAGGTTTGGGGTTGTTTTTTCTAATACGATGCTGATAAACGATTAGTAGGTCAGAGAGGTTTGTCCAGCTGGCCTCCATCAATGGAATAACTTGAAACTTACCCTGCTTTTAATTTCAAAGGATCTTTGTGTACAAAGCCAGTGTTTATACTTGATTTACTTTGCATATGGGAAATTAAGGAGAGCTACTTTTGAATTTCCAGCTCCAAACTGAAGGTTCTTCCAAACATCAGACATGCTAGTTAACTTTGGGGTAGTATTTTAACGTCACTTCTGCAGCTAAGGAGTTTGAGGCCTGGTTGAGTATGATAGTTTAACAGCTTTCTATTTTTCTCCATAGTTTTCTGTATTCCTGTTGACACAACAGAAAACAGCCTAATATTTCACATATTGATTCTAGTAATTTAATTTCCCTAAAGTGACTGCTTGTAACATTGTTTGTCATGATATCCTGTATTATTTATTGCATTCTGATTTAATATATTAATTAGTCTCTCCCTAATACCTATGTTATCAGGTCTTAACAGCTAAAATCTGTAACTTTCATATATGAAGCTTTAAAATTTTCATAGCAGAATATTAACCTTTTTTTTTGTGTTAGAGTAAATGCTAGATTATGATTTTTATCAGAAATTGTAGCTCATGTGCTATGCAGGCAGGACATGTGTTAAAATATTCTTTCAAGAAGCCATGGGCAGACTCTTGGCTTCCATTTAGAATAAATATATATGTTAAGGTTCGTGGGTGTAAAGAGAGAGAGCTTGAGGCTGGGCTGAACCTGTGATGAACCTTTAAATAATCTTCAGAATCTATTCTAATGTGTTTTTGAGCCATTGGAACCTGAATCCAAGGAGATTTATAACTATGTAACCAGTACTATGATTGAAAACTTTCTTGGGTTTTTGAATATTACTAGAATAACTTTGTTTTTTTCTCCCTGGCTACTTTGGTAAGATTTCTCTTCAGGCTTTACATATATATGTATATATTTAGGATTTAAACTACATTTCCTCAGCTGCTCATTATATTTATTTCTTCATGATCTCATTCTCTCCATTCTTTTGCTACTTCTGAGGCCTATGATAAGCTTTGTCTTTCCAGATTCTGAGGCCTATGATAAGCTTTGTCTTTCCAGAGACTAGACTTTACTGAAAGCTTCTTGTTTATCTAGAATGATAAGGATAGCCTTTCTTTCCATCTTAGTTGCTGAGCACATTTCCTACATACTGGTATAATCTACCTGGTTTGAATTCACCTTGCTTCTGCATCTTCTTCAAGGTTTAGAATTTTGAGGTTTTATAATTAGGTGGAAGTCCCTAAGATTAAGCAAACAAAAATGTGCAGAGAAAAAAAAAAAAAAGAATTATTTTTTTGTACCTGGAATACTGTACTTATTATCTACCTATCCAGGTCTGATGTACTTGGTTACAGTAAGTGACAGCCTTGTCCTCACAGATGTTCATATAGGGTGACAACTCCTTTCCTGGCCAGAAGAACTAGGTGGAGCTTGCTCTGGAAATAAGTCAGAACAGCATGTGATTAGACAGTAGTGCTGAATAGGTTACTTTTCAGCAACCCAGTTTGCTTTTGCTCCCACAAGGAATTAGGTGTTCTGTGACACTCATTCTTCATTACCTTGTGTGGAAAGAATATTTCTATTTTTTGTATGTCGAAATTCTGGTTTGTACTGAGAAGAATCTAAACTAAGCTTGATTCTTAGGAAGGACCTAAAAAGCTGGGTGTCAGTTTGAGGACGTAAGGCAATTAAAGTTAAGTTCTAGTAACACTTTTCTTTTTGGAACTTTCTCTAGGTGAGGTTTTGTTTGAATCCTAATTCCTTATTAATTCAAAGGGTGTTGCAGGTTGAGATGAATGTGTAGTAGCAGCATGGCATATAGAAAAACTGCACAGCACTGATCTCCAGTGTGTGGCTGTAGTGGGTAAGAGTGTTCCCTTTTATGCAGACTTCATGTTTCTAGTAATTGGTATAAAATTCCTGTCACTTGTGTTTAGACCATTGAAATAAAGCTCACAGAAGCCGTGAAAGGAACAAGAAGTTAACTTCCTAAAACTAGGGAAGTCCCAAGACCTGCATTCCAAGTAGTTTGAAACTTCTGTTTTATGTGTACTTTCTTTTGATTGCAAATTGTTTATTAGGGAGAATATTTGACCAGTGTTTACCACTAGTATAATTCTTGCTTGCAGATAGCTTTGTGATGGAATTAGTTTGGAATTAAATTATCATTTTATTATGTGTAAGAAGCATATGTTATTTAAATTCTTGAATCTAAGGAACAGATGAAAATCAGTATGTTCTTAACATTACAGCTGCAAGGACTTGCTTTTATCAAATTATGTCCAAGTCAAACTCATTCGTGTGAAAATTTTCCTTGTTGGATTCTATTGGTCATGTCAAATAGAGACATCTCGATTTTTCTGTCTGCAGCAGACATTGCTGTAGCACGGCCCCTTCCAGTGAGCATGGTGAGTGTGTCAACCAGTTGTGCTTCTAGGAAAGCTTACTGTAGATAATTGCTGGACTAGCAAATCCAACTCAAGATGAGGTGTGATAGTCAGAATGACAGCAGATTGTGTTAGGGCCTCTGAATATTCTTAGTCACAGCTGCACCTTGTAGCTTCACTGTTCTGTAGCATCTATGACTTATTTTTGTACTATAGATTATTAATTTTGTAAATGCATATAAAATGTAATTACGTTTGGGTGGCTTTTTGTGGTGGTTTTTTGATGAGTTTTTGTTTCTGTACCAAGGCATGGGTCAAGAGTGTAAGGGAATAGTTAAAACCTGCTCCCTCCCACCCCTGCCTGATTAATAAGATTTCTACTGTGGAAGTTTTGGTTGGATCTCAGGGATGAGAGGAGTGAAGGATTTCTGAAAATGCAGCGTCAGCCTGCATTCTTGTAGTTCAATTTTTGTCATAGTTCTGGAATATTCATGGGATTCTTGGTAAAATTGATCACAGCTTCCTTGTATGGGCTTTACCATATTTTATTTTGGATTGCCTTCTTTTTAGCAGTAATTTACTGATGACTTTGGAGCAGGAGACTGAGCTAGATAACTTCCAACCTGAATTGTTCAATGATTTGAAGTACGCAGTGGTGGTGGTAAGAGCAAAGCGTTGTTAGCACAAAAAGAGCATGACACATAGCAGTCAGTATAGAGTTAGTATAGGATAGAGTTTATCCTTTTGGTGGTACTAGTGCTACTGCTTCATTCACTAGCTCTCTTGACCAAGTAAATTTCTGAACATATTAGTTAATGACTATAGTTTTGACAACTTGCACGTACTGTCTTGAGCCAAGCAAGCATCTGGCTTAAGATTCAGTGCCCTTTAGGATTGCTTCACTCCCTAAATATTCTCACCTGCCTGCAGTAGTCACTTTTTAAAATAGTTATGTTAAAGCAGCTGCACATCCTCAGCCTTCAAATGCTGTAAGTAAGTGGATAAAGCATTTATCTTTCTGGTTTTCCTTGCTCTCATTTTCTTGACTTTGTAGCTGCCTGGGACATCGGCATCATCCTCCACCCCTCCCCCTGGCATCAGAATCAACAGGAGGAGTTTCAATATCTTCTGCTTCAGTTCTGAAGCCTATAATTTGCAGAGTAGGATGATGAATTATCTGTATCATCACATTCCCCAAAACTGGTCACCCTTCTTTGCAGACTGTATTAAAAGATTCTGCAACAGTTCAGTCCTCAAGGTATGTCACTTTGCATGTGAACTTGCTAAGAAAGGCTTGTTTGTCTAAAGCTAGTAGTCCATCATTCAAGAAGCTATCACATCACATGGTTTACTTATATGAACGTTTGGATAGGCATATGCTGGTGATTTTCTCACAAGTAGAGTGTTGGTAACGCTACTGTTAAAACTTCGTAACTAAACATGAACTGCTTATGTGACAGCAGATCGGTGTCATAAATACCAGTATATGGTATAAATTCTTATAAAAAAAAATCTCAAGTCATCACTTGACTGTCTAGAGCCGTGTAGAGCAGTGTTGTTCTATGTCAGCTCCTCTGGGCAAGTGAGCTGCTCAGAGTCTCCTTTAAAAGTCAGTGCAGAGAAAGGCTGTATTTCTTGGCACCCACTTGCTGGATGATCAGATATAATAAATGTGTGTGATGCAGTCAAGGTGCCAGTGTGTTACACAGATGTCCTTTGTCTACATCTGAACTGTCCCCAGGAAGGCAGCCAGGATTGTGTTGCTGCTGTTAGAATAATTCATCACTCTTGTGGCCTTTATATGACTCCAATAAAAGGTGGACTGGCTGTGGACTTGATGAACTGTCCTGGAGTCTGCATGCAGTCTGCTGACTGTGTGTTTGGACTACTGATTTAATGTATTGGAAAGCAGAGTGTTACCTTAAAAGTTGATTACTGTATCAAAATTTACACAAAAAGGATTTGGGATAATTCTTGAATTCTTTTATCAATCTGGTTTTACAATTCTGCTTTCAGAATTTGGGGATTTCTCTCCTGTTTTGTGATGACAACAAGAGAAGCAGCTGATTGGAGTAAAGATAGAAAGATTGTTTTGGGTTTTTATTATGAACAAATAAATCAGTCAAAACTTAATCACTGAAATTTATGACTGTGTTTTGAAGAGGTCTGTATGAAAATGATGCTGAATTTCAGTACAAAAGTTAGTTTAGGACAGGTGATGCAATACCGAAAATGCATTCTCTGGAATTGTTTGAGAATTTATGTGTAAATTTTACACTTACATGTAAATGTTAAGATCCTGAAATCTATGCTAGAAAATCTATGGGGTGCTTAGGTTTGTTGGGTTTTATTTTGCTTGCGTTAATTGCTATTTCTACTGGGTTATGAGATATCTTAGAGAGTGGAATCTTTAACTATTCTAATACAGAGCTTCATGTCTTGACTATTGGTCTCAAAAATCGATTTATCAACTGAGCATAAATACTTGGCCTTAAGGAAGAGGGATTTGTATTATATTCCCTGAAAATCCCCATAAACTTTCTTAGACTTAGTTGTGAAGAAGCATGTCTGGTTTAGATAAGATAAACTTAAGGTGTGTCCTCACTGGGGAAGAAGAAGATGGGTCTTTTACTAAACTAACATGTAGTAAAATCCTGTGAGTATCAAGCAAGGGCTAATTTTTGTTTGTGAATTTTACAAAGTTATGTTAACTGTTAAAGCTGCTCTTACATGGGGGTGCATTTCAGAAACCCGGCGTAGAGCTCTGTGTCCACTGGTGAAGTTGGGGCACAGGCTGTGAAACAGAGCAGAGACAAGAAGAAAATAATTTTGGGTTTAAGTTAACTTTAAAAACATCTGCCTTTATTATGGTTAACTCCTGAACACCCTTTCTTTCTCTATATTTTAAAATATTAAATATGGAATACTTTGTTTAGCTTTAGGACCTGTGCTTAAAGTAATTTTTTTGTGTGTTTGGTTTTTTTGTAAGCTAAGAATCTCTTGGTTTTTTTTTTTTTTTTAATTCTGATGTTCCATGTGTTTGACCCAGATCTTTAGTTTTACTTTTGTATTTTTTATTTTTTAATTCAAGCTTTCATTTGAAAGGGTGGGGGTGGGAAATGTCTTGTTATATAGTTTGTGAAAACTGTTGAGACTATGTGACTATTGTGCAAATATGTACTGAACTCAGGTATTCAAATCTCACACACATAAAGGTGATGGGGATCCTGAGGTGGGTGTCATGTATTTCTTCACTCTTCAGCCTTCCAAGAATTCCTGTGAAGGAAATTGTGGTTCCTCCAATACAGGCATCAACAAACTCATTATACAGGTCATTTAAGTTTTATAGATAAGACGCTTCTTTCAAGCTGAATTTGCCTCTTCTCTTTTTTTAATTTAATCTCTCTCTCTGCTCTGTTGTGCAGAGTTTCATTAACCCCATTGTCCACCTCAGTTGTCAGGTTCCAGTACTGGTTCTTATCAGTGCAGCAGCAGAGGGGGCTGGGAGCTGTGAGTGCTGCCATGCATAGCAGCAAATGACAGCCCCTCATCAATTCCGTGAAGGCATTTGCATTGTGGCTCTGCAACTGCTTCTGAGGGGTTACCAGTGAACCTCTGAGCAGTCTCTGCTTGCGTGGAGATGTCTCTTGGCTTATTCTGGGATCTAGCTAATACTGTGGAAAAGATGGGAGTTGTCATTACGGCTTAGCACTTGAGTTTGACTTTAATACTGTATTTTAACTACCATTCTTTCAATATGGATTCCTAGTTTGCTAGCTCTACCTGTTTTATGTATAAAAATCTTATTTTGTTCTAAGATACATGTAATTATATAGCAATAGTCTATTTCTTCTATGCAAGCATTCTAAATTGTTAACGCTGAGAAGTTCTTGGCTTATACTGTTTTAACGCAACATTTTCAAGAGAGTAATTGTCCTGTTTTTAAAGTTGTGTAGTTATTGAGTCTTTGTTGGGAGTGTGGATACCCCTCCAGTGAATTTTGTACCAAAATAAAGACAAAAATTATTTTTACCTTTTTCAGACGAGACTCAGAATTACATAATACCCTTGTCTGATGGTGTGCCAGTAGATAAATGCATGAGGTGTATCCACTTTTCACTTTGGTGTTGACAACAAAGATATTCCATAAAATGTCCTAGGGCTCTGATGTTCAAGAGGACTAAAGATAATCCGCTCATCTCATGTAATATAGCGATTAAGATTGCAACAACAGTTCTTAACTTACAGATTGAGGAGAGATGGAGTATGGAAGATGCAATGTAAAATGTAATTGCTGTTTATCGTGTAAATCCAAGAATTTGAAGCGTTACTTTGAGATGTGGGATCATTAAAGGTATGTTCTGACTTTTAAAACCTGATTTCGTACAAACTACATTTTTGAATCCCACTCATCTGACCAGATTCCTATCGGAATGATTTTCACAGATGATCATCAAGCTGAGCTTGAAATGTATTACAGATTGTCCTGGTTTTGGCTGGGATAGAGTTAGTTTTCTTTCTAGTAGCTGGTGCTGTGCTGTGTTTTAGCTGTAGTCTGAGAATAATGCTGATAATACGCAGATGTTTTAGTTGTTGCTCAGTAGCGATTACCCTGGTGAAGGACTTTTCAGTCTCATGCTCTGCCAGAGAGAAGGGGCATGGGGAGCTGGGAGGGAGCAGGGACAGCACAGCTGACCCAGACTGGCCAGCGGGGTATTCCATGCCCCAGCATGTCATGCTCAGGATATAAACTGGGGTTAGGGAGGGAGTTAGCCAGAAAGGATGGATCACTGCTTAGGACAGGCTGGGTATGTGTCAGTGGGTAGTGAGCAATTGTGTTGTTCAGGTTTTTATTTTTGTTGTTCCCTATTATTACAAGTATTGTTATTGTTGGTATTATTTGTATTATTTTTATTATATTTTACTTAATGTTAATTATTAAACTGTTCTTACCTCAACCCACGGGTTTGACATTCTTCTGATTCTCCTCCCCATCCCACTGGGGAGTGGAGAGCAAGCAGCTGCGTGGTGCTGAGTTACCAGCTGGATTTGAACCATGACAGTCATTTTTGGTGCCCAACATGGGGCACAAAGGGTTGAGATAACAACGGACATGACGAGCATGTTAAACCAAGTTTGTTGTTAGTATTCACTGTATTTGTTTAGTAGTCACAGGTCACAGTGTTGCCTCATTTGTTCTCAGAATGGTTCGCTAGGTGATGCTGTTCTTGTCATATGTGCTCGCTGTGGTGATGTTCATCCGTGGGGCTTGGGCTCAGGTTATAATGTTGTTGTACACTGTAGTGCTGTGTTATGATGGAATCGCTGGTCATAAGACTGATCTGGTGTGTGCACTCAGTATTGTCTTCCTCTTTGTCCCTCGGGAGCCATCTGTTGGGAACCATTAACAATTACACCTTTGGCTGTGAGAGTCAACCAGTAGTAGACTTACCTTCCTACAGCTTCTGTCCTTGCTTTTCGTCTTTTTTCCATCCTTCCTTTTCCACCTCCTTTCTTCCAATATCTTCGTTCTCCTCCAGGATATTTACAGTAGTATCTGAGAGTTTTAAAGATATTGAATATTCATTAGATACCCTTGAAACCAGCCTGGTTCTTTACTAGGAACCAGCATGGTTTTGAATGTTTCAAAGCAGATCTTGCTTTGGGTTAAACAGCAGTATTTGGCTACTCCAGCCCCTGTTGTTTCGGTTTTCTACTCAATGCTGATGTGAGATGGAGGTGCAGTAGCACTGTGGGTATGCCTGTAAGGTGAAACTGGTAGAACCTTTCCATGCAGTTGTGATACCAGACATGTATTGTTTCTTTGGATACAATGAAGCTGTTTTTTAAACACCAGTTAGATACTAACACTTAAAATAGCTAGTATGCCCAAAAATGATGGGCAGGTAAAATACTATGTATAGAAATACTGCTTCCTTTAAAACTTGCTTTAAGTGTATCCTTCCCCGTGGGGGGAAAAAAGATAAGGAACTGGTTTTAGAACTGGTATGTTATTTTTGCAACTTTCAGGCAGTGTTCTTTAGAAGTATTTGTGCTTGGAGGTTATAATTAGGACTGGTTTTGGGGAGAGTGGTGGTGCTCTTAGATACACTTCTTGCAATAAAGTTGGGAGATGGTCTTTTGTGCTGAAGCGTGGAAATTGGTTACATCAGGGTATTTTAAAAGTTAAACCTTTTTCTCTGTAGGTGCACCTGTAGAGACTTCTCCAGAGGAGCAGACAACCTCTTGTGAAGGTAATTGGGTTTGTGTTCTGATGGTACACTGCACAGCTCCATTACACATGACTTCAAAAAAATATTGCAAAGAATATTCTTTTTTCCTTTTTTTTAAAGAAATCTCTATGAATCATTTCCAGTCTTCATTCTCTTCATCCTCACGCTACTATTGTAAGGCAGTGTGGTTATCTGTGGCTATTTACAGCTTGATAGCCAATCAAGCAAGGCACATAAACACCAAGTGGTTTATTGAAGGTCATAAAGCTGCATGAAGCAGAATCTAAAAAATGGAATCTGTATATTAAATAGCATTGGCAGGTGCCCAAATGCATGGTAAATATGTGTCCTTAATGCTAACTTTTATTTCCCCTTAGGTTCCAATGCTGCTGTTAACATGGAAATTTCAGAATCTGTTGGTAAGATGAGAATTGGTCCATTTTACTGATAGTACTATAAAATACTACTAGAGTGCTTTTGCTGAGGCATTGCAAACAAAATCGAAGAATATCTTACTGAACCTTTGCATTTTTGGTACATACTAATTTTCATTGTGCCTTTATCTTTAGATTAGGAAAGAGGTGACTGAACACTAGTGTGCATTGACAGGTGCAATTGGATTTCTTCACTGAAAAAGCATCAGTGCTTTACTTAAAATTAATTTTATATTACAAAATTGTCCCATTGCTATATATGAAACAATGATTTAAAAAATGTTATAGTGATCTGTAACAGCAATCAGGACATAGAAATTATATCTTCCTCCTTGTATTTGTATGGCTTTTGAGGGAACTTAAACCATTATCCCTCTTCTTTTCTTCCTAACCATACAGTAGCATGTGTCTGTGGATTCAGACCAGTGTGATAGTATGAGGGGATCTTCAGATTTTTTTTCTCTTGTAAAGTTGTTGCCTTTTTAAAACAGAAGTGTCTTAATCCCTATGAGTCATCGTTTGCTGATGTCAACACACATGCTAGTTTGAAAGCTCCCAGTAATATTATTTTCAGAAATGAGCAGCAGTTGCCCGTTTTTGTATAGAAAGACATTAACAGACCAGATCATTGAAGTCTTTTGATTGCATCTTTGGGATAGGGTCTTTTCTCTATAGTCATTGCTTTTAATTTCATTATCTATTCCAATATATCTAACTGGTTAATTTTTAGTGGAAAATGGGGAGACGGAAATGTCCCCAGAAGAGTCATGGGACCACAAAGAAGAAACAAGTGAAGCAGAGCTAGGAAGTGGTCCCGCAGGGGATGCAGGGCCTTCTGAAGAAAGTGCTCAGGAAATGATGGAAGAGGAAGAGGAAATACCAAAACCTAAATCTGTTGTAGCACCGCCAGGTGCTCCTAAAAAGGAGCACGTAAATGTAGTATTCATTGGGCACGTAGGTAAGTTTTAAGTGAATGTGAAGTAATTGGATCTTTGTACTCTGTATTACCTAGAACTTTGAGGATTAGAAATTAATCCTGCTCTTTGTAGGGATGTACATATTCGCCATGTCTTGAGGTTAATAGGAACATTCATTCTAATGAAGCTGTTCTGGAAAAATGAAAAATCTTAAAGGAGGTCTTTCAGGGATAGAGTGCCTGTGTTCTCTGGGTCACAGTAGTGTCTGTGTTCATCATTTCTCAAATGCCTGCTCCCTTGAGTGCTTAAGTGATATATCTGTGATTATGATCCAAAATCAGAAAGCAGTGCTCCTTTTCTCCTTGTTTTAAATATTTTCAGAGGGTTCTTGTTAATTGTTACTAAATTCCAAAATTATTATTTGAAATATTAAATACTGTATAGATATAAAATAGTTGAACATAGTAGATGAACATAATTTAGAGTTAAAAGAAGCATTTGTAGCAAAACGTCCCAATTGAATAGTTTCAACAAACTTCAGAAAAATCTGAAGTGCTGTCAAAAGTACAGAAAAATTATTGACTCATGAGTTTTACATTGAATTCTGTATCTTTGTATAGTCTCTTATCACCTTAAGGGTACTGTAACTTAGTCCTCAGGTAATTCAGAATGGAGTCAGAGAGAATACAGAGGCAGTGGGAAGAGGTAGTGTCTCAGTATTGATGCATAGCCAACAGAAGTTGGGGACAAGGGAAAAAGGAAGCAGAGAGAGGGATTTTGCAAGAACTTCCCACACTCGTCACTCACACTTTTGCTGGATCACTGCTTGTTGGTTGGTTTTTTTTTGTTTTGTTTTGGATAATTCCAAGTTTATGTGTATGAAACCAGATTTTTCAAAATTCAGTGTAATTGAATGAACAGTGAATAACTATGAAAACAACGGAAGCTGAGAGATGACTCAAACTTAGATTGCAATTAAAAAATATATCTTTAAATAAATTAGATGACCTGGTTCGTAGTTTGTTTGGGGTTTTTTTCCTAGGATTTTCTTTTAAATTATGAATGACTTAATTTTGTTTAAATGTTTTTTGTTTTAGATGCTGGCAAGTCAACTATTGGAGGACAAATAATGTAAGGGAACTTAAAGTTTTTAGGATTTGCTGTTCCTTCTTGTGAATTAAAAATACATTAAGTAAAATGAGTAATATTTTCTTTATGGCTTTAATCAGCATAGATTAATATTTTTTATGATAAAATGTTACTCTTCCTGTCAACGTAGCTACTTATTGTCCTTGGAATTTCTTAATTCCAGCAGATCTGATCTAACCACTATAGGAGTTTCACTTACGTAATGCAAACAACTGTGCAAAGGCATACATTATTAAATTAAAAAAAACCTTGAATCCCTTTCTTAGAACATGACTCTGTTTTAATTCATTATTTTAAAATGCTCTGTGAAACTGCTTTATACCCTTTGTTAAACTTCACCTTTTTTGTGAAGATTAACAAAACCCTGAATATCCTTGTTCCCTGCTGCTAATGCTGTCAGGCATAATTAGATTTCAAAATACGAAATTACAATAGTTGATCTGTAAGTTTATTTTAGAAACAGTATCCATAGTCTGTAATATTGTTGAGACAAAAGTAAATAAATGCACCTAGATCTAACAGTTTATAAAAAGCCAAGAAATGGAAAGCTGTACATGAAGAATAAATGCTCTCCTGCTGATGCAAAGTATTGCTATGTTTTTAAAATAATGTTCTCAGCAAAAGTGGGAAGTCTTTGTCTTGGTATTTTCATCTTGTTTTGTTTTGACCAAACTGGAATTCTGGAATTGTCATGCTACATTTAACCTTGTAGTTCACACTACAGCAAATTAGCATTTAGTATCTGATGGGTCTGAGTGTTATCCTTGTACGAGGAGATGCCTATTCTTAACACTCCCACCAATGTGCCATATTCCTAAAGCTTTATGTGGTCTTTCATTTTTGCAGAATATGCCTTTGTTGTAAGGGTGGGAGGAAATTGGGTGCTTCTACCAACTTTGTTATTAACTCTTTATTTACTCTTATCATACTTAAACTAAGTAGATTACTGTAATTAGAAGATTAAGTAGAAATAACTGAGGGAAAAATATAAAAGTTTTAATATAATAAAACTGTACACTACTCAACTGCTTTTCATAACTGAAAGATCTCTCTTAAAATATCAGTTTCCTTGTTCTATCTAAAGAGAATGAAAACAAAAATATTTGTGTATGAAAAATTCTCCCATCACAATTTTTACTTAATTTTAAAATACTGGATTAGTCTCAGAAATGGGCTTAACAGATATAGTTCCTTTTCAAATCTTGTCTCTGTAGAACATTTTACAATTAGGCTTGAAAAGACTTTCCTCATACTTTTGCTGTAGTGGTACTGGTGTAATCTTTACATATCGGGTAATGATGTGGTTTTTGTGGAGAGAAGATTCCACTGCTGCTTGCATCAGGCTGTTCCATATTTGAAAATAATCTGTAGGTATTGTACAAGTATTTAACTATTTGGAACCGTGATTCTACTTTATATAAAATTTCACCTTCCTCCCTTCCCCTTCTTAGGTATTTGACAGGAATGGTTGACAAAAGAACACTTGAAAAATATGAAAGAGAAGCTAAAGAAAAAAACAGAGAAACATGGTAAGATCTTTCTGAAGGAATGCAACACTGTCTTTTTGCTGGAATGAGTTTTGAGTATGTGTGTGGGGAATCTCTTGTTTTCCTCCAGTACTACTTTAACTAAAACTGCATGAAATAGTGAGATTCACGTTGGAACAGGTTTTGCTGCTCCAGTGCTTTGGAAAACTTAGTTGGTAAAAGCAGATACAAGGCAGACACTTTTCTTGGAAAGTCCTGGGGTTATGCTCTCTGTATGTCTTTCACCTGTAAAAAGCAGAGAGATATCTAAGGGACAGGGATTAAAGTTGTCAGTTTGGCAGACATGAGGAGAGAGCGAGTGAATAGTTTTGGCTGTCACCTTATTTTTCTATGAATAAAGATAAGGTCTGCAGTTCTTAGGGTTCCTCCAGGCAAGATGCTGCTGCTGTCATGTTTGGATTTTTCTGTGGGCCTCGTGTTTGGTTTGGAGTTTGTTATTGTCTTTTGGATTTTGGTTTTGTGTTTGTGTATACAGCACATACAGCAGCCCTTTTTCTCCTTCAAACAGCTCCTGGAAAGTTGATCTTCCTTCTAGAAGCTTTCCATTTTTGGCTATGGTGGAGGAAAACAGATTCATAGGGCCCTGGAAAAGAAGCAGCTAAAGACTTCCCTAGGGGTAGAGCAGCAGTTGAGCATTCAGTTCAGGGCAATGATCACCCACCCCTTAATTGTGTGTGGTGTGGGATAGGAAGGGTGACAAGAGCCATCCCCCTGTTGGGAGATGACAATTGTAAAAAATATTTCAGGTCCTTCCATCAAAAGCCCTGGACAGCAGGAAAAACAGATTTTCTCTCCCCCTCCTCATTTAGAGGATGAGTTGCAGGAAGTGCCTCCTTGAATGCTTTTTTTTTATTCTTTAAAATATGTCTTGATATACAACAGAAAGTATGACATACCTCTGTGTCTTTATTAAAAGTCCTGTATATGAAGGGAGCTGGCACTGGCACTACAGCTCACTATATATACACAAAACACTGAATAAAACGTCACTGTTGATCTTGGAAGTGCTTAAGCTAAGTAATGATGAGGTGGTTAAAATAGTTGAGCAGAAAAAAAGAGACATTTTACAATGAACAAATACATAAATTTAGTAAAAAATAATACAAAAATAGAATGTTTATGGGGGTTTTTTTGTCTTTTTTAGGTACCTTTCATGGGCCTTAGACACAAACCAAGAAGAACGAGACAAAGGTAAAACAGTAGAAGTGGGTCGTGCCTATTTTGAAACTGAGAAGAAACACTTCACTATTCTAGATGCTCCTGGACATAAGAGCTTTGTTCCGAATATGATTGGTGGGGCTTCGCAAGCTGATCTTGCTGTTTTGGTAAGGCTAAACCTGATTCTTTTCTGTTAGATACACTGTGGAATTCAGCTTTTGATTTTTTTTTTTGTTTTGGTTGGTTACAGTAGGCAGAATTTTCAACTCTGAAGTCTACCAGGTTGACTGGATTTTGGAGTAACTTTGCAGCTTCATAGCATTGTCCACAGGTGTCATGTGGCTTTATATATATATATCAATGCAGAAACTAATGGGTAATATTAAGGATATACCAGTCAATGCATTTGGAAAACTACCCAAAGTAATGTTTGAGTAAGGCAGGATTACCCATTGCTGATCATTTCACTGAGACCTTAAAATGTGTGCTTTTAATAGGTTATTTCTGCAAGAAAAGGAGAGTTTGAAACTGGATTTGAGAAAGGTGGACAAACAAGAGAACATGCCATGTTAGCAAAAACGGCAGGTGTAAAGCATTTAATAGTTCTTATTAATAAAATGGATGATCCAACTGTAAACTGGAGTAATGAAAGGTGAGTTTAATATTAAAAAAAATCTTTATCAAAAGATTCAGAAGTAAGTCCTAAGTAATTTTTTGCATCTTATTTTTGTTGAAGGAATTGTAAACGGGTGGACTAAGGACAGAGGTTATCAAAATTGCAGGAAAACCAGACGCACAGTGCCTCTTAACTCAGCTTGAAGTTCTACACTACTTACTTTAAAATATTCACTTTCACCTGTTTGGCTTCATGCAGCTGTGTCTTAACAAATCCAAACATTCTGAGAGTTTAGCAGTTGACTTGGAAACTTTATAACTCAACCAAAAAGGCAGTGACTGTTTTCAGTAGTTTAGTTTGCCAGATTCTTGGTTGCTTGGCCACATTTCTGCTAAACTGATAGCTTAGATTTGGTGAGAACAGCAGTATCATGTTCACCTGATGTGTCCACCCTTAATTATTTGGCCTTGTTCTTTTATGATAAGCTGAATTGAATAAGCAAGTCATATATTTAAAGTGGTTTGTGATTACAGTCTGAGAAGGGGGGAGGGAGAGAATTTTGTGATGATACAGGACAGGTAAAAATAACTAGAAGTAATATATAATATTTAAGTAACTAATAAAAAGGATTAAATTACTCTTTTCTGCCTTGATGCTCAAACACTACTAAAGGATGTGGGGCGTACCCACTTGTGCTGTCTTGCTCCTGCCCCAGCCTTCTGGCATCATTGAATTCAGCTGAAACTGGCTGAGGGGAAGCAGTAGAAATAACTAGCATTAAATCTTACAAAACTATATAGAAGATTGGGGGAAATTAAGCCACCACTAAAGTGAAAGCCTGCAGCATGACCTCAATAGCTGTCTTCTTGGTCTGTCCAGCTAGCTGGGCTTGAATCTCAGCATATGCTGCTGCTTACGTAGCCCTGTAATTGAGGTATATGGAGAAAACTGATGATTCATTGTGGAGCAGAGGAGTGAGGGAGAATTGACAACACCAAGTTGCGCTGAAAGACCAGGGAGAAGATGCAAATAGGCCACTAAGGTTATTAGGTTTGCTTGCTGCTCACATAATAACTGATGAAATTACTGTGGGGTTTGTTGGGGTTTTTTTGAAGCATAGTATTATGTCATGCTGAAATAATTGAAACTTATCTAGATCTGCCTGTCATTTTTAATAGATATGAGGAATGTAAAGAGAAACTGGTGCCATTTTTGAAGAAAGTTGGCTTCAATCCCAAAAAGGATATTCATTTCATGCCCTGCTCAGGACTGACTGGAGCAAACCTTAAAGAACAGTCAGAATTCTGTCCTTGGTATATGTATGTATCTTAAATTGAACAACTTGGATATTTGCTGTATTTCAATAAAAGTAAATGCTACCTTTCAGTTGGGAAGGAGTATAGCATGATATATTATAGCTCTGCTCTAAAGTGCTTGAGGAAATGCAGTTGGAGCAACAAGAACATAGCTGTGCAATAAGCCAAATAAAAGCAGTTTCTAACTGTGAAGGATTAAAGTTAGCAGAGTCTGTGGTAGTATTTACAGTATTCTTTGGCTTTGTGCATTTGAGTGCCATTCTAGCCCTTGAATTTTGTAGTGATGCTGCAGTTGACATGTTGCTAAAATGACTAATCATTTGATGTGAAGTTTGCTTGAAGCTGTATTATAATTAGTGACAAGCCATGTCGTTCTCTGGATGTCATGTTTTCCAATATTGTTCATGGCAGATATTAATAAAAATCGTGTTGGACCTAGCTTATGGTTTCGTATTTCCAAACTATATTGCACATCTAGCAAGATTCTTAGAGGAATAATAACTTTGTGTAAAATATGCCTGTAATGTAACTTAAAAACTACGTATATTTCCTGAGTACCAATCTGCCAGTCAGTGTAAAGTGGACACTAATGATGGCATGTTAGGATAGATTTAAGTGTCTTAGAGGTCACTGTTCTTATTAATGAGAAGGAAAATAATTCCCTTTTTTGGACTGCATTTATCCATTCTGAGTAATTTTGCAATAGAAAGGTGCTCACAAAATTGAAACAAATGCCTTCTGCTCTTTTAGTGGACTACCATTTATTCCATACCTGGATAACTTGCCAAACTTCAACCGTTCAGTTGATGGACCAATAAGGCTGCCAATTGTGGATAAATATAAGGTACAAATTAATGGGATTGAAAGAATAAATGGGCT
This sequence comes from Ara ararauna, assembly GCA_028858755.1. Classification (NCBI taxonomy): domain Eukaryota; kingdom Metazoa; phylum Chordata; class Aves; order Psittaciformes; family Psittacidae; genus Ara; species Ara ararauna. The sequence goes on along the minus strand of CM054380.1, from coordinate 11,561,310 downwards.
GTTTTCAGAAAGCAGTATATGGACTATTTTGTATATTTTTAGAGGGTAACTTTTTTTCTTTGGTATATCTACGTTTCCAGCTTTAGCATAGAGGCAGATCGGGGAAGTAAGTTTTTGGCATTATATGAGACTTCTCAAATCTGTAATCTTTCATGAGAACAGTTACCGAATCATTAAGTGTAGCAGTGCTAAATGACTTCACAGAGTTAAGTAATCATACATAGAGCTAAATCGTAAATAGAGCAGACTCTTTAGGAAAATATTTTCAATTTTTATGTAACTTTCTTTTTTCTTCCCCAGGATATGGGCACTGTGGTCCTTGGGAAGCTGGAGTCAGGCTCTATTTGCAAAGGACAACAGCTTGTGATGATGCCAAACAAGGTATAGTTAGATTTAGATATTAAAAAATGTTACTACCCTAAAAAAGAGCTTGACTCTTAAATATATTTTAACACAACTAAGCTTTTATGTTTCGCATGGGTGAAGTTTCCAGGGCGGGGTGTGTGTGTAGTTCTTAGCATTCAGAACACAGCTTGTCTCTCCTTAGTAAACTCAATTGCTGGGCTACAAATCATTGTAATTTATTTGAACTGTGGTTTACTTCGCATTTGTGCTTTGCATTTTTGGCCTACAAAGCCTTTTCCTGCTGGGGTTATTTTCCAAAGGGAAATAGGAAAAAAATTTAAAGAATGCAACCAGTATACAGTGTTCCAATGAAAAACCTAAAGTTTGCTTTAATTAAGTGTAGGTTCGTTGTGCAGGTGGGTGGCTGTTCTATGATATAAGATCACTATTTGGAATCATTGTGCTGCCCTGAAGAATGTGAAAATTTAAAAATGAAGGATGTGAAAACATAGTTGTGAAAACATAGGGGAAAGGCAGTGATGAGAGTAGTATGTTCAGCTAAAGGTGGCATTTGCTTCCCTTGGTTTCATATAAAAAGGATTTAGGAATGTTGTTCTTGCCTATCCGTGTCATCTCGATTTAAGCTGACACACTTTTCTAATTCTGGAGGCTGAGGTAGTTTGCTAGAAAATGTCTCAATGCTCAAATGTACAATAACGCTACAGCTTATTGAAAGTTGATGTTTCCTAATCAAAATACGCTGATCAGACTGACTTCCATGTTACTCTTCTCAAGAGCTGCTGACAGTTGAAACTAAGCTTAGTTTGAGATTCTGTTTTTCAGTTTTTAAGGTGATTTTACAGGCAATGGCATTTCATAAAACTGCTTGACACTATCTGACACCCATGTGATTTTGGGTTGATTAGGAGAAATGTATAAACTGTAAATGGCTGTAACTGAACAGTTATAGAATTCTCAGTAAATAGCCAGTGCTTTTGATGACACACTTCTTTTTTTCTCATTACTTTGGCAGCTAGTGTGAATTGAACTAAAACTTTGTGTAGTCAGAAAAATAGACCTCCTCTTTAACTTATCTGCCTTTCCAATCTTTATTTTCCATTGATAACTAGTACTGTCACAAGAGAGGTTACAACTGGGAGGAATGGGAGGAAATACATTTTGGTGTTTGCTTGGAGAGCATTCATTAATATACATTTGGTATTTTTATCTTCTCCAGGAAACTTTATAGAATTTTGGGATTCAGGGATTTCCTGGATTATGTTAATATTCAGGCTGTTACATTTTGCATGTAACAAGTCCATACAGCCATGTAGCTTTTGTGTTCTTCTGGATAATGTGTATCATTGTATCTCCCATCTCTTTATAAGTTTTAAACTCATTTCACTTGGAGTAATAGTGGATAGTTTTGGAATTTGCTTTCCATTGAATATATACCATAGAATTATATTAAAATTATTTTATGAAATATACTATTTTAAATATTAGTAACTCTTAATTCACATATTTTAAGTGTTCTGAAGCTCACATAACCAAATATAATGAATTTAAACAGTAATGGCATTATTTATTGAAATCCTCTTGTGTTAAAATGATTTTTTACCAGACTAAAAATATTCACAATAGAAAAAATACACTTTTGCTTTCTTTAAGCACAATGTGGAAGTTCTTGGAATCCTTTCTGATGATGTAGAAACTGAATCAGTAGCCCCAGGTGAAAATCTAAAAATCAGACTGAAAGGAATTGAAGAGGAAGAGATCCTCCCAGGATTTATTCTCTGTGATCTCAACAATCTGTGTCATTCTGGACGCACATTTGATGCCCAGGTAGAATAACTAATGTTTAATTGTGGTATAGATGGGTAAAAAGCATTAAAATGTTTAGATTTGGTGAAGCACAAAACAAAACTTCAGTAGTTTGACGTTTCAGTACAGACTTCTTATTCACTATCATATCTCTAAAATGCTAGTAACGTATACCTGACGGTCTGACATCTTGAATTTGAGGTTCTGAAGTACCATTTATTTGTTTTGAATGTAACTTGTCACTGAAGTTTTAGATACCTGTAACTGTGAAAGCAAGATCTTGTCATGCTAACTCTTCAGTTTTATACTTTCATACTGTAAACATCTTACTCATAAATTCAGGTTTTGTTTTTTTTTAAAAATTGTGTGTGTGTATTGTGCAGCTGTACATTTTAATATAGTTCTGTGTTTGGTTATTCTCTTCTCTTTTATAATTGAGGAAAAATTCACTTTTAATTGTTTTACAGATAGTGATAATTGAGCACAAATCCATTATCTGCCCAGGTTATAATGCTGTGCTGCACATCCACACCTGTATTGAAGAAGTTGAGATAACAGTAAGTGTCCTTTCAAGTTGTGATGTTAATATAGATAATCCCCTTGTTGGGGTGAGGAGTTATGTATGTCATGTCATACAGCTGTAGAGCAACTAATGCAACAAAGCCTTGAATAGAATCCTAGCTCAGTACTGTAGCACAGCCAGAAATGGCTGCAACTGTTAGCATAAACCTTCTGAAGAGTGTGAAATGTCATGATTGACTCCCTTATGCAGTAAATATTAGAAGTGGTATTTTTATCTTCTTCAGAAAACCTTGTAGAAATTTAGGATTCAGGATTAGGATTCAATAAATATGTATTTATAAGTATTTTTTCCTTAAACCACTTCAGTTTTGTTCACAAAGGAAAAATAGCCCTTATTTTAGTTTTGGGGGTTTTATTTGTTTTTCTTTTATACAGGCCTTAATCTGCTTGGTAGACAAAAAAACAGGAGAAAAAAGTAAGACACGGCCCCGTTTTGTGAAACAAGATCAAGTATGCATTGCCCGTTTAAGGACAGCAGGAACTATCTGCCTTGAGACATTCAAAGATTTCCCTCAGATGGGTCGCTTCACCTTAAGGGATGAGGGTAAGACTGATTGACAGTTACTAGCTGTTGCAGAAAGCGTTATGTGAAATAGGAAATCATGCATGGCAATGAGGTATTAAAATGCTGGTATGCAGTGGAAGTCACTATCTGGTAACAATGGAAAAGTAAATCTAAGCAAATAGTTATTGCTGTGCAGAGTTCTTGCTGGTAACAAAGTGTGTTTTATTTTAGAAGAATAAGGTACAGAAATGCACACTGTGAAACAAAAAAAATTGCCAGCATTGTTAATGCATCCTGGAATGTCCACCTACAATATGAATATCATAGGTTCTCTATTTAAAGTTAGGAAACATAAGGGGGGTTGTGTGTTGGGCTTTAACCTGGTAAACCTTGTACGCTTGCAGGGCACATTTGAAATAAATCCTCTTTAAAAGCAGTACACAGATCTGCTAGAATGATTCTGCCTTGCCTTCCACTTGGATGAATACAGATCAGGCTTTCTGCAATCCACGTTTTATTCTTTACTGTGAGAATAGCAGGTTTACTATTTTGAAGATTTTATTTCCCTTATAAAATACACTGGTGCTTTCAGTCTACAGTACAATTTATTCTCTGTATTATTTCTAATACACTCAAGAGCCTGTATTTTTGAGGAAAGTTTTCATGTTCTTAGAGTCTTTTACATTCTTTTCATAATATATGTAACTCTAGTGTTTGTCTCCTTGGTTTAGGTAAGACCATTGCAATTGGAAAAGTTCTGAAACTGGTTCCAGAGAAGGACTAAACATTTTTCTCAATGACCCCGCACAATACTGTGAGGAAAATCGACTCTGCAAAAGCCTACTTCACACCGCCTTCTTATTTTCTGCCCATTGATAAACTTCCCCCCATATTTTGCAAAGACAAATTTCACAGCAAAGGTCCACATTATGTCAGCTTTCTCATATTGAGAGCTCTGCTATGCCACTGTTGAATTTTCCCAAAAAAGAATTTTTTTTTTCCTCCCAAATTCTGCTTCCTTGGAAAGATTCGGCAATAGCTTTGTAAGTGATGTGGACATAATTGCCTATAATTATGAAAATCTAAAGGATTTTTAATGTTTAATTTCCCCCAGCATATATATTAAGACCTCTTTTTCCAGGCAGATCATTCAGAGTGTGCGAGTGTGTGTGCACATGTTACAAAGATGACTACCATGTTAATAAACTATTCAATTTGAAATCTTTTTCGGTATTTGAATTGCTTTTGAATAGTGTTTTTTATCCGGATGTAACGCAATTGCATTAGCTTTTTAACTTCCCAGTAACCTAGATCTTTGGTTACTTGGACTTTTCTAAACTCCTCAGCCTCCCCACACACACAGTTTTAAATGAGGCAATTGGGCACTCAACCAAGTTTGTATTAAAAGAGTTAGGTTTGCCCCTTCCCTTTGTTGAACTCATTCTTAAAACTTGAAACTATTCATGCAAATGTGGCACCTTCATCAGCTTTACGTTTGTTAATATCTTCAGCAAATTTAGGTTGACTTAACATCATTACTAGACAGTTAAGTCAATTTCAAAGGTTAGATCTATGTACTGTCTTTATAAAAAGTCAGCATTATTAGATTCCTAACTGCATAAATGCTAACAACCAGTAAATCAGTGAAACTTGCAAAAATAAGAGTCTGTGGCAATAGTGCCTATTAGTATTTATAAGAGCTTCATTTTGTGGGAGAACTGGGCCAATTAAAAAGTGCCAGTTATAAATTGCTCAGTTCACGCTGGCTTTAATTTGGAAGGCTGGATAATCCTTGCTGTTTTAAAGATCAGTCTGAACTGAGAGGGAGAAAGACTATTTAAATCCCTAAGAGTTTGCACATACTGAAATATGGGAGGGTCAGAATCAAGCACAGTCTGTAAATTTTTGCATATCAAAAAGCAGTGTAAGCTTCTGAGGACCAGTGAAGTTTTTCTTGAGAAATTAAAGCAAAACTGGTTCAAAATAAAGCTTACTCAGTGCAACTTGAAGGAGCTGCATAATAAAATCCTATTTAGCTGCACTTTGAAAGTGGACTGTCTACAATATGCTGTCCTGATTCTAACAATTAGGATGAAGGCTAATGGATCTTTTGGGGTTTAGGTGTTTGGGTTTTTTCCATTTCCCAGAGTATTAGTAGTAATTATTTAAAGATATCTTCCGAGCTTCTTCAGGATGTCTCAAAGTAAACATTTTCAGTTGTACAATTGTGGCAAGCCCATCTCCTCCCCCAAAAGTTTACAGTCTAGTGACTGTCTCTGAATTCACAGGTAAAACTGAACCCGATTTACCTTTTGGTTTTTTTTTTTGTTTGTTTTGTTTTTTGTTTCTTTGTAACTGTGGAACTCCCATTCATTTCACTTTACAGCTACATTGTATGGACAGAAGAAGTTATTGTCCTTCAGTTTCATATGACTACACTTGTAGCTACCGTAATGCATGGAATTTAAATAAATTTTATTATGTCTGCAAATCTCTGGGCTTTTATTTTTTTGATAAATCAGAGTTTAAAAGTAACTTTTTTAAGATCCACAGTTCCTTGGATCTTAAACTAATGAAGAAATTAAATGCCAAGGAAGCTTACTGTCTTGTTCATATTCTGGATTGACTTAAGATTTCCACATATCTGAGTGCTTCCTTGGAGTAAGCTCATGGATTTGAAAGTTGCAAAGACCATTTCTGGAGAATACTTAGATTCCTAAATTGTTACACCTTTTAAATTTTATTTTTTTTTTTTAAGCATTGAAATGCATCTCAAGACTACATAATGCTCTAGCAGAATTTTTCCACTTTTGCTCAAACTTAATGAGGGATTCTAAAGGCTCATTATTGTGAGGCTGGACTGAGTATTTATTATTAAACTGAAAAATTATGTGGTGAATTGAAATACCAGTAGATAGAAAGTCTGAGTATTTCCATTACTCATCCCATCTAGTACATTTAATTACCATTTCCATAAATCCAGTTAATGTCACCGTGTCTGTAAAGGAAGTCTACATTATTTTGAGTTCATTAACAGAATCTACAGTATACAATTGAAGAGATTGCTAACCTGTAGGAGGTTCTTACTTGGGTATAAAATATTTGCGTTCTATGACAAATGAAAATGTAAGGCATAAATTACACAAATTGGCTGCAGTTTGAGTAGAAGAGCTGAAAGTACATGATATTTGAATAGTCCTCAGATTACATCTCAACTTTTTCATTTCATCTTCATTCTACATTTTATAGTCCCATTTGTACTACTATTGAGTACAGCTAAATCTAGATGAAAGGAAAAAAAAGATAATGTGGCTTTGTTTGAAATAAATACTATTTGCTGATTCACTGATGTAATAAACTTTTTTTAAATGACCATTTTGAATACTTCCTTTTGTTAAAATGTGTGGTGTGCTGCTTTGAAGATAAAAAAAAAAGGAGCTGTGCAACCACTACAGCTGAAAGGAAGAAGAGGGGGGGAAAAAAAAAAAAGGAAATAGATGTTGGATTGAAGCTGCAGGAGCCCTAAGAGCCTGTGTAACTGTGTTACCCTGTGGTACTGGCAGAGTATTCCTGGGTCCTGGTGTGGATGTAACTCAAACTAGCAAAACTGTGAGTGTGTTTCTGCAGGAAGGAGGGATTTGGGGTTTTTGTTTCCCCCAGTATAATGGCATTTCTGGCAGTCTGTGTGCAGTGTGGTACTGGTGAAGATCACATCTAGTTTCCCTGATTATTGGCCAAAGTTTGTAGTGTAGATGTGGCTGAAGTGCATAGCCATGATGTAACTTATAAAAACATAAATTATAATTCTATAAATTAAGACTTTGTATGTCCTTGAACTGAAAGCCTTCGTATATGTAACAATAATTAAATGTAAAACAAATCTGAATGTGCAGCAGTACTAATTATTCTGCAACAGGAAAATAATGACTTGTTTGTGCAAGTTTCAAGAAGTGAAGCACACTAAGTGGAGGAATGGGTACACCAATTGACTAACATTCCATCAACTACCTACCTGAAACTATTCCAGTTCCATTGGTCATCTTTGCAGACAATAGGGAACCGGAACACAAACATGTCACTGGTTTCCTGAGACACTTCCTCTGGTAAATTGTAAGCTTGAGCAACAACCTATGGATGATGGTGTAGTAGTGTTGTAAGAAAAATGGCTGCTGTAAAGAGGTTTATCCACTGGGATAGTTGCTGGTCATGAATTTTATGCCTCTCTACAGATTTTTATCAGTGGCATAAAAAGCCCAGCGAAAATTGCTCAATGAAGAACCTCTGTTTTAGGCTACATATAGCACCAGTCCATATATTAAAAACTATGTTAATTATGAGAAATGTGTTTTTACAAGTGTTTATTACTGAATATTACCTAAGAAAAAAAGATTGTTTCAATGTCCCAACTATTTGATTCTGTGTTACTCTGGCTTTTTGGTTCTTAATGCAGACTGTTTAAATGATGATGTTAAAGCAGATGAAATGTACTCCAGGCAAGACTGTTTTCTTCCCAAACTAATAGTTAAAGGGTCTTACTTTGCTGTTTTTGTATACCCTATAGAGGATTTGGTAAAAAAATATACCAACAAAACTGGAGTTACTACTGGAGATTTTATATTGTGAACCTGTTTCTTTCCTTGTATTTATTTTAACGCACTGTAAATCTTACAAACCATTTCCTCTGGAGAAATGCTAGCAAGGAGTTTAGTCTTAATATAAAATCGAAATTTATGCTAACAACCCCCAAATCTGTTGTGTGTATATATAACTTTTAGTAGTAAACATCCTTACCTTGGCTTTCCTTCCACGAAAGTCTAAATTTCCAATGTAAATTGAGGTTTTCTACATCTCCCCTCAGACACGTACACCTAAAAAAAGTTCGCATACTTCTGAATAAGAGTAATAAGAGATATGACAAACAAACTGCTGGATGAAAAAAGGGTACTCGAGGCTGTGCTCCTGTCATCTGTTAAGCCTATAGAACTGGTGACAGGCAAAGGATTTTAATAAAACTTTGCCACTTGTGTCATGAAGATGGGTGCCTCTCCTGTTGAAGTAGTCTTTGGGTGAGTAACCTGTACCGTGAGCACCCAACTCTCTGACAGTTAATTAGATTATAGCTAGAGGCTTACACTGGGATTGCAGAGGAAGACAATCTGAAGAAAACTAGTGCTTGAACTCTAGATCTAGAGAGGAGATTTTCTTCTGAGATCTATTTTGTAAGGGACTCTCAGTCCTGGTTTAATTTCTGCATATGCTTCGTGCCAGCTTTGTTGAAAGAAGTACCTTTGTAGAGACCTGGGATTTTGACATCTGCCATCAAATAACCTGGAGGAATACAAGCCTGGGAGTGGAACTTGTGGGAAGCATGCTAGGGGAATCATCTTAAACCTCAAAGACCTGTTTATAGCAGAAAAAATTGCTACTTCCATTTTGCTAGGAGAAAGTACAAAAGCAGGGATATATAGAAACATTCTTTTAAGTAATGAGGTGGAATAGCTTCTAATTATGTAATTTTAAATCTTAGCATTTGAATAAGTGTGACAAATGCATTAAAAGAAAATACATACTTTCATAATCAGGAAAGTTAAATTGAGGGCAACAGCAGAATATGTTTAGTGTTCAGCAATAGACATCAGTGATGAAAGTAACAAACCTCATTTCCCTTGTAAGACTATTTGTGAACCTGCTATATTAAAAGCACACTCTAGTTCATATTCATTACATGCTGTATTCAGCTGAAATATTTCTTATCCAGAGATTAACCTACTTACCCAAGACAGCTGTGTATGAGCTGTGTCAAACGCCTTTCAAGAGAAAAGGATCATACTAAGTCAGTTAAACCACATCGAGTAAAATTTAGTCATGTCAGACTTGAAATGTTGAAGGAAAATGTAGTTGGATGAGACTGATAGATAAAAAAATTGTACTTGAGTTGCTAATAATAGTCCCTCTAGTTTTATTCGATTAATGCTCTGCTGACCCAGTACAAACAAACATGCTGTTCAATCATCTCTTACAAGACTATCCTGGCTTATTTTCAGAAAGTTGTTCCACTCATCTGACTTTTCTGGTTTGTTTTAACATGCCACACTAGTATGCTGATGTTTTATTAAATCATGGCTGCTCTAAAATATGCAAAGCCTGTGCAGAAATAGGAGCAAGGCTAATACAATTACCAGCTTATAAAACACCACAGCTGGTATCATCTGCACAAGTTCTGCCCGTGCTGAGAGTTTTTTAATGAATCTGCACTAGTTGGCTACTCCACTTGTCCCTGGCCTGTCAGTAATTTCTCTGATCAATACCTTTATATGACTATATGGCAACAAAGAACAGCTTTTCTTTTCCTTTCTAATTTATTTTGTTCATTTATATAAATCACAAAATAGAAAATTCAGACTTCTGTTTTCAAGGGTACTTTTTTCACTTCTTAATATTTTTTTCACTTTAATATCACTATATGACCATGTAGTTCTTTCCTAAATCTGGGGAAGTTTGGAAGCCATCAACTATTCCATTGTTGCTCATGAACATTACCAGCAGAATGAAAACATAAATCATTACATAAAACAGCTTGTCAAGGGAGGAGGGTGTTTTAATTCCTTTCTCTTTGTACTGGCACATTGAAAGAGCAACAAATTTTGTTGGAAGATATCTAATGAGAGGGAATAAAGCCATAAGTAGAAAAAGAGCAGGAAAAAAACTAGAGTGAATGACTTAAGACTCCTGATTTTGTGTGTATTTGACTCCTGGACTTCAGAAGACTGGCTTGGCTAAACAGGGACCTTACAACAGCATTCCAGTGCAAGACAGGAGGTAAAATCACAGATAGGCTGCAAAGAAGGTATCTAAAACCATAACTCTGGCGTACAGAGGTTGACTTAGAAGAATAAAAGCGCACCTACAATTGAAATGGGCCAGGATGTCGAAGGCAACACGAAGAGGTTCCACTGCTACAGTAGTAGCAAAAGACCAAACAAGCACATTCTGGGATGCATTAGGCTGTGATTTGGGGTCCAGCTGGGCTGCGTCCCAGGGTGCGGAGAGCTGGGTAAAAGTCGGAGCGAGACCCCCACCCGCACCACGAAACTGGGGAGCTCGGATCCTCCGCACCACGGGGGGGCGCTAGCGCACCACGCACGCTCCCGGGTGGAGCGAGAGGGGCGGGCCCCCGGCTCCGCCCCGTACGTGCCCCTGAAGGCGGTGTGTGCGCAGGCGCGGTGGGCGCACGTGGCGGGCATGGCGCACGGGCTGGATCGGGCGCAGGTACTGCGGGGCGGCGGGCGGGAGCGCGGCCGGGGTGTGCTCGGCTTTAACTGCGGCTGCTGCCGGCTTGCACCGTTGCAGGTGAAGAAGGCGGTGGAGGCGCTCCTGGCTTTCGCCAGAAGTAAATCCAAGGGAGGCCCGCTGCTTCTCAACGAGAGCGAGAACCTCCATCTGCTGGTGACGGTCTGGAAGGTCCCGCGGGTGGCGCAAGTTATCCAGATGTAAGGAATGCGCCCTCGGCCCTGCAGTGACTAGGGCTGCTCGTGTCCTTTGGGTTGGGAAACCGCTGTGACCGTGATGAGCTTCAGGGGGTGATTGGCGCGGGCCTGGTTGGTGAGGCCGCTGCTTTACACGCACACCACACATCGCATTCGGGTGAGGGGAGGCTCGGCTGTTCCTGCTTCATGCACTCAGGGAATACCGAGTAGCTCTTGGCTGTCACTTGCAAGGTGTGTGCCTTTTAATCCTGAAGCTCAAGAAAAGGAACCAACAGCTTTTTTGTCCTAGGTCATGACCAAATCATTAGAAAGGTCAATTCCTCTTTCTTGTGGTGCCTCAATACGAGTATGATTTGCAAGTTTTCTTTTAAGCTGTAGCTGTGTCATACTGAGGAAGTTTATACCTGTTTATCTGGCACTGCAAAAGCATATTTACTACTGGATGTATTCGTGGTGTAAAGAAAGGAGAAAGGATGGTCCTCTTCGTCCCACCAGGACCTGTGTTGTAACGCAGGGCCCCTGGCAGGCCATGTGGATTCAGCGTGTGTCTGGCTGGAGCCTTGTATGTGGCTGTTCTCCTTTAATGGCTCTAGATGCTTTAAAGAGTGTCTTAAGTTGCACCAAGGACGTTTAGCAATTAACAATCCAGAATCCAGATACACAGCTTCTCTGTAGTGCCTCTTAAGGAGTAACGACCTCGCAGGGTAGACCTAGTTTTGGAAAAAACTTCTTTCTCCTCTTAGGCACTGCCTGTCCCTCTCATGTTTTTGTTGTAGACCACTGCCCCATGGCATTCGCCCAGAAACAGCTGAGGTTTGCTTGTTCACAAAGGATGAACCAAACTTATCAGCAGAACAGACTGAGAACCTGTACAGGAAGCTTTTACTCCAGCATGGGATCAGAAGCGTTAGCCAGGTAAGAAAGAGGAAGCCTCCCAGTGTAAAAGAATATTTAAATTCTTTGCAACTAGGATTGTTTATGCTGTTAGCAGTAGAACTAGGAAATTATTTTATTGTTGTCTTTAACTCTGATTTAGGTGTTACCATGTGCTGAAGTTCTGATTGGTGATTTGCAGTTACTGTGCAGGAGATCCATGTTCAATTCTTGAAACAAGTTCTGTGTCCTTTGCCTACTGATAGGCTTGAGCATTGTAAAGAAGTGCACCAAGATGGACCATCACTTAGAGAAGTCAGTTCTGTGCAGTTCTAAGAAGTGTTCTAGGCTGCGTTTTCAGTTGTGTGGACTAAACTGGAGTGAATTGTGTAACTTGTGTTGCAGATCATCTCATACAAAACTCTCAAAAAAGAGTATAAAATGTTTGAAGCAAAGCGTCGCCTCCTGAACAGATTTGATCTCTTTCTGTCTGATGACCGAATTAGAAGGCTCTTGCCCTCACATCTAGGAAAACACTTTTATGAAAGGAAAAAGTAGGTCTTTAAATTCTGTATATCCATTTTGTCTTTGTTTTGTCTTTTTTTTCTTTTTTTTTTTTGAGGTTAGATTTTTCTTGGTAAAGTTTTGGTCGGGTGGGCTTGAGGAGGAGATTGGTTTGGTTTGGGTTTGTATGTTTGTTTTTAATTCTTATTGGGATTTTAGTGGTTTTGTTTCCTTAATTACCCGCATTTCTTTTTAGGGTACCTTTATCTGTTAACCTGAAAGCCAAAAATCTTGCTAAGGAACTACAGAAACACATCCAGGGGACTACACTCCCAGTGACCAACAAAGGGTGCTGTTAGTAAGTATGAGCAGATTAATACTTCCTTTGAAGGATGTTTGTAACTTAGCTGTAGAAACTTTAAGTGAGTTTCTTTTATTCCATTAAGAGGTGAGTAAAAGAGGTTAAGCGTCACTGCGCCAGATATGGGCCGTTTTGAGCTTTAATGTGTATAAAGAAAGTAGTTCCACTTAATAAGCAGTTTCACTGTAAAGTTTTACTTTTTGTCTCCTTTTCCTCATGCCTCAGGACTTTCCAAGCACCTGTCACTGTCAAACAGCATTGTGTGACCTTAGTAAGGTTCCATGGGATATAGCCCTAGAGGGCAGGGGGGCCCAAGGCTGTTGGTTGATATTCAAGGATCACCCGCTGCAAGCTCAGGAGCGATACATCCCTACGAGAAGGAAGTGCTGCAGGAGGGCCAGGAGACCTCCTTGGATGGATAAGGAGCTGCCTAGGAAAATTCGAAGGAAAAAAGAGGCTTATAAAAGGTGGAAGCAAGGACAGGCAGCCTGGGAAGAATACAGGGATGTTGTCCGGGAAGCTAGGGACTAGGTTAGAAAAGCTAAGGCCCACTTAAAATTAAACTTGGCTAGGGATGTTAAGGATAACAGGAAGGGATTCAATAGGTACATTGCAAATAAAAGACTAGGGACAACGCGGGCCCTCTCCAGAAGCTGTCGGGAGAACTGGCTACCCTGGATTTGGAGAAGGCTGAGGTTCTTAATGACTTCTTTGCCTCAGTCTTCACTGGGAGATGCTCTGACCACACCACCCAAGTTTTGGAAGGCAGACGCAGGGACGTTGAGAATGAAGACCCTGGGCCCACTGTAGGAGAGGATCTGGTTTGAGACCATCTTGAGAACCTGAACGTATACAAGTCCATGGGACCTGATGAAATCCATCCGCGGGTCCTGAAGGAGCTGGCAAATGAAGTTGCTAAGCCACTGTCCATCATATTTGAAACATCATGGCAGTCAGGTGAAGTTCCCGATGACTGGAAAAAGGGGAATATAACACCCATTTTCAAGAAGGGGAAAATGGATGACCCAGGGAACTACAGACCAGTCAGCCTCACCTCTGTGCCTGGCAAAATCTTGGAGCAGATTCTCCTGGAAGGCATGCTGAGGCACAAGAAAAACAACAAGGTGCTTGGTGACAGCCAGCATGGCTTCCCTAAGGGGAAATCCTGCCTGACCAATCTGGTGGCCTTCTATGATGGGGCTACAGAACTGATGGACAGGGGTAGAGCAGTTGGTGTCATCTACCTGGACTTGTGCAAAGCATTTGACATTGTCTCACATGATATCCTTGTCTCTTAAGTTGGAGAGACATCAATTTGGTAGGTGGACCACTCGGTGGATAAAGAACTGGCTGGATGGCCGCACACAAAGAGTTGTGCTCAATGGCTCGATGTCCAGCTGGAGACCAGGAACGAGTGGTGTCCCTCAGGGTTCGGTGCTGGGGCTGGTCGTGTTCAACATCTTTGTCAGTGACATGGACAGTGGGATTGAGGGTGCTCTCAGCAAGTTTGCCGATGACACCAAGCTGTGTGGTTCAGTTGATACACTGGAGGGAAGGAATGCCATCCAGAGGGACCCTGACACGCTTGTGAGGTGGGCTGATGCCAACCTGATGGAAGTTGAACCATGCCAAGTGGAAGGTCCTACACCTGGGGTCAGAGCAATCCCAGGCACAGCTACAGGTTGGGCAGAGAAGAGATTCAGAGCAGCCCTGCGGAGAAGGACTTGGGGGTGTTGGTCAATGAGAAAATGAACATGAGCTGGCTGCAGTGTGTGCTCACAGCCGAGAAAGCCAGCCGTATCCTGGGCTGCATCCAAAGGAGCATGACCAGCAGGTCGAGGGAGGTGATCCTGCCCCTCTACTCTACTCTTGTGAGACCTCACTTGGAGTACTGTGTGCAGTTCTGGTGTCCTCAGCATAAAAAGGACATGGAACTGTTGGAACAAGTCCAGAGGAGGGCCACGAGGATGATCAGGGGACTGGAGCACCTCCCATATGAAGATAGGATGAGAAAGTTGGGGCTGTTCAGCCTGGAGAAGAGAAGGCTGCGTGGAGACCTCATAGCATCCTTCCAATATCTGAGGGGGGCCTATAGGGATGCTGGGGAGGGACTCTTCATGAGGGGCTGTAGTGATAGGACAAGGGGTAACAGGTTCAAACTTAAACAGGGGAGGGGAAGTTTAGATTGGCTATGAGGAAGAAATTCTTTACTGTAAGGGTGGTGAGGCACTGGAATGGGTTGCCCAGGGAAGTTGTGAATGCTCTGTCCCTGGCAGTGTTCAAGGCTGGATTGGACATAGCTTTGGGTGACATGGTTTATTGGGAGGTGTCCCTGCCCCTGGCAGGGGGGTTGGAACTAGATGATCTTCAGGTCCTTTCCAACCCTAACTATTCTATGATTCTGTGATTCTACTGTTAAATTAGATAAAATCTCCTTCCAAAATACTATTTTTGTAACACAGTTTTCATTTATTGTGCATCTAAAAAGGCCTAAATTGGCAATATAAGGGAAAATAATGGGGGAAATGGGGTTGTGCTCTTTACAACTGCCTGAAAGGAGGGTGAAGTGAGAAAGTGGCTGGTCTCTTCTTGCAAGTGACAAGTGACAGGACAAGAGGAAATGGCCTCAAGCTGCACCAGGGGAAGTTTAGATTGGATATTAAGAATAACTTCTTCACCAGAAAGGTAGCCAGGCATTGGAATGGGCTGCCCAGAGAAGTGATGGAATTGCAGTCCTGGAAGTGTTCAGGGACTGTGTTGATAAGCCCTTAGTGACATGATTTAGTGGTGGTCTTGGCCGGCCTGGGGTAACAGTTGTACTTGATGATCTTGAAGGATCTTAGTTCTGTGATTCTATGAATGTGCCTAGTAATGTAAGTCACATGTTGTATGACCAAACACAGAAATGTTAATACAGGTAAATTTATTCTTAAGTGCTACTACAACAGACTTCTGCAGTAGCCAGCCATCCTTTATAAAAGTTAATTACAGATAAACAGTTGCTTTTAGTTTCTAGGTATGTCTAAAAACCAAGTAACTTGAATATTTTGTCCACATATAAATATTGCTGTTCATTTTTTTCAGTACAGCACGTGTAGGTCACACTGGAATGAAAGTGGATGCGATACTAGATAATATCATTGCAGCAGCTGAGGTGATTGCTAAGAAGTTACCAAAGGTACTGCAGGTTGATTGCATTAAAGCCAAGTCTGTTCATAATTCAGCCTTGTTCTTTCTACATCATGTGCTAGTTTTGTTGTTGCAGAATTGGAAAAATGTGAAAATTCTTCACCTCAAAACACTTAAATCAGTTGCGCTGCCGATTTACACTGCAAATCTCTCCAACTTGGATGAGCTTGACAGCCAGCCATCTCTCAGAAAAAAGGAAGTAAAGGTAAACAAAAATTTCTTCAGACTTTCTGTAAAATCAAAGTGGAACAACCGGTTCTTTGGCTTCCTCTTATGCATTATAGTATCTGATGTGTTGGGTTTAAATGTTTTAACAGTTGATTCCAGGCATTTGTGGGTACAAATGGGTTAGGTGCACCTGACTTTGAGTGCTTCAAATAATCAGTAATACAAATAAATGGTGGAATCTTCCTAATAGATTGGAAAGCAAACTGGAAATAAATACGTTGAGCATTTCTAGCCCTAAACTGTAGGGATCTGAGATTCAGTCTTAAAACTTTTGCTTGTATTGTTTGTTTATATTTGCCTTCTGAAAATATTTGTTAATATATACATGAATTCAGACTATGCACCATTATTTGTTTTCTAATCAGTGACATCTGAATAATCCACAAGCTCATACACTTGTATGGATGGGGGGCCCCTCACATACTTTAAAAAAAGTAATAAATAATTAGTTACTCCTCTGTGCTAAGTTCTGCTTGTTATGTTCTTTTGTGTAAAATAGATTTGAAGGATATATATACTCAAAGACTATAATCTTGACATTATTGTGCATTTACTTATGAGCTTTTTATAATAAACTTCTGAAAGTATTTTACATATGATTGACAAGTCTAGGACTATTCAACCACACTATTTCAATTAATGTTGTTAGACTAAGTTTTGACCATATTAAAACAATTACACATTTAAAAATGTATAATTTATGTATATATATACTCCCAATTAATTCTAGAAGAGAACGAGCAAGAAACCGAAGAAGGCAGCTAAAAAACAGAATTCAAGTCAAGTCACTTTGACAACTGAAATTAATGCTGCTGCTACTCAAGAGCCTGTGGTAAAAGAGAAAGTAGGAGTTGTCCAAGAAGCGGGTGATCATAATGATGAAGAAATTCCTCAACTCGTGCCTATGGAAATAACAAGCTTAGCTGAACTGAAGGTAATTATTTAATAATATCTAGAAATTCCCAGTTCAGTTAAAACTAAAGGTTTTGAACTGTTCAAATCTTTTATTGCTTCTTAAGGAACTGTGGGTGTTAATACACCTGAAGTGAACTGGATTTTTTTATGACTATATAATGAAAGCAATTGTTGAGTGTATGAGGGGGTGCTTTGGGAAGGTGGTTAGTTTGCTTTGGGCTTAGGGTTTTTTTTATATATAATTAATTTATTTATTTTTTTTTTTTTTTAGTTAATCCCTCTTACAGACAGTAGTATGCAATATTAACAATTACATAATACAAATTGAGAACTGGCAGCTTGTATGAGGTACTCTATGGACTTAACTGTTGCCAGTATTGGGGATGATGAGGATCATGTCATTACCATGTCTGCAAAACTCCCAGGCTCATTATACTCCACTTTTAACAAATATCTGGGAAAGATACTTGGATTAATAAAACAGTAACACTTAGAAATTCAAATTAGTTATACTGCGTTTGTGACTGGGACATATCCTTGAACTCTATGTGCTGTTTCAGGAATGCCCAAATGAAAATTATGAGTGTGTGCAAGCCTGCCCAAAAACCTCATACAGCTTCAAGCTGCACTTGTGTGACAGGCCTACATTAGTGCATGTGATGTGGTTGCCAGAGGCCCGTTTCCAGAGACCAGGGACAGATACAAATAGAGTTGTACTGTATGAATTGTCCTGGTTACAGCAGCCTACTTTCATGAGGGCCATTTAGGAACGCACGATGAACTCCAAGGAATACCAGGCCTAGTGTCAGTTTGTGTGTGTACAGCTGGACTTCCGATAGAGCTTATCTCTACCCAGTCTATTAAGCCTGGAAATGTCTCAAGAGGAGGACTGTGGTTTTAAGCTAGCAGGGGTCAGTGACTTGACTGGTCAGGAGGATCCTTGCATCTGTCAAATCTATTTACTTACTTTCTTTTTTTTTCCCCTTCTCCTAATTTTTATGACTTAATTGTGTTTCACCTTCTGCTTCCGGAGTGAAATGTGAACAGATTATTTTGGCTACGGCACTGTTCAATTTTAAAAAGCATTTGTCTTTTATAATAGTTTCGTTGATGCTGCTTCCTGGAAAAATGTAAAGATGTTTCTTAGGTGGAAGGGTAACTGATGTGTCTTAAATACAGGCAATGGAACCAAGTCTAGGAAAAGGTGACAGTGTGGTCAAGAAAATGAAAACACCCCTTGGTAAGAAAATGAAAACACCCCTTGGTAAGAGAAAGAAACAACCTCCAGCTCTGGAGACTCCAAAACATGAAGCTGCAGAAGAGTGTGCAGACTTGCAGACAGAACAGAAAAAAAACAGGCAGCTCAGCAAGCCAAAGGAAGCAATAAAAGAAAAAGAGACGAAAAAGACTCCCAAAAAGCCTGAAGCAAAGTCTTTTGCAACACCCAAAGCTGGCAAATTGATCCAGTCAGCCAAGAAGTCTTCAAAAACACCAAAACAAGCATCCAAGAAAGTGCGCAAGCTGCAGACACAATGAGTGTTGTCTGTTGTAACATATTTTATATAGTCATTCACTGGCATCATTTAGTAAAAAATATATTGATGAAGTAGAAAACCTTATGAAAATCTTGTGCCAAGAGTTGAATTTTTTTCTTTTTACTGAGACCTGTAATGATTCAGTTATGTTTTCTTCTGATGAGCTGGAGTAAATAAACTCAAATTGGCTTTATTTCTTTACCTTTTCATCTTTTCCTGGCCCCAACTAAAAGCATTCAAATTCTTTTAAGTGTCAAAGGCCAGGGAGGGGACTATTCCAGGGAAAAAAAGCTGAGATATTTTGTAACTGATATTTTCCTGAAGCACAGCTTAGTAGTGAAACAGACAAGGGCTGAAGCGGATGCATGCATACCAAAAGCAGCAATCTATTCAACATTGGATTCAAAATGTGAAATAGCTGCTACTATTTTTTCTTAAATTGTTCAATATAATGAGAGTAAGTTGACACCTATCAGTCTTATTCCAGACATTTAAGTCTGTAGCCTGATAACAAGCTAATTTTAATGTGATTTTTAGCTATTTTTACCTAGGGTATTTGTGTGTTGGGTTTTCTGGTTTGGTTTCTTTTAAAGCATGGACAATTTTATCATTGTATGCTTTGACCATTTGTACTTTATGACATTAAACAAAATCTCCTTACCTTCGCTTTTGGGTTTTATTTCAGTTGAGGAGATCCCTGGCTGCTGGTCACAATTCTGCTGTTGTCTTCCATCTGAAAACCACGAAAGGCTGTATGAATTCAGGTGTGCTAGCTGCGTGAACCAGTCCTGTAAAGGCATGAAAAATATACTTTGCCAAACTGAAAGGTGATAGATTTGAAATTTTACAGAATAGCCAAGTTGTTGCTTGCTGTATAATTACTTCATATCCTTATCAGGATGACAATACAAGGCAGTTTTGTGATAGAGGAGGGAGGCAGAGAAAACAAGCTTATTTTCAAACTCATTTTGTAAGAGTTTATTACATCTTGTGCCCTAGGGGGAGAAGTTTGGTGCACACAATAAGGGTGTCACAGTGCTAGAACTGACTTAAATAGCTCTCTTTCTAAATATTCTTATTTAATGTTATTAATAATTACTTCTGTTTAGAATTACTTCAGTATTTGTTATTCTGTTGTAATTAGATCTGCCTTCTCACTCTATCAATCTTAAGATTAAGCAAAATAGTAATGATTATTTTAGGGTTGTATATGATTATTAGAATTCCTACTACCATCAGGATGTAATCCTAAAATTAGCTTGACTTCCTAAGAACTATTCTGATTCTAGTAGAATAGCCCCCTATAAACTAAGCAGCTTTATGAACTTCACTCAAACTTGGATAACTTTCACTTGTGAGAGAAAAAAATGTTAGGTTATTTAACATCATAATGTGAAGCAGAAGTGGAACCAGAGGTGTTTTACTGAGGCGAAGTTTAAGCTTTAAAATCCAGAAGATACCCCAAAATAATCAGGAAGAATGGGAACAGAGGCTTTTTGGTACCTCAATTTTTCTCAAGATAGAAGTGAAATGAAAGATACTTTACTCTTTAAGTACTTAGAATGATTTTAACTTTTATTTTTAAGAGGACTGTAGCTTGTGTTTTCCTAAGGACATCTTTTATGGAATAATGTCAGTAACACAGACAGTCACTAATCAAGAAGTGGCTTTACCTAGTCTTGATTTTCAGTGTTCAGTAGGAGCAGTGATAAGTGAACCAAATGCTGTGATAGGAATTGAGTCTAATAGTAAACCAATAGCACTCATCGGCATTGGAGGAATAGTCTTCCTCAGCAGTATCGTTTTCACACTGTACTTCCACACATGTGGAAGCTGCATATACTCTTAGGCCTGTCAGACTTCCCATTGGCGTAATATTTCTAATTACTGGAACAGTGTGGTTTACCACTGTTAAACAATCTGTTAGATATAAGGGCATCATGAGAATATGTGCAAGAGAGCCTGCAGGCAAATACAGTTCTTGGACTTGAGGACTTGGGAGTGTTAAGAGATGTACCAGGTCACTAAATGATATGAGTGAACCAAAATATGTATCTTGCCTTTTACATAACTGTTTTACTTACTGGAGTTTTCTTCTTGCATTCACTAGTCCCCTGCTTGTCAACCTCAAGTTCTAGTCTAACTATTGTTTTTAAGCCAATTTCCTCAAGGACATAGTCTGTATGACTTTGCAGATGCACATTATAACTGTCTTGCAAATCTCCATTGCCCACTATAATAGCTGCCTCCTCTTGCACGCATGGAGGCCTGCAAGATGTACACTCATCTTGAGACCACCTTTGTGAAGTGGTCTTAGACTTCTAGGGTGTGGGAGCAAACTATGGCACAGACCTTACCCCTTCACAAGGTCACATTGCCTCAGCCACACATGGATCCAGCTGCATGTGGCCACTGCTTGGAAGGGATGCCTCAGCTCCAACACACTGGTGGTCACTACAGCCACTCTTCAACAGCCGCTCCTGCTATTCTCTGTCTAAATGGAGCAACACCGGAGGAAGAGCCAGCTGTGCCAGCCGCCTCACCCGGAAGGGGCCTTTCAGAGGGTGTGCAACACCGCTGGTGGGGGAAGGCCAGCTGTAGGAACCGGGTCCCGCAAACGAGATGCCAGACACCCCTAGAGCGGCTTCGGACAAGACAGGCAGTGCCTGCTCGGTGCCGGTAGCCGGGGCTCTCTGCGGGGCCGGTGAGGAGGGCGGTGGCGTTCCCGCCTTTCCCCTCAGCGGCCGCCGGAGCGTGTCGAGAGCTCCTCCGCCAGGGGGCGTGGCCCCGCGCGCAGGTGCAGGAGGGGGGCGTGGCCTCAGGACGTCCCCTCAGGTGCGGCCCCGCCCTCCCCTCAGGTGCGGGAGGCCCGAGGCGGCGGCGCCGCTCCCCGCCATGGCGGCCCCCGGCGGGCTCGGCCGCTGCGTGGCCGCCTTCTGGCTGGCGCTGGCGTTCGACGCGCTGGGCCTGGCGGTGCTGCTGGCAGGCGTGTTCGCCGACGTGTTCTTCTCCGACCTGCTGATCTACGCGGGCGGCATCGGCATCTTCCTCAGCCTCATCTGGTGGGTGTTCTGGTACGCGGGCAACCTGGAGGTGCCTCTGGAGGAGCTGCGCGACGACGTGGGGCTGGCGCCGCCCAAGGTCCGCAGTGACAGCGTGCTGCGGCGGCTGGTGCACGGCTTCAGCCGCCGGCTCTCCAGCACCTTCGCTTCCGCGCCGCGCTCCCGCGCTGCCTCCGCCTCTGGCCTGGAGCTGCAGCGCGCCGGGAACCCGCGGGGCCGCCCCGCCGACTCCGGCAGGTGAGAGCTGGGAGTTGGTCAGGGGAAGGGAAGCTGGGGCCAGGCGGGAACGTTAAGGTTGTCTAGAACTTGAGAAAGCTCTTACCTGAGATTCCATTCAAAACTTGTTCTGTTAAACAGGTTGAAAAAGTGGTGGGGAATCTTTCTCCACCCAGGTGATAATAGAAGTAGAAAGAGATGGCCCCAGTTTGATTAGGCAGGATACTTCCTGTAGACATCTGAGAATGGAAAGGGCCGGCTGGAGTAGAGCAAGGGTGAGTGTGGTGGAGTTGGCATGTGGAGAGCTCACTGCAAGGTCTGTCAGGTTGCAAGCATAGAAGCCGTGAGGTTCTGAACTGATCCCGAAGATCAGTTACTGATGAAGAGTTACTGGTCCTGGCAGTAACTCTAAATGCTGCCAGAAGTAAGTATAGGGTAATGAAATAGCCATTAACCGTGACCCGCATTGAGCTCTCATGAGGGGAAGCTCCCTATTCAGCAACATGGAACATTTCTTTCTTGGAGAACGGCAACAAAAAAAAGTGA
Organism: Ara ararauna; assembly: GCA_028858755.1. Taxonomy (NCBI): domain Eukaryota; kingdom Metazoa; phylum Chordata; class Aves; order Psittaciformes; family Psittacidae; genus Ara; species Ara ararauna. Next base: position 11,539,138 of record CM054380.1, on the reverse strand, counting down.
AATGCTGACTTGTGTTTACTTAACTTAGGGGCAGAGTTGTAGCTTACAGTTTCAAGCTGTAAATGTAATCAGTAGTTGAACTACTTGTCTTGAACCTCAGTCATCTGAAAAAGATGTGCTATTATTCAGTGTGCAAAGACAGTATCTAGGTCGAACTGTGAAGCCTGATTTGAAGGTCATCAAGCCTTTCAAAGTATCCCTAGTGTATAATAATAATATAATGTGGCATATTTGTTTAGGAAGAAAAGCATGCTTAATTCCTTGAAATTGGGAGTTAGGGGTGGTAAGTCAAGCTTTCACTTCACTCTGTAAAAAAATCCTTTCCTGAAGGAATTGTGAAAATAATTTTGTACCAAGTGTCCGAACTATTCAAGGATTCTGAACATCCTGCAGTTCTGATTCCCTGTGTACAAGGTCAGCTTTTTCTGCTGCTCCTTGAGACTAAATCTTGAAGCTACTGTTGGTTACTGGGAAGTTCATGTGGAAATCATCTTTTTTCATGATAGCCACAGAATTTTCTTGAGTGGAAGTTTTAACAGTAAGGAAGTAGCATTTAGATAACTATTGCTGAATAGAAAACTTGCAGAAGGTGGAAAAGAACAGCAGCAAGCTTGAAAAGATTTGGTACTGCTATTTGGTTTATTATTAACTATTTCTGCAGTTAGAAAACAGGCTGTTGAAAATGAGTCATTCTTCCTTTTTCAGGTTTGGGTTTTTTTTGGTGTTTTTTTTTTTTTTTTTTTCCCCCTGAAATGGATTTAGAATTGACAGAGGTCCATATTTGCAGGAAAGAAATTACAGCTGTAAATGACCATGCCTAAACTTTTTCATCTAAAGGTTATGGCAGCTGTAGGTATTGAGTCCAGTAGGTAATATGCTATCTCTGTAGACAGTCCTACTTTCAAAATGTATACATGGATGTGTTTTTTGTTGTCATGAGCTTCTAGCAGTGAATCTTATTTCTGTTCAAATAAAATCTTTTATTCAAAAACATTATTTTTGAATGTTTCTAGTCTTGTAATTGATTTTAATTAGAAATAAGATATGGTTTATTGTTTCCGATAAAGACAGATATATAGAGTGCTTTGTTACAAGTTCTTCCAAGTAAGCAGCAATGTCTAATGCTACAGTAAATGAACTTTGGTACAGTTGCATTAGTAACTGTAATTCAGAAGGAACCAAACCAGGAGTGTGTTAGGGTTATGTTACACATAGTAACAAAACTCTGATTTTAACTTTCAGCAGTTGCACCTCCAAAGGCAATGCAGGGTTTCCTTTCGAAGTAAGTTCATCTGAAGTACCTTATACCTTCTTATAAACAGCCGTATGAATCAGACCAGTCCTTACTGATAGACCAAGTCATCTCCCTATCTGGAAATATTTATGAACTTACCCAAACGGGTTAAACATGTTTGAGCCGATACTGCCAAAGGAGAGGAGAGGGGAAAAACCACCACTATCACACACACAAAAACCAAAACAAAAAGCAAACAAACAAAACAAAAACCAGAAAAAAAAAAAAACCACCACACCACATTAGCCATTAGAGGGGAAAAAAAAAAAAAAAAAAAAAAGTTTCCCAAGTTATTAACTTCAGAGTTCTCTTAACATAAAAAAAAGCAACATCGCAAATGTTCAGAAAAATAACTGTTGCCTAAATAAGGAAGTTTGTTACAAAAACTATTAATGCATTTTTGTAATTTTGATAGTTTTCTGGTTCTTGGTATTAGTAACTTTTTGAAGTTATTAATTGAATACTATATGCTGTTCCCATTTCCTATCTTAGAATTTATATAGATGTAGTAGAAGTGAATGCGAAGGATGAGAATTCTCAAGGTATGGAATGTTTCTATTGAAGGATTCTATTAAAGGAATAACACGTGGGTTAGGATCCTTGAGCCTGAAAAGAAATGCAGAGTATGAAAGATTCTGGAGGTCTATACAGTAAGAAGTGGTATGGAAAAAGTACCTAGGCAATGCCTCTCTAAAGACAAAGTGGGCACCAATGCATTGTCAGATGCTGTGTAACTGAAGCATGGGGTTATTTGACATGGGACAGTGTGACAGATAAAAACAGAAGAGATGCAAAGATAGTATATTTGGCTCAGGAAGACCTGGGGCAGTAAGTGCTGTTGAGATGATATCCTGAGGAGGTATTACTTGTGTGCTTGACACTTGGTCGCTCTTAGGGATCAGGTGTTGACTTGATGGGTCTTTCACTTGGGTCCCAATAGGCAGTTAAACATTAGAAGAGATACTTTTAAGACTGACTTCAAATAACAGTTTGGAGTTTTATATGACTACTTGTTTTAAGACTATTTTGGAGTAACTTTTTGTTAATGTATTGTCTTCAGGATCTGTTGAAGATGCGACTATTGAAGTTACTGCCTCTAAAAGTGGAGGAAATGCTGCAAATTATGGAAAGAGAATTTCCTACTCAATGCGGTAGGATTCTCTCATGGAATAATCTCTGCAACCATTGTGGACTCTTTATAAAATGGACAAATAGAGCCATATCTCTGCCAGACACCCGTATTTCAGCATGGGACTGGATATGTTTTGGAATGGTGGAAAAACCCCACAAAAACCCCCTAAATTAGATCTCTTAAGAAGTGAGAACTAAAGAAACAAACCTGATTCATGGAAAAATCACTGCAGCATGTAATAGAGATTTTATTATTATTTTTAATAACTTGAGAATGTTTGGATAAAAAGCTCTTGCACAATGAAAAGCTCTTGCACTGTTTTACCAAGGTCTGGAAGTTAAACTTACTGTGAATTTTTATGATGCCAGTGCAATACTTTTGTTTGTAAGGGTGCTTTTGAAATATCTATGTTAAACTACTGTTGCAAAGTTGCAAATGTAGTAAAATTTGTTTATAGTGTAAATAGCAATTTAGAGTGACTCTTGTAAATTTTCATAATTATTTTGGAATTACTTGGAATTTGAGATTTTTATAAGTAGACAAGTAGAAGTAATGATATTGGCATACCAGTACATTCTTCATAGTTACAAATGATGTAATATGATGACTAGGAAAAGGTAGTTTTAGTGCAGTGATGTTGGGAATTATTTTCCTAATGTCGAATCATTTGGGAAAGGGGATACCACCAAAAAATCCCCTGTTGATTAACAAATACTCTGATGCTTTGTAAAATATTAATGAATTTACACTTAGATTTAAGTGAAAAATAGCACTTGGGGAAAGATTCATATTAAAGGTAATGATACCTGAAATTCTTGTGTGGAGAAATTCTTCATGAGTTCCTCTGTTTTTGAACTTACACGAGGAGTTTGAGTCCACCATTGGCAAATATGGGTAAGTCTTAAAATTTTAATGTATGATTGGTTTTATGCCACACCTTGTCAAATATCAGAGGTGGCTTTAAGGAAAATGGTTACTAAGAATACTGTGCTTATACTTCCATGTGAACTCTTGCAATGTCTTTCAATGTTCTCATGTAAATTATTGGAGTAACTGCTTACTTTTCTATGCATATGCTGATTTTTACATGTTCCAAATGCTCAGGTTTTCAGCAAGGTTAGATGAACACTAAACTTCTAGGTCCATAACGTGATTTCTTTTTTACTGACTGCAGTTTTTAGGAGATGTGTGCAACTGTTTCCTCCTTTTAGAGGAACTGCAATGTGACACCACTGTGTTGTTACAATGGTCTGATTGAAAAAAGAAGCCAAACCAGCTCCTGCCTTAAAGCCTATAGATCCCTGTTTCCGTGTCATTCGCAAGATTGTCTTTTTTCTGTTCTGAACAGAAAGAACTGCTTTTTCTGATCCCTCATAGTTTCACTTGTGAACTCAGTCACGAGATGTAATGGTTAAGTGGAAGGATTACTAGCAGCTATAAATTAAACAAGAACATTTACGTGCAGCCATTCATATACTCAGTCTGGTGAAATTTTTAATCATGATGGCAAGTGAATTGGGCAGGGCTTTGAGTTCACTGTAGATTACAATGTAATTAATCTTTAATCCAATATCAAGACTTTATGATTGTTGCATAAGATAGTAGTTAGAATGGTGTTGGCTGTTGCAATTTCACTCAAAAAATTGCATGGGATTCAATTATATACAATTGGAACATTGTGTTAAAAATTTAGTATGGGAGCTGACACCTCAGTTCAGGAGGGTGCTAATCATAGAGAAGTGCTGGAATGTTACTAGTATGGTGTGTCTAAACAAGGAGATAAAAAGCACTTGCTGTGGGACAGTGTAACTTGTGAGTTCTGATCCTTTCTTCTTGAAAATGTGAATGGTTACTGTTTCATGCTGTCTGTTTGCCTTCTAAATAAGGAAAGCTAATGCTAAATAGAAACTGGCAGCTGAATTATTAGCAGTTAAACATTAACAAATATTTTAAACTGTTTTAGTCTCCTGGTATTCTTATCAGTTGTAGCTCAATGCAGCACAAAGTCCATTCAAATAACTTCTATATTGTTGATTGGAAAGCTCTTTTAGGTGTTTAGGACTGTTTGCTGTTGTGTGAACACAGAGCTTTGCATATAAAGCTAGAATTCCTTTAGACTTAAAGGACAGTCCTATGCATTCTGTTTAAAAACATCTCCAAAATCGCAAAGAGCCAGACTCTGGGTACAGGGGTGCTTTTTGTACCTGGTTAAGCCTCAAAACTAGTTCAAAACAGCATCCTGTACTCCACGAAAGGAAAAAAAAGCCAACCCCCTAGCTTGTGACTACATAGAAGGATTAAGTGCTTGTTGTCAGACTCCTTAGATGTGGACTATATCTAAAAGTTTTAATGTGGTACATGTTGTTTACTTTCCTTGAATGTGAATGTCATCTTCAGAGAGAAAATAATTAGAAAATCATACAAAAAAATGTTTGATGTGTCTTCTGGGTGGGAGATAATTATTGTACTAGCACCTTGTGTAGAGAGCACAGAAATGCGTACAGGTGGTCTTAGGGCTCAGGTTAAATAATGCCATGCATGGCTGTAACTGGCTTATGTGAAATGGAGAAGTAAATGTTTTGTATTCAACTGAATTAGAAAAAGAGCAGACTGAATGTTACTGAAGAACTACACAGAAACTGCAAGTTTCCATTTGTACTTATTCAGGTTGCTTTAAAAGTTATTGAAGGCTTTTACCTATTTAATGTTTAATTCCTTCTGAATTATATGATCTCTAAGCTTTAATATTGTCAGTTGGCATGTATAAAAACAAACAAGGCCCCCAAAACGGGGCCTTTGAAATGAACGCAGATGAGGATTTTCTCAGCAGTGTAATTGTGTGCGTGTATGCACACAATGCTTTAGGAGGAAAAGCAGTTACTAGCTCGGAGATGTGAAAGTCCATTAACCCGTTCTATTTAGAGCATTTATTGAATGCTGTAACTGCCCGCGTTGTGCTTTAACACAGACCCAGCCTGCACGGGGGGGGATGAAACACCCGGAGATCGTACTTGATCCCTGAGCCTCTGCTCCATCAAACGCCGGATGGCTCCCCAGGAGCAGATGCTCGGCGCTCTTCAATCTCCAGTACGTTGTTGGGAACGTCTAGCGATTCCCTGCACGCACTGGAGTTTCTCGTTTGAGCCCCGCACTCATTGGACCGGTACCCGTTGTCTGTAGGTGCGGGGCTGTCCGTGCTGCCGTTCTCCAGCCGTCGATGGTAAAGTTGGAAGGGCGCTGCCCGTGGAGCTATCCGCTCCTCGCCCCTCGGTCCTCCCGCACCACCGACGCGCGGCCAGCGCAGCTGCGGCGCTTCCAGCCGCTCATCTCTATGGTTTGAAGGGAAGCGTGCTCCGCGCTTCCGGCGGGTAGCGCGCCCTTTCCGCCCGGGCGCGGCATGTGGCGGCGCGGGCTGGCGGCGCGCGAGGGGCGCGGCGCGCGGAGGCGCCTGCCCCGGTAACGGGGCGCGCGCTGCCGCCACGGTCAGGGTAAGGCGGGAGAGCGGCGGGGCCTCGGGGGGAGGCTCCCGCCCGTCCGCGGAGGAGGAGGAGAGGGGGTGTCGGCCGGTGGCCCCCCGGGCGGGCCGGGCTCCTGAGGGCGGTCGGGTGGTCGGGGGGAGAGCCGCGGGTGCTCACGCGGCTTCACCTCTCCTCAGGCGCGGGGCCGTGACCATGCTGGGAGGGGATGAGTTCATCAGCCCGCCGCCCAGGAAGACGGTGCGGTTCGGGGGGACGCTGACGGATATCTTGATGAAGTACGAGAAGGTGAGTTGGGCTCTGCGCTGCGCCGCACCGCGGCGCCCGCCGCTGCCGCCCGCGTGCTGTGCCGGTGCGGCAGTGCCCGGCGGCAGGTCGGTGTGAAGCCTCGTGTCGTCTTGCACAAGACCGTGTCTGAGGGCTTAGGGGAAAACCTGAGGGCTGGTGAGTGCAGGAGGCTTGTGCCAGGCGGTGCTGCTGTGCGAGTGGAAAGGTTCCCCTGTGAGTCAACTGAGTGGCATCCTGGGCTGATGTGGAATTGGTTCGTGCCAAAGGGTACAGAGGGATAGCGTCTGTGTCTGCAAGTGAACAGCTATAACCAACCCAGCGGCCTCAGTTGTCTTGCAGGGACAGCTGTCTGTAACTGCTGCTTCAGCCTTCTCTGAGCTTTCTCTTGTATTCTTCGTGTCACTGTTTGACACGTAAGGTTGTTCAGAGACGGTGCAGCTTGTATTTTTTTTTTCTGCAAAAAATACGAGTGTTATTTACCTATTTTTCTTTCCCTTGCTAGGGTGAGACCACGGATTTTGAGTTGTTGAAGCATCAGCTGTCAGATCCAGACATCAAGGTGAGTGTTTTGGAGTAAGGGATCATGTTTTGAAGTTGTATAGTCATCAGGCAGGTTGTTCTGGTGCTTACCCGGATCCTTTGCTTTAAACATTTAGCTGCATTAACTGCTTTTTGCTTTGTGGGAATTGTCAGAATAAAAAAAAAAAAAGAAGAAAAGAAATTCTGGTTATGCACATTTGTATCTTATAGGATGTCGATAACTGGTGTCTCGTGCTTACTGACCCTGTGCTCTAGAGTGATGAACTTTCTGCATTGTGACAGTCTGTCTTTGTTCAGATACCATCTTTCTAGGTCATTGACACTTATTTCTACAGATACTTCTGTAGATCAAGATTTCTGACTTACACAGCCTGAATTTTTGCATTCTCCTGTTCTCACAGAAAGCTTTTTTAATTAGGTAGTGAAATATATATTCATTTAGTATTTATACCCAAAAGTATTGTTTCATGGTTCTTGTTGGGTAGCTGTAAGTACCAACTACATTTGCTGTTCCTTTTGTTTTGTGTGTGTCCTCCTTGATTAAACCACAAACCTGTGAGAAGAGTACTGCAGAAAGCATAATACATATGGAGTTTCTTTTCTCTTTGAAGAGGACATTTTGTAAAATACTTTGTATTTAGCAGGCCTTTTGGAGTTTACAGACAAAATCAGTGTAAAATTTCTGTGTTGATTTGATACTGTTTCAGTATCTCTCATTTAAAGTCTTGAATGTCCCTCCTGCTTAAACTAGAGCAAGAAGTAATGAAAATTAGGACTGAATGCTGTTTCTTACACTGGTGTTCTATGTGAGTGAGGTTTGCATGGCTTGCTTGATCTGTAACTTCAGTCTTCCAGGCAGGCTGTTGGTACAGGAATTTGTATCCATTTATTCTTGCATTCAAGAAATTGCATTGGTGAGGACACAAACTTAAAGACATTGCTTGCATGTTCATTTGAAAAAAATTTCTATTTACAGTCTTTGACTTTTATAGATTTTGTTATTTTCTATTAATAGGTAATACTATTTATTTTTTTCCCCTGCTTATTTTAAGGATGCCCAGATCATTAATTGGCTGCATGAATTTCGAGCATCTGTTATATATTTGACCAAAGAGCGTGAACAACTGGTCAAAGTTTTGCTGGTAAATATCTGTTTGTTACATGGGAAGATAAAAGAGTTTAGTACTCAAAACATCTTTCTTTGACATCTTGATCTTTGTTAACTTTCAGAAGCTGCCATGGTTGAGAAGAAGCCGAGAGGTAGTGGAGGAATATCTGGGTTTTCTTAGCAATCTGGTGTCAGCACAAACTGTCCATCTTCGGCCATGCCTCCAGATGATTGTATCGCAGTTTGTCCCCCGTAAGTTACTTTTACCTTAATCTTCTTTGTTTGCATATCAAAATGCCTTTCCTAGATAAATTCTGTATAAATACAATGCATGACAATTAATTACTGGGTTGGTTTTCGGATCCTATTGATTACTTTCTTAACTTGAATAGCTGAATTGTGATACGCAGTTTTCTATATCTAGATGTTAGAGAACATACTCTAGTTGCTAATACAAACCCCATTTATGGAGATGTCTTGGAAGGGGATGAAATGTATAATGTTGTTACTGCTAAAGAACAAAAGCTGCCATGAGGATCATGTCTGATGTTCTTGAGAACCTTCTGTTTCTGTGAACAAAACAGTCTTTTATATAAGCTTTTGCTTCTTTTAGAAAGTGTTGTGGATAATTTTAATGTTTTAGTCCCGATGAAGACTGTTGTCCAGTGTGATTGATTTGACATTGAAACTGTTGCCTGTAATATTTGTATAATTTTGATATAATCATCTCACTTTTTGCTAGCTCGAATAACCATCAGAGAAGATGATGTGGATATTTCAGATTCTGACGATGATGATGAAAGTGAGTTTAAAAAAAGCATGGCTTATATATGCTGCTGTAATACCTTTACTAAAGAATTACACAATGCATGTTGCTCCTATTTTGCAAAATTAATTTAGGTGAATTAATGTAAACCATTAAGAAACATTAATGTAAAACATTATCTTTACATTTCCAATTCAGAGACTTTCCTGTACTCGAATCAGTGGTGTGTGACACACTCCTTTTACTTTCAGAATATTCTTGTTGATGCAGTATCTGTAGGAATAAGATTGAATGCACAGAACATTCCTCGTCCTATATTGTTTCATAGTCAAAAGAAAATTTAGGAGTTGTTTTCCATTTTATTTACCTCAGTCACACTAGGTAGTTTGAGGCATTCTTTGGTCTTTTTGTGGTTGTCTGCCTGGGGTAAGCTCAGATAAAATTGATATTGATTAATAAATTGATTCATATCAATTAACAGTTAATTGATATGAACAGTTTTTGCTGTTTTCTGATTCAGTTTTCTGTAACCAAATGCATAACAGCACTTTTTTTCTTTCTCTAGACCTTTCTGAAAACTTTAATACATGCCATAGAGCGTTGCAAACTGTTGCAAGATATGTACCTTCGTAAGTACATAATCCCATGGTTTTGTATGCCCTTTCCTTTCAGATTTAAAGCTTGTGAACTGATGAATTAGTTGTTTTTTTTTTCTCTTAATTGGAAGTATAACAGTTTCACTGCATGATTTTTCCTAATAGTAACTAGTTGATGGAATGCTGTATCCAATAGTTACAAAATTTTCATGTGTGTCAGCAGCTGAAAATCCTGTTAATGGAAATAGGAAGTAGGGAAAGTTGTGTTCATAGCAATGCATTTGAAGTAGCTTCTAAGAAGTCCACAGTGAAGGTTTGCCACTTGTTACGTGTTTGGTGATCCTTGCAAAAACCAGATTTTGTACAATTACTTAACTTAATCTTACTTCACAGTGACTTTATTTTATTCCAGTCTGTCTTCAGAGTGCTGCAGCTTAAATATTTGCTCTTGTGGCAGTAACCTAGTGCTTCTTGCTTGTTTTTTAAATTGCAGGACACCACAATTTCTCATGCCAATACTTGTGGAAAACTTTCCTTTCTTTAATAAATCAGAAAGAACTCTGGTAAGAGATGTGGATATTTTTATTTATTGGTTCATTTGTTTTTTAATGTATACTTTATAGCATGACAGCTGGTTTAGTGGTGTCTTAACGCAAATAAGTATGTTATTTTTTATCTGTATATGTATGGGTGCGTCTGTTTAGTGTAAGGTTGTCCAAACATACTTAAGTTCCTTGTGCATAAGCATTATGCTAGTCTTTAATGACATAACTGCATATCTTTTCCACAGGATTGCTTTCTTAATCAATGCACAAGATGGACCTCTTTGGCGATGAATCTCAGGGTTGTAGAGTGAGGAGACGGTGGGATACCTGTCTTGTTTGTTGTCAAAACTGCAAAGTATTTATCAGAAGAACAGGGGATTTGATAAGCAGACAGGAAGCAATGGACATTGTGGGTTAAATCTAAGTTGCCAGTAGTGCAGGGTGTTGTTTTTTTACATCTTTGGTGTAGTGCTTATGCATGGTGAAAAACAAGCTGGAAACTTGACAGGTTACAGCTCTTGTTTGATCTTCATATTTACTTGTTCCAACTTGATGTGTTGGCACTTCATTTTATAGAAAGGCAGAGCCCTGCTCCACCAGCCAAGTTCAGTTGGAGCTGTGTTTTGCACTCATCAAGTGCTTGAATAACTCCCAAAGTTCTTTGTATACCTTGCTATTTTTTGAGTTTTGTTTATTTGTTTGTTCAAAATCCAAATAACTGTGAACATCAGTTCCCTATCTGTAAAATATTGGGGGCAGAGAGTGAGCTACATGGTGTTAGGCGAAAATTGATTATTTATGTACTTAGCAGCTCAGGGAGAAGGAAGTTGTGAAGAAATTCATAACTGTGTTTTCAGGGTAAGGTTTGAATGAAGTGTAATAAAAACATGGTCCATGCATTATTAAATATTTCTGATTTATACATTCTCATTAAACTACCTCTATCCATTTTATATACTGAGCGAGCCAGGTGGCCTGTGGAAAAATCATATGTGCTCATGTAATTAAAGGTTCTGTTATAATGCTTGTTCACAAAGAGACTATGCTCTACTTCAGTACCTAATTTTACTTTGCCTACTTTCAGTTTACCTAATTTTATGTACTGAGTTGACCGTTTTGCTTTATGAAAGTTGCAACGTTGTCTTTTGTATGTGTGTGTGTGTATGTGTGAGTGGGCACATGCACACTCACAGAACTTGTCTGTAAACCTGTTTGAATTAGAATGACTCTGATGAGACTTACCTGTGGAATTTAGCATTGTTGTTGGTATATTCTAATAATGTGAAATAAAAGATATATTCAGTCTCACTTTAAACAGTTCTACTAGAGCTGGTTCTGGGTATAGTGAGGAATATGCTTTTTGGTTTTATTTTCCTAGAGGAAATATAGACATAATCTCCTATGGAAATGAATGAGTTTTCTTACAGAATGTTTATACCCATTCTGTCTAGAGCAAGTGAAAAAAATTTGCATGGAAATAGTAGATTAAGAAGCTAATGATAATATAGCTTAACAATTTAAAGTTGATGTTTGTCTTATACGTTAACTTGTTCTAGATTGAATACCGTCTGCTTAAACCTATTTTTGGCTCTCTATATAACAAATTAAGGCACTTGTTTTCTAAATATCCTTGGCAAAAATTATACGTTCTGTTAGCATTCTTATAGATATCAATTATTTTGTTTTACAGGAATGTTATGTTCATAATCTGCTCCGAGTTACAGTGTACCTTCCTACTCTGAGGCTTCAAATTCTGGAGCTTATCATTGAAAAGCTGTTAAAGTTGGATGTAAGTTTGTTCTGTAACATCTTTTAAGGAAGCTTGGTGTTCAGGTACACAGAGTAGGAAATTAAATCTGTTTCCGTGTTTGGCTTGACAAAAAGAATCTTGCAGTAGTGCTCATGATCATAAGACCAATCACATTTATGCTTCATTCCCAGTCTTGGATGTTCCCCTATATGAGGGTAACTGTATGATATGTACTGTTATACCCTGCATGGAATCTGTGCCAGAATCAAGATAACTCTTTCATAGTGATAAGTGCCAATGTGCAGAGAATGTGTTTCTCTCTGTGTGGTTTACAGGTTCTATCATCCCTTTGAAGTAAAAGTATTTACAGCCTTAAAAAAGACAGGATGGGTAGAATTGTAAATGATTAAAGCTTTTTATTTTGGAGAACCTCAGCATGTAACAGTCTGTGGGGAGCTTGTATTCTGGAGGTGAAGTTTCAGGCAATTGAGAGTGTGTGCTTGTGTACTGCATACGTATAATTACCTTTTAAAATGTTTATTTAGTCAAGGACAAAATCTAGTCTAGAAATTAACTTGTGTTGTCATTTCTTACATAAACAATCAAAATGCTTTGTATTACTGTCATGTCTTATAAAAACTAATTTCTTGTTTGCAACTGTAGGTTAGTACTCCACAGCAAGATATTGAAGACGCTGAAGAAAATGCTAATAACTCTGATAAAGAGGAGAAATCTACAGAGGAGGGTCTTTTTGACATGGTTGGCTATTTTGTTTTATTATAAGTTGTTTTGTTTTTTTTTTTAAGTAGCATTTTAACTTTTGATGTGGCTGTGAACTAAGATGGTCTAGGAATACATTATTGCTTTGTTGTTCCTGCACTGCGCGTAGCTCTTGAAACCTAAACAGCTGATAAATGATTATGATAGGATGAGAAAGTTGGGGCTGTTCAGCCTGGAGAAGAGAAGACTGCGTGGAGACCTCATAGCAGCCTTCCAGTACCTGAAGGGGGCCTATAGGGATGCTGGGGAGGGACTCTTCATGAGGAAATGTAGTGACAGGACAAGGGGTAAAACGGGAAGTTTAGATTGGATATGAGGAAGAAATTCTTTACTGTAAGGGTGGTGAAGCACTGGAATGGGTTACCCAGGGAAGTTGTGAATGCTCCATTGCTGGTTGTGTTCAAGGCTGGGCTGGACATAGCCTTGGGTGGCATGGTTTAGTGTGAAGTGCCCCTGCCCCTGGCAGGGGGGGTTGGAACTAGATGATCTTAAGGTCCTTTCCAACCGTAACTATTCTATGATTCTATGATTAACGTGTCCTTCAGGTTAACATTGACTTTGTTAATATAAGTTCCCAGCATATATGCAATGAATCAGTTACTTTATGTAAAACACAAGCAGCTGTACATAAAGCTAATTAAAGAATTCATAGTAGTTGGATTAGTTTACAAAAATTCCCTTACACTAAGCTGTGTAATTAGATGCTACTTCCTTTTAAAAAATACACAACTTAGCATATCAATGAAAGAGAAATTTAGTTTCACTTTTCCTGTAGTTGCTGTCTTTATGATGTGTATATAAAGCTGCATGACTGACATTTCATCTGCCAGGAGGAAGATGAAGAAAGAAAAGGAAACAAAGTTGTCTCTTCCAGTAGTGAGAGAATGGCCCATCCACTTGCAGAGCGCCTTGATATTTTGATGACTATCTTGTTTTCCTATATTAAAGATGTTTGCCACGTGAATGGTAAGAACACTTGAGCTATAACCAAATTTGTTGTTTTGCTGACAAGTGAGAAAAACCTAAGTGGAGTTCTTGCTTTCTGTTGCTGCAAGATAGAGTCCTCACCATTTAGTGGCATAAATCCGCTATCAGCAGGCTATAGTCTGCATTCCTGCCTCTGCCTGGTGTTATTGGCAGAGAATGCAAAAGTACTTCTATGATTTTGAAGGTTTAGTCTTTGGTGGGAGACACTGATTACACAAACTTGACACTGAATTCAAGCTGTGGCATTACAGGGTGTAAGGGTAAAGAGAGTGTTGTTTTTTCATTGTGCTACAAAACTTAGGGGATTAGAAATACTTTCTGATTAACCACAGTGTTTTATCATTTTCTCTACTGTATTGCTTTGAGTATTAGAGTTATGGATCCTTTCAATGTCACAAGGACTGGAAATAGATTAAAACAAGTAGCCATGTCACTCAATTGGAATTGCTACAACTAGGCTTTGTGTTATAGGAAAAAAACTAAAAGAAATGTCTTAAACTAAGATAAATTAAGGGTTTGAACTTCTTATATATTTAGAAACCATTTTGCTGTATCTTCTTCACATGAGTCAGGTAATCTATTTCTTAGTGTTTTCTTCTGGCTGTTCTGAGTTAAGACATTTTTGCAAAGTTTGCATGTCTTCCAGTTTTATACTTGTGTGCATGAGCACACACACAGAGATATTCTCTGTATACACCAATGTAAAAAGCAGTAGAACTGAAGTCCTGGAAGGTCTTACTATAAATATCTTTTAGACGTCAGATAAAGCTAGAAGGCAGCTTCACCGTTCCTTTACCTATTTCTTGGTAGTTTAGGAAGCAGTAAATGCCACTTTTGCATTGGCAGGAATTAAAAAAAACCCTGAAATGACTCATTTTGGTCTGTTTTCTCTTTTTTGTTGCGTAGGCAAGCTGGATATCAGTAACACAAAGGATTTGTATCGGGATCTGGTTTCTGTTTTTGACAAGCTTATTTTACCAACCCATGCTTCATGTCATGTACAGTATTTCATGTTTTACCTCTGTAGCTTCAAATTGGTGAGTAGAAGCTGTTTTTAAACTGCAGTGTCTTCTGTCATTTCTGCATCCTTTTTTTGTCTTTTTTTACCAAAAAAAAAAAAGTTGCTTTCTGCTGTAATTCTAGTCTGAAGATAGCGCGTCAGGATTCATTAGTATCTTTGTTTTCTTCTTCTGTTATTCCTTTCTTCAAGTTTTACTTTGTGCTTGCTTTTCCAATGTCGTTCATAAACTGCAACCAGATGGAATCGAAGCTAGTGCAAAGGGACCTGATTAACAGATCTCTTTTACAGGAATCAGTTGGACTCTTGAACCCAAGACAGAACACTCCAGCAAGTTTCTTCAGCATTCCCAAACTGTCTTAAAGATACTCTCTGTTAGTGGTGAATAGTGGATGTGTTAAAAAGAATGTCAGAATGGGGAAGCATGTTATGATGCTTTGCTAGACTATCCTCTCAGCCTCCAGCACCAGTTGGTAACTTCCTGAGTCAGTGATGTTCTTTCATGGTAACAGCCCATGATGGAGAAATTCGAGGAGGAAGTAACTCATAATATGAGTTTTGTACTGATGTGAATTTTTGGCATCATGAACTCTCTGGCAAAAAGTTCTACAATATAACCATTTAAGGTGAAGAATCATTCTTGTTTCTCTAAATTTGTCTTCCTGCTGTTTTCAGTGGATGTCCCTGAGGTCTCTTACAAGAGACACCGAACAGCTGCTTCGTGTTTACTTTCTTACCACCCTTGTTTTTATAATAAGAACAACACAAGTGTAGCGCACTTTTTATGGCTCTGTTCCTGAGATTTTCAGAGGCTTCTGGCTCCATTTACTTTTTACAACTAAGTATAGAAAAAGACACAGAACAGAGTGCTCTTCCGTCATATATAGGAATAGTTATTCACTACAGTTAAAGGAAGATTTTTTGATAATGGTTTGGTTATGGAAATTACAGGAATTGAGTGTTAGAAATCTTACTGAAACAGTGTCATCAGCATAACAACTAATGACTTCTCTGTATTTTGCTTCCAGGGGTTGGCTGAAGCATTTCTAGACCATCTTTGGAAAAAACTGCATGATCCAAACAATGCTTCAGTGATCAGGCAGACTGCTGGGAGTTATATTGGCAGCTTCTTGGCAAGAGCTAAATTTATTCCAGTTGTGTAAGTTGTTTTTAGATATGAGCAAAGCCAAACAATTTACAATGATTGCTGAGGTTAAGTACAGAATTCACAGAATGCACACATGGTGTTGGTCTTCTGTCCCACTGCTTTGCCAGTCAGTAGTCTTGTTTGTCCTTTCTACAGTACTATTTTAGTATTGTCTTGAAGTTTCCAGGACAGTTCTGCATTTACAAGATGCAGAGTAAAGATTGCTGGGATTCATGACTTGCTGTTTAAGGCTTCACTTACCAAGAAATGCTGAGTGTGGATAAGTTATGTTGACTTCAGGCAGAGTCATGGATACCCGTATATGTGATGTTCAGAAGCACGTATTCTTAATGCTCTGTTAGGCGTTTTATGTAGACTCTGAGACAGGGAAATCAGATGTTCTGGTATTTAGACAAATCAGGTGGGTGAAAATGTCTTCTTTTGTATATACACATACTGAGCTTTTATGCTGTCCAGGGCAGGCTCAGTGACTTTAATGTTGAACTTAATTTGATACTGGAATTACTTGTTGGAGGCATCTCTCTGTATTACTGTAGCCCAGGATTCTAATTGTTTATTGTGCATTTCACATGCAAGATGCATTTATGGATTCATCTCTTCGACATCTTGTGCTTTCACTGATTGAGTTTTGAGTGCTGATATATTGATTCATTTTATGCTGAGGTAAAGATGAAAGCTCATAACAGAACCTTCTTTTTTACTTACTGATTTTCTTTCTGATGTTTTTATAACCACTGAGATCCTTGGATACTTGTTTAGCATTTCAGGTGCTATTTTTACACTTTTTTTCTTCTTTTTCTCTCCATATAGTACAGTAAAAGCATGCCTGGATCTTCTGGTGAACTGGATACATAAGTACATTGATAATCAGGATAAAGGGGCTAATGTTTACTGTGATGTAGCTCTGCATGGGCCATTTTATTCCACATGTCAGGTGGTGTTCTATACACTTATTTTCCGTCACAAGCAACTTTTGGATGGAAACTTAAGGAAAGGTGAGTATATTAGGTTTGAACAGTATTGGGATTCATTTGCAAATTTTACTGTTTGTGTGTTTTGTATTGGTCAATTCTATCAAGTATGTGATGGCAACTTTATGTTGTGCTCTAAATAAAATGAGGTGGCTTCTATGCTTCTTGGGCTACCAAGCTTAATAATCTTTTTACTCCAGTATTGAAAACAATGGCAGTAACCCTTCAACATTGACATCTGGCTCCACTTACTGGACATGTTTGAATTCCAGCTTCATAAAACTTATGTGCGCTCCAGTTAACAATCTGGTTTGATGACTCTGTGCCTCTGAGTGTGTAAGTTTGGTGTCTGCATTTGGTGTCTGCCGCGGTAACCCTTGGCTGTGGCAGGTTACTCTTACTTAGAGAAGCTTCTCTGCTGAAGAAGCTGTGGGCTAGAGAGTGTACTACTGTACGAGAGTAGGAGTGGTGTGCAGAGTGCAGGCTGGTCAGACTTGAAAGTCTTAGAAATTAAGTTCAGTTTGTATGACATATAACCTAAACTTGTCAATTGTTCTTATTTTCAAGGTCTGTCCTATCTGCAGAGTTTAAATTTTGAGCGCATTGTCATGTGTCAGCTAAACCCCCTGAAGATTTGTATACCCTCTGTTGTGAACTTGTTTGCTGCCATTACCAGGTATCTCCTCATTTATTTCAGTTTCAGCTTGATACAGATATTTGTGTGTCTGTATCTGAAACCAGCACAGTACTTAGAACGTGGGTTTTGTTAGGCGCAGTATTATCTAAGACAGCTTCTATAACACCAACATATTCTAGATGGGATAAGTTTAGTTCTGGTTCAGTTTTAATGAAATCCCACAGTACTATAAAACTGGCTGTTTTGTGTTGGAGCTGATATGATTCTACTTGGAGCGAAGTTTATAGGAGTGTGGAGGAAGAGAATATACTTAGCAGTTGGAAAATGGAAGATAGACATGATGTATGCTAAAAAATAACTTTGTGCTTTAATAATATCTGAAATTGTGAAATGTTTATCTTCTCTTTATTACCTTTTTAAAGGAAATACCAGTTGGTGTTCTGCTACACAATTATTGAGAGGAACAATCGGCAGTTCTTACCAGTTGTACGGAGTGGCAGTGGGGGTGACCTTGTGCAGACATGCACCAACCCACTCGACAGTTTCTTCCCCTTTGATCCCTACATACTTAAAAGGTATAGTTGAAAAATAAACAACTTGTTTCTGCCTTGAAGAAAATAATGAACTGAAACTAAGAAGCTGTCAGTGTTTCTACAGATCACTTTCTTCCCCTATCTTTAGTACTTTTCATATAGCATATTTTAATCAGAAATTGTCAAAGGTTTGAATTGATATTTATCCCCACTGTAACATGTGATGAAGAAGGAACAGGATCCAGTTTCCTGGAAGGTCTAGTTAACTTGTTTGGTGACTTTTGTTTTATGTTGTTTTAAGCAGTCTCTAAAATAGCCTAATACATATTTTGTTGGAGCTGTGGTGGTTTTGTGTCATTTTCTTTCTTGTTTTCATTTGCTTTGTTTTTTTTGCACCTTGAGTTCATTTGCTTTTTGATTCGAGACTTTATAGACTCATAGAATAGTTTGTGTCAGAAGGGACCTCAAAGTTCATCTAGTTCTAGCCCCACTGCAATGGGCAGGGACACCCCCCCCTACGCTGAGTTGCTCAAAGCCCCATTTAATATATCTTGCTTTTTTAATGAGTAGTGGATTATTTGAAGCTTTTAAAAACATCTGGCACTGTGATGCTTTAACCGCTTTTTAGTATTAAAGGACAACAAAAAAAAAATGTGTCCATGGAAGGGAGACCTTCCTTAGGTGTATAAATTAAGGTTACTAATTATACTAATACACAATATTAAACTACATAAAATTGTCAATTATATATTTGCTTACACAATTGAATGATAATATTACTAACATTACTAATATTGTTTCAAAAAAATTGGAATAAATTTATGCTTACTTGCAAGCATAGTGTAGCTGTGAAAAATACCCAGCTAAGAATTAGGAGACCTGGCTGTATCAGAACTCCTCAACAAGCAATTGTAGTTTATACTTGTCAGCAAAATTGAGTTATTCATGGGATTAATACGGGATTATATAGGGATTAATTGAATACCTTGTTAAAACACTGCAGAGGGCTGTCAGAATGTCAAGCTTTTTCTATTGTATTGTTAAAATGAAATACATGTGACTTCTCCTGAATACATTACTTACTGGATTTTATTTCTTTTCTTAGATCAAAGAAGACCATTGAGCCTTTTTATCAGTTTTGGGAAGAGCTGAGTGCTGAAGATCTTGAGAACCTAAAGAAACCCATTAAAGAGGTAATTTTCTCTGATCAAAATGCAGTTCAGCTTTTGTCAAATCTCTGTCAGCTGCTTCTATTGTAGGATTAATTTTTAGTAGGTGTGAGAACACTGAACGTTTAGGGGGAAAACTATGAAATGAGGAAGTTTTAAGGATTGATGCATCTTTGCTTTGCGAGCACTTTCCTCTCTTCTGCAGAAGAGTGGCAGCACAGGAGCACTGTGAATGCTCATGAACATTCAGCACATGGACATGCTGATGTCACTGGGATATCCGCTTTGTAGATATGATTTAGTTCCCGTATTTCATAATGAAAGTACCTCTAATTCTCTTACCATTCCAACTAGTCATGACAATTGTAGCACAACCCAAATCCTGAATTATGTCCTCATGAAGCTCCTATATAGTCTCTTTACCTTCTTGGAGAATGTCTGTCCTATTGAGTCTTTCAACTGGTGTGTTTTCCTTTCCTTCCTGTAATCACATGTAAAAATACCTGATGGTGTTGTAGCTTTGTTTACTGGTAACTATATTTTGATTAGCAGATTTGATTATTGCAGCATTTTAGAAATAACCTTTTTGGTCTCAGCAGTCATTACATACGTAAAATCTTAATCAAGACCTGGAGTATCTTTCTGCTCTCACTGATCATTCTCAATTTATTCAGGGTACTTCTGAAGATGAAGATGATGACTTTTTGAAAGGAGAAACCCCTCAAAATGATGGCGTGGTTGGAATTGCTCCAAATTCTTACGAGTCAAATACCCGGAGCCCGCTGAGTAGCATTGGCTCTCCTCCAGACTGTTATGTGCCGTACCCTCAGTGACATGGAGAAGTGAAAAGGTTGAAAATTGTGTGCAATGTTTTGCTCTGTAAAGAGACTTTAGTTCAATTTTCCAAACTGGCAAATGCTGAAATAACTACATTTAAGAAAAAATATTGTTTCTTAATCATATTTGTATAGATATGTTATGATAAAGTCATATGTTGCTAGAAAAGCTTAGAGAATAAATAGGGTGATATTTTACGAATTTCACATTGAAATGGCTTTTATGACTGAAGAATTTTGATAGTTTTCCTGACTTAACAAGACTTTGTTTACTAATGTTTCTTTATGAGGTTTTGTATATCAGGGTGAGTATCTGGTCTGTCTGCCTACTGATCTGTGTGGGGACCAGAATTCAGAATTGTCAGTATTTGAACTCTTCTGACTGTTTTTAAGCTGGTTTCAGAGTAATGGTATGATCCCATAACAGGAGAACCATGGATCAAGTCTGACACTGATTTTTTTGCCCATATCTTGTAAGCTTTTCCTATCTGCAGAACAGTATTTGGTAAAGGCACTTGGCAGTGGGCAATGTATTCAGACGAATAATAATAATCTGTAGCTGACATGCAACTTTCCCAGCTATTGAAGTTCAGACTTTAGAAACTGATGATTGTTGGAAGTGTTGAAAGTGGTGGAGTAGCTGAATGTATGATTTGTAGATAGTTTTCTTGAGGTGCTTATGAAGCACTTGAAGACAGGTATTTATTTCCAGGATTGGCGTTTATATGTGAATACTGAAAATACAGAAAAAGAAACCTTCCCTTGTAGAAAGGAAGTGATGGTGTCACTGGCGTCCTTGTGTCTTCCACGCATCAGTGTAGTTTCTCTGCAGAGGTTACTTGTCTTTTGATGGTTGTTGGCGTTCTGAGTAAGAACGTAAAGAGTGAGGAAAAAAATAAGTATTATTTGTGTAACATTTAATTGAAAACGTTCTGCATTTGGGGCTGAATTCTAATTGCCCTTCTTCAGAATCTGAATCTGGAGGCTTTGAAGACAGGATTTTTATTCAGAACCATGGAAGATTGACGTAAACTGCAGTTCTTACAGCTTTGAAAAAACACATCCCTGTGTAACCTAAGGATCTGTGCACGTGCTTTGCTTCTCAAAGTGAGGATGTTTGTTCTGACAGGCTGCGAAATGAGTTCTGGGGATGATACTGCAAAACGCATTGCTGGATCTGTTCACTGATGGATAAATAGAGGTGGTTTTTGTTTTTCAGTTGAGTCGTCTTTCCTGTCAGTCCTGAGTAATAAACAATAGATTGCCGTCTGAAATAATTGCATTCTCTCCTGGCATGGAAGATCCTTTCCCAGCTCAGCAGGAAGGAAAACATCCTTTGACAGCTGCTGCCTTCTCTTCTTTCACTGTTACATCTTTAGCAACTTGGTCAGCCACTTACTGTGACATAAGTCTGTGTAAAACTCCCCAAGTTGTAATACCAGGAGTGTGATTCAGGAGCTTTACATCTCAATAGTGAAAAGAGAAAGATGCAAGTGACGTGAGGTGTGACAAAGAATGTGCAGATGTTGAATGGTCTGTTGCTGGAGCTGCATGTATTTTTGTACACGTAACATTTGTGAAACAAAGGGGCTTGCTTAAAACAAAGGTTCAGTTGGGAGCTGCACAGTGTTTCTGTAGCCTCTTCTGTGACAGATCATTTCTTTAGTGGAATTGCAGACAGGTGAGCTGGCAGGGACTGGCATTCTGACTTTGTTCTGTGAATACCAGCTGTACTCAGAGGAGTGCTGACTGCGAGGTGAAATCTTGCCTTATCTCAGAAATACAGTGTATCTTTCAGAGCCAGTATCTGCTATAACTTTTGTGAATAAGGGGTGGGAGAGGCAGAGCTGGCAGTGCAGGGGTTGTGCGGCCATTGGTGACAGCCCTGGCTGTCCCCTTCCCTGCAGCGTGCATTAACCGCTGCCACCGCGATAGCTTTTCATTGAAGAGCTGGAGGAAAGGACTAGGCTCTTACAGGAAAGCCCGGCGGCTGTGGGGCTGTCCGAAAATTCGGTTCTGTGGTTGCTGGGGGGAGGGTAACGGCGTGGGTTACCGGGTCACTGCGGCTGTTCCCAAAGCCATGCTGTGTAACTGGTTTGGGATAATCCCGCAGGCGCGGGGGGGCTCTGCCTCGCTCCCCAGTGCAGGCCGCCGGCCGGTGACATGTCCGGGCACGTTTCCTGCCTGCGCCTCTGACCCCGCCTCAGGCGGCGGCCGCCGCGGGGCCGGGCAGGCCCCAGCCCCAGGCCCAGGCCCCGGGCGCTCCGCGGGCGGTGCCGCCGCTCCCCGCCGCCGTTTCCCAGCGCCCCTCGCGGCTTCGCCCGGCCCGGCGCGGGCCTTGGGAGGGAGCGCGGAGCCGCCTGCGGGCTCGGGCGCTCCCCGCCATGCCGCTGCTGATTAACGGGCAGCGGGTCGACCTGGCGCGGCCCACGAGGGAGATGATCCGCGCCTACCCGCACCTCGAGGTGAGGCTGTGGCGCGGGGGGCAGCGGCGGGGCCCGGGAGCAGACCCGCCGCCTCAGCCGGGCGAGGCGGGTGTTGGAGGGGGCGGACCCGGGCTGGGGTGTCCGCGCTGAGGTATCGGGCACCGCCGCGTTCCCCGCGCGTTGGCAGCGGAGGGGCGCGGGGTGACTGGGACAGGTGAAGCCGGTGTCCCTGAGGGGGGTTCGCGGTACCGGCCTGAGGCGGGTCGTGGCGGGTGGGCTGTGCCAGCGCGGCCCCGGGGGCTGCGGCTGCCTCGGCTTCCTCGGGCTGTCCCTTTTAGTGCGAAATGACAAACGCTGGTGGTAAAAGACTCTCGGGAAGGTATTAACCTCCCTTCCAGTACATAAGCGTTGTAATCCTGTCTTTGAGCCCGGAACTGCTGAGCAGAGCTGGTGGGGAAGATGTCTCTGATCCAAAGATGTCTTCATAGAAAATGAGTTTTTGCAGATAAACCAGTAGAAATGTGATTAAAGTGTGAGGTGTTTTTTGAGCCCTGGGATGGAAACGCACTACCTTCCCTGTCAGCATTGCTGTAGTCACAGCCCAGGAATTTGGGCTTCCCTGCACTGAGCTACTGAATGGATGTTTTGATGGAGTACTGAATAAATACACTCGGTTGTGACAGTAGAAGACGGAAACTTTTCAATTTCCAAAGTTTCCTGATCAGGCTTCCAAGCTCAGTTCTGGCGCTGCCTGATGCATCTTTACCAAGGCCCATCGCTTTTTGTTGTGCTTCCATTTTACCATCTTAAAGCAAGGAAGAGGGTTTTGTGTGTCCATGGAATGCTGGGTTTTAACAGTTAATTGGATCAGTGGCAGGGAGGCAAAAGATTCTCAGAATTCAGAGTACTCCCTAACACAAAATATGTATGTTTCCCTCTGACCCGGATCCCTTTGCTTTTCAGAGGTGATGTTTCTGTCAAGTAACGGATACACCTGAGAATTCAGCCACTGTAGTCTCTGTTATCATTTATCTTTAGGAAAAGGCAAAGCTTCTGAGAAGTCAGCCTGCCCAAATTGTGGAACCCAAAGGTCTTCTCTATGTTCAGCAGAGAGAGTTTGCAGTGACGACCCCTAAAGATGGTGTGTAGGAACATAAAGGTTTTTTTCTTCTATTGCAGCAGTGATTGTGAGTGCAGCTTTTATGACATTTCTCTCCTTTAAAATAGGTTCAGTTTCCATTCTTGGATCAGATGATGCAACTACCTGCCATATAGTTGTGCTCCGACACACAGGTACTTTTAAAGGATGTTGAGAATAAAACCTGTACCCATGAAGTAATGAATTAGCATTGGTTTATGCTGCATTAATAAAATAAGCTACAGTTACCTTTATATAAAGTTGAATCTCAAAAAGTCACTTGGTGGCTGAATAACTTGTTCAAAGAATTGGCGTGTTTGCTGTCAGAAGTTCAATGTTCTGGTTGCTCATTGAGTGGATCCTAAACTTGATCTGCTCCCATGGTCAGGGGCAGTTGCAGACTGTGGTGGCTGTGTTAGCAGTTTGCCCTGCAGGCTTTGATAATGACAGAGGCGGAACTTGTGGAAGGATCCTGGTAATGTGCCTGGGTTTCTGACGTCAGAGCTGTGCCCAGCTGCTGGTCCGGAGAGCACTTGTGCGCTTCACATGAGCTCTCGTGTGTTTATGGTGGGGCACATAGAGAGGTTATTGCCTCACTCAGGCAGCCAACATCTTCTGCTGGAGGCTGCTGTGCTGCGAGGTAGCAGTGTGCTGGTGGATGTAGCTCTTGCACTATTACCGTGCTACTGATCTCAATTATGGTAACCTAACAGCCTCCAGCAGTGATGTTACCGACAAACCTCGGTCAAGAAAAAAAAACCTCGGTCAAGAAAAACCTACTACCAATGTAGTGTTAAAAGGGAGGCATTCTTTTATTACAGCGCTGGATACACGGGAGATCTCTCCTCCCTACTTGCATGCCTAGGATCAAACGTTACCAGTATTTATCCATAAGATTGTTACTTATCCATACATTCCATTCTACATTCTTATTTTTATTGGTTATAACAAATACGCTTCGTATGCTAATTACTACACATGCGCACAAGCTAGTTCTGTTGTTCTAAATTGAGTCTGGGGTATAATCTGAGTAGGGGGCTATTGAGTTGGAGGTTGTGATCTCCCGCTGCCAGAATTACCCTTCACTTACTTTGAGTTTTTTTTCTCATTTCCTTGCCAAGCTAAAGTAGTTCCATAGTGTTTCTCCTTTATCCTGGAAGAATGCTGATTTGCTTACTGTGGGCATCCTTGAAGAGGGAACTAATATTGCAACCTTCTAAACCACAAATCTTGTAGTTACAGTTGATTTTGTTCCAGCTCCATGGTTACATTTCCCCCCTTTGGAAGTGTTGAAGTAATCATCTCTTCAACACTTCCATTCACTCGTTACTGACAATGGCTGCATGGAGCCCGTCTCCTTGTTTCCTCATAAGATGGTGGAGGTATTACAGGACAATCTTGTTGTTTAATAATTGTTCGCTTAAATACCTGATTGAGTTTTGCTCTTTTTTCAATTTCCTTCTTCAAACAATAATATACAAGTAATATAGCCAATATTATAATTAATAATAATAACATTGTGCCAATTATTGATTTTATGCAAGAGCTCAAATTCCATCCTAATCCATTAAAAACTTTGTCTAGCTAGTTTTCTCTCATGTCCTGTTGAATTTCTCGGGTATCTTCTTCTATTTGTCCTAATAGATTTAAATCGTGTTCAACATCCTGGGTAACATTTGGAATGTGGATACAACAATGATCTATTTTTCCTTTAAAGTATCCACAGACTCCATGTTCTTTCAACAGGAGCATAGCCAATGCTGTTCTATTCTGTAGAGTCATGCTGGATGTTGTTTGTAACTGTAAATTTAATTGCCTAAATCCTTTCCTTGTTACACCTGCTAATTTTTCTACCTGATCAGTCAATTTATATAACCAGGCCTTATTTCTGTAAGTTGACAGAGGGGTAAACAAAGATTCTAATGCTCATCCAATTTTTGCCCCTGTTGAGGGTTCATTTCCAATTTTCATCATCATTTGATGATCTTTTTATCTGGACCAATTTTAAATTTTCAGAACTTCCTTTAAAGGGAGCTTTCTTCCAAATGGGACATGAAGTTGGCATCCCTAAAGTAATTTGCTTCACTTTTCCTCCCACGCTCAAGTGAGTGGCCCATGTTCCATCACTCATTGCTCAAACTAGATGTCCTGGACTTGAAATTGTTGAACTCTCACAACTAAATATTGTTCCTTTCTTTGGCTTATAAACATTTGTCAATTGCAATCTGTTACTTAATCCTCTGCACTGATGTCCATATTTTAATGCAGCTGCCAGTGGTGGAATGTCCTGTACCACTTTGTTAATTGTATTACAGTTATAAACTCACAGCTCCACCCAGGCGCAATATTCTCTTGTTCCTTATATGCCTTCCCTCTGTCAGTTACATTAATTTTGCCTTTTTCCAGATCTCCTTTCCAAATAAAACAACAGGATGCATTGGCCGTATACTGAAATTGGGATAAAATGGTCATTGACCAGTTTCCCATGGAACTTTAGTTGCCTGATTTTCTGTGCATTTTAATACCATAATCATTTGAATAATGTTTTTCTTGATTTCTTCAGTATATGAACACCATCCCACTTTTTTGAATCTCCCTATCTTAGCATACACAGGGTTTAATAATTTCATGCGGTCTGCTCTTTTCCTGGGATTTTCCACTGTTTCCTTATATATTCCTTTTGTTCTTTCCATTTTACAGTGGGAACTCGCTTACAATGTTTACTATCAGTTTCCATTGCTGTATCACCTAATTGCAGTGTTAAGATTCCCCATGGGATCGATTCTCCTACTGCTCTTGGTATAGGTAAACAGGGAGTAATTTGAGTTGCATTTTGTAAATTTGCAAATTCTTTAACCAACCCGATCATCAAATTTTCCTTAGGTATTTTCTTTGGGAGATACATCTCCTGTTCCTGTCCACATGCCTCCATCATCCAGATCCATATCAGAAAAAGCACAATCTCAAAAATAAAGTTCATCACACTATTTCTAGTCATGTTTTAGAGTGAATTTGGTCGCTCCTGGCTCCGGAGTGATGATCTTCCACGAAGGAGCTGGAGCTTTCTTCACTCTAGTGTAGTGAATCCAAGGTTCCACCCCTTCTACCTTGATTGTGGTATAAGTTGTCAACAGCACTTTAAAGGGTCCTTTCCACTTCTTCTGCAATGGTTCTGAGTTCCAGGTCTTTATGTACATGAGATCTCCTGGTTGATACTGATGTACTGGCATATCCAAGGCAAGTGATCTGGTCATTACAATATATTTTCGAAGACCTCCAAGGACTTTTCCTAAAGAAATCAAATACATCTTTAAATCTGTTTCCCTGGCTACCTTCATTTCCTCTGGAATAAGTGGAGTCTAGTAAGGTTTGCCATATAAAATTTCATATGGACTTACTTCATCCTTAGATCTTGGTTGAATTCTGATTCTCGGGAGGGCTAATGGTAGAGCCTGTGGCCATTTCAGAGATACTTCTTGACAAATTTTGCTAATTTGCCTTTTTAGTGTTTGATTAATTCTATCAGTTTTCCCACTGGATTGAGGTCTCCAGGGGGTATGTAGGTCCCACTGTATTTCCAGCACCTTATTAATTTGTTGAATTACGTCTGCCACAAAATGTGGTCCTCTATCAGAGGATATTCCTGTGTGTGCCCCGAATCTTGGTCTTATTTCCTTCAATAATATTTTAACCACTTCTCTAGCTTTGTTGGTGCGGCAAGGGAAAGCTTCCGGCCATCCTGAAAAGGTATCAATCAATACCAATAAATATCTATACCCATTCTGTCTAGGTAACTCAGAAAAATCAATCTGCCAATAATCTCCAGGGGAATTTCCTTGTCTTGTCACTCCCATAGGTGGGCTTTTCTGCTTCAGGGGATTGTTTTTAGGACAGAGTTGACACTTAGCCACTATTGACTTAATTATCCTCATCATCCCTACACATAATACGGATCTTTTCAAACTTGTGATCATTGCATCTATTCCCCAATGAGTCTGCTTATGCTTTTCCTTCGCGAGTTCTATTGTAACTTGTGGGGTTATTGTTACCTGTTTTTCTGGCCTTACCCACCATTCTTCTGCATTTTATGAGGCCTCCAATTGTTCTGCTAATTGGTCATCCAATTTGCTGTATTTTGGTTTAAAATCAAATTTTTTTTACCTGTTTTACTGGCACCAGTGCAAGAATACCTTGTGATGCAGCCTCCTTTGCAGCCTTGTCTGCCAATCGGTTACCTATATTCACAGCTGTCTGTCCAAACTGGTGAGCTTTGCAATGCATTACTGCCACTTCTTTTGGTTTTTGAATGTCTTCCAAAAGTTGGAGGATCTCCTCTTTGTACTTTATTGATGATCCTTGAGCTGTTAACAGTCCTCTTTCCTTCCAAATGGCCCCATGAGCATGGATTACACCAAATGCATATTTGGAGTCTGTCCAGATTTTCACTCTCTGCCCTTTGGCCATTTGTAGAGCATGTTTCAAAGCAATCAGTCCTGCCTTTTGTGCTGAAGTGTTTTCAGGTAAAGTTGCTGATTTCAATACTTTGGTGGCAGTGGCAACTGTGTATCCAGCCATTTGTTTTCCTTCTTGTACAAAGCTGCTTCCATCTGTAAACAGTTCCAGATCAGGATTTTCTGGTGGTACATCTTTTAGGTCTGGTCTGCTGGAATAGACTTGTTCAGTAGTTAATAAACAATCATGCTCCAAATTTTCTACTGAAATTTCTGTTGACAAAAACATTGCTGGATTAACAATTGCAGTAGTTTTTACTTCTACATCGTCCTGTTCCAACAGGACAGCCTGATATTTCAACATTCTGCTGGGGGATAACCAGTGGTTCCCCTTTTGTTCTAGGACAGCTATTACCATGTGAGGTACATATACCACCATCTTTTGGCCCATAGTCAATTTTCGGGCTTCTTGGATAAGCAAGACTGCTGCCGCCACTGCACGCAGGCATCCTGGCCATCCTTTACTCATGTTGTCAAGTTGTTTGGAAAAGTGTCCCACTGGTCTTTTCCAAGATCCTAATCATTATGCCAATACTCCAAGGGCTAAATGTTGCCTTTTGTGCACAAAAAGCTCAAAGGGCTTGGTTAAGTCAGGTAAGCCTAACGCAGGGGCCATCATCAAGGTCCTTTTGAGTTCTTTAAATGCAGTCTGACACTCAGGTGTCCAGACTAAGTACTGATCTTTGGGCTGTTTCAAAGCCTCATACACTGGCTTCACATATAGTCCATAGTTCATGATCCAAAGTCGACACCATCCAGTCATTCCCAAGAAAGCCCTCAAATCCTTGGGGCTGCTTGGTTCGTGAATCTGGCAAATTGCTTTCTTCCTTTCATTTCCCAGTTGTCTCTGTCCTTGAGAATATTTAAAATCCCAAGTAAATCATTGCCTCTTTTCCTATTTAGGCTTTATTATGGGAAACCCGATAACCTCCTTGGCCCCAAACTTTAACATCTGATAGTAGTCTCGAGACACTCTTTCCTGTTTTCTGCAGCTATTAGGATGTCATCCACATATTGTAACAGTATGCTGTGTCCTTTATTCTGTTTCTTCCAAATCTCCAATTCTTTAGCTAATTGTTTTCCAAATATCGTAGGGCTGTTTTTGAATCCTTGTGGGAGTACAGTCCAGGTTAATTATACTTTTTGCCCTGTGGTGGGATTTTCCCACTCAAATGCAAATATGCATTGACTTTCTTTATCCAGAGGTATGCAAAAGAAGGCATCCTTCAAGTCCAGCACAGTAAAACATTTTTTAATCTCTTTTAGAGAGATTAGCAGAATATACGGATTGGCTACCACTGGATGTATGTCCTGAACTATCTAATTTACATCCCTTAGATCCTGAACCAATCAATACTCTTTACCCTCAGATTTCTTTACTGGCAAAATAGGAGTATTGTACTCTGATTCGCATTCTACCAAAAGCCCATATTCCAAAAATTTTGTTATTAATTCCTCTAATCCTTTCCGAGCTTCCCATTTAATAGGATATTGTTTTTGTCTTACTGGTTTGGCTTCAGATTTCAGAGTCCCTTTCACCGGTTCTGCCAATTTAGACCATCCTGGAACTCCACTGGCCCAGACCAAAGGGATCACTGCATTTTCTACTTCTTCTGGAATCTGTTCCTCCTTAGGGGAGTCCTGCAACAAAAATACCCCTGCCTCTATGGCTTTTGATTCTGGTATCAACAATTTGACTTCTCCATCCTTAAAAGTTATTTGAGCATCTAATTTGCTCAGCAAGTCTCGTCCTAATAATGGTACTGGGCATTCTGGCATGTATAAAAATTGAAGAGTTACCCATTGTTTTCCCAATTTTAATTTTAAAGGTTTCAAAACCGGCCTATTTTCCACTTGCCCTGTTGCCCCAACAACATTTACTACTTTGTTTCCATACCCCCATTACAAGTATTTAAAACTGAATAAGTTGCCCCTGTATCTATCGAAAATTCTGTATCTTCATCGCCTAGCTTCCGTGTAACCAGGGGTTCAGCTAGGGTTGATTCCCCCCATCCCCTTCAGGATTCTTCATCTAAAGTCCATTAATTTGATTGCCTGGAGGGTTGGATCTAATTTTCCTTTTCTCAGGCATTCCCTTTTCCAATGCCCTCATTCTTTACAAATAGCACATTGATCTTCTGCTAGCCAAGAGTTTGGGTTCGTTCTTCCTCTGTCATTGTTTATTCCTCATCCTTTCTCTCTCCCCCTTTCTCTTCTGTCATTCTGAGCTAGAACAGCCAGTAATCTGTTATCTCTTTGTGCCTGTCTCAACTCCTTTTCTTTTTCTCTGCTATTACACACAGTCTATGCTACTTCCAGCATTTTACCTATGTCCCTAGATTCAGGTCCTTCTAATTTCTGAAGCTTCTTCCTAATATCTGAAGTGGATTGTCCCATAAATAAAAAAGCAAGTTGTGCTGCCTCTTCTGATTTTTCTGAATGCAAATTAATATATTTCCTGGCTGTCACTTTTAGTCTTTCCATAAAAGCCAAGGGGGATTCGTTTGGTTCCTGTCTCACCTCATATATTTTTGACCAATTCAAGGCTTTTGGCATCCCGTGTCTTATTCCAAATAAGATCCACCTTTGATATCTAGTTATCATTCCCCTAGGTCCTGGCTGATTTGGATCCCATTCAGGGTTTGTAGATGGGAAATTTTGTTCCACTGTTCCCTGCAAACCTCCATTTGCATTTGCTCTTTCCACTTGTTTCCTAGCAGCATCTAACACAATTTTCTTCTCAGTTTTATCTAATAACATATCCAATATTACCTGTAAATCATTCCAGTCAGGATCCTGAGTTCTAATTATGGTTTCCATAGCCTTAGCTACTCTTTCAGGATCTTCCCTATATGTCCCTGCAATTTCTTTCCATGATCTTAAATCTGTTACTGAAAATGGTACTTTCACTATTACCAGACCCTCGTTTCCTACTGCCTGTCAGAGAGGCGCTTGGAGAAGTGTGCCATCCTCCCTCCTTCCCCGAGTTCTTTTTTGTTACTGGACTGAATTCTTCCTCCTTATCACTTTCTTTGGGAGGAGCAGGTGGTCCTGTTCCTCCTCCTACTGCTCCTCTTATCTGAGGTCTCCTATGAGGAGCCACCATTAATTCTATATTATCCTCTTCTCTTCCTCATTCCTTCTCCGTAATTTCCCTATAGCATTTCCCCTTTTTGTTTTTACCATAATTATGTTTGTCCATTTCCCTTTATTCTGAAGCCACCACTCCAACTGATCAGGGTGGGAAAGACAACCCACATTGTCTTTGCCACTCTGGATGGTTTTGGAGGGTGAAAAACAGATCCACATATCCCATTTCTTCCCATTTTTCTTCCCTCTTACAAAATAGCAGCAATTGGAGTATTGTATTATACTGTAAGGTCCCATTTTCTGGCCATTTTTCCCCGCTTTCCAAAGTATACATCAGCCACCAATGATTACAATATTCTATGAATTGTTTCCGAGTTAAAGGATCTCCTCCCACATCCTTCCAGTGTTTCAAAATACATCCCAAAGGCGTTTTTACTGGTATCGGATTTTTCCCCCGAAACTGCCCCATAAGTGTGTGTGATTGTGCACTATCACAGGCACTTCCCAATTCCAAATATCCCAATAAAACTTTGCGATCCCCAAAGCTCTACCCTGCGCAGCTTTCGCCGCGCCTTAGAGGCAGAAAACCTGCGGGGACTTGATCCCCTCCTCGGTACCTATCCGGCCCAACCACTCGAAGCTTTTGCTTCGCCTTACAGGCAGGCACTGTGGGACTCGAACCCACACCCAAGGGCCCAACAGGGGACTCGAACCCCTGTTCCTTTTTCAAAAAACTGCCTCTTTTTACCTTGTCCCAGTGGTGCTGTTTGGAGCTCTTCGGTTCGGGATCAGAGGTTTTCCCTGAGAATCCTATGGTGCCAGCTGGAGGTCCCGTGATCCCACGGATCCATTGATGCTCACAGGCAGAGTCCCATCTGGGGCGCCAAAACTGTTACCGACAAGCCTCGGTCAAGAAAAACCTCGTAACACCAATGTAGTGTTAAAAGGGAGGCATTCTTTTATTACAGCGCTGGATACACGGGAGATCTCTCCTCCCTACCTGCATAGAATCATAGAATAGTTAGGGTTGGAAAGGACCTGAAGATCATCTGCTTCCAACCCCCCTGCCATGAACAGGGACACCTCCCACTAAACCATACCACCCAAGGCTCTGTCCAACTCGGCCTTGAACACTACCAGCAATGGAGCATTCACAACTTCCCTGGGTAACCCATTCCAGTGCCTCACCACCCTTACAGTAAAGAATTTCTTCCTCATATCCAATCTAAACTTTCACTGTTGAAGTTTGAACCCGTTACCCCTTGTCCTATCACCACAGTCCCTAATGAAGAGTCCCTCCCCAGCATCCCTATAGGCCCCCTTCAGATACTGGAAGGCTGCTCTGAGGTCTCCACGCAGCCTTCTCTTCTCCAGGCTGACCAGCCCCAACTTTCTCAGCCTATCTTCATACGGGAGGTGCTCCAGTCCTCTGATCATCCTCGTGGCCCTCCTCTGGACTTGTTCCAACAGTTCCATGTCCTTCTTATATTGAGGACACCAGATGCCTAGGATCAAACTTTACAGATATTTATCCATAAGATTGTTACATATCCATACATTCCATTCTACATTCTTATTTTAATTGGTTATAACAAATACGCTTCGTATGCTAATTACTACACATGCGCACAAGCTAATTCTGTTGTTCTAAATTGAGTCTGGGGTATAATCTGAGTAGGGGGCTATTGAGTTGGAGGTCATGATCTGCCACTGCCAGAATTACCCTTCACTTACTTTGAGTTTTTTTTCTCATTTCCTTGCCAAGCTAAAGTAGTTCCATAGTGTTTCTCCTTTATCCTGGAAGAATGCTGATTTGCTTACTGTGGGCATCCTTGAAGAGGGAACTAATATTGCAACCTTCTAAACCACAAATCTTGTAGTTACAGTTGATTTTGTTCCAGCTCCATGGTTACAGTGATGCTGATGTCTTCTCTTATCTTCCTCAGGCAGTGGAGCCACCTGCTTGACACACTTTGACGGGTCAGACACAGAAGCTGAGGTGTCGCTCATCATGAGTTCAGTAAAATCTTTCTCTGACACCGCAGGATGTGGAAGGTCAGCTCTGCTCTTCTTTACCAGTGTGCACTGGTTTTCACAAAAGTTACTGCAGTTTGTAAGGTGGGGAGTTTTTATGTGATCGTATGGGGTTCAGACACAGTAACTGTGCAGGAAATAGCTCTTGATTGGGAACCACATGTAAGGTGAAGGTGATTTCCTAGCTGATGATTTTGAGGGCTTTTTAGCAGCGGTTTCTGTCCCGAGTAGTGTCTCTGTAAAATGTCATTGTGAGGTTTTGTGTTTACTGTTTCCCAGTTAACTTTGTCTTTAGATACATGAAATTGTCCAAAGAACTGGTTTTGATTTTATATTTTTCCTTCCAGACTGATGGTCTTGTAAATTCATGTGGAAATTTAGAAAAGAGATACATAAAAAACGGGGGGGGGGGGGGGGGAAAGCTCTGAAACAGAATTTAGCAAGCCAGGTCCTTTCTGCATGTGAAGGGTTTTGCCCCTGTAGTTTTCTAAGAATCAGTTTGCTCAGAAGATACAGTCTCAGAAAACCTCATGATTTTTCAGGACTTGTCTTTACATAGACACTGCTCAGAGCGAACCCTGCTGCATGGTCCAGAGCAGTTGTGAGGAGGTCACAGGAGCAAAACTCTTCCTGTTTAATGAACCCTTTCTTGGGAACTGAAAGGTGGTTACCACGTTCAGTCCAAACCAGAGGCGCTGACCATGGGAGATACCACGGGGCTGGAGAGGATTGCATGTGTGTAATGCCTCTTGATTTGTGCTATTGCCTGGGTGATCCCTGAGGTGTCGAGAGTGAGTTACTGTAACGTGCTCTGGAACGCAAACCAGTTTGGTGCATGGGACTGTGACCAGGGAGGCTTCTCTGATGATTGCTTTGCAGTTTGGGTGGGGGATTAATTTGTAAAGCTGTTCACTTTGGGATGTCTTTTTAATTGCTGTTTCCTGTTATTCCATCTCTGTTAGGCTGGAAGTGCACCTAGTTGGAGGTTTCAATGATGATAGGCAGTTATCGCAAAAACTTACTAATCAGCTTCTTAGTAAGTTCACATTTTTTCCACTCTCATGTCCAAAAAAACCCAGTTCTGATTGGATTTGGGTAAAGCTTGTTTGTAATCTGAGGCCCCTCACTGAATGGAAAGAGACCTGGGTTCGTTTTGAAGGGTGTTTTCTTTACATGAGAACCTGGTGTGGAGAAGGGCTGGACTTGGAGCCTTGCCTGTGGCTGGTGTGTGGGGCAGAGGCTCTAAACTTGCCATTTCTTCCTGGCTTATATTCTGGCCTCTAGAACTGGGGTCGGTTCAGCTGGGCTTGACCCCAGCTCTGCGGCTGATACGCTGCATGATATCACTCAAGTGTTGTCACTGTCTAAGTCTATACATGTAGTGACTTCATCACTTACCATTCTTTCATGTGATGAGGGAAAATTCAGTTATTGTTTGGAGTTGTCTGCTGAAAGATGCTGTGTCTGTTTATAAAACCTCCAGTCCGGAGAAGTGACTGAGGTGCTTTACAAACAAATGGGAAAAGTAAAGCACCTTGAGCTTCCCTGGAGATGCTCTGGCCTGTGCTGAGCCACTTCCTGAGCATGGAGGGGCCTTGGCTGGGCCCCGGGCAGATGTCAGGAGTGGAGGGAGGTGGCCAAGGGGATAAACAAGAAGAAAAACCAAACTGGGAAAAGGCCTGGGAAGCACCCCCATGGCCGTTGCACCATTGATTCCTGGTACATGTGTTACATGGCATGTGAGGGTTCTGTAAAGAATGAAGTATTTTGATTGATGTATTTCTTTCAACCTAATGATTTTCATGCAATTTGAAACAATAACACTATATTGCTGTTATAACTTTGAAAGAGAGTTGTTTGTTACTTTTTCCTAGGGTGTGGGATGATGAAAAACAAAATTAATACATAGCTAATGAAAGACTGGGTTTGCTCACTATGTATGTAACATCTGAGGCAAATGCATTTAAATACAAGCTGTTAAATGACTAGTGAACTAAAGCAGAGCTGCTGTGATGCCAGAGCTGAACCAGTGTCAGTAAAAGGAGGAGGTGGCACAACACTTCTAGCATGTTTTTGCCATTACAAGTGGCTGCTCTCTGTAAATACTGTTACAGTTAGTAGCTGTGGCTTTAATTTCATAGTTTGCAGCAAGTCTGCCAGATGCTCTTTGCTCTGTTGCCTTATCTAGGGCCAGGGCATTAGGGATCTGCCATCATCCCGCAGTGCGAAGCACTGGCAATGCCCCTCGTCTATGTACAGCACCTGCTTTGCCTCCAGTCAGTCTTACCCATTGCTGCTG
Organism: Ara ararauna; assembly: GCA_028858755.1. Classification (NCBI taxonomy): domain Eukaryota; kingdom Metazoa; phylum Chordata; class Aves; order Psittaciformes; family Psittacidae; genus Ara; species Ara ararauna. The sequence continues at coordinate 11,504,046 of CM054380.1, read as the reverse complement.
TCGTTGTTGCTGTAGGAGCATTTGATCTCCAGCCAGATGATGTTCATCTAGTGACTTTCTGTGTAACAGGTAAGAAAACAGTTCTGTGGGTTTCGAAGCATCTTTCACCACTGAAATAGAAGTGCAGGGGTCTTTCCACACGTGGCTTTGTCATCTGTCCTGTAAGAAAGAGCAGCACAAGTTCTCCATGGTGACTTACAATTTCAAGGTTTATTGCTGGTGGTGTGTGTGGTGATGTCAGATAGATGGTGCAGCAAAAGTTCTTTGCTTACCACGTGCCTGTGCCTATTACCAGTTTGTGTCACCACCTTTGTCCTGCTGAAAGAGGCTGTGCACTGGTGGGTGTCTTAAGGGGCAGCTGAGAATGATCCTTATAGACCTCTGATTTCCTTCCTGTAGGTCCATATGGGTTCATAAACTCATCCAGTCAGTTCATAGTGTGCAATGTCATGTAAAGGAAGAAGTTCTTATCTTCCTGTTGTGTTCCGGTCCCATGTTTATCACTGTTGCAGCTTAGCACTGTTGGTGATGTACAGCATTGAAACTTGGCATCGTGGCAGTTTTGCACTGTGGGTTTCTGCCTGTAAGTTCCCTGTGAAGGAAGTGGAGCAGCTGTTGGCTGGAACTGGCCATGCTCTTTGGAGATAAGGAGTTCTTCTCTGGGTCCCAAGCGTGGTAGTGCTGACCTGAACCACCTTTTCCATGGTTTTTTTGGCAACATCATGTTCTCAGTGTTCATCGGTGTTCTTCGGTAATGCACAATTAAATAAATGCTGCTTAGAAAAAGAATCCAAAGCCCTAGGAGTCTGACAGTTGGGTTTTTTTCTTACAGAGCTAAATGACAGAGAAGAAGAGGACATTCACTTTCCAATCATTTATGGAATAGGTGAGTTAAATTGGAATTCAGTTATGTTTTTGTAACAGGATTGCTTTTCACATTCCAATAGTAAATGGACAGCTGCTAATGACTGGGTAAAGCCTGTTCTAAAAGTTAAGTGCTGCTGTGGGAGGTGTAGGTACAGATAGAAGTTTTCTTCTGGTGCCCAGGGAGGTGGGTATACACATGGAAGTGGCTGTGCACATGTACAAGCAGGTTTTACTTCATTTAACTGTCCTTAGGATTTTGTCAGTATGAAGCTACTGCTCAGCCTTTGGGGTTGGAAGTCCGCCTTCCTTTCATTGTTCATTCTGTGCTTTTTCTGATCAGTTTCAGTATCTCTGAAAACGTTCTTCTGGAATAGTGAAATGCTGCCAATGTAAAGAAAGTAGAAATAAGCCCTTGTAGGGTCAGGGGTCTGTGGCACTGGGAAATACTGCATAGTAGTTGGTGGGTTCTAAAGTTCCAGCTATGCAGCTGTGTTGGGGACATGGTCATTTTAAACAAGTTCTGTAAGAATTAATTGTTTCTGTATTTAAACTCTTATTTCCTACCAGCTGTGAATGTCAAAACAGCAGAGATTTTCCCTGCAACCTTCCCAGAAAAAGGGCCAGATGAGGATTTGCGTTCAGCCCACATATTAACAGGAGCAACGGTGAGTGAAAAGAACAGGGAGGGGAAAAGGGAGTTTTTGCTGGGAGACCAGCTGGGGCAGTGAAATGTCAAACAGTTGAGGGAAAAAATGCTTTAGTGGTGTTCTGCCACTAAAAGAGAAGAATGGAAGGGCAGAGGCAAAGGACCAAACCACTTCAGCAAGGGGTTGCCTTGTGCAGTATAGGTCCCATGTGCCATGATGCCCAGCGGGCAACTTACATAAAGAGATTCAGGCCACAGGCCTAATCCCATCCTGCTCCTGCAGGTTTGTTGCTAGAGTTCTGGGTGGTGTGTCAGAAGAATCAGTTAATCCTGGTGCAGTAGGATGGAGTGGGGCTGAGCTGGTGTACGGGGCATCCAAGACAGAAGCTGCAGCTTAAGGCCCTCAAGATGAAGTGCACACGTTGGCTCTTGCTGGCGTATAGGCCTTTGTCTAACTCAAGCTTCCTGTGTTGTTACAGCTGACAAACATCTACGATGCAAAGATGGAACAACTGCACATCGGGCCGTATTTCTGGAGGCCGTTCCCACACGTGGATTTCTGGTTGCAACAAGACGATAAACAGATTTTACAGGTACCTGACACTGTCTTGTTTTTAACCCTTCTAGCTGAGCAGAGAGGGGTAGGGTCTGTCAAAACTTGTCCCACTGTGCTGCTGGGAATGGGGATACTGTCTTATTAAAAGGCAGAGTAACGGAGAACTCTGTGCTCGATATCAAGCAGCTCTCGCTCCTGTCTTGTCTTTCAGAATCTTTCCACATCGCCCCTGGCCGAGCCGCCCCACTTTGTCTCCCACATTAGATCTACACTAACATTTCTAAAAGAACACCCCTTTCCATCTCGCTCCCTGTTTCCTGACAGGAAACCTCGCATCTACAAAAAAAACCAAGAAGGGTTATGGGAACAGGTTTGTTCTGACAAGATCTAACCTGGAACCAAACACGACTGCTTTAGGGAAGCACAGTCGTGCCAGCAGAGCCGTGTGTCGCAGAAAGCAAACTGCTGGTCCCCAGCATCAGTGTCTTGCACTTTTCAAAATAAAGTATTTTGCCAGAAGGAACTTGCTTTTTCTGCATTACTTACATAAGAGACATTGCTGCTTAGGAGAAAGAATTGGCCTTGGTTTATGTTCCATTGCTCCAATGCAGTAATTCAACGGGCACAGATGAGAGGTAGCAGTGCTGAGAGGTTGAGGAGGTCTGTTATTACACTGATAAGTACTGCAGATGATGATTTTCCCCCCTAAGTGATGGCAAGCAGCACACACTTAACACTGATCTGTAGGGAAGTGGCCTTCAGCAGTAACTTGATGCAAGAGTAATAATTTGAAGAATCTTTATTGAAACATTCAGATAGTATCTAAAGAATGAAGCTTATTCCAACAAAACTACGGTTTTACACTTCCAAATATAAAAACATTAAAAATTAATCTTGGTGGGGATAACCTTATCCCCAACAAATTACTCTTATTAACATACTTCATTGCACCAAAGAAACCCATGAGGAAGACGAGGCAACTTAACTGTGTTTGCACTTCAGAGAAACTGCATGCTGATTTACATAAATAACCCCAACAGCAAAATCAACCTTGTTCATGGCACTCAGTGCCAGATCAGAGACAGAACAATGCAAAACCCCCAGATTTCACTGATTATCAATCAAAGACAGTCTTGCTGCTGCTACAGCCATCGTGGTGTGCATGTACCTGCCGGGGGGAAGAGAAACACCCAACCACACACCAGAGTCAAGGTACAGTCCTTGTATCCAGTTCTACTGGGATGGGGTGGTTTTCCTCAGAATCAGATTCCTTGGGGGAAGGAAGCTTTTACAAAGATCTCCTTCCACGTGAGGCTCTGACAGTTTGCAGCAAAGAGATTAAGGTAATTTTGGGGGGTGAATGGGCTGGGGGACAACACAGCTTAACTTTAGATTTATCCAAAGCTTTGCATGTGCATTAAGTAGCCTAGACACTATGAAATTGTGCTGTAGTGTAAGTAACCTATAGAATTTGATTCTGTACAATTCCTACCATAGGTAAGTTGCTGTTATTCAAAAAATAAGTGTTGAAACCATCACAAATGTATTGGGTTTTCAAGCTTTACTACAACTATCTTTAAAAATACACAACAGGAAGAACTCCAGTTACACTACAGAAATGTGTTCAATAGTATTTGGTTTACGAAGGCCGTGCAAAGGAAAATAATGGTGTGGTGGTGACTCTTTCTGGGGCAAAAGCAAGGTTTCAGCATGCAGAGGCACTAGTTCTTTCTAAAAGGCTTAAAACTCGCTAACAGAGTCCCCACTTACCTTGGGCCAGGCTGGAGGAGGTGTCTGGTGGCAATGTCCTGCTCTATGCCTCCCCCAGCCAGCCCCGCACTCACTGCACCACAGCCCTTTGGCAACCTTGGTTACAGGGGAAAAACAGCAGCAAAAGGAAGGAGTGTGACTGCAGCGGCTGTTCTGCAGGAGCTGAACTGGATTTTAGGTATTAAAAAAGTGAACAATTGGCAGTTGATTTTTTTTAATGTGTATTAACATCAAATAAGATCATTTTACAATTATTGAGTGCAGCTATGCTTAATCATGTGCATGGCTGACTGGTTTGTTAGTAGCTATTATCATGCTTTGATTCCTACAGGAAAAGTAACTGCCAACTGCTTTTACAAATGGTTATGAGCACTGAATAAACTTCACTAGTACTTTGGTGACACAGACATGTAGAGGATTAAAGCAACTGTAACACATGTACAATAAGACAAACCTCTGTCCCATGGGGGAAGTTATATTTGTGCAAAATCCCAGTTAATACAGTAGCTATTACTGTACGAGTGTGTGGCACTGTTCACATCTTCAATGCATCATTAATGCCCTGCCTCCTGGGCACGGGCGTCCTCTGCAAGGTCCAAAATCCACAGTCAGGATTTTATCTTTGACTTCCTTGTTCCTCTGCCTCCGTGCAGTCATGCAGTGGTTGGTCACTCTGAGTGGCCTCAGTGTCTGTTGTTGCCTTTGCCACCTCCTTCTGCTCCTCCAGTTTTTGTGTCTCCAAAGGTCCTTGCTCTTGGCCAGGGGACAGAGCTGGGGCTCTCTGGTCCATCTTCTCCAGGTCATCACAGTGGCTGATGGAGCTGGTCTCACTGAGTGCATCAGAACTTCTGAGAGACCTTTTAAAGACTTTTTGACCTGTGAAGTGTTTGAAGAATACAGCACTGATGGAGGGAGCAAACGCACAGTGTGGTTCACATAAGTTCAGTTTCAAAGAAAACACCTGAATTTGACAACTGCAAAGAAACTGATTGGTTTTGGGTGCAAACTTGTACCTTGAACATTGGCTGCAGTCACAGCCTGGTACTCGAGGTGGTGCTTTAGCCTGTGTACACAGAGGCTGTTGAGATTAAGCTGAAAACTGAGCTGCCTACACAAAGTCCTTCTAGGGTAAAACCTTGCACTGGAAATCACAGGCTGGAGGCAAACCAGCTGAAAAGGTGAGTTAAACCGATGTTTTTCCCACCACTCACATCTACATTAATTCTAATACAACCATGCAGAAAGTGCCACAGATTAAACAGATCTCTGCCTTGGTGTTACTTTGTCCACAAAACATTTAGGTAGCAACAGAAATGCAGTTGCTCAGTTACATGATTATACATTATGTATGCTTTCATTTCAAATAAAACTTTTGGCTTGTTTACCCACTCATTTTTAAAACTCAAGAACCTGTAATATTCCACAGAAAGGTTCTCCAGAGTCCATGGGCAAGTTGTCAGTTACTGGGATAACAACATCTTGCAGTCCCAGGAAGACTTCTGAGGGAGAACACAGACTGCCGTGCTTCTGCATGCCATGTTTATATTCGAGTTTTAAAGATGGACTTACAGCACCAAAAAGATGAGCTCTAGTTCCAGATATTACAAAAGATGGAAAATCACGTGGGCCTTCCCGTGCAGGATGTTTTAGCAAGTTTTAGAAGTAAAACCGAGACATGGAAACTTACCAGGAAGTCTTTGCTTTGTGAGGCTGGAAGTAGGAGTTGGTGGTGGAGTAGTGCCTGTTCCTTGGGCTTTTGATATGTACATAGATTCCGTGGATTCCAGAGAGCCTGCAGGTTAAAACCAAAAAATACCGAGTTAAACATAGCACAAACCAGACCAGTTTTGTGTTCCGCTGCATGGACAAGGTATGCACCAGTCTTATTTTTGATGCACATTTCTGAAACTGCATGTGCCAGGCTGAGGTGAACCTGCCACTGGCTGCTAATCCATCTCCCAGTATGCAAACTGGGGACACACAAAGAGGAATAAAGTGTCTCCTACACTCACTGCACAACACTGCTACATCCAGTTGTCCTCCCTCCCTTCTCCACTGGATACTTGACGTGTCCCAGCTGCCAGCTGTTGGGCAGTGTTCGTGGAAGGGCAAAGTATTCCCAAGGAAACCTTGCTGTTCTCAACCATAAGAAGCTCCCCTCTGGTGCATCAAGACTCAGAAAGCAAGCTTCCAGTACAGCAGGAAGACTTAATTCAGAGACACACAGACATCTGGGCTGTTGTTCTGGGGCCAACAGACGCTTGGCCAAATTCAGACTCTGCCACAGTTTTTACAGTGAAAATTTATGCTTTCAGAAAGTACTGCATTGGTACATCAGCCTGCATGACGTAAAAGCTACAGACAGTTCCATTCACATCAGCAGACATCAGTTACAAATATATGAGTAAAATAATAGTCTTTTACATTGTAACTCTCCATTCATTGCTGTCTCCCCCAAAGCCAGGTTCATGCTAGTCCTCAGCTAGTTTTCACCCATCCTTGTCAGGCATCATATTCCTCAGTCTGCAAACCAGTGCTTTGGTGTGGCCACAGCCACAGAAGCAGGATTATCAGAGACAGGATATCTCTGAGCAGGACATCAGAGACATCAAGTTCCAGTAGCACCATGGAACATGAGTGCTGCTTTGCAACCACCCTGAGGATACATGAGTACATACACGGGGAAGCCACCCTGCCAGCTTACATATTTACATACCAAACACCAAACTGCTGCAGTGCATGTAGCCAGAAGTCACAGAAATGATTCCTCTATTAATAAATACCAAGGTCTAATACAGCTTTTTTAATGTGACTCAACATGCAAGAACAAAAAGTAAACTGTACAGTAAGGATCGAAGATTGACTTATTATGTGTCACAGAAACAGTGAAATGCACATTCTGCATCTTGAGGGCGAGTTATGTCATGATCAAATCAGCACAAGAAAGTGTGTTGCAATTTTAGTATAAGATTGGAAACAGTTCTAATGACAACATAACATGGCTCCAGATGCACCAAGTCCTACCTGCTGTTAAATTAAATGTTCTTCCCTTTGGTGAGGCTTGGAATGGAGAAAACCAGTTCAGCACAGAGCCTACTACAGGTATCTGTCGTAGCAGTCCCTGCAAAGAACACAGTCACTGGCTGGTGAGCACACAACCCATGTTGTGACAAGTTACTTCAAGTTACTGGATAACTAATGTTTATGCCCTTACCTCTTCCAGGAGTCGTTCTTCATTTGCTTTCTGAAGCTGAAGTTGTGCTTCCTGTATCCCTTTTCTAACAACTTCAGTCATGTTTTCCAACAGCTAATAAAACCAAAAATTATATTTTAAAATACATTATTTTGGCTTGAAGTTGTCTTTTTAGTTCAGGTTTTCATTATGCAGACAGGGTAGTCAGATACTATTCCGACTTAATGCAGTATCTGACAATCACTAGTTCATTCTGACTGTGAATTAAAGAATGTAGAGGCTGACTGCATGATTTTTAAAAGCCACACGCAGAGAACAGGATGTCAGTTTGAACAGGACTGGAAAGTAGTTTTCTTTTACTTGGAAATGAGCCTGTGACCCAAATTCTTCGAAGATCTGCTCACCACATAAGCGCTCATCAGATGCTTTTTAGGTTAGCAGAAGGATTTTTAGGTTTAAAGAGCACAGTTTGGTTTCCAGAAGTACCCAGGACTTAAACCAGCCCCACAGTTAAGTGTGACCAGGTATGTGGCAGTCTAGGTTTAGCTTTAGTTTTCAAGTTTAACTGGTAGCACATGACTGCCAGTCTGATCCCAGCATCAGTGACGTTTCATACCACACAGGACAGGCAGTTCAGTGGGTGAACTGTAGGGGCAATAAATGAACAAACTCAAGTAGTCAAAAAAAGTCACAGTTTTGTCTTGTGCCAAAGACCAATTGCCATAACCTAATACAGGGTTTAATATTGCACAGTGCAATATTAAAGGCATAAGGTCAGCTGACAGGCACTTCCTCCAAAATGCTAAAAGCCTGGGTTACTGTTAGTTAATAAAACCAAAGGAAAATGAGGAAGCTGCTCCTTTTCCATGGGGAAGAGGCAAGCCAGAATTGACCACCACAGCAACTGAACACCCCATGATACTGACCGCAGGAGGAGTGCAATGGGACTGCAGTTAGGGTACAGAGAACCACCACTGGGCTTTCTGGTCCAGTCGAGATGTTTGCCTTGAGTTTTGGTTCTGCCTTTTAGCATACTTACCCATGTGTCCTAAGGGCTTGCTGATAGTGAAGATTTTTCCTAAAAGCTGCCCTATTGCACCAAACATCAATTCTCTAAATGATGTATCAGCCTCAGAGATAGATTGGTTTTGCTTCTGTTTTGGATCAAATAGTGTGAGCTCCTTTCAGAACCACAGATTTATTGTAGCTGGTTACAAGGACTGCACCTTCCCTAGTTCTCCACTATTTGTTCCACCCTAAAAGCTTCAGGATCAGAGTGGCCCACGTCCCAACATTTGCCTCCTAATCTCTCAACTACTACAGTTAAAAACCAGAAGATACTCTACAGGCAGAACATCCTTCATCTCACCCACAAAGCAGCATAGAGTCAAAGGCGGACAGAGTCTCCAGAAAACAGTGCCAGAAAAAGTTTCATTGCCAAAATCAATATATCCCCATGGGCAGAAATAGACAAAGGATTTCTGAAGTTCTGTTTATTTTTAGGTGAGGAAATAAATGCCCAACACTAGAGGAATGAAAGGACAGATGCTCATTTGTAATGCAAGTCATTTAGGAATTCTACTTCTGAAAACATATGGAGAACTCTCATCAGGTAAATGCTTTTATGAAATGCTTTAGCATGGTTTAGTGGGAGGTGTCCCTGCCCATGGCAGGGGGGTTGGAACTAGATGATCTTAAGGTCCTTTCCAACCCTAACTATTCTATGATTTTATGATTCTATGATTACTTCAACAAGTAATTTGTAATTTCTATTTTTAAGCTACCAATTTAATTTTTTCCCCACACATTTTAGGGCACAGTCTTATCTCAAAGCTGGTAAAGAAACAATCTTCATCCCACCACATTTAGCAGAGATGAGAACCACCAGCTCCAATCAACCCCCCCTTTCCTTTTGTTTTTTGTTTTTCTACCAATTTAAACCAGAGTGATAAAATGAACTGATTTCAGTACTACCGAAGTTTCCCATTAGAACTACTGAACAGAGGACCATGAACATAAATTGTGACACCCTTACAATATCATAATCCTTTAACAAAAGTTCTCCTTATGTGGACAGAGATTATTACTTCCACAGTAATTCCACAGTGTGTTGCAGGCAAGTATAGTTTTTACTTTCACAAAGAACAAAACCATGTCCTGAAGCCAGTATGGAAAGGAAAAAATAAAGGTTCTGGAATACTCTGTGATTTATTAATACCTACTCTTGAATTTTCTTCAATTTCTCTGCCAGTTGCTGCGATAGTTTCAACTAACTCTGACACGTCCAGATCCTCAGTTACCATGCCAATGTAAACGCAGTTCTTCTGCCCGCCAAATTCTGGACCTGTGAGCACAGGGAGAATCAAGTCTCTGTGATGGACAAAAATCCATCCTCACAATAGTTGCACTACTCATGCTTGCAAATCAGGAAATCTGAATGCATGCACACACCCTTTTGTAATTAAGGACAGTATCTGCACAGGTATTAATGATGCAACTAAAAAAGCTCAGCCCTGTGGGCTTTCAAAAAGAGAAAACACCTAGTCAAGAAAAACAGTGGATGTTTTAGACAGCCAAGGAGTTGTATAATAAATATCAGTGTTGAATATGCTTCAAACTCATTACTTTCTGCCATTTGCAGGTCACTTGGTTCACAATTCTAGGGCACTTCATTTTTGAAAGCTGATTAGAAAGACATCAGAGTCTGAGTAAGCACATGACTATTCCTTCAGCTATAATGTGGCACTGTTTCCACGTGAAAGTGCTGCTAATCATCACGAAAGTCATTTGAAGCTTTTAATGTAGCCATAGAATGCAGTGAACTGGTCAGTGGGGTTTGCAGGAGATCTGCTTTCACCAGTTACAGCACTAGCTGAGAAGGCTCAGTTTACAGATGTAAAAGAGGAACACTGCAGCTTTTATTCTTTCTGACAAGGAGACCCCTTTTGGTCTAGTTACCCGTAAGTCACTTTTCACAAGTGTTTTTGACAACAGTGCGCCTTGCTCACCCTGCTGAACACTTACCAACTGAAACACAGGTAAGGAGAAAAAGTTACAGATGTTGTTTCTACGATAACCATATGCACAGCAGTGTAACCCTAACCTGTGTACAAATGACCTACTGAACCATTACAGCACAGCCAGGAAAATGGCCATTAGCTTGAACTAGTATTTTAAGTAATGCAGTTACCCAAAGAAAAAGTGAGATCCGACTCCAGTTCATTTAATTTCTTCAGAAGTTCTGTATTGATTTTTTCTAGTTCTTTTTCTTGTTTGTCATTATTCTTCTCATCACTGTGATAGTTATATCTTCAAACCAAGACAGAAGACAGTAATCTCAATTTACAATATGTACAAAAAGTATATATACATTTAGGTTTAGTTAGTTTCTACAGATTTCTGTATATTATGAACAGAAATCTCAGGACCTCACAGCTTAGATCAACCAGTTTATTGGCATTTGTAATCAGAGATTTTGGGGTGGGACAAGCTCGCTACTGCACAGGGAACTGAACACAACAGATTTCTAGGCAATGTATTGACTGTGCTTTAACTGTTCTGACTATTCAGAATCCTTCTCAGAAGACTGTATGAGAGTGTCATAACAGACACTTGAAGGGTTAAGTGGTATTCAGTATTTAAGTGAAGCCCATTATAAATAAAACATAAGTTGCACTTGTCTAGATAAAGTAGGATGGACGCGCATGTTACGTTTCCATCTAACAGAGCCACACACTGCCTGCAATATTAAACTGTTGCCCTAATTTCTCTAAAACAGCTCTTAAGCTTTACTTAAAACCCCAAAAAGGAACAACATTAAAAATGTAATTTTTTTAAAAAGGACTCAAAAGCTTCAAGTGGGTGCAAAACCAGATAATAACCAGCAAACACCTCCAGATCACCACTGAGGAGACCCTCTCTTCCCTCCTGCTCATGCACAGGTTATCAAAAAAGATAATGATAAAAAAGCAGCATTTTACCTTACAACACCTAATCCTGGCCAGCTGAGATCTTCAATATACAACAGACCTGGTGTTCTTCTCACTTCTTGTTCAAATTCTTCTCTCAGTTGCAGTGTGCTTGTCAATACTGGTATCTTCATTTTTAAGCAGTCTACTAACTGATCAATATCTTGTATTTCAGTTCCTAAAACTAAAGAGCTGATGCGTTAGTGTGTGATAACAGTGAACAGACATCACACAGATGCCTGAATTAAGCCACTCTAAGTCAATCATAAATATAATTTACAGATAGTATTGAAGTAGCTTTATCTCTGTAACAGCGTTTTTTTCTTTAGTTATCTATTCACTGATACATCAAAATGGAGAGAGCCAAGGATTTCATTTAAAATAAGCTAACAAAAAGGATCTCCTGGTGTTACAAATTAAAAAGGACAATACCCTTTTTCATTACATCTATAGCTAGCATCAGAAAATTCCTCTTTCCATAGCCAAACAGATGACAAGTCAACTTCCATGCTGGTGTAAAACCCAAAACAAAATATCACAGCATCACCAAGCAGTTTTATTCCAAAATCCACTTTTCTGTGTACACCAGGAATCTCTCCCATCAGCGCCAAGTGCTTTGATAGCCTAAGCCACTCATCCCACACAAGCTAAGAGGCGATACCATGCATCACCCTGAGCCCCTGCAAGTTGCTCTAAGCGTCTGCCAAGTCTAAGCAAAGTATGCATACAATGATGGCTTAAACATGACATTTAAGACAAATAATTTTTTAATTCTCCCCCTCTCCCATCTGTAACTATAGAAAATCCTGGAGGTTTAGTAAACAACTCTTCTAGTTAAGTAGCTGTATTTTGAACACAAGTACCATTTCAGTGTGGAAATAGCTGCGTAGAAAGGTCAAGCATCTTGTGTTAAGGAGCTGAGAGAAGGAAAGGTAGGGATGATTTATCCTTCATATTTCTTTCATAAGCGTTAGAAGCCAAGAGCTTCTCCCTTTGAGCTTCCTAATAAATTTAAACTGACCAGTAGAAGACTTTCTGTGCAGAGGTAGCAAGGCAATATCACCCACAACAGCTGAGCTACCACTAACGTACCCATTGCCAAGGAAGAGCAGTGTTGTTTGTAAGAAAATCCTCACCATAGGAAAATGCACTAAAGATTTTCTTGAGCTTCTGCAGCAGATCATTGTACAATTCTCTAGGAAATCGCAGGTTTACAAGTGGCTGAATTAAGTGACTGTTACCTGCAGAAGTCATTAGTGGGCTAAAACGCACACATGTGCCTTCATCTTCCAGTTCTACCACATCCACGCCGCTGGCTGGAACCAGCTGTGCCAGCTGCTCTCCTAGCTGAAGGGATATGGCACAGTTAGAGATGCACAAAGCATGGTCTGGCAGTCACTGACTCAGGCCTGGACCCTTCCCATAGTTAAGGGGAACCACATGCTAAACAGAGTTTTCCGTATTTCTCAAAATCACTTCTGTAGCAAAATACTTTAGCTTGCTGGTGATGTGACACAGTTCGGCATATATTTAAAATCATGAAAATTCAGGACAAACTACACGCGTTACAAGTCAGGAGTTTCTATCAAACCGTCACTGTTGTTTAGTATGCCACCATTATTAGGCAATAGATCCAAACCAGTTCTAGATAGTTGTTTGCTCAGGTCTCTGAAAGCATAGGTGTCTAGAATTACTTCTCTTGAGAACTGGCAAAGACTGTTTATTTGTGAATACACACACACGGGCAATGAAGCATCAGTCGATTTTAAAACCCCTGAAGTTTTCATATATTCCCACAGACCAAGGAAAATAATCCACTACCAATAGCTGAAGATGTCATTTCAGTAGTTATTACATGGAAAATAATCAGAAATGTGAAAGCAACTTTGCCTCAGAGCAAATTCATCTTTAAAATCCAGAATGGCCACTAGTTTTGCAAAGGATATCGGGTCAAGAACAGCTACCAAATTAGTCAACCTAAGGTTTGATAGTTACTGATGAACCCCTGGAAGCACCCCACTGTCATTTCTTTTTTCTTAAAGAGAAAGAGCATACATTCTTACCCACTGATTGAAAGTGTCATAAACATGTCTTTCGCTGCTTATTATGGGGTGCTGAATAGTTGAGGCCTGTGCAGCATGTGAGGTTTGATCTGAATCCAAAGATATAAGAATCACAGAAGTGGATTTTTATTGACTTAATTAAACAAAAAGGCAACCTAAAATTTAGATAAAAGACAATTACATTTCCTAGGTAATGTAACACATCTACATGATGTCCTGGACCTCAAGCAGACTAACAAGGACTATAATCTTTTCTTTTAAGGTATACTGAACATGACAAATACTAGAATAAATCAGGAAACAAACAGTAAAATAACCAAGTTTTGAGGTTCAAATGCCCCAGTGCAAATAAAACCAGTGTTCTCACAAAGCAAAATCCTGTCACAAAACCAAGGAAGATCTTCCCCTATCAGTACACTCAAACACAGCTTGCAGCTTATGAGACTTCCAGCATCTGCTCTCAAGATCAAAATCACATGCAAATCTCTCCTCACTCAAGGCAGAAAATGACTCGTTATGAAAATTTCAAACACTGCAGTCTATCTAAAAAAAGAAGCTATCCCATACATGGATTCTGTCCCTGGATTACAACCAGCATTCACAGCCTTTTTCAAAGCTTGTTACACAAGAGAAGTACGTAACACTTATTTCAAACTCATTTTATGAATCAGTAGTTTATAGGGGTTTTTTTAAAGAGAGGGCTTTATTATTTTGTCTTTCAATAAATCACATACCTCTATTTGAATATTCTTGGAAGAACTTGAAAACCACCACTGGTGAACTCAGCTCATCTTCAACCTTAGAAGAAAAAAAACAAACCCAAACCTTCAATCCTTAAAAAAAAGTGAAAATGTATTTAAAACTGTGTATAATTCATTACGCTGCTGAGCAAAGCAGATCATTTTGTTTTGACAGCAGTAACAATGTTCACAGTATCTCAGTATTAGAAGTTAACTCTAGGAGTGCAAGTAAATGTATCTGTAAACAGAGGAAAGTAAATCATTACTCAGTTTAAGCAGAAATGCACTGATTTAAGGTATGTGTAATTAAAGTTTGGGCACTATAAACCAAGACACCTAAGCATGTTCATTAGCAAATATACTGTATTAAACAGTTTATTTAGTGTTAAGTATTTTCAGATATTAACATAAAAAAATTCTCCTGGAAATCTCCCTAGAATCATTAGGGAACATCAAGAAAGTTCCAGCAGGAATAACAAGACTATAACTGATCTTGCTTTGGGGATAAGGGACATGGACGGGGCAGCTTTTGGAGACAATCTGAGGCTACATTTCAGATTCCTAAACTTGCAAGATTTAAGTAGAAGGGGGAAGTGCTACAGTAACTTGAACTCCCAAGGCCACTAAGACTCTTGGAAATAGAACCTTCACAAAAATGGTTGTTTTCACTCAGAATGATCCATGAATTATCTATTGCTCCAGAAAGCCAAGCTGACTATTTTCTATACCTCCAAGTTTCAATTAAAATTAGGAGTAGAGGGGGGAGGAATAAACCCCACCAGATCCTGTTGAACAGGACATCTCACAGAAACTAAATTTGGAATTGATACATTAGATATAATTTCTAAAGCTATTTTGGGCATAAAAATCTTGGCTAGGATAGTTTTTGCATACAATTTCACAGGGTTCATATCTTCATCTCAACAGCAGGGTAAGATACAGCCAGAACGTAGGAGGGAGGCTTATGGAAACTGGTTTCATGAATGTACTAGTGAACAAATCCATGCTTTAAATGGAATTGAATCAACCTCTGGAAACAATTTCTGGATGTTTTTCTGTCAGCTCCACTGAGTGCATGAGCACACAGCAATGGAACAAATACAATCTAGAGGTCACACACAACCAAGCCACACAATTTCGCTGAACACAAGAACTTAACTAGAAAGATACCAAGCGTCTTCAAAACAGGGCTTATGATTTCAGTAATACTGCTAAATATTTTTTAATTCAGTTATTCATATCATTTAACAAGCAAAGACTAAGCTACACAACCAAAGGATTAAATGTAGACTGTACCGAAGTTTTAATGAAATCCAGGTTTTTCAAGTTCTCCAGCAGCCTTTGACTCTACAAGAGCACAGCAGAAGGGAAACAAATGGAAAAAACAAATGCACAGTTTTAGAAATGGAAAATTATTCTGAAAAGCATGAACCAGTCACTATCACAGTTCCTGTTTCTGAGCAAGCCCCTACCACACATCAGCAATTCATCCAGTTCTTATGTGTAAATTTGTTGACTAAGTTCCAGAGATCTTATAACTCCGTTGACTAACTAAAGCACAGTACGTATCAGAACTGTTAATTTTCTCATTGCTACCATAGCAACTAGCTTGGATGGCTTTCTAAATTATTTTCAGTAGAAAAGCTATTCTTAAACTGTGGTTTAAGACTATTAATAGCCTAGTATAAAAGCTCAGATCAATCTTAGATGACACAATTTTAATGACTAATGGTACTCTGTCGTTCTTTTAGGTCTTTCATGCCAATAGCTTCTTCACTAACCATTACAGACACTTTCCATTTTGCCTTTCATTGATTTCTTTGGAAATGCTGTACCTTTAAGGAAAAAATGCTTTGCCAATAAACAATGCATTGTTTAACTAACACGTTATATTGGTTTTTACTAGGGTAAGGACTCAACTTCAAAAATAGTGCAATCTCCACTGTATCTGAAGAAATGTTTTGAAGTCCTTTTTGTCAGGCATTTATAATTTACTATTACTTAATACAATACAATGCCAAGTAGAGTAGGAAAATGAGAAAGTCTTTCTCTGAACAGCAATCAAGCAAAACTGCTTAAATAAAGAAGTGACAAAAAATGGGGTTGTTTTATTACTTCACTGTTCAGAAAGAACAAAGATTAAGTCTTTCCCATTTAAAAAATGAAATACTATCTAATAGTAAAAGCATATCCCTTCCCCAAACACTTTTTACTGTCTTCATAATTTGTAACACCGCATGAACCAATATGCTATACTGTCAACAACTACAGTATTTTTAGTTGATTCTTCTACACTGCATCAAATAATGAAAAAGGATGTATTAATGGCTGTTATAAAAACATTCCTAAGTATAACTGTGTTCTGGATATCACTTGTACTGTCCTTGCTATCTGAACTCTGTTTCTGCTCGGAGACTTGAACTAAATCAGTTGGTGAGGATTCTTAAGAACAGTCTCCAACCCATACTCAAAGAAGCAAAGTATCCATAAATAATGTGCCAACTAGCTGTTGCTTACTAGTTGTGAGGCATGCTTTATCCTCTCCACAATTCCATCATGACCCAGGTACTGCAAGGAGAGCCACAGTGGCAGGGCTCGGAGCTTCTCTACAGGCTGACTTGATGTCAGCCCAGCTGCCAAGGACTAAAGAGAAAAACAAACAATAAACAAACCACTATTAACCGCTCTTCAGTTATTCCAATTTTGCAGCTTTTGGAATATGCCACAGCTTAAATAGGGGAGCTCTTGAAAATTATAATTTAGGTGCTTGTGAAGAACAAGACACTACACCATGATCAAAATTACAGTTTCAAGACTGAGAATAACGACTGAAAAGCTGAACATACCAAAGATGGATCCTCATGTCGGTAGAGTGTCACTGCAGGTACAGCCGGGAGGCCCAGCCAGGAACCCAGAGTAAGAGTCATGCTGTCACATTTTGTAGCAGCCTGAAGTTTATTACAGTGAGCAGAGTATAAGCCATATAAATTTTAATAAGATCATGACCTTAAAATCTAGAGCACATTATTAAGTTTCTAGATATAGTAAAACATACCAGTACAGAAGAGGAGACATAACCCAAGGCCAAAGTTGCCAAATTCACACTAGAAAAAGAAAGTGAGTTTAGCAGATATTAACCATGTATTAAGAAATAGTATTTTAATCTTCAGTTTAAATATTTAATGTTTATATGTAAAGGGAGGTAATTTTTGTTTGTGTACCTTTCATTGGCAATGCAGTAGATGTTGCTACGTGGTTTTCCAAAATTGAAAACCCTAAAGTAAAAATCCACTTAAATCTAAAAATGTTTCAGTCCAACCCTTGGGGAAATCATTCCCCAAAGTCCTACCCATAATTCAGCACTGATTTGGCATCAGAAATAAAACAGCATGCAAATATAACACCGTACAATGAAATATCAAAAGAAACAAGAGTCTAGTCTCTACCCCAGGCCAAAAACAAAAAAAGAAAAATCTTAGAGCATTGGAATCTTCATTAACGTTGTCTAAGTTCTTGAAACTTCTTTAACTATTGGCTTAATCCTCCTCTAGCTATGCTGCACGCTGCACTTGAGGCAGTCTTCTTGACAATGTTCACTGAAGTGTCATCTCTTCCACACTCATTTCATTCTTCTTTCTCATTCTCAATAAGCACTGTATAATGTCTTCCCTGACTTATCCTATAAGGTTCCTTTTAATTCATATTCCAAGCTCTTCAAAGCAAAGGCAGGTAAAAGTAACCACTGACCTATGCTGAAATAACCACTCCAATTAATTATCCTCATAAATGTAAAACAATTTGTGACAAAATTACAACTACTTAAAAAGCTTAATATGACAAAGATAAAGATGAATCTATGGCTCTCTACTAGCTGGTTAGCTGTAAGATTATGTGTTGTCTGTTATTCTTGTTAATGAATACAGTTCTACAGAAATAAATGTCAAGTTTCATACCCTTCTACATGGAGCCACATGTTATACTGCTCACAAAGTTCCTTCAGTCGGCCAAGTTTATCTGTGTGCCCAGCACCTGGAGTCCCTTTGTGGAAAAGGAAAGAAGGCAATGGCAAAGGATAAGCCTGCGCACCAGGACTCTACATGAAAGGACCTCTTGTACTGTTGTCAAAAAAGTCACACAAAAGCAGGACAGAGGGTGTTTGCAAAGAGCCCACTATAGACATATTAGTATCTGGTGCATTGTTACTTATGAGCAATTGGAATTCTAGGCAAAAAAACTAAAGGTATTTGTTTTGCTTGTAAAATGCAATGTAATTTTTTCCCATATTTATTTATATATTATTATTTACTTATTATATTGTTATTATTACATCTTTATTTATATATTATTAAATTATAATATTGATATAAAATATATCATTACATATTTATATTTTTACATAAAAATATATGCAAAAAAATACTTAGACAGTTAGATGTCTCAGGTACTAAAAGACTCAGCAGCCTCAGATAAGAAAGGCACATATTTTTAATATGTTCAACATATGACCTCCATGAAAGGAAACTAAGCCAAGATTAACATCTCAGATATTTTTCCAACTGCAAAGCAAGTAACAGTCACCACCTTCATTCATGTCCAAAACAAGTTTTGTTCATGAGCAGTTCTGTTTAATTAACAAGAAAACTTTCAAGGTTTAACTTTTTTAATTAACTTTTAAGGCTAAAATTGATGGCACATCTATCAAAAAATTCTGAAGTGTTAATGTGAACCTGATTTTCAGCAAGAGGTTTGCATTCACTAATGGAAGTTCAAGTCATATTAATACATCAACTGACAAGCAGATCTGTAGCAGTACAATACAACTTTAAATCAATTAAATAAATACCCCTCTGGACAGATGATTATTGTGTGGTCATTAGGATATTTCCTGATATTTCTTGATATGTAACCACTATGCTGTTTAATGCATTTTTATTTTGGATTTTATGTATATTCACAAAATAAAGTAGTTTTTAAATTATTGTTTGTCCACAGCACTTACCAGCATTTGCCACAAGCAACAAAGGCAGTTTTCCAGACTCAACATCATCTTTAATCACTCTGTCCAACAAAGCAACATCCTGTTATCAATAAGAAAATTAAATGTATTTATATATATGTTTGCCAAACCACACAGAATTGTTTCTCCTGAACTGGAAAAATGCATACAGCATGAAAATGGACAGCATTCTGAATTTCTGGAAAACATTCTTAGTGTCCTAGTTTGTGGCTTGCAGTTTCTTCTTCCCAAAGGTAAAGCAACATGAAGGTCAGATAAAGCATTTGTGAAAAATACAACACAAATACGTTGTGTAGTTTGTAAACATACCTCCAACTACATATATTCTATATCCTGGACTAAGAAGCATCTTACTATATGCCATTAGAAATATCTTGCACATGACAAGACCAAGATGCAACCTGCTGGCTCTTCAGATGATTTCAATCTATAATTTGTACAGTTAAATGACAGAAGACATAGAAGTTGAAAAAGTAAGTATGTTAATAAGTTATTCCTAACAATATACTTGACATTCATTTAACAAGGCTTAAAATCCCCCCAAAACAAAACAACTAAACCAAAGCCACCCCACAAAATCAAAAGAGCTCTTTAAGAAGACAAACTTACCATTTGGTGCTGAGATCCAAACATAGTGTTACAAGGCACAAGGCACATACAAGAAAGGGGTAACCCTAGCTGCAATAAAAATGACGGAATTTCAACAAACAAGACACACTTATTTCAATTGTCCATAGAAATACATAAAGTGATACAAAAACTAGTAAAAATGACAGTAAAAAGCTGGATGTTACATTAAAAAGTACATTTCCTGCTAAAACTTATAATCAAACTAATAGCAGAGAATAGAAAGCACAGGAGAAACTGGAAAAAAAAAAATTCAGTCACCTTTTGGTAAGCGCATCAACTGCATTCAGTTTCTCTGATGAGATACTATGGTCTGTACAATAGCCTAAACTCAATCCTCTTTTCCTTGGCCACCCCTGCAGTTAATGTATCCTGTAGGCAAACATGTGCTTTGTGCATAGGCCATGTTCCACCAGAGGTTCAGTCATTTCACTGAGAGGAATCTGCTCACTTTGATCATACAGCTCAGTTGACTATGCATGCTTGAAAAATTCAAGTTATTCTTTTGATAGGGAGGCAAATTCCAGATAACTTTTGTACCATTAACATGAGGGGGAGCTGGGGAATCAAGGTCTCTCATATTTTTATTTTCAACTTGGAAGATCACTAGACAAGTCAAATCGAGTTGATCATACCCATAACTGAACAGAAGATTCAGCAAATTAAGAGAACCACAGTTACAGAGTAGTTTGGTTTTATCCTTTCATTTAACAGAACGTGAAGATTCCCCTCCCACTTCCTGTTGAACTGCTGTTTAGTCACACTGCCATTGTTTCTATCATGAGGAAAAATAAGCAAGTTTTCAAAACCACAAAGTTACATTTGCTTGGGGATACATGTATTCAGTCAACATAAGGGCACTGGAAAAACCTTGGAGAAATCTTCACTTCCCACAGTGCAAGTTCCAGGCAGACACAAGGATCTAAAGGAAAACTTTCACTGCCAGTAGTGTACCAGACTGTGCTGCAAGTACCGGTCTGCTACAGGAGAAGTTTGAATATATCTAAAATTTAAATTTCAAGTAGGCAATATAAACCCAGGTAGGTTCTACCTGCAGCTAAAACCCCAACTTATTCACTTTACCTGATTGCAGAGAGCTTGGCCCAAGCCTGTTCTAGCTGCAGAACTAATGTATATGACAGGCTGCTTAGAATATAGCACGTTAAATCCTTCTATTGTATAATCTTCATAGCGTGTGTGAATAACAAGTCGACAGATTTTTAGGAGACCTTCACGATCATCTTCATGATAATATGCTGATCCATTTTCATACCTGCAAGAAAAGCTGAGTAAATATGACCAACAAAACCAATAACCAGTTTAGTGACTAAAATAACACTAACCAGCAATAGGAACTCACAAGAGGACAAAGAAGACTGATTTAAAACACTTCTGTTTTCCCAGGATGAAGCATAGTAGAAGGAAACTTTTATAAGACAGGCTGAGATTAAAAGTGAGGGAAGCCTAGTATATATTGTCATTTAGATTCAGATATAAAGTGAGAAAGAAAACACATCTGGATTCCTAAGGATTGCTTTTACAGAGTTCAAAACCTTGCTTAATAAGAGCAGAATGGGGGAGGAAACACACAAAAGGCTTCATCTGGTTTTAACACATATGTAAATTCTGAACTGGTAATTTTAAGCAAAATGCAACCTGACATTCCTTAAGTTAGTAAAATTGGAATGAGATGCATGAAGTAAGGTAAACGGGCAGAAAATGGCAAACTTTATCACCACACCACAAATCAAGATATTTTCTAATACCCAAATTTACTGATGCCATTTGTATTTTAGTGAGTTTGAAAATAGGACCACAATTTATTACAATCTATTCAGCACACTGGAAGACAATTTTCCAAAGGTTTGAAATATGTGAGTTACATAAGTGAAGTATATTTTTCCCCAGGAATATTCTAATGATTTTTTGGCTATTTTGCCTTCTATCTGACTTACTAGGCTTGTTTGTCTGGGGCTCCCGAGGGTGTGTGGGAGTGTGTCTGCTCCTCCCCCGCCTTTTTTAACCCTTCTAAGAATCAAACTCAGATCAGCACATTGACATTTACAGTCATGAAACCGGAGCAAAATAACCAAAGAAGAGTTAAGGCAAGAGTGTTCCACATCGAGGGCAATCCCTCAGCTGTCTTATCTATAAACAAGAACAACAGTGAAAGTAGTAGGTATGTCAATTTATTATGCAACTTGCAAGTTAGATCTTCTTTCAGCATTTTTGTGCAACACTCAAGTCAGTGCTCTTGCACAATGTAAGAGTGGCATTTATCAAAGGTTTACAGGAAGGTCCTGAAACACCTCAAGTTATGAGAGACCACCTGATGTGCAAATACTGCTGTGGGGTTTGGGTGGGTTGGGTTTTTTTTTGGTTCAGGAAGAAAAAAAAAAAAGAGGAATTTCTTACCAGTTTACCTCCCCCCTCCCAACACCCGCACACAGTTCACTTCTATTCTTCTCATACGGAATGGTTTAAGATATCTATGCCACATGATGAAAAATTTCAGTGCACTGTAAATTTCAGCAGTGTCACCTACCATACCGGGAAAAATAAACTAGATCCAGGAAGAGCAAAGAAGTTAATTGGAAACATCTTTTAAAATATGACGTATGCCAAGCCTCAGCAACATACCACATACCTCAAGAAGCAAGAATGTAACAAGAATGCAGTTAAACGTTTAACAAACTGTATGTCTGCAACTGCACTCTGGCCCTCAGTTCCACCATATAACCCATATAAAAGGACTTTTTATGGCAACCACGTTACTAGCAAGTTCCTGCATTCAACACGCAGACTCCTCTTTTTTCTTTTTCTTTTTTTTTTTAATTATGTCATGTCTTTCAAGTATTTCGAATAATATTTCTAAGTTTGTGGCACAATGGTTTCTTCTGTTGACATCCTCAGTGCAGTCACACATGTTTTTAAACAATTATCACTGCTTAGTCATGCATAAGTTATTCACAGTGACTCACCTGAACAGCCTGCAGAGCCAGAGAGTAGTATCTGAAAGGATCCTTGTTGTAAGTTTTCTCAGTCTTTCCCTGTCTAGCACTGAAATATAAGCAGCCAAACTATGTCCCAGTAGAGCCATGTGACCCTGTTCACCAACGTTTTGAAGTCTGCAAGCCAGAACAGAGTAACTGCCTCCTAAATACAAGTCATGAACGTTACAGTGATTTTACATTTGCACGTTTTTACTGTAAAGTGACAGAATTTTTTGACATGCAATTTTAAATATGTAACAGGGAAGTACAGTATACCACAGCCACCTTCCTGCCATTGTGCATTACATGCTGATGTGCCAGCACAGACAAAACAAAAGCACTTGCACTTCACTTGACCTAGCTGCGTATGGCATCACCTCAGGTTCTTTTTTCACCCATCAGCTAGCATAAACTGGAACTAAGCACCTTATCTGCTTTGGGACTTTAAAGTGCATTAAACACATACCTTTCTCTCCTGATGCAGACAAAACTCAGGAGAATAATTATCTTTAGAGGCACAGCTTTCATCAGTTAGTTGGGGTTTGTTTGTCTGTTTTCTCAATTTCCAAACTGTTAGTCAAGTGTTATTTTTCAATAACCTCTGCAGATAAGTTAGCTTTATTTCCATTTCATAGAAAAATGGAAACAAATTTCATTTTCCCTAATTTTTTTTTTATTCTACAAGGAGAGATGGTAAAAAAAATGTATTGGTATTCAAAGTTTTGTAAGACTTTCAGACTTAAAACAACTTTCAGAAAGTAGAAAACAAAATGAGCTGCCACATCAGAAATCAGGGCTCACTATATAACCTAAATTGCCTTAAAAAAGTTGCATGGTTTCACAATTTCTTTACAGTTTAAAATACTTAAATGTATAAGTTCTATAATAATCAGTATGCAACAAAATCAGGTATCTTCCACATTCATATTGGCTTTACCGGTAGGTCTGTGAGGTTTCCTCTTCCTCCTCTCCATGCATTAGGTTCTGAACCAACTGAAGTATGCTCACCATATCCTGGCCACTGGCATACCAGAAAGGGGAAAACAAAAACCACATAAAAGGTAAGTACCAGCATCTAACAAAGAGGCCATTTCAGACACTGCACTTGTATAGCAACAAAAACAGTTCCTTACTCTCAGAAACACAGATCATGAAGACATGGTTGCTGAGTCAATTAATTCAAAACCCTACTTAATCACAGTAAGACACTTTAATAAGTATGAAATCTGACTCTCAGAAAAATACATTTACTAAGAAAATTTGGACCAAAAAGTTTGGCTTGGCAATGTTTAATTGCTTACTGCTACACAGGGAAGTAATACAGCTAAGAATCCAAGTTTCTCTTTACATAATCCAGCCTCAGCTCACAAACTCAGCACATCTCTTAAGTTATAACCTATAAATATTAGTCTCTGGCAAACAAAAGCTACATTAGACTTCTGACATGATGCACTCTAGTATAGCAAAACTAGAAGAGATCCACAACACTTCAACTTATATAATTCCAAGGGAAATTTACAGTAGTATAAGAACTTACACTCTGACAGCTGAAATTGCTGTTTATTCTTAGAAGAGCTAATTCAGTGTCTCCACTCAAAACCAAGTTTAGGTTATGTACATAAAAGAAAGACTTAAATAAATTTTGCAGTACTTTCTGAAGCGCTAGCTTGGACTCCTGCAGGATCCTCTTCCGAAGAGGCTATGAGCCATTTGAATTATAGTTTTTAGTTTTGCCTTATGCGCAAGAGCTCCGTGTAATTTGTTAAGCCAGCTGTGCTGAAAAGCTGTGCTGTTTTGTGGAGGTTGTTTTTTTAAAAAGTTTTCTACCTTATCAGTCTCAGGGGTTTTTGTGGGTTTTTGTTGTTGTTGTTGTTATTTGTTTGGTTGTGGGTGTTTCTTTTGTTGTGGGGTTTGTTATTTTTTTAAATGGGTGTTTTAATGCTTCTTTATTCTATAGCACAAATATAGCTATGCTTAAGCCTCAATCACAACTGTATGGACCAATAGTTCATTGGATTACAACAGTTCAAAATTTCAGTCACCAAGGACAAGTAATCTTTTTTAATTCCTCCTATGCGAGTATGGAAATAACTGGCCCCATCATAATCTTCCCCCTCCTTCCACTGTGTGTGCACGGAAAATGGTGACACAATGCCTGGCAAATTCTCATGTTTGCATTAATACAGAAGTTGCCTGGAAAACAAACATGTTACAAGTGCATTACAAATTTTGAAAACTAAATAGCATTAGCTGAAAATTGCGCCTACCTGCCTTGGAGTGGTCCAGGAATATCCTTCCGAGCATACTTCTTTTCATTTTCCTCTTCCATTTTTCTAAGTTAAAGACAAAAGAGTAAACTATGTGTTTAGTTTCTGTTTTATAACATCAAATATGTATTGACTTTGACCTGCAGAAATATATTTTGACATGGTTGCAATCTATTGCACTGACAACATGTTCATAAATAAATCAGGTGAGACGTATGTAAGAATTTAGCTCAAACTGAATTACTGTTCCCAAGTTTTGGGGGTTTAGCTCTTTAACAGAAATGTCAAACTTACAGAAGTGTTGTGTATACAGGAATTAAAAGTTACTTGCATAGCAGTAGGAAAAATAAATCGAACTTCTCTGAAAAAATAGTCACTAGATTTGGTCTGAATATTAAAGAACATGCATAAAAATACATACTTTTCTTTTAAAAAACCCATCATTTAAGAAACAATGTTAATTTGTTCAGGTGTAAGCTTCAGAATGACAGCATGACCTTAAACTACTAGGAAAATTAGTTCCTTCCTGCTTCATGACAGCAACATTAATAATCCTTCCCTTGACACAAACAGGTATTATTTTTGCAGTTACTATCCTTTGCACATACCTTTGATTGTCTTCTAGCATCTTCATTGCTTCATTCAGATTCTTTCCCATTTCTGCTAAAGTAGGGTCCACCATCTTTCAGGAAAAAAAGAAAACTTTTAAGAAAAAAAACCAAAAAACGTTTATCTTGCTACTGTCCCCACAACATCCTCAATACAATTTCATTCAGCCAGGTTCTTTTAACTAGTCTGTGTATACTCATTTCAAAAAAAAAGTATGTTGAATATCCTCAAAGCAAAATATACAAAATAAGAGCCAACTACTAATCTAAAATAACCCAAGAGAAAACTCAAAGTCACGTGGATTTTGTTATTGATAGATCCATTATTCTCTCTACAAGGAAAGTCAGAACTTTTCCTCATGAATAATGAAAGAAAGAGCACTGGAAGTCAAGGATTTGAAACATGTGAGGTGTTCAAGGGCTCACTATAATGCTTTAGATAAAAAATTAAGTATGTGCCACTTCAGCCCTACTGAATGATTTGTTTGTTTGTTTTCATAATCATTCTACACCAGCAAGAAAACTTGAACTATTCCTTTAAATGTAAAAACTAAAATGTGGTCCTATTAAAAAAAAAAAAAAAATAAACCAACCCCCCCCTCCCCCAAACAAACCAAAACCAAAAAACCCTTCTAAGGGACACCCTAATCTTTCTACAGAATATGGAAAACAGTGACCAGCTCAAAAACAAGTGCTATTTCCAAAGAACCGCTTTTGCTCTGAATAAGTCTCCTTTATGAACTTTAACCCAAGAAGCCTGGCAGACACTGACACAAGAGACCTGGACAGGAACATTTACCCATTTAAGGATTACATACCATCTAGAAGCTTCCAGAGAATGTGAAAGGTATCATCTGGCAGAGTCTGATTTATCTATAGTGATTGATATTAAAATGTATTTGAAAAATAAATATACCCCAATATGAAAGTAACAGGTACCACCACTGGTAGGACCCATCCCATTAGACTGAAAACCCTAAGATTCTCAGGTGACCCTGTTACAGAGTTTCTTCTCCCTCCCTCTGCTTCCCAAATGTACTGCAAGCTTAGCCTCCATAAATTCAGCATCAACCCTTTTTCAAGAGATCAGCCCACATACCAAATCCCCTAAGGTTAACCGCTTACACTGCTGCTGAGGTTCAGAGGTCCTAGGGGTCAAAAATAAAAAATCCAAACCAAGTTTGATATTTAAACTTACACCACCCATGCTGCAGAGATAGAATAGCTTGTCTGCTACAGAATTTGAGGAACACTACTCCTAAAGGCCTGCACATACTTTCCATGGCTGCTGATGGAAATACCTGCAACTGTTGCAACCATGCAACAAAGGCACATACGTTTGTTCACGCAAAAGCAAATTTAATCACAGAAGGTAGTGGATTAATTTCCATGAGGATTTTACACTAGTTTCATCCAGAGGACTAATCAAGAAGAAAAAAAGAAATTATGCAGAGAGTTCCCATATGTTCAAAAACTATTTTTACCAAAATATTTAGAGATTTAACTCATATTATAGCAAGTGGTAGGTGGCTGAGAGAATTAGTACCCAGGCATGGTCACAGTGGCTCAAACCAAGACTGATAGTGGTCTGTATTCTGTTGCTTTAGAATTGGCCAGCAACACGTTTCAGGGAAGAACAAAGGAACAGTGCAAGTATTCAGCAGTATTTTCCCACAAAAACTCCCAGCATTTAGCAATAAATGTTTTTTCACACTGCTGGCTTGTAGGTACAACATCCACTGCTATGAGGGCCACGACTTAACTATGCACCGAGTGAAAAAGCAGGATAAACGTATAGTCATAAAGTTCAACAACTCATCACAGTGCTTAAAAAAAAAAAAAAAAAAAAGAAAAACCAAACCAAAAAAACAACACATACAGCAAGTATTTGATACTCTGAATACAATAGATATACAATATATATATTGATATAGCTAGAAGACAAATCTAAACATGATCACTGGCAATATTTCCACATATTTTCAGTGGTTTCCCGTGTTGCACTATATCAACAAAGCTCTGAAAACAAATCTTACTTAAAAAAAATAAAAATAAAAATCAGGTTTTCTCCTGGGAGCTTTTGAGGGAGTAATCAACTAGACATCATTTACTGATTATGCTCATCTCAGATACTTTTCATTCAGGCTGCCACAAAACACGATCAAAGGTAGTTATTTGCTTGAACCTCCCTCAGCATCATGCAGATATTCAAATCACTCTATTGTAGATAAGGACACAAGATGTAGAGGCATTACAAAAGGGCTCTGAGGTGCTTTTGTTTGTTACTAACACAATATTCACCTGTTGGAATTACATCAGATGTTAAAACCTGCACATGCTTACCTTGTGACTCAGTCTGTCTCACTTACTAGTAATTACACATACATGAAACCCTTCTGCTAGCAGAATAAATACATAAAATACAGTTTTGAAAGTCCTAAGAAGTTACACTAAACTCAAAAAATGCTATGAAATCCAGAAAGTCTTTGATTTGTTTTATTTTAAAATTTAACAGAAATTCTGGGTTTAACTAGAAAATGAACCCCTGCTCTTTTTTTCCAATGGCTAAGTAGATATGCAGCAACATATTTTCTCCTTTGAATTATGAGAAGCAAAAAACCCCAACAAACCCTTTTTCTACTGCATACTGAATTTTAGATATGCATCCTGCTCTGCTCACATTATTAAGGGCATGGAGATGTAAAGCAGAAGACTATCTACTTTAAGCAGCAAGAAAAATAGGTGTGTCAAAGTTGCAGCAACAAACCATTCTGTTGTTTCTGAACAGAAGGCTTCAATAACATGCCATAATATAGTAGTACACTGCTTTAGTTCTGTCTGTAAAAGGGATCAAATGTGTATAAAATCCAAATAATAATAAACAGAAGACATTTTTCATGTTCTTGAACTGTTTTAATAACACTGACAGATGGGCTCGTAAATAAAATGTCCTGAACCACAGGACAAGACATTTTTTGAAGAGGTTAAAATAGCTGCATTACTGTATTAACTTTAGTTTTTGCACGCAGTCCTGACCCTGGTATCCCAGGATTTGCCTCCAATCGAGCACAGTTAGGTGATTCTTTGATGCGATGAGATGAGTTACATCTCATGCAATATCCTTTCAAGCTCTAAGGAGGCATCAGCCACAGCTTCTTTCTTCAAGGAGTCCATCCAGCACTCTGATACCTCCTGCTTCCTTAAGCCCTCCAAAGACCCTGACCTTCACTACCCTACTTTGACTTTTACCATTTGTTGCCTTAAAAATGCTTTAACCCTATTCACTCAGATTAACTCACAATAGGTTTGGTTTGTGGTTACTCCCTTATTTTGTAATTAATTTGTTACTATTTTTTTAAGCACTTTGAACTCTAAACCATTTCTGGTTTTTTAGGCAGTATGTCACACCTTAGCAACTTGGCTGCTCTCCAGTTGCGATAAGACTGAACGTTTATTACAAATTCAAAAAGGAGAATGTTGCTTCATGTACCACTGATCTACAATCTTGATTTTGCATTTCTGTAGGCTGTATTCCTAATATAAGAAAGGAATGATTTTTAAACTGTCTACAGAAATTATTCTGTGTGCAAAGTCACAGGTGCAACTCATGTATTTCATGAGGAGTATGCCTCATTTTCCCACTACAATATTACATTTAACTAGAAGAAAGCTTTACCATCAAAAAACAAAACCTGTTCTCAACAGTAAATTAATTTCAAACAATAGCAGTATTCTTTAGCCAAAAGAATTTGTGTATTTATTCTCCAGGCAAAGAAAAGTTTTGGATAACAAATAAAAAGCAGCCACTTCATGACTGTCAGGCTTCAATGAAAATGGCAGTGTATTACCACAAAGCTTCTGGTTATGAGTATTTGCTCTTTTAATCTTTCTTTATCGCTTCCGTGCAATGGGCAGCAGGATTTTCATACAGGTCTGCTGTCACGAGTCTTCCACAAAGTTACCAGGACGTTGCTGTCAGTAACAAAAGACTGAGCAAGAAATCGAAACAGTTTCTTTGTGTTTAGGGAAAACATTGCTCCAAAGACAGCAGGAAACTACAAGGAAGGAATTTGCCCTATTTTACCATGCACAAAGTCACCTAACTTGAAACTTAAAAACCCTCAGAAGATGGGTCACTTTTATCAAAATATAATAAAGGGAAGAAGGCGGATCATAGATCTGTTAGCCCAATTTCTGAAATTTAACACAGACTTCCAAAAGAACTTAAATTTGAAGTTCACCCAAAAAAAAAGATTTCTGAGCTTCAGATAAAATTAATTCTAATTATATCACATAGGACATACAATATAAATACATTAAAAACCAACCAAACAACCCAAAACATTTGTCTGATACCTCAAAGATAATTTGCAAAATCAAACTATGAGATTTTTGATATGCATCAGATTCTACAGTGGTTTTCCTTGTGATCCTGTCATGCAATGTTTTCAGTTCTCAGGAAATATCTCATCTGCTAAAAAAAGAAAAAATCTTTTTCCATTTGCAAGAACCTAACAACTGTAGTAATTCAGTGTCAGCTAATTGGGCAATTCTACCAAAACGCCATCTTTGTAACAAAAAATACAATATTTTGTCAAGTTTTAATCCAAGTTAAAAAGTACTTATACATGTAGCTTATTGGGATGTCAGTGATAAGTACATAAGAAGGAGAGAAGCCATGGTTCAAACAGAAGACAGTCTCAGATGTATTATGATAATGCTTAAATAAGCCCAAAATACACGGACACACTTTCTCTGAGGAGAAACATATCCTGATTTGGATTAATTTCAAATTTATTTAGGGAGAAGACTTCTTACATATAATGATCCTGACTAAATAAAGTGCAGATTGTACAGATTGACAACAATCTTAACCAAAGACTATTTCAAGAATGCACCAACTCCTTACTGTATTGTGGCATGTTATTATACAGAGAAGTACAGCTTTCAGCATACATGGGGAAAAAAGTCACAATAAACAAGGGAGAAAGTAAAACAAATTATAACTATTCACATCTATTTGTATATATTGAAAAATCAGACATGAGAATTTTTGCAGGGCTCTCACCATTATAGACTATTCCTTACATCAAGGATACAAGCAATCGAAACCTGGACTTTTATTCTGTTAAAAAATTAAGGTATTTAGTTCTTACAGAGCATTTTTATTGCTTATAATGACCCTGTTAAACAATGTTCAAGGGCTTTGTCATTACTGTAGGACAAACACTAGCCCTGTGCTAATGTGCTTTCCTTTAATCACTGCATATTGTACCATTATTCTGCTTGAGTCCAGCTGATGAAAACTGTATTTCAAACTAGTATGTTCATTCAAGTTTTACTTAAGTAATGAAAACTTTTCAAAACAAGCAGCAGCCACTGTAACTTTTGCCAGCACTAGTAAAGCACTTCAGCTTTTAAATGCTACCAAATACTCTTCAACACTGTATTTTTCATGTGGATTGTAGTATATCAAACAATTTGGCTACAACTCGCTAACCACATCAGGAAGATACTTCCTGAATTTCCTAACTATTCATTTTACCAGAACACATCCCATTCAACCTTTCCAAAGCATTCCAAAGACTAGACAAAACTGAATGTGCTGTGTATAAGTGATGCCAAGGGGAAGGAAGCACATAAAGTATAAATTATTTCAAATGCATACTGTCCTCGAAGACACACAAGGATGATAAGCTATGAACGAGCAGCCATTCTGTCCCGTCCCCCCCCCCTTCCAGGGCAGGTCTTCTGAAGCAAGCAGGTGCCACAGAAGCCAGCAGAAGTGTGGCATGTCCCAGATTACCTTACCGGGTTCTGACTGACTCACAGTGACAAAGGCAATACAAGTTTTGTCAGTCACTTACGGTGTTACAGAACCAATATTTGCTTTGTACAGTGCGTTGGACAGAAGAGAGCAAACACAGGGCAGCAAACACCACCAGTATAAAATTGCGTGTGGGGGAATTAAACCAAGATTCTCCCTACGATCCTGCTGCAGGCTGACATTCCCAGGAAACAAATAAAAAAAAAGGCTCCTAAAGCATTTCCTGACAGTTCTGGACATTTTTTACAGACCCCGGACATGCAAACACGGAGCTCACACAGGTGCCGATGGCCGCGGGACAGGGCTAGCCCGTGGATTGCGCTGGCGGCCGCAGGCTGCGTGACACAGGGCGGGCACAGCCCCCTGGGTCCAGCAGCCAGGAGCCCCGGTGGAGCCGCGACGCCGCCGCAGCCCAAGGGCCGGGGGAGCGCTGCCTCAGCCCCGGCTAGCTCCCCTAAGCCCCGGGCGCGGCCCCACCGCCCCGCAGCGAGGCGACCGCCAGGGCCCCCTTGCCCGCCGGGGCCCGTCGCGCCTTAGCACCCCTCCGCACGCAGGTGCCCCGGCCCCCACCGCCCCTCCCCGTCCAGCTGGCACCCGCGCGGCCCGCAGACCTTCTCCAGAGAAGCGTCCATAGCCGGCGGGCTCCCCGGTGCGCGCCGCCTCCACGCCCGGCACTTCCGCCTCAGCCCCGGCTGGCTCCACGCTGGCAGCGCTGACGACGCCGCAGCGGGCGGGGCGAGAACGCGCTCACCTAGGGAACGGCGACTAGCCCGCCCCGCGGCCGAAACCACCGCGCACACGGGCGGGGGGAATGCGAGGCGGCGGCGCTGCAGAAAGCGCGGTAATGCCGCGCCGTGACGGCACAGGCCGGAGAGAGCAGCCCGCTCCCTTCCTTCCGCACACCGCCCGCCCCCTCCCGGTCCCCCCGCTGCGGATGGTGGAACAGTCCCGCAGCGCGACCGGGAGCTGACAGGTACTAGCGCATGTGCAGTGAGCGCAGCTGGGAGCCGTGCGCGGTGGTGCCGGCCTGTCGGGTTACGGACCCCGGCTACCCCGGAGGGCTCCCGCATTCACAGGTCTTTCGGCTGTCACCCCGGGGCCTGCCTCTTGGCCTACGGGGTTCGTTACGGCGGCCCCAAAACCGTCCTGCACGCACGGGTCCGCGGGGTGACCCCAAGCGACATCGCCCGGGGCCATGGGCCGCCGGGCCGAGCTCCGGAGAGCCAAACTCCGCCGTCCAGAGCGTTCCTGCTGGTCCTGCCAGCTGTAGTTACTCGCTGGTGCACATTCCTCTTCCTCCGAACGCCATTTCTGTTATTTAATAGCCCCACTTGCAGGTGTTAGATGCAAGTGGTTGGGCTGGATCTTAAAGGTCTTTTCCAGTGCAGACGATTCTATGACTACCACGGAGGCTGTTTCCCGCCCGACTATGGTCTGTGTGTGAGGGCGAGCTGGTGAGGACAGCGGAGTGCCCGGTATGGGTCTCTCTAGCACCGGGCAGCTCACTTCGCTCTACCTTGTGATTAAAATGTTTTTCAATCTGCAAGCCATCAGTGCCTATTTATAGCCATCCCTAGAAGGCTTCACGATGGCTTCAGCCGCATTCCTCCCAGTTGCTATCGGGACACTGAGTGAACTGACACCTCGTACCAGGAGGTGGATCTCCGAGCCGGACCTGAGCCCGCCGCCAGGACCAGGAGCTCCCGGCGCGCTCCTGTGTCCAAGAGCTGCCCCTCAGGACACCGGCTCCCAGCAGTGAGCTCGCTGTCTGGACCTCAGACCTGCTCCGTCTCAACTGTTCCATGCGTGTAAAGCTGCGTACTCGAATCTCGAACAAACCATACATCGCGGCTGGCTTTTCTCCTCACATGGCCCACGAGCAGAGGGCAACCGCGCAGGCGCTCAGGTGTGCACCAGCCCCGCGCAATGAGGCAGCAGAAACCGGACTGCGAAACAACAGGAAATTTGCAAAGAAAACCCCATAACGTGCTCACGTAAGCAAGTGACAAGGAGATAATTAAACAGACAATAAGCGAACAGTGCCTAGTTTTCACTTGTCTCTTAGTCATTGCAGCTATACTGTGCGGTACATCCATAGTGCGACCTAGACCAAAGCCCAGCAAGACACGGTAACCTACTTCTGCATGAACGCAGTCACTTAAGACCACGAACCGGGACCCGGGTGCCTTGCGGCCACCAACGGGCCCACCGGCGACCGGCGCGCTGAGCCCGAGCGCGGGTCCCACCGCAGGGTGCCGGCCCTTCCTTGCAGGGGCCGGCCCGGCTACGGTGGCACCTGGGAGGGGTGCCCCGAGGAGACGGGCGGAACGCAGCGAGGGCGGTGGCGGCGGGCGGGCCCGCGAGGAGGCGGAGGAGGTGGCGGCGGGAGGAAGAGGCTGCAGGCGATGGCTGGGGCACTGCTGCGCGGCGGGGTGCGCCGCTTTCCCTGGCTCTGCAACGTGCTGCTGTACGGCGGGCTCTTCGCGGCGGGCGACGCGGCCCAGCAGCTGTGGCGGCGGCGGGGGCAGTCGCCCGACTGGGCGCAAACGCGGCGAGTGGCTCTGGTGGCTCTCGCCTTCCACGGCAACTTCAGCTACGTCTGGCTGCGGGCGCTGGAGCGGGCGCTGCCCGGCCGCCGCCCGGCCGCCATCCTCGGCAAGGTGCTCTGCGACCAGCTCCTCGGCGCCCCCGTCGCCGTCCTCGCCTTTTACACGGGTGAGTGGTGCCGCCGCCCGGGCACCGCCATCTCGGGGCGGCGGACAGAGAACCGGGGGGCGGCCTCAAGCCGGGGAAAGAGCCCCTAGCGAAAGCGGGGCTGTGCACCCAGGGCTGCCCTGGTGCCCCCCTGCCCGCACGGCGGTGATCGCTGCGGCTCGGCTCCCGCAGCCCCGGAGCCGCCGGTGCGGAGCTTCGCGGTGCTTGGGCAGCGGGCTGCCCACTCTGCTGTGCAGCCCTGCCGGAGATCAGGAGACGGCGCAGGCGGATCAGAGCTCAGAGCTCGTAGCTAGGAGACGGTTGGGACCCGCAGGCGCAGGTACCTCTGCCCGAGGTTGTGTACAGGGCAGCCCGACACGCAGAGCTTTAGGCACCGAGTGCTGTGCCAAGGGGAGCCCTGCGCTAGGCTTGGTTGGGCCCCGCAGCTGCTAATGAGGGACAAAGAATTAAAAGCATCGGAAAAGGATTGTTCCATCCTTGGCTGCTTGAATTGCTCGGCTCGGTTCTCTGTGTCAGCTCTCTCTTTTCCTAAACACAAATAGCTATAAATGTCAGGAAATACTATAGTTCAGCAAATTGTAGCACCTTCTGCTGTGAGAGTAGGTAGAAATACAGCTTACTAGTACTGTAGGATCTTAAAAGCCATCGAATACAAAGACACTTCAGAGAAGATGAGTATCTATTTAAAGAATAAACATGATGGAATAAGAATAATAGATGAGATTAGTGTAAAACAAGGCTGTCATTTAACTTAAATGTTATGTGGAAGAAGAGCAAGATGTGTGCTCTTTTTGCCTGCATTGGGATATCTGCATTCTATGACCCTGATAGGGAAATAATTCAGTTTGTGATTGAAAAGGGAAGGAAGAGGTCAAATGCCAGATACTCTCAAAATCCTATCTGCCTATATCGGAATGTAAGCAGAGAGTTGTCCAAGGACCAACAGGGTTTGAAGGGCCATAAAAGGGATGGTAAAAATCCGTAAATTGGGTAGCAGAATTGTGTGATTCCAAAATAATGTTTGATTGAGAAATACCAATCACCTCATGGCATGCAAATACCTAGAAGGATGCCTGAGTTGGACTAAGCAACTTTGGGCCCCTCCTTTATGTGCTTTTGATTTCATTAGATTTTATTTAGATTTGCTAAAAGCATGTTTTCTTTGCAAAATATAGGTCAAGTCTTTCAGTTAGGGTGGGTGATCTTTAAAAAGCTGCCTCATCTCTTAGAAAGATGCAGTCTTCATTTGACACCTGAAGATTCTCATCACACGAGATACATGAAATATCATTTAAAGGGTTCAAAATAATAAACTCTTTAAATGATATTTCATGTGATGGGAGTTCACTCAGTTTGTTTCTGGTTTGCATGTGTGTAATGTGTAATTTCAAGTCATACTGCTTTTCTCTTGATCTTGGGTGGAATGGTGGGAGCCTGGTGTGAGGTTGGGTTTTATTGGAATCATGAGAAGATTGGATCAACCCGAGTTTATTTAAAATCTTGCAACACTGTATGTGGAGAGTTAAACAACTGGGTTTAACTGTTCTGCTTGTCAGTTCTAGAATTTGGATTTAATACAATTATTTGTGAAGGAAAAAAATTATTATGGCTGAAATTAAAAAAGAAAATAAAAATCAGGTGCTCTTCTCCACTGCCTTCAGTGGTCTGTAAGCACCTAAACTCCTTTGAGGATCTGAGCCACTCCTGACAATTCCACAGGGAACAGAATGTCTTATTTTCTCTATCTCAAGGGTGTAAAAGGTTCCATCATGCCTGTTCCACTCTATATCACTGGTGAATTATGTAACAGTGGAACAGATGTGATATATCACCTGTACAGTATATTCCTGGTGATCTGCGGTGCCAACATTGAGAGCCAAGTCAGTAGCTGAGGAGCTCTGATGTAGCACCATTAGGTAGCTGGAACAGTATCTTTTCTTTCTAAAGCTATTGTAACATATTCTGAGAAGAGTTTGGGATGTCATTGAAAAAAGTGAACACTTAATTTTTACATTTTTTTCTGATTGTTGTAAATATTTTGCCACCAGGTATGAGCATCCTTCAGAAGAAAGAGGACATCTTCTCAGACTGTAGAAAGAAATTTTGGAATACATATAAGGTGAGGCAAGCAGTTCACTTATCTCAAGCTAAGCAAAATAAGAGTATTATCAGATCAAATATTTGAAATACTCATTCCTCCAACAGCTTTCTCTCACTGCATTATTTGCTTATGTGTAGGAGGCTTTAAGTACCAGCAGTCTCATGAATACAGGGTAGTCTGGAGCAGGTACTGCTGCCAGATGGGTGAAATGATGCTATTTAAAAAATGTACATTATTTATATACATAACACTTGTACCCAGCTCTGTTTGAGTTAGAGCCCTACAATACAATGCTGATTAAGATTGTACTACCTTTTATCTCAAGAAGTACCTCCCTCTGTTTAGTTAGTAATGTCACTGACAACTCTTACAGGGACACCTGTTAAAATCACTAATTATAGAGACATCTTTTTTAGGAATCATTTTCAGCCTGTACATTTCAGTGACAGTCTTATCACTTTCAAAAACTCAATACTCTTGTTTCAAGATGACTTTGGTATAAATAGCTGAATTTGGTTTGCCTTTCTGCATACACAGGAAAAAATGATCTGTGCTACTTCAGAGCTTGGCAGATTAAGAATTTTAAAGATTTCTCAGGTGCAAGAAAATGATAGATTAGAAAAAAGAAGTTATAGAAGGAAAAACTGTGATGCAATGTGAATTTCTTCTCACACTGTGGACTTATACAGGTAGAAAAGGATTATTTTTATTCCTGTGGAGGATGATTCTAAAAACACTGCCCACTATATGCTATCAAACCATAAGGTTTCTATTAGCCTTATGTTCTATGAGTAAATTATCCATTGGGTTTTCCAAAAAAGCCTTACATACATGAGTAACTGGAAGGAGCATTGCAAGTGTGAAGTAACGTTCAGTGGTATTTTTCATTCATGGCTGAAACAAATGTTCACGTATTTAAACATTTGTTCACCCATCTGGTAAAGGAGCTTATGTATCTGGTGTCAGGTAACTGCCAAGACTTAACTGTGCTTACAGTTTCATATTTAAAATCAGTTAGAATAATGTGTTTGGAAACTCCTAGCATAGAGTCTCATGAAGATTATTACAAACTTAATATTGCAACCTCAAAGTTAAGCAACTTAGTTTAAAATTGAACAGGTTTTATTAACTTTACTCAAGTATGTTTCAGTCATTGCTAAATGTGATAAGAAAAAAATGAATCTTTGTTGTGAACTCTGTAAGAATAACAAATGATTCATTTCCATTTCAGACGGGACTGATGTACTGGCCTTTTGTGCAGGTGAGTTTTTAGGGTAATTCAGCCTTTCCTTCTCATAAAACCTGATCTGATATGGTCATAGCATATCGAAGTCAGTGGAGCTGCTGGGTGTGTAGATGTAAGACCTGACCCTGCCTGGAGCCCTACTCACTAAGCTGTCTCTCCTTCCAATGCAGCTGTCAAACTTCATTTTTGTGCCTGTTTACCTGCGAACAGCTTACACTGGGCTCTGTGGTTTTCTCTGGGCTGCCTTCATTTGCTTTTCCCAACAGAGTGGAGATGGCACAGCAAAGTCAGCACTTATGTGGCTCAAAAGAGAGGAGCTCAATGCAGATGAAGATTCATCAGAGAAATAAGAACTTTAGTTATGAACACAGTCTAAATTGTTAAACTGCGTTTATGAAAGTCTGTAAACTGCACTGCAGCCTCATTGCTGTATTTAAAATAGCCAGTCATCTCAACATTTGCTGGTTAGTATAAGCACTGGAACAGTTTGTCTTTGTGCCTGTTTATTTTTCATGAAAGAGGCCAGTTTTATATTGGCATTTAATTATTTTCATGCTGCCAGCCCATCTCTTCTGGGAACAAATGCCTTACAGGGCAATGTAAGTGTTTGCACACCATGTTGGACCAACTCACTGGGGAAAAATATTAACTGTAATTTAATTTGCAAGCAACTTGTAATTGCTAGAAAAAGGGAATAGAATGTGAAATCATCAATTACTGGACTTGATAATTGTTATCAGTGCAAGATTGCTTTTGCAGAACAAAATTTAGTGGCTTTCTTATCTAAAAAGTATCACTGAATCTATTTTATCCAGAGAAAACAGAAGTGCTGTGTTTTGCAGGGACCACTTTTCTGTAGGGGCAAGCTTGCTTTATTCTACATGAAAATCTATGTAGAAAATAATTATTTAATAGAATGTACACATCTGAAATATATATGCGTATCTTTTATCTTAACTGTGAGAATAAAGATAAATAACTTCAATCAGAGTTCTTTGGGGTGAATGCTGCATATGGACACTTGGGGGAAGGATCGGTCATAAGCAGCTCCTGCGTGATAGAACCCAACTAAACACTGCAGTGAGCTTTTGTTATATGTGTCAATGGCTTCTTCCTTTGCCCCTCAAGGGTCAAAGTACTGAAGAGTACATAGGAGTCTTGACACTTTGACTCTTTCCTCCTACTTCATTATGTTGAAAATATAATTAAGATTTTGAATAAAAAGAACATGGGAGGAAAGGTAATGTGAATGCCAGAATCCATCTCAGAACAATCCAGCTATATGTAAGGAACTACCATTTCTTCTTGAAACAGCTTTTAAACATTCCTATTCATAAAAGACATTCCATAACTACACATAGGAGATGGTAAAATTAGTTACAGATCTGCTTTGTCAACAGGGGATTAGGTCTGGATGCAGGTGTGCTCTTTGGTGTTTTCTAAATGTGCCTCTGCATCTCAGAACAGGTACTGTGCAAATGTCTGTAATTGCAGGAAGTTGAAATCAGACCAGTAAAGGAGCCCTTGGTTTATTTAGAATGGGATTTTGTGCCTTGAAGTTACTAAATAGTAAGCTTGAAACAATACCTGATTTAACCCATCTTGATGATGATTGTAAGAAGAAGACTCAAGCATCTTTGCTACAATAATAATAAACCACTTTGAGGAATGTCTGAATTCCTCAGTCTTGTCTAAACAATATACCCTGCTTAGGCTGTAAACAGACATTCCTTTGGCCAACAGCTGTACTACTTAGACAAGTCACTGCAGTTCCATCTTCAGCTGCACTGGCAGACTTGGAAGAGGACACCTGCCTACAATCTTAAGGTGGAATTAATTTTAATTGACTTGTGACATCTGTAGTGTGGACATCTGCAACTTGGCTAATCAGTTTAAGCTCTGTTTACAGTCAGTGGAGGAATATGACAGTTGCAGACACCTGTTTTAGCATACAGTGAATTATGCACAGTAGGGATCTATTTCTTTCCATTGATAACAGACAGTCTCAGAAGACTGGCTGCTACGTAGATAGCTTCATTGTCGGTGCTCATAATTGGTGAGTTGCATTCCCCTGTTTGGTGTCTATCTTACATGTCCCTGTGGGAGCAACTTGGTGTTGCTGCATGAAAACCACAGTGTGAATTGGGCAGTCCTGATGCTGAACATCCCAGTAGGAGTAGAAATCCACAGAGGAACTAACTGCATTTTATCTATCTATTTAAAAATGAAAGATGAGTGAATAGATGATTTAGATAGCTAAAGTTGTTAAATTATTTTTGTGTGTATAAAGTCCTCAGGATAAAGAAGCAATTTCAGTAGTGGTTTTTTTGTGTTGATATTTTCTATTCAGTGAGACTTAGAAGTTTCAGATAAG
Organism: Ara ararauna; assembly: GCA_028858755.1. Taxonomy (NCBI): domain Eukaryota; kingdom Metazoa; phylum Chordata; class Aves; order Psittaciformes; family Psittacidae; genus Ara; species Ara ararauna. Next base: position 11,464,468 of record CM054380.1, on the reverse strand, counting down.
GTGTGCTCATTAAGTATTTGACTTGTTTTTTACAGATACTGTTTATTTTTCTGTTTGTGCCTTAAGTGTTTAATGATGAATAGAATTCACTTGGAGAAGAGAAAAGGAAAATACTGACATTGTAAGGAGAGTGAAATAGCAGAAAGGTGTTGGTTTGCTGTAAGCAGTATGTGATGTTCTGCTGAAACTCAGTGCAAAAAATACTTCTGCATGAGTACCATTGGTAAAACTTAATCCCCAGGTGAATAAAAAATTTAAAACTGTTCTCATGATCTGTATAATGCTGATGCTTTTCTTCAGCAGGAGTATTTAATGAATGGAAGATCCATCTTTTATTTTGAACGGCTTAAAAGCTTATACAAGCTGTGTTTCATTGCCGTATGCTTTTGTGCTGCTAGCTTTTTGCTTGAGAATTTGAGCTAAATCCTGCTTTGTCTTCAAGTTTCTCTGACTGTGGGCTTCAGGGTTTCTCTCCGTGTTCTGAAGTACACTTCTTTCACGTAATGGAAGCCTGTAGCTCCTACATTTCAGTGATCTGTAGATTCTGTGTAATCCTTTCATTCCCTTGTTTCTCATGTGAAGGGGTTTGACAGTTCAGTAACCCAAGTCCCTTTTCAATTAAAAAATCAATGTTTTTTTTCCCTTTAATTACCAGCACTGATTGGTCTTGCGAGTATTTCAGACCCACAGAATAGAAAACAATGAAGCTGTGTTGGCACAAATTCTCAGTGCACACTAATGCACCTTCTAAAGATTTTCTGCCCCTGTCACTATAGTCTGAGGACCTCACCCCTTACTTGTTAAAGACTTTATTGTTTCTTGGCAATTTTTTTGTTTAGAAGATCAATTTCAGAGGATAACAAATGGTGGAGGTTGGAAAGGACCTCTGGGTATCCAGTCCAGGTCATGTAGTCCAACCCTATTTGATACATGTGTAAAAACTTTTGTTTGATTCTTCTGGTAATTCAGTTATTTCTTGAAAAAAAGAAAAAAAAATGCGTGAGACTTGTCCTAATTGTCTCTCCACTCCCTTCCAAAAGCAGTCATAAGGGCTTTATGACTATTTCAAGGAATTGCACTGATCTTATTGCCAGCAGATTTCCATAACCAGAAAGATGAACAGAATTATACAGCCTGTAGGTGCTCAGGAAGGAGAGGACACGCTGCCAATAGCTGCTAGGCATGCATTCAGGTGACATTTTCACGTCATGGATCCTCTCTAAGAGCAAATGGGATGAGAAGATATTTATATCAGGTGCTGTTCCAGCTTTGTGTTATTCTGCATAGATATGGAGATGTAGAGTCTGAATTTGATAAAATGAGAATTTAAAAATGTATTTTTCTACTGCATATCTTTTATGCAAATGAACCTCCTGTGCTTACTAGTATGCAAAATACATCCTTCTAGGCCTAGAAAACTCACCAGAAGGCCTCTGTCTTTTTAACACCAGAAACAACCATCCAGTAACACAGCATAAAATAACCAGTTTCATAATGGAGCGAAGATGAAACTGCCTGTAGTTTGTTACCCTATCTGGCATGTTCTCTGTATAGCACAACCTTTGAAATCTATGCAGCCTCAGCCCTCTGATTCTGTGCTTTAAGTGCCAGTGCTCTGTGCTCGGGCTGCCGCTTCTACTGCTAGTGCCAATCCAGTGAGATGTGCAAAAAATACTTGAATTTGACTAAAATAATGAATTTCAGGTTGACTGAAAAGTGTCTGTGTTTTTCCAAAGGCTTAATAAACATTAAATGCTGTTCTTCGGCTCTGTCTTTAATTAGTTGTTGTGGTTTAAGCCCCTCACGCAGTTTGTTCACTCACTCCCCCCTCTTTCTTCCCCCAGTCCCCGGGGGATGAGGAGGAGAATCGAAAGAATGCAACTCCCACAGGTTGAGATAAGAACAGTTTAGTAACTAAAGTGTAACACAAATCACTACTGCTACCACCAATAATAATAATGACAAGACAAATACAAGGAAAGAATACAATCGCTCACCACCTATACCCAGCCCGACCAAGCAGTGCACCCCCCACCCTTCCGGGTCTCTGCTCTCTGTTTTTTACATCCTGGGCATGACGTGCTGTGGCATGGAATACCTCTTTGGTCAATTTGGGTCAGGTGCCCTGTCTCTGCTTCCTCCCAGCTTCCCCTCCTCCCTGGCAGAGCATGAGACTCAGAAAGTCCTTGGTCAAACCAAAACATTACCAAGCAGCAACTAAAAACGTCGGTGTTACCAGCGCTGTTCCCAGGCCAAAAGTCAAAACCACAGTGCTGCACCAGCTACCAAGAAGGAGAAAAATGACTGCTACTGCTGAACCCATGACACTAGTGTATGTATAAACAAAGCCAGGTCTTATGCAAAGTTCTCACAGGACCTTCGTGGACCACATGCAGCAAAAAGCTCAATTTGATGCCATAGATCTTAACACAGCAGCAGAGTAAAAGATGAGGGATTATTCACTCCCTCTAAAGGTTTGTTACATACATTAAGTAATCTGCTACTTCTGAACAAATTCCGAACAGAACTCCCATCTTTCAAAGCTTTATGCTGAAGCCAGTGGGCTTAATTTTTCCTTTATTAAAAAGAGGTAAAAATGTTACATAATAATCTGTTTAGATAATTAGTACATTTACAGAAGGAGCAGAGGAATTCAGATAGGGAAAAGATATGAAAAGCTTTTAAACAGAACTGAGGTTAGCCATGGGGTCCTTACTGAAGGGCTACACTCAGTGTAGTTTATGTGGGATACTTCTGGGAAGGAAATGGTTCAGAAGATTGGAGGCTGAAGGGAGTAATGTGTTCCACAAGTGGAAGAGAGGCACCACCTCAATTCCCTGCTGTAACTTCTTGTATATTTAGAATGAGGAGAAAGCTTTATGGAAAGGTTTCAAATTGAAAAATTCTGCTTCATAGACATTATGGTCAACAGGGACAAAAAAAGATCATTCAGTCTGAATCCCTACATAACACAAATCAAAGAGCTTTTCCCAAATCAGATCAGTGATGTTAAGTCTTGCGCTATCTTTAGAAAGGTACCCAGAGATTTCAAATAATGGAGGATCATCTATATCTCTAAGAAATTATTAGTGTATTTTTATTACATTTTATCACTTCTCTAAATCAGTCTAGCCTCAATATCCTAATACATTGTTACTGCCTTTCTGACAAGATTTAAAGAGTTGGTCCAGCAGGCAAAGCCCCTGTATGCATGTAGCGGTAAACTGTTAAAGTTTTTGTTTATTTCTTGGAAAAACAATACTACCTTTAGGTCTTGTGAAATCATTCTTCAAACTCTAGTGAACTTTTTTTGTTTTGCTGTGCAACCTCTAATTTGAAACGTAGACAGCAGTGCTGTAAAGATTAAGCCCAGTGACCATTTCATATATGCCTCATGCAGATAATACTTTTTTTCTATTTCTGCTTAATATTCCTATGCTTAAGCAGCCAGGCATATGCTCCCTTAATTTCAAAGTTGTGCTGAGAGTTCACATTCAGTTGCCAGTCCACAATGATGTTAAAAAGTTACTGTACTCCATTTTAAACAAGAAGAAATAGTGCAGATTACATATCTGTGAGTGTTGCATATACTCTTCAACATCATCCACCCTAACAAACACTGCCTTCCTTTTTCTGCAGTTTGTTAATTTAATGTGGTAGTGCCCAAAATGCTCGCACCATATATCCAGGTAGAAAACCACACTTCATTGCAAACAGTATAGTAAAATGCACCATTCTCCTTTATGCAATGCTAGTAACAATTACAGTTATCTGTGCTGAGAGAAGTCTCAGCCCCAGAAAATCTTACAAGGTGTGGAGTATGTTCAGAAAAGACATTGTCAAGGGCAGCTCTGCTGGAGCAGCAAGTACATGAGAGAACTTCAGAAATTGAAGGATGAGCCTTTTTGTTTCCTGTGTTCAGAGAAAGCCAGTTGTGAAGGAGGGCTGTAAAACAGCAGGAAAAAAGGACAGGTCAGAGTCTCTATGCACACTTGCGTTTTTTTGTAAGTGATGTAACATGGGACATCTATGCAAATGCTCCCCTCTGCCAGAAGACCTTAAATGTGGGATCTTGATGCAGTCACCCTTCTCCATTTTACACTGTCAAAACTGATTAAATCAGAGACTAAGAGGGAACATGAATATATAGCCTAGTAGGTAGTTCAGTCACCAGAGAGATAGGGAGAATGGGAATATGCTGTTCCTAGTGCAGTTACTGTACTTTATCCAGTTACAATAGAAGTAAAGTGTGTAAGCACTCAGAAGGCTGTGATAAATACAGTGTCTGGCCCATATGGACTCATAAACCATGCACACAAAGTTCTACACCACATGAGATCCTTTATCTGTGGAAGAAGTGTCAGCTTCATTTTGAAATGTGTGTCCTTTTATAGGGTATAATTTGGCAGCAGGGTTACAAAGTTCTTGCCTGGAATCAGTGTGCTCTTAGTGTGTGCATATGTAAGAATAAATCTTCACACTATTACTTCTTTGATTTGTCAGGAAAGCAGTCTTCCTCTCATTGCACAAATATTTAGAAAAGAAAATACAAGATTTTTGATGAGTTTTTCTTCTACCTCCAGTCTTTTCCTTTCTCTTTTATGCTGGCCTGGAGAAATCTACCTCAATGCCTAGTTCCCTGTGGTACCTTCATCTTACTATTGCTTACATCTCTCTGGGAAGCAAAAACCACCTTTACTTCCCTACTAAGGGTTTTCAGCTACTTCCAATTCATGGATCATAAACTTTTACATCCAAAATGTAACAAGACTGCAGCTGATTTGCTGTGATACACCAGTGACACTGAAGGATTTTGCATTAGTTCAATGTCTCGCTCAGAATGATCATCATATAGTAATGAATTATTATGTGTAATTACACCTGATGTGATATGGCAGTTACCTATGCCGTGTTTTGCTTACTGTTTTGGGGCACGAAGTGAAAAAACAATGGAACAAAGGTTTTCTACCACTGATGGTCAAATTTAGAGAGAAATTAAAGTAATAAAAAAATCCTGTCAGAATTCAGAGCTGTGACATTTAAAGCTTCCAGTTCCAGTGAAGGGGGTAGTGAAATGCTGATAGACATAGCCGATAGGATGCAATAGTAATAGAGAACGTGTACTGCATAGGAACATGGATCAGCAAGAAGCTGACATAGTCTTTTTGTGTTTTTACAGCTTGTAAGCAGTTTTGTACTCTCTGTGTAAGATCCAGACTTACGTAGGTAAAATGGAGGCTTACAGAAAGTCACCTTTGCATTTGGACTAAGTGAAATGAGGAAAGGCTCAGGCCCTATGAGAGCTGTGCTTGGTAATGCATGCTGCTGTGACTTCAAATTTTATACAGTATGATTATAAATTTAAAATGGACATGCCCACAGAATATTACTTATGAATATTACTTATGGTCCACTGTGTTTGCAAGGCTCCTAAAATGGCCCAGACCACTTTATCTCAACATCTAAATTTACTGAACTCAAACTTCTGTTTTTCTATGTAGCTATGGCCACTCATCACTGGCACAAAACCCACTGGCACAATAATGACCTGTGCAAGAGTCGGTCCTGTCATAGTGCTGGAGCTGGCTCCAAATGCCAAAATAAAGACTTGTGTGGAAAACTTCACTAGCCACGGTATTAGTAACATATCTGACAGATGCTATAACAGCTTTTTTTGTAAAACTTGTACTTTACAAGGAGAGTGAATGTAGAAAGAAGTTACTAAGGCAAAAATAAAATGGGAAGGAAAAGAGTATAGAGAAGTATGTTTCTGGAATCTGTGTTATGGTCACGGCTACAGCCATTGGTCTGTGCAGATTGTTTCCATTCTTTCTAACAGACATATGCCCTTTCTCTTCTGCTACTGCATCTCCTGAACTTGGGCTGTGTTTTCTAAACTCCTATACTGAAAATAGCTGAGATAATTCTACATAAGTGGGAAGTCCTGTGCCAGCTTTAGTAGTCTGTATTAGTCACCTCCCAGGAGCATTTGCAAATAGGCTCAGTACAGGTATGGACACGATTGTCAAACACAGAAACTTAAAAACTTGGTATAGCTGAGTATGGACAATTGATTTATCAACTCAGTTTCATCCAAACCATATTTTAAACTAGACAAATGTTTAACAAGCTATGTTCAGCCTAGACTGTGTTTGGGGAGCTCAGTACTGCAAGGCTCTGGCTTGATTTGGTAAAGGAAAAGCAATTAAGTACTCTCCTCCTTAGAGTTATCTAAATATTTGTAAGACTCAACTTCACAGCATAGATCTCCAAATCTAGATAAGAGATAGGCAGTCAGATGCTTCAGCTCCAGCGCTGCCGCTTAACGTTTATTGCACACAAGATTTCCCTAGAAAAACAGTTTCTAAGACATGAAGCACTTCAGTATAGTTCAACCCACCCCCTGTGAAGCATGTCATATCTAACACATGATTAGTGGCATACTGTTCACTAAAATCTGTTATTAAGTACTTGTCTTTTGCTTCCATAGTTCTACTAGAAATTCAGCTTTGGAGAAATAGTGAGTTGAATATATAGTCAATCTTTTTCTGAGTACATGTTTGCTAAAACAGTTAATGACAAATAGAAACCAGCACTACATTGACACAGTATTTCACATAGAGACATTATTAAAAAAATAAAAAATATATTAGAATAAAATGACATTTAATAGGTGTTCAGGTATAAATACTTATGAACATTGAAATATTTAGATCACTGTCATGCCTCAGACTCATGACATCATATTCGAAGCATCTCATTTGCCTTTCAACAATCTCATTAGAATGCTGTGCTTGCCCACAATACACACCACTTTCAAGCTATACAGGCACTTTTCTATCCTGATAGAGATCTAGGGTAGCTGTGGAAAAGGACCAACATCCTAGTTACTTTACTGTGAATATTGTCATTATTTATAAAGTTACTTTAGCCTGAAAAACATTTTTAAAAGAATGATTAATATATGGAAAGCCTGCAATTCTAAATATATAAATATAGAAAGGGCACTAACTAAACATGAGCTAGGATTCATAAAAAAGGGAACAATATGATAAGGACTTGCACTGGCTGTGAATACAGGCCCTCATTCTGCACTGTACTGCTACAGCAGACCCTCTTTCAAGTGCAGAATGCCAGAGGCCAGGCTTTTGAGAGCTCTTTCATGCTAGCACGAAATTGAAAATAGAAGCTTAGAGCAAGAAAATGTTTTCTGTATCAAGGATCTTCCTGTAACTCTTAGCTATCCCATCCCCTTCTTTTTAACTAGCTGTATTTAATTATGACTCTTTGAAAAGCAAATGAGATTTGCTCTAGTCTAATACAGATCGTTCAGGGAGAGTGATAATACAAATGTGTAAGAAATATACTTAGAATGACACAGACCTGATTTTCTGTGATAACTTGAATTCATAAGACAATAAGATCCCATTTACTCAGGCAAGCTCATGCTGTTTTATTACACAAGGCAAGGGACACTTAACACATTAGAACCATTTTCTCCCACTATGTAAAGCTGTCTCTATAGACTGATCATAATGATTTGAGAAAAGGTGAAGTGCAAGATACAGATTTAGCACTACAGCTCCCAGGACAGCACGCTGCTGCCGTATCACATCATATAGCCATAGCTGCAGAGCTGCACAGATCCTCATTCATTGGTAAGCACTGTGCTGAGTGAAGCTTCGTCTGTTTACACACAGCGCTCACCCTGACCATGTGGCCCACCAGGATGTAGTGGGGATCCTGGCTGCAGCAGCCTCAGACAAGCCCTATGCTAGGTTATAAACACACTCATTTCTACCCATGCCATAGGATGAAGTTGGCTCCTTGAAAAAGTTAGTTGGTTGAATTTCAAGCATAGATAAATGTTATTATTGCAGGGATTATTTTATGTGAACGGTACCCTAAAACAACACTATTTAACGGCTTGGTGTAGATTCTTCAGCATAATTGTGGCCCTCTGTCTTCCTCACACAGCAACACTGCTGCATGGGATCCTGCTGGGGAGGAAGCATCATGAAGCTGTGTGCTTCTAAAATCTGGTTGACTGTCAGGTTTCCCAGCAGACTGGCATTTTTCTTGAGTGCTCTATCACAGCCTTTCCTTTTTATGCCATGGATATTTTTGTGCCATGCATATGCCTGACAAGTGAGGTCTGGAGGTGGCAGAGAGGCTGTAGCGCAGTGGTGTGAAGGTGTGGAGGCTACAGCCCACCATGCTCCAAATGCATTGCTGAAACACCTTCTGGGATGCAGGGTCAGAGGTACCACAGGGTACCAGGAGTAACTGGGAAAATTCTAAGGATCTGGACCTATGGAGAGCCCTAATGGGAGATGAAGATTCTAGAGGAGGTATTTTCATAGGAAATAAGATTAACCATGACATCACATATTAAGGAATATGGTAATTCCTCCAACATAGAAATGTTCTGAAACAAGATTTGTTGCTTAAAAAAATATTATAGGACAGATTCACATGAATCCCACAAGTTACATTATGCAAGCAGTCAACTTACACGAGCAAAGTGCCCCTTATTGATCTGGGCATTAATGCATACAAAATGGAGTAACTGTGCATAATCCGCTTAATTTCATTTTGTTTCATCAACTGAGTTGCTTTTGTTATAATGATAAATCCATAAAAACCCTGGGCAGAAGTTTAATGCTTTGTTATTTTTGTGTTAGAACAACTATACTGCCTGACAAAGAATGACCCTTTTACCTTCACTGCAGTCAGGGGAAGTAACCACAAGAGTAAAGTGAACCTCTGGTTTTCTACCAGGCGTTATCTTATGAGCAGTGAAGAGAGACCTGAATTTTTATATTTTCTTCCTAAACAGTGCTTTCAGCAGAAGAAACCCAACATTTGTGAGTAAAGAAATGCATATATATTGCTGAGGTACGCTGAAGGGAGTCATCAATAGGGGAGAAATTGAATTCCACTTGCAAATGCAGCAGTGACAATGCTCCAAAGTTGCAACAGCAAGAATACTAATATTAGAGCATTAGCAAAATAATTGGTCCAGACTTAGGCCTTGGTATTGCAAAAACAGCTGTGCAAATGAACTCAGCAGGATGGCTTCCACACACCCGCTCTTATGACTAACAGTGCAGGACTAGGCCCTTACTGGATTTTGTGACTTTTTCAAAATGGGCAGGTAAAAACTTCCTAGTTACAATAAATCACCTTATACAGTCATTACTTTGTGTAACTAAACTCTGCATCCAAGTTTCTAGCCAGTGGGTGTTTTTCCCCCATACTAACAAATGCAGAGGTTTAAATATTCCATTTCTAGGATCATTCCCCCATCTCCTAAACAATGCTCTTGGATTATAATTACCTAAAAAACTTAAAGGGGTGGATTGAAGTTAAATAGTCTTCAGATCCACCAAAATTGGCCCTCCTCCCTAATCAGCCTGTTTCCCTTAGTCCAATTCTCATCCAGATCCCAGATGGGCTCTTGTGTTCCTCCCACACTTGTGTTCCTCACTTCTACAAGTGAGTCAGTCCAGCCCACCCCAGCAGGCAGCTGCACTGTCACCCAAAATCAGCTGCGCAGAGTGCTGTCACCAGCTTTTCTACTTGACTCTCTCTTTGGTCTCCATCTCCAAAGGCTAAAACCAGCAAGGATGGAGCATTGCACAGTCAGCAAGTGCTCTTCCAGCATGTCTGGTGCTCAAATCATGGCATATCCCTGGGAGCACAGCTGATTGAGAAAAAACATTCCTAAATGACCTCCTAAAACATTGTCCAACTCATTTTGTTACGCAATTCCAATTTTCTGGAAAGGCAGAGAAATGGTTACAGAGATTTTCAGAGTCACAGTTTTAAAACCAATGTGGAGTTTTTCTGTCCTCCAACATGTCAAGTGCCCCCCAAACAAAATTGTTTGTGCAATGTGCATCAGCCCAATTAGTAATCACTGAATACAGAGATTAGTACTTCTGAAGTGTTGCTGGCTGAAGGGCAAGATAAAGTTTGTAGACAAAAGTAGGTGATACACAAACAGCCTTTCATGCACCCATCATGTATTCAGCATTGCCAATACCCCATGACTCTTCATAAATCAGGCAAGGAGTACTAAACCTCTGATTTGCTATGGGACAACTTGCCCAACTCCTGCTTTGTTGTCTTTACATCAGAAATGATACCACACTCAGTAGCGTGCAATGGGATTTCACTAGGAAAAGTACTGTCCTACTGTAAAAGAAAAAATGAGTGACAATTATCACCACATTTATGCTTTCTTGTAGTCATTTCCTTCTCTTCTAACCCCAGCAGGCTGTGTAAGTAGCAAAGGTACATGATTATGAAAAATACATATGGTTACGAGAAATATGAAATCCCATCACTTGTTTGGGTGCTGGCCTCTGACTTTTGGCAACATGACGCTGGAGTGTTATTCCATTCAGCATAGGACTTTCAGGAAAGCCAAAAGCTGCACGCAGAGCAACCTGAGATGTTAGCTGTGAATGGCTGTGGATTTTAACCATTATTCCCCAGATGCTTAGGCCAGCAGCTGTGCTCAGAGCTGCACTGGCCACAAGGGCAGCTCTCCTGTGCCCTGGCAGCGAGCTTATTTACTAAATCTCGCTTGCCCGAGTCGCTTCGGCTATGCGATGGGAATGCGCACGGCAGTTGCAGGGATGAGCAGACAAAACCACCTAGCCAAGGACTCCGAGCTGCATGGCAGCACAGCTGTGCAGGTCAGCCTACCCACTCAAGCATGAGGGACGGAACTGACCCGCCCGGAGCCCCCACTGGGTGGGGATGTGCGTGCAGCATGTGCCAGCCTCCCGCGGGCGTCTACAGCTCGCATTGTTTCCCTGCTTCCCCTCGCCCCAGCCCCGCACTGAGCATGTGCGCAGCGCCCCTTCTCTCCCGCTCCTCCCTCTCTCCGCCTGTGGGCCCCCGTTCCGCGCAGAGGAGCGGTCAGGTGCGCGTCGCCTCCGCGGCAGTCGGCTCGCGGCCGCGCTGGCATGAAGTGAGTTGCGGAGCCCCGCGCCGCCTGGCACGGCCATGGAGCTGAAGAGGTCCATCTCGGCCAGCGCGGAGGCCGAGAGACCGATGAGGCGCTACGGAGCAGTGGAGGAGACGGAATGGAAGGCGGAGACGCTGGGGAGAAGTGAGTGGGGGGCGCGGGCCCGGCTGGCCGAGGCAGCCCCGAGCGGCGGCGCTGTCCTCCGGCCCCTGTCGGGAGAGCACGCTGGTGCTCCTGTTAGCAAGGCGAAGCCGCCGTGGGCTTCCCAGGAGGAAGGCTTCGGTGACCATTTTGCCCTCTGAGGCTGGTGCTTCCCGAGGGAGCTGTGTCGGACCCGAGCGGCTTTTCTCTGTGGAGGGACCGGGAGGCAGAGGGCTGAAGCCGGGCCGGTGCAGCTCCGGGCACCTTGCGGAGCGGATTGCTCGCTCGCTCCGCGAAGTGAAGCGATGAGCGGGTGGCCGAGGCAGGGCGACCGGGAGGTTAGGCGGGTTTTGATGTATGGCTTGTCGTAAGTATCTGTAGTCTTTAATGTGCTTCACGTTTGAAAGGCACAGATGACAGCCTCGTTACTTCCTCCTGTTGTTTCAGGTATAGGGCACAGGAAGACAGCACTTAGTTCACTTCTTCAGGGGTTGCACTCTGTTTATGAGCTCAACAAATACTCTGTAGAGGAAGAGCTTTCTTGAATTCATAATTTTCCAGAAAGCAGCAATAGACATAACCTTTCCAAAGTGCCGATGGAAAGAGTAGTTAAAAAGATGAATACCTGCCAATTCCAGTTATCCAGGAGACCTCATCTCCCCCAAGATATCAGTTATTATTCTTTTATAGGCATATAGTTAAGCATAACTATCTTTAGTAAGCCTAAACCCCTTCTAATTTTGCTTGAGGCAAGAAGGCTTGAATAGACTATGACAAAAAGGTCTCTACTAGTATAAAGAAAAATATTTTCCAAGTTTCATCAAGTGCTTGATTAGACCACAGGAAAAAAAAAAGCTTTATGTGTACCTGTTGTGACACCTTCACCTTGGCTGATGCTGGGGTTGCTGATGTTCTTGATTCACCATCCGTCTTTTGATGCGCATCCTAAAGCCTCACCTGGATGCGTTTTGACATCCCATAGTTTTGCAGCATCCTGGTAGCAGGTTTTGGCCAGCATTTTTGTTATGTTTGGACATTTCAGATACCACTGTAACTGGAATCATACTTCACTTCTGGATCCAGTTTTTCATGCCTGTGTTATTGTCTGCTGCATGCTAATGACAGGGGTGTAACTCTCCCACTCTGATGCTTCAGTTGCAGTGTTGGTTTTGTTGCAGTGCCTGGCAGAGGTTCAGGACTGAGTAACTCCACACTTTCTAAAATGGAATTGAAGGCTGAATTTACCGTTGATTGGGTTGGTTGAGTCAGACACATGCAACAGTTCTGCAGGTTCTCTGGCAAGATACAAGCATTTGCTTTTCTTGTTCTCATAAATATGTCTGGTTTTGTTCCAGACCTCAGGAGCCGAGTGCAGTGCAGCGCTTGTAATAATAGTAACTGTAGCTCGAGGTGACAGAAGGGCTATGTCTTGCAAGCTTTGGACAAAAGATCATCTGCTTGGCAGAGGGCAGCACAGAGACATCGAGTGGGAGACTCAATCTGCTCAAAAATATGTGCTCAGCATTGAGCTTCTACCCAAATCACAGCTTGACCAGGTACCAGAATGAGCTGCTGGTAGGACTAGGACCAAGTGCGCAGGTGTCTGTGCCCTGGCTCTGTTGCTGAGCTTTGAGATTCAGTTTAATGAGAATGCTTCTTTGTGTGTAACAATTTAGATCTAGAAGAGGAATTAATCTAGAGACATGGCCTGTTCTTTGAAAAGTAGTAAATTATTATATTAAGACTTTGCTATTTGAATAATTGATGTTTTTTTTGCTGATGGTCTTCAACTTTCTTAAATTTTCTTAAAATGTGACCCCTGCATATCTTTCCTATTTTAATACTAATGCTGAGTTCTGGTCACACTTTTGCAGCAATTAAAAAGAAATAGACTTTACTGTTTAATACTCCCTTACAGCATAGGTCCTAAATGGAATGGCATGATACCAGTGCCCTCCAGAAGGTCTGGGAAGAAGCTGAAAAAGTGTCATCCCCTCTTTTTAGTAATGTCAACAGTTAGCCTTTGGTATTTGCATATTTGTTTTAAATATGAAACGGTAAGTAATAGCATTAACAAAAGCAGTAGCTTATTAGTACATATGCATTTGCCTTTTTTTTTTTTTTACTCTGATGATTTGTGTCTCAAATCAGGATCTGTTTGGAGGTAGAACTTGTGTATTTGTACAGCATTCTGCATGATGGAGTACCATTTCCTAATCAGTGCTTTTTGATGTGGGTGTAGTCATACCACAAGAGAATATACATCCTGATTATGTCCATTACAGAAAGAATGTCACGGAAGTTATGTAGTTTCTGTGTAACTTGTTAAATGGAAAGGGAGCTTCGTGCTAACTTTTTTATCTGTGGTATAGAAGGCACTGCTGGTTATTGGTTATAACCAAAGATGAGTTACTTCATAGCAATGAAATCTAACGTTATGTGCATTTCTGTTCTACATTGGCCTCTTTCAGGCAGATTATCAATGGGGTTAAGCTGGTTCACCGTAGCTGAGGGTTTGATGCTCCACAGCCTGAGGGTATAATCATCTCCAGTGGGCTTGCATGCAAAAAATACAAAGTGGATGTTTAAAGGTGTCTCTTTAAGGAGACACCAAAGACTTTCTCTTCTCATACAGGAAGGAATTTCCAAGGACTGGAAAACCTTAAAAATAAGGTACAGAGCAACTCACGCATTTTCTAGTGCACGCATGTAAAAAAAGTTAGGCTTATAAATTATCAGGCTTGTATAATTACAACAATGTGATTCCAGCCTTCTCAGTAAATGATTTTTACAATGTAGTCTTGGGGAGCCTGCTTTGAAACAGAGCACTCGAGCATTTTGGTCAGTCCTCATTACTAAGGGCACAGCTTCATTTAGAATCATCTGTCTTGCTGTCAGCAGGGACTCATAATGCCCTGATTAAATAACTGTGTGCCACACCAGGGAAACAGCCACAAAGAAAGGAAGCAGGTTTTTTAACATCTTTTTGAACACTGCAGTTCTTGAATACTTTTCTGCTGATCTTTTTCTTCCTCTTTCAGTTGTATGAGGTCTGGAAAATGCAAAATTCCTGATGAATGCCCTGGCTTAGTCAGTATAAGGAAGCAGAAATGCCAAAACCATGCAAAGGTTATATATTGATGCAATTTAGCACCCCATGAAATTTGCTCATTTTTTTCTTTTGAATGGTAACTCGGCATAGAAGGTAAGCTGCCACACTCCTGTATTGCAGAGGTCCCCCTTTTTAACTGGTTTTGAGCAGAAACGGGATTAGAGGAGTTGGGCCCTGTTACAGGCCAGCACTGAAGGGGAGGCTGGATTCCCAACATGAGACTCAGTAGCATGAAGCCTTCGTAGCCAGCTTTACTTGCTCTCCCTTCATGCTGTGAATGTTGTGTCATGGATTATGTCCAGGTAGGGTACTGGGAGATGGCAGAGCACTCCAGAACAGCACCAGCAAGGTGATTTTATCTAGTTCTGAAATTGCTTTGCTTTGTTCCAATAGCAGAAGGATACTGCTGTTCCCAGATTCACAGAGATCCTGGGGTGATGCATGTGAAAGCTTATTTCACCGTACTCTGGCTCAAAAACCTTTCAAAGATTGTTAGCCAGAAGGAGACTCTTGTATGTATTCATATGCTCCACTGGTGAGCGCTGAGAGTGGATCAAACACTGAAAATGCGTACTCTTTAGTATTTTGCAGTTGCATTTCTTGGCAGAATGGGAGGGTGAATGGCTTCTATCTGTCTGAAACATTTCTATTTCAAGACTGGTTTGTTTTATAAGTACTGTTATGCACAGAGATGATCTTGCAGCTTGCAGAAACTTGAAAAGGTAGAAAGAAAATGACCACAGATTGCAATAACATAGCTAGTAGTCCTGTAGCCAAGT
Organism: Ara ararauna; assembly: GCA_028858755.1. Classification (NCBI taxonomy): domain Eukaryota; kingdom Metazoa; phylum Chordata; class Aves; order Psittaciformes; family Psittacidae; genus Ara; species Ara ararauna. The sequence continues at coordinate 11,449,455 of CM054380.1, read as the reverse complement.
CATCAGTTATAGCAGATACTCTCTTTGAACTGTATTTCTGAGATAAGGCAAGATTTCACCTCGCAGTCAGCACTCCTCTGAGGACAGCTGGTATTCACAGAACAAAGTCAGAATGCCAGTCCCTGCCAGCTCACCTGTCTGCGATTCCACTAAAGAAATGATCTGTCACAGAAGAGGCTACAGAAACACTGTGCAGCTCCCAACTGAACCTTTGTTTTAAGCAAGCCCCTTTGGTTCACAAATGTTACATGTACAAAAATACATGCAACTCCAGCAACAGACCATTCAACATCTGCACATTCTGTGTTATACCTCACATCACTTACATATTTCTCTTTTCACTATTGAGATGTGAAGTTCCTGAATCACACTCCTGGTATTACAGCATTGGGAGTTTTACACAGCCTCATTTCATAATAAGTGGCTGACAAAGTTCAGCATCATTATTAATTTGAATGTAAACCAGGTTTTCGTCTCTCACAGGTGTCTCTTTGTTCTGCACTCCCCTCACCCCCTTGGTTGAAGGCATTAAAGAACAGATATCAAGAGTTACGCACTTTCGATAGTAGCAATTCATGTCTCTTTTGCACTAGCTTTAAGATAATCAGAGAGATACTAGAAAAATATCCCCTGCTCTCACAAATCACACCTCTAGAAATAGGTAACTAATGCAGTTTGACTGGAGGACGCTAGAGAGAGGACAAAGGGACTGATGCTTGTGGTGTGAGAAGCACTGAGGTACCTGGAGGCAGTCAGTGATAAGCGTGGTCCTTTTTATTTCTGTATTTATCAAGTGAACAAAGTATTCAGTAGAGATGTGACAGTGGTACTGGGATGATAATCAGGGCAGGAGGGGAATATTAAGGCCTATTTCAAGGCTTGACTACATTTTATGAAATTATCTCCGTATACTACCATGGGTTTCTGATCAAGATGGATGCTACAGCTCTTGTACTGGCTCCAGCAACATTTTCCACTACATTAGTTATTGTCTTTGATAATACAGGCATGGTGTGCTAGAATGAATGACTGAGATTAATTTATCTACTCTCCTTGATTCTTCCTCTCTTTACTGCAGCTCCTCTCTGCCTCATCTGCTAAGTATGTTCATTCAGATGAAAAAAAGAACACAATTATGACTGAAACCACAGCACTCATACTTTGGGGTTTGTGTATGCAAAACTGCAGTGATTTGAAGACTGGACAGGCAATACCTAATGCATGTAAAGCACTCTGAGCTTGTGTAGTCCAAGTTATGTCTGTTCAGTGTATTACAGGGATGCTGAAACTTCCGGCTAATTTCCTATCAGAAATAAACAGCATGCATGAGAGCTCTTCCAACAGGAATCTTAGCTGGAGAAAGCATTTTTTCAAGCATTTTCCTATTTTTATTTTGTTGCAGTGACTTTGTAATTGTTGATGCGAGTTTTTTTTCCTCAGTAATTGTTAAGAAATTTTATTGTGTTTACCTTTGATGTAGAATAGTCTGGATATAAAATACCTTTGTAATAATTTCTTATAGCAAATAAACTCATAGCACTTAGTTTCATTGTTTTAAAATTATGTGGCTAGTCATAACAGAGTAAATTTAATGTAACTATTTTCATGCTGGGAAGGTGTGGCACCGCTCTGTTGCAAGCAGTTAAAAACTGTTTCCACATATATAGGTATTTACACCAAAGAAAACATTGTCCTTGTAGCTTGTTTTCATTCCCTCTGCACAAAGGAGAAAAGACATTTCTTAGAAGTCAAATAATTTGTTTGTAAGCCATTCATTGCCCTTCACAGGAGTAAAATACACAAGAAGCAGGACACAGAACTCCTTCTCATAGAATAGCCTTTTGATAATTTCCCCAGGATTTCTTATTCTGCGATAGAAAGCCAAAATATCCCTGCTGGAAACTGTTTTGTATCTACTAGAACAGTCAGAATTCTCATGAGTTACTAGGTTTGATGGAAAGTGCTTTGCTACAAACAGTAGAGGGAGTTTTCTGTGCTATCCAAGAAGACTGGATAGCAATAACAATTCTGTGGGCAAACCCAGGGCATTGCCAGGTGTTGGTTAGGATAAAGTGAGTGTTTGCTGGTGAGTCAAATGAAACAGGCAGCATTGAAGACAGTTGTTTTCAGATGTTTATATTTCTAAATGAATCAGTATTGCAAATGAGCTGGAAATTGTGCAAACAGATGCAAATAAAACTGCATGAAGTGTTTACAGCAATATGTGAGTATTAGTTTATACCCCAGTCTGCACCAACAAAAATTAGGTCAGAGATAATTCAGAAAAAAGGTTGGTAAAAATGAGACTTATCAGCAAAGGCTTCTTTAATCCAGGAGGTGATTAACTTTGCATAGTGACTTCCGAGAAAATAACAGACCTTATCCTTCCCCTCCTCCCAATAAATTCCCATTAAAAATGAAAATTTGTAAACAGAACCTAAAATTGCAAACAAAGCGTAAATTCATTACTTAATCCTGTAGAATTCACTTAAATCACGCTTCTGTAAGATCTATTACTAGTATGCTAATAGCAACATACATGAACACTGGTCTGAAACAGGTTATCATGAGTGTGTTTTATCTATTCAGTCTATCTGATAACACTTCCTGAATAGAATCAATATTATTTTCTCTGCTATTTGGAAGAAGTTTTCATATAACAACAGGGGAGATATAAACAGCTAATGAAATAGGAAAATCTTATTGTAGAGCCAAAGAATTGAATAGGAAAGAGTACCTGAGGGAGAAAGAGGAAGAAAAAAGGAAGCAATTTAGCTTAATTCATTTTTTAAAACAACAGATTTCATGCTGGTGGCATCCCAATGTTTTACGAAATGTGAAATCTGTTTCTAGCTCTTTTTGAGCTTATGTTTAATTCATACAGGGAATTTCCACTTAAGACACACAGGAATCTGGGCTGTTGGTTTTGTGGTGGCTGATTCCCAGAGATGTTTATGTTCAGCATATGTCAAAGATTGAGGCCTCAAGCTTTGTGATGTGGAGATGCAATGAAATCAGGTTCTGATTAAAAAAAACCCAACCTATTAGCTTTCCTAAGATGTCCCTCTTTAGAAAGCTTCTCATATAGAGATGTCCAACTTTGTAGTGAATATCTGTAACACGCATTGATTTTTGGGGAACAATGAGATTTCTCTTCCGTTTCCTGCTGTGAGGGGATGAGGTCACATATTACCTTGGTACTGAGAATTTCTCTGGGCAGCATTTTAAATGGGACACGTTCCGGGTCTGGGTATATAATTAAGAAATAGGCTCTTAGGCTGTGATACAGCTGTAACTGTGATAAGAAACAGCTGTTTGTTCAAGAAAGTAAGCATCTCCCTTTCCATCCCAAAGCTGCCCATGAATACAGCACATCAGTTAGGGGCCCGTATCTTCCCTAAAACAGGCAGGTGGGGAAGGGTGAGGAACTGGCACAGCCATTACTTTGTCTCTCTTGGCAGGTGCAAGTAGAAATGGAAATATGTACAGCAATTTACTACACACCTTCTCCTGAGCCAGGAAGAAGCAGAGAGCCCAGCTGGATGCAAATCCCCTTGTCTGGTGCCCCTGTTCTGAAGCTCAGAGGAAAACAACCTCTGCACCAAAGATGCTTGCTATTCCTCACAAAATCCAGGTCAGGCTGAGGCAGGCTGGACAGCAGTAATCACTCGTTATTCACAAACAGATGAGCTAAATCACTGGGTGTTCTGCAGGCAGCAACATACTTCAGTGCTAAAACAGTATCATGCAAGATCAGCTAATTTGTCTTATCTGCAGGGATTTATTTGCTTGTATATATGTGTGTGTAGGGAGAGAGAGAAGAGAGAGAAACCAGAAGAATAGAGTATTAGACATAGGTTTTTGGTTTTAGACATACTGGGATATCGAGGGTACCCTTCCATCAGGTTAGGTTAGTAGAAGAATCGCTGATATGAAATTCATGGTGGTACATCTCCTAGAAAGAGGTGGAAAACTGCCACTATGTTATTTCAGTTACAGTGAGACAAATTATGTTGCTTAGTTTCTGACTAACATGTAATGCGGTCTAGGGGAAATTGCTTTCACACCTCACCTAAAGCCACCAGCCAAATGTGTGAAAAATCCTGTTGTCAGAGCATCTGGCAACAAGGAATGTGGTACTGATGCCCAAACTATAGTTTATTTAAAATTAGAAATAACAGTAGGAAGTCTGGAAAACATTCTTGCACAATTCAGTTATGGTACTTTGTTAAGTCTTCCACAATTCTCTGCAGACCTAATTATGTGGACAGCTTTTCTTTAAATCCCACTCAAAACCACTTAATCCTTCTTTATACACAACAGAAATGGCTGGATGAGATACCAGAGGCTATTTTGCAAATGGACTGTATTAGTCTTCAAGAGTGTTTGTGGCTCAGTTCAGGCACTGGGGATGATGGAAACTGATGTGTGAAATGGTCACACCAATCCTGATCTTGCCCTTCCAATGTGCTGTAATTGCTCTGAAAATTTCTGTCTGTGAGCACGTCTTTTTTCCACTCAGTGTATCTGAGACACCAGTAAAGCCACTCTGTGCTCCTAGGCTTTTATGTCTGATGTGTGGTAGGGACTGAGATGATTGTAAGCCGGCTACTGAGCAGTCACTTGCAGACCAGCTACCATTTGAAGGCATGAGCTGTAGTGACCTTATTACAGCCACCATAAGGAGAAAATGAAAATAAAATAAAAAAAAAAAAAAAAAGAAAAGATTTGATTTCAGCTGCGTGCAGAATCACATGTGAATCCACAAATACTGTCTCCGGGGTTTCTTAATTCAATGGCACTTGAGTTTAAAAATGATTTTATAAAAAGACATTAATTCCAAACTCCATTTGCTGTTTTCATGATTCAGTTTTCTCTCATTTTTGTGCATTTGCCCTCTAATAGGCTGAAGAGATCTGTGCAACTTTGTTATCATCAACTGTAATGGAAACTGGCATGCAAATTACCTAGACAGAGCCTTGGAATCAACCTCAAAGTAGCGAGGTTAAGCCCTGTGATTGAAGTGTCAAAGCCCCTAAGGGTTTTCAAGACTCAATCTGTGAGTGTCATTAGGGTAATTTATGGTAGTGGACATACTTCTGCTTATCCTGAATTTATTTACATAAGAAGCACTTTTTGCAAATTTCAGTCACCTAAAAAAAAATATCTGTATTTTTGACTGAATATTACAGCACAATCGAATCAGGCCTGGAGCTTTTATTTCGTTGTTTATGGGAAGACTTTCACAGGAAGTTGTATTTATCTCATATCTCCAAAGAAACATTTAGTTCAATATTAAGTTCTGGCTCCTTAGGCATTTATTGCTGGGAAAGCTGAAATTCTGTTTCCTGATCTGTAAATATGTTTTGTATTAGTTTTTAAACTCCTGCCAGAGGTGGTACACTGAGGAAAAGTCTTCCCTCTTCCCCTAAAATTGACTATTAGGGGACTACCCAGGGTATTATGAGTCACAGATCAAAGACATGATATAAAAATAGAGAAAGCTAGTAGAACTCTCACTGCTGGAAAAAAACTACATGTAAATCATAATGGTAGTGCTGTAAACTAACACCAAATCATATATGGATTTACAGCTAGAAAGAAATTATTATAGTTACAGATAAGTGGGTAGCAAGTTGTCCTATTGTACTGAGTCAGTTCCTTGCATAAGCAAACACCCTTAGTTGCAAATGGAAGAGTATGAAAGCAGATATGGTGCACTATCTTGAAGTGATAGTTTAATTTGATGGGATAGATCCTTTATATATGGAGAAGGAGCCTGGAATGTTTGTGTGGGCAGTGTCTGACTGCAGAGGACACTGCATATCAAAAATCCTAAATCCTGCCTTTAAAAGTAAAGCCCCAGGTAATGGTCAAATGAATCTTTTCTACATCCTGATTACACCCTCTTGCCATTGTAGACAATCATACAATAGCTGAGGTTATTCACAGGACCTGTGTGGGGCTTTTTCTCTGCAAAATAAGGCCAGGCCCTTTAAGGATCCATATGGTAAAAACAGTTTTGGTTCCTTTCCTCCAATATCTTACTTGAAAGACTGCTTCAGAATGTTATTGCTTTAGATAGTTTCCAGTCTAAGCTGATTCTTTACCTCTACTTAATTTGTCATTTAACATAAACAGTCCTTTCCTCTTAGCTAACCAAAACTTCCACCTTCGCAAGTAGATGAGTACCACAGTTTTGACAGCATCAGGAGAATGCTGAAATCTGAAAGCTTAAGTGCAAGATAGAACACATGGAATTTATCATCCAAATACAGGTTGACAATATAGATTTTAAGATATTAAGTCTGAATATCACAGTAAGTCCCATGCATCACACTAGATTTCTACAAGAACTCCAGACTGGTGCACATTCATTGTCAGAGAAGGATGAACAACCATTGAGAGACGAACTGTTTTTTCAGGATATCAGTACAACTTAAATTAAGTCTTCTACGCACTGAACAGTTTCTTAAGACTAGAGTGATCTTTTTCCTGGGGTAAGTATAAAATTAAAGGGTTGCATAATTACCCACTTAGGAAATAGTGACTGTCGTAAATTGACAAAAGACAAAGCCAAGAATAATTACTGCTTATAAATTTCATAGGACAACAAACAAGACAATTTAATTGATGCTTTTTTTGAGAAGCAGGATCTTTGTAGCTCTTACCATTAAGGACTTGTGTTGGCATATAATCTTTGAATAGGGAATGAGGGCAGAAAACAGTCCCTAAATTACAAAGTTGGAGCCATCATTTAACATAAAACTTCCAGTTAGCAATGTACTGAAGACTATCCTTAATCAGCAATTACTTTGACTGCCTGAATGTCTATTTGTGCTTGGGAATATGTAGTTGAATTTGAAAACTCAAAGCAAGATCTCTTTCAGGTTCCGTTTTTATACTATCCTTTCTTCAGTGCAATACTACTTAAGCTACGGAAGTATGGCATAAAAGATGCAAAGCCACTAAGAATTAATCTCATTTGGGCGCTGGGCAGGTACAGGCACTTTCTTACATTAGACATGAAAGGAGTCATTGTGTGCAATACTTTGAGTCTGATACCATAGAAACCAAAAGTACTTTGAAAGTTAGAGGAAAGAGTTAATAGTCAATGCTGTGAATCTGGCATTTATATTTCAAAAGAAATCTCAGAGTACAAAAGTCTGAAGTGGAAAAGAATAGATGGCTGCCAACAGGTTTTTTGCAAAGGTAAATAATGAAGAGTAGAAAGTCAAAGCTTGAAGATGAGAACATACAGGATAGGCAACTAGAAGAATCTTTTTAAGATTTTTAAGAGACCCTTAAATATAGAACAGGCAGGGCAATGGGTCTGGAAGTGCAGCTGGCAATTGCACACAGTGCTTTCTATATTCTCTGCTTACCTAATTTAAAAATGGGGTCATATGGTAGAGTGTTAGACATTTTTGAAGTGGAAACTTAGGTTGTAATATGTCTAGAATGTAAATCTGTGATAATTAAAAAAAGTATTCATGACCTGAACAAAATAAATCCCAGTATTTTAATTGTGACCACAGCTGGCTGGCTGAACAGATCTCCAGTCTATTAAATCAGATGATTTAATATACCTTGGAAGGAAATTATATGGCAAATAGAATGATCTCTGGTGCACCTAGGAGTTTCACAACAGTTGAAACTTCTGCTTCCAGGGCTTTATGGAGAATTCAGCATTTTCGGAACTGCAAGGCTGCTCTGGATCCTCATGCACTGATAGGACACCAAGCCCTTTGCACAGAGGCATTCCTTTAGATTTCACAGTAAACATACTGAATTCAAGATATTATTCCCCAATTACTCTGAATGCCACTTCTCTGGCATTTTCTAGCAGACTCAGTTTTGTCAGAAAGTTTCTGGCCACCATTACTTGCAGGGACAAAGCACTTCTAACCACCTGTGACAAATGCGGGCTCAGTTTGTGTCAGCTTGAAGTGCATTTCATGGCACTACCTGCCAGTAATTCAAAAATAAATGTGTTGTTCAACCCATGGGGAAGTATGAATGGGGTTTCAAAAGCTGTAACAGGCGCAGTAGGAGAAGAAAAAAATACGGCTTTCTTCTAGAAGGAAAATTCAGCTGTGTCATCTCCAGCATTCAGTGCTATTGATGGTAGTGGAAGCACATCTAAGGGTAGTAGAACACCCCTTTTTTCTACTCTGGTAATAGCCTCTGCATACTGCTATTGTCTTTAGAGATTACTTTTACCTAAGTGTTAAAACTCATCAGGTATATGTGCTCCTGTTCCCTCAGCATAATCTACTACCTAGTTACTGAGGCCTAATAAAGCCAGCAGCATGGTTTCAACTTTGACTAAATTGGCTGTCATCACCATGGCAGGCAGGTCACCTGTACACTGATACAATCTTATGCTGTCTTCCCATTTTAAATTGCACAATGTTGCCTGCCTGTTAGGGAAGCCAGGAGCAAAATACACTGCAGCTGTTTGTATTGTGTTTAGCTATTGGCTATATTTATATGGTAATTCCAGCATGAAACTCTGAGTATGTACCATTCTACACACATGCCAAATTTAATCATTGTTAGGATTCACAGTAATAGAATGCTGCAGTAGGCTAGATTAGGAATAAGCAATTAGATGTAGTTTTTTTCTGCACAGGTTAGTTACTGGACACTTGGCCACTGCATCTTGCTCCAGATGAGTTAAATCAAAGAGGTGAAAAAAAAACCCAAACAAAATACCTCCAAACCCAACTCTGGGGCTCTGAATATGTTTGAGGCAACAGTAAAAGGTATAGTAGAAACCCTGGCTACAAGACTAATCATTCATACCTCCAGATGTCAAGCTAGTGATAAACTACAGGAATCACCTGATTCTTTTCATATGGACATTTTTACCTGGAATATTTTGTACTATAGCAATTTATTTGTCTACATTATGCAGCTATTTCAGTTTCTACAAGTATGCTGGTTTTAAGTTGCACCATCTGGTTCTCTCTTCATCCGTCTTTAACCTGTGCTTCTTGCTTACTTCTGTGTTGGCTCATCAACTAATAGTGGTCTTGAAAGTCTTGATTTTGATACATGAAACAGCATAAAGAATGCACTTTCTGCACCATGTTCTATTCGCATTTAACATATTTCAGTGAAAAAAGAATTGAGAACTTCACTGAATTCTTCAGAAAGCCCCGAAAGTGCTGACCCAGATTTTGAATAAAACTTAGCCATTAAGAGTATTTTAACAAGGATTATTTTATAATTGGATAATTTAAGAGAGCGGGAATAGGCCTTAGATTTCTCAGTTTAAATCCAATCCAGGAAAACAATGACTTAAAATAACTTCAATGGAAGCACTATAATTGAGGAGGCTGAGCAGCCAGGTTTGTTGCTGAGTGCTGTCCACATTAGAGAAACCATGCAGCTGATTTGTACTGCAATCCTCTGAAGAGCTCTCAGCAGTCATGGATTGAACAATCAGAGTCCCATTTATGATGGTTCATCAATGCAAAAAAAAAAAAAAAAAAAAAAAAAAAGTCAGAGTAGTTGGGCCATTATCTTTACCTGTGCTGGAGCTCTTCTGTTGCTAAATGACTGAGATGACTCTGGAAGGGTGAATGACTGATAGTTGCCAACAGCAACAGATTGACACACAAGAAAAAGGATAAACAATGTCCTGAAGGGACACTGATCCAGCAGACTTGGTACTGGCTCTGCCATAGACTAGCTGTGTCTCTGTAAGCAACTCATCACTCAGCTCTTGCTGCCTTGAGACTGCACATTGCCTGCACGCTGCTTTAGGTGTTGGTGTACTAGAGGTGTGATCACTGTTCAACATGTGGATACCACCAGAATAACAATGACATAGTTTGGGTTCCTACAGCATAGGTTTGGGTCCCTTTGTGTTACTGATACACCTCACCTTCTCCCATGCCTTTGTCTCTCACAAAGATGATTATAATAAAACTTCCAAATTAGAATTAAACCAGTTAATGGTTGTGGAGCACAGTGAGCTTCTTAGCGAACAATATGCTCACATCAAGTGACAGCAGCAGGATTTTTGCTGATAATTACCTTTTCCTCATAGCATTCTTTACCAATTTGTCTGAAACTATTGACATCAGGAATAAGGCATTCTCCCATTTCTCATTGTATTGCTTCAGTCTTTTAAAGTTTTCTTTACACTTACTGACTTAGTAGGCTTTTTTTTTTTTTGTTGCTTTTCATCACAGGTGGCTGATGTTTCTGGCTGTTACACTCAGAGTGAAATGTAATCATTAAGTTAATACCCAGTTTAACTACACCAGTCTGCATGTAAATTGAAGCAAAAATATGCATAAGTAGCTTCAGGTTTACCTCTTCAGACCCTCTCATTATGTGTAATAGCTTGATAATTTTATTTCTGTGTAGTAACTATTTTCATGCCAGTATCTTTTTGTATGTACAGTAATAATGTTTTTGTTGCTGAAAATTACCCTGGAGATTGCAGAGCAGACAAGCAGTTCCCTCCTGTTACTGGCTGTGACTTATCTCAGTGTTGTCTCCACTTTTAGTTTATGAATTTTAGCTCATAAGCAGAAATAGAGCTTAATAACAATATATGCTAAAAAAAAAAGTTGACTGATGCATGCCTCCTTTAAATAATATCAAACATTTTGCCTTTCTTGCATGAAAAGGCAAGAGACTTCTGTGTGAAGCTGTTCAGAACCATGTCTCAAAGCACTGAAGGTGTCATTCATCACTGGGACAGAGCTAGAGCTTTACTCAAAGGCTTAATAATGTTAATACAGTCTTTTCCAAGTAGTTTACATCCCAGGAGCTCAAACTATTTTATGAAAAAGAATTAATTATCCTTTAGCGTAGCTTCTGTCAGGTAGGCCAAACAGTTATCTACAGTTATTAGAAGAGAAAATCAGACACAAACAGGTTGGTAATTTGTGAGGTTCACGATGGTGAAGGTGTAAGGTGGGAATCCTGACCTGTGGCCTCTTCAGAGGCTTGTATTTCCAGAGTGTTCTCACACCTGTGCTCTACTATTTCAGGATTTCTGGGAACTACAGTGTTTCAGTTGTGCCTTTTCCTCAAAACCTTCCTCAAAAATGCATATGCTTCAGAAGGGGCAAAATAGGAGGCATACTGCAGCTGTGTTGGGTTTATGAGACCTGTGGACTCACCTATATAAAGGGAATTGGCAGCTGTCAAAGGAAGCTCATTTAGTCTTTAGCTTTTAGGATGCAAGGTTTAGAAAAGCTGGAGATGGGATGCAAAAATGATAACATTCCTTAGAAATGCACAGGTGAACGTGTATAAAGTTTGGATTGAATTCAGTTCTTTCTCCTGGAAGACCATGCCTACCCCTCTAGAACTGGCTTTTAATCTCTTCCAGCACACCAGTGTCTCCATACTCAGTTCTCTGTATCCTTGCCTTCAAATTTCTTCCCATTTTAACTGCTTAGTTTGCTTTTTCCTCTCAAAGTTTCCTTAGTCAAGCTTTGGCCAATCCTCCCTCCAGTTTGAGATCTTCATGAGAATTAATCACCTCACAGTATGTTCACAGCACATGTACTGATAAACTATGCCACTCCTTATATCTCTATTATTCTAGCTAGCTCTAAGTTTGCAGACAAGTTGTGAACTAATCTCTTACAGTTTCTATATTTATTTCCCTCCACTTCCAGACTTGTGGTGCCTTGATTATATTTTTGATTCTTTTGAAAACATTGCATAATTTTGGATAGCTTTTAAAAATATTTTCTGGTTCAAGCACACGTTGAGTGGGATGTGAAGGAGAATCTGTGACTGTTCTGCAAGAGGTCAGACTAGACTACTGCTTGTCACAGAAATTCCTGTGTTGACTTTAAGCACATACTTAGGATGTAAGGCTTGTTCATGATTCCCCTCCTGAATTACTGAAATCACAGTATGATGGCTGATCTCATCCAAGGGTAACACTGGGGCATTTACAGCTAGAGCTGCAGACTGGAAATAAGGTAGTTACTTTTTTTTCCACCCCTGTTTTCTGAGCTCAAATGCTAATTTTAAAATACATATGTATGTGTAATATATTTGTGCCTTATTTTTCTAATTACCACCATTATTGGCTTTAATTCATGGTAGCATCAGAATGACTTCCTTCCTGCTTCGTATTTTTGGAAAACAAATCTGCACCAAAGCCAATTATGCTGCAAGCAGTTAAAATAACTCCAGAAGCTCAAGAAGCAGCAAGAGGCAAAACTATACTTACAGAATCTTTGTTCTAGGTTCTTTTAACTGGTGCCTACTAGTGAATACTGAATTACAATTCTGCCATCTGTTACTGGTAGCACAACACATTAGGTACTCTGCTATGAAGTTCAAGACTTTGCTATGGTTCCTCATCCCTACACACATAGATAAGGGCGTGAGGGGAAAGGTCGGGGCTGGATACAATCCCTAAGGCATTTTCAGTTGTGTTCAACCTTCCTCAAACAGATCTAGGATTTCAAAGGTTTTTCAATGTCTAAGTTAGTGACTGGAATTTGAAAAGACCCATGTGCTTTACACTGTGAAGTTAGCCATTGGTGACAGCTGGAACAACACTTTTTAGGACATCCAGGCTATACCTCAACTAAATATACCCCAACAAACACAACAATTTCTAATAGGAAAATCCATCTCCTGTAGGCAGTAGTTGTGTGTTCAGACACACAAGGCAAGCCTTATTTTACCAACCAGTTTTGCAATTTGAGTTTTAAAAACAGCCACTGAGAAATGGTTGCTCTGTCATGAGAGACATTTCAAAATCTGTCTCACATTTTTCCTCAAAATTCTGTTATCGTGGAAAAAAAAATAGTGATTTTTAACATTTATTTGCTCACTTTCTTAATTATGAAGTAAAGGCAAAACTTACAGATAATATGAGCAGGATAACTTAAAAAGAAAAAAAGCATATATTTTATATATATTTATAGAATTTCTTTATTTTGCTTCCATTTTGGGAGAACTAAGCTCATGCAGAGGCTGTGTTTGTTGAGATTTTGTAGTTTCATTCCTACTCCAAGTTTCTGTCAGAAATTCTTCTCAGCTGTTTGTGCTTCATCTGCCATGAGGGACTTCAGAATTTGTCTCTTAATTAACTGAATAACTTTTTTCCCAATGTTTTTTCTCTCCTGTTTTGTGCATAATCATGCAGAGTATACTTTGATCTCTCTATTTTCCTTTTTTAAACCAATCAGCTGAAAGAGGCTACTTTCAGGAATATGCCTCCATTTGGGTACCAAAACATGCAGGCACTCTATTTTTTTGTCTCTAAATTCTTGTCCGATGAAGGCCAAGTATAGGGAACCCTTGGCATAAGGTTTTCCAGGGGCCTAGTTGCCTCTTGCCAAATCCAGCTTCTATAAATAGGTTCCTTCTCCCTTCAATGAGCACAATTCATAACTCTGTTTCTGTCTGGATTAGAAGAGATAATACATCAATTACAGAGAAACAATCATAGAAGGACCCTGGCCTTACCAACTGCCAAGTAATTTCTACAAAGTGCTGTTTGTCTTCTCAATTGATTTCAGTGCACTAGTGAGAAACATTCAGCCTTTCAAAGAATTAGGTCCTATGTCACTTCTCATTGCATCCTTGCCTCTTCTCTAGTGGGTTTAGCTGTGAGTCAGGCTGAGATGATGGAATGGCATGAAGAGTTATAAGAATTTAAGATGGGAAACCCTCATCAGTTTACATTGCTTGCACTTGCACCAAAATAGAACTCTAAAGAGTTATAAGTAATGGCTTTGAGTGAGTTTTGTAGCTATCTATGGCTGTTCTCTCAAAGTTTGTAGGGATACCAATTAAGGAACAGTAGCTATAATTATGTATTGAGTTGGGATTCCTTAGAGATGCCTAGGTTCTTACAAGATGAAAGTCACTGGCTTACAGATTCTTTCACTTCAAAATGGTTATATGGAAAGTAAAAAGCAAGACAGTAGAGAAACCACTCAACATAGCATTTAGCTAGAATATTCTTTACTACTTGCATTAATTACCCCATAGTCAGATAGTTCTCTGATTAAATTTACACTCCTAAAGGAACCTATTAAGTTAGTTTGAATAGTTTAACCCAGTTTCTCTGCTTTCACACACAGGTCAACTTGATATCATTTCAATGGCTGAAACAACAATGATGCCTGAGGAAATTGAGCTTGAGATGGCAAAGATCCAGAGACTTCGGGAAGTCTTAGTCAGAAGAGAATCAGAACTCAGGTTTATGTAAGTATCAATACTTCTGAGAAAACACTATGCAAAATTAATCAAAATAAGAAAGACTACTATTTAGAAGACTTTTATCTGCTTGACATTTTAAAAGGAAGAAAGATAAAGAGCATTCCGGTTAGGTGAATGCTTGCAAAATGCCATTGGGAAATTATTTTTGTAGTTGCAAAGGAAATTACCTTTTTTATTTGGCACCTTTTTTATTCAGTATGATTTGCAGAAGACATAAAAGGGATCTATTACTTACAAAAGGAAACTTTAGTAAAGCACATGTCTACAGAGCATATTTTTATACCTGATGTCAATCTTTATGGGAAGGATGTTTGTCTGAAGAAAATACCAACAGGTAGGGGATTTGGAGCTTCCACAGTCTGACCTAATTCAGGCTTTATTCTTCACTTCATTAGTGGTCTTAGATAGTTCATGTCACAGGAGAGAACACTGTGTTCTGGACTAATAGCATCCAAGATTTGACGTTTGTTAAATGGAAGCCATTAAGTTGTGAACACAAAACACATTTTGATGTATCAAATTAAGTGGCAATAGTCCAAGAGGGATTTTGGGATATTCAAAACTGGCAAAAGGGCCAGACATAGGAGCCTCACTGAAGGTTCATGAGTATTAATCTAGTTCTGATGATGAAGTCAATAGGGTTTATGTTCCTAGATCACTGAATTTAGAAGACCAGGACTTACTAATAAGTAGTATATTATTTTGAAGCCCCATCTGTCTGTGAGTACCTGGAGTCAGAAACTAATATCTTTGCTGACAGGCTAAGAACCTCAGCAGATCTAAAACCTGCTGAACCCAGACCCTTGGCATTAATGAAGTACTCTGAAAAAAACTTGCTCTCTTCTCTTTAAAATACAAAGATAGGACTGGTACTTTAACCCTTGCACCTGGAGGTTAATTTCAGTGCCCTGACTTGCACTGCTGGAGGTTGAAAGCCTCACCCTCAAACAAGCTCAGATATCTGTCTATTATTCAAGAAGACTTCTAGCCCAGAATTACTGCTTAGATACCTTTGGAAATAAGGACTGGTAACAGTGATACTGACCTTTAATAATGCTGTAGTGGTACAAATAAAAGGAAAAGTTTTGTCACATCTGCCCCTGGTATTCAAATACTACTTGGTTATTCGCTTGTACATAGATGTAATCCGTAAGAAGCCTCATCATTGAACTCTGCACTTTTCTTGATATTTTCTGTATCAAACAAAAGGCTGAAACTGTCCTAGTGAATGCATGGTGGACATCTGCTTGTCATTGTTTTGCATGCTCTTCACTTGTTCTGTTTGTTCTTTTATCCAGTCTGTTCTTTTAATTTTCCCCATGCTCACACTCATGACACTCTTTACTGTGTATTGCCTAGCAGGTGTTTGAGGGAGGAATTTAACACAGAGGAGCTTGCTTATTGAAAAGGGACTATAACTGACGTTTGTACTGTGCAACAGTACTCTTCCTGCATTAGATGTTGTCCAGATACACTCTGCCTACAGCTACCTGGGAGCACTCCCCAGTGGTTCACTGGCTGAGTGAGGAAAGCTCTTCTGAGCATCACAGTCTCCACTAGATTTGGCCCTTGTTATCAACAAAGCAGACAAGTGACAGACAGCAGCTGCCAGGGATGGCCCTACTTGTTTGTCTTTTTTTAAACCGTGGAAAGCTAAGCTTGTTGCTGCTGCCTGTCTTCAGCAAGAGGAACTGAGGTCTGTGCCACTGCCATAGACCCTCTCATTCCTTCAGTGCACAGGGCCAAATGACTACTTTTCTAGGGATATTCACACAGATTTCTAGTCTGACTGCTCCCTTCTCTGCGGCAGAATATCCTGACACCGCTCATTAATTCTTGAGGGAGTTAAACTGAGTTTAACACCACTGACTGAAATGGTGGTATGGCATCTGTCTCTGCACTGGGACTCCACTTGTAAACCAAGACTGCACTGATCATGAGTTTTCAAGCTTCCATTTTCTAAGCTCATTTACATCAGGCAGGTTCTTCATACTGACTCATCAAGTGTGAAAGAAAAAGCAGCCTCTCTCACCCAACAATGGCCTCCAGAATTAGAACATGCTTCCATTAATAGCTTTTAGGAGTCCAAGAGATTGGCAGTATCTCATATTTTAAAATGTTCTTACATTTTATTCCTGACAAGTGAGAAGCATGTTGCTAGTGATGCCCAAGTAATAGAGCAGCACCTGTTCTTCACTGCCTTTCATTCAGGGTAGTTTACACTGACAGAGGGCCTCAATTGCATTTGTCTTCAATGACAAATGTCTTTTAATGAGCTCTTGCTGAGATTAACAGCACAGCTCATGGTTATGTCAGTGGTCCAAGTTTTGTATCCATTTAAGCAAATTACCTAAACTAATTCATAGACATATTGTAAAAGACTTTATATGTGGCCATATTTTTTCAGTTGTTTCCTGAAGTAATGCATTGCCAGTGTCTCAAGGCCAGAAGTCTATATGTAGGTCATGAATTTTAGTAATTGTTTTCTTCTGACAGAGCTAGATGCCCCTATAAATGACTTATACAACCAACAGCATGAAACTGAGCCACCTCAGACAGGCTTAAGGAAGACTCAGCTTTGAACATGTAGCTGCTAACTAGCAGTACTCCTATACTCAGACCACTGAGTTCAAAACCAGCTTTAATGAGAGACAGATCTCTTTAGTTCTTGTACCTGCTTTAGCTTGTCATTCAACTGTAACAAAAGGATAAAACGTACATATAAGTAGTGGGGAAAATGTGCATGTTTCTATTCTCTTTTCTTTTCCCCTCATGCTGTTAGCAACAGAGTAGAAATTCTCTTGAGTTAAATTTGGCTTCTTTTAGTTCTTATAAAGGCATAAATATGATAAAATAATTCTGTATCATTTACACATCCAGCCACAGCTTACATCTGTAGCTATGATTTTTAAAAGTAGTAGTTCCTTCTTCTCACTGTCTCTCTGTATGACTTCTTTATTTATACATATGTAGCCAGACCCTGAAGCTAGGATCTGGCTACATTGTAGCTGTGCTTTAAAAAAAAGAACCCTAAACTAAAAATAAAGGAAATAAGCTGTAGGGCTTGTTCTGGAGTGTATCACTAGTCCTCATGGTGACCAGGGCTTCCTCCTCTTAGAGGCACACAGTCTGTCAGCTTTTCTTACACAAACCAGCAACTACCACAACTCTTCACAGCACAGACATTCTATTTTAGCGGCACTCACACTTAAGAATAAGGAAAAAACCCCACACTGCAAGATAGACCTGCTGCTGATAGAAATCAGAGCAGACTCTTTCCCTGTCAGAGCAATGCAGGTTTAATATATGAAAGAAACTTGCTCTAAAACTGTTAACTTGAAATTACTGTTTTCCTTGAAGAAGACACACAAAGGAGATAGAGATGGGATAATAATAAAAGTCATCCTTACTGATGTTTGGAACAGCTCTGTAACAAAATCTGTTGTCTTACATGTTGTGTCAACATTTTGCCCAAACAAATGCGGTAGTTAGAAAATAAGGGCATTTGGCAGAGAACTGCTCCAAGTTAGTACATTAGAGAGACCAACCCCCCAAAAAAACAACCAGAACACACCTGCCCCCACAAAACAACCAACAAAAAACGGGCAAAGATTGGATGCTGAGCAGACCTGAGGTTGATTTGCATTTTTCACACTTATGTGCATGAACCACTAAAAACTTTTCCTGCTAATATGTGACATCATTGATAATGTAATAGTCTTTCAGACAGTTCCTCAGTTGAGATCTGTATCGCATATGTGTCTCTGCAAGCAACATGAACTCTACATGAGAGAATCTTTAGGAAAACATACAGCTAGCTTTCCTTGCTTTGAAAGTTACGGTATCAAGGGTATTGTTTTTACCATAGTAATACTATGAGGTCCATATTCTTCTCTTCCCACTGAGCAAAGTAACACCAATGACTAATGAAGGCTGTAATCCAACAAATAAGATAAAATGAAGTACGTTGCCCCGAGGTCCTTACTCAAATGTTACATTACAGTACTCACAGTTGGTAACACTTCAGTATCTAAATAAAGTCTTTACTAAACAGTTCATCATCACTAAAAGCTTTAGAAGAGTCACCCTGTAGGGGTGAAAGAATGAGTGGGATGGTGAAGAGACAGAAGTGAGATACTTAATCATCATTGTTTCAGAGCAAGTCTTAAAGTATTTGAGAATCAAGTAGTGGGATTAAACTAAAAAAAAATTATTTAATAGTATTAGACTTAAGAAGTGGTATAGAATACTGCTCAAAACCCATACAAAACTATATATGGGTTTTTCCTCATACATATCCAAGCAAGCTCAGTCTCTCATGTTTTAGCCTGTATCTATCAATCATGATATTAGTTCAGCAAACCCAGATTTTCAGTTTTCAGAATTTAAGGAAGGAAAATTTCAGTTACATTTAAACAAATTTTACATACATTTCTATGATCAAGTATTGAGTTAAAATATCAAAGCTTGTTTTTTTAGTGGATGACTTTTCCCCCCACCTCTTTGCAACAGTCGCAGTGTGAATAATCAAGCTGCTCTGTGCTGTGCTGGATATTGAAATTACTCACGGTCTTCCGTCTGTGTAATCATCAGAAAGGTTAATCTTCCCAGGAAGGAATTTTCCACCTATAGAAAGAGACTTGGACATTCAGTCAGGAACAGTAACTCACATAATACTGAATTCAGTCACCAGATGATACTGAAGTCACTCACCTGCCTGCAGGTTTACGCTTCTGGTTAAAAAAAGGGTAGCAGAAATTCCTTTAATAAGGGGCACGCTTTATTTTTAGAGAGAGTCCTTCATAGGGGCCCTTCCACTGCGGGGCCATGCATGCAGTGCTGACTGCTTGCCCTCACAGTTAAAATGAGCTCTGTGGCTGTGTGAGGCAAAGTGGCTGCCATTTTGTGGCAGCTCAACCATGCTGTACAAAATGGCCACCCTGTCTGCTGGGCCTGTGCAGTGACCATTCCTCTGACACCCACTCTTGAAACAGCTCTGAGGAACCTTTTTTCCTTCCTTACAAACTCTGTGCACTCCCCTTATTGTCTGCTGGCCTGTGTGGCACAGAGGGCCAGGGGCTGCCAGCTAGGGTCCTCAAAACCCAACGTTTTTTTAGTGACCACCTCCAGTGCCTCTGGGTCAGGCAGCAGGCAATGGATGACCACAAGTACAGCACCCAAGGTGGCCACGTACCCCGATTCAAAGCTGAACTCAGGGCAGAGTTTACAGAGCATAGCTCTGAAAATTAAACTGTCAGAAAACTACTGACAGCTTCCAGAAATTGCATCATTCCTGACTGGTGAACAAGTCAGGTATGTAGTAATATCATAGAATCATAGAATAGTTAGGGTTGGAAAGGACCTTAAGATCATCTAGTTCCAACCCCGCTGCCATGGACAGGGACACCTCCCACTAAACCATGCCACCCAAGGCTATGTCCAACCCGGCCTTGAACACCGCCAGCGATGGAGCATTCACAACTTCCCTGGGCAACCCATTCCAGTGCCTCACCACCTTTACAGGAAAGAATTTCTTCCTCATATCCAATCTAAACTTCCTCCGCTTAATTTTGAACCCGTTACCCCTTGTCCTCTCACTACAGTCCCTTATGAAGAGTCCCTCTCCAGCATCCCTATAGGCACCCTTGAGATATTGGAAGGCTGCTATGAGGTCTCCACGCAACCTTCTCTTCTCCAGGCTGAACAGCCCCAACTTTCTCAGCCTATCTTCATACAGGAGGTGCTCCAGTCCCCTGATCATCCTCGTGGCCCTACTTTGGACTTGTTCCAACAGTTCCATGTCCTTTTTATGTTGAGGACACCACAACTGCACACAGTACTCCAAGTGAGGTCTCACGAGAGCAGAGCAGAGGGGCAGGATCACCTCCCTCGACCTGCTGGTCACGCTCCTTTTGATGCAGCCCAGGATATGGTTGGCTTTCTGGGCTGCGAGCGCACACTGCAGCCGGCTTATGTTCATTTTCTCATTGACCAGCACCCCCAAGTCCTTCTCTGCAGGGCTGCTCTGAATCTCTTCTCTTCCCAACCTGTAGCTGTGCCTGGGATTGCTCCGACCCAGGTGTAGGACCTTGCACTTGGCATGGTTCAACTTCAGGTTAGCGTCAGCCCACCTCACAAGCATGTCAGGGTCCCTCTGGATGGCATTCCTTTCCTCCAGTGTATCAACAGAACCACACAGCTTGGTGTCATGGGCAAACTTGCTGAGGGCGCACTCAATCCCACTGTCCGTGTCACCGACAAAGATGTTGAACAAGACCGGTCCCAACACCGATCCCTGAGGGACACCACTCGTTACTGGTCTCCAGCTGGACATTGAGCCATTGAGCACAACTCTTTGTGTGCGGCCATCCAGCCAGTTCTTTATCCACCGAGTGGTCCATCTATCAGATTGATGTTTCTCCAATTTAGAGACAAGGATGTCATGCAGGACAGCGTCAAACATTAAAATATCCATCACAATTATTTTAAAATTCAGCAGATATCTTTAAGAAGGTGTTGCAATTTGTCTGCATCTCTATACTGGGCCCACAGAGCAATATAAGCTGGGTTTTAGGGACCAGTAATTTACTGTTTAAAGGGAATACCTGGTTTTGGTATTTGCTCTTAGGCAAATATAGGTTTTTCTGTGTCACTGTGTTAAAGAAAAACTTCCCCAAAATACAGAATATGTGAACATTCACTGAGAACAGTGGAAAGAGGATTTATCCCATTTAAAAATGGAACACCAAAAGTTAAGTGAGGACCGCAAATAACTGTACAGTTTCAATCCATGTGATTTTTTCTCTTTTGTACTGCTTTGTATCCCTTTGTATGGTCTTTTGTCTCTGCCTTGCAGAGAGAAGTGGAAATTCCTTATTAGCATACTAAATGTAACATACAACCTCATTTCAGTAATTAAAAACTAAAGCACCTGAAGACAAAAATACATTTAAACAATGTAATGTTGTGGAACTCTGAAGTGAAGCAAAAGCACACAGTACAGGAAACTCCAACTGCCATCTCTGATTTCGTGAGGCTTCTTTATTGCAAAATGCAGCTTTTTAATTTCGCTGAGTGAAGCGCAATAAAATGAGACGTGTGACGGCATGGTCTTAGTCTGTCCCCTGAAATTTTTAAATGTGAAGCAGCTGAACTATTTCATCCATTTAACAGATTACGTGCAATATACCACAGTGAAATAGTTCATCTGTGTATACTTTAAAAGAGTATAATTCTAATTCTAATAATTCAAAAAATAACTCTTGGTTTTCTTTTTACTGCAAAAAAAAAAAAAAATTAAGCAAAATCAGCTGAAGCAATTAACAGGTTATGTTTTGCAGACCTTGGTACGAATTGAAAGTCAGATATGCTATTAGCCTTTGTAAGCCTGTCCTTTGCTTTGCTCCATCCTGTTATTTCCTCCTTTCAAAAGAAAAGGAGGGCAGCTGAAGGCAGCTGTACTATTCATGTGCAGGAAGTCCATATTATTTCCAGCTGAATACCTGCTTGCTATGAAGAATTACCTAGAGTTTACGTGGAACTGATTTTCAGATTATAAAATCAAGCCTTCCTCAATTAGGTAATGCCACAATTTACGCTGTGCAGTCATATTTTAGCTCAGGCAGCCATAGTCACAGCAGAGCAGATGCACTGTCATTTGCTCTGTAATTACATTGTCGAACCTGATTTTTGACTCAAGGTCCTGTCTCAGTTAGTGCCCAGGATGAACCACCTCAGGATACGTCAAGGTTATGTAGCAATTGTGGTTGTTTGTAGCATCTCTCCTTCTATGCTCCTGATACTGAGAAATTTCATAAAATTATGCCAGGAGCTGTTGTGACCATCTCCAGGCAGCCCAGGAAATGAAAATACAGCTGAAGGCCATCGTATGCTATTGCCAGCTCTTCTGGGTTTATTTTCAGAAAGCTGAGGACTCAGCCCATATTGATACGAAGGAGACAATATGTACGGAAGAACTGTAATTTTACAGCTAGCCACTATTCCCCCTCATTTGGCTCTCAGACTTCTCTCAGCTTATTTTTTAAAATGTTCTCTATAAAAAAGAGGTTTGGGTCAAACTGTAAATTTTCGGTCTGTCTTCGCTGTTAAGGAAAGCACCCACACCACTTCAGAAAACACATGCTCTCTCTCCCTTTCTAATTCTCCTTATCCCACTTCCTTTTTTTCTTTCCTGGTGAGATAACAGACCCAAAAGCTGAGGGAGCTGCTCAGGCAGCATCCTCTCTGTTGCACATACAATGTGTTACTGCTGTGGATAGTTGTGTGTGGCTTCAGAAGCAGTTTAGGATTTGTATCACTGGGGGGCATGGAAATCTACTGTGATGGAAAACACAATTGTAAAAAATGGATAATGCATGTGTTAACTCATTTGAACTGCCAGAGGAGACAGGCAGCAAAACCTCAGACCTCTATATGATACAGGAACAGATCAAAACTGCAAAATACGTGCATTTTAAAACGGATTATCATATTCTGACCCAATAAATATTAATATATAGGTGAGATCTTACCACCCACAGTTCCTGCTTATGCCTGTGAATAGAAGAGGCATGGAGTTCTTAAAAATAGCATTCACTGTCATCATGAAACATGCTCCTCAGGAAATCTGTCAGTGCCTGATACTGCTGGCTTTCCAGATGGAAAGCAAAAACTTGAAGCCAGCTATATTGGATGACCTTGAACTAAAACTGTGAAAGTTGCTTCCACCTGTGATAGCTGTGTTCAGAGTGGTTATTTCTGCCATGTAGGTGATAACTGAATAGCAATTTTAAAATTTATAGGGAAGAATTAAACAATAAGTCCTATTAGGTTGCTTTAGGCGGTTATTGAAAACAGTTTTACCTCATTAAACTTGTTTTATCTGTAAAAATATTATATTGCTCAGTATTTGCTTAATGTTTGTATGGTTATTACAGTGCTGAACTAATACTGTGCAAAAGCCAAATTCACCTCCATATTGACTTAGCAGAATTAAAATTGGTCCTTGTCTTCGTACACTTTCACTGCACGCTTCAATTACTCCCTCTTCTCCAGAGTGCTCCTAATAGCTACATCACCCAAAGTCTCCATAGATCTATTCAGGTTTTTAGACCATTTCATACTGTTATGTTTGTTTACTTGTAATCCCAGGAACATTTACCTTTGATGTAGATATATCTGTTGCAGTTTGACTTTGCCCTAGTAATAAACTCATCCTAGCAGTCCCACATCTTAATTAGCTGTCCAGAGTACATAATTAGTCCCTGTTTTGTTTTGCTTTTTCTTGCTTCCAGTTAGGCTTACTTTTTTGTTTCCTTACATTTTTAAACATTATCCTTTTCCCACTTTGCAAAAACAACCCCATAAATCTCAATTTGCTGTGACATCAATGTATCCATTTCTAGTAGCAGTAGAGGTGGGATCTTCAGTAATGGTCATTCTATAGGGCATTGGACACAATAGTAGAATCTCAAATTTAGGGCAGATCTATCATGGAGAAAAATGTATTGTCCATATTCCAAATAAGAAGAGTAACACATCAGATAGATAGGATTCTCACCTTTGTCTGTTGCAGTATGCATAGCACAGTGTTATTTTATAGATAAAAAGGTGTGTCTGCCGATTGCCTGGCTTTATGCAACCACTGCAAAGTGAAATAACGTTAAGCTACATAATAACTGCAGAAGTGAGATGTTAAATCCTTTGGTGACGATAACCTGCAGTAAATCAACTTAGAAATCATATATTTTAATTTAGAACGAGTGCAGTAAATCCAGCAGACTCACACAAAGGGGGAACATGAAACTGTCTCATTACTGGCTAAACCCAAGAAGTAATAGTGTACTAAAAAGCCTGCTTTGTAGAGTGTTTCCATTCTGAAGTGAGAAAAGGCAATGAGGATTGCTGTCTTTGTATGAGTGAGGTTCATTTCAAGTTTCAGTTACTTTTTCAACCAAATACTTTATCTCTGTTTTAGTGACTCACTAATGTAGCATCAACTGTGACTTCCCAATGGCTTAATGTCACTTGTGGTGACAGTGACACACACTAAGCATCACCCTGGCTAAGTGTGAGAGGTAGAGTGTAAAAAGATAAACAGACTGTCAAGAGTGTGAATTGCACTGGTAACTTACTGGTTATATATTGCTAAGCAATGTTTTTGACTTTTGCTTTCTTGCTTCCTCTGCTACTTTTTGTCTTTGTACTCTATCTTACCTATTTTCTCTCTTGTGAACTTAAGCATGGAATTGTTAGGACTGTTTACTTGCATGTGCAGTATCTAGTGCTTTTCTCTGAGTTTTGGCACCTAGCTGTTAGTATAGAGCAAAGAAATAACACCAACAAACCCAGTTTGGTGGTTTTTTTTGGTGGTGGTGGTGGTGGTTTGGGGTTTTTTGTTTTGGTTTGGTTTTGGGGGTATTTTTTATTAATAGAGTAGTTGTTGTTAGTGTTTTCTGGCAAGATCTGTCTTTTCATGGAAAGGAGTAATAAATCTTTTCTCCTTCACAGTTCTATAATCTTAACAAAATATCACTTACTGTGAATTCTCTTCCCCCCCCCCCCCCCCCCCCGATTGTATCTTGCTCTAGGATCATAGGCTGCACTTTCAGATGCTGTAGAGAAGGAGGCAGTTGTGTGATGATATATATTTTTCAATAAATGTACATGTCAGGTTGTCAGCTTCAGAAGATAAGGTACCATTAGGTAAAATACCAAGCCCAGCTTTATGAGGGGGATACCATGGCTATCCCATTGATACAGCCTGGTGCTTCACACACTGTTCTGCAAGGTAGGATTAATACGTGGCTGTGACTGTGTGTCCCCATTCACCTTTCTCATCCCAAGCACACTGCAATGGTGTCTCACCTGCAAATATCCAGAAGCCTTGAGGAAGTAATCAGGAAACTGTAAGATGAGAAATGGCACAGTCTGGTTTCTGTAATGAAAGTTGTCAAATACTGAAAGCTTGAAGCTTCTGAGATTAGGGACAACATTTCTAGGGGACTGTCATGGATCTGGGAGCCTCAAGGGTGTCAGCGTGCTATCTGTAGGACTGGGAATTCCTGAAAGGTCCAGCTCTGGTGAGAGTCTCCCACTTCTTCACAT
Source organism: Ara ararauna (assembly GCA_028858755.1). Classification (NCBI taxonomy): domain Eukaryota; kingdom Metazoa; phylum Chordata; class Aves; order Psittaciformes; family Psittacidae; genus Ara; species Ara ararauna. Next base: position 11,424,123 of record CM054380.1, on the reverse strand, counting down.
GGGAGCCTGGAAGCTGCAGGAACACGAGTTCAGGACCAAATTGCAAAGTTCCAGACTGTGCACTTCAAACTGAACAAGTTAGCTCAAAAAGAGGAAAGAAAAATGCCTCTGTTCAGTCTGATCTCTCTGCAGAGCCATCTCCTTTGCCCTTTTTGACAGCGGTCAACCCCAGAGGAAAATACGACATTACATTTTCAACTGTGTGGCAGTAAAGCTGCTATTTTTAAATGCTCAGAAAGGAAGAGCATTTTTTAGTGGTGGATAATGCTGAACATATAATTAGTAAAGTATTTAATGAATTGTAGACTTGGTATATGTTAGTTGGGATGTTTGTGGCTTAAAAGAGAAAAAGATTAAATGGAGAAATTTTCATTAATATCTCTGTTGGACAGCTAGGAAAATAATTATTTCATAGAAAATGTTCTTGAAATAGCATTTTCTACATTGAATATATGTCATGGCTGTCACAAATTGCTGTTAACAGAAGAGGAAGCAGCTCTCGGTATCATTAATCTTTTGATTTAGTAATTTTTAGGTCAGTATTTTAGCATTGTATATCCAAATGTAACCTTTAATCCCAAACTGGTTTTGATTTCCCAGTGCATAGCTACCTGTGGTCTGGTTTGCATGAGTGGATGGTAGAATGAATTGTCTGCCATGAGACCATGCATGCAAGATAATATATTCATAATGCATCATTTACATATATAGTGCTCACAGTTACTGTGGCTCACCCTTTCGCACAGTTGATCTTCCTATAAGGCAGGGATGCTCTGTGAAAACGTGTAACTGTTGACCCATGGTATTTCAGTGGCCTCTTTCACTTGCCTTCTGCTATAAATAGGAGACCATAGATCAGTGATGATTCAACAGTGAATTGAAAAGTCCCAAAATGGATTGACTGTCGATGTTTCATTTTATACCCGATACCTTTATATTCTTTCCAGCTTTGATACCAATAGTTGTTCTTCTGGTTTAAAAGCAAAGATCAAATATGTGAAAAGGTCAAATACAGAGGCAAATTAAAAGGAAATGTATCATTGATTCTGCTAGGGACAATACATGACACGTAGCCAAACCTAGAACTTCCCCCTTCTGCTGCCTGATAACAAAAAATAAAACTATCAGATCAGTTTAAATGAACCATGCCCATAATTTGGCCCTATGCTTTTACATGTATGCTTCTGCGGTGGGGTTATGCTTCTGGATTTAAATCTAATTTCTCTGTTGTATATTTTTAGACAAATTAACTTAGTCAGTTTCTGTCATGTAGAGCAATATTCCCCTTCACAGTAGGGCTCCTCATGTTACTAGTGAAGTTGACAGTAAAATCTCAGAACTGACAGAGGAGATGGCCAAGCTCAAGGGAATTTAACAATGTCAATGAGAATGAAATACAGACAGCTCCTTGAGACACTGTTCTGAATTTCTGTGAAATATGCCTTAAATATGACCTCCAGGGACTGAGATTTTCAAGTCCTGCCATCTTCAATTGTCTGAAGCCACAGCTGAATTACGCTGTTACTTTGCAAGTTGCAGTCCAGTGCTTCTATCCATTGTTCCTCCATCAGAGAGCACTTTTAACAAGAAAAGATAGACACACTTATTTTATTAGTTAATCATAAGACTTTTGATTTGTAACCTGACCTGCCAAGCAGGCTGGTCAGCAATCTGTTATCTTAATTGCCAGCTCTGTGTCTTCCAGCCTGAGCTTAGCCAGGTGCTAAGCTAAATAACAAGGTGATAAACACACACCATAAATGACTCAGGCAACTCACTATGTTGCCTGTGATTTCACAGATTTGTAATTAGAAGTTTTAAGAAACTGAAATTAGTTGACAGGAACAAAACTGAGTCAAATGTAGAAGAGGGGCATACGTAAATTTCTTGGTTTTTTGTATTCCCAGGATACTTTCACCGTTCCACATTTGCCACTGATGTGGCAAGGCCTTAAACACCTACAGTCCCCAAAGGCAGTCTCCACTGATGCCCTTCCTCCCCACCTCATCAGTCCTGATTTTAACAAATCTGCATCTTGACGACACATCACTGTCTGTCTATAGCAATTCTCTTATTTTTCTATGCAGCTCTTCAGTCACACAAATTTCTCTATTACTACTGGCTGCTCTTGGCTGGTGTTCAGCATGTTCATTTGTGACACCACCAAGAAGATGATCTTCTTATCCTTATATTGAGACCTTCTCCAGATACATGTAATCATGTCCACTCATGACTTTGTGTAACATCTGATTCTTAGACTTTGATATTGCCAGTCTAGGACGTGGCCTTCAGAAACTAACAGTTACACGCACGTTGCTTCTGGGACAGGAGTATATTAAAACAAGCTAAAAAAACCCTAAGTGCCTGCAAACCCTTTTGGAAGTGAGGGAAGGAAACCAACAAATCCACTCTACATTCACTTTTTAACTTCAAGCACTTTAATGCAATAACAGAAAACAAAAGAATCTCAGACCTTCTCTTATAGACATGCTGGAGGGAGCACAGATCTATTTCTAGCTTTGAAAGTCATTCAGCAAAGGCAGCAGCTCTCTAGACACGCTGAATTGCTCTGCTCCTCCTGAGAATCAATGAAAAAAGATACTTGATGCTTATGTAGCTGCTATTAATAGTTCTTACTCTCAAATCTTAAGCATTTGACAAACTTGTTTGGCATCTTTTTTTCTTTGGCTGACCATTAGAGTGTTTAGTGATTCTCCCACTGCTTTTAACTAGCATGTTTGCTTTTTTTTCCATCCCTAGCTTTAGATAGTACCTAGGTCTTATACTAGGGACTTTGGTTTTCTTCCTCAGCTGAAAACAGAAAAATAATTTCTAACAAACACTTCTGTGTCCATTACAGAATATTTCTTTTTTAAATCCTGCCTGCCATTATCTTCCATAGCCTCAGAGAGCTGCCAGACCACAGCTGAATAGGAGGTCTCCTCTGTTTCCTTGCCCTGCTCCCCCTCAGTCCAGATGGTGCACAGCAGAGGTGACTCATGCTGTCACCTCATTGCGGATCTTATAGGAATGACAGTGCTCAGAGCATCCTTCTCCTAGTAACTGGACCACAGAAACACGTACTGGGGCTGAGTCACTGTGCCAGATTACTGCAGCCTCTTCCGACCCACTTAGTTTCCTGTCATTTTGTATTGTGTTTAGAAGATCTTTTGCTCGTGCTGTTTATGCATTATGAGCTATTTTCTTTTGGGGGGCAAACAGAGTCTGCTTTTAGGTTTTGATGCTGCAGCTTGAGATACCAAAAGAGAAAAGAATAATACATGCTTATGTGATATCTCCAAGCATACAGAGGGTTTCTCATAATAAGCCATCAAGAAACGGAAAAAACATTATTGCAGACAGTGTTAGGAATATATGAAAGCACACTGAGAATTCATCCCTAGTTCAATGCTATTGCAATTACTATAGGAATGTATTTGGGCTCCTAACAAGAGAAATGTTATATCATACTTATAACTCATGTGTTTAAGATTACTGGGCAGACATTTAAAGCTCAGCCCTAGGGGAAAAACTGAGTTATTGTAACTGCTGCTGGCTTTACTGCTGTTTTTTCTACAACATCAAAATGATTTCACAGGGACTGTCAGGAATGTACTGTCTATTCCACAGTTCAGCAAAGGTTGTTTGTATATTTCAGATTTTATGCAAATATCTCAAGCAGCTTTGCAGGTAACTTACACAGACCTGAAGAGTGTCCTCTCAGTACCCTATGCCATGCTGTATCTACAGGGAAAAAGCCATTGCATTCTGCAGAGACCAACAACCTGACTGTGCTGCTCTCCTTCAAGGAAAGCACCAAAAGCACAGGGAGCATAACAGTGCTCTTAAATAAGCTGGACAATAGTGTAACTTCTCCTCTTCCCTGTCTTGCACTCTGGTAGATTTGAGTTACAGCACAGAGTGCTGCAGAATTAGGCTCAGCGTGTTTCTCCAGCTTCTCTATAGAAGGTTAAGGGACCCAAAGGAGTTTTGTTTTCTCTACTCTGCAGATTACTGCTCTCTTTAAGATTCCCAAAAGCTCTGTTTACTTCCTAAAGAGGCCTGATAGTAATACAAATATACTGTCAGTCAAACCCTGCTGATAATCCGGCTTTCGAATGAGAAATCCACTGGGATTTGATTATTTTTTTTTTTTTTTTCCCTCCCAGAAGCATTATTAACCTCTCCTGGGCTTCCTGTACTGCTGACATCCAAGCACCAGGGCCTAAGGGGGAAAGGAAGGGAAGGGCCATAGTACCAGCACAGATTGAACAGCATTCCAAGAGCTTTCTTTCCCAGGAGCTCCTCTTCTTCCCTTTTCTTTGAGGGCAGCAACATGACTCTTGCTCATGACAAGAAGACTCCCCTATGTTCAGTATTACTTACTAGCAGATGTGTGATGTGCTTTATAGGTACAAGCAACTATACCTCCTGCTGTCATTAAGTCAGGTGGATGAAGCCTTCACATGGTTGTTATTAGCACATTACATAGCCCTCCTTTAGCTATAGCTTTTTTGTTTGTTTGTTTCCCCCCTAACCAGCACTATGGAGCGGATGAAACACAAAGGCTGTTTGACACAGATAGGAGGAAAGATGTTCCACAGGCTTAAGAGGATTGGTACAGATGGTGGGTTTGGTCTTTGTCCATCATCAGAATGCACTAGCTGACAGAGCTGGGACTCTGGAGAGATCATCCGGTTTATGACTTTTGGAATTCAGATTGTCACAGAGCTGTTACAGCCCTCAAGTGCTTGGCCCCTTCTCTCCTGTGAGTTACAAGGCAGGAATAAAGTTGAACAAGGAACAGGGTCTCTCAAAAAAGAAGTGCTGAGAATAAGCATGGAGAGTGCTAGCTGTGTTCTCTGCAGTCAGATTTAAAAAAAGCCAAAATAACGGGAGGAATTGCAACTACAATTGAAATATGAGGCCAGTACCTTTGCCACAAATTGAGCATAGGGACTGTAGGGACAACTGAACATCAATGATTTGGCTTACTTGGAACATACTGCCAATGACATTTTAAATTCCTGAAAATTCTGAGAGAAGAGCAGTGGCATTGGCTTTGGGGAGGTCTTTGAGGAGGGCAGGCAGCCAAACTGATAAGAGTGAAGTATTATCATTGGTATCTTTCAGATCTTCCCAGATTGAATCCCAGTCTACCCAGTACAGAAAAAAGTATCCTCGCTCTGTATGTCACAGAGACAGCTTTTGTAGAAACTCGCTGTTCTCTTCACTAGTTGAGGATCTGGCCCCGAAATATCATTTGAATACAGCAGCTCAATATTGAATGTTTCTCACCAAGAAACTGTCATCTTTGTTAACCACAGTAATTTCCCTCAAATGTATTAACAGTCATTATATTAATATGACACCCCAACTGCATGAACGTTGAACAGATAAGGCGCTGTAAGGCTTGCTCACATCCCAGCATGTTTTGAATACTGATTCTCCTGAGGGATGGTGTTTAAGATTCTTAATTGATAAAAGTAATTTCAGTACCATTTAGCATGATGGATCTCAAGAGTAAAACTGGCTTTGCTTGTGATCAGCATAAATAATACGGGGAGCCCAAGAATAATCATCAGTATAAATGTCTCTGCCTCCAAATGTCCTAACACATACAGCAGTGAGCCATGGACTAGCCCGGGAGGCTATCATGCCAATCTTCCCAGTGAAAGTAAGACTTACAAGACAGATGAATGGTGAGAGAGCCTATCCACAGCTGAGGTGACAATGGCACCTAAACAAGAAAAAGAGGTCAGCAATAAAGCTTATTATCCAAGATACTTCACTGTCATATTTTGGGAAGAGAAAGCAAAAGGGCAGCAGGAATAGCTCTCATAGCACAGTGAAAGTATCAGGACAGGCAAGATGGAGTTAACCAAAGCAGCAAATAACAAAAGGATCAACGTGTTTTAATAACATGAGCAAAGCAGCTGAAGGACAGATAGCTCCCTGCAGAGACCTGTGCTCCATGCACAGGCAGCAGGGAGAATAAAAGCTCTTGTGTTGTGATTAAAACCTTGTTTGTGCCAGAAATACCTATTTTTTTCCACTCCTCACTTAATTCAGTTATTTGACTGCATTATCCTTTGTGTGCTCACTCTCACATACATACATAAATCCCTCAGGTTTCCTCTCTTGACATACCACTGTAACAACCCATGTTCTGAAAGCACTTCAGCTTACCTTTGGTGCTTAGGAATAGGCAATCCACCCTTCAGGCACAGGATTATGAAGCAAGGACTTAGATCTGTGGGCAAGGATAGCGCTGGTGACATGAGTTGGAGAATGCTCAGTCAATCACAAAGGCTGTTTCTTGTATTCTTCAGGGCATAATTTCAAAATGGAAGCCCTTGATGCAGCCCTTGAAACCAACACCTGAGCCTTGGCTGCCAGTGTGGCCAGGACACTAAAATAAAACATTTGCCAGGAGGCTAATGCTGAAGTTTGCTACCTGCCAGGGAATAATTCAGTATAGGAGCTCTCAGGTAAAGTACCAATTTCAGAAAGAACTAAAGGTGCAGTTTCTGCTAATGTCAGATTTATCTTTTCTTTGGATGTCTTCTGTGTCTTCACATTAATGGACGTTCTGCACACACCAAGGATGTGAAGCATTCATGTCAGCCATGGAAGACATTTGCCTAAGGCACAAGACCTCAAAATAGTTAGATGCCAAATTATAACCATTTCCGGATCTTTGGTATCAGGGCTAAATTATTAGTAAGATCACAAAGGAAGTTGGAAGTAGAATATAAATCATGTCTTGAATTAAACCCCCCCCAGAACCTTTCCACCTATTACTGGTTGGTCAGCTAATTTGCTATCTGTTAAAACTGGTGAATGAACAGCATCAGTATCCCAAGGTTAAACCTCTGCATTTCCAGCTGATGCACAGGTCCCAGCAAGGGACAATATTCAGATGAGATCTGGACTATCGCATAAACACAGGGTGGAGTTTGCATGTGTCTGACCATGCTTTTCTGTTTCTGCAGGATGGATGACATCCAGCTGTGTAAAGACATTATGAACCTTAAGAGCGAGCTGCAGAATTTGGTAGCAATCCCAGGTAATGGCTATTTCCCAACCCAATATTAGGATAATGCTTGTGTGATGCACAGGGGGGGATGGTGTCAGGAACACACTTCTGCCCCTAACAATCAGAAATGTACCCCCAAGGTTGAGTTTCATATCTCTTTCCTCCCATCCATGTATCTATTTCCCATTTCCCTTCCCATTTTTAATCTCCTGGTCTCCAAATTTCTTTTCATGCTGTATTTCACTGCTGCCTTGAAACCTGCAGCAACCCTGCAATATCACTCAAAGTCCACATTCCTTGTACTCCCTGGGCAATCTCAAGGGAAACAAGTGGCATAGAAATTGTCAGGTAGAAAAGACAGAGCACTGACAGAAAAGGCAGAAAGGGAAGGGATTTATAACCATCACTGTGAATGTGATTGATTTTTTTTCTCTAGATACACCAATTCATTGTCACACCTGTAGTTAAACCAACCATCTAGAATAAAGTAAAAGGTTTCTACAAAAAGCAAGGGGCAAGCCTTTGTGTTTTACCTTAATTCTCTGCAAATTCACTGTTGTAGACAGTTTTGCAGTCTTTAACTCCAATCTCCAGCTGAAATCATTGAAGAGTTTTGTTTCACTGCAGCTTTGCTGTTCTAGATCATCCACAACAGTCCTGCTCTGTTCAAGAAAAGTACAGACAGATCCTGCAAAGCATTCAGCAACTGCAGTGGGCCATTTACAGTAGATCATAGAGAACTCTCACAGAGATATTACTGCATGCCCTCTAGCACCTTTAAGAAATAACTTGCTGCTGCCTAACTATTAAGGAGAAGTTTTGATTGTCCTTTGATTATCTCATTTCTTCTCCCATGTTTTATTCTGCAACTTTAAAAGACAACTTTCTCCCCAGAAAGCAGAAGGTTGCTCATGAACTGGGAAACAGGACTACCCTGAGGCCATATTCTTCGTTGTATAAGAACCTTTTCCACTTTTCTTTGCACTTAACAAAAGTTGATTAAAAATCTCTTTTTGTTTCTTTATACTTCTTAGTTACTTATAGGTCACATTTTAAGTGTTGGTACATTATGGGTTTAAATGGTATTGGGAAGGATTGTGAATCCTAGAAAATATCTATGAATGATTCCCCTTGCCTTGCCTCTTCTAGTCTGAAGCTTTCCTACCCACGCTTTTAACTTACAGTTAGGGTTGATCACAAAGTCTTAAGCAGAGATCCAGAGAGCAGTTTCTCCTTAGCGCAATTCAGGATGCATATATTTGGCAGGCAGTTTCCTGGAGGATATTATGGGAAAGCACATCTCAATCTGGGAAGAGGATGGATTGAAAAGAAATAGGAAGTGGCTTCTACCTTCAGTAGTGAGAGGAGGAGATGCCCTGCTCCATAGACGTAAGAGCCAAAGCAAAAAAAAGCAGTGATTTCAAAGCATTCTTCTTTTTTCCCTGCTGCAAATTCAAATTAATCACGCGAATTCTCCATAGGAAACAAAGCCAAAGTCTTGAAATCTTTGCAGCTGTCAATAACCTTCCTTTATAATTTCTAAAAGATAAAGCACAGACAATACATCCCAGACAAAGCAGCTGTATATTGTATTACAATTATTTCCTCTGCTACTGGCAAACCATAACTTAAAATTGTACAAGGAATATGACTGAGATTGAGACTTACAGGATTTGTCTTGAAAATATATTCAAGGTGCATTTATCTAAAGGAATGGATTTATTGCAGAAGTTCCCAGCAATAAGCATCCTGAAGCCCATGATGCAAAACTAAGCTGTATGAAACAGTTCTTTTCAAGTACCTGATTTAGATAGCTCTTCAAAATGTAAGTTCAGTCAGCAGACATATAGCTCAGATGCAGCAGACTGCAGGCAGCTTGCCCTTCTTCCCACAGCTCTTACTGTACTTAGCTTTATGGTCCTCTAAACAGTTCTACTGCTCAAAACCAGAATTCTTGATTTAATGCAAAGTGTCTTCACAGCTAATCAAAATTTTATGCTTTTTGAGGAAATACGTGGGATAGGATTTGCCTCTGGCTTTCTCATCTCTACTCCACTTCCTAGGTTTGAAGATTTCTGTCTTAACTACATTTGCTTTATAACCTTAAACTACAGCTCTGTAATCCCCAACATTCATGAGTGTTAGTTTGTGACAGACACATCTTTTATGTCACAAAAATCAACGTTGATAGACAACCTAGTCATTAGACTGGCCAGTTAATAATGGCATATATATTACTCAGATTTTTGAAACATGGGGAAAATAAACACTTTGCATTTATTTTTCCACATTTTACAATTGATGTTGTCCATGGGGATTTGTTGCTCACCTGCCTTACCAGAGTAGGAAAAAAAAGTGTTGTAGTCGACAGCCAAAGCTATCATGAAGTAGAGAGAAATGGTTCTTTTTGGTATAGTCTCATTTCCCCTAAGGTCAAACGGAGTTTGTACCATGGATTTTAATGAAGCATCCTAGACTATTTTCTCACCAAAGCTCCCTAAAAATTCCAAGCAGTGTTTTGCAGAGAAATTTAATATTAAAGGGAGGCTTGGCAAGCCCCACAGTCTCCAGACCATTAAGCTGCTCAAACAAAAGAGAAGCAAGAAGAGGGCAAAGAGGCAGTGATCAGAACTTGCTGGGGTTTTGGTGACTCAGGTCTGAAGAACCATTGACTTCAATCACCAATTCATTCTTAGACTCCTGCAGTGTCCACCCTCCCACTCTGCTCCCTAGAATCTAAAGTAATAGTCTCTTTTCTCTGCTTTTGACCAGAAAAAAAAAAAACTAAGATGGACAAACAAAGGGAGGATGAACTGATTCAGAAGATCCACAGACTGGTACAAAAAAGAGACTTTCTTGTAGATGATGCAGAGGTGGAGAGATTACGGTAAGAACTAAAAGCAACTGAATTTAGGGAGGTTTCATAAGTCTGGTACTATACTTGGGTGGCAAAATTTACATTGACATTCATGTGAGAAAACCAGTCCTTTAAAACAACTTACCAAGTCAAAAGCCTCCTATTTCCACAGGAAAAACATCGAAACCAGAATTACTCCACTTCTGTGGCTCTTTAATCACGAGATGACTGAATCATTAATGGGATAGAGCAGGGTTTGGTCCCACTTTCCTACCAGAAAATGTCTGGGCATTACCATTAAAGAGAGAAGGATTTTTGCTGCTACCAGAGGATCCTCTTGGCATGAGTAGACACGAAATAGAATTTTTCAAGGGGCATATCTGTAGACATCTAAAATTTGCCTTTTTCTGTTTTTAAACAAATTATTAATGTGGTCAGTTTGTATTATTACTGTGATCACCCTGCAAGTGATGATAAAAAAAAAGCGAGAATGCAGTCACTAACACATGTCCTAAACCTAACCTAAAGCATAACCTAAACCTATAAACCATAACCATAACCTAAAGCATAATGATTTAATCTCAGCATCTTAGCCTCAAATTGCTAAGAAACCTGTGATCTTCCTCAAAAGTTAATTTCCAGCTGTTACACTGAGATCCTACTCTACAGTCATATTTTTGCTATTACTTTTCCTGCCTCTTTCTACACTAAAGGTTCAAGGCTCATCAATCCATTTATCCTAAACAATATCTCTTCCAACACATTTAAATTCTAAGCAAGCAAAGGACAGAAGAGAAGAAAGCTTGCCAGAGTCCTGCAGCTGATCAAAGAGAGCTGGCCAAAGTTGGCAGCTGACAAGAAGCCTAAGCTAGTAATATAATCCAGAGTTCTCAACTGCTAGTCTGATGTGCAAATCACAGAATCATCAGCAGCAGCCAGACAATGCAGAAGCCTAATTGTAGGCTGCTGAGAATGTGTTGCTATGCACTATGCAGATGCAAATACATTAATGTCAGTTCACATTTGGAGAAAAACCGGAGGCTTTTCTTTAAAACTCTTGTTAATAAAAACCTGGTTTTCCTCTAAACTGAGATGTTCAATCAGTGCACTCAATGTTGAAATAACAAAATAGCAAAGAAACTAATATGGAAATGCCCTCAATAGGTACAGTTAAGGTTAGCAATGCTGTCTTTTTATTTTGGGTCTAATGCTGTCAGCTTCAGGCGAAGAGAAATATATACTAACAGCAGAAGACCATAAGATCCAGTCTTTAAAAATAAGCACTATAATCACAGCAATATATATCCTCTGCTCCACTTTGTAGAGGAAGTATCATGAAGCACTTGCGAGGCTAACTTAAAATAGGTGATACATTATGGTTTAAATCCACTGAGTAGGGAGTATAATGAATCCAATAGTATCAAGAGACAAGAAAATTCTGCATTCTACAAGAAGTTTTTTACCCTTTTTGTTTATGCAAATATTTTGCTCTTTAATAAGCAGAAAAGTTAAGAGTTTCTAAAACGGGGAAAATAAATTATTAACTCATGATTTGCTCCTAGCTACTGTAGCTTTTACAGCCACCATTTACAGAGAAAACACTGTTATTTGTGACATATCTTTTTCTTTTTCCCAGAGAGAAAGAAGAAGACAGAGAGATGGCTGAATTCCTTCGCACCAAGTTAAAACCCATAGACAAAGCTACACAGTCTCCTACTAGTGAGTTCCTAAACATTATGAAAAACGAGGACAGTAGGAAAAACATTTTAAAATGGCTTTGTATGTTTTAAATATGCAAAGTACATTTGAATACTCACTGCCACAACCTGCTTTTGTAAAGCAAGTACATTAATTTTTCCAGTTTTTTTCCCATCTGGTTCTGCAGAAATAGCTGGGGAAAAAAAACCCTCTTCAGATAAAACACTAGAATATCGGAAGCAAAGATTACCCATTTACAACAGGCAAGATGAAAACTAGAGAAAAGACTGCAGACTTCCACAGCTGCCCCCAATTTCTTACATTTACCAGAATAAATAGGCTTTTCAATCACCTCAACCCAAATTTTTGGAACTGCAAACACATTTCTCAGAAACAAAGTGGATTGTATGATCCCTTGGAAGCTTTTAGCTGTGACTTTTAAACAATCATAGCCACAGCATGAGCTCTAAAAGTTAACAGGTTCTGACCTGTCATAAACTGAGCTCTTAAGCAGGGAGACAGTCAAGTGCAAGTGGTGCCCTTCTTAGTGGATTTGGTCCATCAGCTGAAGAGGTTTGTATCCAAACACACTGCTGTTTTGCACAGATGATCTCCTTGAAGAGTTTCTAGAGAGATGTGGAATGATCATAAAGTCCAAGTACCAGGCTGATAAAGACATTTTAAGATGCTTCACTAATTGTTTATACCCTTTTAGTCACAGGGAGCATATCTTATCTCCCTTGTTAATTTCCTTATGTTGCTGCTTTTAAATACACTGTTAAAGATTCTTTTCACCCTGAAAACTTAAAGCCTGCATTTATCTTGCTCTCTTAATTACAGAATCCAAGGTGATGAAAGAATAAACTGTAGCAATATTTTTGTTTAACTCCTTAGTTGTTGGGGTTTAAGCATAGTAAGATGACTTTCTGTGGAAGGACCTATTACCTGTCTCTAAGGCTGTGAAAAGGGACACCTGGATTGAACAAGGAGCAAGAAGTTTACCCCCCCCACTGAGATGTCTGGACTCTTCAGCCAGTTGGATTCCACATACCAGCTTGGTTACTACCAAGTGTTAGAAGTATTGTTCTAACAAGTTAAGATATCTGGGGAAGACGGGGGTTTGGGTGCAGAGGGCAGGAAAGGCTTGCATTGTTTAAGCCAGAAGTAGGAAGAAAGAGTTTGACCAGCTCTTGGTTTTGATGGTGTCTTGTTTTGAACATTACAGGCAGCCCAGCAGAAAAGAAGGCAGAACCTCCTCCGAGCAAGCCCACCATTGCCAAGGCAGGATTGGCTATTATTAAAGATTGTTGTGGGGCCACACAATGCAACATCATGTAGCTCTGGGCTTTCTACCATCTTTGTCTTTTTAAATGTTTTCATTGAATGAAACTGTGTAGAGTGAGGGGAACTATCAGCATCCTGCTAACAGAATCAAGAGCAACTGGTACAACAGTTATGTATGGAATGTACAATGGCAGGTTCTTCACTGTTGCATGGATCACTCAACACGCATGCCTAAAAACAAAAGAAATATATATAGTGGCTGTCCAGTGACCAGAAAAGATCTGTAGTAGAGTCAACAAAAACACCCCACTGATAGAAGTGAATGGAAGGAGGGTATATTTCATCCAGTAAGGTGTAAAATGGCAATTTTAATAGGTCAACACTTGGTAAGAATGTTGTACACTTTTCCCCTTGACAAACAGCACTCAAAAATTGCTGAAGTATCCATTTTGGCTACTTTTCAAAACAAAAGCCACAGTAGTATGTGCTGTATATGGCACAACTGATAGATGAAGCAATTTCAGGACAACTGATGTTGCATACAGAGTCTTTATCAAACTACTATGATCTTCAACTACTTTGCTGTGGATTTTCACTTCAAATTCTTTAGAAAGAATGAGGATCAGTGACAAGGATGTTGCAAGTAGAGAAAGATTTTTATATCCCATATGATTCCAAAATTACTCAAGTCAGATTAATATTGCTTACGCCAAAAATAAATCTGATGAAGCTTTAACAAGCAGAGCTACAGTAACTGCAAATAGATGTAGTCCAGAGTTGTATCATTTCTCTTTTAGATTTGCACCTCACATGGAGTCACAGAAATATTTACCCAGAGAGTTTTGTCTGCTATCAGAAGTTACATGCAGTACGACATTATGCATCACTGGTAGGTTGCTGGGAGGAGAGTGGAAGACAAACAGAATTTAATATTTAAACAGTGCTTAAAACAACTGTTAATTGCATATGTCATGACCACAAGAAATATAAACTTTCAAGCATAGGAGAGCAGTAGTCACCCAAGACAAATATACAAATACAGAAGGAGATATTTTTGGTAGAGAGATCACATTCTACACAAAATGGGTTTAAAATGAAGGGAAATACAGAAAGACTTACCTGTGTTTCACTACTAAATGTGTTTCTGGTCTCTATGCAGATTAAGCCTTGTGGAATCTAATATATTAGCTGTCAGTAGCTGGTTTGTCTGTGTGATGGTACTTCATATAAATGTACTGTGATAGGTGTAAATAGTAAAATAAATGTACATGGATCTAATGTGAAAATCTCAGGCTTAGAAATAACAGATAGCAAAAAGTTCCTAAAATAAAAGTTCTTCAAGAGGAACTTCTGTTTTTTGAAGCCAGCTAAGTGACATCTGCACTTCTATAGAGAAAGGAGCCACAGCTATAGGAAAGGAAAAAAATTAACAGCAGTTACCCAAAAAAGCTAAACAGTTGGTTTTTTTTTAAAGAGGAAGTATCTTTAAATTCAAGAAGATGGACATAATGTAAAGTAACCTGGACTATTCTTGTACAAATACAACCTAATCCCTAGCATCAAGACTGATTCAATGAAGAAGATTTGTGTTTCCAGAATAATTTGTTTCAGTACTGCAGACTCACTTGAGACAAAGAACCTGCGTCACCAAGTTCCTCAAGGTTTAAGGATCAAGGAAGAAAAAAAACCACGAAAGGATTCCACTAAGACATGACACACTTGTACTTACTTTGACCAAAGACACAGGAAAAAGGACATCACATACCCAAAGGCTGAACAGTCATATATAATTATTGCATCCCTGTTAATACACGCATCACCACATTAAGCTCTGTAGCTGTTAATAGCTATTGTATCTGGTATGGGTTGGACTCTCTACAGCACCAGTTACGGAGAAAACTGCTTTTAAGGGAGAGTACACACTGGAGGGGAAGAAACACCCACTGGCTTCTGGAAAATTCAGCCTCTTGAATTTGCTGGTACCCAATTAAGACATCAGGAATTATCAATATCCTAAGACAAGAGGCAGATGTTCAATGCCAGTAATAAAGGCAAGTGGAAGTTCGGAAAAAGCCTGTAGTGAAGCACCAAACTTAAAGCTTTAGGATCAACTGTTACAACCAAGTATTGTGAACGCTAGGAAGTAAAGGGTCCTGAAGAACTTGGCATGCAGTTTTTGTAAGGCAAGAGGTGACTTACACACATCAGTGTTTAAACGAGGCTGTGCTGATGACTGAGGTGATCCCTGCATGCTGCACAGAATCTGTTCCTTTGGGAAGAAAAATGAAATCAGTAGAATGTAGGTTTGTATGAAAAAAACTTACTCACAGGAAACAGGGCTAGTCATTTCTGGGATGCAGCGCTCATGACTAAGCTACAGAGCTCCCTTTCAATGAAAATGAAGAGAAAGTGCAGCAAGTATGAATATGTAATATTCATATCCAGTTAGCACTGGTAGCCAGTGCCCCAAAGGGACCTACCTAGAGCAGTATTAGTGAGAGTGAACTTCATTTTCAGAAGTTCTGGCATGGCTCAGCTGAAAGGTTTTCTTTGCGTGAGTTTGTTTTGCTTTTCATTAGCAAATGCTTCAGTTCTGTTTCTATTTGGGTGGGTTTGAACAGCTGGCCTGCAGTGCAGCAGTGGTTCCTTTAGAAGGGGGTTCGTGATGCCACTTAGCGATAAAGTCCTGGATTTTTTCAGACTGAGGTCAGTCTCTCAGCTGTGTTCAGCAGTGGCTTAGTGTTGTCCATCCAGAACACAGCAGAGCTCTAATGGCTTACTTTTGTATATAACTGTTGTAATTGAACAAATTAAACTTAGGAAGGAACTATGTGTGTACGAATCTTGGTTCTTGTTTTTAAAAGTCAGTCTAAACCCGTGAGTACTCCCAAGAACAATGAAGGGCTTTGGAACTTCCATGATCCTATGAACATAGCACATTATTACAGCAATCCCCATATGTAAAATCAGCAGAAAGTACCGGACAAGGATCTTTAGGTGACTACATTGAGTAACTGGCATAATTTCAGAGCTGATTTTCACATATCTGTTCTTGTCTGCAAAGAAAGAGGGACATTGCTTGACCCAAAATCTCTTCTGGACATTCGGGCTGTTTATCACTTCAGAAAGAAGGCAAGGCATCAGAAAATGAAGAAAATATAAGGTGGATTTGACACACTGTTCCTATATGAACATGGCTATATTCAGGAAAGGATCCTGGTCTACTGAGAAAAACAAAGTGCTGAAGTGCTATCTGTACTAATCACTAATTCTACCAGCAAATGGTTCTCCTGTACCTTCCCCATGGTCTCCTGAGTCTCTTCAGCAAAGTTAAACATATTTCCAAATAAACTAAGCTGCTGTGTTATACCAAGTATATGTTTCTTCCTGTTACTGAAGGAAATAAGTGGTTATGGAGTAGATTGGGATGCACTTACTGTGCTGCTGCAGTTTTCAAAAATAATAGGATTATTATTCTGCAAGAAAGGAATCATTTGGTGAGTTGGTGATGCTACTGAAATGCAGCTAAAAGGATTTGGCCTCACTGAAAAAAACCCCTCCAAACAACAGTTTCTCCAACTCCACAAACAAAACCACCAAAAACCCCAATCCCATTACACTTCTAGGTGAGTTTGAAACCTCACTACATACAGCCCAGAGCACTGCACAGATTAGAAGATGGTTTTCAGCCCTACATAGAGGAGATAAAGCTCCCAGCATATTTGAGTATCAAAACCATTGCCAGGGCAGAAGGGTGTAACAGCAATTGATAAAATTTATACCCAGCACTGCCTGATCTGCTCACCAGAGTGGTTTTACACATACACGTAGGGCGCTCTGGAGATCTCAGTGACCAGAGACTACATGGGAATGAGATGTAATCAACTGCAGTCAAGTGCATTGAGGTGTGGATCTCATGTTGCTGCTTTGCTCTCACTGCCCGACCTTTGTCCTGTGGGAAGCAACACAATGAAATCAAAGCTTATATTAACTAAGTTATGATGTTGAGAGTCAACTAAGGAACATCTATCACCAATTGTATTATATCATCTGAACAAGACTGCAGGCTACAATATGGGACTGCAAAAGGTAACTAGGGCATGCTTCCGTCTTTGTGGCTGGTGACAATAAGCTGATGTGTGCTTGAGGCTTTGTCACACTGTCTTCCTAACACAGGCATGAAAGCATGTTTTCATCTACAACCAAGCAGGTGGTTGGGAAGTTTTCCCAATATTCTGTTCAGCTTGATCTCAAACCATGCCACTTGGAACTGTAATATTTACAGCAGACTGAGATCAACAACCTCACATTACAAAGTTCTATGTAAGGTGTCTAGAAATACACATATTCTACCCACATCCATACTCCCTGCCTGTGAAGCAGTTAAAATCTTTACCGGCATTTCAGAGGCAGCTCTTGGAAAGTAGGAGTTTGACTACTGGTTAAAAACCAAAGGAGATCTCAAGACTCCTTTTACAGTTAAAAGTGATGTATATGCTTGGTTTTCTTAAATCCCAAGAGTTCCACTGAGCAGGCTTTCAACTCAGCCTCATGATTGTTTTTGAAATGCAGAAAAAAGGTTGTGCTTTATGACACCGCTAGTACTGAAGCGATGTTTACTGAAGTAAACACACATCGCATTATTATTTGCCTGTGCACCTTCAGACCAGAAACCCCCTCTGATGAACTAGCTTTGTTTCACTGGGTGATCAAAGCCGCTCTAATAAAATGCCATAAACACAAAAGCTCCTTAGCTACTTGACAGCATGGGTGACTGTCACTGTAATCTTATCTTCTGTAACTAGCATACAATAAACCTGAGTGACAAAGTCTTAAAACCCTCAATCAACTTACATTGAACAAATGCAGGTCTATGGAGAAGTTATACCTGGGACACAAGGTGATCTGATGAACTGCAACTACCACAGGCACTGTTGAATAAACTGAAGCACAAGATCACGGTTTCTCTATTAGCAAAATCAGAGACAAACCGCAAGAAAGCAGCAGGGCAATCGGTTACCTCAATTTACAACTGCTTATTTTAAAACTAAGTGTATCACTAAATGAAAGATTCGCCTTCCTCCTGGGAGTCATGAATGTGACTATAGATTTGAAATTAAAATCATCCCCTTGTTTCTCAGGCAAGTTCATGCTGTTAGATAGTGGCTGATGCCCAAGACAACCCACGCAAGTACATCATCCCTGCAGGCAAACAAATGACAGATTCTCTCCTACAAACACTTTCCCTTTCAGGATCCAAGTAAGACTATCGAGTAAGATTCTGCTGTCTCATTAATCGTGCTGCAGGAGCCTCTGTACCAAGACCTTACCCAACTGCAATGAAAGTTAAAAGTGAAATGTAGCAAGAAGTTTTAGCAGGAGATTTAAGAGATCATTTATACATCTGAAGAAAGTTAAGAGGGAGAAATACATGTCCTTAGAAAGCAATGGCAGAGTCCGGAGTCAAACTGAGAGTGGGTGATCTTGACAACAGTGCAGTCTGGAAGTGCCTCAAGGCAGACAGTGATGGAGCTCACCCTGCATTCCTGGTGTCCTTTCCCACCCATCAACATACGCACTGTGCCCAGGACACCCAGAACCTTGTAACGCAGCTGCCATAAGATTTCAGAGCTGGAAGATCTCCAAGAACTCCACCCATGCCCAAAGTGGTCCCAGCAGCACACAGCTTCAGCACTCCAACACATCAGTGACCAGGCCTTATGCTGCTCCCAGCATGTTTGCTAAAGCTGCGTGTAACAGACCTGCAGAGTCTATGGCAAAGCTAATCAAATAACTGCTGCCCTGCTGAACATTCAGTTTTATGGCTTGGGCTTCTACCAAAAATTGCTTCAGGTATAATGGCAGAGTAGTTTAAGAACACTCCAAACCAGCAAAGATGACTCTCACTAATTCCCTGTTTCTTGGGACAAATTACCTCATCCCACCTACACCGAAGTAGTCTTGGGGCTTTTTTGTTTTTAACCCCTAGTCTTCACCACACAATGTTTTCTGGCAGAATGTCCTTTTTATTACTTTTGAATCCAATAACTGAAAGGCTGACTTCAGACTTGTGCCCACAGCATGACACACAGTAGTGCTTGGACATCCATGTAACCATCTGACCTGCTGGAATGCCTGAGGCTTTATCACATCCTGTACCCCAGCACTGCAGAGTAAGGCTGTCGGTAAGTCTGCTCAGCATTGCCGTATGTGCCATATACCAAGTAGAACAGCATCTGGCAGTAATACAGGTTCCAAATCTCAATGTGAAATGAATGTCAACTCAAGGTAAGCCTGCAACAGCTGATGTTCCTCGCCTGAATTAGTATAAAGTTACTTCTGGCACAATGTCATAGCTCACAAATCACTTTGCTTTTGAGCTGGCAAAGGCTGCTCTACAGCCTCCTTAGACAGGCATACAAGGCTGGGTTATAATCACTCCAAAGCCTTGTTTGGCACAGATGTATTTTAAAGGAAATACTTTGAAGGCTTTTACTTTAGGACTTAAAAGCTCAGCAGCTTTTAGTTTCCAAAGGGATCACCTGTATCCTCATGAATCATAGGAACACTCCAGTTTCTACCATTTGTCTTGGGAGTAAGAACTGTCCCTTCTAACACAAAATACAGAGCTAAGCACCAAAAGCATAAGTCAGGTATTTTTATGCCTTGTCTGTACCTACAGAGGCCATCTGTAAAAGCAGGAAGATCTTAGTGCAGGAAAATCTCTCTCAGCTTTTCAGGTGGCAAACTATCTTGGGGCAAGGAATTCCTGTATCTGTCATCTTGCTACAGCACCATTCTACTTCCTTGCAGGCATCACCTATGCCTTAAACAAAGTCCAGATTATCTTGAAAGACCTGCAGTGTATGGATCCTTCAAGATACTGACCACAAGCTTTTAGAAATACCATTTTCAGGAAGTTTTCCTATTCTTCCCCTAATCCATTTATGATTATTTCATCCTAGCGCTCTGTCCTCCAAAAGCACCTTGGAAATTTCCATGTATTTGTCACATTCCACCCTCACATTCCCCTCCCACACCTTTAAAAAACCCCACAAAATATGAAAGAAGCTCTGGTTACAGGGCTATAACGTGAACTGTTCCTCTCCCTTCCTTTGCATAACTTGATTGCTTTTCTCCAAATTCCCTTCACATATTAAACGTTTATCCTATTCTTCAGGTACAATTAATTTATTTACCTGCAGTCTGACCAGGTGCTTTGGTCTCACTGCATAATATCTGTACTATCCCCTTTATTTCAAGTCTGTTGGTAATAACCTTCAGTCATCACTTAGGAATCCGGTCCCAATACGTTTGAGATACCTTCAAATGCACTTCAAACTCTCCCTTTCGGTGCAACTAGCATGGTCAGGTTTCTTCTGTCAAGCCTGTCACTAAACTGTTTAAACGCTTAGGAAAAACAAATGCAAAACTGTCAGTGGCTATTAGGAAAAAAAACCCCAAACAAAATCCCTTTCTTAGCCAGCTATTCTAGATACAAGGCAGCTGAGGGCGAGACGGGACTACCGGAGCATATAAAGAAGGTCTTAAAACTGATTTATCTTAGAGAAGCCTTTTTTACTGTACAGAAAACGCTCATAAATACCTTGAAGGGGCATCTCAAATTCCCTGTCAAATGGCACTCCCTAAATCAATCTGTTTCCTGTAGCATAGGTATAGCACTATGAACCATTTTAATAGCCACCTGAATTAATATTTTTTCTGATTTTCTGCATCTATGTAATATTAAATATAATCCAGTCACTACAAGAAGGAATACTACATTAGAAGCAATGCATGCTGGAAAAGTATCACACAATGGTTTGGGTTGGAAAGGACATTAAAGATCATCCAGAGACATTGTACCTTGTTCTCTGAACTCAGCTAAACTGTGGGAAAATATCAAAGTTCTCTATGTATGCCAATTGTTCCATAGCACACATTCACTGTAAGATATCACACTATACATTAATAAAATGCTGACTGTAAAGTACCTCAGCATCTGACTTTCTATTGCCACACAGACTGAACAGGTATCAAGGTCAAGCTCTGAACATGAAGTCACTTAAAGGTTTTCAAACTCAAGTTCTCAAATGCACAAGACATTCAATATTTAAATGGCAAAAAGGTTAGCTGCAAAGACACTTAACACACTTCAAGTGTTAGAGACAAGAAATTAAGTGACAAGATTAAAAGGAAGGGTGCTCCCAGACTGGTAAGCAGGCTTCCTAACACTCAGTTTTCAGTTGCTTCCTTTCTGTAAACAGCTATCTAAGCAAAGCAAAGCCAGGCCATGTTTTTTGCCTCTAAACAATCAGTTTTTCTTTCCCTGCCAAAATCCTTAGACTGTCTAAAATACAGAGAGCAATCTGCCCTTTGTGGCCAAAGTCCTCAGCCTATTCTATAGAAAGATTGCTCCCTTTCTTTTGTCATACCCAAAAGCTTTCCTTTGTCCAAAGGAAAAGCCTTTTATCAGCTCCCCTGTTCAGAAACTTCAAAGGTTAAGAAACAGCCTGATGTTCTCTCTTCTTAGTCTATCGTGCTTCCTATCAGCATTATTCCACATTACACCTGAAATGCCAGCTAAGTACATCACTTCCCTAATGCCCTTCTCTGGCATTATGCTCAAGTCTCTCCCTCCTGCTATTTTTAATTACAGTCAATAGAAATAAGAGTTAAACCATAGTTCACCATGTAATTACAGTCTATCTTGTTATATTATGGCAGACTAAACATGCTGTATTAATTTGAGAATTAAAAGAAAAATCCAGTTGTTTCCATCAGGACTTTAGACTTTTAATTTAAACAAGGGTTTAACATGAAATGAGAATGAAAGAAGTGGGAGTGTTTGCAGCAGATAAAAACATTTAAAAAGAAAGGAAAAAAAAAAATCAAACTCACCCTTAAAAGGTAATCACACACCAGCTGCTATGAAGGATTTTACTCATGCATGCTTAAAACATCCAGAATTACTGAAAGAATGACATTAACAGAGTGGTGATTATATGGTTTGTGGTGTTGCTTGAGACGCTAGAGGAAGTTCTTACAAACTGCCTGCCCCTCCTCTTAAAGGGTGGTATTTATTACACTATTTATTGAGAGTTTTCTGTTAAATAAGCTTAGGTAGTTACTTTAAAAGTGTTTACTGAACAAGCAAGTACTCTGCAAGGTCAAGGGAACCCCCATCTGCAGCAGGCCTGACATCTACTCTAGCAGACTGTTCCACTTAACAGTTCCATTAAGTGAGAATATGTAATAAGACCACAAAAAGAGAGAAAGTCAGGAGCAGCTCATCAGCTCTTTACTTTTGTCCATAAAGCTGTGAGATAAGACAACAGTCCAATTTAGTTGCAGATTGTTTTAATTATTCTGAAATGAAGTTCAAAGCACTGTAGTGAAGCTGCAAAAGAAACTTGCCTGCCAGACTTGTTCTTGGAAAATTACTACCTTCCGTAAGCTGGGAAACAAGGCTAACTCAAAAGTGATTTGTTAACTTTATTGTAGGGTTACACTCCATATGACATTATTCACATTGATTTTTACATTTCAAAGTGAAACTAGAACTCAGGAGGAACATCTTACTTCAAACCTGTTCCATTTACACTCCGTTCTCCATTTCTCTCTTTAGTCTGATAAAAAGCGCAGTTTCTTTCTAAAGTGAACCCTCAACATTCTGTTGCACGAACGCATACTGAGTACATCTGCTAGTGGCTGAACTGCGGAAGTTGGTCTTTACTAAATCCCAAATTTTAGCTCTCTGCTCTACCTGGGTAATTAAACTCAATGTGACACAGCAAGTTAAGGATTCTAGGACAGGTTTTTCGCAGGTCTTTAGACAAGGACAAGAGTTATGCTTGCTTGAAAATTTTATTGACACAACTGTTTGGTCCCAACACATGAAACAGCACTTGAGCCACAAAAGAAAGTGTCCAAACAAAGTAGACAGCTAAGAAAAGAATTCTTTCTTCTCCCTCCCATTCCAAGGAAAAGATAGCGCGTAAGTTGAGGGCTTCAGTGACTTTTTTCAAACGGACATGAATCTGAAGTAGTACATTTCAGTGTTAAATTAAAGAATTTCATGGTTGTAATGCTTTTAAATCTAAGTCACATCATTCATTTAACCCTTTGGGTAAAAAAATAGATTGCAATTCAATTAGCTATTTTGTTACACTATGAACACAACTCTCAAAAGTATTATTCTATTACTTTCAAACAGCAATTTCATCAGAATCACACATGAATCCAGAAGAGTTATGCTGACCTCCATAAACGGTATAACCACCACACTCAGTCTGACAAATATCATGTTTTCCTCTGAAGCAAAAGGTTTTCTTTAGAATTTCAGATGACTTGTAGCTACATGTCATGAAAATGTAATTACAGGTTGGTCTTTTCTCCAGTGCATGCTCTTCTGAAACAAAGATCTAGACTGATCAGTGTTAACCTTATCAAACTTAGAGTGAAAGCAGATGTTGTTGCATTTGACTCATTAAAAAAAGTCAAAAAAAGCTTACTTCTCAATTTCTCTTTCTATAGCAGTATGTCTGAGAGGTTTATTAAAGGACTCAAAATACTGTACCATAATGCTCAGAAAAACTTTTAAGTGTTTCTCTGCACTCACAATGGCTATAAGTTCACTACTGATAATACTTGGCTAAGTTTAAAAGATTTTATAACAAAATCTGACTACTAAAATTCTGTCTATAGCCATTATTCAGTGGCATTTCTTGTTGCTGGCTGAGAAGTTAGAGCCCATGTTCCATCTCTTGTATATTACAATAGAATCCACCTAAACCAATATTCAGTTGGCCAGTGGAAAGCCTCTAGTATAGGTTATTTCAATACTACAAGCAATTTATTTGCTGTCTGGCAAATACAACCCCATTGTAAATGCCATTGTTACCCAGAATGGGTATAAAGTCTCATACACTGGATATTTCTACTAACTAGAGTTAAGGTCATCCACTGACTTAACATCTCCTGCAAAGCTGTTCCCTTTCAAAAGCCAGCACAAGGTACCACAAACTGAAAAAAAGCTTCCAACGCTAGGAGCAAGTTTTAGAATAAAAGCAGACAAGCTAAAGAGAGCACACATCAAAGAATAAGCTTCCCATTTACTGAACATGCTTAAAAAATAGAAACCAAGGTTAAGCAGAACAACCTTAGCATTTCCACATGTAGTTAGAACTTCCCTTACAGGTGGAAATAGCATCAATACCTTCTGTCACAAAACATATGTAAATAAGACCTGCTCCATTATCTGTGATTTATGCATTGAATGCATATTTCAGAAATATCAGAATCTTCCTAACTTCATTTCTCGACACAATAAAATGTGTGTGTATTAAACTCGTGACACCAAGACAGTCTTTTCCTTAACCAAATCCATGCCAGACTGGAACTAAATATAAAAAGGGAAGCTTAAAGCATCAATGTCCTAGAAAGCTCCTAAACGGAACTGAAAGCTACTGAAAACACTTAAAACAAGTTTTGCAAACAAATCTACATAATCTTCTGCAGACATCTTTAGACAAAAGAATTTCCAAAGCAGTTACAAGTCATCTGAAAGGTCAGAGAACAAGTGTCTGAAGGACAATCAGCCCCCTCACTCTTGTCATTTCAGGTCAGCGAGTTACAATTTCTCAAGAGGCTTTTGAAAGACAGATCATGCATTTTATTAATACTGTCTGAAACAATACCAGTAAGCAACAGCCTATAGAATACAATATGCTACATGTATGATTACACCACCAACAAGGCTTCAAGAAAATAAAATCTGTTCCATTTTACTTGAATTAATATTCTGCTTTTACTGAACACATATTTATGAAAAAGTGTAAAATTTAAGAATAATTTAATGAAAGCCAGAATTTTTTTCAAAATAATAGAAAAAAATCTGCTCTGCTGATAGCTGTGTTCAGTGTAGAAGGAACAAAATCTTCACAGAATACATTAAATACAAATTAATTCTAGGCCTTTCATTAAAATACGTAAGGGCTAGCAAAAAGCTTTATTTGTGCAGAGTCCATAGAAGTGTTTTTCACACTGAAGATTTAAAGCTTGGTTACAGGTGCAAGTGAAAAGTTTGCTGCCAATTTCACCTTGTTTTTATGTTGCTTTTTGGCTGGGCTATCCGTTACTACCTTGTTTTGTTGGGTTTCAGAGGAGTGACAGGGAGGCACTGAAGCATTCTCTGTGGTGTTAGGTACCACAGATCCAGAGGTCAGGTTATCTTCGGCTGTGGTAACAATTCTCTGTTTTTCTTCTTCTGTTAAAATCATTATCTCTAAAATAAATAAGAAAATTTATTGACACTGTTATTGAAAATAAAGAATATTAGTCTGGTAACAGACAATGAAATATTTTAAAAGAACTTTTCAGCTTGATCTGAAGCCAGAAGATATGTCATGTTCATCTCTGCAGCTGATGTGGTATCTGCCTTCTGGCTCTGTCTGCATGAGGTACTATCTAGAAGACTGAATTTAATTCTCACACATCAAGTCACTCAGTGCTCCGAAAAGCACTATGAAACTACTGTGGTGAAAAAGGCTGCTACAGGTTGGCAAAATGCAATTTTAGTGGTGGATAACATCTCTTTAAAATTCACCCCAGAGAATCAAAGTAGGGTGCTTACAGTCAGTACTCGGTTTCTGACAGAAGCCAACTGCATTTCCCACACATCACATCGTGCAATATATATACGCACATATGTATGTATTTAAATGGAACTTTATGTAATAATGCATCAAACAAATGATCCATTTTCCAAATTGTATGAGTTATAAATGCATAAGTAACACAACATAGGCAAGCAAACTCTTACCAGACAGAGATGCAGGGCGTTCCTCAAACTGAATGAGATCTGCAGACTCAAGAACCACTGGATCAGGTCTCAGCTGTGGGGATGGTAGGCAGGAAGGAACTGGCTCACACAGAAGATCAACAGGAGAGGTATTTGTGAGGCAAAGAAGTTCTTGCTCAGTTTGATTACAAGCTACAAAAATAAGGGAACATCTTTCAAAGTATCTGTATGTTGTAAAGGTGTCACTGTTTCAGAGCTGATAAATGTAAAGTCTTCAGGTGCAGTTCTGAGGATCTGAGAGCTGTGCCTCATTTGAAATATTAATATCAGATTAATTTATGCTAACCTACCTCAGATTCATTTAAGAGTTATGTTTTTGGATTAAGAGCACATAACTAATTACAGCGCAGCAAACAAAGCAATAGTATGTTACACCTATTGCTTGTCTGCTTGTTTTACTCCTATAATAAGACCTGGTATTTGCCAAACTTGATTAATAGAAGAGCTGAGGAAACAAGTCCTACAGGAAGAGGCTTTACCAGAAAAAGGTCAGTTACCAGACAACTCTCCTGCAGACATACCAATATCTTGTCACTATTTATGTGCCATCTAACACATTTACATGTGAAAATTAAGCTGAAAGTTTCAAAATAAAGTGACTTGGCCTTAGAGTAGAAGGGACAAGCCTAGACTTCTGAAATAGTAACTCAAGAACATTCCACAGGTTCTACAACATGCAGGTAGTAAAAGAATTGGAGACCACAGCAAGATATGATCTATGAGGTCACCATTTCCCAGTTACTTTTACTTGGGGATGGATTTATACCAACAGGACTGCCATTACGTTCAAATAATTAACACCACAAAACCAACATAAAAACACCACAGAAGAGCACTATATACTCTCTCATCAGGACACAAGATATTTTTAACAGAAGCTGCTGCTGACCATCTCTGCTCAGTAGATTTGCACTTAGAGACTTGGATTTTCACTAAAATTCACAGCAAGTGGTACTCTAGCAGTTACATATATACACACAAACACAACGGACAGCTGAGGAGAACAGACACCCTTGCCAGGAGGACACATACTTAACTCTATGCTTTGGATGAAGTTCAACAGCTTTCAAGCCATAAAGCATTTCTACAGAAGTTCGGACTAAATCACACAGCTTTCCCTATGCTGCTTTGATTATTCTGCTTATTTCCCTCAAGAAAAAATTTCTCATATAAATCAATTTTGCATTACCATTGCTAGGTGTTCCTAGATGTGGTTCCATTGATGAAGTGGATCCTGCCATCTCCATAATATGTTCATTATTGTCAGCAAGTTGATTTCCATGATCATCCACATGATCAGCAGGGGTAAAACTAGGTGAGCTAAAACAAGCTACAAAAAGGCAAGTTCATTTGGTTCATTTACTCAAGTCACCTCTTAAAGAAAAAAGGAAACTAAGATATTGCTCAGAATTGAAATGGCTTACTTTTCATATCATTCTTAAGTACCACTATTCTCTTATGACCATGTCCTTTTATCCAAACCACCTATAGAGAGAAAAAAAGGCAGAATTAAACATCATCACAGATTAATCTCAAAGTCTAAAGCATCTTACTTACTGCCTTCCATTTAGCTTTGCATTGTCACTATTTCTAAAATAAACTATCACAATATTAATTTGTACTATACCACACAAGTAAAAGCTTTGTCTCAAAATAACTGATGCCAAAGGCAAACTTGGGCTAGAAAGTGTACTAGTTATTAACAAAACTCTTTGTTTAAACACAGTAAGAAAATTCTATTTTGTCACTCTCTGGAAAGATTACAGTACTTAAAGGAAAACTTCAGCCACAAACTGGGTCACTAAATTATCCCAGAGCACTTTAGACATGTGGATGATAAGAAAATGCCACAGCAAAATCCTTTACATGGCACTTCTGTCAAGGTCCCAACTCTTCATTCCTAAAATCAGGGTAGATTATTGCCCTGATCAAGATGATGCTTCAGTACTGTACAGCCATTCATTTAAGACAGAAATCACTTATCCCAATTGATGATGATGCCAAGGGTGTTGCAGCCTCACCAGGAACAGTTCTTAAATAAAATCTGAGCAAAGATGTAAAAAATATTTTCTTTTGCTTATGATGCAATCCAGATTTCTCAAGAAGCTATTAAAAATACAACTGGTATGAGCCTCCTTAGAGAAGGTAATGATTCCAGTAATTCCCACCAATTAAGGGAAATCACCGAGGTGTAACTACACAGAACCGTACATGTATGCCTGTACTCTATGCAGAAATCTCAATGTAATTGGCCAAAATGGAAATCTTCACACCTGTGGAATTGCTCCCAAGAGCTCTTCTAAATTGTTGCATCCATATGCCTTAGGTTGCAGCACTTCTCCTGTGTATTTGCTATATGCTACTGGGAATTCATGAAGAAAAATCTGCTGATAATGGTATGTGTGAAGTAAGGACCTTACATTCTTTGCAAACACATACAGATTTGTAAGCTTCACATATTCTTCTTCTGAGCCATTGGTAAAAACCTATTAGAAAAAGAGAATTAGAGTGCATA
Source organism: Ara ararauna (assembly GCA_028858755.1). NCBI lineage: Eukaryota > Metazoa > Chordata > Aves > Psittaciformes > Psittacidae > Ara > Ara ararauna. The sequence goes on along the minus strand of CM054380.1, from coordinate 11,395,868 downwards.
CATCTGTATTCTCTATTCACAATGTCTTTTCAAAGTATGAAACACCAGAAAAAAAAAAAAAAGAGCTTACATACCTCAACCAAGTAAGGCAGACTCTTCAGGAGTTCAGTTAAGGTCATATATCCATATTCACATGGATTAAGCAAAGTACTATGGGTTGTTTCATAATGCTGTTTCAGCTGTTCCACAGAGAGAAAGGATGTTTCATCCCAGGACATCAACAAGACTAGCAATTGGGCAGTGAGAGTTCGCAGAGATTTTCTATTTAACAACTGAATTTGCTTGCCAGACTCTGTGTCAACAACCTAGAAAAATGAACTGGGAATGAAATTAGGGACAGGAAATAACTTAATTTACAAATAAACTGTGTAGCTGGGGTTTTGTTTGAGCACAGCTGTATCTGATATTACACACCAGCATCTGATAGTCCCCTAGCCAAAAGCACACAGGATAGAGAAGCTAATTACAGGGAAAAAATTATTTTAAATGCACAAAAGCCGAGTAGCAGTTCATTCACATGATTAGACACAATTTTGCTCTTCATTCCAAGCCAGCTGGACCTGACTGAACTCCAGCCTGACCACCAGCTGCTAAATTAAAAGAACTGGAGCAACTGAACCAGTTAGTGTAACTTTTCCACTGATATATAAGACCATCTAGGTATTTACATTCACAGTCAAAGCCTCAAACCATAGATAAAAAAAGTTACGAATATAAACTAATATAAAACACTAGAAACCGGTAACTACTTGGTTATCAGAAAATGACTGCTTTTACACAGAAGTCAGATGGAAAAAAAACCCCGCACCCACAACAATTTCTGTTGTTAAAATAAGTACTATAATACAGTCTTCTACTTACTGCTGAACAAGCATGAGTTTTCCTGGAGAAAGTTGAAAGGTTACAAAAGAACAAAGAACATCATGGGAATATAGCAGCTATATTTAAAATCCCTTTGGTATTTCCCCAACTTAATGAAATATTGTTTATAAAGTAAAATACTAAGCACACTGAGACCTGTAATTTGAGACAGGTAATTCTTTAGCATTACATACCTTTTAGAGGGATAAACTACAAAGATGAAACATTACCTTTACAACGTGGCAAAGTTTTTGCATTAAAGCTGGAACTGAGCTAACATCATAGTCATGAAGACGCAGTGTGTATCCAAAGGTTTTGCGGTACTCTGTCAGTACATCACTCATCATGAGGCAGTTGTCCTTCTGAGACCGCAGCAGTTTAACAAACTGGGCAGAAACTGCTTTGACTTGTTCCACCTCTGTAAGGGTGAGAATTTTCTCCTCCCCACATTCCAATATCTACAAAATAGAAAATACTCTTTGTTAAACTGATTTGCCTAATCTGGATGAAAAAAGTATAATTTGCAATTAAAATTCAGTGCTTGCAGGCAATCATTTGCTATGTAGCAGGGCTCACCTATTTCAAAAGCTATCTCTATTGCAAGTAAAACTATATAATTTCTGAAATTCGACAACACAGGCCGTTAGTTATCAACTTTCTTTTTAAGCAAGTTTAACAACTTTAATGAACTTAGCGCTAATTTTGGTGCACTGAGTTTTGTTAATGTAATACAACTTGGAGAATTTGAATTTGCTAGCAAACTTAGCTTGAATTTTATCAAATTTTACTAAAATAGCTGTATCAAAGACTTTCTTCAATGCAGCTGTCTAACAGTGCACAGTTTATGACTCACAGTGAAGTTCATGAGAAATATAAACCCTGCTGAAGCAGTTGCACAGATCTCAGAAAAATACTTTAGCACAGCTTAAGATTTTGGAACTTACTTGTAAGACATCTGGTATGGCTTCAAAGAGTTCAACTAGTTTTGTAAAACCATAGTAAGCAAGTTTACACTGACGACCAAAGTGGTGATGATAGGAAGGAATAAATTTATTGAAGGGCATTCGAAAATGGGGTTGATGGCGCAGTAAGTCCACCACCTCTTTAGCAAACCACTTTGTTCTTTCAATTTCTTCTTGTGTGCGTTCTAAAATTAAAAAACAAGGCAAAAGCAGTGTACCAACACAATTATAAAATGCAACAGAACACCATAAGAAAATGCAGTGATTGATTTTCAGCACACCAAGTCATTTTCTTTTACCACCAAAGACCTTGTCTAGGCTTACGCATTTGATGTCCAAAATAATCAGATGATCAGCACTTTGGGAGACCTTAAATAGCCAAACATGTTGGTGGTTTTTTAATATATGGAAATAACCCACTCTCTAACCATACCACAGAAAGTTTAACCACATTCAGAAGTGGTAACATTATGTGTTTTGTCACCTGCTTTCACATCTGTTCCATTGCAAGCATTCCTACAATAGCAAATTCTTTATTTGCTAGAAGTGCATAAATTAGTTATGAAGGTAGAAACACAATTATCAAAAACTCCAAGTCACTGCTATATAACTTGAGTTAGTAGACTTTTAAAATAGTCAAAGAACAATTTCTTCAGCAACAGTAAAAACAATGTACACGGACATACCTCTTTTGGGAATACAAATTACCATTTCATTGTCTTGCTGTGACAAACAGATGGTTGTATCTGGAATTTCTGATATAATATCAGCCAGTTCACACACTCCATACTCAGTAACATCCCAGTCCTTAGAGAAACACCTGAAAGTTTTAGAGAATTGTAGAACACAAGTATTAATGCATGCTGTGTATGCCAAAGAAAAAATAAAAAAAAAAAACCATGTAAATTGAGAGAAGACGCCTCAAGTCCTAGAAAACCCATAATATTCATATTGGAAATAATGCTAACGTGTGAAACAGGGGAAAAAATATTCTTAATTCGAATTATCTACCCATTCTAACTAGAAAACTAAGATACATAATCACAGAATGGCTGAGGTTTGAAAGGAACACTGGAGGTCATCTAGTTTGACTTCCCTGCTCAAGTAGGCTCACTTAGAGCTCAGAATTGTGTCCAGTTTATGTCTTGACTATCTGCAGAGAAGGAGACCCCACAACCTCTCTGGGCAACCTATTCCAATGGTCAATCACCCTCTAGCAAAGCAGCTGATAATACACCAATAGTTCACATGACACTGGAAGAAAGAACTGTATGTATCAACCAGTGGAAACCTCAAACTAGTCATGGTAAGTGATATTTAAACCTGAGCTTGAAAAATATTACTTAAATGATTTAAGAAAATGTATTTATGTTAAATAGCTCCATATGGCTGCACTTCCAGCTGTCTGTATTTGCTTAATAGTTAGACATATACTCTTCTTAATTAAGTTTAGGTCTCAAGAGGAAGCAGAGACCATTCCCTGGAAAGCACCATATTAGCATATTAAAAGGTATTTTACTCTCCCCACATTCCTGACAGGAACCCAAGAAGCAAGAACACTTTACATATATTCTTACTCAATAAATAGCCAGAGCTTACTACAATGGAGATGCAGATTTAGAAACAACTAATAATATATTTTTGCCAACAGTGGAAATATAAGTAGAAGTGTGCATTCCCAAAAAGGGGTGTTGGCACTGCAGCATCACAGCACACAAAGGTAGACCATATGTAGCACTAAGATGCTATGGTTCCAAAGCACCTTCAGTACTACTTTCTACCTTCTTAAGGGAAGCATGGTTCTCAGTTCTTAAAGGACAAACCTAAATGCCCAAACCCCAAAACACACACCACCCATTTTTTTACCATGCTAGAACAGCATATTTTTCCTGGCACTAGTAAGATGGGCATTACTCCTCATTTTTGTGTCATTACTAAATCCAGTTAAAGAAGTAAGAGTGTCTATTGACAATCACTATTTTCTTTTTCCCTCTAAAGAAAGCCTCACACTAAATTTTCCCTTTACTGTTCATGTTACTGTGCCATGACCACTTAAATCCAACCTCACAGTCATGGCTTCAAAAGAGAAATTAAATACAGTAACCTATTTCAAACTCCAATAAAGTTAAATAAGCCTAGTACTAAAGGAAGCAATAAAGTTATGCCTTTCCCAGTTGTTCTTGTTTCATTAAAGATAACTTACCAGTGATAAGCCTGTAAGAATTCCCTTACAATAACTTGCTTACTGGCCTGGGATTTGAGAAGCTTCAGTAAGTCTTGAGTAAAGCGCTTCACTTGAGCTCTGTGTGTTAGAGTTAACAAGCGTTTGGAACCCATACCAAGAATCTGCAAGAAAATTTTAATTTGATCACTCAGATCTAGCATCTGCAGTAAATTATTTTACAAGATATGTAGAAGCTAGTGCTAGCATAGGTAGGCTAGAAATAAAGGATATAATACAGACAGTGTTTGGAAAGGTAGCCTCATGAAGCCGTATGCTTGCTGTACTACGGCATATAACATCTAGAAATGCAGAAGTGCTTCCCCCAGGCATGCTACTGCAACTGCTGCACATTTCTACTGGCTATTTTAAAATCCTGCAACCAGCTGGTGTTCAAAGTAGAAAGTTAAAGTGACCATAGCCTTTCTGTTCCTGTAACAGAAGGCCACATGACTTGTTTCACACAAATTCTTCAAGTCATAGGTGACACATCACAGCCTAACTGACCAGCATTCAGCCTTTGCTCTGTTCTAATGGTGAACAGCATGATTAAAACCTTTTACGCAAGCACCAGCCACAGGCTAAAAGCAGGTTCACACTTTATTTAATCTAAGCCTCTGGAACAAAGAATTAATTTCCCCAGAAGTAGTTTTGGAAGGGTGGGGGCAATAAAAACAATAAAACTAACATCTCAAAGAGAACAATTATACCCCAAGGTTCAGTTAACCATCTCTTTCAAGACAGACTAGGCATAGCACCTATTACACAATACCAACCAGTAATTCAGATAGTTGAAGATACAATTCCCCAAGTTAAAAGGAACAGCACCATATAACTCACTTGCAGTACATGAGGCACTGCTTCTAGCAGCTCCATTAGTTTAGAAAACCCATAGTTAGACACACGGCATTGTTTTGCAAAGTGATGATGGTATGTTGGGATGAATTTACTGACAGGTATGACGCAGGACGGTTGGCTTTTAAGTAGATCTATCACTTCTCTACTGAACTGAATAAGTTGTGGATTACCTACAGGGCTCTTAGAACGTAGAAGCCAAGGATCTAAAACAAACAAACAAAAAAATAATCATATGACTGAATCCTTCACTAACATTCTTCCACTGAACACTGCACTTTATGACACAGTCTAAAGTACAGGAGAAAAAACAAACAACCCAAGAATGAACATTCAGGCTAAAAGTTTCTCTTTATAAGCAGTTTAACAATTATACAAGATGTTTACTTTATGCTACTCCATTTTTTAAGCATAAATATTAATTCAGAGAAAATCTGAAACAGAAGTATTTACCTGTAGTAGGAGGTGGTGGTTTGTTATGTATCCATTTAATAACTTTAATTCCATTTTGGGCAGTCGCAATGTTAACCCCAGGAACACAGGTAATGAGATGTTCTAAAGGAACACCACCCTGGCCTTCTGACACCATTTCAAGATCACTGAACTCTGACATATAACAATCAGGAAAACTTTGGGGAAAAAAAAAAAAAAGCTTCTATTATGCATTAAAATATTACTAAAAATTGTCCTAATATCATTCGAGACATTTCCTAAGCAAGAAGCTTCAGTAGCTTACTAGCACATTACAGAAGTCTTCATAAAAATGCACATTTTAAACACGTGTCTTTTTTGCTCAATAAGAAATCAAGTAGTAATTTCACAGGCACTTATTTGTTATAAAAGATACCGCCCTACATTATACAATAGGTAGTTTCAGTGCATTACAACAGCCAGCAATAGAGTTTTAAATCTTTAACCTACCAACCCTTACACTAAAAGCTAAAATTAAAACACTTTACCTTAGTAAAGGCACAGTACCCTCATGTGTCTGTAGAAGACTGTGAACTTGAGGAGCAAATGTCTTCAGAGACAGAATCACAAAGGGAATCTTATAAGAATCTGGGTCAAACTCGCGCTCACTGTAAAAGCAAGAGGTTGAAGTTTACAGGCTCATTCTACACATCCCTTTAGCACAGGATGCCTGCGCTCGCATACACACCTATAATAAACATTATACTACATACACTGCTACTAGGTGACAATACCACTAATATACAGTCACAAGCAAGTTCTATCTTTTCTACACAAAAATTAATACAGCTACAGCAAACTTCCAGAAGACAAGCAGCATTAGAGCACTGCATTTAGTCATCATTAGATTAAAATTTTCACATTAAGTTTTTGCAGCACATACCAGGCAGTTAGCAGTGAACACTTAACTGCTCCAGTTAACACAACCTGCCTGCTGCTGAATAAAACAAAAACCAGAAAATCTTCAACCTGGTATGAATCACATACTAAATGTAGCTGGAGGACAAAGAAAAATGGTCAGTTCCAATTATAATTGCATAATAACATAATTCAGACTCATAGAAATCTCTAAGATGTTTAACCTTCCTATAAAACTAGAGGAAGGTAGTGTACCTTTCAGCTTCTGCTGAAGTAGTATTCAACCCTAGCAGCTGTGCTAGAACACAATAATCTTACCCAAAAAGACTGATCCGTGGGGACTGCCTAGAAAATTCAATGTGCCATCTCACTATTTCCTGCCTTAGTCTGGTAAACATATAAACAGTGACTGGAGCACACTACACGAACGTATATACCTTAACTTTAATATACCTGGAAATGCTAAATGCTGCTCAAATATTTTGTAAGATTTCATAGTATTTTATACACAGCTTACATAAAGTCTTTATTCAGGCAATGCTGCTTACAAACAGGCTCATGATATTCCAACTCTTCAAATATTATAGGACTACAGTTTGCTGATGAACCATCATGTGACTGTGAAGATCCCAAAGGACTCTGCCGGGCTTGGCTGCTGGGTAGAAGGCATACCAGCCGCCCATTTCCTTGGTCACGGATTGCCACAGTATCTGTTAGCTTATACAAGTCTGATACAACTAACTTATGCCCAAATCTAAAAGAAAAGACATGAAATACACATTAATAACAGAGAATGCGGTAATCTGCCTTTTTTTGTTATTGTTTTTGTTTAAAAAACAGGACTATGCTAGAAACTATTCTATGCAAAATATTAAGGTAACTAAACCTATTCATCCCAATGTAGGAAATGAAATAAAACGCTGAAAACATAACCTTCTAAGAAAGGCCAGTATTACAGTCATTGCCTCTGGATAGTAATATGATGCATTATCTAACAGCAAAAACTCATAATACTTCATTCTGTTATTCATTCTGTTACTCCCTAATTCACTGAAAACAATCATGCAAGATCAGATTCTCTTCCTAAGTCCTAGAAGAAAAAATGGGAAAAAAAAAAAAACACAAAAAAACCAAAAAACAAAAAAAAAAAAACACACCACCAAACAAAAAAAAAAAAACACACCAAAAAAAAAACCACACCAACCCAAAAAACACCCTAACTTACTTTTTCTCATAGATTTCTGTGAATTTGAACACAGGCAGACAACAAGCAGGTGCATCCTGCAGAATGGACATCGTTTCCGAGCTATAAAACAAGTTTTGTAACATTAGCACAAATTAATCTGTTAGTATTAGTCTCCAGCCCAAATTGGTGAAATATTTACAGATGCATTTTATGAACTATAAATGTAACAGGAAAAATAGCATTCCCTTCTACTCCAGCACTATGAAAGCTGACACTTGAGATCAGGGAAGTGCAAGTAGTAACATTTCTGCTAATTCATTAGGTAATGTCTCTGAAGGAATTGCATCTTTCATAGGTAGTAGTAAGATTCCTAGTATCTATAAAACGCAACATTAAAGCTGCAGCATTAGAAGTTACCAGCCTGGTCACAGCCATAAACTAAAAGGCAAGAATGAAATAAAGTTGTAAATTATACAACGGCAATACTCTACACTCCAAGCACTATTTTCACTGGAGCATTCTGTGAAAAGGATAAGGTAACTTTTTCCTAATGCTTTTTTTTCAGTATGGAAATTTAAACAGAAAATACTTGTATTCTCACAAGCATCAGCACTCTAGTTCTATCATCTTCCATATAGAGAATGGAGATCAAAAAACATCAATAGCATTTAAACTGCATCCCATTCTCAAAGAGATAATTCATATGCATTTTCTTGGAGGAAAGAAGCAAAGAACCAAGCGTCATCTTAACTCAGCTGCACACAGTCATCAAGATATATCACTATTATGAAAGAGTAGTGGTAAAACTGTTAAGAAATTATGAAACATAGATCTAGTCTCTTCAGATGCAACTTAAAATGTAAGCAGTGTAAAAGTCCTAAATTGAAAACTAGCCTAGTTTTATTTAACATCTTAATGAGACCATAAGACACATTTATTTCCCTATTGCTTTGCTCAGTCTTTTGTATCATCTCTCAGCTACTAAATACATGCTAGAACAATTAAGATGCCATGGTGCTTATTACCTAAGTAGAGCAAGCGATTTACTAGCAGCTCCTGTTGTTAGTGAGACCTGGATCCTTTTACCACCAATTTGGTATCTGTGAAGACTGTTGACAGCACCGATTGCTTCTCGCAGATTTTCCATCTGAACTATAGCCTTCAACTGGTAGTCTGTATGAGGACTGAGCTCTATAGACTTTACCTGAAAGGAAGAAAACACCTTGTACATTTATCACAGAATATTAACCCAGGGCAAGCCACACAAGGGTAGTACAGACTTGTTTTGGCCAAGAGCCAAATATAGTGCAACAGGAAACTCTGTATGATGAACCACAGCCAACAGGACAATGCAAACAAGAACCAACTGCAATAAGCCTTGGCCAAGGCAAGGCCATGATATTCCTTTAACACAAGCATCATCTTCCCAAATACAAGACTGTGCCAGAACAGTGTCATTTACAGATCAAATAGGACTGCTGCAGAAACTATGTCTCTTTGCATAGCTGCTTTCTACATATTCACATTCTTCATGTCCATTTTGATGACTTCTGATTCAAAACAAACTCAGCTTTTACTGTGATTTTTAAGCTGACATTAGGAATTCAGCTTCACAGCTTAAAAATGTTTAGCACCTAAGCACAAGTCTCTCCATTGCATGACTAATAAACCACTTAATTTTTATATACAAAACTTCAGAATACCAGATCTATGAAGACAACATGCAAATTAAGAACCTAGTATAAGTGATGACCTGGTCTCTTTAGAGGAAAAAGACAATATCTCCTTTTTACAAAGTTTAGAAGTCATGTTTCAATAGATTTCCATACCTACTCGAGGTAGCTAGGCCACAAACATGTCCATAATCACATAAACAGAAAGCACTACAAAACAGATTTAATAAAGGTATTCTAGCTTTTACCTTGCCATGTCTTGAGAAAATTTCTTGTAAATGCTGCTGCAATTCTTTTCTGGACAATCTGTAATCTATATTGCTGACCTGAATGTCTGCACCATTTGCAAAGGGCTCAGAGCAGTCTGTACCACTGGTATGATTTACTACATTAAACGTGAGTGGAGATGATCTATTTGAAAGGTTCGGAGACATACTCCTGGGTAAGATAAAAACATTCATGAGCTAAGGTAGGTATTGCACAATTCCGATACATATATCACAAAATTATTCAGAAAATAGACACAGGTTAAGAGCACAAACAGCTCTTTAAAGGTATCTCCTAGTACATGCATGGGCAAAACAAATTTCAGCACAAGCAAAACCTTGTAATGAGACAAATACTTCCTACAGACAGAAAGGAAATCATTCATAGTACATCTCAAAGTTACCCAATTTAGTAATAGTATAAGACTTAGTGCCAAGTATCTTACTAAGACATAAATAAGTCAAACACATTCACATGATGTTAATAAATGGCAACGGTTAGGTATTTAAGTCTAGAAGAACTTAACAGGCCTGGATAAATATCTGCTGGGAATGTCAAAAGCCCTGAAATTAAGCCAAGTAAGACGCCTGTAACACATCTGACATTTTTGGGGTTTTTTGTTGTTGTTGGCTTTTTTTTTTTTTTAAGTTTGCCACACAATGTTTCTGAAAGTGTTCTCCCCATCTTATATTTACATCTACCCTCTATCAGCTATTACACAGCACATTCAGCTTCCTTTTGCCTCCGCATAAATTAGTGTTAATGTGCTCAGCATACACAACTCCATATGCAGCAATAATCAATATATATATATACTGATGAAGTCTCACTTCACCTCCCAAATAAGACGGATACTTACCGAGATGACCAGCAACTCTGAGACATGAGTAAAGGACTGAGTTGTCTTGAGGCTGTCAACTTACTGAAAGCAGAGGGATAGCTGACCTGAAACACAGTTTCATCTTTATCTTTTTTATCTACAGGAGAATTGGTAGCGCTCCTGGAAGCGGAGGTCTCTTTTCTGTTTACAAATATATAGAAGAAAAAGAAAACACATTATATTGCAGGATTCACATTAAAAAAAAGTACAAAACCAAATTAAACATTGATGTCTTTTTATTTTTAAACATACTTCTGGCTACTTTTACAGGATGTTTCTCCCATTCCACTTTTTTTGGTTGTCAGAGAGACAGGAGTCGCTGCATTAGAATTACTTTGAGGAGAAGGAATTTGTTCTCTTGAACGTTCTTGTTGGTTTTCCATATTTCTACTCATGGTTTTTGATTCAAGGTGACACAGCTCCTATATGAAACAGATGAAAGGTCAGCATAAAAGCACCAGACATTCCTTAACAGAGGCTTTCCTTACGATGGAACCCTAGTTAACTGACATTTTTTTCCTTCAACTGCATTTTCATTGGCACTTCTTAAGCAGGAATATTTGATTTTCTGTAACAAAAAACCATAAACCATCACCCAGTTGAAGTATTTTTGCTACACTGTAGATCTACCGTAGTTTTCCTTAAAACTAGCAAAGTGGATCCCTCTATTTGTTACATTCAACACCAACACAAAAGTCAAAACTGGTCTAGTATTAGAGACTCCCTTAGTACCAGCAGTATTGCCAAATTGAGAAAAAGTGATAGATGGGAAACAAAAAGAACTTTCAAATTCATTATGTTTTCCAAGCAGCTAAATATAGCTCTCATTCGGGAATGTCACTATACATCAGTTACTTTTGTTACACCTTTATTGTGAACTTGTCAGTTCTATTTAATCAGTAACCCTCAGAACATGAGGAAAAGAACTAAACAAGGTAAAACAATACCTGTAAACTTTTAACATTTGTGGGTTTGGTGACAGATCCATGAACTTGGAAACCTCTTCCAGCAGAGCCTTTGGTACCAGTAGGCTGATCACTTGAGTCTTTGTTGAGGAGGCACAGCTTTGTGTTCTTGTTAATTTTTTTGGGAGACTTCACCTTTTCAGCTCCAACAAAGCCAGAACTTTTTGTTTCAGTAACTTCTTTATTTTTGGGAGTAAAAGACACTACAATCCTGTTACCAAATACATCTTCATTTTCCATTCGTTTCTGAGCCCGTTCAGCACTTTCTTGATTTAAAAAACGGAGAATCGCACTGCTTCCAGAAATGCTCAGCACCTTCCCGCCACAGTTGTCTGACAAACGCCTGAGTCTATTACTCACACTTTTGCTGTCTCTGTTTGCTGGCAGATTATAAACATATAATAGCGTATGGCATGCCTGTTTAAAGAGAGTAAGATTTTAGTTTATCTCGGAATACTCTCTTGCTCAAACCCCGTATTTTTATACTGATTCTGGTGATACCCTCAATCTCACTCCCTCCTTCCCCCCAAGTCATTCTTATTGCAACATTCAGTTTGTTTGGAAAACTGTTATACCAAACGATCTCCAATATAACTTGAAGTCAGAAGAGACTGCAAAGTTCCTGATCAATGGATAAAAGCCTGATCAATTCTCCAGAAAAGAAAGCATCACTGTTTGCGACCGAAGAATTCTGCATATTCTACATGTGCATACGAATGCATAGTTCAGGAAGTTACTTCAGAGAAAGAAAAGGCTGTGAGTGCTGCACAAAGACAACATAGCAACTCCAGATGGAATCATCAGAACACAAAAAAGCCCCCAAGAACACAGTAAGACAGTCATTCAGTAAACTGTTAAGACAGCATTACAGAGCCGTCTCAATACACAACTAAGTTCTTACCCTTTCTGCCAGTGAAAGGCATGCAAGATATATTACCTGATAGAACATTTAGTGATAAGAATGTGACCTTGTGATTTTACTTTAATTACTTCTCATTATTTTTTTCAGTCTTAGAGCAGAAAGCATACATTCACATGGTAGTAGCCAAAATACAGACAATAGTCAAATATGCAGCAGACACGTCCTGCCATAAAAAACACGTGTAATTTCAGCCTGTTCTCTCCCTAAACTGGGGAAGGGGTAGGAGGAAAAAGGAAGTTGACACTGTGAAACATCTGTTACATTAAAGATTAGAAAACCTTACCGGCACTTTCAGTGGTAACCTTGGTGGCAAGTCTGAAATGAATTCTTCAAAACAAACAAGCTCATGAGCATGACGTAGAAGTGCTTCTGAAGCTTGGTTTTTATGTACCAAAACTATCCTGAAGCCATGTCTGTGTCTCAGGTCACTGAGTTCTAAAGCAAAGTTTACATCCGCTGGAAAAAAAATTGAAAAACAGAATAAGGAAAATTGTGAAAAGGACAAAAAAAAAAAAAAAAGAAATCCAAACCCAAACCAAACCAGATTAAACAAGCAAAACCCAAGGTCTCACTTGATAAGTTCTATTTACCACTGAACATTTCCAGTGAAAAAGCACCAACAGCTACAAGGCTTCTCAGTAGATATAATTTAACTGAACAGTAAGCGTTCAGTCTCAGGCAAAGGCTTCCTTTTCATAGCAACTTTAGCTATTTATCAGGAAGGCATTTGACTGGCACTGTATATTTGGAGAAAACATTTGTTCAACTTCAGGGAGAAGCCCAAAGCAACACACAGCAATTAAACAGTTGAGTGGCTTGCATATGCAACTGTACAGTGTGCTGCTCCAAGAATAAAAACCAGATCAAATACATTTTGCTCAAAGCATTCTGACAGACTACCATATGGAAGACTCAAGGAGCTTTACCTTATTAGCTTCCTGCTGAAGCTGTCTAACTTGAGACAGTATTTACACACTCACATACTGACAACACACATACGTACTGACACTCAACAAGGCATCAGATTCCAGAGCTGCTTGAACTAAGCCAAGTTCTCATCTTACTGTCCCTATTTTTCTCTTACTGCCACTGACATTATTAATAAATTCTTGAGTGATTTAGTTAAAGCTGATTCTAAACACAACCCCTGGAAAGCAGAATAGTGTCATATGCAAAAGTATGACTAAAGAGAAGAACTGAATTCTGCACTGTAGAGGAGCACCACAAACACTTACTTGACACAAGAACCACAGTGGCAGGTGCAGTGTGTGTATCAGCAAACCTCCTAAGACTCTGTCTGAGTTTGTCATCAGCAGCATTCTTTGCTGTAGCATTGATGTGTGCAACAGTCACCTGTGGGAAATACACAGATATGCTCTAAAAAAGCTTGAATGCGAACTATGCTTGCTTAAATTTAGTTGTGGGATTTTTTTATTAACATAAGAACAAGCTTTCAAATGCACCTTTTATTTAGATAAATTGATACACACATGCATGAAATATAACATGTATGTATCTCAAACTATTCTAATGATCAGTGAACTTCAACCCTGGTTGTTCAGCAATGTCTTAGGAATGACTTTGCTGTTCTGTGTTTAAGATCACAGTTTACATACCTTAAAAACATTCCACAAACTCTCATCTGAAATAGAGAGATGACAAACATGGCAAATACTTGCTTACAATTCTTTTTAACTCACACTAGCAGATAAACTTTCACCTTGTTATTATATCTGCAATTTAGAGGATGGGAAATGAGTTTCTGACTTACAAACTTGCATACGAAGAAACAAAGTAAATTGATGGAAAAATACGTAGTGTTAAAGGTGCCTCAATCAATATCACTCAGTTACAAATAGCCTCACTAATCAATGTAGTATTCACTAAGTAAAAAAAAGTCAAGTTCCCAGAATCATAGTTCTTTTAGGTTAACCATTTAGATGCAGATTTGAAGGATAACACTAGAAACACCGCCATCACTTACTATTGGATGAAATCAAAACCCTCTGTGAACATTAAAGCTAAAGCTAGAACTGTCATCTGCGCAATGGAACGCAGTTTCTTAAAAAGTACCACACCAGGAGAGTTCAGCATTAAAGACCCCACCCATAAACTAATAATAATAAGCTCATGCACTAAAAACCACAGAAGCCAACAAAGCTTTAGTGAACACGAATCACTACTGGCACACTCAGTACACAAAATCTCTAGCAAGAACACCAATTAGATGCTGTTTCGATACCTGGCAGTTGTTTAGCTCCTGAATAACTTCTTTATTTTCTTTACTAATGTCACACACACAGATGAATTCTGCCTCTCTGTGACCTTTAAAAAACTTTTCACGAATCCTCTGTACAACTGCTATAGCTGAACGGCCAGTGGGAACTGAGCAGTTTTCAATATCCCAGAAGACTCCAATGGGGGGCAAGTTTTCCAGAACTTGGCCTGTTATTGCAACTTCCGGAGATCCTGTACAGGTTTAACAACATAGCCCACTTTAATCTCAAATACCAAAAACGTTGAACTTGGCATACTACAAACTTTGCACACAGAAAGCTTTGCATTTCACAGAACAACATGCCCAGGAATGCAAGTTCAGTTCTATTTTCTTAAGGAATTTAAGAAACAACAGTCTTAAACAGAAATTGTATGGGTATATGCTGACTAGTTATGTCTTTTCCAAGATTCACTGGAATTGCATTTTGTAAGGACACTTAATTAGGGTGGTAAAATGCTAGTAAAGTTATCCAATTTCTTATTCTTCCATACCTTAACTTTCATACTAGCTATGATTCTGTAATTGAAGCAGTACTAACACTGTAGAAATACCATGTACTTATTTTGCACAATATTGTCCTCTCAAGAACATAGAAAAAAGCCATCTTGTAATTATAAACATTATGCCTGTACTGCATATAAAGTAACAACAGACACTACAGACTAACAAAATGCTTTTCAAATACGGCTGAAGAAAATTTCCTTGTACACCACCAGAACAAAATAGCTTCCAAGTTGTTAGGATTTATTTTTCTAGTTCTTAAAATGTTAAAAAACATAATAGTAAAAAAATCAAAACTTGATGCAAACAATACAGTAAGTTCTCTAGTCAGTCACAGAATCATAGAATGGTTTGGGTTGGAAAGGACTTTAAGATCATTTAGTTCCAACCTCCCTGCCATGGGGAGGGACACCTCACACTCGACCATGCTGCCAAAGGCTCTGTCCCACTTGGCCTTGAACGCTGCCAGGGATAGAGCATTTACCACTTCTTAAGCCAAACAGGTCAATCCAAGTTATGACTTTGCACAACAGAAACAAGGTGTATTTTTATTGTTTATCTTCTATGACTCTACAGATGTTGCCAGAGGACAGTGCAATTTAAGAAAACTCTTCATGCGCAATAGTATTAAAGAAGGACATTCACAAAGTGCAATTTCAAACAAATGTGGTTTACCATATTTCTGTGGTGATTTTCCAAGGCTGCTTGCCAGGAGCAAACTCTTCTCATTTCCTGTTCCTTTGTTTCCACAGCCATTACATATTGGGATAGGAACAGGTGCAGTCTGTGCATTCGGAGGAGGAATATTTGGCCAGATTTTAGCAGCATCAACTAGGCTGTTTCTGGTTGGCTGTTGGGACAATTTTTCAAAATACATGCTCATTTAGTACACAATATTAACACATAGTGCTCCATGCCAGAAACACTCAGTTTCTCTTCTGCAACAAATGGAAGTTCAGATACACTCTAAAAAGTTAATAAACAATATCTGCATGAAGAAAGCTTCTATCCTAGAGTCTTTCCTAGCATACTTAGCTCTAGATTTCCAAATGCAAGGCAAGATTCTATTAAACTCAGCATATCAAGAGGTGCCATCACCTAGCACATGAAATTACCCCAATGAAGAGCACAAGGTTGAATTATCCCCCCCCCAAGTAGCGGTCATAATCCCAAACATAATTCACTGTTTAGTTTATTGAAATGAAAACATTTCACTTTTATATGGGAAACATAGATTTGGAAGTTTAACTAACATCTTGCACAGTTGAGTATATTATTTCACTTGAAATTAAAATTGTGCTTGAATTTTGGTAGGAATCAGTTCTAAAGTGTACCAAACTGGTATTGAAGTTTAAATTACAAATTTTGGAAGACTTATAAAACCAAAACTAGAATATCCTTACAGCATCAGACGTTTCACCTGAGTTACAAACAGATCTTTACTGACCAATTGCCCATGGGTACATGTTAACTGTTGTTAGCTCGTTCTCAAGAGTCACTACTATGCCACATTTTAATTGGAGCTGTAAAGAAGAGGTAACTGTCTTTCAAATCCACACAAAATTCAGCTTGAATACATTAATAGATCTCCTGTAAGTTAAAACACTGTGGTAGCCCCTTTAGTCTTCCTATCAAACTGAGTGTTACCTCAGAAGAGAGATGAACTTCAGAAGGATACCTGGTATGTTTGGACAGTGCATCACCAACCAGGAAGATGCAAGCTGCAACCTGCTGAAACTGGTGTTTTGCTCAAGTAACATTAGACATATACCATACTTAATGAGAAATGTGATGTGTACAAACCTTGCTCAAGCAGTCACTGCAGTAGTGAGAGCCCTTTAAACAAACCGAAGGTGCCATGTTTAGGTGCAAAGGATTGGCGTACACACGTGATGTTAGCTCCGACTGTGCAATATGCTCATCCAAGTGGCCTGCAGCCCCACTTGTGAATTCAGAACAAGGAAAATAGCCAGAAGATGTGCAGCTCTGAAGGGCTGGATACTGATGCAGTTTGTGCACGTTACCATGACAGGACTGGAAATGGAGTTTTCCACAACAGGAAAGATGTTGACAGGAAGAAACACTGTTTTCTACGCACATGCCTGGGAATTCACTTGCAATGCTTCTAGCTGGAGGGGTTTTCAGTGAAGATGCAGACTGATAAGCAAATCCTGACCCTACTTGACAAGTAATCGTCCCAGTGCTTTTTGAGTCTAATATTGTGCCAGGGTGAATCAAGTTACCACCACCAACACAACGCATTTGTGGAGTACAAGAAGAGTCAGAGCCATGAGCACAGCAGCTTACTTTCGGGCCAGGTGAAAGCTGTATTTGTTGTTGCTGAAGAGGATGAACATCAGGAAGTGGAACTGCTGGAAACAGTTTAGAGCCAGCATTATGAGGCAATGAAGCATCCTTCAATTCTATAGCAGCTTTCTTGTTCTCCATGTAATCTTTCTGGAAATTGAAAGCTCAGTTACATTCAGATGAATTAAAACACAACCTTATAATATAAACAAGCATATTTTTAGACTGTTACAATTTTGTTGATAGCAAATTTTGAAAAGTGCTACCTTCATGATTATTATTACTTGTCTGAACATGCGAGATATTAAAAGAAACATGCCAGTTAAGTGTGCCAGCATGAGGTATACTCTATCAGTGGATTTTCGAAGCAACAAAACCAAAAGCTACAAAACAAATAGCAATGAGTCTGTAAACCAGAATTTGAAAAGCACTGTTAGGCTAAGGCTGAGAGATATTCTGCAACTGATGGATGTACTGTAAACAAAAACCAATAAAACACCAGCGTGGAGTTACATAAAAATCTTTTATGTGTGAATGACCTTAAATTGTATTAGAGTTTTAGAACTAATGTATTAAAACACTAAGACTTCAAAATATTACAAATTCTATCAGATAAACTAACAAAGGACAGAGAACACTAAATTTTCACAACAACTACGTAAGTACTTTTTGCCTACTCTTATTGAAGATATCAAGACGTACAGACACAAAGGCATACACAGACATACAGGGGTTTTTTTAAATGGCAGCAGCGAAGAGTAAGCAAAGTTATGAGAAGCACCAAACAGTCAAGGTCAGTAGAGCTAATCTGCACACAATTCACTGCTCCAGAGCTTTAGGCCTGTACTTTAGAACAACTTTTACTTTCAAAATTGAATTTAATGTTTTTCCTACCGCACAGTAATGAATAACTGATTACCCAAGTTTAACACCATCCTCTCTATCTGATGCCATGTCCTAAGAAGATACACTCTGCCAAAAACCTGTCTGAACTTGCTTAGATGTTAAATTCCAGAATTTATGACAGCTGCCTTCCCAGCCCCTAATACCTGAGAATAGCAACACAACAGGATATGTGCTTATCTGTTTCTCCCATGTCTTTTACTGAAAGTCACATTAACACGCATGAATGAGTGATAATTAACAGCTGGAGCTTGCTTGCTCAATAAGTCACTGTTTTGTATTACTCCTTTCATTCCTTAGCACTCTGCATCTCCAATGTACAGAACTATATACAGAACTATATACAGTTATGGAACAGCAACACTTAAAAAAATGGACACAAGGGAAAATTAGACATTCATGAAGAACAGCATGAACAATTGCTATAACTACTACTACATAATAATAATTCAGAAACTTCTAAATTTGCCTCCAAACTAAACTGATAAGAATCTGGAAGAGTGAAGACTAGTCCCCTACCCTGCTCTCCAGCTATAACTTCACAGAGCTTTCAAGAAGCTGCCTTACAGACTTTTTAAGCAGTGAGTTCTATCATTACAGAATCGTAAACAGTAGAGCCTGTCAAGCAAAGCAATTTGCCTGTTTTGACCAATGTAGATGAGAGCTGTGACCACCACTAGAGACCTCAAATTCCCAGGCAGATTTTGTATTTAATGTGGTAACTGCTGTCTCCTCTTTCTCCCCTCTCCACTTGCCCCCTTTAGTCAGCAATCAGACTGCAGTTAATTATACTGCTCTACACCAGGATATTGACTATGCCTTTCGTAAAGCAATGAATTACCGTTCTTGCACTGCAAGGCAAAGACTTCTCAGCAGCAGAAAAGCAATCAGAAAGTTTCCAGAGCCATGGTTTTGCATCATTCTCTTGTCGCTGAAGCCATCCGAATGATCTGTTGCAGAGGTTCTCTGTCCTATTTCCTTCCATCATACAGCCAAATAAAAAGGTTCAACATTCTTTCATCCCCCCTTCCTTTCATTCTTCCCACCTGCTAAAGAAAAAAAAATATATTCTTTAAATAACCATTCACATAACGTAGAGAATTGATTCTTTTATGAATTCCACTACTGCTAGATCAATGAACCTGCATTGTTTATGTTAAATCTAATTATGCATATGGGATATGGTCTTGACTACTCCCAACTTGGCTATTACCTGGTACAGGAATATTCCTCATGACTTGCAACACAGGTGATGTAGTCTGAGGAAAACACTGTTTAAGTCCATGGCATTACCTAGTCCCAGAAATGCATTGCTGCTGACATGCATAATTGCCTGAAATTTTCAATGCATTCTTCTAGAAACAGAAGTCAGGAGGTAGGTTTTCAAGAACAGCTCATCAGCAAATATGAAATAGGTGTAACTGAACACAGCTGAAAGAATTAAGCTGCATATTCATTCTCTTTCCACTAGCTAACAAACCTATATATACCTGCATTAACCACATAGCATTTAGTATTTAAACACAGCTTTCAATTATTAAAACTATTTACAAATACTTCCGCTAATTCTCAAGCTACTCCACAGCACACCACATCATTTCAACTTTACAGAACCACAAAAGAAGCAAAGCAACTTGTCTAAGACCCAGCCACACTACATCATAAAACTATGGTATTAGAAACAAAGTCTTCTTACCCTTCAATTACGTACTGCACCCATTAGAAAATGCTCCTTCAGGTTTTTTGCATATAATTTTATATAGGTTAAATAGCAGTACACTTGCCCCTACGTTATTTCTAACCACAAAATAAGTTTGACTTTTTAAGCAAAAGCATTTACACACAAGAACCCAAAGTACTCCAAAAATATTATGAACCAAATACGAAGTTAATCAAGTTCTACAGCTCTGGAGTAAGCTACTTTAAAAAATATCTAGTAGCACCAATTCGTTCACGAACTGGAACAGGAACCGAAACCATTCAGCAGTTATGTTCAACACACACGTCCACACTCTGCCCTCTGCGGCTCGCCGCTCCCCCGGTGCCTCCAGCTCGGCCTGGCCCGCAGCCCGGGGGGAGGGGGGCGACGGCGAGGCCCGACCCTCCCCCACCAAGACAAACAGCCCCAGCGCACCCCGAGGCGCCGCCGGGCGAACGGCCGCTCCCGGCCCGTCGTGCAGCTCCGCCCGGGGGCCAGGCTGCTGTCCGCAAAGGGAGCGGGCCCCGTCCCCGCACGCCCGGCAGCGGTGTCCCGCCAGGGGCCTCCCCGCCACCGCAGGGCGGCCGCGGGGCGGCGGGAGCCGCAGTCCCGGCGTGTCCGTGCCCCGCTCCCGCCCGCCGCGCCTCACCTGAGCCGCCCCTCACCCGGCGCCGCGGCCCGCACACCCCTTTGTTGTCCTCCCTCCTCCCCCTCAGCTCCTTCTGCCGCCAAGCAGCACCAAGCGCCGGAAAACACCCCGCTGCCGCAAAGGCGGTTGTCGTAATGCTTCACTCCCTCCTCTTCCTTGCCGCTGGCGCGCAGCGGGCGCGGCCGCGGAAGGGGCTGCGCGTTTTAAACCTGCCCTGGCCCGGGGCTGCCGCGTGCGGGGCAGGGGGGTGCAGGGGCTGGGGCTGCCGTATGCGGGGCAGGAGGGTGCAAGAGCCGCGGCTGCCGTGTGCGGGGCAGGAGGATGCAGGGGCCGCGGCTGCCGTGTGCGGGGCAGGACGGTGCAAGGGCCGGGGCTGTGAGCGGGGCTGCGGTGGTGCCCACGCCAGCTGAAAGGTGCTTCGGGCTTTGCTGGGGGGATGGGTCTGGCGCTTGCAGGGAGGCTGCAGGCCATGCACAAGAGCACCTGGGGCCTACCCCGGCGGGACTGCTGAGCAGAACCCCTGTAGTCGGTACTGGTGAGGCTGCACGTCGAATGCTGTGTTCTGTTTTGGGCCCCTCAGTACAGGAGATACTGAGGTGCTGGAGTGAGTCAAGACAAGGGCAACGAAGCTGGTGAAGGTCTGGAGCACAAGTCTAATGAGGAGCGGCTGAAGGAACTGGGGGGGAAGAGTTGTGTTAAAAGGAGGGGAAGCAAACCCCTTGCTTTATTCTCCAATATGTAACTACCAGGCCGGCCGCATTCGCTGTTTCGAACCTTATCGATCCGGATTCACCGATAGCGGAAAACAAACGCCTTGCTTTATTAGAGGAAGGACAGGGAATGGCTCCAGTATGCAACTACCAGTCCAGCTGTGTTCGCTATTTTGAACCTTACTGATCCATATTTGCTGATAGTGCACCACACTGTCCAGTCCAATCAGCTGCAACTATGAGTCCAGCTGCATTCGCTATTTTTAACCTTACTGATCCAGATCCACCAATAGTGCGCCACAACTGGAAATGGGGTTGCGTTCAGTCAGAAATTAGTTTATTAGTTATAACAGATACAGGTTCTTATGGATTGCCAGTGATAAATACTGTCTGCAAAAGCACATGCGAATAATAGTTGCATGAATACAAGCGCTTGATAAAGTTAACACAGCCTGGCTCTGAAATATAAAGGTAACAGTAAAAGTAACTCTATAATAGAGATTCTAAGTTTTCCTAGGAAAGCCCTGGATACAGTGCAAGTCTTACCCACAGACGTCCCTATTGGGGGGGAAGAGAGGTCCAGCCCGTCAACCGATCCCAGGAGTCTGTTGATATTATCTCCATCAACTCATCCACAGTGGTATCTTCCCCAATATCCCCCTTTCTCTTGGGTCATTTTATATTATTTTCACCTTCAAGGTGGAGCTTGAGTGACTCTAGTCATACATACCTGCATTATTATTGGTGCAAATCTCTCTCGCTTCGCTTTTAAAGGTATATGACACCAAAAATTCAGAGCGCATGCTCAAAGGGGGGTGGTCTCATTTTGGAGGGGGGTTGTATTGGAGATGGGAGTGTATTTTAACATGTAAATGCATTATAATGACATTATAATGAAGCAAAGTTCACACAGAGTACGGCATTCTGTCAAAAGATGACAGGCTGCTGGCTCAGGGTAGCAAGTATGCAGCTTATCAGTTTCTTGTACCACCTAGTTCCCGTCTTTAGGACAGAGAGTAGCCACAAGATCTCCACCCTGCTCCATCCTCTGTCCATGTTGCCACAGGAACCGCTGTGGAGTGCACATTCCTGGCATACCAGGTGTGGCTGCATCTCGCCCTGAGAGGCCCTGGAAGTCCGTTTTTCCCTTATGTGTGGACAATGCTGCATTTAAAATATAAGTTTAATTCCACATTTCCTAATTGTTCCACGGGGGGGGGGGGGGGGTGTTTAGCCTGGAGAAAAGGAGGTTCAGGTCAAACCTTGTCGCTGTCTACAACTACCTGACAGGGGGGTGTAATGAGGTGGGGGTAGGTCTTTTCTCCCAGGTATCAAGTGGTATCATAAGAGGAAATGGCCTCAAGCTGCACCAGGGGAGGTTTAGATTGGATATTAGGAAAAATTTCTTCACTGGGAAGGTGATCAGGCACTGGAACAGGCTGCACGGGGAAGTGCTGGAATCACTATCTCTGTTCAGTGTTCAAAAAGCCTGTAGATGAGAAACCAGCTCAGTGCTATGGTTTAGTGGTGGACTTTGCAGTCCTGGAGTAAAGCTTGGACTTGATCTTAAAGGGTTTTTTTTCTAACCTAGTTGATTGTATGATTCTTCCTCCTCACACCAGGACTTCCTCCCCCCCCTTACACCAAGAGGGGGTCTCAGGTCACACGTGAGCCTGCAGGTCCATGCAGAGCTGTGGGAGCCATGCTGTGGAGTGGTCTCTGGGAGGCCTGGTGGGGGGCTTGGCCTCACAGAGAGTATCAGAGCAGGTACCTCTGTGCTCACCCCTTAGGTGTGCGACGGGCAGCAAGGAAGTTTGTGCAGTGTTGAACGGGGCTCTTACAGGCAATAATTGTTGGTGCCTTGTGTGGAATTTAAGCTTTTATTTTAATTTTTTTTTCCTGACACACACACACAAATATCCCAGTGATTGCCAGGGCTGGACAGTTCTAACTCTTTTTGAGAGCCATTTCATTTGAAGGCAGTATTGATGTTCCCTTGAAGCCTGAGGACAGCAGTTAAATAGTATTACTGTTCAGAAATCTGTTGTTGGGTTATTTTGACAAAAGTGTCTGGCCTCTCTGTACTGTCCTCTGGGTGGTTTTGGGCATCATTAGCTGTGTATAAATTCCCCAAGTAAGATACACACAGCTTAAAAATATAAAGCAATTATTGGTTAACAAGAAACAAGTTTTTAACAAGCTGCTGGATGAGGTGTTAGTGTGATCCCCACCCTCTGATAAAACACCTGAAGTCTGTTGGCTAAACAAGCCTCAGAAAAAGGGTGGGCATGCACTTGTACCTCAGTTTTAATAAGTTGTAATTCACTGCATCTGTTCATGTGGATGACACTGGCAACCCACTGAAGGTAACAGGTTTAATCACTTCAAGATCTTATAACTTTACACATTAATATTTTTCCTTTTGAATCATTGTATTACTAATAGCCCTTTTCTCAACATCCGTGTCTCTATTTGTAATTTTACTTTTCTCGTCTTTCTACGGATGTAGGTCTGCCTCACAATTTAGCAGTTCCCTCAGAAGTCTGAGCCAAAGTCATGCAGCAGACATGTATCATCCAGTCTGGGCTTGCTCCTCGGCATGCAGTTAGCTGAGCTTCTCAAGGAAGGTGGGGGTAGCACCAGAGCAGGGTGAGAGTCCACTTTTGGTGTCTCAGTGTCTTCTGATCACAAGTGACATCATGGTAATAGGCTAAGTTGTCATTTTACCTTCACCTTTGCATAATGGGTTACAGCCACCAGCAAGGTTGACTCTTCTTAGTGACAGTGCTCATATCTATATCTCTTCTTGCCCCTACTCCCATGGTTCTGTGAGGGTGTAATGCTGCTGTGTATTATGGTCTGGAGTAGTGGTGTTTTGCAGTGTTATTCATGAGCATTTGACAGTTTTATAAACAATATCAGTTCAAGATATCAGGAGGGTTTTCTAGTAGTGAGAATCTGTTTCTTGCGTAAGCATATACAAATCCAATTTTATGTATATAGGCTGCAGAGAATTATATGACATATTTAAAGAGGCAGAAATAGGTTTCAATGACATTAAATACTTGCCCTTCAGTGACAGCAATATTTCCATTTGATATTCTAATACGTATGTTTGTCACATCATCTTATGGGTATCAGTAATCCATTAAAAAAATCAGTAGTTTGTAATGACAAAAGGTGAGCAGTTCCTGTTTCATCCGTTGAGTGGTTCTGAGTTATTTAATACTTGCAGCAAAGCAAATCTTTTTTTCCCCATAAGAAGCTTTCGCTAAAAGATAAGGTGTTGCAACCTCACCAGAACTTACAGTGTATACATTTTTTCCTGCTTATCTTTCATGGAAGAGTCAGTGTGGCATTGTCATTAAAATAACCAGCACCACCTAAAATAACCCTACTGCCACAAAAATCTGTCATTTATTAATTATTAATCAGCAAACTAAAAATAAATGCATAAATTATTTTTCTCCTCTGCAAATTTTAAACCAAATGTTCTCATTCCTCTTGCAAATAGACAGTGATAGTAATTATAGTAACCTTTTTCTACTATTTACTGATTATGTAAAGGAGTGCCTCTGCTATTGCTGCTGGCATTTGTTAAGGTGCTGTTACACCGCTTCAGGTTTGGATGAGAGGCTAACAACTTCCTCTGAAATCTGAGAATATTTACTGGTTTTTTACATGTATTTCAAGATGAGAACTATTAAAAATACCCAATGTACCTTTGATAATCTGTGTATTCACATTGTCCTCAAAGATTGGTATGAAGAGTTCAAGTGAAATGTCCTTTGTCCCAGACTTGCAAACGAAAGTGTACATTTTTTAATTACTGGGGACATACTACAATAGGAAGTGGTTTATTTTCTGTAACTTATCTGATAATAAAAACATTGAATAATGACAGAACTGCAAGTTGCTATTAACACAATATTTTAAATAAATTATAAATACATAATTTATCATGGTTGTATAATACTTTGTCTGCATTTACTTATGCTGAACATGTAACCACAAAAGATAATTGTTTTGCTGAACACCTGACCTGAAATTATACTTGTTTTTCTCATTCTTTTCAGTTGAAGTTGTCTTAGCTGTGAACAGATTTCTTTTAGTGGAATATTTTTACAGAAAAAGCATCCATCCTCTTTGTTCCAGTCCCACCTTGTTCTACAAAGTCTTTGGGAGAGGCACATTCCCAGTGCAGACAGTGAAGCCTTTTCCAGAATAAGGCTCTGCTCCAGGCCTGGTATTGCATCACAGCAGTAACTGAAACTGGGATGAGGGCCCCTGTGAGTTTGTTCCTGTCCTGGAGCAGTTTGCAAATCGTGCTGCAGGGGTGTGAAGTGATACTGGGTGACACAGGGCCCTATGTATGTGGGCTGGAGCCATGCGTATGTGATAATTTGTGGTTTTGTTTTGACTCAGGAAACAAATGCCAGGCGTGCCTAATGACCAACTGGTTGTGTACACTGGGTAGGAGCACACCTGGGGCCCTTGGGAAAGCTCCACACACTTCAGTCCATTCCAGACCAATTCTGTGCAGGGAGGGAAGGTAATTTACTGGTTGCATTGAGCTGCAGCTCTGTCCCATTATCTTCGGGGAGCTCCTTCCCTCTGTGGATGCTTGTGGCTCATTTTCTGGAATGACAAGATCATGCTAAGATGTAGATCAGTGCAAGCGTCTAATATTTCATAGGCTGCTTTGTCCTTGTAACATGGGCTTCAGTGGCACAGCAGCCTGTTCCTCGGTTGTGAAAAGGGGAGTTTAGTCTGAAAATGTTGCAGTAGCAGTAAAGAGTCACAGTCACTGTCTCTCTACTTGCTTTTGCAGAAGAAGCCTTTGGGATAACAATAAAACCGCAGTATTTGCTGTAAAGCTTTCCCTCTGTTAGAATGTTCTCAGAGAAAACACGTATTTGACATTACAGCAAGGCGGCAAATACCGGTTTACCCCCTTAAAGCCATAGAAGGCGCAGGCCCAGAGTCCGCTGTAGCTCCCTAAAACGCCGATGTAAAGGATGCGGTGAGCGCCCCGCAGCCCAACCCGGGACCGCCTCCGAGCGCCTTTTGAAAGTAACGAAACTTTACAAACCTCCCAGCGGGCGCCTTCTAGCGGCTCTGATTGGCGGAGCCGCCCGCCGCACGTGACCGACAGCCAATGGGGTGGCCGCGTAGGGCTAGTCTTTGGAGAGCGGTGGTTGCCGGTGCGTGGCGTTCTCTGTGGTGGTTTCGGTGGGAGAGCTGGGGCTCTGTTCGCCGCCCGGTACGATGGTGGGGAGGCGGGAGGCAGCGCCCCGGTGGAGCGCCTGTGCCGCGGGTAGAGGAGGGAAGAGCGGTTTTGGTGCGGCGCAGCCCCTCCTGGGGGGTCCTGCTGCGGTAGCCGGGGCAGGGTTGGGGAGGCAAGGGGTAATGGAGCCGGGACCTGCCTCTCTACGCCGCCGCTCCTTCCCGCACCCTTCTGTGCGAGCCTGAATCTCCTTTTGGAGTTGCTCTTGCGGCTGCTATCGGGGAGGGGAGGAAAAGGGAGCGTGGGAGCCGTGGCCGATGGTTCAGATCCTTCCCGGCTTCGTGCTTCGAATGGGAATGGACTGACCTCGGCTGGCAGCTGGAAGCATCAAGCTCAGGCGATTCAGGAGAGAAAACTGCAGAGGTTCCTTGGGAGTCACTGGAAACTCGAAGTACTGGAGCTGTCTTGGTATCTGAAAAGATACGGGCTTTGCTGAATTAAACCTTTTGGTAGAGAAGACCTTGAGAAGTTGGTAACTCTTCAGTGCTAACTGTGGGATTCTGCGGTAATCCTGGCACTCCGGTGACCTCTTCCTTTTTTTTTTTTTTTTTTTTTTCTCTTTCTCTCTTGCTGTGATTTTCTTTTGTATTGCTTAAACAAAAGAAAATAGGCCCTTATTGTTACAGGAAGACCTTTGCAACGGGACTGTTGTAAGAGAATACTGGTTTTCTAGGATGGGAAAGCTACTTTTCAGGAGCAAAGAGGGGGATTGTTTTGTTTACAGTTAGGAAAAAATGGCTAATAGGAGCTTCATCATCTCTGTCATGGATAATTCAGTAGCATGTACAGGACTGTTTTACTTTCGTATTATAATATATATTTCTTTGGCTCAGACCATGTGGCATTGCTACAGAGATAGGCAAACATTGTTCACCAAGCTAAAGTGCTCTTTTGTTAAAAAAATGTTTAGTATGTAGGGTTGTCTTGAGCCCTTGATTCTACTAGGACTGAAACAGACTTTTAAGTTGAGGTCCTCATGAATTTGGTGAGCTCAAGCCGTAATTCCCAAATTGAATTAGTAGTAATTTTGTGTATGGTTTTCCTGATGTTTTGGGGGTTTTTTTCCTCCTTAAGAATTTTGCAGTTCTGCTCTCACTTGTATGGAATTGCTTCCTACAGCATTTATGATGAGGTGGTTTTCTCCTTGCAAAAGTTCATTCCCCACCCATAAACACTTCCACTTCCTGTATGATGTAGAGATTTTGTAATGTCTGTGACCAGCACTTGTGCTGCTTGCATGCAGGAAGTCTGACCAGTTGTCTCTTCTGGCTTTGTGTGTTTGAAAACAAGTAAGGTGCAACCAGTGTGTGCCTGCTTACAGCCTGTGACTTTCCTTGGTTTTTCTACATTTGCCAGTGTTTAACAAAACAGTTCTACAACCTCTTTCATCCCCCTTGCCCTCCTTCCTTTTATAGTGAGCCTACACAATAGTTCCTAATTGGTTTAATTACTCTCCAGGTATTTTGCATGCTGTCCCCAAGCTGTTAAAAATTAAGAGGAGAAGGGAAGCAGGGGGAAAAACAAAGTCAGAAAAGCTCTACCCTTTCTACAGGCAGTTTAGAAAGATTTGAGTGGTGGTTTGGGATTTTTAAAACAAATTCAGGAGTAGAAAAAAATAAAGTTTTAATACTGTACCTGAAATTTGGCATTTTTATTTTCAGTTTAAGTTTGTATCTTGCACCTTTGGTTAGTTTGAAAATTCCTGTGTTCTAAGATGTAGTGCAGGTGTACAGGGAACTTAATAGATCTTCCTTAGTGCTACAGGTAAAAAATGTGTGCTTGTGGCATTGTACAGGAGTGAAACCATCTCTGCCATGTTGTGCCTTCTATGTAGAATAAGTATAGGTCCACAAATACTTCCGTACTATTTTAAATTGTAAGTGCTATTTAGTGATGGTAATAATGAAACAGATTATTCTTAATGGCAAACTTTCTCAGTAGGTCCATAATCTCATGTTTACAAAGACAGAAACAGAAGGGCACAGCATCTTTATGCTTCTGTGAAAGTTACCAAGGTTCTGTAGAACTCTTATAAATCTTACAGCTCGGTTGGGGAAAGTTGTTTTGTATGTGACTATCTTTAAAAAATGTAAATGAATACATTCTTTTAGTCATTCCAAAGTGCAGTGTTAGAACACAAGTGAGAGCCTGACAGAAGCATGTTCAAGGTCTTGAGGCCAACAGGAGCTGTGCCTTTTCACTCTGAAGGGTTGTTGGAAAGCTTGTAGGAGCAAGATGTCTTGCACTGTTTTGACTGACTTTTTGTAACTGTCAGAACATAGATCTGGGATTTATTCTAATGCTTGTGTCAGAATAATTCCTCTTTGGACACTGCTGAAATATATTGTAAGTTATGTTACAAAGCCAGGCATGCTCTGTGTGGAATCTCTGTTCCTGAAGAAATACAGAAACTTCCCATTGTGTGAGTGGTGAGAAATAACCATCTAAAGGAAGCTCTGCCTTGCTGTTCTCTGGAATTGTTTGACTACAGGAATGGATGCTGGTCCTTGGTTTCTCATTGCATCGCTTTGTGTCTGACTCTTTGTCCCTATCCCTAATCTGTCAAAGAGAATTTTTTTTTCTTTATTGGTGTGTTACAAGGATTGGTATGTGTGTACACAGTGCCCTGAGCATAAGGACATGCTCATTAACATCAAAGGCACTTTCAGCTTTCTTAAAAATAATAGAGTAGATGTGTTGTAAACTGTCCTAGGTCAAGAATGTTAATTATGCTT
Source organism: Ara ararauna (assembly GCA_028858755.1). Classification (NCBI taxonomy): domain Eukaryota; kingdom Metazoa; phylum Chordata; class Aves; order Psittaciformes; family Psittacidae; genus Ara; species Ara ararauna. The sequence goes on along the minus strand of CM054380.1, from coordinate 11,366,678 downwards.
GGTTGTGATTTTCTTGTTAATGGGCAAGGATATTATTTGGAAAAATCACTCCTCACACTCCTTTTCCTCTTTTTTTTTGCCAGCGGATACTATAGTATGTAAATACATACAAAGAGCAGCAGCCTTGGGGCTTCTTGCTGGAAGTGTGTGAATACATCACGTGGGGGTATTTGTTAGGAGGAAGACTTTTGGCTTTGTCTAATTAACAATTTGTGTCAAGAAGCTGAACTAGAAAAACTAAAGTTTAGTAACTGTTTCCCTCACCAGTAAGTACCCCTTCTAAGTAATAGTGTGATTTCTGTTAGTGTGTAGTTGATACTGAGCATTGAGGTGTGTGGACACAGCCCACTTAGCTGTAACAGCTGCTTACTCTTTACTCAGTAGTCTTCTGAAAATCATCTAGGCGAAGAAAAGGACTTGTGCTTTGCAGCATTGCTTGGTGTGTAAGAATTGGGCTTTAGATTGCCAGACTACTTCGAGTACTTGATACTGTTGTCTGTTGTAGAGGTAAGAACTACTTATATTTGTCTCAATAGAATTGCTAGATAGATGGCTGTTAATTGTGCTTAAACCAGGTGATTCTCTGGAGAGAAGACTCTCAACACAGGTTATGACTAATTTTTTCAATCAAGTTCAGTGTGCAGTACATGCACATTTTCTTTTCCTTTGACATGCTGCTCATAAGGTCTACTCCAGCATCTCCTGAGCATCATAAATAAGAGCAGAAGGTGGGACTGTCATCTATATGATCTTCAAAGGCTTTGGCTATTTTTCTGCCCTCTTTATTCTGTTAGGGTTACCTCTAGGAAATGTTTTGCTCAGTAGTTCTGGAGATGAAACTTGATAGAACAGCTGTTTCCTCAGTCATTAGATTTCAGCTATCCAATTTTCTGACAGCTGCTTTTGTCACAAATTGTTTGATTCCACCTTTATTTACTTTTCTTGATCTAGCTGGGGTTCTATTAAATTGGTAATGTTTATGTGGAATTTTTGCCTCACCCAGGGTTGGACATGGGCAGGTTACCTGGAGCATCATTAGGTTTGATGTTTCTCCATTGTCAAAACAAACTCGTATAAAATAGTGTTTGCTAATGACCTGTTTATTAGCGTACATCGTGCACATCAGAGGGAACTTACTTAATTCTGGTGTCTAGATACTTGAGACTTCAAGCAGGAGTGACCAACTTAAGGTTCTTGACTCCCCTGTCGCTCTTTCATTTTTTGTTCCGATTTGGGACTATGTCCCATGACTGGGTTTAGGCTGGCACAGGGACAGCTGGATGGTCTGGATTGCTGGCTGGGTTGCATACCTAGTCAAGCCAGATGGTATCCTACTAAAACCTCTGTAGAGCTTTTACTCTCATTTCCCTGTAAATTTCTGAAGCTCCCTTCTCCCATGTCTCTCTGAGGTATCACAGTATATGGTGTCTCTCTGACATATATGGATTGTGATATTTCAGGCTTTTAAAGTTGAGTAGCTTTCCTATGTTGACCTAGGGTGAAGTTTTCCATGTGTCCAGCAGTTATGTCCATAAAAAGCTTAGGTGTTCCTAGAAATGTTAACACAGGAAATTAGTATCTTGAGCACCTTATCTGTGTCTGAAGTTTCTTTTAATTTCATAAGTGTCTTTAGGGTTGCCAAAATCGACCTTAATTGCACTGGCTTTGGAGCTGAAGGTATGCCTGAGGTGTCTTCTGTTTTGCTTGTGTTCTGTGTGGGTGTGACTACAGCCAAAGTTTGAGGTTTGGTGCTCCAGACTATGTAGTCAGAGGGTGGGGAAGGTGTTCACTGCTTTGGATGTGATGTAAGCTTGTGGCAGCCTTGTGAGAACCAGGGAAAACGACCTGATTACTCGGAAATAAAATATTCTTAAACATTTATGGTGTATCCAACAGAGCTCTATAAAGGCTGGTCTTTAGCTTGGTCTCCAGGTGTGCAGTGACCTCCTGGAGGAGGAGTGCACTGCTCTGCAGCAAAAAAAATCTGAGGTAACTCACTGCATTAGTTCTTACACTTGATCCTTTAGTTTCCAGGGGTTGAAAAATGAAACAGAAGTTTTAAACTTTGAGGACTCATAATGGAAGACTCAGAAGGACAGAACTTCAGCTCAGTGGAAGAGGAAACCAGATACTGGAAAGAGTTGGCTATGAAATACAAGCAGTGGTAAGGCAGTGGCTTCATTCTTCTAAGGTGTTGGATAAGGTGCATAACTCAGCATGCAAAGACAGAGATAGTACCACATAGGGGAGTATATTCAAGGTGGTTCAGCTGTCTTGACTGGTAGCAGTAGCAATGCTTCTGCATAAACTACAGTAGCCCAGAGTCCTTTATTTGTATTTGAGCAGTGACTGTGCTCTTTGGCACTACTGGTTTTGATCCCTGCTCTGGTTTAAGTTTGGACTGTGTACTGAAACTGTGCCTCTGACTGCAGTCTGTGGGCAGCTGGGGTGGATGTAACTTATTGCAGAGCCTTGTTGGGGGTGGATGATCTGGGCCATTGCAGAAAGAGAGGTGTTTGATTGACCTCTGTATGGATCAAGAATGGTTTGACAGCGTGTATATGAACGAGGATCCATGCCCTTCTGTTTAGTTTGTTACGTGTCTTTAAATGCAGTAAAGGGTGAAAAAAATACGAACTTTTTAGTTACTGATCTTGGGTCCTTTCTTAGACCAGGTATACAGGCCTTTCAGTGCTGCTGGTTTGGCTTGCTGGAGGATTATTTCAATAGAACATAAGAACATCTTTCAATCTTTCTCTTCTCACTTTTTATTGCTAATAAAAAATGGCTTTGTTCATCTTCTCAAATAAATAATTGAATAACAGATTAAATACACAGATAGCAGTGGATAACGTACATGCTAAAGAGACTTCACATGTCTTCAGCACCTAGTGTTTAAACAGACTTTGGGATTTTTAAATTTATTTGGGGTTTTTTTTGTTGTTGGGTTTTTTTTTTTCATTTATCAGTTTGTTGTGGGGTGGCTTTCCATGCTTGATGGGATGACATTTGCCTGTGGTCTTCTCTTCTTTTTGAATACATATGTTAGAGAAGGTCATAGAGCCTTCTATGTTAAAGGGCATTATTTTTTTTTTTACCTTGAGTGTACAGGGGGTTGTTGGGTTTTTTTTGTTTGTTTTGGTTTTTTGTTTGTTGGTTGGTTGTTTTGTTTTTTTCACTGTTCATTATGATGAGTTCTGTCTCTGGAATTGCTCTCTAGTGCTGAGAATACACAGGAGGAATTGCGTGAATTCCAAGAAGGGAGTCGAGAGTATGAAGCTGAACTGGAGGCCCAGCTGCAGCAAACAGAGTCCAGAAACAGAGACCTTCTGTCAGAGAACAATCGTCTGCGAATGGAGCTGGAGTCAGTTAAGGTAAGAGTAGATGATTCATACAGTATCTGTACACCCAAAGTGCAAAGGTGAGTTAGACAGGCATGTGCAGATTCAGCTTGCCTTATCTGTTGTCTGCTTTGAGGATGCTGGATATCTCTGTAATGTTCCTGAACTCTTGTTGGCAGGTTAAGGCTTTTTGTCAGGATAGATTTGAGATCGGAGAAAGTTGTTTGCAGTGGAGTGGAGAGCAAGCATGAACATATCTGAGCTGCTGTTCTGTTCCTTCTTCTGTTTACTTAGTGCTTTTGTTCATAGCTTTCTTGCTGTCTGCGTTGTGCAGACGCAGATAATGTTGCAGAACAATCAAGATACAAACATTCCAGCTGTGTTCTTGCATTACATAAGACAAGTAATTAATTTTAAACTCTTTTTATGTAGTTGTGTGTTTATTAATCGGCATTCCAGATAAGCTGGGAAGCAGCAGCTGGTGGGTAATGCATAGGACTGAGAGGTATACAATAGTTTCAGTCCTGGTTTTATTACTGTATCTGCTTATACTTGGGGAAGAATAATGTATCCTTTTTACACTTGGTTAGCCTTCTGTGGAACTAAGAACCAGCTGAAAAGCATTAACTTCCATAATTATGAAGCATAAGGGATATGAGCTTACTGAGATGGAACTTCTTACCTGAGTGACTTATGAGATCATGAAGCTATCTAGAGTATGAAGAGTGATGAGTGTGCCTCATTTTGGTCTCATTAAAGATGCTGCTAGTCCCTTGTGCTGGTTGACAGGTTTAGGAAATACTGGTAAGTTTAAGAAAACTTGAAAAGAGTTGGCACTGAAATTGGTGTGTGCCTTTTTAAAGTTTGATCTTGTTCGCCTTTTACTTAAAGGTGTGGTATAGTCTCCCAGGAAACACAACGCTGTATTTTATAGGGCTAGGTCAATATATGTGGAAGCAGAGATTAATGTAATTGTAGTTCTACTCAATTGGATGCAATAATGAGCTAATGGGAGTGAAGGTATTTGTATAAGTGATTAATCACTTCAGTGATTCATCACTGGATTAATCCAGGTTTGCAATGCCTTCTGTCTAAATTATTGTCCAAATTACTGTCTTAAGAAAATAATCTTCATTCTCAGCAGATGTCTTGTCCCTCTGGCAGCACCTTAGTGATTCCTGCCCTCTGCTTGTTGATAGCAAAAGTTCCAAGGCTTGTTTCGTTTTGTATATGTTGCACTGGTCTTTATTGGTCTTGAATTAGCTTCTTAGTGGTATTAAATGCTCTGCATGTTGGATGGAGTGTTGGTTTACTGTTCCATGTAGCCGCATAAATCCATGTAAGCTGGTGGGTTTGGGGTGAAGGCATAAGTTTGACAAAAATAAAACCCACAATGCATTTGAGGAGAGTGTGGACTATTTTCTTGCTCCAAAGGAGCTGGGATGAGGGGAAGGGATAATGAAGCAGCTGAAGCAGTTAAGAATGAAAATAGTAGGAAACATCATAAACCCTCAAAAAGTGGAGGGTAAATATATTTTAGAAAATCTTTAAATATCCTTCAGAGTAGATTACTTTAAAACATATTCTGCATGAAAGGAACTTCTTTAACAATTGGCTATTAATGCAGCCTGAAAACTGCAGTAACAGCCTGCAGTGAAGGAACAGAGACACCATTGATAGCCAGATCAGCTGACGATTTATTACAATTGGCTAAAAACAAAGACTTAAACCTTGCAGTTCTGGTCTTTTATCTGAATCAATTCAAGAGCAAAGCATTAAACTCACAAAGCTATTGAGCAACTGTGTTAACTGAGCCCATCAAGGGTTGGTGTCTGCATCTAGGTCAACACTAGTGAACTTTGCCAGGCCCACACAGCTTGTGGCTTTGAGCTTCCAGCCTAGTGTGTGCACTTGCTCCCTCCTTGGAAACCAGAGTTCACACCACCTAAAAATAAATGGAAATAATGCTTTGGAGGGTTTGTTTAGAGAGTCCTGAAAACCTACTGAAAGTAATCTGCCTCTTAGAGCTTGGAGGCTCTTCTGCGTGTAACTATGCTTCAGAGATCTGGAATTATAGTAATGTCACCATGCTGTAATCAAATTAGGATGTCTTAATTCGGAATTAAGAATTCCTGCCTCCTCTTTGTTTATGTATTTAATGTACTAAAATTGATGTCTTCAAATTATCAGTCATGCTGGACTATATGCCGTGGTTTTCAAATTCCAGTGCATGGATTTGTTTTAAATGTCTTCAGCTGTGGTGTACTTAAATTCTGGATGGCGAAAGGGCCTCTGTAATGCTACTTTATGCAGCAGTCTTGGAGTTTAAAAAAAATCTTTGGCTTGTTGAAGGGATCTGATAGCAAGGTGGTGGAATGTAAAGCGTTGCAGTAGACTGTGTGCTGTGAAGCATTCCCTCTCATGTGATGTGGAGCTAATTCCACATGCAGCAGCAGTAGCAGGAGATTGATATTTAATGGAGAAGCTTAAGCCTTCTTCCCTGCCTTTGTCTGTTGTAAATGTGCTCTTGTGTAGATGCTCTAAAGGAAGGCAGTTTGATTTTAGGCTTACATCCAAAGCATGTTGCATAACTGTACTTGAAATGTTTTGTGATCTAGAACACTATAGGCTAATAAAACCAGAGGGGCAGTGGAGAATCCTGCTGGTTCAGAGCAGTGTTACACTTGGTTTTTTTTTTTTTTCCGTATTACTTAGACTCTGAAGTACAGCTTGATTTTACTAGAATTAAAAAGAAGGGGCTTCTCTTGCATCCTGCTTTGTATGCTGCTAAAGCTTGTGGGGCTCAGAAATTATGCTGAGTCTTGCTTTCTGGGAGAGCAAAGAACAGTCCTGTGCTGTGGAGGTCAGGAACTGCTCCCCAGTACCATTGTTTGTTAAGAGGTGACAGGAAGAGCACTTGTCTACTTGACAGCCTGGAATTACATGAGCTTTGTTGGCATTTTGCCATATATAAGGTGATGCTTCTCAAAAAAACATCACAGCATCAGCTTCTGCCTTTAAAGGGGTTCAGGCAATGCTACAGAACGAGCACATACATTGCTAAGTCCTTGATAATGCTCTTTGATTTGCCTTTGATTAGGAAAAGATTGAAATTCAGCATTCAGAAGGATACAGGCAAATCTCTGCACTGCAAGATGACTTGGCACAGACAAAAGCTATTAAAGATCAACTTCAGAAATATATTCGAGAACTTGAGCAAGCAAATGATGACTTGGAAAGAGCAAAAAGGTGACTTAACTTCTGTGTTTTCTTTTTCCACCTTTGTTCTGTCCTGTGATCATGGTGACACTGAGCCATTTGTAATGCTGTGCTCCTCGGCACTGCCATTCTGAACTCATCACTTGAGTGATGATTGTGGTGCAGAGGATTGTGGCAGATGGCACTCCCCCCACTGCACACTTTCATATCTTACAAGCTAAAATAAAAATAATATTAAAGCAAAAAAAACCTAAAATGCCATGTTATACCCTTTGTTAGAGAGAAAGTTCTTCTATGTGCTTGAAGGATCTGGTAGTGGCATCTTACACACTCTTTTTTTCAGGGCCACTATAATGTCTCTAGAGGATTTTGAACAGCGTTTAAACCAGGCTATTGAAAGAAATGCTTTTCTGGAGAGTGAGCTGGATGAGAAGGAAAATCTCCTGGAGTCTGTGCAGCGCCTGAAAGATGAAGCTAGAGGTTAGACAGAAATTACTTGTATCTTTCCCTTTCTGCCCTCCTGTCTTGTAGCTGTTAAGTCCTCTTTCTATGTCTTAGACCTTGGCTTTTAAGTTTGCATCTTTTAAAGCTACTTGAAAGGTAGAAGCAAATGAGAAAGCTTCAAGACTACCCACTGTCCCTCCTTCAACTCCTGTGACCTTGTTTCAGAGCAGCTTGCAGAAGTAAAAGTCTGTTGCATCCTTCTTCTAATCTGTGGTGTTGCTTCAGGGCTGTGGGGGGTTAAGAAGAGCCAGTACAGCTGGGGCATGTGCTAGTCTGGCTTCCTGTAACCTATGAAGGTCAGCTTTAATAATCATTAACCTCATTGTTTCCTGGCCTGTGAAAAGTGGAATTAATGAAACACTAATGGGGCAGTAAAACAGGAGGGCTGTGACTGACTTCTAGTTACCTTTGAATAGCCCCATGTGCTAGCTGCCTGATATGGATGACTAAGGCTGGCTGAGAAGAGAGACCATGGAGCTGGAAAACCACCTTCTACTCAGATTCTGTGCCCTTGAGTGGCTTCTGTAAGCTATAGCCAGGCTTTGAGACAGAAGTTATAATGGTGTGGTTTCCATCTGTCTTCAGCTCAGATTTCCTTCATGTGGAAACCATGGTAGAAGAGAAAAGGAAGGATACAATAGGTAGGATCTCAACCTGGCAGGGAGCTGGAATGTAGCCAAGGTGTGCCAGGTTGCTTGGCCTTCGTCTTGATGTGCCTCTGCTTACCACCCTGTAATGTTTGGAAAGGAGTTAATTCCCTGCCTCAGGGGGATACTACAAAAACATCTTGAGTCACAATCCCAGAAAATCCTTTAGTGATCATCTGGATTTTGAACATATGCCTAGAGTAATCTTTACAGGGAAAAGTAATTTCACCTCCACAAGGGGGATGATCTTTTGAGCAAAACATTCTCATCTGTTTTTACCTTGGTGGATGCATACTCCAAAAGCTTGCTTTGTGTTGCTTCCTTCATAGATCTACGTCAAGAGCTTGCAGTACAGCAGAAACAGGAGAAACCGAAAACACCAATGCAAACTACCCTGGAAACAGAAAGAACAGACACTGCAGTTCAAGCGTCCTTATCTGTGCCTTCAACTCCCTCAGTGCACCGGGCACCCAGCATCAACATACCCACCCCTATGACGTTTAGGAGAGGTGACTGACAGGGAATCAGCACACAATTACTGTTTGCTTTTCTTGTTTTTACTTTACTTTCTGGCTAAAGGAGTAATGAGAAGAGGGAATGAGCAGAGTTGAGTGTTTCAGTAAAATACACCTCAATGCAGTCACCACGGTCTTATTTTCATAGACTGTGATTTTTGGGGTTTATTCATAAGCTGTTCATTTCCACTTGACTTCAGCTGTCCAGTGGTAATAATTTTGAAGGACAATATGACCTGTTGGGACTTAACTATTAGTTCCCAACTGTCCCAGAGATGTTGGGCTAACTTTGCGGAAGGATTTAAAAACTTGAGTGTGATCTTTAATGTCATGCTTGTGTTACTTGAATTGGTCTCTCTGTCAGAGTAGATGCTGTCTTGGGAGAGGTGTGTTTTTGTTTTTTTGTTTTTTTTTTTTTTTACTCTGGAACAGCAGGACACTGACAAGTCATCCTAGATGTCTGTTCTCTATCTCTGGTTTCATAGAATCATAGAATAGTTAGGGTTGGAAAGGACCTTAAGATCATCTAGTTCCAAGCCACCTGCCAGGGGCAGGGACACCTCCCACTAAACCATGTCACCCAAGGCTATGTCCCATCCAGCCTTGAATACCACCAGCGATGGAGCATTCACAACTTCCCTGGGTAACCCATTCCAGTGCCTCACCACCCTTACAGTAAAGAATTTCTTCCTCATGTCCAATCTAAACTTTCCCTGCTTAAGTTTGAACCTGTCACCCCTTGTTCTCTCACTACAGTTCCTCATGAAGAGTCCCTCCCCAGCATCCTTATAGGCCCCCTTCAGATAGTGGAAGGCTGCTATGAGATCTCCACGCAGCCTTCTCTTCTCCAGGCTGAACAGCCCCAACTTTCTCAGCCTATCTTCATACGGGAGGTGCTCCAGTCCTCTGATCATCCTCGTGGCCCTCCTTTGGACTTGTTCCAACAGTTCCATGTCCTTTTTATGTTGAGGACACCAGAACTGCACACATCAGTTGCTTATTTTTGTAAGCACTGATTGTTTCAGTGTTTCAAACCTCTAACACTAACTGTCCCATCTTTTTACTTAAAAAGCTGGAAATTTGTGTAACACTGTTCATGTCTGTGTAAATGTGGGGGGTTGCACTGTTGCATTCTGATGATTTGATGATACAGCTTTGAGCACTAACAAAGCTCAATTGTGGGCTTCAGTATGCTTAACCTAAAATTGTGTTTTGTGTGGAGGAATTAATGCTTCTGTAAAAGTGAGAGGATTTGGATATTTGTAGTAAAATGAGAGATGATGTTCTTCTCTGAGGACACGTTTCTCTGGTCTGACTGCAGCAACAGAGCTGCAAAGTAGGCTGGTAGAACAGCTCTCTAGAAACCTAAGCCACAGCATATCTAGAGACTTTAGCTTAGGACAGTGTAACTTGAGCAATCTCAGAGGGACAGTGCTTCATATTCCTAATGGATATGAAAGACCTAGAGATGAGATACAAAAGGTGGAGATAATTGTTTTCTCTGCTGTATATGTCAGGTGTCTTCTGACTTCTGGTGTCAAAGGTTTGGGGTTTTTTTGGTTTTGTTGTGGGTTTTTTAATTTTTTTTTGTTGCTTTTTTTTGTGTGGGTTTTTTTGTTTGTTTTAATTCTCCTCTATCCTGCCCTGCAGGTCTTGAGGACAGTTTTGGTGCAACCCCTCTCACACCTGCTGCAAGAATATCTGCACTTAACATCGTGGGAGACTTGCTAAGAAAAGTGGGGGTGAGTGCTTGCCTGGTAGTCAGTGCTCTTTGAAAGCAAGGGCTGTCTGAAACTGTAGCCAGCACTATCTGTGCTGCTGCTCAGGGGAGGCTGGAAAGAGTATCTTGTCCCAGGGTTAGTGAAGCCTGGCCTTGAAATTTGGTTTGGACTTTGTATGTTTCTGACCACCCCCCAAACAAAGATGGACCCTGCTCTTTTTTCCTAAGGTCTTATCCCCATGTGGATAAGATCTTCCTCTACAAATTTCTGAAAGCACATGTGCAGAAAGAATAAATCAGCATGAGCAAGTAGAAGGGCTTCTTTCCCATGAAAAGTAGAAAAGGAAGTAGGAAGGTGCCTGCTGTCCAGAGGGCTTCTGATGTTTTCCTTAAAAGTCTAGTAGTCCTTTGAGCAAGGCCTAATATCTTGTTAAGCTGTTGTTTGACATTAAGCTAATGCTGATGCTGGAAAAAATATCCATTGCCTGCCTTCTTTTTTCTCCCTTATGCCCCAGTGCTGTGTTGGCACAAGCATTTGTATGACTTTTTGATGGGCTAAGCTGCAGAACTGGTACAGCTGAAGAGTAACCCAGCAACAAGGCTGGAGTTATCTAGGGTGGGAGCATGTCATGCAGAATAGTTTACCTGTGGCTCAGTTCCCCCTGGTGTACCACCTAGTATGTACAGCCTAATGTGTCTAGGAAAGGAGGTAGCTCAAACATTTAGTAATCTCAAAGTGATGCCCCTAAGAAAGATGTCCAAATCTCCCTGAGGGAGCTGAAGACTTTGTGTTCCTGCCAGTGAACAGCATTAACTCCTTAAACTCCCCTACAGAAACAGATTCAGCTTTAGAGCAATGACTGGCTTCATCTCTTCAAAAATTCAGCCCCCATATAGCACTGGAGTCTAGCAGATTCCTCTGCTAGACAGCTCGTTCTAAAAGAAACAAGCAAAACCAAGCCCACAGAAACCCCAAACACTCTTAATGCTGTTTTGGTGTGCCACAATGTCGTCTTGTGAAAGAGAACTTGATATCTGACACTTGACTCAACTGTGTTTACATTAGGCTTTGGAGTCCAAACTTGCATCTTGCCGAAACTTTGTGTATGACCAGTCTCCAAACAGAACCACAGTGTCCATGTACATGAACAGAGATGTCCTTGAAACACGCTTGAGTCCTCATCAGCCTCTGTGTGATACAGGGTGAGTGCTGTTTTCTGCTGTTGTTATTGAGAAGTATTGCTGTTAAAACTTAGTGACTGGTACTATTTTATTTTGTATTAAATCTTTGCTATGGTGGGGACAGATTTGTTTTCAACATACATGAACTTAGTTATTCAGGATTATAATTTGAATGTTTCAGATCAGCTTTAAATTTGGAATCACAAGCTGCTGAAATTTGAAGACTAGTTGGAATCAAGTTTTGGAAACAAAATTCCAAAACCAAAAAATTTGGCAACCAAAAATGTATTGGAGCAAATGTGATATATGTACTTTATTATAAACCCATTAATAAGTGGGATGAAGCACAATGGCGGAGCTCTTGCTTATTGGCTTGATTTGTTTTATGCTTTATATTCTTGTACAAGTGATAGCGTAGGAGCATCATGGCATCTAGGGACTTCCCTTGTCACAGTTAAGATTCTCATTTATGGGAGAACTGGTAAACAAGGCAAATAATGGGTTCATTCAATCAGAATGCTTTACTGTTGCGAAGATGTGTTTCTAAGGAGCACCTGACAGGAACTTACCTGACTCAACTTTCATATTTGTGTGAACACTTGAACTAGTTGGGTTGTTGTTGTGTGCTTGTGTTTTTGGGGTTCTTTTTTTGCCTTTTTTTCTTTTTTTAAAACCAAATGGAGAAACATGAGCAAAGGTATTGCAAATGGCACTTCAGTGCCTGCTTAAACCCTGCTAGTCCTGTACCTCACATTTTTTAGATTCTCTGTAAATTTAGTGTCTATACTACAGTTTGTTTCAGACTTAATTATTCAGCTAAGACCCTTGCACTGGGAATACTGGTTTATCCTGTCACCAGTACTCAAAGTTGCTGTACAGAAGGGGTGCTCCATATTCTGCTTGCTATCCCAGCCTGGGGAAAAACCTCATGAAAGCTCTTACAAGAAAGCCTCAAGTGTTGTACTTTATGTATTCTTGCAGCTGATTATACACCTACCACTGTAATGCTAGAACTGAAATTCCAATACCTGTAAAAGATATCTTCTCGCTATTTGAAGGGAACTGGAACATTCTGTTAGAGTGGAAACTCCGCCTAGTTTAGTAATGGGCTCAGTGCTCAGAGTGGTATTAGTTTTTCTGTTGATTTCTCAAGCTGAGTGGGGTACTCTGGAAGTGATCAGTTATCTGAAGATGGTGACACTGAGCAAGAAATGCACTGACTTCTCTTTTGTATTTGCAGGTTAGTGAAACGCCTGGAGTTTGGAACACGGCCTCCTAATATGCCAGGAACAATGAGCCATCCTTCACCAAGTGTTGTCAAGATGCTGCTGTGAAAAGCCTGTCTGACGTTGGAAAAGGAGAAAAAAAATACATATTTTAAACTCTACTTTTAAAAGAGAATATCAATGAGCAATTGTGCAGCAGTTTTGGTGTAGATGAGAACTGAACAAGAAGTTGCAATTGGCAATGGCCTCCTGTGGCCTTGCCCAGTCTGACCTCTTGGCTGAGCTCTGTGGGTTGTGTGATAAAGCAACGATACCTAGCAGTGCAGGACTTAGAATTGCTTCCTATGTAAGTAGCTGTAAATAGCTCTGTGAAAGCTTCTTCTTTTGATACTACCAGTCAAAGCCATTATCACTCTACCTAAAACAGAGACAGTATTCCCTATGCAGCTCTTCAGGCTTTGGATTTTGATGTTAATACAGCACTGTCGGGTTCTGCCTTTAATTCTGGTTGTGCTGGCTTTCTGTCACGCTTGTCGTGTGCTGCAGTCACCCTAATTAGAAGAGTGTGTTTCTGTGGAGGAAGGTGTATTTCTGTGGTAAAGCTGCTCAGCTTTTTGTGGGATGTTTGCTGGTCAGAATCTTGTTACACAAAAACCTGCCTCTGTAGTGGTTAAGATGGTTTTGTAAGCAATGATTCGCCATTGAGAACAGATCATGGTTAAAGGTGAGGGATGCCTATTGCTTAGTAGTACTTGAGAGGCACCAGAACTAATAGCAAGGTAGGAGACTTTGTACTGGCTTAGCGTATAGACACCTTTTTTTTGCCATATTGTGGCCCATAAAACCTGGCTGTGTAGGAAGCAAGAGACCTGACTATGTTGCTAGATCTAACATTGTAACAGGTGGGTTTTACTGCTTTCTAAAGCTCTCTTTATTAATGTGCCTTAGGTATTAGTGATTTTTTTCTTGTTTTATTTTTTCTATGAGGTTATATGCTTTCAGCTGTTATAAGTGAGGTTTGTTTTTTTTTTTTAACCCAAGAAGTACTTCATGTTAGACAAATGTATATGAGTAGAAAACTATTTTAAAGTAATTTTTCCCCCTGTAGAATATTACTGAATTTCTAATTGTTTTTTAAATGGAGTAGGTTCACTCACAGTATTAATGTACCTTGGGGAAGCCTGTACTTGCAAAGCTAATCATGGTGAAACAGTTTTTATAGGTTTGTTGCTGGGGGGTGTGGGTGGGAAGAGCATTATTTGACAAAAGAATGCATAAATGGGGTTGGTTTGGTTTTCTCAGTGGGTGGTGTTTGGTTTGCAGGTTTTTTTTGTGGTGGGTGGGTTTTTTTTGTTGTTTTTTCGGGGTTGGGTTTTTTATTTTTATTTTATAAAATGCTGTGAAAACAGTCACTGATGCGTCCGTTTCTCTGGAAGAGGAAATAAATACAGATGATTCCCATTATTCAGACCATGTACAGAGTTGGCTTAACTTGGGAGCTGTTGCGGATGAAGGAGTGATGAACTTAGAAGCAGCAAAATGTTTACTGATATAAGCCATTGACTTGAAGTTTTTAGTAAATGCAACAGTGATTTAACAAGATTCAATGGTAATGTGCACTTGATAGAGGATGCTCTATCACTTTAACAAGAGTTGATGATGATGTGCACTGCATAGAGGACAGGGTCAGGCAAAACTGTCAGGGAGACCCTTCTGTTGAGTCATGAGGTTCAGAAAGGACCCCCTTGCTTTCTCACCTCTTTCCAGAGAGGCATCAAGGTGTGGCTAGATTCAGACTTAGTCTCAGACTTGGTCAGCAGTTTATATCTAAAGAATTATATATGTGCAATGAGTCCTTTATATCATTTAGCTAGGATTGCAGAGGTTAGCACTCTCTTAATCGCTTACTGAGGATCTGTTGCTGCAAAGAATCTCTCAGCCTCAGGGAATATTATTGAGAGGTGGCCCTACTTGGGAGACATCCTGGTTTGCAGGCTGCTGCTGTGCAGGAGAGCTCAATGGGTTCTGGGCAGTCCAGTATTTAGGGAGTAAGACAATTGAGTCATGGTTGTGTTTGCATATCTGCTGCAGAAACTTGGCTTGAGTTGGACCTTGACCAGGATTATATTTGGGGGGGGGTGGTGCACATTGTTCAGATTAGGCCTTGGACTATTGTTGTTACCTATCTCCCAAGAATTGAGTCAGATGTCTTTATCATTACCCAGATCCATCCATTACCACCACCACTGGTGATTATCGCTTGAGCAGAGTTGGGAAATAAAGGTCAGATTGGGGAAGCGGGGAGAAGCACAGCACCATGCTGCACTCTGTGGCTATAGTCAATTTGTCTTGGCCTCACAGAATGGTGGTACAGTCACCTCTTGCCTCTGCCATAAATAGTATATTGATAATTTGGGCACTTACAGATTCATGGTAAGTATATAGTGAAGCATTACTGTTTGTTATGTGTTAATTTGTATGTTTGGGTGATTAAAGTTGGATTATTTGTTTTATCTTATGCCAAACCTTTATATGCAATATAAGTAATAGACACATTAGTTAATAAAATCACAACTGGGTGAAGTACGAAATTAAAAATTTCTGTCGCTGTCAGTGGCCATCCAAGAGGAGTTTCCCCGCTAGTGGTGTTCTCTATCCTTCTTCACTCTTTCCAAGATATGGATATCTATTCTGTATCACAATGAACAGTGATTAGAGTTGTGTCCCTTGTTTCAGATGCACTCTGGCAGTTGACGCAGGTCATTGTGTTGTAATAGTTTCTTCACCGGTATAAGATTCATTCCCATAGGGGTAGGCAATAAATCATGACTCATTGTATAATTAGATTGTAACAATTCATAAGGCATAACAGGAGCTAAATAATTTAAAGTGGCATCCCATAATTTTAATAAAGTTCTGACACACACCCCCCCTGCCACAGGCAGGGACACCTTCTACTCTACCAGGTTGCTCAAACCCCCATCAAGCATGGCCTTGAATGCTACCAGGAATGGGGCAGTCACAGCTGCTCTTAGGCAATGTGTTCCAGTATCTCTCCACCCTCAATCTCTAAGAGGAAGGGAAACAGAAGTTGAAATACTCTCTTTTTCACTGTTATCTTGTTTCTCAGAATGCTTCAATTGGACTCAAGATACTGCTAGTAGACTGAATCACGACTCCCGGAATGTCTAAGGCTAACACACTCCTCCATATTTCATTCCTTCACTCAAGATTCTGTTCATGGGTTTTTAAACCTGTTTACTTTTAATGTAGTTTATGTCCCCTGTTTCATGGATCTTACTTTGTGTCACCCATTATTTATTGAGACATGGAGTGAATCTGAGTGAATCCAAATTCTCAGAGGAATGGGCTCGTAACAGTTGACATCATTGAGAAGTCTTTGAAAAGCAGGTAGAGGTCATTAAGGAGCCACACAGAAGAGGGAGAATGAAAAGGTGTTATCTGCAGGATGCTGGCTACTTGTTTAGCAACTATGCCAAGAAAGGGAGAATAGACAGGAAAAGACTGAAAGAAGGAAATTGCAGAGTTGGTGACTGAATTAATGCCATCTTTAAAAATGGAGCAGCTGCAACAACAGTAACAAGAATAATAAAAACCAGAATTTGGGAGAAAGAGTTGAAAATGCTTCTATGGGCCCCACACCCCCCTAGTATGGTACATATTAGGAAATTAATAGTATCCCCCGAAGATTGCTTCCCATCTTGCTTCCAATAGTATCACCCTGAAGACTGAGATGGTGATATCTGGGGTGATCTCAATGATAGTGAACCAGAAGAGGGGATTTACAGTGCTTAGTATTGGTATTGTGCTCTCTTAAAATCTTGAACCCTGGCTGTTTTAATGTGATTTTTGTCCTGTCCTCTCACACAGGGAGTTGACGCTTTTCTTACACATGAGGACAGTTGTGTTAACATTTAGACTACAGCTCAGTGAACTGTGTAGCCTGGAGGGATCAGTCAAGACAAGTCACATTTTCCTTATCTTGCCAAAATTTGCCTGCTCAGCGAGCAAGTTGGCTTGCACTCAGGTTGAGACACAGCATTGAGATAAGGTAGAAAGTTGGAAAAGCGTGGCTGTGTATTACACAGTACAGTATTACATATTTTACAGGTATATTATTAATGTGACTACAGATATAATCAGATGGACTGGGGTTGGATACACTATTGAGAATTGTCAAAATAATTTAGTCCCGAACAATCACCTCTCTGATGTTACAGAGAGGACTTATTTTGGGGGAGGAGGGAGGAACTTTTGGCCACTTGCAGAAGGTGCTTTCTGTGGTGTTACTAAAGAAACCAGCTACCTTTGTCACAAGCTTTACAGAATAAGGATCAGTTTAGTGGTTTTGCTCCTAGCATTGGTGCTTAAATAAATACATGAAGTCTGACTTCCTTGTTTTCCTTGTTCCCACACATGTAGGCTCATAAGCTGTGTGTTTAAAAGCCAGCTCTTGAGCATAAGCTGTGTGTTTAAAAGCCAGCTCTTGAGCATTTTTCACAGAGCTGGGCTGGATGGCTGATCAAGCAATGGAAAGGTCTTATCTGCTAGCTCCTAACCCCCTTCCTCTGCAGCTTGTAATCTAATCGCTTTAAATGGGTTCTTATTTATGCCCTTCCTTTGCTTTTTCATGAGCAGAGAGAATTCTTTAGGTTCTTATTCTGCTGGATAAATGGTGCCTAGTCTGAATCTCCAGTTCATGACCTCTGTCTTCTGGTTCGATGCTTAGTTTAGAAGATGATTGCATTAGCTGTCAAGGTAGATTTTTTTTTTTTGCATGACTTGCTCTCCCTGTAGTCACAGTGCTTAAGGTTTACTCGTTGTACAATCCAAGACACCGAGTACCTTCGCTGTACTCGCTTTAGAGCGGTTCTGGCGCCGGCTTCGGTAGAGTTTGCTGTGCGTGGCTCTCTACTGCCCCAGTGTGATCGCAGAGTTCGCTGCTATCTGGAAGTACTTAGAGCCATCGTATTTGTAGTAGGTCCTCGGAGTTCCAAGGAGCGGGCTGCGGTCTTGTTGGAGTGCTCCAAAAATAAAATGTAACTGCATGCTGATCCTTAACGCAGAATAACTTGTCTTGGATCACTGCATTCAGTGTGGGCTCCTGTTTCTGACTGTTTTCTGCCTGCTTTAGAGGTTTTGTTTGGAAATAACCCTACATGTACAGACTTCAAGGATGGGTTCTGTTGCCTAAAGAGACACACTTAGGGTCCTGCCTGCTTCCCAGTTGCTGCACCAGAATGTTGCAAGTCTCTTCCATGTCCTCAGATGCATCACATCTGTCAGCCCTTGGCAGCATCCTAGGGTACCTCTGTGAGCACCATGTGTCTGTGAGGTAATCAAACCTGTCCCAGATACTTCATGTAAATTTACATTCAGCTCAGTGTATATGTGAGTATGTGGGGTTTTTTTGTTTTGTTTTTTGTTTTTTTGTTTTTTTTTTTTCTATTTTTTCAAAAGCAGTAGTTTAAGAGAAAATCAGTTTTCTGTTCTAATATTACAGATGACCTCTTCTAAAAAGCATTTGAGTTGTAAAGAAGCTCTTCTGCATCCCCCATCCTCTTTGGGCATGCTGTATTGAACCCAAGTGACACCTGTACATGAGAATATTAGTAGTTTTTGTAGCCTTTTATTAGTGTGTAAGCACATCCCTGGTGCATATAAAACTGTAACAGTTGACTTAATTTGAACAAATGATATTTTATTTTTCACTAAGTGATTAAAAAGGCACTTCCACCTTGTGAATGGTGCATCAGGGGTGTAGTAACCAGGAAAAAAACCCCTATATTAACTGAATACTCAAGACAAAATGAAAGTTTAAGAAAAGATTAACTGACTGATGCCCTTCTTTTTCTTGCAACAGTCTTACAAATCCTGTGTAAACTATAGTTCACTGGGACTTAAATCATCTGAGCTACTCAAACTTACTTTCTGGAAGATTCTCAAAGTTAATTACTCTGTTAAGAAAACCCAACCTTTTCAAATACACTTAATGGTAAAATAAGTTTTGGAGTACTTTTAACATCAATCTATACATTGGAGACAAGGCAGTTGTGCTTTTTATCATTGTCAGAGGAGTGGGTGTATGTGATCTTGACACTAAGAGTAGACTTATACAGTGCTAAATATTGTCCTCCCTCCCCTTGCTGCAGTGCAATTTTAAAGCGTGTTTATTCACTGGATTTTGTTCCATTGAAATCTCCATCTCTTGCATCCATTTCGTCATCAGCTCCATCTGTTGCATTCTCAATTAGTCTCCTGCCTCCAGATCTACGTGGTGGGGCAAAAGATGCCGGCTCATTTCCCCTCCTGCAATAAAAGGAAAAAATCAGGTGTTAAGTCATTTACAGTCCTCACAAATAAGCAAAGAGTAATGGTGCTTGTGGGGCTGATGTTTTAAATGCAGAGCAGCCAAGAGCTGTGGGCCTCTGATTCAACTTCCTGTTCTGTAGCATGTAAGAGTAATTTATGGGCAGGTTGAGATGCCCAGTTGTTTGGAACTGGGATGGGATTCCTGTTCTTGCGCTTAGAGTTCTTCTCTAAATAGTGTCATCTGCCCCAACTCCCCCACGCTCTTCCCTTCGTTTCACTTTTTGCCCTATGGGGACTGCAACTGGCAGGAATGGGAAAGAAGGTTGCTTGTACCTACAGTAGCAGTGGAAAAGCAAGGAGAGTTTGTTCTGAATTTCTGACATGCAGTGTGGCTAAGCCCACCAGTTACTGAAAGCCCACAAGATCTGGGACTGGAGCAGTGCTGCTGATGTCAGGAGGCATTTTTATACCCATAGGCCCTCTCTTCAAAAGCTACATTGGTCAGAGTACCCCAGGTGTTTTGTCACATGTGGTATCCTATGTTGTGGGTGACTCCAGTCTCTCCCTCCCAGTGGAGGGAGGAAACCAGTGCTGCTTTGGAACTGAGTTGTAACTTGGGTGCTGACACTTAACAAGTATCTTGCAGAAGAGCTTACAGAAAATGCTGTTATCCCACCCCTTTTCCTCTCCCATCTCCCTCCCATCCCCATACATTTCACAGCCACATCCCTAGGCAGGGACGCTTTGGTCCTCAAAGTTAATTTTTTGGGGAGGTGTGAGCAAGTGAGACAGAAGATAGGATTGTCTCTTCTTGGCCTCCATTGCTACTGTGCTACAAAACACTCAAGTTTTGTAACATGGCCTCTCACTTGCCCCTCATTAAGCAAACCTTTGTAAAGGCTTGAGACCAGAGACATAAGCAATAAAATAAATTCACAATCACTGAATGTAGTGCCGAAATTACTAATTTGATGTTAAACAGAAGTGACTCTGTACTTTTAGGTACAACAATTATGCATAAATATTTAAAGGCTTGTCTTGTCCTTGCAAAAGACTAAGCCGGTGTTGTCCTTTCTGAAGTAGCTATTTAAGGCCAAAGTTCAACCTTCTGTACAAGGGAAGTGGGTAGGAACATTGGCTGGACTAACTTATTTTAAAGGCACAGATCTTTGTTTCCGAGGTGGAAAAATAAGATGTAGTCTGTTTTCCACAATTCTGCCCTTCAGCTGAAGTGTGAGCAAGCAATTAGCTGGATAATAAAGCTTCTTTTATGATCTGTGGGTAGGTAACCACAGTTGTTCTGATGCTGACAGCATACATTGAACACAAGGGTATGTAATTTCTACCCTGGTGTGTGCTTGACAGAGCCTAGACACTATTAAGCAGTGTCTCCTATTTTATGATAGCAAATATTTATTATTACTGTTTGCCAAGAAAGTTCTAGTTAGGTCAGTAAATCTATTGATTCTTGATAATAAAGGAAGAGCGTTTTATCTGGATTCTATTACTTGAGTCATTTGTAAGATAACTCTCTTTATGCTGCAGTAATTCACTGAAAGCTGTAAGAGAACATGGGACTGCTGGAGAGTAACAGCAAGAATCTAACCAAATTGTACAGTACAGTTTTGGCTACAAAAATTGGACTCCCTGTCACACACTAACCACTTATTAACATAAGCTGTTGCAGTATGCATAAACTTAATACTTCTTTAAACTGGTATTGGCCCTGTGGATAAATATTTTGGTTTATATCTGTTCTTAAATAGGTTTATAGATTTGATATATTCATGTGGTCACTCTCATTAGTACCTTTAGAATAATGGGTATAGCTGAGGCAAGCCTTAAGCATTAGTGTTTGCTTAGCATCTCTGTGTTTAATCTATCTTTGAACAGGAGCTACTGGAGTAGTGCTTGAATACCAGTCTGACTGGAAATATTAGGCTGCCTAAAAGGCACATGCAAGGACAAGACATCATCTTTAAATATTTGTGTATTCACAGCAAAATCCAGCATATGTAAAAAAGAAGATATACAAATATTACAAGGTAGTAGCTCTTTAGTTTTTGCAAACAGCAGGTATTATTTCAATCTCCAGAGAACGTGTTAATGTATAATATAATGCTGTGCTAGGTTACAGTGGCAGTATTAATTTCTGTGTCTGTGCTTTGTTTTAATAACAGTAGAAAAGCAACGTAATGCCTGCAAAATAGCTATAAAAGCCTAAGTAATAGCTGCTTGTAAGCAATACAGCCACAGTATTACGGTGCTGTGTAATGAAAGGCAAGACTATGTCTTTTGTCCGTGATAGTGTGATGTAAATGTGAAAAATCACATGCAAGCAAGATCTCCCCAAATTTCAGGTGAGTTAGATGGAATCTTACCTTGGTCCGCATTACAATGTGTAAGAAATACTGTGAAATTCTAATGACATGCTGTGAAACTTCATATTCATTAGTCCGTTTGATCAATTTTACTAATCTATGGTGTATTTGATTTGAAAAGCTTTAATCTTTGTGGCTGTGCACAAAGATGTGCAAAAAAGAAAACTTTCATGCAGAAAAACACTTCTTTAGGTACTCTGTTGGTAGAGCTTGTGAGAATGCAACGTTGGTAAGTGTATATCAGTACATAACCTACTTTTAAGAAGGATGTATCACTTAGCTGATGGTAGCTAGGTTATTGTAATATTTGTCTCTTTTGAAAAAACAGATTAATGCCAAGATATCCAAGCCTTCACAGTTTGCAGGAACCTCACATGATTTTTACTTGGGCCAAAGAAAATGGAAATTTGTGCAACACAAGCTAGCTGCAAAGTTGAAGGCATGGTACCTGCTTAGTCATGCGAAGGTTCCTGTGTCCCTCTGAAACAGAGATAAAGAGTCCAGGCCAGTTATACTAAGCACACGGTCATGATCAGAGGTAGGTAGATTAATTTTCAATAATTAAACAAAGTACATTACAGCCAATTACACATTACATTTAGATAAAACAAAAATGAGCCTTATGCTATTCGTCATAAAACGGACTGGACACAGCCGCTCCTTTGTAAAGCAGCCAGGAGCATGCACCACCTAAGACGGTGTGAATGGAAAAGGCTACCACAGCCCTTAACTCTTCACTTTGAAGAAAACCCAAATTTAAAGATTCATGTATGTTACTGGTAAACACACTGGTAAACTGCTTCAAGAACACAAATAGGCAGGTGCTTTACTTTCATCTGAAATACTGTTGGTTTTAGGTAGAAAGCAAAGTTTTCTGTTGTGATGACTCAGAGCAATTCTATTCTAATTCAAGTCAATCTCTATGTTTCACTGGGTTGGTGTTTTCAAACCCATTGAGCACAGAACTCCAGTATGTAGCTGACTGATCACAGTTCTATCTTTTTCCCAGTCAGTTTTAACAACAAAATGCAAAGGGACATACTGATCTTTTCCTTGGTCTGATGATACTGAATCCCTTTGGGGTGAAGTACAAAGAAGCTTTTGGATAAGAATTGTATAATGTTCTCTGCTTTTTGCCACCTGTGATGTTGCCTAAGACTATTTACTGTCATTGTGTGAGAGTTGGCCATGTGTGAAAAGCACAAGCACTTCTGCCCTTCTGTGAAAGCTTCTGCACAAATAGATGCAGCACATAAGGAGTGTTTTCAAAAGCGACCAAGCTTTATTCTGCTACTATTTAAGGCAACAGGACTTTTGATTAGACAAAGAGTAAGGCCCGTGCCATTTTATCACAGCTGTTCACCACAGCTGAAATGCGGAGACTGCTGCACCCTATGAAATGCACTTCACCTTCTGACTTTGGCCTGTTGTATCTGCCAAGCTAACAAAAGGAGTAACTTTGCAGCATTAGCAGTGTCTGTTCTTGAACAGATTTTGTTTGTACTGCTCTAGTTCAGTTCTAAAATTCAAGGCTGTCAGTGGCTGGGAATGGCTATCCCACACAAGGGCACTGTACCTGAGCTTGCTCTTCAGTGCTGCAACCTCGCGTCCCAGGGCGTCATTGCTCTCTGTAGCTTCATCCAGCTCT
This sequence comes from Ara ararauna, assembly GCA_028858755.1. Taxonomy (NCBI): domain Eukaryota; kingdom Metazoa; phylum Chordata; class Aves; order Psittaciformes; family Psittacidae; genus Ara; species Ara ararauna. Next base: position 11,343,962 of record CM054380.1, on the reverse strand, counting down.
CTCTGCAGCTTCCTGCGGTTTGCGTTGATACGCTGGGACTCTTCCTCAGCCTCCTCCAGCTGCCTTTTCAGTTGCTTGAGTCGTGTGTTGCCCTTCTCGGCCTAAAGGGAAATTTTAGAGTAATGCTTTAATTCAATACAGATCTAATAGCTTTACATTCCTCATTTTAATTTCATACTTCTCTTGTGGGTTTTACTGAAACATGGCCTGAATCAAAGGTAGAAGCTTGAGATTTAAAAATTGTGTAGTCAGACTGTTGCAGTTGGCTGATTGACAAGGACTAGTGCTTTGGCACGTGCTTCAGCATAGGAGGAGAATTATATTGTCCCATCTTTTAGCAAAGAGCTCTATAGCTCCCCCAGCATACAGTCCAAGCAGACAGTCTGCTTTCTAGAGGGATAATTTTGATGCAAGATATGGGATCGTCCGTCCTTAGGGTAAAACCTGAAAATCCCTGTGCCCCAGACTAAGACCTTCATGACACAGTTTGATACCTGATCTTTGTATTGCTCTGCTTGCTTTCTCTCGTCCTCCACCTGCAGCAATGCATCCTTCAGTTTCTTGTCCTTCTGGCGTAATGTCTTGGCTGCAGCCTGCTTCTCTCTGCAAATGACAGTGCAAGATTTGGAGATGTGGAAGGTCTGCAGTCGTCATCTGCCTTGGGCATGTTGCTCTTGAAACTGGCAGCAAGGACCCGTATGTTAAAGGCCTTACTGAATTTAACAGATGAATTCTAAGGAAAATGTATAGGTCATGTTCTTCTGATGGAAGCAAGTATGTGTCTTTGCTATACGCTAGAGGTGCTCCAGGAGATGTGTTCCAAAACACAAGGTGATTTCCTCAGGAAATAATCCTACAAATGGCACAATCTGTTATGGTAATTAACTTGGCAGGGTCATAGGGTAGTTACCATAAAATGTAGGGGAGCAGATCCATGCCTTTGATAACAGTAGAACTTTTCAGCAATAAAATGATTCTTAATCAGAACCTGTAACAACTCCAGTTACTGGCCATATGTCTAAGAAATGTTATATGAAGGAGAGACTTAACCAAGCCTTAATGGCACTGAGACCCTGATAATACAAATCCTGTACACCTTTTAGTTTGTCTCGTTAACTTGAACAATAAAGGGACAGCTGTGCTCTCTGGGAGACCAGTACCTGGCTTCCTGTTCCAATTGTTCTTCAAGAGAAGCAATTTTGGCCTCCAGAGCAGCAATTGTAGCTTTGAATTTGGACTTCACAGCTCCCTCCATCTCCTGCAGCTTACTCTTTAGCTCTTTGTTCTGCCTCTCCAGTTGCTGCCGAGCATTTTCATTCTTCTGTGCAGCTGCGCGCTCTGTTGCTAGCTCATTGTTCAGCTGCTCTGCCTGCAAGGATGAGAATAGATGCTGTCAGAAGAGTTGTGTGCTTTGAGAGAAATGACACGTGGCAAATTGGGGTGGCAATTCTCAAAATATATACTCAGAATCACAAATATTTTTTGCTGGAATATGAACAGAAAGCAAAATGAGCTCTACCTGCTGTACCGCTTTCCTCATGCGATCACCCATTGCCTCTATGTTGCTTTGTTCCTCTTCTAGCTCTTCCTCCAGTTGGGCAATTCTTGCCTCCAGGCGCCGTTTCTCATCCTGAAGGCTTGTCCTATAAGTTTAAATTTAACGTGTGTAGTTATGGCCCTACCAGTAGAATTTATCTGAAACTATTATGAACTACCAATAATTAATAAAGAAAAGAGAATAAGGCATTTCAATGAAACTAGTCATTTGTGTGCATGTTGTGTTGCCAAGACGACATGGCAGTTGGGAGAAGGAACGTAACCTTAAGAGTTCCGCTTTTTATAAGTGGATGCATTCTCACCAGTTTTTTTAGCTTTGGACTGTTTCAAACTTGGAATATTGTTGGTAGGAATATGATGGAAGGGAATTCAAGTTTTTCATGACTGGTGTTACTTAAATGGAGGTTTTTAAAATCTGCACTTAGAATAAATCGCAACTGTGATGTTGTACTGTGTTCGATAACAGTAATAGAATCAATCTTGGACGTTACTTTATAACAACAGAGACATGATAGAGGTTATCTGTTCTTATGGAACTCATTTAACTAAACTGCATAGTGCAATAATGTTTGTGTGAACTCTTGTAGTAGTATGTGAGAACCAAATATATTTTATAGATTACTTTTTTGACAATGAGGGTGGTAAAAAATACTGGAACAGGTTTCCCAGAGAGGTGGTGGATATGCCATCCCAGGAGACATTGAAGGCCAGGCTGGATGTGGTTCTGAGCAACCTGCTTCAGTTTAAGATGTCCCTGCTCATTGCAGAGGGGTTGGACTAGATGACCTTTGAAGGGTCCTTCCAAGCGAAACCATTCAATGATTCTCTTGGCAGCCATGGAATGTTCAGTAGCATGTTTACAGCCTTGTGAGTAATCCAGTCTTTTCCTACCTTCCAGAAGCAGCACTTGCAAGTTCCTCTGCCATCTCTTCTTTTTCCAGATCTGCTTGTTTGCGAGCTCTCTCTGCAGCAGCCAGTTCCTAGGAGAAAAAGAAAAGGCACCATAGTAAAGGAATGAGCAAATAAATGTACAGACAAACAGTTATATCATGATACACAGGTCTGTAAACTTTCTAAAACTCATATAAGATGGGTTGTCTTGTTATGGGAATAAACTCTTGTCGTATCATAAATCCAGGGGAAATACAATGAAGTGCACTTTATCCAGCCTGTCAGCTGGTTTCTATTGTATTGGTTTCAGTCACAAGATTGCCATTTAATACATACAGAAATAATAGCACTAACAAGACTTCAGGAATTTATAGCTATTCAAAACAACTTGTGTTGGATCATACAGTTTATTTCCCTTTAGGACTGGTGAACTGTGTCTTTTGTGATTTTTGATTTTTTTTTTTTCAGATTAATCTGTCTATGCGCAGAAGTAGTTCCAACAACTTTAGTGGAGTGTATGGAGCATATGGAACTTGTTACAAGTGCAGCTTATAGCCTTCCATCCTCAAAAGCTATTATTTCACTGCAGTTCTGTTTTGCTACTGAAGGTCATGTGTGTAGTCTGCTTCATACTGCTCTAAGTTTCCCATCTTACCTCTTGAAGTTGGATGAGCTCTGCTTCCAGGCCCTTTGCTTTCTTCTCATTTTCTCTGGCTGTAGCAAATATTTCTTCTCTGGCAGCCCGTGCATCATCCAGCTCTCGTTGGTAGTCCTTCATCTGAGCCTTATTGAAAAGAATATCAGAGATTTCTTTTTGTCTGTCTTCTTTACAATTTCAGTAGAAGGAAGTTTGGACAGAATAGAACACATATGCATTTACACAGTCATAATGCTTGCTTAAATTGTATATTCTGGAGAGATCAGCTGGCGCATGTTGGGGAGGTCTGAAATGCACACTGTGGCTTTTGTAATGCTTATTGTCCGTATTTTGTCTGAATGTTTGAGTATATGTGCAGTCTTAATCTTTGATGTATCCCTTTTTTTTGTTTAGCTGTCAACGTATGACATAACAGTTGGCATGGTGACTTACAGTATAAACAGGAAAATGCTGATTCGGAGAAAGCATGATTTCTGAACAGTCTTTCAGGCTTTTGAGCCAAGTGTTAGAACCAGGATTGAAGCTCTATTTAATAGGTTTTTATCCTGTAGCCCTTTCTCTGCATGTGAATCTGTTTTCCTTCCTGTGGTTAAGTCAATAGCAGATGAGTGTTGGCCAGAGAATTTTGGAATCAATCTTCAATGATGAAATTTAAGATTTTCATAATTTGCCATGTGAAGTTTTCCATTGTCATTCAAACTAAACATTTCAGTACAGATACTTGAATCTGGGAGTCTGATTAAAACTCCCCCTTCAGCAACCATCTGTAATAGGCATCAAATTCACAGATGTCACCTAACTATCATATTGTGACTGTACAAAAGTCAGCAGTGGGAAAAACTGTATTTGTGGGATTACATACCTGTAATTTGCGGAGTTGTTTGATGGCTTCTTCCCGGCCTTTATTAGCAGAATCAGCTTGGCTTTCTAGATCTTTAACATCAATCTCCAGCTTCTTTTTGGCTGCAGCTGCCAGGGCACGTTGCTTCCGCTCATCTTCCAGTTCTGTTTCATATTCATGGAGCTGATCATTAAAGAAAACAAGTTTAGAGAAGTCCTTGAGCACTCTTAAACACTCTGTTTATGTCTGAATAATGTGTACAGCCTCTTACACCTCTATTAACTGTGATTTCCCTGGCAGTTAAAATAAATTTCCATTTTGTCCAAAAATCAAAGACCCTTGAAAGGAGTCAGCAATTCATGGAAATACGTGTATTGCAAGAAGATGACTACAGCACAGTTGTCCTTGCAGTCACAACACTTCTATACAGATAGGCTGTGTCCTGTACGTAATTTCCAGTGCTTTGTATCCATTCAATGTAACCTTGGAAGATATATTAGAAGCTGTGTTGTTTTCACTTGCATTGAGAATATAGATAAGGAAGGTTCTTTTGACTATGTCAGAAATAACAATTCATACTGTTTATACTATATTGGTTGTAGTATTTAATTGCTGCGTCTGTTGGCAATTGTGTATCTGCTACTGAATCAGGAATAAAAACCTTATGCAGTTTTGTGCCTTTTTCAGTACAATAACCTACTTTTTTACTATTTGCCAAGCGCAAGGCAATATAATATTTTCTTATTATAGTGAGGTGCATTTAATAATGGCATGAGCCTGGGCACCTTCAACTGGCTTGATTAAATATTTACGAAGGCAATAATAGGGAATGAAATGGTACCTGTTTAAGGAGTTGTCTTCTCTTCTCCTCATTCTGTTCATCTCTGGCTTGTAAATCTCTTTCAAACTGGGCTTTCAGGGCCTGCATATTAACCTCCAACCTGAGTTTGGCATCTTCAGCAGCCTGTAGCTCATCTTCTAGCTCTTCTAATTGTGTCTTCATCTCTTCTACTTGCTGTTCAAGGGTCCGTTTAGACTTCTCCAATTCATGGACCTTTTGAGCAATGAGAATTTAGTAGACTTGTTATAACAAACAAAATGATTCCAGTTTAATGCAGTGTACCTGCGGTATAGATGACATTTGAAACGATCAGCTGTGGGCAATGCATGAACTAATTACCATTATTTTGTCCCCTTTCAAATCTGTCTTACAGTAACCTGAGACTCTCTTTATTCCAAACTGTCATTTTTAATCTCGACAAGTGTCATAATTGGATTTGTTTAGTACTAGAAATAATATTGTCATATCACTGTAATAAAAGAAGTGATTGGCAGTGCATCAGTGGAAATCTGTTGCAGCTATACAAGTAAACGTTAGGCTGATGGCAAGTCAAATATAACTAATAATTTAACTCAGATTTCTGGAGTTTATAACTTCAAGAATGCTTAATAAACTAGTACATTATTTAGAAGCTTTTTTTTTTCAGTCTTAGAAATCGCTAAGATTGAAGTCATGTTAAAACTCAAGTTGGCTTACATTTACTTTGCCAATCTCCTCAAAGTCTGGACGCAAATAGAATAACCTTTGAATTTTGGATGAAATATAATTTCCTGCTTAATGTATTTTTATGGTGCAGAGAGTTTCCCACACTGAAAACAGTGATCTGTTTGTAGCTGCTATTTTAAGCTATTGTTGTGGAAATTGTTCTAAGCCCAAAACTTACATTCTTGCCAACGTCATCTTTGGAGCTAACAAGATCTTCCATTTCAGCTTTCAACAGTTTGTTCGTTCTCTCCAGTTCTTCTTTGGCTTCCAAAGCCTCTTCAAGTGCTCGGGCCAATGACAAAGCCTTTGTTTCTTTTTCTCTAGCTTCAGCTTCGGCTCTGTCCCTTTCATCTGCATATTTTGAAGAGATGTTTTTCTCTTCAGCTAGCATCTGTAAAAAGGTAGTGTTAATACACGGAGTCGTTAGTAACAGGGTTTTCTAGTCCAACTGTCTTGCCAGTTATTAATGACAGAGAAAAGTCTTTGCTTTTTTGATAAAGGTATATAAATACAAAATTGACCAGTGTATGTGTAATTACATTTTCATTTATTTTTTGTCCCTGCTTTTCTCTTTCACTAAACCAGTGGAGTCTCTGTGTATTTCACAGAAGTTAGGTGATAACACAGCAAGGTAGAGTCTTAAATCCATACCTGATCAAACTTCTTCTGTTTCTTCTCCAGGTTGGAGACCAGCTGACGCTGGTTGTCTAAGTCCACCACCAGGTCGTCCAGCTCCTGCTGAAGTCTGTTCTTAGTTTTTTCCAGTTTGTCGTAAGAAGCAGCCTTTTCCTCAAACTGTTGAGTGAGACTTTCAATTTCCCTCTGAAGTTTCTTTTTGCCTTCTTCCATGGTTTCTACTGTGCTGGCATATTCCTGTAGCTTCTTCTTAGAGTCAGAGAGCTGAAATTTGAATTCAGAGGACAAATCTTTGTAGCAATGGCAACAAAGCTTGACATAGATGGCCAGGAGATAACCAGGACCCAGAAATCTTGCCTAATTTAACTCATGTGAAGCTAGTGACCACTTACCCATCACCCAGCCTTCATGAAATGAGGCAGACTACAGAGCTGGTATATACAGGCCTAGTGTACAAGACTAACTTGGGAGCTACTTTGTGTTTGTATCTGCCCTAAGATCATACTTCAACGAAGAGGGCGACAGCTTACTCCATTATGGAGCTTCACTGATGCTATCTGGGCTAACAGCACTAGTTCTCTGAAAGTCCATGTACTGTGCCAGGATAGTTTTACAGATCTGAAACCTCTGGAATTACCGACAAAACTCTGTGGGATGGAGCTAGTGATTTAGCTATGGCACTGATACCTGTATTGTCAGTGTTGAAATATGCCTCTCCAGATTTTGTTTTGCTTCTACTTCTTCATCCAACTGCTCTTGCAAGCTGTTCTTCTCATCCTCCAACTGACGAAGCTTGGTAGACACATTTAGCTTCTGCCGCGTTTCTTCCTGAAGCAGCTCCTGCAGTCACCACATGCATCAGCAATACAGTCATTAGTTTAGGTCTTTTAATAGTGCATTTTATAAATACTGTAGGTGAGTAACGGATGCAAGTTTACCTGTGCGTCTTGTAGCTGAGATCCTAAGGTTGCAACGTCTTTGGTCAATTTGATTGTCTTGCTTTCCGCTTCATTGAGCAAACCAGTAACATTTTCAACCTCAATCTGTGAGATATCACAGTGAATAAGCTCAGTTACAACTTAAATGTTCCTCCAAATTTTAGTTTGCTCTAGATTGAAATCTCAGCTTTGAACAGGATCTGAATCTGATCTTATGCCTCTGGGTCCCCTCTAGCATCAACAATGTTTCTAGCTTAACTGGAACTCACAATTCTGCCATAATTGTTCTGGAAAATATATGGGATTTAAGTTCTGTGGAGCTAAATCCTACATGCAAAATCTCTAGTATCTGCACGTCATCTTTGTAACCTGCATATTAAGACTCCCAAGATCTAATGCCATTTTTGACTAGTTTATCTTAGTATTCTATTACTGTATATCAAAACTTAGTCATATTCATAAGGCAATATTAGTATGTTCCTCTCAATGAATTGCAAAGAGGAATGGGAATTTTTGTGGATTTTTCTTCCTCACAAGTTTGACAGAAGTTGATGCATTTTGATTATATTTTAATATTTATCTACTAACTTAAAATAAGAAAGAAACCTTACTGCTGCTATGAACAAAGTTGTAATAATAAGCTTGATTAGTATTGCTGGATATTGAAGACCTACCAAAGAACCATTTTAAATTATCTTTAGTTATTTCTTATTAGACACTAAATTATAGGCAAGTGAGCATTCTCCTTTCATTGTAATTTTTTATTAAACACATCTTCTGTGTTTAATAGCTGTCTAATCCATTTCCAGAAGCCACATTCCTAACAATGTTTCCCTCTACCCAAAAATGAATAAACAGAAACTCTAAAACATGCAGCACAGCCGCTGAACCACTGGCGGTATTACAGACTGCAATGTGTACAGAGGCATAGTGAGACTAAAAGCTCTCATTTCCATGAGGTAGAGTTGCTGTAGTTGTTTAATTACAGATAATTTAAGGTAGGAGTTCATGGTAGGAACCCTACAGATGACAAAAAAATGACCATTTCAGCTCAGGTTGACAGGGCTAGGATTCGTCTAGATATAACCTCACAGAACAATATAAACCAGTCTTCTCAAACCCAATGTGTCACAGCAGAAGGTCAGACTCCTTTCTACCTGTAATTTATGAACTTTTTCATTGAGCTCTGTCCGAACACGCTCTCCATCAGTGTATTTGGACTGTAACTCCTGCAGCTGTACTTCCAGCTTCTTCTTTTTGTGCTCCACGTCTTGTTTGGCCTGATTCAGGCTCCTGACTTCATTAGCCAGATCAGCATTGTCTTTCTCCAGTGTCTGTTTGGTCTTATCCAAGTTTGCTTTAGCCTACAAGCATGAAGTGAAGAAAGATGATCTATAAAAGGAAGCCATGTTATCTAGTGGATAGTTTTCAATAAGATGGTTTTCTATTTACCCTTTTAAATTGTTCCAGCTGCTCTGTTAGCTCTTCCACAGCTTGAGTGTGCTTTTGTCTCATCTCCTGAACCTGAGCTTCGTGAGTTCGAGTCTCCTCTTCTAGAGCTCTCTTCAGAACTGTGACCTCCTGTTCACGCTTTGCTCTGGAAGGTAACACACACAAATGGAGTAGCAGCAGATAAGAGTGTTCTGATCACTGGGAAAATGCACTTCTGTACAGTTACTAAACAGTACTGAGCTTGGTGACATTTATTTTTGGCTCATTTCCATACCTGAGCTCTTGCTGGGTGGCTGTGGTATCCAAAGTATCCTCAAGCTCTGTCTTAAGAGCCTCCAGCTCTTCGCCTAGGTCTCTCTTCTGTTTTTCTGCTTTGTTTCTTGCAGCTCTCTCAGACTCTAGGTCTTCCTGGAGATCAGAGATGTGAGATTCCAATTCACGGATCTTCTTGAGGGCATTGTTCTTCTGACTAGTTTCATCTTCAAGCCTGAAAAGAGAGTATTTAATTTTAGCTATGTATGTAAAGAATCATTTCACTTTGAGAAATCAGTATACAGAGAGTAAAGATTTATAGGTTTTGTGCAAGAAAGTACCAAAGAGAAGGGGGGACTGATGCAAAAAAGATCTGGCAGTTGTACTTTATCGTGATACAATGTCTAAAGATGCTGATCAGCTGATTCAGCAAAAGTTTTGGTTGAGTGTTGTCCCTCTTAAGTTTTTACAGAAAGTCCACTGAGACTCAGGAATGGATTAAGGTCCGACTGTTAAGTAATTCTTGCCTTTTTCCCTTTTGTGAAGTGTATTGTTGTATTTAATTCTTTACTCGACAGCACTGCCAATGCCATTGGGAAGAGGGGCTTTCATTCATATGTGGAGGTAATCTTATGTGTCTGCGGGCAAACAATAGTATAATTTGCAAGAGGAAATTTGTAAAATAAGGAAGGCACAGAGGAAGGATGTAACTGAGAGTTGAGATTCATTTGTGCAGCATCTCAGCGTCTGGGAAGGGGAGAGACGTATGTTCCAGCCTGGGTTTTTTAACCTGCATACAGATTTAGAAGTGAATACCTGGCTAAAGCAGCCTGCAGCTCTTCCTCCTTCTTGGCTAGTTGTGCCTTCAGCTCAGCAATTTGTGCCTGGAGCTCTGCGATTTGCTCATGTAGATCAGCTGATTCCCCTTCCAACTTCCTCTTAGCTTTCTCCAGTTCTTGTCTGCTCTTCTCTTCTTTCTTAAGTCGTACTGATAAAGTAAGGAAAAAGGTAGTGGGGATGCATTAGTACAAGTAGTTCTTAATCCTATCTTGACCTTAGGCAAAAAATATTCTGGCCTCCAGTGGGGCCATCCATTTAACTGCAAATCACTGCATTTCTGAAGCAACAGTCCATAAATTTCTGTCATCACCTATTTCTTGCCACCCCAAAGAATCATTTATTTATTTTTATCTAGAAGCAGCATTGCTTTTTTTTTTCCTCAATTTACTCTTTTGTATGTAAAGGGAAAAAAGGTATCTATGGCTTATGCACACTGGCGATTTGGTGATTCTCATGCACAAAATAGCTTCAGCATAAGAAATTTGAAAAACACCTTACAAATTTTTTAGCTCTCTCCAGATTCTGTCTGGACTTTTTAATGTGTGCCAAGGCAAAAAAAACCCACCTTGATATAAGATAATTTTGTTAATGTTACCTTCGAGTTCTGAAATCATAGATTCATGTTTGGTTTTGAGCTTTGTGAGATTTTTTGCTTTTTCTTCTTCTTCTGCAAGATTTGTTGTTAGATCGCTTATTCTTTCCTCAAGGAGTTTCCTTTCCTTAAGAAAAATAAAATACTTGTGTTAAAAAAAAGCGTCTGTTATTGGTGATTGTGAAGCAACTCTATGTCAAGTAAAAATTTCCAAGATACTTTCTTTCTGTGAAGTGTTTCTTGAGATTGTAGTGATACATTTAAATTTGTCAGTTACATAGGAACTGACAAGTGGTGTCTATGACTTCCATATTCTCTAATTTGCTGCTATTAGAATCTTGTACTCTAATGGCTGTAAATACAGGGCCCAATTCAGAGGAGCATCCCTTTTTAAGAAGTACTGGAATACATGCTGATTCCAATTTTCATAATGAAGTTTTATAGAAATTAGTTGAAAACCAAGAGGATTATTTACTCTGCTTGGGGCCAAGAAGGCATTTCTATTGATTGTGCTTGACTGCTGTGAGTATTTTGCTTAAAGATATTGTTACTGCAACAGACCTCAAAACCAGTAGTTTTACACAATTCTGAATTGTGCAAATGAGCATGGAAAAACTGAGGAACTTGTCTGATAGATGCTGGACTGATGGTCTGGTGAATCTATACACCTAAGACGTTATACAGTCAAGAGAATTCCTGTTGTTCTAGCAGAAGGGAAAGTTTTCTCTCATCTTGCACTGTTTTCACAAGGTAAGAAAATGGTTCCACAATGCTTACCTTCGTTAGCTTGTTATTCTGGTCTTCCATTATGAGAATATCATCTTCCATTTTCTTTATCTTGCCATCTGCTGTTACTTTTTCAAGTTGCAGTTTCTGCCTTGCAGCTTCTTCTTCTTCCAGCTGTTCCTCAAGATCCTTTGAGGGGAAACAGATACCCACAAAACATGAATTTTGGAAATAAAATACCACTTAGATTACTGGAAATGCTTAATGCTTGTGGCTGTATGTGGGGTATGTTGTAGACTTCATTGGTTTGATGAAGAACTAGACAATCTGTAATGCTTGGTGATTTAGAAGGAAAGGTTTGGCAAAATAATTATTTTTTTGAGAAAAGGTCATTTAAAGTAGAGATGGGGAAGAAGAAAACTGTGGAGGGAAGAGCATTAATTGATTGCTCTTACTTCAGTGTCACAAAAACGTATTCTAGAGAGGGCAGTAGAGCAAGCACTTTCATAGGATCTAAGGTTTGCCAGTCTCTGTTTTTCTCTGAGATACAAATTATTGTCCGTGTTTGTCACTTATGTCTCCTTACCAACATTTGTTGTTGCATCTTTTTCTTTTCTGCTTGCAACTGCTGGCTGCGCTCCTCCTCTTCCTCAATTCTGGCTTCCATCTCATGCAGAATCTCTTCCAGCTCTTGTTTCTTAGCAGCTAAACGGACTCTCATCTCTTCAGCTTCAGCATACAGTTCAGTTTCTGCCTGAAGCTGTTCCTGAAGGAGGTTCTTCTCTTCACAAAGCTACACAAATAAAATGGGAAGGAAGGAATAGGGTAGGAAGTTAAGACTTTGATTGAGAATTGCCTCTCAGTGTCTTTTTACTAGATAGTCCTAGTGTATAGGCAGGCAGCTCTACCACAGGTTCTTGTGTGGCTGTTAGTCCTATACTGATGTAACTGAGAGTTTGTCTGCACTGAACTTTTGTTCTGGACCATCGCTGTGAACGCAAATGTGAGTACAAAATAAAAATGTACCTTTATTTTAATAACTTCTAGAAATGGTGAAAGAATGGCTAGAGTTTCCCAGAGGCTCAGAACTGTAAATCACCTGTGTGTGTTTCAGTTCCAGCTCCTTCAATTCACTCTCTGCTTTTTGTTGTCTTTCCTTAGTTTTTTGTAGTTCTTCATCCTTGGCCTGCATTTCTTCCTCTTGGCGGGTGACTTGCAGCAGTGGTTTCACCTGAAAAATAAAGAGTTTAAAGAATGTTTCCTGACAGTATTTATGTGCTGAGCATGCTACTTAAAGGCACCAGGCTGACTGGCACTAATGGTAGCACTGTCTGTTATTGTTCAAACGGCGGACAAATGCTGTCCGGCCAAGCTTGATGTAAGCATATTTAAATCAACAAGTCTCAGAAGTATTGCTTTTGGCCATCTCTGTGTTAACTCTTGGAGCCTTGTGAGCATCTCTGCCTTCAGTGTTATCACTTTTTGTATGTCTTCAAGCCTGTTTTCATCCATTGATGATGTATGAAAGCTACATCTTCTGCATAGAAAGGCAATGTGCACATGCAGGTGTGTTATTGCCTATTTCTGATTGCAGAGGAGGTTGCTATCAGTGCAAGTAGGAAGAGTTTTCTGAATCCAAACTGAAGGCTGTTCTTTTTAGAAAAACCAAACCAAAAACCCCAAACAGGCCTCTTCAATAGGAAAATAGACTTAATTTGCTTGAGTGCTTAGCAGGAGGATGTTTAATGTCTCAGTTAGGGAACTCTTGAGCTACTGAGACCCCCATAGGTACGTGACTGCATGTTCACAAAATTTAGTTTTACTCTGCCTTTGCATTATCCACCCCTATGAAATTATTTAATTTTTGGCAATTAAAAAAAGTCCCCAAACATGCAAAATCTTTTATGAATCTCTGCTTAACTAGTTAGTTCTAGCTTGAGAAGAAAGCAAACTTCATGATAAGAGCATTATATAACTATCCAGAGTATCTCTAACCTAAAATTTTGTGAAGCTACTGAGGCTCTTGCCATCAGCTGCAGCGGACTTTGGAGCAAGGAGTGTGCCTGACATGATATACCTCAGTTATCATGTACATTTCATTTCTTTTGGAAAGCTGAGGGAGATTCACTGATTGCAGTCACTCACTTTAGTGAACAGTCTCCACCACTGCCAGTTCCTCAGCTTCAGGTAAGCAGCACAATTTCTTTGGATAACCTTCATTGCAGTCAGCTGTTGTTGTCTCTTGGCGAAGGCTCTGTGATTAAACACATGAAGCAAACAGGCTCAGTCTGGAAATATGAGGTATCTGCAAGATACGCACATTAAGTAAAACTCTTGCCTGGGAGTCTGCTGATTAGCCACATGGTTTGAGAAGCCTGGCACAAATTCTTTTGTTGCTTAAGCTGTGCCTGTGCTTTCTTGAGGAAAGGTAATAATTCTGATTAGCTTCCTGGTATTTTATTTAGTCTTCTGGGTTTTGGCTGGGGTTTTTTATTTGTTTGGTTGGTTTTTGTCTGTTTGTACTCCATGGGTAGGCACAAAACACAAACTATATATCTAGTTCTGGGTGTAAACAACTTTCCACAGTACATGGGCACTCAGAAACTCGCATTGTTCATCATTCTTCAGAACTATTATATTTGAATTTCTTTGCTCGGCAATTTGAAAGCCTTGGTAGTGTGCATGAAAAGGGCATTATTGTTAATAGGTTTGTGATGTACATTAACTGAGATCATGCTAGATGTTTCATGCCCAAGCTGTATAAGAAATTATTTTATGTTTTACAAATGCCAGTGGTGTTGCTACTTGTAATAGTGCATAAGGTTCTAGTCATACATTAGGATGCTCTTTCTCCCCCTTGTACAAACATGTTTAAATGATGGGTCATTGCCTCTGAGAGCTCTTACTGAACAGACGGGGTAAGTAGACTAACAACGTAATCACTTCCCTGCAATTATACTAATAAGCCTCTTCTGGGCAGGAAGTAAGTCCTTCATTGGACACAAATTGAGTTCTAATGCAATACAAATAATAGTAATAAAGTGTCTTAATATCTTCAGTTTGTTATGCAGAGAACTAAAGACTACTGTAGATACTCTGCTGCAGAAGACATTCTTTTTGTTAGTACATATTCTTACTTTCTTGCTAGGTAGCCTCGGCACTGAGCCTGGAACGTGATGATAACATCTGTGATCTTCAGGTCTCTCTCTTCTTCCAGGTGAGCCAGAACACCAGTTCTGAAGAAGATTTTACTTTGTCCAATTCTGTACAAGTTGGGATCAAGTTCTAATGCTTTGATCTAAAGGAAAAGAGGGATATTTGTTAAGTCCAGTGCTGATGTTTGGGATGTTAAAATATCACTTCTAATTCCTTATTACTCTCAGCAGCTTTTATAAAAGAAGTGTAGATCTGATACTATCAAAAATAGTTTCCTCACCATCAGTATGCAAGCCTGCTTTCCATCCATGAATCCTTTAGGAATAGCATTTGCAGCAAGAATTTCATATCTGCCAAAAACCGTTGATGTTAGGGAGGTTGAAACACATCAGATTATTCTGCACAGACAAACACATATAACACCACTATAAAACCCAGAGTTAGCACTGAGTGAGGGATTCCTACCGCTGACGGAACTCCTGGAAGACAATCCTGTTGGGAAATCCCTGTCGGCAGATACGAATACCTTCCAGGACACCATTGCAGCGCAACTGCTCCAGTACTAAATGAGCATCAAGTTTGCCAGCCTGAAAAGGGAACAGAAATCATATTTAGCACTGTAAAAATTTACATAAATGTTATCAGCTGCATCTATGTTTGAAGACATCATTCCGCTCTGCGATGTGCTGGTACAGTGGGAGATGTCCCTGCCCATGGCAGGGGGTTGGAACTAGATGATCTTAAGGTCCTTTCCAACCCTAACTATTCTATGATTCTATGATTCTACAGTGAGCAGCTCAACATGAGTAATGTGCCAGGAGTCTGAAAACAGCATTTGAAATTTACCCTTTTTTCATGATTTGGGATAATACAGCGGACGAAGTTGGGATTGGTATTCCTCAAGGTGGTCATTAGTTTGGTCAGCTGCTCCTTGTAGAGCTGTCCAACAGTACGGAACATGCCTTTCTTGGTTTTTGAAGCACTAGGGAGTGAGCTTTCAGTCATCTTGGCCATCTGATCCAGCCCAACTATACGGTCCACTGAAATATGAAAGAAAGTATGAATGGAACTGCTTATATAGACTGTCCTCATCTCACATTACACCTGTCACTGTCATTGATACACTGCAGCTTCCCAAAGAGGACCATTGTATTTTGATGCAGTAGAAGGCTATTAATAATAGTATTATCCTTTTGGGTAAATAGTTCATTTCTGTCAAATATGAAAATGAGGATTTTCGTTAACTAGTGACAGAATGGAGCGACTGCATACACATAATATATTTTATGCTTGGTCTGAAAAAGACATTCCTTCTACAAAATACCCAACTGCTAGGTTGGTGTCAGAGCCAGGAATAACATCTCTTGACTTCCATCTGTTACCCAGTGATTCTCAAAGTCTAGCTAATCATCTCCTTCAGTTATTGGATGATACAGAGCCACTTGCTGGTGCTTGCATGCACATTTATGTCCATGTATTAAATATTTATACTGTAGTATATGCGTTAAAGATCCAGACATAGTTTTTAAAAGCAAAGTGTTTTAGACGCGTACAAACATTCTTCTGATCGAGTTTAGTTGAGGTTATACATTGCTGGGGAGAACTGTGCAGGACTTCTGGGAGAGCAGTGTGCAAGGTAAATCATTCATAAAACCCAGCAATAACTTGTACTAAATGAAATACACAATATCACATACTCAGCAACATTATAACTATGTAATGAATAATTTTTATTCTGTTGCTGTATGATATTAAGAAAGGAATTCTTTGATAGCATCATTAGACAGTTTTAATCACTTTCCATAAACCTGTCTTTAGAACACATTATTATTTTTTCTTAGTTCAGTATCTTCTGTGCTTATAATTTTCACACGTGTCCTGCCAGCAAGGGATGGCTGTCCAAAAGTTCTGATATAATTTTCTCCCTTTAAACCACATTATGAATTAGTGTCATGATTCATACCATCTTTCCAAAGGTCTGCTACAAATTTGTCTGAAGACTGGTTCAGCAGAGAAGTCACATTGTCATTTAGCGGATCCATGTTCTTTGTTAGCCAGGCAGTTGCATTGTAGGTAACCTGCAGGAAATAATGCTACATCAAAAAGCCGCTCTTGATAAAGAAATCTGGAGTATCCAAGAACACAGGGCACTGTTTTAACACAAAATCATGCAAATAATAATAGCGTGAAAAGCTTTATAAGGTTGAGAGCCAAGCTGAGTATTTCTTTTTACATGTACCAGCATCTGAAAAGCTTTGTGCATTTGCTTTGTCTTTAAAAATCTGCTTGCTAGAAAGTAATCTGAAATACTCAGATTTTCAGTAACCCCAGTGCTGGTTATTTTTGCTTTCATGTGAACTTAATCCATGAACATTTTTCAAATATTATTTCATACAATTAAAACAATATACACATTACATAATCCTGATCAATGCAGGTACCGGGCTGTTTCTTTTTCATCATTTGGGCATCAAAGAATCTAAGTTTCCTAAGTCAAAATAGCTCAGTCTGTCCAGTACCTTTCCTGCGTAGTGCATTATACAGAACTCTGTTTTATCCTTGAGTTGCTTGGGCTTTTGGAATTTGGGATGGTTGCCTTGTTCTTGACATAGTTTCTCCACAAAGGATGTGTCAGTAGCTTTGGGGAACCAGCACTCTTCATCCAGCAGAGCCAGGACACCTGGAGGGTTGGTCTGCAATGTGAGCAATATAAGATCAGTATCATCACAGGCAGAGATAAAGAAAGAGCACCTTTATTCACATCTTCTATAAACACCTTTATAAATACCTTCTTTATTCCTTATGATAGGAATTCTGCTAACAGAGGATCCTTAAATGGCTCTCTGATTGTGCTGGTATACAACTGACCATGATGCAGCCTACACAGCATCCCACCTATGGAGGCATATACTTACTGGTCTCTCAATCAGCTCAATGCAAGGTTGCAGGTCAAGGCCAAAATCAATGAAATTCCATTCGATGCCCTCTCGCTGGTATTCCTCTTGCTCCAATATAAACATTGTGTGGTTGAAAAGCTGCTGAAGCTTTTCATTAGTGTAATTGATGCACAGCTGCTCAAAGGAGTTGATCTGAGGAAAAAAAAAAGAGGAAAAAATGTGAATTTCAAATGCCAGAAAGTTACCTTCAAGAGGGAACTTAAATGACAAGATGGAATTTGCTATCTTCTATTTCTTTTTACATATTGCAATAATTCAAATATAAGGATCTGTATTTTTCTAGTATAAGTTCTTAAAAAAATTACAGAAAGTTCTAAAGAGGTAAATCTTTGTACTGGGGCCAGATCAATAAAACATAAAACCCAGCCCCGGGCTCTAAACCCTGAGCCCTGCAGAAGCCCACCTGGAGCATGCTGCTGGCCCCAAGGGAAGGGCAAGCAGCCAGGTGTAGGAGGCTTCTGGGTCCTGTTGGTCTCAGCCTTAGCCAGCTTGGAAGAACCTGATATTTTTGTGGCTCTGACCTTGGATTTTTGTCATCTTATATCCAAACCACTACATGATAATAGGGAGTCTACCCAGCTTGTGCCCGACAGTAGATACCTCAAAAATCTCAAATCCAGCAATGTCAAGGATCCCCAAGAAGGAAGCACCTTGTCTTTTTGTTTTATCAAGAGCTTTGTTTACGCGAGCTAGAATCCAACGGAAAAGACGTTCAAATTTTGCCTTAGCCAAAGCCTCTATGGCAAAGTCAGCCTGAAACAAAGAAGAGAGAATTGTAAGTGAAAGAAGAAACCCAAGTAGCTGCTAATTTCTGTAGGGATAATGAGACAAGAATCTGACATTTCTCTTTAGACAAGATGTAAGAAAAGAAAAGAAGAGAACAGTTTCAGGAGAGCTGAGCAGACTGCAAGTAGATACCTGCTCTTTGGTCTGAGCTTTCTGAACAACATCTCGTCCTACTTTGATCCTTGGGGTTAGAATAGATCTTGTGAAATCGGTCACATTAATACCCATCAGGTGGCACACTTTTTGTGCGGCTAGAATAAAAGAGTGAGATTTTATTTCAGAATGAATTTTTTCTTAGCAGGTCAGTAAGTATGAATACGAGCAGCTCAGCACGTATGGGAGGTTGTTTATCTTCCTTAAAAGCTCCTCTATTGTACATGCAAGAGGTGCCAGTTGCCATTAAAGTATTAGTTATGATCCAAGCAGCAAATTCACTGCTCATCTATTTATGGATTCAAGATTACTAGAAAATAATAATTGAGCTGATTTTAAGTATGGTATAGCTTTTAAAGCCCATGAAGTATATACATAATAGCAATTAAATCAAAAAATACTGATAAAGAATGCTTATTTAGCTGCTATTTTATTAATTTCTTAATATTAACTGTATTTTTAAAGTGGCAGATCATACCAGTATTGTCTGGCATAGATGCTTGATCAGTATTTCTCTCCTTCTTGAAGACAATGTTACCCAGTTGTAGGACAGATGAAACAACCCTCAGTATAGCTGGAAGAGAAACAGGTAATATAAATGAGGAACAGATGGAAACATTTGGAAAGCTCTATTCTCTGCAATAACAAAGATTCATTCCATTGCTTATGGTAATCTGTACCTCTATGGAAAGAACTAGGTTTGCTTTAAAAGACTGTGCCATAAACTGCAAGGGTTTGAAAGCTGATTGAGCAGCAATCTGTGCAGTAGAGTAAACAGTCTGACCTAGGAGCACCAGCACCTCCAAACTAAGGTGTGCTTGCTCCCCAGGCAGAATTCAAGTCTCAGGAATTCACCTCCCACTCACGGTGGCCTGTGTTATCTTCTCAGTCATTAGATAATGTGTATCTTGTCTTTTAGATAAAATGGAAAAAAAAAAATCCCAAATAAACAAACAAAAAAACCCCAACTTATCAGCAGCTTCAGAAATGTGTGGCAGTTCTGAGGCTTCAGTCGTGCAGCAACACGTGGATATTTAGTTGTGCAACTGAAATAATGCATACAGATCTTTGAAGGATCAGTTTCAAAGCACAGGAAAGTAATTTAATTTTTGATTAGTATTATATATATAAATGTGATGTTGCCTGACTTCAGGTAGTAAAATATGATATGTTATAGATGAGATTGTATGGGTCTAGGGTGTTCTATTTGTTTACTTAGTAAACTTACACAGGAGAAGAATACTGTGCTCAATGGTTTACGCTTTAGAGCAGGAAATCAAAGGGGTTCAGTTAGTAAAATGACTTCTATCATTGTAATGGAGAATACTGCTGTTGACACCAATACACACGCCTCAGCAGGAGAATGCACCAGTCTTCATCAATATCGTGATCTGAATTTACCAAGGCTGGGATTTGCACTGCTGTCCGGCAAGACAAGACCTTTTTTGTTAGTGTCTCTCAGTCACTGATGGAGGGATGGGATGTGGCCGAGCTCGGCTCCCGATTCTGACAGCTGATCGAAGACTCGAGTGATGGGGTGATGCTCTTTCTGCCACCAGGTGTCACTTGGGGCATGGCGATTTGCATCCTTGGGCAGCGCGCTCCGGCATGCTCCAGCTGAAGCCCTGCGCACTCCCACGAACAGCGAGAAGTAAGAGCAATGCAGACATGTCCCTGACAGGCCCCCATTTTCATGGTAGTTTAGTTGTTGCTTCATGCTCTTTTGCTTTTATTGCTCTTTTCTCTGCATTAGTAAGTACAAATATTGAAACCTGTTCTATTTCTTTCAAAATTAAATCAGAATGTTTTGCAACCTCTTCATGCTAGTTGTTGGAAAGTTCTGAAAAAAAATGGATTTAAATGGTCAGTGTTGCTAGAGTTGGCTTGAATTCAGTAGTTTGTTTTGGATATGTATGGAGTTCTTCCACACATCCTTCCATCTTCCCTTCATAAACAAATATTACCTTTCAAAACACCATGTATCATAGTACTTTTGGATGCTGAAAACTGCACTGATGCGTGGAATTCAAATGGGTCAGGAGCACTTCATGTTCCTCCCACAAGCAGGAATCCACAATATATAACACTTATAAGAAGAAGCCTTGCAATTCTTCATCCAGATGGACAGCAAAATATTGCGGCAATTATTTTATTTGACCCATGTTTCAGTTACTGTATTGAGCTGCCCTGTGTAACACCGGTTGTTCTGTTCTTTGCAGAGATAATTTCTCTTTGATGATATATACTCTATTTCCAATATAGGTGGTGATTCTTCACTATTTCTTTCACTGTGTTTCCAGCACGTGCTGACAGTTTAACCCTTTGAAGGAGGTGGTCTGCAAAGTTTTCATTATTGGCTTCAGCCGCTCTCACTGGTACCCACTGCAGCAATGGGAAAAGGCCACTGTAGTGATTTTTTAAGTAGAATTTTTCTAGCAACTACCTAAAAGCAGTAGATCATAATTAGTTCTCCTTGCAAGGCAAGAAGTCACTCTATTACCCACAAGACTTCCTGAAGTGTCACCCTGTTTAATACACAAGTGGAGTGTACAAAAAGGCTGGTAGTATTTCCTGTCATGGATCTCTGACAGCAGTTTCAGTGTCTTCACTGCCAGTCAGTTCTCAGATCCTTCTATCCTTCTCCCAGATTCCTGCTGCTGGTTTCTGGTGTCTTCAGGCACTCGACTACCACCAGTTCATTTGCTTGTTGTCACTGGCTCTGACCATGCTGCTGGTGTTATGTGATTTTGATCCTGTCTTTAGATCCTGCCTTGATCCTGGTCACAGACAGCTGAGATCCCATATTGTTCTTAACGTAAGGTGGAAATAAATCTGCTTGAGAAATTTCACCTTATGAGAGAACCTTCATTCTCTTTCCATGAATATCTATAGCTTAGTTAATCTAATGCCTCCTAGGGAAATCTATGGGCACTAATTCATAGTGCACTTAGAAACATTAGCTAGGTAATGGTGGGTAATAGTTTTACAAAGAGGAAATAAGAGGCAGAGAGGTTAAATAACATGGGTACATTTAGAATCCTCCAGTTGGTGGTCCATGCAAGATCATGTATGATTCTCCAGAGAAACGGACATAAAATCCAAATAATCTTAATTTTCTTATGTGAATGTAGAATCTTACTTCATATGCTTATTTTGCAAAGTGATTATTCTGGACAGAATAAACCTCTGTGCATTTGCATCTCTGTATTGTTACTTGTATACCTTCCACACAATCTTGCTAACAATTCTCACCTATCTGCTCCTCCTCAGTAAAGCCCATAATTGTCATGGCTTCCAAGGTCTCCTGGAACATCTCATCATCTTGTTGAGAAGGAATGGGCACATGACCATTAGATAGGAAGGTGTAATTGCCAAAGCTTTCCAGCAACAGATCATCTAAAAAGCAAAGAAGAAAAGCTTTACATAAGTGCATCAAATTAATTCAATTAGGTCTTGAGTTCTCCCAGTGAACTACAGGAAAAAAAGCAGTGTTATCAGCAAAGGAAGACTCTACTTGCATAAGGAGTTTAGGGTTTTATGGTGCACAAGAGTTTTCAAAATAACTCTTCATTTAGCAAGCTTGACTGTGTACATTTCCAGTTTTCATTAGTAACTGGGGAATGTTTCTGCCCCTTGGTGGAATTTTGCACCCTATGTATTCAAATCTGAGCCATTCTTCCTAAAAATCTTTCATTTAATGCCACGTGTAACCTACTCAGAATTACATTTCTCTCATGGGTATTCATATCAGGTTATAATAAGAATGGAACCAGGTATCAACCATAGTGGGCTGGACCAAAAGCCTCTTCGGCCTTATACTGGGGACAACACCAGATTCTTAGGTAAGGAGCATAAAAACCAGGGAAAATATAGAAATAACCATTTCTTTATACATTTGTTGGCAACCAGAAATTTAGGGAAAGATGTCATATTTGAACCATGATGTTCCAATACATATTATGTCTAATCCATTTTGTTTGATCCACTTACCCTTTTCACCTTCTCAACATCCTGAAGCTATGGTTTTCCCAGTGTAACAATGTGCTGCTATAGCAGAGTCATTCTCCTAATGTATTTTAAAAGCACAAGCCAATATTTTTATTGTGAACCCCAGATTCTTTTGTGTAAAAAATTATGAATAACTCTTCCCTATTCATCACCTCAATGTCATTCAAGATGGGATCTGAATGGGTTTGCCTCTTCAAATTGAGACATCCTGTAAACTGCAGACAACCCGGCTCAAGGAGGTGGACATCAAATGAAGTTTTCTTATAATTCACTTGAGAGAATTATTTTCTATAGCTAAAGATATTTTAAATTTTTTGTTTATTTATAGGAAGGATGAAATTACAGATAATTAACGAAGTTAAGATAAATTACTTGAGTAAGCCATTGCTCAGACTGTTCAATGAGATCTAGGAATCATTAGCAAGTTACTTACTTCTCATTTGTTCAGAAGCTCCAGCAATCAAATAGTAAAAGATATGAAACGTTCGCTCGTCTTTTGCCTGGCGAATAGCTCGGGATTTTTCAAGCAAATCTGTTGTCAAGTACGTTAAAAAAATATCAGTAACACATTTCAGTCCTTCCTTAATTGTGCCATCAGCCGCAGAACCATCAGTAGCATTGCAGAAATATTTCCCACAGGTTTGTCTAACATGGACAGGTGTCTGGTCTGTGGCAGGAACTCTGGTATTGGTATCGTTCTCAGCACAATATGTAGATCAATTTTCTACCTCCTATTGAATAGTAAATGCTGGTAATCATGGTAATAAGCACGACAATAGGCATAAATGCTTCTCAAATCAGACATATAAAAATAGGATTCACAATATGATTCACACCACTTTTAAAATGAAGTGCCAATGTGATTCTTTCAGCATAAGGTGGGGCTGCTGGAATAAAAGCTCTTGAGGCCAGCATTGTAGGCATAAAAGCAATAAAAGCAAGCTTCATTTATGGTCCATTTTTGTGAATATAAACTACTAAAAATGAAGTTGGCAATAGTGTATTTCGACCTGTCAGTTATTCACTCTCTGAAAGCTATAGTGCTGTAGGTAAAATATCAGTTAATACCAAAATAATTAAACAGTGGGTTTTTTTTCTAAAGATCACTTGTCAAAATAAGAGCAGAAAGATAAACTGTTGTTTGATGCTATACCCATGAACTGAAGTCCTTCTTCATAGCTGCGCCTTTCTTTCTCATTTATTGGAGTATGCATCTCCTTTTCTGTGCAAAGCTCAGGACCCTTCCCTGACAGAAGCCAGGGTGTATAGGGCTGAGGGTGAGATTGTACTGAGCACCTGGACTTCATCCTAACCTCAGGACAGAGACAAAGTAGCAAACCTGGACTTGGAACTGGGAAGCACTCTCCAAATTCCTGGGTAAATTGTAGTGATGACTCCAGTCATTCAGTTTTAATTTCAAAGTGCCTGTCACAGCACCAGTAAGAAACAGTAAAGTTTCGAGACTTCTTATACATCTGGAAATGTATAAGAACACAGGGAACCAGAGTGACCCATGCAGGATCACACCAATATGAGACAAAATGACAGTATAGCTCTCAAGATCACATGCAATCTCAACCACAAAGCAATCTTTTCCCATTATTGTATTACTGGGACTCCTCTTTTAAAGTCCCTGCAGTTGCTTTAGGTATGGTGCTTCCATTTCTGAAGCTGTATATGGGGAATAGCACACTTTCCTATAGCTGAGAAAACAGACCTGAAAATATAAACATGAATGTAAGGCAAAGAGAGAAGCTGGTATCAGCATAAAAGGAGCCACTTCCCTCCATCTTTATTTATACCAGCCCCAGCAATATTTGCCTTTCTTAGACATGCAGTGGAGCTTGTTTATCTTACTTCCTTCTGCTGACCCTAGTTAGCTTCCAGTGCAGCTCACTGAAAAGGATACAAGTCTCTATGTTTGCTCCGACAATGTAGCCTGTCACATCAAAGTTGATGCGGATGAATTTGCCCTGTGAATGAAAAGATTTAGATTGGGCTGTTCTTTCAGGTTATGCCAGGTCTTCCAATATTAGTATTTAGCCTGTTTAATAAGACATGTGCATCATCCTTTTAAGAATAACATGCTTGATTCCCTCCTGCAGAGTCAACCCATGGAAAAGCCAGAAAGGAAGTGAATTTCTCTGATATTCCTGCTGAAGAGATTTGCCCCCACATTCCATTCAGGTACTTAGAGGGATAGGAGTTCTCCCTGCTGGGCCAGGCTTTGGAGGCTGGGGATGTGACCACATCTATTTCCTACTTTGATTTCCAGAAGGGAATATCATTGGATCTGCATAACTCCCTCTGCGTAGATTAATCTGCATGGATCCCTCAGCTTTGCAGGGAGAGAGCAGAGGTGGGAGAGGAGAGTCTGAAGGGAAAACAAGCACCTGCCTGCACTCCCAGAAAAAAGCGTCATCAAATAGTGACAGCCCTCAGCTCACATCAAACTTGTACCTGTATGGCTATTTTTTCATTCTCCTGTAATTTTTAATATGATATATTAACCACTCTTGCTAAGTAACAGTCGCACCTCATAAGATACATGCTCAACAGTGGTGCAAAGGGAAAGAAAGCACAGATTTTGTTTGCAAATATTCTGAATGTGGCTATGTCCTGGAGCAGGAATTGACGCTGGAAGGCCACACACACTGCTAAATTGTGAGAGGACAGCAGCGCTGTCATGTTTGAGCTTGGTCTTTAATCTTCCATAAGGCCAAATTTGTGTTTCAGAGAGGAATTCTAAATTGTTTTTAAGATATTAAAGATGCTTTTTAAGAGAGAAGCAGTGATGAGGGCCACTGTCTGCACACTGTGTTTTTAAATATATTATATCCCCGCCCCACTCCCCCACCCCCCCCACCCCCCCCCCAGACCCAACTGGATTTCTCCTACTTACAAATCTGGAGGAGTTGTCATTCTTCACTGTTTTGGCATTTCCAAAAGCTTCAAGAATAGGGTTTGCCTGTAGAAGCTGTTTTTCCAGCTCACCCTAAAATTCATTCAGAAGCAGTTAACTCTAAGCTTCGTATTTGCTTAGTTAAAACCAACACATGTACACTGGAGGGAAACGTGAAAAATAATTAAAGCCTCTTCTTTTTTTTTTCGCTGTTGAATGCTGCACTTCATGTGGATTTGTTTTCATTCGCTGTTATTCTTTGTGTTTACGTATTTGTGCAGTTGACTGCTGTCCTGCATACATGACCCTTTTCCAGCCCTGCTGCCTGTGACAGATCAAAGTCTATTAATCTGTTTAGCATCATCACTGGCCTTTCATAAAAAGAAAAGGGTCATTCAATGTGAAATGTATTTTTTCCAGTTTAATATAATTTTTAGAAGGGAAATTCTTAAAGAAACCTCTAGCTTGTCTTTTTTGAGTTAGTTTATTGAGATCCTTTGCTAGCAAATGACGATGTAATTAGAATAACTTGCCAAGAATCATTTTAATGTACTGCAGCACAAAGCTACAAAGCAGATTTCATCAAGTCTATTAATAATGATACATGCAAGGCTATTTAGGTTAAATATGGAAATGCATTGATTTATTTCAAACCAGGATAATGAATTCTCATGCAAACACACAAATTTCGTATTATATTGTTAATTGTGATTGGTAATTGCTAATGAAGCAAATCATGCAATGAAACAAGCATGCATTTAATACTTCTATTTCTAAACAAATCAATGAAGTTGAAAAAATCCTTTGCTTTGAATACGGCTTTTCTGAACCTTTAATTTGGTTCTGTCCTATGAGGTCACTCACTTTCATATTTGCTTCTCATCGCCTTATTCTTTGAGTACTAATCTGCAGTAACATGCATTGTTTTAAATAACTCACCCTGAAAAGGAAAAAATCCATGATAGAGAATATAATTTTGAAAAAATTTAATCAGAAAATAAGTCAATATTTAAGTTGAATCTAGGGGAAACAATTTAGGAGACGAAAGTGCTTCGCAGTTAGTGGTAACCTTTTTCTAAATGCCATTCCTGAATGTCTTGTAACCTATATGGTAATGATGACAGCTGCCTCAAAAATATAATTCAAAAGCAACAGATAGTTAACAAATGGCTAAACTTATCTGCATGGTCATGAGACAGGAGAATGAGCACCTTCCTGAGAACATAGATCTACTACCTAAGAGTTGGAGGAAGAGGGCAGGAAGATTTCCAAACAAGCTAATACAGGAGTCCAAGAATAAGTAATGAATTGCTAACAGTCCCTGAAATCTCTCTGTACTGAGCAACTATTTCCAGTTATACTCTGTAGACTTCAAAAGTCCACTATAAGCATGGGGTGTTGCTACAATCAGATGGTGACAGCAAGAACAGAGCCTTGTCTGCTGAACTGAGACAGACACCAGCTTATTCTAGTGAGAACTGAACTATGACATAAACCTGGAGTATAAAACTGTGGCTCCAGATTAACAGCCTTGTTTGCAGCTGGAAGTCCACTGAACTCCAGAGTTGCCTGTGCCAGCAACAAATCAGGTTTTTTGCAGAGCGTTTGTTAAATGGAGTGCTAAGGGGCAACACATTGCCTTTTATCATAGCCAAAGTCTGAGAGGCAGCAGTCAGAATGGGGAAAAAGACCCCATTAAAAAAAAATAAAGATCCCATTTGCCTGGAACAGAAATATAAAGAATATGCTAGCAAACTGGCAAATTGGTATGCTGCTATGGCACACCACAACGCAGGAGGGCCCACCAGCGCCTGTAAGAAACTGCTGTATTACACCTGCAGACACACGCTGCAGTGGGAATTGCTCTGTTACACGTCATAGCAGCCAGAACATGCTAACTTTTGTGGATGTGAACAATTCTCAACAGTTACATGAAAATGTAAAATTGACAGCAATATCAAATGGAAAGCATGCAGCCAAACAAACCCATCAAACGCTGTGAGGTTTAGGAATTATTTCACAACAGTCCTAAAAAGTTCAACCTGAAGCACAGAAAGCATTTGGATATTGTCATTGAGAAATCACATTGCTCATGTCAGGCTGAGTGGCTCTTTCAGGATCGTGGGAAATTTCAGTCAAACTATGGCAATCTGAACACACAGATATAGAAGAGAGTGATACTTGAGAGATGGCCCTGCCTGTGTCAGACCTCATTCTTTACCATGGAGCCTGACACAGTTAGGGTTGATTTGTGAGAGAGAGCATTTGGTGCTATTGTTGCTTTTTATCATATCATACAACATATTTCAACATAATCTCTTAAATTTTCAAGGTGCAACAATAGCATGCAGATCTACACTCCGTGCCTTAAACACACATCAAACAGTCTAAATTACTCACGTAAGAAAAAGATGGACCTTGCTGTATTGAATAACATGGTATAAAACGTGTCAGTATCATTTCCATTACACAGATATATTTATTGTTTTTCCTGTATTAAAATAACCAATACACAGTTTCCATGCAAATAAACCAGGAATACAAATACAAACAATTGATTGCAGACATTGCAAGAGTACAAATGCGATTAACATGTATAAAACATTTTAACTGAAGAAAAAAAAGAGCAACCCTGAAGCAAAGAGATGGAATTTGGATCCACTCCCAGGTTAGTCTCCCAGGACCAGACAAGGACAGATATTTTAATGGTAAATCTCCAGTTCTTATCTAGTGCAACCAAAGCATTCTGCTATTTATTATTTTTTAGTGTCTGAAATTGCAGTATCAGTAGTCACAGTCCCTGAATTATTGTTTGGCAGCACGTTATAGAACAGCTTAGACTTTCTCTCAGCTCCTATCTGGTGGGTATTTCCCTTAAGGTCCGTCTCAGGGCCAATTTGATCCTGAGACTTGCATAATTCTTGAGAGGAGCCAGCAGCAACTGTAGTTACATGCCCGCCAGGGATGGCCTTGAAACCACAAGTTTATTTCCCCCAGCCACTGAGCAGGGAGCCATTAGGAAGAAATCATTTTTTTGCATAAACATTCAACAAAGGAAAATGATGTCTTTGGCCTTGGATTGTTTCCACTAAATTTAATCACAAATTTCTAGAAAATAGTACCCAGAGGGACATCTACTCCCTCCTCTGCCCCCAAGCAGAATCTGCTGCATATAAACAATGATTATTTATGGTGGAAGAGGTCAGGCTGCACACCCTGTGCTCTGGAGTCTTCTGCCAGTGTACAGACAGAGCAAGGGCAGCTGCAAGGCCAAGCAGAGGTGTGCTCAGGGGATTTTTATATCATCCCCCACTACCCTGCTATTTACTTAGTTTGGACCCAGTCTTGCATCTGGAACACACTGAAATGTCTTCCTGAATTAAGCCTGTTTTGTCATAAAAGTGAATTGCTACTTTTTTGGTGCAGAAGTTTGAGTCACATTCAAAAGGCTGGAAATGACATAGGAGCTGGAGTTCTGTCACTGAGAACAGCAAAGACAGTTGAAGCCTCAGCCACACTGAGTTCTCGGGGAACTGGGCAGGTATAAACTCGTATTATGTGTCCGAGCAAGAAAATCAACTTCAGTCACTAAGGCAAAACTATTACAAATATTGAAGGTAGAAAATACTTTTTAAGAAGTGTGTCTCTCAAAATTGTTCTCTCAGACAGAGCAGTAAAAAGACAAGTTTTATATGAAGACTCTTTGGTAGTAAGAAAACGCACTTGCTAACAAAGCCAATGAAAACTCTGGAAGTTTAAATGCTGGTAGACATTTTCGTGACGCAGTTGGAAAATGTGTTAGTTAAAGGCTTTCCCAAACTTCTTAGTTGCTAAGGGCCAAGGGTAAAATAAGGACCTGAGCCCTTGCAGACTTCAAGGCCTTCATACTAGGCTATAAATAGGTGCTATGCATATGGAAAGCTATGAATATTTGTCTTCTAGTGAAGTACATTCTGATTTGATGCCTAAGGGGGTGTCAAAAGTTTTTCCATAAACATAGAGCTGTGACATAACTGTGGACTCTTACTATGTTAACTGTTTGGCAAGCCACAGTCCTTGACTTGCTGTTAGCACAGTCAGCTAGCTCAGTACAGTCCTAACAGGTGTTAAGAAGAGTTGAATATGGAAGAGCTCACTTACAGTGATGGTGGTGTCCTTTTTGCCCTTATGTGATGAAGCAACAACAGCCAGGTACTGAATAACCTTTTTGGTATTTTCTGTCTTGCCAGCACCAGATTCACCTCTGAGGGGAAAGAAAATAACACAAAAGAAGGTAGGTAACTAGTGGATTCCTTCTGCCATGTGGTGTATTTAGTGTATAAAAACAGAACTTGAAACTGCCCAGCTCAGTATTTACCCCAGAACACCATCTCCCCAAATCCACCAGACTTCAGCATGCAAAGACCGCCTTATCAGAGCTATATCTCTGCCCTATCAGTATTCCGACTGGACATTGGGCCATTTAAGGCAATTCTAAAACGTGATGCATTTTTGAACGACAGTTCATCTTGCTTTGGCAGCATCTGAACATTTATGAGAAGTGGAGCTGGCGGGGAGTCTGCTTGTATTTTAAGACCAAAAAATACAACATTAACTATGATGTGGTACAGCAGTAAGAAAAAGCATCAGCAGTAATACAGCAATCTTCTCTTCGGAAACTCCGGCACTAAAGTAGACTAACAGCTTGTATTGGTGGTAGAGAATAAGCGAATGAACCCGCCTCATCTGAACTACTTGTTCAAATGCTCCTTGAATTAAGTGTGACCAGAGCTGGGACTGCCAGAGGTGTCCCTGCTAACCAGGTAGTAAGGGACATCTCGCGTGGGGAGATGTCTGACCAGCAACTGGCAACCCGGCTGTGTTTTCTTTAGTGTCCCTTGGGAAGCAGGAAGGCAGTGGTAACTTTTCACCTCCCAGTGGACTTCCAGGGTTTATTTACAACTCTTAAGCCCTCTCTTAAAGTAAAATAGTGATTTTCAAGGTACAAGGGCCAGATTTACACAGTCTTTTCTCAGAAGAACATTTCCAGTCTACTTTTCCCTCTCACATTACATCATTGCTGTGAAGAGGGCAACAGTCTAAATGTAAGTTGGACCTCTTTTCTTTGGATTTAAAATGGATTTAAAAATAAAAAAAAACAATACATTCAAAGATCCCATAGATATTTGTCAACTCTTTTGAAGCTGAAACTATCTAGCTGGATCCATTGCAGTTCCTTTTCTTTTCCTAATTAGGAAATACAGGAGTTAATTTTCCCTACCAAGGTACCAGTGATAAATAGACATAAAAAATATGGGTAAATGCTGGGCAGAACTTCCAAGGTGAAATGACATTGATGTAAACCTTAGGAAACCAGAAACAACTCCTTCCTAAGGTATGACATGATGAGAAGTGTTTCTTCTGGCTTTTAGAGTTTTAACCAGAAATAATTGAGATAAATATGTTCCTTTTTGCAAGACCTGGGTCAATTTGCACAGTTTAGAGGTTGGATTCATTTTTGCCTGGGCTTCAGTGCTCAAACATTTCCATGTTTTATTGACAAAAATTAAGTGTCCTGGGAACAATTCCAAGCCAAGCACACCCATGTAAAAACATATGCATGAAAAGTTTTCAAATAAAACTACCTTACAACTCTGTTTCTTTGGAAAAAAATAAAAAAACCCCAACAACCCAACGACTTTCTTCAAACAAACCCCAGGCTTTGAACTATTCCTTTTTATTAAAGGTTATTTGCAGTTCATCATTACATGAATTGCATTTCCTTTCTCCCAGGGCAACAGTGCCCATCATTTGGCTTTCCCCCGAATCCCTGCAAGTATTACCATATATGGCATCATTTTACTTGTAATTATCCTACCACACTGTAATGCTCCAGTTACTTAACATTTTGTTCTGTGCTTTCATCCTTAACTCTTTGCTCCTGCACAGGCTGAAGGTTTTCCTATTTTCGGCAGATAGGCTTTGAGGCTTTTATTTCCTTTTGAAGTGGATAATAAAAAGTTCTTCAGCATGAAATGGAAATGCTTTCACATGAAATGGAGAACAGATGGGATCCCATTGTGAGCTGGTATGAGGAATCCCATGTTTTTAAAAATCTACATGCTCTCTCAATCTCGCTCACTGAATTCTTAAAGATGGGTGTTTTCCTTGCAAGCATCTGTCAGTGGTTTTGGCACGGATCATAGACAATGTTTACTCCGAGGCGAAATCTGCTCCTCCCTTCTGAGTGCCCATTTCCATTGGTATTTGCCCCTAAATTATGTTCCAGAGTGGGTGTTCACCATATAAATGCTGTTACCACTGTACTAATCACAATCTTTTTGGAGTAGATTGATCATTTGTTTTACTGAGGCATCTCAAGTTGTTCTCATGGCCTGCCATACATAGAGACAGTACAGTTACTGCCAGTGCCGTTCTTGCACCTGGCTCAGATGGGCAACACAAAAAGCCCAGATCAAAAGCAGGCCCCATTGTGCAGTTCTCAGCACTCAACAACAGTACTTTACATAGAATCATAGAATCGTAGAATAGTTAGGGTTGGAAAGGACCTTAAGATCATCTAGTTCCAAACCCCCTGCCAGGGGCAGGGACACCTCCCACTAAACCATGCCACCCAAGGCTATGTCCAATCCAGCCTTGAACACTGCCAGCAGTGGAGCATTCACAACTTCCCTGGGCAACCCATTCCAGTGCCTCACCACCCTTACAGTAAAGAATTTCTTCCTCATGTCCAATCTAAACTTTCCCTGCTTAAGTTTGAACCTGTCACCCCTTGTCCTCTCACTACAGTCCCTCATGAAGAGTCCCTCCCCAGCATCCCTATGGGCCCCCTACAGATACTGGAAGGCTGCTATGAGGTCTCTGTGCAGCCTTCTCTTCTCCAGGCTGAACAGCCTCAACTCTCTCATCCTATCTTCATACATACATGTTTTTGTCCTAAGAAACTCCTTGGCTTTCCCAGAGCAAAAGCATCCATTAGGCTTACAGGCTTGCTCTGTCAAAAACATCACTCTCACACTGTGTGGCATAGTTTAAATTTATTCTTCACCCATGTCTTGCCAGGCATTGTTTTAGGAACTCAGTACAGGATTTAATGCGCATAAGCTCACATACATAGTGCTCAGTTATAACAGTTTTTGTACCACATAAACTACTAAATCCTCCATGACTTAGCAGTCCTGGGGTAAAGGTTGGACTTGATCATATTAAAGGTCTTTTCTAACCTGGCTGATTCTCTGATTCTATGGTTACCTTCACCTTAAACGAAAACTATCCCAGTAAGAAGAGGTTTCCAAATCATCACAAGGTGAGTCTAGCAAGTTGGCCCCACTGTTGTAGGGTGAGCCTGTGGTATAGCTATGACTCTTGTACATTTGGGTATAACTGGGAAAAATCAATTTAAAAAATATTAGGTTTTTTGGTTTTGTTTTTTTCCAAAATCTGAGAGCTTCCTATATTACAATTATAAGACTTAGCTTAATTCCACTTTCGGAAGCATCTAAAAAATAACAGAAGAGTTTATTTTCACCATTTGTTTCATGAAGAAATGAACCACAAAAATTGCCCATTCACACATCTCCTAATCTGGCTATGCTGGCTCTGTGGGAAGCCTCTGTGCACAGAGCACTCAACAAGGCGCTCTAAATCACATCAGGGCTTGGCAGGCTTCATCCTGCAGTATGAGATGTGCAAAGATAATGAGCATCTTCGTCCTTGACCAGCTGTAGCCCACTAGAGACCTGTCTCAGAAGCCAGTCTACTGATCCTAGTAGTTTACTTATGAAAAAAATCCCAAAAGAGACCAAGCTGGTTCAGCACCAACCTCCAGCCTGGGTCTAAAGCTACACAAGATATCTGTATGGGAGAAGGGCCAGGCAGCAAGGCTTGACAGCTCCAGCCTTTGAGATTTAGTGAGCTGGGAAAGAAAAGAGTTTAGCTCTTGTGTGGAGGAGTCTTTTGGCTAATGGGGCTCTGCAGATTGGAGGATGATCTGGATGTCTCTGTTTCCTGACACGTGTCAGGGGAGACAGTGGGCTGAAGTCTCATGGCTGGGTTGAGGCTCTGGAGAGTTTGCCCAGAAAGAGAGAAGGGAGGAAGGGGAAAAGGGCAGGATGGTCACTGCCTCACCCAACATTTTGCCTGTTACTGTGTAAAATTAAGTGGAAACAGCACCCTGCTACCATATGTTTTGATAGAAGCTATTCAAACTACATGCATGTATTTAAAAAAAAAAAAAGTAAAAGGTAATGAAAAAGTATTTGATTATAAGTCCAAATCAAGTGTTTCACAAGCATTTGTTTTTACAGGCTTCACATTATGCCAAACACGTGGAATTATGATCAGATATTTTTCTCATTAAAGGTGTTTTTTTGCAAAACTGAAACTTGTGCACAGTCCTTTGAGCCACATCTGCTTTCGTGAAAATATTATACCCACTGTTTTCAGGAAGCGGCTAAAATCTGATAACCTCGAAATCAGACAGGTTTAAGGAGGAGATCATTAAAACACTGACATACTTAGCTATGCAAATTGGCACCTCTGGAATTTTTAGTAAAAACCTTTTGGGAACTCCGGAGAATCCACTTGCATCTTTAGGAATCACACAACTCGAAGGCCAGAAGTTTCCTTTAAGGACTGGTGCCTCTACTTCTATTGGTAGAAACTCGAAAAGTCATGGGCCTGTTCACTGGCCATTGCTTAGCCTAATTCATGCTTAATGGCTGATGCACTGAGGTTGCTCATTTCTCTGAGCAACAGGATGGATTTCTTGGGATTTTTCCCTCAGCAACATCTAGTGTGCTGGTCAACACAGACCAGCATGGTGTTTCCAACAGTGAATACAGAATATTTCACAGCCAACTCAAATGTCAAAGAAGAAAGACTGCACTGGGGGAGGCCTAAGCACAGGCAGGAGCTTCAGGGAATCCCAATAGCCAAGCAGAGCAGTGAAAGCTGCCCAGAACAGTTCAAGAACCAAAACATGAGGACGGAAAAGTCTTAACTGCCTTAGTTTTCAGACGTATACAATAATAAGATCTCATACCCTCAGTGCAGTGTTACATATTGTGTATTATATATGTTATGTCGTGTCATGTTATGCTGTAATAATGCAACTGCAGGTACACTGGTTAGTAAGCACAGCCATGGTATAAGGTTTCTCATGTTCCAGACAGGCGGCCTGTAAATGTGCATGACAGGATGTGGGTTTTTATGCTGACTGCGAAGTGGCAGAGAGCAATTGGCAGGGAATGAGATGAGAGGATGTTCATGTCCATGAAAATGAGCTAACAGCAGAAAGGATGTGTACACAGAGGAGAGCAGATCAAAGGCAGTATGTGTGTAGTTATTTATAAAATGTAGATGAAGTAATGAGATCTAGGAAAGACAGGGAATTCTGAGGAAGCATTAGAGCCCATGAGCATTAAAGACAGATGGAGCATTTTAAACATATCACAGTTAATCACACAGAGAGTAAGGACTGAAAAAGAATGCAAACAATACTTTAACACATGAGGGTAGGTTCAATGAGCTGCGGGTGAAGACCTGAGAATGGGTATATTTATACTCAGAAATATGGAACCATGCCTAGTCCTCAGACCTAAGCCCTGCCTGTGTCCCAGCAGCATTTCAGGTAAGTCGCAGGAACTCAGCTTCCTACCAGGCCTTTGGTTTCCAGGCGAGCTCCTTTAACATTGGAATAACCTTGTAGGAGTAGCATAAAGCACACAGCACAAAGTACTTAAAAATGAAGTGCACAATCCCTGCTTGCATTTTCATACCATTATTGTTTCATAACCCTGCTGAATTCCCATAAGGTTAAAAAGTTATTTGTGGGAGATGGGTAGCAATATGTGAAAGAATGCAAGAGTCTACACTGCAGCATCACTAAACGTAAGCGAGTTTTTGGCAGCATCCACAACTACTTATATATGAATCCTTACAGCTACATTTGTTACAGTTTAGGTACCAGGCCTTGGAAAGTTTGAGTCTGTAGCTATTTAAAGAGAATATCCCAGCTGATCAATGCCATGAAGTCTTCAGTTATTGTTACATATTTTAGGCAAAAAGACAATTCATTAGACTTTTAACAATTCTATAAAATAACACAAATTGCTTCCACTTGACAGCTGCCCAGCTGAAAGCCAAGTGAACTTTCTGCTTTCTGTACAGCCAAATAAGGCCAACAAGGATGATAAACCAGTAGCGGTGTAAATTGCATACATTGATTTTAGCTTGACTAATCTTTTTTGTTTAAAAGACGTGTGAGGACTGCATTAAGCTATGGCTCACGATGTCCATCCAACATACAGCAGTTATTCTAAACATCTCGATGAATCACTTACTGTGGCTGTTTTCAAAGTGGGAAAGACATTTCATTCTATTTCGTGTATTACTGGTGTGGAGCAACTTAGGTTTCCAGCTTAGCTGGCCAGGTAAAAAAAGGGCATTTTCAGTATAAGGTAGCTGTCAGAAGTGGATCCTTTAATGGATTTTCATGAGCAAAAGGCATAGATTTGCAAAAGAAAATCCCCTTCTTAAAAATCCTAATATTTAAAGAAAAGTTGAAAAAAGAAGAAAGTTAAAAAAAGATCTGAAGGTTTACCAGTGGTAAAATGAAGTACAAGAATAGAAGGAGAAAATGCATATTGTAAATGAGTCTACATTACCATGATGTTTTATCCTGGGAAGAACATGATGGTAGATTTTTATTTCATCATTGCAGCAATTTTATATTTTGTTTTAGTATTAATGCATTTTTGGGCAGATTTGAGATTGCTATAGTTACCTATTTCACAGAGGTTAGAGCTATGCTTGCCCTTGTGGTACCAGATACAGGATGGAATTTTTACTTTTCCTTAGGTAATAATTTTTTCCAGTCTGCACTGGCACTCCCAAGTAACTGTATGGCTGCTGATCAGTAGCATTGCTTTTTAAAAACTGTAGTGTAAATATATATTTAGTCGGTCAGTAGCCGCATTTTCACCTAAAACCAGTTCAGTCTGGGACTATGTATGATTACAATATTTGACAGACTACACCATCACTGCATGAAACTTCTATAAATAATATGCATGCCATCTTTGGCAAACAATAATTAGTATTTATACAGATTCAAATCCTACCTCTGATCAGGAAAACTGAAAGACGCCTAATACAACAAACACAAAATTGTGTCAAAGGCATCCTTGGTGTCATTCAAGTAAATAAAACCAACTAAATAGCAACAGAGCAATGGAGAAATGGTCAAAAGTGAAGGCCAAATAGGAGATCCCTGCCCAGTTCAACAGTCTGAGTCTTTTGCAAAATAGGTAGGGATGAGAAACCAATGGGATTTTGAGGAGTACTAAGTTGTGCAAAGTAAAGCTTACTGCAATGAAATCACTGCCTGACACATGATACTGAACCCCATGCTGGCTCTTTCTGAGCACTGGCAGGTCAAAACTCAAAGAGCAGACCTTCAGCAAGCCCAGACATGGGAGAATCCGAGTTCAAAACAGGGCTGTCTTAGCTGGTATTTCACTATGCCTAAACCACTAACATACAAACTGCAGAAATGTCCAGCCTGCGCCGTGCTGCTGAGCCCTCCTAGCCAGCACAGCCCTGCCTTGTGCACGGCCCAAGGGTGGCCTCTGCCAGCAGGGAGGTACCAAGCCTTTCCCCTTCTAGCTACAGTATATGCAAACAGCACAAAACAACAGCATGAACAAGAATGATCACACTTTTTGGCAATGACAACTGAATTAAGAGGTTGTGGTGAGCCACCAACAGCTAAAAATGAAAACCAGTATGGTAACTATCTGGGAATGCTCTGCGTTCCTCAGTTTTCTCAGCTCCCCAGCTTCCTCTAGGAACCTTTTAAAATCCCTTGTTCTCTCTACACACAGTTTTACAACCACACTTCCCAGCTGTTCATTGTAAACTCTTAAATCTCTAAATTCAGAAAGTCAGTTTAAAGAAATAACTTTATGCCTTAAAGACTTCCTATGACACTGATATCTGCTTTTTATTTTATCAACAGTTATATCTACTGGAGCAGATTTAGGACTGGAGCTCAAGCTTACTGAAGGTGAGGAGATTATGTCTGTTCCATCAGAATTTGAATCAATTTTGAATAAAGACAGACACTGTAATGTTGAGATATACTAAAATAGTTTACTTACGTGCACAGGATAGACTGGTCTTCTCGATCTGTGAATAAAAATAATTAAATCCATTAATTAGGGAAAATGGTTGTCCTGACAGAAGCACTTATATTTATAAGGATTTACATTGAATAGCCTACAGCTTCCAAAATCTGACCATCCATGATTAGTCAAAAGTACTGGGTTCATACCTTATATAATTTGCCCTCGCATTTAAATAACCATTTCTAATGGAATTATTTTGCACCAAAAATGAATAAAAGGTTAGGAGTTCAAAACTAGTTTTTGTAAATTCCATTGGAGATGAACTCTAATGAGGACAGCAGAAAGATCAGGCTCTCTATAAGAAGATTATAACCGAAAATTTCCAACCTGAAACTCGCAAATACTTTTAAAGTATGGCCAGCAGCCCACTTGAGACAAAGTCTGGACAGAGAAGGCATCAAAACTTAAAATGTTCTAAACTGATCATGCAAAGCTCTGAATTTTGAAAGCAGAGCAGTTCTAACACCGAAATAATGAACTCTGTTTTATTTCAGACTGAGAGACGACTTTTATGAAGAGGACATTAATTTCTTTGAGATGTTCTTCAAAGAACAAGATAAAACAAGATAGTTCACATATTTTTCAACAACATGTCAACAAGTACCTAATTATTCTTCATGTTTTTAACTGTGAACAGGACCATCAAACACATTTTAGATCAACATTTATAAAAAGGTGGGCCAAAATCTCCATTTCTACTGTGTGAGGCATGTGAGAGGCTTCTGCACAGCAGAGTCCAGTGAGGTGCAGTGCTGCAGGAAGGTTTAGTTTTACATGCATAACCTGCTCTTGCAGTGTTCCTCCCTGCTTATGCTTTTGGAGTCAGAGTTTCTCTTTACCTTCAGAACCCTTACACAGAATTTTCTACCAAAAGGCTGATCTCAGGCTACAATCTCTAGGCTGTGATGGACAACAAACACCCGCTGAGGATTCATAATGAGCTCAACAATGCTGAACTATTTTGTTCAAACAATTCTATGATTTATGATTCTTTGATATTTTTTCTCAGCATGGGAATGGTCAAACACTGGGACAGGCTGCCCAGGGAGATGTGATATCTCCACCCTTGGAGCTGTTTGGAAGTAGACTTGAGCAAGGCTCTGCACAGCCTGCCCTGGCACTGAAGTTGGCCATTCTTTGAGTGAGGCTGTCACAGGCTGCCTTGTACAGACTGTAGAAAAACCTTCTGGCTTAGGAACATCAATTCCCAGGCTGCTCAAATACATTTGTGAAAAGTGTTCATAGTTTACAAAAGTGAGACCAGAGATAGACCATTAAGGCAGAAAGAAGCAAGTGCTTCTGTCATTTATCAAATACAGTGCCAGCATTGGCCCATGGAGCCTCTGGTCAGAGGTCAAGACTTGAACTCCTTCTTTTGTTCAGTGTGTCGGGTGACTTGCAGGGCTACCTATCTGACTGCTTGCCCCTATCATTGGCCCTATATGTAATAAATATCATGAGATAAATAAGCTTTCTGAACTTTGTAAAGACAATGGAGATAAATTCGACCTATTAAGCTTGCAAGTTGTAGTTGCTGCCTGGGCCACAGCCAGTCTAGGAAAAGCAGTGGAGGATTCTGCTATGGCTGGGATTGATATTAAACAATTGTTTTACTCCCAGTTCCTTGACAGCTATAGCATTAATTGCTTTATTGACCACTCACATGGCAAATGGTGCCCCTGAACTGCTTTATTCAGTAAATTGGTGCAAAATGACTCATTATGTTTCTATTGGAGGTATTTGTCTGCAATCAGCACAGCAGGACTCTTCCACATAAAAATCTGGGAGTAGAGGAGCTGTGAGCCATGTTTATTTTTCACTGCAGGATAGCAGCTTGGCTTTCTTTTAAATAAAAAAACATGATAACACAGTAGAACTCCTGCTAAAAATACATCATTGTGTAAATAGAAACTATGGGCATATATTGATATTGCA
This sequence comes from Ara ararauna, assembly GCA_028858755.1. Lineage (NCBI taxonomy): Eukaryota > Metazoa > Chordata > Aves > Psittaciformes > Psittacidae > Ara > Ara ararauna. The sequence continues at coordinate 11,304,948 of CM054380.1, read as the reverse complement.
CCACAAACCCATAAATACCATAAAGAAAATAAAAGTGGCTCCTTGATACGGAGCTGCCAGTGGAATTTCTGAGCTCAGGGAACATTAGAAAAAGTTGGTCTCTTTCAAGCCAAGTATTTTCTCACTACTCTTCGCTGCCCATTACTGCCCTTCTTTTGCTCCCCAGAAAGCAAAAAGCCCCTCCTGAAGATAGATCATAAACTGGCCCACCCCAGGGGTTTGCATGAGTGCATGTGTATGGGCAGCTTTGCTGAAACGTAAGAGAAGAAGGGTTAGGAAGGTCAGAAGGTACACCCAATGCCCCTGGGATAAAGAACAGGCTGTGCAAGCCAAGCCAGAGTTACTGAGTTTCTTTGGACTTGATCAGCCCATCTTCTCATGCAGGTACAGGGAACAAATCCTGCAGAAATAGGAATAAGAGGAGAATGGAAGGAATGATGGATCTTTGGTCCGGGAAGGTATCAAACTGAAAGCAGGGACTGCTAGGTGGTTGCTGGCTCTCCAAGGATGCCTTTTAGTGAAAGCTCTTTGAGGCTCTGACTGACAGAAACTTGCTTGAGGGCTATTGGGTGTTCTTGGAGGGAAAATAAAAACTATTTATTTGCTTTCAGCTTTCTCTTGTAGTGTAAAAGGCTGCTGGGACTGGACTAGTGCAATTTGCCTGTTCTCTGCAGGTGAACAACCTCATGGTATTCTCTCAAGCGTCTCTTTTGGTTGCTGGACTTACCCTCTTCTAACTTTCCTTGTGTTTGGTGACCATACGAAGTCTCGAAGCTTTCAGCCCTGCATCCTAAACTGTGCAGCCTGTACTGTGAAACCTCCTGCTGACAAATTGTCCTGTGCGCTCTCATGAAGGGAGAATTCCAGATGTGACTCTATTTCCTTCAGCAGTTTTAACAACTTGCAGTGCTAAGGATGAAATGTACCAGGAGATTTAATCCTATCCCGTTATGACTTGAGCTGCAGATACTGGCCTCATTTACTTTCAAGGGTTGTCCCTTTCAATTACTCTTATTTCTGTTCTGGAATGTTTTATTCTACATAGAAAATACTGTGCCCTATTTTGGGAGTATGCAACTTTATGTGGGTTGATCTATCGGAAGAGAATGAGTTTTATGAATAAAACTCCTTTAACAAAATTACTGGGGCGTAAAAAGTAATGAAATTTATCTTCTAGATTCCAACATCTTTTTGATTAATGTCTTTTTAAAAAATTGACACTGCTTCGAAGACGGTCACACCCACCCCCTGTATTGCTGTATTAGACGTTTTGGACATTTTTAACGTTTCTCCTCACTTTTCAATAGCGTAGAGATCTACATTTACATCACCCCAGAAGCTTTCCTTAACATGCAGTTGACCTTTTTTTTTCCCCTTGTATCTGCTTCGCTTTTTCACCAAACACCTCCAGACTGCTTGTAAGGGCCATGTGCCCCTCTGTTCTTGATAGACCAGCTAGCTCTGCTTAATCACAAACAAAATCAGATTGTTTATCACAATGAAGCAGCAAGTGGGCAGCTTTACCATAAAAGGAAAAAACCAGACTGAAACCATGTTCCAATACTCGCTTACTGCTTCTTTACATTTGTTGATAACTGAGTTGCCTGAAGGGGATATTTGTGTACAGTCCTGCTAAGGACACTGAGATAAATAGACGGCTTTTCACAACAGCCTCCTTTTCTAAGATCTTGGGAACTGTGTTTCCCTCCCATACCTCCCAGTAACTACCAGGTTGTTTGTTTTTCCATCTTTAACCCAAGCTTGTATAAAAATGGCTTTGCAGAAAATAGATAATCTTCCTGATTTTGCAGAAAGCTATAATATAACTTCTCCACAAGGACTTATTGCCAGAAAGCATAAAAAAAGCCTATTCGTCCACATAAAAACTTTATAGCTATTATTACTGCTATATAATTGGACTTTCCACATTTGTATTGTTTATCACTTATTTGCTGTTTGCTGCATGCAGGGAAGATGGCAGAAGGCACCAGAATTACTCATCTTTACTGGATGGCAGCTGCGCCACCAGGAAGCTACTTCATCCAATACACAGGAGAGAGATGTGGATGCAGAAGCATAAGGAGATTTTTTATGATCACAGTCTCTAAGTGCAGCAGTAGTCAACTAGCTAGTGTGTACAGACAGTCAGTGAGACCCAAGTCAGTGTGGTAGCTCCCGGGGACAGACACACACACAAAATGCTCTCATGGAATGTTATATTCCCTTAATCTTCCACGTTAAAGTGGAGAAAGTTTATTCTTGTTTTAGCTCTAAATGTACATCAGTGACTGTGCCTGGGCAATGATCATACTGCAGTAGTGATGTGGTAATAAGTAGATTGAACAAGGCATCGAGCACCCCAGTTTGAGCATGAGACAGCATGACTGTGATTTGTAAAAGGGTTTTAGGCCCTCAGAACCACTTGAGACAAGTGGAAATTTTATCTCTGCCCAGCCAACATCTTTGTTAATTCCTGTGTCCTGTGAGCTGTCAGCTTTTCTGCATGTTTGGAAGGAAAGTCCAATTATGTGATTTCTGTTAACCATGGCTAAGTGATATTAATAGAAAAACTTCAATAGGACTTAAACATCATCCCTAATTAATAAAGTAACCAAGTCTCTAAAGCAGAGGAGGAGTACAGTGCGCACAGCTGTGCTTTTGCTGAACGTTCGTGCCAACAGGGGAGGTGAGAATGTGAAGGGCTGTGATTCCCAGATGAGCCTGCAATAAGACCAGCGACCTGCAGACACTGAGGCTTGATTTCCTGAAGGATAAAGGTTCCCTGAGACATCTGAACAAGCTGATTGCTCTTGGCCAAGTGGCCCTGGTCATGAAGTACCAGAATATAATTCTTCAGTCTCGTGAATCTAAGATACATTTTACTTTGGCAAGAAGAAACTACGCAAGTTTCCCAGATAAGGAGCAACATTGAAATTTCACAAAGAAAACATCCAGTGCCCTGATCCATGTTTATGAGCAAGAATTCCTGCTTATATTCCATTTGTAAATACACTTTCAAAAAACTATGAAGCTCTCTATTTCTGTGTGTGTTGTGCATACACACACAATCATGTTGACACCCACTTTCACCACTCCAGTGTGAATACAATTTGGCTGAAGAACAAGAGTTATTCTGAGGTTTGGTTTAGTTTTATACACAAAACATGAGTACATTTTTACAAACAAAAACACAGCTTTAAAACCAGCGGGGGCCCTCTTTGGAGATGGAGAGATTCCAAAATGGTATGTGCAAGTAAATAGGGAAGTAAAGTGTGGGTGTCCTGGGTCTGTGATTCAAGATTTCGTGGGACTGCTCTCTGGCTGCCCTGCCAGCTGTGCGTGGTTAGGATGGGAGGTGGTGGAACAAGCTCTTAAAGTTTCCGCTGATGATCTATTCCCTCCTCTTTTCTTTCTACTTGCTCCCCCCCTCCTCTCTGCTGTCAAGAAGAATTCCTTGCAAAGGGAGCCCATGAATAATGGGGTGTAAAGGTCCCCCAGTAGTTGGTGGGGACAGAAAATTGTTATGACCATTAAACAAGTGAATAGGCAAAAACATGCACTCTTGGCTGCCTCCCCTCCCAGCACCCAGCCTGGAAGTTACAGCGGAGCCCAGGCTGTCCTAGGTGCAGTTAATGACCACAGCAAAGGGCAAGCCAGCTCCAGTGGCTTCATCGCTGCTTGGGAGAGCATGTTAGGAAGGACAGGAAACAATGAGAGAGGAAGAAAGAAAGAGGTTCTTATGCTGCAGGCATCAGGCTGGTCTATGCTGATACTAGTTTCATGTTAAGTAGAAAACCCAGGTACTGTAAGGCCAAAAGAATTCTCTCAGCACAGGCTGTAGTACTGTGTTTTTTCTCTCTTTCCTGCAGATAGTTTTTTTTCCCCATCCCAGTTTTAGGGACAAGCAGCAGCATTCTGCACAGCTGCATGAGAACACTGCTAATGACCTGTAGGAGCCAGGAGCTTCTCGCAGAGCTTCCCTGCAAGGCTTACAGATTAAATAAAGGATCTGAAGCAAGAAGACTGTTTTGACCTCAAGGCCTGTTCTTGGCCCTGGACAGTGCTGGATGCAGAGCACAGAGTTCAAGAGATGATCTGGAAGATGGATATGTGATCGTGGCTTAGTAGGATGATCTTATGCTAAGTAAGTTTCTTATAACTGTGCTTGTATCAAATATTATATTTACTGAATCATGTTATTTTAAAAGCACCTGCCCCATCAGTCCTAAATATATTTTATACGCCCATCCTCCTGAATAATTCTGCTGTTATAGCATGGAGAAAGGTCTGTTTTCTAGATGTCTTTTGTTTTTGCTTCATTGATCCTCCTTCTCTGCTGCAGTGTGGCTCTGCCTTCTGAGATGCACTCACATAAAGGAACTAAAATAGCTCCAGAAAATAAATCTTATATAAGCCATAGGAAAAAAAAGAAAAGATATTGTAAAGCAGATACCTACGTCTCTGGGTTTAGAGTTGAATTACAAAAATGACAGAACTTTATTTTGGCATTTTCAGTCCGTAGAAGCTTGCCTGGGATAGGGCAATTGTACTTCTGTGGATTTGATGGCCTGGCCCCCACATATAAGGTGATCTTTTTTCATCATGGGGAAGGACTTTATCTAGTCTAACTCTTGGTTTAGGAAATAACAATTAACTATGACATGCCAAACTAACCACTTGTAACTTCCAGTGAATTCATCAGGTTCATACTTCAAGTAGGACAAGTACAGGAGTACTGTAGTCCTTATGAGTACAGTGTGCTGTGCACCTGGAGAAATACTGTGTGATTTCATTTGCATAGTCAGATGAAGTGCACAGTGGTTTTGAATGGACAAATTTCTCTGAAACAGTGTTCTGGGTATGTTTGTCAATATTACTAAGAAATCAATGCCAGGTACTAAACTAGCTGTTAAACTGAAATTTCAAGATGCTGTTAATTGTTTTCCCAGGTTGGATCTAAAATTCATAAGCCTTAAATCCTTAACTTCCAAACTGGAAGGCACTAAACCTTAGGGCCAAGGTGTTACCCTGCTGAGCCATAGTTACTAGCCAGAATTTCTGCAGGATCAGGCTCCTAATGGGGGCATTTAAATTTCAAAGCTTTTTGTAGAGTTCTAGTTTTCTGGGGCACCCGAGGCCGCTGTGAGATGGCACCCGGTTGTGTCCCTATAGTCTATAGGCATTGCAGCCTCATACATTCATCACTAGTAGCTTTTTTTGGCCCTGAATTATGATTATTTTCTCAGAGCAAACCCTCTCACACTGTCAGTAGTACCTGCACAAGGAGGAGAGCACTGTGAATTTCAAAGGTTTTGTTTGTACCATTTGGGGCCTGACCGCTTTCCCATTGCTGCTTGTTGGCATTATTGTTAGAAAACAGAGCACATCTCAACTTGGGGCTCCAAAGCATAGATTGTAATGAAACTAGCTCCAAAACATTATTTGAATTCAGTTTGCTAGGAAAGAGAGAGAGAGGGGAGCAATGCTGACAGACACAGCAGTGCTAGCAGCTAACTTTGGAATAGTCTCCACTGGTGGAGAGGGAGCATTTTCCATGCCCGTATTTGCCAAAACTATTTGCTTGACTTTGAAACCTTCCCACATGCCTCGACACAGAGGGGTAAAAGGATTGTTTTTCCTTTTTGAGTCACAGTGTTTGTGGACTGCTGTTCCTGCCAAAGAATTCCTCTGAAACTTCTAGAAAGCTTGTGCCGTCCGCCGCAACAGATCTTTTCTGGCTGCACTTCTTACAGGAGCACACATGAAGCTATAAGGTGTTTCCTCCCACGTTAGCAGGCAGCGATGTCTAATAACTGCAGAATTGAACTCTCCTACCTTGCAGCATGCTCCTGTAGGCTGTGTCTGCGATAGCATAGATGTGGGGCGGCATCTCATGCCTCTTCTTTCCCTTGTACATGTCGATGATCTTCTCTGAGTAAATGGGAAGCTGTTTGTATGGATTTATCACGACGCAGAAGAGACCTGAATAAGTCTGCAAGGAAATGCAAATAAAACCTGAATTAATATCACATGCAGTCTAGTCTGAGGAATAGGCATCAGCTGCATTGAGCCGACAGGATTTTAGCAGATAACTTTCTTCTGTATTCTGGCTAGTGTAACAAATGAATGTACATGAATGGGTGGTTTCCAAATAGTTATCTCTAAAAAGCTAACTGCCAGAAAGTGTGTGAATTTTGCAGTCTATAGAAACACCATGATCTGATGTTTGGGCTTCTTGACTTCAGTTATTTTCAGTCCATAGTGAATCGCCCTTATTTGTGATGATGTAGCAGCTGCAATAATTCATATTTCTTTACATGTGTATTTTCATACCAGCGCATGTCCTCTGCTCAGGTGTCAAATTCTGTAAACTGAAATCCGAGGTAAGAAGCTTGGATTGATGCTAGAACAAGTTTTTTTCAAAAAAGCTTATATGAACATCATGTAACAATAATGATTGATGAGAATCCTTGGAAAAAAATTGCACAAGCTTCAAATAGATGTCTCAACAATAGCCATGCGTTCACTACATGAATCTATCTGTAAGAAGTTTAGGGAAAAGTGTGGCTCGTTTACAGTTTAAAGAAGGTACTACTATAAAAATATATACATAAAAAAGAATGCTGGCTGCCAGCTGTACACCAGGTTTTGTTAGTTGGTTTTGGGGCTTTTTATTGTGTTTAACTTTATCTTGCAATGCAGCTATTGAAATGGAGTAGATATAATAGTATACAATAATAGGTGGTGGGTGCCATTTCACAAGTATATGATAATAGACGGTGAGCCATATTTCACAAGCAGTTACTAAAAGCAAGCAATTTGCAAGGGTTTTTCATTCAAAAATACCCACCCCCCAAATAAAAAAAAAAATATGAAGCTATGAGATTATAATTGCAGGGGATTGTGATATTTAAAATGGCCTATGGCTGCTAGAGTTAAAACGAAGCCAGTTCAAAAAAAACCCTGAAATAATGTAATTATGCTCTTTCTGATTTAGGCATAAGTGGTTTGGGATCTTTAATTCTATTTTTTTATGGCTATGCTGTGTGAACAAGTGCTTTGTGGAGTGCAGCTGTTGCCATGCCTTAATCTCAGGGCTGTGTCTAGGGATGGCTCAAGCTGCTTTGGTGTCCCAAGCACTGCAGCGCAGCACTGTAAAATGGCATCAGGGAGCTTGGCTCTGGGCACAGGGATTTCCCTTTCCTGACCATAATAGGAAATGGCACAAATTTGTCTCAGCGCAGCCTGAGCACTTTATATGGTATTCAGCAAACTTGGTGAGAGCATCCATCGGCCTCCAGCAGCAAGGAGCAGGTTGGGTGCTCCATGCTGGACAGGAAAATGTCTTGGGTGCTCTGGGTGGTGATGAGGATCTCTCCTACTGTTTCAGGTTGTGACTGCATCACCATAGTCTCAAGTCAGATAATAAGAAAATCGAGCTCAAGACCTCTACCAGTTCTCAATATCCCCAGGCTAAATGCCTTGATGTGGAAGGTAGGTAATTACTGTGCTGGATTTTCATTGATGCTGGAGTTCAGAATGAAACTCTGTGGTAATCGAGTCAAAATGAGCTTTAGTGTTGCCAGAACAACACACTTGAAAAGACCACCAAGGCCCTTAAGGAAAAGGTAGCCAGGCCTTTCCTTCAGTAGAAATGGATTTACTGTATAAACTAATCATTCCCAACCAAGTAAAATAATAGCAGAGTAAATTTTGAATTCAGGAAATTGTTTAGGCCTCCCTCCCCTTTAGAGTTCTAAACATTTGCCTGACTAGCCACATGCAGGGCTGTTTGCACAGCCAGGCATACAGTAGCATACCTTTGAAGAGCTAACTTTGAGGCACAAGAAGCAAGTCATTAAGGCAGGGCAAAAGTCATTGAAAGTGGATGTGGGGTAAGTTTCGGTGCCTTAGATCACCTCCTTGGGGCACAGTCTATCCAGAGAGAGGGATCCCCAGCTGCACCTCTTCCTAGAGGGTTTGGAAGTCCTCTGGAGAACATGATTTGAGGATTACTTCATGGATTATTTTTTTTTTTTGTGGAATTTTCACTTTCTGCAGGAAAAGGAAATTCATTTCCCAAAGTGGATAATGCGATTAGAAATCAAATTGCTCTATTAAGGATAGGGTCCATAGGAGTGCCGAGCTTGTGCATCCTTGGACAGCCACCACTGATGGGTATTTAAGAGAGACTGGCACAAATACATCTATACTGTAAATGCCTAGATTTGGGCAGAAGAATCCCACTTCTGGTTCCAATACGCATATATAGCTTTCTATATTTAAGAAAACATTTCGCGCTGTTGGGTGAAAACTGAATTAGTAGTGCCTGTGAATGCAGGCACAAGAAACTTGATTCTACTCTCAGATCCGCTGAAGTTGTGTTGCTATTTTATTGATGTTTATGGAGTAATTTTTGGTCTAATTTGTGTGTGGACAAGGAAGACTCTGTTCTGAGTAATGTGAAACATGAGTTAGAGGAACAAGAAGCGTGTTGCCATTCCATTATGTGATGACGGAAAAGGCAAGGGTGTTTCTCCAGTGTACAGCCATTCTGAATTTCTGTGCTGAATCTTTTCATTTAATAATATTTAATTAAAATATTATTTAATATAAATAATAGATTAATATGTCAATACATTAATATTCTACTTATATAATAATACTATAATATTAATGTTACAAAATATTATATATTAATATTATAATAATAATATTTATAGTAAATATTATTTGCTTTTTCTTTTTTCTTTCATCTAGTTGACTTTTTCTTTACCAGAATTTGGAATCCCCATTAGTGTCAGTGGTGCTCTAAAGGAAAAAATGTAAAGGTCATTTTTTCTTTGCATGTGTGGGACTCTGAAGGAGGCAATGGAGACATTGCATGGCAAAGCCAGGAGATGCTTGTTTGTAGCTAGTTTTGTAAGTGGATGAGACTCAAATTCTGTTTAGATGCCACCTATGGTTTTTTTTCCTCAAAAGGTGTAAGAGTCTCTGAGCAGGGCGGCACTGTGTAGGGCTGGATAGTTTTAATGGGTTTTAGTTATTGAAAACGCTAATACCTTGTTTCAATACAAGTAAAAATAATTTCATTATAACTCTTAATTTACCACCATCTTAAAATCTAGTCTCTTGAGAGAGAAAACTAAATTTCAGATACACTTTCATTTTGGTCTCCATGAAGAGCAATTTGATTTCTAATTGTGTCATCCACTTTGGGAAATGAATTTCCTCTTCCTGTAGAAAGTGAAAATTCCACCAAAAAGTCTACAAAGTAAACACATTGGAAATCCCAGAATTTCTATGCATGCCTTTGCTAAGAACAGCCACAAAGAAGTAAGCCCCACCCTTTTTATCCCACTATTCTTCTACTTTGAGATTTGCAACAATGCAGAACGTTTTTGAAAAAATCTGTTTTAGTAACTAATGCTGCATGTTCTAATAGCACATAGATCCATATGCTCACCTGCAACTAACTCAAATCATAGAATCATAGAATAGTTAGGGTTGGAAAGGACCTTAAGATCATCTAGTTCCAACCCCCCTGCCAGGCGCAGGGACACCTCACACTAAACCATGTCACCCAAGGCTGTGTCCAACCCAGCCTTGAACACTGCCAGTGATGGAGCATTCACAACTTCCCTGGGCAACCCATTCCAGTGCCTCACCACCCTTACAGTAAAGAATTTCTTCCTCATATCCAGTCTAAACTTCTCCTGTTTAAGTTTGAACCCGTTACCCCTTGTCCTATCACTACAGTCCCTCACGAAGAGCCCCTCCCCAGCATCCCTATAGGCCCCCTTCAGATATTGGAAGGCTGCTATGAGGTCTCCACGCAGCCTTCTCTTCTCCAGCTTGAAAAGCCCCAACTTTCTCATCCTATCTTCATATGGGAGGTGCTCCAGTCCCCTGATCATCCTCGTGGCCCTCCTCTGGACTTGTTCCAACAGTTCCATGTCCTTTTTATGTTGAGGACATCAGAACTGCACACAGTACTCCAAGTGAGGTCTCACAAGAGCAGAGTAGAGGGGCAGGATCACCTCCCTCAACTGAAAAGATGGACAGAAAATCTATCTCCTTTCAGGAATCTTGATGATGTGTGTGTGTTAGTACATTCCTGAAGGAAAAATCGAGCTTAGCTCTTTGAAGTTATGCATAACAATTAAATAGTTCCTTTGTTGTCCTATAAAGAACTATCTTATTTTCTGCTTCATTTCCTACTTTCCAATTTAGCATTCCTCATGTTAATAATGAGAGCTCTACTCCTGCTTCTAAGACCTTGTTACTTAAACTCTGTATTTTCTTTCATTCATCAGTGGTTTGTCACGCAAATAAAATTTTTGTAGATTGAAACTGTAAATTACTTTTCTACAGCAGGGCATAGGGATCCTCCTGGTAAATTCAAAGATAACAGCTAAGTTCCATGGAAACTTTCTGGGCTTTTTTCTTCTGCAGTTTGCTTACTGTTGGTGCAAATAGATTACAGGGTTATTAATGCCAAAATATGCTTGTATTAATATACTTGCGTGGACTAGAAGGCAGAATAATCTGTCACATTATAATCTGTTCACATTAACATAGAGATTATACTCTGTCCAGATCTGTCTAATCTGTAAATTGATCAACAATGGTGGGGGTGAAAAGTGTTAGCAGATGCATGACTTCGATTCAGTAACACACTGGTGCTTATGACTACTCTCACTTGAATTCCAGTGCGTTGATTAATTTATTCAAACAATAGGTTTTACTCAAGCACTCACCAAAACAAAATTTGTCAGCTGCCTTTCAGTGGGAGTTTTGCCTGAGACTTCATCATGTGGCTTTTCCATATGTTCTTTTTGCAAGTTACTGGAAACTTGTTCAGGTTTATGTTGAAGTCATTCAAATGTTCCTATTGTTTGGGGTTTTGTATTTTCTTCATTTCAAACAGCAGGACTGAGGTGTTATTCAGTCAAAGAGTACTTTCCAAACCAATAATATCCTTTCAGAAATAGTAAGTTTTGGGGAAGAAGCCTTCATGTGTTTTAATTTAGTAAAGAAGCAGGAGAGTCATGGAGAATAAAGTGGATTAAATACATTTTTGGTTTAGGACACCATTACTGGGGGGTTAGTACATGCATAGCAGTGTTACACACAAGGACTGTATCACTGACAGTGGTGGGATCCACCTTGCTTGTGGTGGGATCCACCTTGCTTGTGATGGGACCGGGTAGCATGCAATAGGAAATGCCATGTGTGTGTTTGATTCTACTTACATAAATTAAACCTGAGAAGTATCTCTCCCTTAGATTGTGCAGCACTGAAGCTTCATTGAGGCAAGTCAGCTCTGCCATGTCCTCCACTTTGGAGAACTTTGGAGGGTTCATCTTCTGGATGTCATCCTTGCTTAGTGTCACTTTCTTTCCATTTTCTGCCAGTTCAACTGTCACCTCATCCCCTTTCTCTTCCTTGATACTTGCTGCTTCAAATCCATGTTTCTCTGATGGAATCCAAACCAGCCTCTTTGCTGACCAGTCAGCCTGGGCAAGTGGGTTGTTAGTGAAGTTTTTGTCCACAAAGAGGAATTTCTCATCGTCGCTGAGAGGTTTTTGAGCCATTTTGACTCAATAGACACCTGTTGAGGAAACAAAATATTCTGTTGTAAAAAGGGGCAAACGTGGAGACGTCCCAGCAAAACACGTATGTCAAATCTGTTGTGAGCTAGATCCAAAGCACCACAGGTTCAGACGCTTTTGCGTGCCAGCTTATATACCTTAGAGTATCTGTGTTCATATTCCCATTCCTTTGTTACTGTGTCTGAAATCACAAGCTTCATGGCACTAAACCAAATAAGGACACGTGGGCTTGTATGTTGTACTGAAGATCAGAGAGAAAAGCAAGGCCTAACTAATGTCCGTGCAATGAGACTGTCAGAACTACACCAAGACTACCAGCTGAACAGCTTTCTGCATCCTCCTGTCTTGCCAATCACAAAGTTAAATGAATTCAGACGCACGCAAAATTTCTCATACCCAAATACTATTCAATGTCTACTGAAATACCAATGTAATAATGAAATACTTGGTGGAAGAGCAATTTCCAGGCTGTACTCCAGAAAAGACAGAAATAAGCTGTTCGTGCAAAGGACTATTTCCAATCACTTTAATACCATTTAATTTGGAGAAGAATAAGATTAAGAAAAGGTCAAAAGATAAAACAGGGGAAAAGTTATTAGTACTGCCGGTGAAGGAGGATTAATTTAGTTATCCCCTTTCCATGGTTCAGATAGTGGGAGCTGATAATTTCTGAAGAGTGAACATCTACCACATGAGAGAGAGAAGACATAAAACAAGCCTGGAAATTGCATTAGCTGTTAAATACTCTGAACCGTGATGCTCAAATTGGAAGGGTGATGCACCTGCATCATGCAGTTGCACATGCATAAACCAGCATCTTGCAGTCACACTTGGATAAAGCAGCCTGACATATCTGCTCCGGGAAAGTTCAGTCTGGTTTACATCATGTTTGAGAGGGAAGAAGCAGCTTCTCTCCTGCTCTGGCCATTGGCAGTTAGGATGTAGCTGCAAGATGTGTACTGGTAACGCTAGAAAGTGCTCTGCCCAATGGAGGAGACAGCTCTAAATAAGCAAAGGAATAAAAGAAAGGACTCCTTGTGGCTTGCTACAGGGCAGAAGAGTGGTGCTGGTCAGAAAACCTGCCATGCAGTGAAGTAGAGAGGGGAGCTGGGCAGGAGCTACCGTGGGGAGTGGGGAAGTGTGCATGCCCAAGAAAAGCATCTCTAGGAGACAGAGGCTGTTTCATTTCCTTATTGAGAATGAAATTAATATTTGTAGCATTCAAACAAATGTGAATCTTGAGGGAGCTTGGAGAGCTGACTGCTGAAGATGTCAGCAATCAACCCATAAGCAGAAGGGTATTTGTAAAGACCAAGCTGTGTGGTATGCAGCCAAATGGACACCCTGCGCTTGGGGAGTATCAGAGATTGGTTTCCAAATATTCGTCCCTGAAGCCTTCCCACAGATTAACATTTTTTTGCAAGGCCAGACTGTGTGAGGGGTCCGGTGGAGAAGCATGGATCATGCAGAAGGTGACAGAAAGCTTAAAAACAAAACTAGGATTTTAGAGGCACCTAAGAGAGTTAGAAGATATCCCACTGAAACTCAGTGGAAATTAGATGCCTCAGCTCCTCAAACTCCCTCGACAATTGTCCCAGCTGAAAAAAGAATGTCACTCCTCTAAATGTGCTTGCTTTAGAGCCATCAGCCTTGCCTGGAAATCCCCAGCAGGGGAATTTACCCAAATCATCTGTGCGCATGCAGTGTGTTTGGTGGTATGGGTGAACATAAGGGAGACCCTAACAGCTTGGATCTGTGATTGCTGCTGGCCTGTGCAATGTTCCTCATCACAGGGTCTCTGCGAGGGAGCTCTGTAGGATGTGGCCCTCCACTTGCTCCCAGAGGATTCCTGAAAGAGAGCTGCAAGAGGAAACTATTTGACCTCTGTGTGGATTAAGGCAGAAAATGTTCCCTCATTGCCAAGAGGGCTGGTAGAGCTGCACAGGTCCAATAATGGAGATGGTATTCTCTCTAGCTGAGCTTTCCAGCTGGCGGCTGCAGGGTGAAGCCGGCTGGACAGGGGAATGAAGGGGGCACTGCCCCATCACTAGGGCTGTGGCTCCAGGAGCATGGGGCTCAGAGAGCAGCAAGCAGGAGCCTGCTATATCCTCTCTCCTCCCACTGTGGTGGCAATGGGCAAGGCATGTTCTTCACCCTGCTGCCCCAGCAGTGTGGGAGGAACAGCTGCAGCAATGGAGCAGGATGATTTCAGTCTATCCTAGCCCCAGGAGGGAGCTATCTGGTCATCCTGAAGCATCAGGAAGGTTGGATCATGCTGCTCATGGCTAAATGCCAAGTGACAGCACATTCAAATCAGTAGGATTTTGGTACTGATTTCAGAAACATCAAAAATTAGACTGAACTGCAGGGTTGAGTTTTACGCTCAAATCCTTTGAGGCTGCTCACAAACAATGATGGTGGAAATCAAACCGCTGAATCATACTGATCATCTACCTCAAACACCCAGCTGAAGGTAAAACTGTTGTTATGGTACAAAGCACATCACCAGTGGGACAGTTTGAAAGTTCTTAGCTGTTTTGCTGCCCAAGGACTAGGAAAAGTACCTTTCCTTGTTACGTGTTCAGTCAAAAACATCTTCCACAGATTACAGTGTGAAATGAAGAGCTGGTCTGTCTGTATTCTGCTATGTTCTCCTACTTCCTGCATGAAAAACTTTCTGCACCTTCTTGTTTAAATTCTCTCTTTTAGAAAGTGAGATGAGGTTGGAAGGTAAAAGAGGTGGCATGAACTGCAGAGCTGGGAAAGACAGGTCTTTATCTCCTAGATCTAAGCACTATGTTTGACTAGTTTAACCATGGTAAGAATAGACCCCCTCCAAGGAGTAGGGAATAGACAATCTGATCTGAATCTCATAACTCCTCTGAAACACAACGATGAGAAAGCATGGATTTGTGTAAAAAGAACTTCTCATGACTGATTTTCTGGAATCTGAGGATAAAGTTTGAGCAGCAGCTCAGTATCACTGTAGCAAAAAAGGAAATGCAGTTATGAAGCGTGGATTAATGAATATTATAAGTTTAATGGATTAATGAAAAATAATTAATGCATGTTAATAATAAAGGAAGGTTTCTGAACTCAACTAGATTTGTCTTAGTGGGGTGCTGTGCACTGAACTAGTGAGCTGCTGAAGCTGTCTGACTAAAATTGGAAATAAACTTTTAGATCCATCTCTGATCAAGACTGAACTGTACTGGTCCAGCATATGACTGATATGGAGGAGATGGGCAAAGGGAAAAGATTCATTATTGCTTATTGAGAACATTCCCTGAGACAGCAAAATTTACCCCTTAGCCAGTTCCCAGGTTTTACCTATAGAGCTGGTGAAGAGAAACAGAGATCAATATTATCTGTGCAAGACGTGGTAAGAGGTTCTCATCCATTTAGCTCTGGGGCCTCCAACACAAGAGGGATGTGGAGCTGCAAAAGTGAGTCCAGAGGAAGCCATGAAGATGTTCAGGGAGCTGGAGCACCTCTCCCATGCAGACAGACTGGGAGAGCTGGGCTTGTTCAGCCTGGAGAAGAGAAGGCTCAGGGGAGACCTTAGAGCAGTCTTCAAATACTTCAATGGGGCCTGCAAGAAATCTGGAGAGGGACTTCTTACAAGGGCCTGTAGTGACAGAACAAGGGGGAATGGCTTTAAACTGACAGAGGGGAGGTATTCTCATTAGGAAAAAATTCTTCACTGTAAGGGTGATGAGGCACTGGCACAGGTTGCCCAGAAAAGCTGTGGCTGCCTCATCCCTGGCAGTGCTCAAAGCCAGGTTGGACAGGGCTTGGAGCAACCTGCTCTAGTGGAAGGTGTCCCTGCTGGTGTCAGGGAGGTTGGAACTGGATGAGCTTTAAGGTCCCTTCCAACCCAAACCAGTCTGTGATTCTTTTAGATAGGTGATAGCCCAAAACATGTACCAGGGTAAATACTTCTATACTCAGAGGTGAGCTATCCTGAGGAAGGGAGGAGGAAAAAGAAGGAAAAGTGATCACAAAAATACTACTGATATGAAGTTTCTTGCCTTAGAAACTTGCCAAATTACACCAAACTGGATCCATCTGTCACACTTGTCTAAACCCCAAATGTGCACATATACATGGGCATGCATACTTCCACAGATTACTTTCTATTCCTACTTCTGCTGTTCCACTGCAGATACATCAGGCTGACCATCACTGTCTTTTCTCTTACGTAGGTGACAGAAGTTGAATGCTGTCTTTACAATCAGTTTATTCTGAGTACATTATTTCAAGGACAAAGTATAAATATCTCCAGGAAGTGCACTTTAATTAAAAGGTTATTGGCCAAGCAGAATTGCCTCCTAGGTCAGAGCTTAGAGGGGCTGCTTATCTCCAAAGCAGTCAATAAAGGATATTTCTCCCTTCCTCTGCAGGATGTGCATGTCAGTATAACAGCTTATCACAGCCCTATAGGGAATAATTCTCAGAACAGAGGACCATGTAACCAAGTATGTGAATTAAGTTCAGAAACCAAGTCCCGCTCTCCTAAGTGGTTTCTGATGGAAGCATGCCGTCGTAACCTGCTGCTTGACTCAAACCCCATTTCTTGGGCTATAGGAGTTCTTGACTATGTCCTTTCTAGGTTGCTCATCTTTTACGTTCCCAGTACTTACCTGAATTACCAAACTGAGCATCGCTTGAAAAGAAAGAAAATCTAGAGGTGAACCCTAATCTTGTGATCTTTTGAAAACTGGTTCCAAGCACAGTTAGCTTTGTTATGAGTCCTGCTATCAATCCCTTCTGGCCTTTCACCTCTCCCTCCGGTCACCAGGACCACCCCTCAGATGCTTACTTTCATCATGGACGCGTTCATCTGACTGTGGAGGTATCAACAGGATTAGTTTATGGTTGTTTAACCATGGAAGGGGGCAAGTCTGTATTTTAAGAAAGAACATTTTCAGTAATTTCACAGGGCTGGGGTTTTTTTTCTGTTTGGTTGGCTTTTTCTTGATGCCTTTTCCATGTACTTTAATCAAATTGCCTGCAAGTGCCTCAGTCTCCTACGAGGTCTCTGTCAATGCAGGTTACTACATAACTCTGATTGAACTCTTGATAGCTCTTTTAATACTCCAAAGAGATTGGCCCGGGCTATTACCTGTGTTCTTAACTGTAAAAATTAGGAAAGAAGGAAAAGAGACTTAAATTGCATCACATGGAGATGAAAGGGATCTATCTGGAAAATGCCAGCTATTTCAAATACCCCCAAATGTTACTCTATTAAGTAAATCAGATTCTGTGTGTTCATTAGAATTCATAAATATTCCATATTTTAAGTGGACTTTGCAGAAGTTTGAAAGTTATCTCCGGCTCTTGGCTTCTTCTGAAATCAACATACTTATAAGAAAAGCCAACTGATTTGCAACTAATAAGTTCCAGTGAATTATAAAGAGACGGGATCCTCCGCATACATCCATGCATGCTACCATATATGGTGATGTTCTTCTCAATACTTGCTGTTCCGCAAAAATGTAATGATTCAAAACAAATACCTTTTAGGGACTGGTGTGTCAATTGCAAACGAGATAATAAGAATCAGTGTTTACATCTGAGAAAATACAGCCGGAGCAGTACCACGGGCTGAAGTGACTACCTAATCAAGTGCTTCGCTCTCTGGGGTTCATCGTTTCAGCCTCTGTGTTGGTGACTTGAAGGACCCATGAACTTTAGGAGTTCAGTGCATCGGTCCGTCCAGAGAGTCTTGTTGCAAGCTGCCTGTCAGGGCAAAGCTTTGAATGAAAGAGAAGGTAGGCTTGTTTTTAAGATAGTGTATTTTAGAAAAGGTTTTACTGAGACGTTATGCGTTAGATAATAATGACAACCCTTCTGATTTCCCTTGGATTTAAAATTTCTCAGGTTGCTTCCTACTTATGCACACACATGCCTCTCATACATATCAGCATTTACATAGGTGTGCATGCACACATACACAGACATGTATTTATGTGTGTGAAAGAAGCAAGCGAAGGTCTGGGATGATACTGAAGCTGCTTTCGATGCTGCCATCTACTGTCCTCTTAACTTACGGTATTTTGTTAAAGTTAAAAACTTTGCTGCTTTATTTTCCCTTTAAAAACAAAAGGCATGTCACATTTGAAATAACTCCAATTAGGGTAGTTCAATGAACTAACAGATTAGCTTTGCTTAAGCTTTATTCCCAACGTATTAAAAACATACATATGTAATCTTTGGGCATTTTTGTAAAAATGTTTCCATTTTTTCTTTCAATTTTTAAGCATTTTCCCTGTTTAAAGAACAAGTAACTGACAAACTAAGTATTTTATTTCATTATACTTTCTTTAAACAGCAATGGGAAGTGCACTAAGTTCCTTCCTAAGGACTGAAATATAGAAATACTTAAAGATCAGCAGCTCAGGTTACCAGGTTTCTTAGTTACCGAATGCACGTATGATGATTAATTGCAGAGGGTACCTGCTCCATCTAGCAGTGCACAGCACCTTGCAGGCTGTGCTGCTACTGCCTTGGAGGACAGCTTGTGCTCTGCAGCCAGTGTCTTTAAGGCTCGATTAAGCAATAGCAGTGTTAGAAGTGACTAAGGCTAGGACATCTGTGCAAGCTTTCAAATGTGTGTAGTCCCTGATGCATTTTGAACAGAACCCATCAGAAATACACAAGTCAGGATGAAACATTTGAGCATGTCTGATAGGTCTGTTCCCATTTTCAATTTCTATGCTATTTGCACATTAATTCATTGAATCTATTTTCAAAGTAGCATAATATTCAGCTTGCTAAAGTGCACATTGAGCCCCCAGCCCCGTCCCCAGCAGGGATTCTGGCCCCTGCAGTACTTACAGGCTTCCAATTAGGGGAGCAGAGAGTGAATTGGAGAGTCAGGAACCTGTACAGTCACCAGCCGGGACAGTCCAAGTCCTCACTGCCTTTGCAGCCTCCCTATATAGAGGAGGAGAATCTTGTCGATGGGGAGGGGCCCTGGAAACCACGTCCTGCTGGAAAATCCGCTCAGTACCTGAGTTAAAAAAGACAGCCTGAGCCAAGTACCTCATTCCCAGCAGGGCCTAACCCTGGGCTGCTGCCCCTGCCCCAAGCCACGCTTTAGGGAAGCAGGCTGGTTCTGGCTTTTGGGAAGGCATGAAAGGGGTGCCACTAACTCACAAGTTTTGAGGTTTTGCTTTTTCCTAGGGTGAAACTGTTCAGCCAAACCAATGGACCTCTAACTCCTTCCTGCCTTGGCAGCATCCTCACCCTGGTGGCCCCCTGCCTAGAAGGACAAAGGGTAGGTCATGATCCTGATTACTACAGGTTTCCCAC
This sequence comes from Ara ararauna, assembly GCA_028858755.1. Lineage (NCBI taxonomy): Eukaryota > Metazoa > Chordata > Aves > Psittaciformes > Psittacidae > Ara > Ara ararauna. The sequence continues at coordinate 11,286,016 of CM054380.1, read as the reverse complement.
CCATGACAGTGTGTTTTCTTGGAGCTAAGACATAATCCCTGAGTTCAGGGGATGCTTGGGAGAGGAGGGGTATCCCCAGTGGAGCAGGGATGTGTGGGTGGAGGTTGCTCTAGGTCTCTGTGTGTTTATGTGACATCTGGAGCCTAGGGCTGGTTTAAGCCTCTTTTGCCCCTGGGGAACAAGAGGGCTGTTTCCCACCTCTCCAGGAGGATTTTCCAGTTTCCTTTGCAATCTGGTGCAGAGCTCATCTCTTGAGAAAGGACTGTAAACACTTCATCATATATAAGAAATACCTCCCTCTGTCCATAAAAGGAAGAAGAGAAGTGATAAATAGCTGAGGGGAACAGTCCCCAGGATACAGTGGAAAGAACAGGCAGCAGGCACTTTGAGCCAGGGGAAGAGGAGGACAGGGTGCTGGGAGCCAGCCCTGCAAGGGTTAGGGAGTGATCTGGTCCTCATCAAACCCTCCTCACACCCCAAAACTGCAGTCCCTAGCTGTCCCCCCTCCTTCCTGTGCTAGTAGCCAACAGCCTTGTGCAGTAGGACCTGTGGATGGAGACATCCCAAAAAGGGAAAGCTAGGATCCACTAGGAACTCCCATCAACGTGCCAAATACAAAATACTGAAACAACCCTCTCTCTGCAACAGACTAAATATGGTGTATACCCAAAGGATCAGAGCACAGTCCTGGGTGAAATAATTTCTCTTGACATCAATAGCCTTATCTTCTCTGGAAAATAAACCCTTCTGGGGAAGATGGATAAGGATCATAGAATAGATAGCGTTGGAAAAGACCTTGAGATCATCTAGTTGCAACCCCCCTACCATGGGCAGGGATGCCGTACCGTACACCCTGTCACCCAAGGCTGTATCCAACCTGGCCTTGAGCACTCATATTGGTCTCCTAAAAAACATACCTCTGAGGGGAGGCTGGGCTGAAAATCTCTGCTGTGACTTCATCAAAGTACCAGCGCTTGCAGGTGTGATGGATGTGTAGCCCCTTCCTCTAGCTTTGGCCAGTGGTAAACAAATTTGGGCAAAGAGAGAGGGGAAGAGCACCAGGGTCTTTCCCTACATCATTTCAGAAATGTCAGGTACAGACTCATGTTCAGGTCTTAGCTGGAGAAGATCAGATTTGCCAACAGTCACAAGGTCCCAGCAGTTGCAGTCTGTCCTTCCAGATGGAGGGTCAGTATCCGCTGAGGTGTGGACACTGCAAAGCCCTCCCAGGGCCTGAAAAGCAGCAGTGTCATATCAGACTTGTGCACATGTGACTGTGCTGGAGCAAAGCCAAGGGAAATGATCGCCAGGAGGTGAACCCAAGAAACTTGCCCTTGTTAGCAGAAAACTCCTCACAGGGTAGTTCACCCTATTTCTATTTCAGTTTCTCAGTTGCAAACTTAGCTTTTAAATAGGAATATAAGTAATATAAAATAATGAAATGCAACGGGATCCTCTGTATTACAATCATTTTAACATTCATCAAAGTTATCCTAAGAAGTTCCTTTTAAACCCATGCAATGGTTGTGCAAAACCAGACACATTTTAATAGTAGCTTAAAAAGGAGTGGAAATTATCCAGGCTGGTCTGCAGAGCGCTGCATGTGCACGTGCAGGCTTGCTGCCTGAGGAGGGTGTTTAACAGAGGCAGCGGTGGAGGGTGATATATGATGTGACATTAAACAGAGCTGGAGAGCCTAAAAAATATTACTGCTGGGACTGAAATGGTTGCACTCTCGAGCCATGTGGGGCAGGAACTCATCAAATGTAAAAGTGGTCTCCAACCTTCACTTAGAAGTTGATGTAAGAATCTACTGATATAGTAGCCCTGCTGGAGTTCCCTAATTGTGGTTTGGGTTTTCTTGTTTCACAGTGAAAGCTGTGGATTCCCAGTGGAGAATGCCTTTGTGGCAGCAAAATTCACTTTATTTAAACCCCCCTGATTTTTCTTTATTTGTTCTAATCACTTTTCTAGGAAAAATACTGAGCAGCTTTTAAATATCTCCTTGCTGAATTTGCACTGTAAATACTGTACTTGGGGGAAAAATCCAGAGGAATCGACCAGGAAAGAAATGAACTTCCAGCAGCATTACCACAGTGTAACCTGAATACAATGGAAGGAACAAAGAAAAGCACGGATGGAGATGTTAATTTGTTAAATGATGTGCGTCAGGTAAGAACGTTTTTAATGTTTTTACCTAAGTTCACCAACCATGTTTCTCTCAGCTGACAAATGTAATTGGAACTGACAAGCGCACCAGTGGGTTACTGCCTGTGTTAAGCTGCTCTCTTGCAACAGGAGGGGCCATCTGTGTCGAAACTAGAACAATTCATCATGAGAGTACTCTAACGAGGTAAAATACTCACCAATCATTTAATGTTCAGCTTTGTGGTTAATGCTGGCTGCAGGTCAAGTGAAGTACGTGAAGCACACAGGTCAGTTCTGAATCAATTGGACACCAGCTGCTACTGAAAGGCTGAAAGGTGCAAGTGTGAACGAGTATTTTGGGTTGGTTTTTTTTCCTGATAACCCAATGATAATCATTCCTCCGGAAAACTGATCAACTGACACCAAGATTCAGCTTGATACAAAGGGCGCTCAGGAAGGAAAGCGTAACTGAGTCCCTGGAGTGTGTTGATAAAGCTTAGACAAAACTTTCCCCTGTGCATGACAGAAACTAATACCTCTGGAGTCCAAAGACAGTTTCCTCTGGTTCTAGGGGAGAGCAGAAATTTGGTTTCAAAGAATCTGGTTTTAATCTTGTGAGTTAAGTTCTTCCAAAGTGCTTTCCAGCTCTGACACCCACACCAAACTTCACTGGCTCCTTGTCACCTTCACTTGTGATACCATGCTTAGATAATGAACAGCCTCTTTTAACGTAGTTCACTTTGTAACAGTCCGAGTTAGTGTTCTATCTCAAAAAAACCCTCAGAAATGCATTTTGCCCATCAAAGCCTCCAAACTTCCACATGTTTATATATATTTTCTTTTTTCCTTTCACTTTCTGACATCAGTAGAAGGACTAAGGGCAGTTAATGCAAGACATCACAATCTGTAATGAAGCTAGATGAAGTTTCTTTAATTATTGGAGAAAACAATTTTTGTGCATGCTCACCTACGTGGCAATTTTGCCTAAAGGCTGAACCTGTGACTCTAGGATTGTGAATTATTTTCATCTAAATACTGATCTCATTTAGCTTAAACTTTTAAGGAATTATTTTTTGGGAAGTGCAAATATTGTAAAGGCCTTGGAATTCATCTGTCGGCAAGTAAGGCAGGCTGACATTAACAGAATGTGCTACATGTCTGCATCTTGAAAGATGCTCTCACATTTCATGTACTGTCAGGACAAATGCTAGACCATTAATAATGTGATTAGACCAATATCTTTTCATAGAAATATTTCAAAGCTTTGTTGTACAAATAAATATTAGGGAATTACAATTTGGTTTGATTTTAATTTGCTTGTACAATGGCTATACTTTAAAACAAGAGACTGCCCCAAATGCTCAAATCTGGGCTCTGAGGGTATTAGAGAATTAGATGAAGCAGATGTTGCACCAAGAGCAAACAGGCCAGCTTCCCCCTGCCATCCCAGTGCATGATCCTGACAATGAGCTGAAGCAACCATCCCCTAAGAATATAGTCCTGAAATTCCCTTAGTCTTAAATAGAATTCTCCTCTGATTACAGCTATTCCTTCCCCTCAAAGCTCAATAACGACACTCTTGTAACAGCCTCTGCTGTCATGGCTGTGGAGATCATGAGTCTGTAAGTCTGCTGAGCTGTGTGCTTGGGAAAGGGCAAGTACCAAATAGCACTTTGCCTTCTTCAGCCAGAGCAAAAATTGTATTTAACTTCTACCATGAAAAATCCACTTCCCAGAGTGCTCCATGACACCTGGTCAGCTTCTGTATGACTGTGGTGGGAAGACGGAAAGCAGACGCAATGGCTTGGGTTACACTGGAGGATTTGCATCATAGAATGCTAGAGCTTCTGTGTTTCCCAGAGCTTTTCTCCTTGCCTTTGAAAAGACAATTCAGATATGCAACAATTTGATCCACTGGTTTATGGAGAAACAGGGATCTAGCAGTTAACCTCTGGAAAAGCAAAGTTAAAAATTCAGAGATTTCTGTGGCCAGGAAATCATACCTGCACTGTTACAAAGCTCATTTTTGCAACTTTTCATAGAGGCACATTTAGCACATTTAAAAATGAAGGTAATTCACAAGTAATGCCTTAGAAGACCATTTTTCTACTGTATTTATAGATAAGAGAAATTGAGAGATCAGTGGTTGTGATTACTAGCACTGATGTGGTAGGAAAGACTGAGTAATGAGGCAGAGTCCCACAGTGGTAGTTTCTACACAGATGGCTCTTCAGCCAAGTGGCTGAACCTGACAATGGTGCCAACACGTTTGCACAGAGCAAACATTGAGGGCACAGAGACAAATTTGCTTGTCTGACGCCGTGGTCAATTCTAATTGACAGAAAGCTACAACACTTAAAAGATGGATCTGATTGAGGTGGATTTGCAAACATGTCCTTTCCTCCTGGCAACAGGCCTGAGATACTTACGTATCAGGAAAAGGGGAGCTAGCAGTATTGCCAGTCACACAAAGAGGGTGAGCTCACAACTGAGGCTTCAAGTGGATAAATGCAGCTTTTCCTTTTGACATATAGCTCTTCTCTGCAGTTTCATATCAGAGTAGAGGCTAGGCTGCTTAACAAATAAAAAACCACCTGTAATACCAACTGGGACAGATCAAGATAAAAGCAAAACTCTGCAGTGTGTACAACCTGGGGTCCTTTCACTTAAGCTCACAAACTGCATGTCTTCTTACTCTATTTCCCACTTACTGTACGATTAGCCTAACAATTAAGATTTTTAAGAATGCAACCGTAAAATATATTTATATAAAACTCCTCTCAGTATCATTTGAAGCATTAAAATCTATACATTTTGTTAAAATGAGTAGCTAACCTGTTATTTCTGACATACCCCTATCAGTTTGGCTTTTAAAATAAATTCCCATTTCAAAACATGTAAACACCTCAGCTAAAAAAAGTTCAGGGAATCAGTAATCTGTTATCAACTTTATTTTTAGCTTTGCCTTACTGAGTTTCATGTCTTTTGGGAAAAAAAAACAAGTTTCATCCCTTCCTTGTGTAAGTGTTACACAGCTTATAGCAACTCCAGACGGAAAAGACTTACCCTCATGTGTTTGTTGGCATGAAGATAAATATAGTGTGCATTTCCAGAGAACTAAACCCATCTATTCCTCTAAAGCACTTTAATTTTCTATTCAACTTTTTTTTCCCCATACTTACCTGAAAGTAGCAGTTGCCTCTTTCAAAAGAGCGATTAAAATATTTTGGTTGAACACTTTAAAAATTCCACACTGAACAGAACAGAAAAATTTTATTCAGAAACACAAACACACAAGCAAAGTGCAGAAGTGGTAAGTTGTCTCACACATTCTTATAAAGCAAACCTACTTTTATAAAGTATATTGTTAGACCAAATTCTAGAGACAGCCATCACTAATCTAACTTCTTACACAGTTTTGCTTCTATCAGCACTGGAGAAAGAGCCTTTGCTAGAATTTTTTTAATTGACAGTATGTACGACCCAGTCATCCTGTCTCACTGGTAGATCTAACAAGCTGAAGTGGTCCCACCAGACAGAACGGTGAAATGTACGTGAAAAGGAATTTCCAAATTAACTCTTACAGGACTTTACGTGAGAAATTAGCATACAAAAGATATCATTTTTTCATACTTCGTGTAACAAAGGGCTCTTCGATGCTTGTGCCAGCTGTCCTTCCTGGCTCTGGAACTCTTACCTGAAAATGAAACACACATACTCTCATGCAGCTGGACATCCAAAGGCATAAGTGTTATTTTCTATTATTATCAACTTTGATACAGAATATCATCATAGGAAACTCTGGCAACTTTACAAAAAATGTTTCCATTCAACTACATGAGGTAAGAGCTTTGCATTACTAAAGGTTAGATTCCAGACAACTTCCAACCTGGCTACAGTAAATGAAGTAACAGAAACACCAGAGTCCACATGTTTTATCAGGATCCCTGGTCTGTTGGAATATTCATTCAATTACATAAGCAAACAACTTCTAATATGTAAAGCAAGTTGGTGTTATATATATGAGACTTGGTGGGTTAAGTTTATGAATGGATAGGTTACCTGAATATGCTGCCTAATTAAAATAGATAGATATTTAGTATTTTAAACCCACTGCCTTTAGGTCTCTGCTGACATATTCCACAAACACATGCAGAAAGGAGTTTCAGACTATAGTTACTTAAAGGTTAAAAGCCTTAAAAGCTGCTGTTTAGTTCAAAAAGCAATATGCTGTCACATCTTATGATTAATCCTGAGTTTTGTAACTAACTCTGAACTAAATCCCCACATGAAATTATATTGGAGTCAACAGGGGAAGGTGACCCTGCACAGAGTCAATTTCAGAACTGAGGTACAAAAGTATACTTTAGAAACAGTTCTTCTATATACTAAGTTTAAAAACCAAAATAATTTAGAAATTTCTGATGCGAATAATTATTTCTAACAAAGAGATAATTTGTAACGGTTTTGGCATTGAAATTTCCTTTCTTCAGCCCCCCTCCTGGCAGGAGGGAAACAACATTGCCTCAACTAATTAACTGTTAAGAAAAGGTGTTTAGTACTTCTCTCACACTTTTTAGATGTCATTAGTATCTCAGGCCTCATACTTTTCAAATTTTTGGATGCAAAATAAATAGTTTATAGTACTAAGGCAACAGTACTAAATTCTCACATTAAAAAGTGACAGGCCAGGCAGACTCTGAAGGAAAAACCTGGACCAATGATCCCTTTCATTCTGTAGCTTAGGCGTTACTAATTGTAACCAGTCAAAATGCAGACCAGAAAAGGAAAATAAAAATTTAGCAGTGTTCTGCTATAGAGCAATGAACTCGGAGCTTAAGCTTCTGTAGTCAAAGGGATGTGAATTATGTCCTCAGCAAAGGTTTATGCCCATATACAGAACTGACAGCTGTAGTTTAAGAACTTCCTATAGAAATTAGTTAATTTAGAGCAGATAAAAACCAAAGAGATACACCCACTGTTTAATGTATTTTACTGAGAACTGAGGTTAAATTCTTGTATTAAATTCCCAGTGTAGTAAGACTGTCTCTAGCTGACCCACTCCAGATATGTAATAATGTAAGGGAGTACAATTTGGCCAGTTTAGTTTTTAGGGAAATGGTAAAGCAATCTGGTGGATGACTTTTCTGATCCTGAGAACTGGTATATTAATATTTTCTGGTCTTTACCAGCAATGGCAGAGCAGTAAACCTTGTTTGTAAAAGCATACAGGTCACGACAGACATTGTACTATCTACAAATCAGAACAGCACTACTGTTTAGTTTAAATGAGTTCTCTAACAGTCCAAAAGTCTTAACAGAATAAAACTAAACAATTAGGTTGGGGTTTTTTTCCCCTTCCCACTAGTATCTAACAAGTAGCTACAAGTACTACAAGATAATAAGAGTGCCACAGTAAAAAAAAAATATATAAATTTGGCTGTCTGCAATATTTTAAAATGTCTGTTTTATAAATAAAATACATTCCCATGTAAGAAAAAGGTCTACCACTGATACGCTTGAAGGCCAGGCAAGCACTTCCAAGGGCAATCGGCATACCATTAGCATACCAGCAGGGAGCTGGTGTAAGTTGGTCACTTATTTGAACAAAGGCACATATAAAAGGTCTTTCTCCAGTTGGATATAGTAGTGCCTTTCTTAAATGAATACATGAGCAACAGCTATGGTCAGGTCACATAGATTAATGCTATTTTTTGAAGTATAAATATCATTCTGCGGAAGAATTTTTCTTTGTAAGAGGGATGTCACTTCAAAGCATACCTTGCACAGAAGAGGAGGTACAGTGTGTTCATCTGCATGTTTATGCTGTTATAAGCATAGGTACCGTATAGAAAATCTGGTCACAAATAAAACTAGCAAAAATGAGAGAACACCCACCTTTTCATTTTCTCTCAGTAGGTGGTTTGCCAAAGTTCTGCTTTGGATAATTCAGCAAAGTCATTCTTGCAGGGGTATTCTGGGTACTTTCTTCTTTACCATCATGCAAGAAATGAGAGAGAATTCCATACAAGAGAGGTCTGCTTAGGAGAGAAATGACAAAATTAGTCTATGAAATAATGAGCATTAAAAATAAACCCTCTCCTCAGACTTCTTAGACCTTAATGTTTACTTCTAGAATATGTACGGATGTCTTTACATACGTAAATATATGCGTACATATATATGTAATTATGCAAAGTATCATTATATAAATAAGCACAGACCTAAGCCCCTCCGAATATCAGCACGCTCTTAAAAAGCTTTCCTTAAGAGACACTCTCAGCTAAACTCCAGATCCCCTGTAGGTGAAGCAGCAGAGCCTCCCTAGCACAAAAACACAGATCCACATTCTCACTTGTGTAGTATGAAGGATCAGACTTTGCCAGGCGCAGCCCACCACTGCACAAACCAAACTTGATTCTTCCTTAGCACCTGACGGATTCTGACAGCACAAGCTACAGAGAACACTGAGCGTGTTTAAAGCTGCTTCAGTAGCCTAGTTCATTAATGAAGTTGTATTGAAGCACCATAAATTTGTATCTAATCTAAGACTACAATAAGCTTTTTATTGCTCTATAAAGCAATGCACTGATTTGCAAAGAGTGTATCTGTTTTCTACTTCTGACTGTAGGGAAAACTGTAATAATAAGAGACTTGTGTTTAGGCATGCAAGTACACTATCTGGAGAAGTCTACAGAGTTAGCAGAATGAAATGTTAGTCTGAAGCAGGTCTGAAAATGGCCCTATGTTTGACAAGAATTTTAATCCAGCATGTTAAAGCAGGCATGCGATCTACTCACATCTGAATTGGTGAGATCATTTATATGTGATTTATAATAACCATAAAGAGAAAAATATATGCAAACCAGAATAAACTGTGCATTCCAAAATCATTCCTTACACTGATTTTCCGCTCGTGCCTTCGACTATGTGCAGCTCTTTGACAAGAAACTGCCTATCCAAGGACACTTCAGGCTGGCCAGACTCTGGAAAAATTATTAAGACTGGTAAGAAAAACATCACTCATTAACAGATTTCAAAAGAGAATGAGAACACACACCTCCCTTTTAGACTATTAATAGCTAACACTATATCGTAATTCCAGGGAACTCACTTAAACATTAGGGCTTCATGCTCATATAATTTACATGACATATTAAGATTTTGATCTTCACTCTAAAGAAATCTAAGAAAATTATTAAAGAAGGCTTACACTATAATCAGGCAAACAACTCTCTCTATAGAAGTACTGTTACAAAACAGATTCCACATCTTTACTACTGTACAGACTGCCTCCATTCCCTCAAGGGGAACTGAAATATGTCAAATTATTAAATAGTAGTAATTACTGTATCTAAGCACAACTGTAGAACTTCAAATTTCTAATACAGTTTGCAGTACCTACAAAGATAAGTAAGTGTTGTACCATGTAAATTTCAGCTCCTCTTTCAATACTGTAAACAGCTTTCAAATACAGGTATTTTAGCACTGCCAGTGGCAACAATGCTTAACTACAGTCGTGGAAAAAAAATCATCAATTTATCTTCTTCGTACTCTTGTTATTTAAGCTCAGGACATCTAACAAAGCTTCTGATACGTTCTTTATGCATGAGTTGCCAGAACTGCTAAAATTCAGACTCTCACCTACTTTATGTACATTTTGCTTTAATTTTTTCCTCAAAAAAATTTTGTTCATTTGTAGGCTGCTGTTTTGGTTTGGGTTTTTTTAACCAAAACGCCAATGAGATAAAAACGTGATATACGACTCAAAAATAGTTAGCAATTTTCCAAGACAAATGCAGAGATTTCAAGAAAGGAATTTTGATTTTGGAGGCTGCTAGCAGGTTTTCTTGTTCTTGCATCAATTACTTTGTCAAAGCATTTACCTCAAGGAAAAGGGGCAAAGAGTGTTCTTGAAAACAAATGGTATAACTCTGCTTAATGCTGTGACTAAAACTGTGGAGAGAGTATTTTTATTTATTTTGAAGAGAAAACAAGACTCTGCAGCTTGGTCCCGCTTATGAATTTCATAGGGTCAGTGGAATTACTCAGCCAAACAGCAGATATCTGTTAATACAGTGATTACAACAAAAATTCAGACCAAATACCTGCAGTTAAAACATGCGCTGCATTATTATATTTGTTATATTTCAGGTATTCACGAATCAGTTCGTTGATTAAAAAGTTTTCACGAGTCAGTGGTGGACGTGGCTCATTTTGGTCATCCAGTGCCTTAAAAACTTCAGTTCTGATCCTTGCTTTTATTTGTCCAAGTGCACCTTTTCTTTCCAGTGTTTCCTTTAAAGCTATTACCATAAAAAGATTGTTAATATAAAGCCAAACGTATGCAAGCAGCATGCTTATCACCTACAATATAATTTCGGCATCTGCACAGTGAAAGAAAGATAAGATATATGCATCTATGCATATGCCAGTAGGTAACAACAGTAGGAACGTTATAGATAACTATTGAGCATTCAAAGCCGCCACAGTTATACCTTTTTTTAGTCGCAAACATACATTTTATCAATTTCAAAAGTGGGATGCAACTGGATCAAGATGTTTCCAACGACTGAAAACCAAACCAAGATCAACGCTAAGGGCAGAGTATTTAGGTGGAGGCTCAGGGACGTTTCTCCTGCGGCTCCGTAACGGGCGCTGCGAGGAGACGACTGCCTCCGTCAGCGCCCGGGGCGACTACGGTACGCAGCCGGGTGTACGAGGCCAACCCGTCCGCCCACCCCTTCGTGGTCCCGAGGGGCTTCCACCGCGCCCCGACCTCCCACCTCACTACCTGCTTTGAGCTGCGCCACCGACGCCATTGCTCAACAGCCGCACCCAGCACCCAGACGAAAGAGAGAGGAGTCGACACGCTGCCACTGCGCAGGCGCGGGGCTGGGAAGTGGGAGTGGGCGGAGTGGGCGCGCTTCGCCTGAGGCGCCGGTGGCCCGGAAGGGTTCCCCTGAGTTCGGGGCTGCCCGTGGGAGGGAGCGCCCCTGTGCTGCCGGGATGTCCGCTGGGCAGGGTCGAGCCGGGATAAACTAACGGGTGCCTGTGTGCTGTAGATGGAGTTAGCGTTCGGTATCCTGCCTGCGCCTGCCTGCGGTTCAGCCCTGTCAGCCGGGGAGGGGGGAGCGGGCGGTGGGTTGTGGGTTGTGGTACTTTTTCCTCTCTGTAATTACAAACGTCAATGTGCTTTATCTGGAGGGGAAAAAAGAATAAGAAAAAAAAAAAAAAAAAAGAGGAATGAGAAAGGACTAAAGTGAAATTTGGAGAATGAGTGAGAATTTCTCCCTGGTGTGTGGCAGAGGAGTTTTGTATCGGGTCCCTGAAAAATGAACTTTTAATTAAAAAGTCTTACCAAAGAGGAGCTTTTAATTAAAAAGACCTGCCAAAATGTAACCGAATACCGGTGTTTCGCAAGTGTGTGAGAATCACTGGTGTGACTGGAGCCGTGCGTGTGTGCTTCACGTTGCTGGGGTGAGTCGACAGTGTTTATTTTGTGAAAGTATGAAGTGTTTCCCAGAGGAAATGCAGACAATGTGGAAGAACAAACTGGATTTGTCATGGTCTAGTTGGAGCAGCCTGCTTGAGCTTGAAGGAAAATGCGAGTCTTAAGCAGTAAACCACTTACAGCCTTAAACTGTGGGGTGCGGTTTGTTTGTTGGGATTTAATTTTGTTTATTTGGTTGGGTTTTTTACATTTCCTCTCAAAGCAAATATTTATGTTATGAGCTTCCAAAGAATCTCTAACGGGGGGCAATAAATAAAATTCATGAAAAAAGCCTCCAGAAGGAATGGTGAAGTAAATCTGTTCTTTAACAGCACGAACTTGCAGTGAGGCAGCAGCAGCATGCCTCTGCCTTTCCCAGGTCTGCTGCCCAGCTCCCCAGTGCAACTGGAGATGAAGGACTGCTTACCTAACATGCAACAAGTTCTCACAGTCAAAGCATTTTTCTCTGCATCCTTCTAAAGTTCTCCATGTTGTTGTAGGTCACTGTTCTATTGCACCTGAGTTCTAGTGTTGTTGCTGTTTTCCACCCTGTATTAATTTTTCTGCTCTATCACTTCAGCTGTAAGTTTATATTCTGTTGTTGCACACAGAGTATATGTAAAAGTGTAAGCTCTTAGAGGTTACTTTTTTTCCCCTGGTTTACTGTGTATTAATAATGCTATTAAAAAGGAAAAGCTCTTCCTACAGGTCTACTAAATAATACAAGCAATTGTGGGGTAGCTTGTATTATTTGTCAGAGTTACTATTATTCATATGTGATGCAGAATAGCCAGGGTAAAAAAGTATTCCTTACAGCTGAGAGGCAGTAGGGTAACACATTGAGAGGCTGCAATGTAACTTTTTCAACCGGAGTGATAGCATTGAGACATCAAAAAGCAACCCACCAAGGTTTTTACTATGATTTTAAGATGAATTTAAAGATGAATGCACAAACCAGGACAAATAATAAAAATAAGGGGAATCAGATGTCAACATTTAGCTGTTCTCTTACAGTACTATAAAGATTTTAATGCGTATGAACTAAGGTATGGGTTAATATACAAGCTATATACAAGGTATGGGTTATACATATATATATATACATGATATATACAAGGTATGGGTTGATACAAGCTTTCGCACTTCTGACACCAAATTTGGTTTGATCTTTCTGTGATGATTTTGCTCAGCTCATCAAGGTGTACAGTGACGCGGGTGGAGGCTGAATACTGCTGCTGCTCCACCGTGGAAATGAGAGATCCAGGGGCACAGATCAGTATTGCTGCAGTTGGCCACAGCCAGCCACCAGCACAGCTCCAAACCTGTGCAGTGGAGGCATGCAGGTCAGTAAAGCAGCAACCTGTGATATTATCTTTGTATGTGGTTCTTGCATTTTAGTTACACATTAGACAAACAAGACCTGTCTCTGTTCTGAGAACTTTGTTTCTTCTGACAAGTTTGTCTGTTACTGTAATTGCTGTGGATGCAAAAGAACATTTAAATTGAGATTCTTTATGTAGCTCATATAATTAAAGGTTTCAGATGTTTTTCTGTAGGGTAGCACGTAACCACCCTGCTCTTTCCTGCAGGGTATGACGCCATCCTGACGTATGTGCGATCCATGCTCCAGCTGGTGTTTTCTGGTGTGTCAGATAGTCAGCTGAGCATGGATGCCGTCTGTGGGCTTAACCGATGCATTTAAAATTGGATGTGAAGAGTGCACCATGAGATACAGCCAAATACAGCCTTAGGGGCTGTGCAGTTTTTTGAACTAGTATATAGTTTGGTGCAAACTTGGTTGTGGATGAAGTCGTTTAGGTTCAGTTCATGCTAGTCAACTGGAAGTAGTTCAGGGCTTTGAAACCAGTTTAACTGCTTCACGTTGAGAAGTAAAGTATTTGAAGGTGAGTGAGGGCTTTCCCTGTGTCCTTTCCCGAGGACGGTGCCTTGGCTCTGGCTCAAAGTGCCTTTCCATGGCGGGTGCGTGGGGTCCCTGGATCTGGTGCCCGGAGAAGGGCGCGCCGTGGTGCCTGCGGGCAGCCGCGGCCGCTGGTGCGGGTGGGAGGTGCGCGATCCGGAAAGCTGCTGGAGGGAGGCGAGAGGGGCAATGCTTCTGCCCCGGCGAGGCTGGCAGCGGCGCGGGGCGTACTGAGCCGAACACAGGCACGTGTTATGCTCCGGCCGGGCTCGCAGCCTCGGGACTCGTCTTTGCCCCGGGCAGGAGCACGGGCCACCGGGTGCACGAAGGCGATGCGCGCCCCGCGGAAAGCCATCGCCGCCGGGCTGGGCCGGGGTGCCTAACTCCGAGCCGTCTGCCCCCGCCCCCGCCAAGGCGGGGCTGCGCAGCGCGGGCGGTGGCGGCGCCGGGACTCTGCATCCCCGTGACCGCGGAGCCAATCAGGCTGCCGTGCTGGTGGTGGCGGCCCGACTCCGCCCGGGCACGGAGAAGTGCGGAGGGGGAAGCGCAGCGCTGCCGCGGGAGCCCGCGGTCGCTTCTCCGTGCCCCATGGGGATCGAGAGCTTCTGCAGTGTGGATGCCTACGAGCCCTTCTGGGTGAGCGGCGGGATGGGGTTGCGGCGTCTCGGCTCGGCTGCGGCGGCTGCTGCTGGTGCCGGCACTGAGGGATGGGGGGATCCGGGTGGGACGGGGATGGTCGCTGGCCCCGGGCAAAACCCGAAGAGGCTGCCTCTGGCGGGGGAAGAGCCGGCGCCTCCCATGCGGGCGCTCACCGTAGGCAGAGCGCGGGGATCTGCGGCGCGCCCCGGCCGTGCGCCAGCCCTGTTGGCCCCAGGAGTGTGTGCGTGATACGCCGGCGTGAAGCGGCCTCGAGCGGCGTGGAGGAGCAGGGCCGTGGCTGGAGGCTCGAGGGTCTCCAGCTGTGTTCCGTGTTCCCGCTCCATGGGTCGCAGAGTGGGACCCGGTGTACCTCGTGTGCGGGGTTTCCGGCAGGGAAATAAAATGCTTGTAAGGAGGAACGGGTTAGTGAGAGCTTGCCTGAGGGACGCGAAACGAGATCCCGAGTGACCCGCGTTTGGCTGTTCATCTGCATTACTCAGGACTGTGCGAGTAATAACGGTGACTGGCTGCTGCCATCATACTGAAGTGGCGTGCTGTCCTGGGAAGGAGGCCAAAGATACGCTTTCTGAGGGCTGGAAGCTATATCGCCTGTTTGCATAGCGATATTTTTGCTCTTGCTTAACGAAGAGTGGTAAATGCAGCCTGTTGTGGGTGAACTGAAAACCAGCTGTGCATAGAAGGGTGGTGGGGAAACGTTGCAGAGTGGGTCTTGCTTGGTTGAGACAAGGTGTTCCTTTGCAGAAGCACACAGGTGCTAGCAGCAGCGAGGCCTCAGAGAGGGCAGGAAGGCCGTGAAAATCATTGTGAGGAGGAAACGGGTTGTATGGAAAAAGGTTTTGTGGAGGAAAAGAGGATAGAGAGCTGGAAGCTGGGAAAAAAAAAATGGGATGAGAGCTACTGAGGACAATGTAGGGCCGAGAAATGTGGATTTTTGTAGACTGTTGAAAGGACTCATGTATTCATCGGGTGTCTGCCAAAACCAGCACTGAGCTAATGAGCAGCCTTACTAGTAAAATAAAATTGAATGTCTCAACACATGCTCTTGTACTCTTTGTCTCAAGAACTATTAAGATATTACTCAGCAAATATTTTAAAAATCATTAAGACTTCAAGATATTTATCTTTTCCAGCTGTTCCAAAGTGACTCTCCCTCCTACTACATTGCTTGCGTTCATGCATCTTTTAAGCTAATTTTCATGTGTTAAATTACAGATTGTCGTCAAATGTTTCCCTTTCCTAGAATGAGACATTTTCTTTTTGAAGATCTTTAAGGAATACATGTGTCAGTGAAAAGCTTCTGAAAATGACTTTCCAATTCTTTGACTTGTGGGATTGAAACATCAGGTAGAAACAAGATCTGCAGTTAGGATGTTGGAAACAACTAGTTTATATGGTGCCAGGTTCTTTTATTGTGAAAGCAGTATTCTTATATAGCCATTTCTGCCGGGTCATAACTGCACCACACATTTTTTTCACTAGATGCATTGGTTTCCAAGAACATAGATGACTTTGTGATTTGTCATCCTTCTCGAAATCATGTGGAGTCTGCCTTTTGTTTCTTCCAGCTAAAGATCTTCTGGGTGTGGTTGTTTGAGTTTTGAGTTCTTCTAATCCTGAAAAAGAACAGTTGTGTATTCCAGTTGGTGTAAGGTGTCTTTGGAAATCTCTTCTTCCTTGGGGAACTTGTCCTCATGAGTAACACTCTGTATCCGCTTTGTTGCATTGTTCCCAAGAGTGGGGGAGTGGTAATGCTAGTTTTGGTCCTTAGGGATGCTCCAACTGCTTTGTTTTCTGGTGTTTCCATCGTGGCTGCTACTTGAAGCAGAAGTTTTAATGGAGTTTCAGGAAACGCCTATGTACGTGCAGTGTTTCACTGGGCTTCTAGATACCACCTCTGTGGTACTGTGTGCTACTGTCTTCCTGTCTTGTGGACTGCACTCTTCCGCTTCTCAGAGCTGGGTGATGGCTAGATATGTGGTGGCATGTGTTGTTGCGTTCTTGTGGTGAGCTCTATGGTTTGGAGCTGTTTTGGTTGGTGCTTGCTAGTGGAGCAGTGGGATTTCCTAGCACTGGCAAACTCTGCTTCAGGGAAGAGATGTGTTTTCTGTTGAGGGTGGTGCTGAGTTTGAGGCAGCTCAGTTTTAAACTGTGGGGGAGACTTTGCAGGTTGAAAGGACCTAATGGACCCTTAATGACCATATGCTAATCTTCTTAAGCCTTGCTGCCCAGGATTTTGATTCTTTGCACACCCAAAGAATGTTAATGTTGAAAGTTCTTGTCTGATAATTGAACAGAATGGTTTTATTTAATACTTAATCTGAAAAGTCAACAGCACAAGCAAGCTTGCTGTCACCTTCACACCTTCTTCCCCTCATTTAATCTGTCTCTGTGCCCCCCTCTCAGCATCTTCACTTCAATCAGATTTGCGTACAGAACTCAACTGTTTCTTACTTCCTTTGAACCAGACTCCCTGTTTGGAAAGGTACTGTTTCATCCTTGCTCTCTTGAGCATCACTGAGTATCTTACAATGAGTATCCCATCCATAACACAAAGGTACAGCTACATATGGTAAAGTTACTATTTACTAATAGTTGTTGATGACAGTAAAAGTTTTAAAAACCCCTAGTGGGTTAGGGGTAACATTTGCACTACTCTCATTTCAGTTCAGTGACTTTGAAGGGCCTGTTTAAACTTGAAAACTCTTGTGACCTGACATGCTGAGATACGTTTGCCTGGGGTGTCACTAGTGCATGAGTGCAGTCTGCCTGGCTTCAGTACCAGCATGCAAAAAAAGTGAAGTGGGGTGAGGAACTCAGTCATTCTAGGTGAGCAGGATAAGCACCAAGGCAGATGTAGAACATGCTGTACACTTTGGCCTGCTGACCTAGCTGTCTGGATATATGCATATTCGCACAATGGTTTCAGTGGAGTTTAATTTTGAAATAGCGTGTTGGTGTTCATTTCTTTGGAGTAAAATTTTGGGGTAGTTCCAGTTTTTCAGAGCTTATAAACTATGTAGTATCATGTTTAGAGAAATCATCTTATGTTTGAAATTGTTAAAGGAAGGGGATAAGAGTTTTTGTGATATTTATAGTTTTCAAGGCTATCCCCCTATATGTCTTTTATGAAAAAGAAGTAGTAGATATGAATGAAAAAGTGAGTTTTCACTCGCACAAGCAGCTCCTGACAATCCCTCCCCCGGTGCTCTGCCAGGAGTTACAGGAAGTCTTAGTTATGTGTCCCTTAGAAGATGCTGGCAAGTCAAATAGAATCTGAAATTTTGAGGTTTTTGCTTATACTTATGGGAATGTGAGAGAAATGGCTGATATGTAGATAAGCTCCTATCATGTCCTTCACAGGCAAAGGTGTCCTTTTTAAAATTAATTTCAATAGAGGTTAATTCTTCTTTATTTCAGTGGGAACTTAGTGAAGATTCCCCCTCCCCCCCCTCCATTTTTCTAGTTGGACCTTTGGTTGTTGAGGAAGGATTGAAAGAAAGTAATTCCATTTACTTCTAGGGAAAAAGCAAGTTTTAATCTCCTTTGTTTTGTTTTGGAAACTATAGGGTCCTGTAATGATCCAGGCTGTGTCTGCCTGTGTAAACCCAAGCCTCTTTCTTTCCTGTTGGTGCAGAAAGCATTTGTGGAGCCTCTTCTCTGTTAGTAAAGAAATTCTATCCACATACTGTTCTAAGTATAGTGCTTCTTCATATGGAACCAGACTACAGGACATAAACAGAATGGATGAGAAAAGCTGAGGCAAAGCCTTGCACACAAAATCCAGGTATCAACTTGGTGGGTTTAGGCTCTGCTTCTCTTACTGTTCTATAGAGTTGTACGGCCTTCAGGAATGTTTTGCCTGCTTTAATAAATGTATTTTCTTGAGTGTTTGTATTTGGGTTGACATTGGATCTAGGGGAGATCTACCAGCCTCTCTCAGCTGTTTGCAGACATGTTAGGCTCTTCTAAGACTATAATGTGGCTTGATAGGATGTTATTTAGGAGTAAATCCATTAATATTCTTTAATAAATGAATTAATTATAGTTAATTATAATAATGATTAGCTGACAGTTGTGATATTGTGTGATGTAAACATCTGCTGTGGGTATACTGCTTATGAGAACACTGGGACACTTGATAGTTTTCCTGAAATAGACTTCTGAAGGAAAACCAGACTTTTTATGTAAGAAGTAATTTCGTGTTCTGAAGGTTTGTGGCTTATGCTTTCACGCATTTGACAAGCAGTAAATTGGCATGTATCTTGGAATCCTGCAGCTTTTTGCACTGTAAAATAGTGCTTTTTCAGTGTGTTTGTGGCAGAGCTAGGGAGGGACTTTGAGGTGCTGAGAGTGGTGCTGAGTGAGCTTGATAAAAATTAGGAATTTAGACTCTTCCTTCAGTTGTAAAAGTACTAAGTTTATGAATGAATTTGTGATCAGAATTTAAGAGTGCAGATCAGAAAACTACCTACACTTGCTGAGACAGGAAGGTAATATGTGGACAGCATTTGGAATAGAGAAGGAGGAGCAGCAGAAAACAGTTAAACAGAAAAACCTTTACACAAGATTGTAATAAGTCTTGTAATAAACAGCTGATTGCCTGATTCTTCTGGCTTAGTGATTGTTGGCATTTTTGGTGATGAAAGCCAGAAGCTTATCTGTCAGCTTTCTCTTCTTTAAACCTGTAAAGCATTTCTGTTGGTCTGAATTTGCATAAAAATTAAGCTTCTATTAGAAATAAAGATTATCTCTCTTGATGCAGAATAGATCAATTTAGGGGAAATACAGGAAAATTAAGCCTGACATTCTATTGTGGATGAGGGTTTTCTTAACAGATGAGCTGTCATTCTACAGCTATCAGTTCAAGGTTGCTCAGAAAAGTTAAATGAGGAAAAATCCCCAGCATGACACCTGGATAACTTGTGCTGTTCCATGCAGTTACATTGCAGTTCGCATTGAGACACTGTGCTATACTGGGACTAAGTAAGTGAAGGTTAACCCGGGTTGCACTGGAGTCATTCTGGGTCGCATCTCTAAAAAGCCTACTGCCGGGTACTGACCTTTTGCTTACTTTTAATAGAGTCAGAATTCCATGCATTACTGTTTTCTCACTCTTTGTATCTGTGGTAGCTTTGGATACAGTTTATGCCAACGTCAGCTGTTATCTTAGGCCCTTTATAAGGTTATTACCCAGGTGTATTCGAAATTCTCACAGTGATTTGAACTACATACACAGGCTACTGCATTATTATTAAGCAAAAGTTCTGGTTTTGGTGCAAAAAGGAGATGAGAGCAGGAGTCTTTTTCATGTGTTCTTGTAAGTAAGAGTCATTTCAGTGAAAAACTTTACAGATGGGTAAAACCTATCCTTTTGATTCTGAAACTGAATGGTAAATATTTTATTGTCATGTGGCCAAATGTGTCGTGGTGCTTGCAGGGTCTGGAAATGCTATGTCTGTAGAAAGAGGCTAAACATTTTACTTTTGTGAATGCTGATGTAATCTGTCATATGTTTCGCTGACACAAATAGCCATAATTCAGTGGCTTTTGGGTTCTTGGATTGCAAAGATCAGCTCTTGTAAATTCCATAGCTGCAGGTGGAATTTACGCCTCTCTGATAACTTGTCAGCACCAGCTTCTTATTTGAAGCTAAAGGAAAATGAAAGCTGAAGGTTGGTTTTTGGTTTTGGGTTATTTTTCTTCTTGTTGTCATTTTACATGCAGTTCCAGCTGATGCTGTGCTGTCTCTAACCAAGATTTCATCTCTGTGAACATTAGGAAATGGTGATGTTTGGGTTTTGGGCAAGGAGGTGCAGAGGCCTGATTTAAGTTCGGGAACAGGTATCGGAAGGTAGGGCTTTTTTTTTGGCTGCCTTGGCTAGTCAAATCTGCATTTTGTAAGTCATTACTGTTGAGAACTTCATCTTGCTAAAACCATTTCTAGTAGAAGACATTAAGAGAAATAAAGGGTGTTTACCTGTCACTAGAAACACTGAGATTTCCCCGCAGTCTTTATAGAAATGATTAAAAAATTTTAGGACCCCTGTTTCTTATGTGATTTGTTTTTTAATTTTTTTTTTTTAATGCTCTCCCTCTTGTTCTAACAATGTTGTCTTGTGACAATATTGTTTTTCTTCTGTGGGTGAACGTGATCTCCATGGGAGTCAGAGATCTGAATCCAATTCTTGCACCCTAATGTGGTAATTACCATTAGTATTTCTCATTTTGCTTCATGGCAGTAGAAGAACGGAACCTCACAAACTGACTTATCTAATTTGGCTCTTATTTGCCTTAATAAATGTCTCATAACTTTGTGGAGATATGAGTACCCATCCTCAGATGTGAACATGAAGGGAAGTCCTGAAGTCTCTTCCCAAATCAGCAGTCTGGCATGCTTCATTTCTTCCACTCCTTGTGGTAAGTGGTAGAGTTCTGTGCAGGAGCATAATTTTGTCATTTCTCCTTGCAGAAGTAGTTTTTAGAGTCTGTGGAGGCCTGGGAATGAGATCAAATATTTGGTTGTATGGCTTGTACTTTTTAGTAGAATCTTGGTTTTGTGAGTTCTAAAAATGTAAGTCCCTCCTGGCTGCTTTTCATTAAGTGTAGAAAGTAGCTGTTGGAAGGATATTATTGTAAAATCTGTTCAAGTGTTTTAAATTATTCTGCTACTTCCTGTTTGCACAGTACACCCTTAGATGATACAATAAACCAGTAAACCATTAATTTAATGTAGTTAGTACAGGTCTTCAAAGGAATTGGTAGTGTGTATTGAAAGCTATGAGCTCACATTGTGTGCATTGCAGCAAAGGTACCATTTTACTTGCACACTGCGCTAAATTCAATTGCAAGAACAGCAGCTACATTGCATCACAGGAGAGATCTGTGCATTTTGGGAAACTCACTGTTTATTAAGAAAAAAAGCTAGAGGAAATAAATGTCAGCTAAGGTATGTTTGTATGTGTGTATTACGCTACTTCATCTGGAACTGATACTGGAACTGTTGGATCCTTTAATGCAAGCAGTACTTTTTCCAAAATAATTTCAATATAAGCTGCATAGTATTTTTAAGTGAATAATAAACCTGTCAATAGGAAGGGTTCTTTTGCAGCGTCATATACCTCAGCCCCTTTTTTGGCCCTGTCAGGGATGTTACTGTCTGTTCTTGTGCCTGTGAGTATTGCTGAGCTGACAGGAGAGCTGCAGGTGTGGGTGCTTCTGCTTTAGTTTTGGGGAGTTCTGGAGGATTTTGCTTGTGTGAATATCTGTTGTGTGTTTTACCAACCTGTCACCTCCTATGCTTTAGCCTGAACAGCAGGTGCAGCAGGGCAGATGTTATACTGGTGAAGATGGTGTATGGTTGTGCTTGTCGTAGGCTCTATTCTAAATACGATCTTAGAGGAATGGTGAGATCCAGTACATGTTTCATGATCTGAAATGTGAATGATAGAATCAAGGCACTATATTTACAGTGTTTTGAGAGCATTATTTCAGTCTGTCTTCAAAATTTCTAAAGCTAAATTGAATAAAACTTACTTGACAAACTGAATAACTTGGAGAGCTTTTTTAAATTCATTACTTGAAAACAGACCTCCTTCTATCCTACTGCAAAATCTGGATCACTTTGTAGCTCATTGCTTTCCTTAATTCTCAGTGTGGTCAACAGTGTCACTGTTTTTACTATTAGTTTTGGTGAAAAATGGTCATGTAGGGTACCTTTTAAATAAGGTCAGGGTTCCTTTAAAGCAGCCTTGAAGAGATAAGTCCTTTTCTGCACCCTCATCGCCTGTTGTCCACGCATGCTACTAGCTTTTCTGGGGCTGTAGGCTCAGCCACATCAGGCTAATCTCTGATCTGGGGCTAGGCAGGCAGAAAATTTGCTGTTCTAGATAGCATAGGCTAAAGGCCGATGGCCTCGTGGCATCTGAGGGAGAACGATTGAAACAGTTCCTGGGTTTATAGGTGCTGTGCTGGAGATTTTTTAAATATGATATCTAGAGCTGCCAGATTGTGAGACTTCCTATGGTTATGAGAAAGTGACAGTACTGTTATAATGAAAGCTGTCAGCTTCAGTTTCAGTGTTAGTGCTTGAGAGAGCTGATTACTTGTGTTCTACTAAATGTAAGCATGGCATTAAAAACTATTCTGTGTTTACTGTTAGGAAAATAAGATTGAGAAACCATACGAGGCCAGGTTGGATGAGGCTTTGAGCAAAATGGTCTGGTGGAACGTGTCACTGTCCATGGCAGAGAGTTTGGAACTAGGTGATTGTTAAGGTCCGTTTTGACTCAAACCATTCTATGATGTCTTGGTATTACAAAGGAGGTGCTTCTTCTGTGGGTGATACTGAAGTAGTGGATACAGACCAATGTCAATGTAAGACTCCATTTGAAGGAGTGTCGACCATGATATTTAGATTCCAATGTGGTTTCGTGATTTCATTTTTCATGTAGGTGTGTGGTAAATGTTTAAATCACTTTCCAGTCACAGCTGGTTTATGCAGGTGGATTTAACAGTGGGGTTGGGAGCCTGTATCTCTAGCACAGTTGTGCACAGCAGGCAGGAAACGGAGTGATTTTGGTCTCTCCTATTCTGCCAGTGAGAATTTTAAGATGTCTTGTGTGTCAAATAGGATTATTAATGTGTGAACAGGGGGCTGCTGGCTGCTCAATCAACAGCCACTCCTGGCTACCAGAGGAGGGGCAGCTAGCAAGGAGGTCCTATCCAGGGTCAAATACTGTCATTATTCCTCAGATGGGGCACACTGGAGGCATACAGTTTCTCTGTAGTCTACCTTCCCTCAGCAGAGGCAGAATAACTGATCTTTTGTGATGTGACTTTTGTCTTGTACCCCTTGCCAATATTTTTATATATTGCCTGTTCCTGAAATTTTAGACAGAAATTTAATATAGTTCTTTATTTTCCTTGTGTTCATGCACTGTTAAATAAGTGTTTTACATGTGAATCGATCCACATGATTCTGGGGAACCACAAGCATTTTTTGCACTCTTGGAGATAGAAGGTTTCACTTCAGGTGTGATAGAAAGGGTTTTGTGCCATAAAAGAAAATGTGCTGTTGGGCACAAAAACCGTGGACTGGTATTTTTTTCAGCCGCAGTGCTGGTGATGGAAGTGAAAACTGAGAAATGGGTCAGATAAATTTAAAAATATCCATTTGCTATTCTGGAAGACTTTAAAATTTTCCATAGATCTTAAAAGGAAAAAAACCCCAAACCTAACCTGAAACTATGTAACATCTGTTGTGATGTGGTTCTTTTGAACAAGTATAAAATGAAGCCAACAGCAGGTCTTTTGTCTCCCAGCATCTACCAAGAAAGGAAAAAGGGGTCCCACAAGGATTCTTCTCCTGCGGGTTCTTGCAGTCATTGTTTAAATTAAAGGCTGCTTCCAGATTATACAGTTTTAACAGCTATAAACCTAACCCCTTTTTTCCTCCTCCCTCATGGCAGGAGACTGCTTATTTGTGTAGGCTTTCAGTGGACACTTGGATATCTTGTCAGTTGATGTGCTCTTGCAAAGTAGAAGGGTTAGTCTATCAGTCCGAGTGAAAATTGCTATTTAAGATGTGAAAATGGGGCTTCTTAGTGCTTTCACAAAACTTCTAAAACAGTGTTTCTAAAACTCAAATTAGAAAAAAATCATTAAATTGCTAATTAATGTCTGTTAAATACAAGGGTCTGCTTCAGTGACTATTTCTGTGTTGGTCCATAAAGAATACTGGTTTGCGTTGGGAAAAAAATTAACCCTGGTATTGGGTTTTTATAAAGCAAAGGAGAAGCATGTACTTTAAACTAGAAGAAGTAGTCTGTACTTGTTTAACTGAACATTGTAATTTGAATAGAAGTACATGTTGGTTTCATGCTGAGTGACATGCTTTCCAGCTATGATTGAACCTCATAAAGCTATGGCATCCTCCATACAGGACTTAGGGTGTGCCCTTCTTTTGTAATGGATCAATGTCCTCTTGGCTTTGTGCACTGAAGGCATTAACATCTCAGTTCAGACTGGCAGCCTGCTTCTTATATGACCTCCAGACAGTCCCCTGGCCTGCTTGTTGGTTCACTCAAGAATGCCTTTTGGACAGGCATTAACTGGGAAGCGTGCTCTCAGAGGCTGATGGACAGTCTGATCAGCCTGCAGGAGAGCCTGCAGCTCTTATTGTGTGAACGTGGGTGAAAGACGTCTTGTGAGGGCATCAGGTGCTCAGCAGGAAGTATTTGGTTTACAGCTCTGTTCCTGCCTGTGCTAACTGCCTTGTATGGACATAGCCTGAGAGAGCTGCACCTAGAGAACTGGCAGGAAAAAATGCCACCATGTCTGTCTTTTTATACATGTTTTCCTCATCTTTTGTCATCTGAAATGAATGTGAAATGGAAGGGGCTTCTGCACCTCACCTGTGTGTTGCCATTTCTGGTGTACAGAGAAAGATAGTGTTATGTAAGTGTAAGCAAGCTCCTATTTGATATCAACAGCCTCTGGATCAAATCCTGGAAAAATGTGAAAGAAGATACACTCATCTTGCTGCAGCTGTTAAATTCTAGCAGTAATTTTACTCCAAACCACCCTGTTGACCCAACTTTTTCTCTTTAACCCTAAAGTACCGTTGCATTGTACCCTCTTGCCTTTCATGCAGAAACATGCAAATATAAAAGTGAAATGAAAGACTGCACATGTTTTTAGAATATCCTCCAGCCAATATGCATAGCAGTCGTGCATATAGCACTTCCTTCTTTTATTTAGCCACGTGGCAATGACGTGCATTACCCACTCTGTCCTTTCTGGTAATTGACTGATTCATTTTACAGCAAGCATTTAAAAACACTGAAAAAGGAGATAGAAACTTTCTCAAGCAGTGTGTAGGTCTTAAAAAAAACAACCAACAAACAAACAAAACCCCAAAAAAGCCCTCAATGAAATGTCAATGTTCTTCTTTGTTTGTTGTAAAGCTGATTACATCCTCTCAATTTACTTGTAAAATCATATGAACGATCTTAATTTGTGAATTGTAAACTGTTCTGCAGAGTCATGAGACTTTTTCTTGGCTGTTGTGCTGGAGCAGAGCAGCTGGGACTTAGAAAGCCAAAAACATTCGTGCAGTAGCTAAATGTAAGGATGACTCAGCTGAAATTTCTGATGATGTTCTGGAGTCAGGGGACTTAATAAGCATGTGGATTGCCCACAGTACCTCGCAGCCGCTGCCTCATTGTGAACAATTTACTTGACCCATATGCAGGCACAGTAAAACATAATCAGGCATTTTTGTGCTCTACCAGTGTTAATTTCCTTGAATTGGCTGTGTTAAGTTCAGAGATTTTTTTAAAAACATTTTTCTTTAACTGGCAAATTAAAAATGGCATGAAATTAGGAGAATTTTTAGAATGCTGTGGAAATAGAGGAGAAAAGTGGCAGCTGTGTGTCTTGTGTGTACTGTCTGTTGTTTCTAACAGAGAAAACGTCCTAGATTCTGACAGAAATTGAGAGGGAAGTGGGGAAAGAAGATAGATTTGTTAATATGATTTCAAATGAAGTTTTTTTTCTATTTTCTTCTCTTTTTTTCTTTTTTCTTTTATTCTTTTCCTTTTCGAACAATACATCTTCATATAGAACAATCAAATTTAAGGGGAAACCTGCTCTATGCTAAAATAATGGCTGATTAGCCTCAAATTGACATTTTTACAAGTTGTATCTTCTGCTTCTCTTCAGATCTATTTGCCTCTTATTGTGACTGTTTAATTGAAACTGTTTAATAAGTGGAAGATGGGGACAAATAAGGATCAAAGTGTGGCAGTTCTCAGCAGTGAGGTCTATTTCCAGCTTTGATGTTAGAATAGAGGGGCCAGGCACTGCAGCTCCCTTTGCTTCTGTTTCCTCATCTATAAAATGTGGATAATGGCACTTATTTCTGTGACTAGCTCAGGCTTTTATAGAGGAGAAGGATTACTGACTACCATTATGTGCCAGTAGTGGTACTGGTATTCTGTGCGGTTGTAAGCTGTGCGACTGGCTGAAAAAATGCTTTGCAACTGAAAATGACACTGAGCCTTTGGGCATGGGGCTGATACTCTTGGCTGTGTAACTTTTAAACAGAAGCCTGTCAGCTCTGGTTTTGCTGTTGGTTATTGCAGTCTATCTGCAGCAGTGATATCTCTGTATTGCATCATTTTGCTTGAGAGCTAGAAATCTACAGCAGTTGAGAGGAAGTGTCCCTTGTGATAATTGAACAGCAAAGTCAGTAATTATAAGGTAAAATTTCCTGCAGATTTCCCTAACTCAAGCCAATCATAAATATGGTATGAAAGTTCATTTTACTCAACAGTCTGTCCTTGTAAATAGTCCTTGTACCAGTAATGGAAATAGTGATTGTGTTTTTGTTACTGTAAATTTTGGGTTGATTGTATGGTGTTTTATCTTGTTTTTGAAAACTGTGTTGAGAGAAATAGGAAAACGTTGAATGACATTGATTTGCATTGAGTAAGAAACAGGCTGCAAGGGCAAGCCTTCTCCTTCCTTCTATGCCCTGTTGTTCTGAATTACCAGGAAGACTCCTCTGGGTTTGCTGCAGACAGTTTGGGAGCTATGAGACAATGTTTGAAATAGCGAACTGATGTTGTCTTGTGCTGTTCACTTTTACTGTGTGCCACATAATGTTTCCACACTGAAATTTGGCAATGTGGTGTATCTGAGTATTTATACATGTGTGCACAGTGGTTATAATGGGAGATAACTAGCATGGTCATGTTATTTTTCTGCAATGATAATATGAAAGTCCTTGATTAATACTGTTAAAGATCCTGGTCAGTACTGTTAAAGATCCTGCTATTACATTTATATGTTATGGTAGCTGTGTATAAACAATGTCTTGTAAAGGTTTAAAGCTTCTAAGCTATAAAAAGTGCAATAAAAATATATACACCACAGAATGGAGCCAGTTTGATACAAGTAGAAATAAATGCACAAGAAGAGATACAGAATAGGACAGGTAATGGCTATTTTTGTTTGTTTGTTTATTTATTTATTTATTTAAATACTGAAGTTCTGTGTTTGATTTTTCTTTAACTTGGTTGATTTTTGTCTCCCCAGGATTGGAATGTGACATGGCACACAGAAAATCCAGACTTCACCCCATGCTTCCAGAACACAGTCCTGGTCTGGATTCCTTGTATTTATCTGTGGGTCTGCTTCCCCGTGTACTTCCTGTACCTTCGTTATCATGACAGGGGATACATACAAATGTCAAACCTCAACAAAGCCAAAACGGTACACTATTTCTTAAAAGCAGAATTTATTATGCTTATCTGGAAGCTTGAATCTATTCTCAGCTTTGTTTTAGCATGCTATTTTTGTTAAGCATCAATCATGGCCTGTGTGCACACTGAAGCTATAACTTACTTGTTCTACTTGTGTTTGATTTCCAAGCCTTATGCGTTTGTTGACCTTTTATCAGTAGGCTTTCTAAAATGTATTGTGACAGAGCAAAAAAGCATGCAAATGCTTTGTAAGACCAGATGGGAAAAAAAAAGGCTATTTTAAGGCAACTCAATCTCAAGGCCTTTATTTCAATGATAAAAAGATTTTACTATCCTGTCAGCTTTTTAAGTTGGACAGCATAGATTTCTAGAGCTGCTGCAGCTATTCTATTCCATTTCTGTTGAGAAATAGGTACTTAATGTTTTCTTACTTTTTTTTGCCTCCAGTAGAATACGAGAAAAGTTTTAAGGACTATAATAGCATGATGTAGTGGAGAGGTTTTGCCTGTGCAATCTGTTATTCAGGAATGAGATTCACCAGCTTTTTGCTTCATAATACACTGAATTACGTGGTACTAAAGATTAGTAAACACTTTTCTTCTAGTGGGGATCCAGTAGGTAAAGCCAAATTATTCTTCTTTTAAGCATGTTGTAGAATTGCCCAAAAGAGATGATCTAATTTTGACTTTTCTACTAACGCATAACATCTAGTGTTCATGTATATATTGTGCTGCCTAATCTGTGTGAACTGATGTATGAAATACACTTTTGTATTGCAGGCTTTGGGCTTAATACTGTGGATAGTCTGCTGGGCAGACCTTTTCTACTCTTTCTGGGAAAGAAGTCAAAATATTTTTCGAGCTCCATTTTTTCTTGTTGGGCCGACAGTATTGGGCATAACAATGGTAAGTTCTTCTGTTACAGCCTTTGTTCATGCAAAGCCTGAAGCAATAACATACATTTTGGTATTGTTCAGTGTTATAATTCTTTAAACTACAATCTTTACATAAAGACTTAGTCTGCAGTTGAACTGTGAAATATTTACTCTGAAATGTCCACTTTCTTTTAATAAAAAAAAAAAATAAAATTTTAGGACATCCCTTTCCCCTTTCCCCAAGCCAGCTGTGCTTGGTGTGTTGTGTGTCAGCACACAAGCCAGTGCTAGTTGTCTTGCCTCATTTTGGCAGGCTTCAGCTACTGTTCATTTAATAGCTTGACTCGAGCACGGGGTTGAGAAATCAAGTTGGGGGAACTGATTAAACCTAGATAATACAAATCACACTGAACTTAGTAAAAGACTGACAAAGGCATTGGATTATTAAGTATTTTGCTACAAACTCTTGCATGTAACATTTGTAAGTGCATGTTTTCATTTGATGGCATGGCGGAAAGCCTTAAATGCCTGGAGGCACGCAGGTATCCCCAGCTAACTCTTTTCTACCTAGATGCACAAGTGTTGTCTATTTTCATACTGACTACTGAGTCTCCATTTCAAGGAAAATGCAGAAATGCCTTGCTATTAATTTCTTGTCAGTTGCCTTATATTTATCACAGGCTTGGAATGGTAGTGATTAAACATGATACTCAAGGGGGGAACAGGACACAACCACCCCAACAGCAGCACCAACAATAACAATAAAGCCAAACAAAAAAATCCAACTGCCCTGAAACATGCTGACAGATGCAAGAACTGTTAAATGGTTTGTGGTCATTTAATAGTGCAATCGTCAGGCTGTTGTTGGGGTGAGTGAAAATGCATGTTGCAGCAGCCAAGTGAGGTTACTAAGTTGTACCAGCTTCCTAAAGGATCTGAAAACACACAAAATACAGAGAGTAATATTTGATCAGTGTTCTTTGGTGTTGTGGCTTGTGTGAAAAGAAATATGTTCATTTTAAAAAGAACTAGTCTTGGAAAGGATACAGTGTTGCTATAATTGCATGTTGACTTGTGAGACAAGGAGGTACAAAAGCACAAAATGTAATCAGTTCTACGGAAGTTTGGTGGCTTTATAATGGAAAATAACTGAAGTGCTTGAAGGTAGTTGACATAGTTTTATGACCTTACATTAATACAACAAGTGTAAGGAAAAGAATAGTAAAACAGGACCTGGGGATGGGGAGTATCTGGGACTAGCAGATGTTCAGGATGGGCACAGTTAAACTAACTGATAAGTAGAAGGACAGGATGATTGCTATGTCTGTAATGTTAATTAAGCTGGTGCTTCAAAGACTGCCAGCAGTGATGAAGATTGTTGGAAGAAGTAAACGACTCTCGAAGACCACCACCACATTTTTGTATGTATGCGAGGAAACTTTCTGGAAAATTATGTAATTCATGTGCAGCCTCATGAATATGTATGTATGCCCAGTGACTGTATAAGGATGGCCTGTGTGGCAGTACGGAGATACACATTAGGAGGAGCTATCCCCCATGTCTCCCGCTGCCGCAGTAAAGGATACCTGCCTGTCAGCTTGAAAACTTTGTTGGCGAGTTTGTTCCTGGAGTTTTCTCCGAATCACTTGTGATGTAGAACCAGAAAATTAAAGTAGTAAAGTCTGGCAGCTTTTGACAGTGCTTTTGTGTATGTGGTCATTTACTTCTGTGTCATACATATTTCTTTTCACTTTTTTGTCCACTTCTTATCTTTACTGCTCTAGAGCATGTAAAGCTTACAGGTATTTTTGAATTACACTTAAAATCTCTGGGTGTTCCTGGGAGGTACTGGATTTGGAATATTAAATAAGCACGCTTTGTCACAGTACCTTGTATATATGTACAATGTTGTAAAACTTAGTGTGTAAATATATTTTTATCTTATTTGTCCACAGTTGCTTGCCACATTTTTAATACAATATGAAAGAATAAAAGGAGTCCAGTCTTCAGGTGTCATGATGATTTTCTGGCTCATCTCATTGACATGTGCCACAGTGGTTTTTAGATCCAAAATAAAATATGCCTTAAATATGGTAAGTGATTGCTAGCCTCATTCAGTTGAAAATAATCCTAAGTACTGTAGTGATAGAGTAATTGCTTTCTAATTGTGCCAGTCAAGTCAGTGAATAGTTCATTCAGTTCACCTTTATTCCTTAAAGAATAAAAGCAAAATAAGAAAGATGTAATGGCTCTCCTTTAGAAATGCTACTGAAATCCATAACGACCTTAACTGCATCAACAGTTGCCAAGAAAATTCTCCTAGCTGTTCCAGAAAGGGGATGTGCCTGCTTGAGTACAATAAAAGTGTATTATCTTTGATATGAAAACTGTTCTGGGCGTTTTCTTCATCTTCCTGTTGATTGTACAGTGGATTTCCAAAAACACGTGGTTTGATGGTTATGTGGTCTCATCTGCTGAGACAAAATGAAAGTGTACAAGTGAAATGTTTTTATTTCAGTCTGTTTTAGAGTAAGGCCACCTCAAATATCAGCTTAATTGTGGAGCTGCCTGAAAATGGCATCACTTTGATTTCTTGAAATCTTTAAGGTGTAGTGTGAATTTTCAGAACTTTCACCCAACTTTTGTCTTTAGCTGTTGGGAGTGGGGTTTTGCTGGTGAGTGTGGGAGTATGTGTCCGCCTGTCCTGTGCTTTGACTTTGGAGGCTTATGCTTTATGTATCAGTCCTGATCTAAAAACCAGAAGAAGCTCTAGAATTTGAGTGAAGTGCAACAAATTTTAATCTAAATTCTGCTCCTCTAATTTTTATGTGCATAGTAATTAATAAATTTGCCTTGAAAACTTCTTGCCACCCAGTGCATAAATGCCTTACTCCTGTAAATAATACATTGACTTCAAATTGAGGCATGCTGTATTAGTACAAACAGTGTGTTAAAGAGAACCTCTACAGAAGAAGTTCATGCTTTGTATGTTTATTGCAGTGGTTGTTTAAAAATAAATGGTATCTTTCATCTCCTCCACCCTTTCTTTACCTTCCCTTAACCGAAATAGACCTTGACTTTAATTTGCATGGGGTTGGGTAGTGTAATATTTGTAGAATTTACAACTGGTTTATGTTTAATAGTAATAGGTTGTTTTAAAAAAAATTCCTTAATCCTGCTAATTGGAATATCACTTTCCTTTGTAGGGTGCTGAAGTGGATGCGTTTCGTTATGCCACCTTCTGCGTCTACTTTATCCTGTTACTTGTACAGCTCATCCTGTGTTGTTTTCCAGAACGACCACCTTTGTTTTCTGCAACAGTAAATGATCCTGTAAGTGTTCAGTCTGTACTATCCTATGTGCAGTATTCTATACAATGAGTTATAAAGCGATAGTTTCTCAGATGCCAGATAGTTAAAATCTGCTTGTCTTGTTTGCAGTAGAGTGTTCTTTCTGTTCTTTCGTTGGTGATACAGAAGATGAATCCCATAACATGCAAAACAAGGTGGACTGTATTTAAGAGAATGAGGAAAATATACTGTTTCAGTCATTTCTGAATAGCATTCCTGGAGGTTAAGTCATATGTATTTTATTCAGTAGTGCTTTTGGAAATCAGTGGGAAATACTGATTTTAAATGCTGTCCTGTTAGCCAATACTGTTCAGTAGGCAGTAACTCATAAGGATGTGCATTCCCTTCCTATTGAAGGTGGGGAAGAATCTACACCTGAAAAATCTGAGAATCTGGATAGATGCTTTTGATTTCCATATTTACCTTTCTTGCGTTCAGCAGAAACGTAATCAGCTTGATTGTAATGCAGCTAGCATTAGAGGGTGGTCTGCATATAGGAATTTAATTTTGTCTAGATGTATACGTTCTTAATTGTAAGTTAGCTATATGGCATGGATCTAAAGGGACCCAAGAGGAGTTGGGTCCTTATAGTGCTTGCTTAGCCCCAGGCTAGACCTCCTGAGTCACAGCAGGGTGACACCTGTCGCTGCCAGGAGTTTGGGTGTGCCAGTATCAAGTATAGAAACCTCAGTTCTTGTGTTTGGTAGCTTTATTTAATTAGTTATTAAAAATAAAGTATAATTCTGGTTTGATGGCTGTTAGGCATCTGTTAGGCACTGACTTATGAAGAAAGGTGTGAATGTGTGAAGGGGGAAATAAGTGTTGCCTCTATTGTGGAAAAACTCCATAACCAGTTGCACTTACTGAATTAGTTAGCTCTCTGTTGGTATCCAGTGTACCAGTGTTGCTCTGCATTACCACTGGCAGTCAATCTATGTGTATATGCCTGAGGAAAGAGTATATTGCTCATTCTCTGGATCTTCTTCATCTTTGGGTTCTTTTCATCTCATGTGGATATGAAATGTATATGACAGGATGCTGTGGATATATGGAAATATATTTATGGATATATGAATATATATGGATATATTTCTGCTTTGATCATAGTTAAAATAATTACAGGATGCTTTGATACCTCAGTAGTTTAGTTTTGTGTTCTGAGTATTTCTAGAACTGTAGGAAATAGGGAAGACTTAAAATTTTAACCTTCTTTTCACGAGTCGTGTATTTGTTGAGTGGTGGGGAAAAGAACAAAGCAGGTCATATTAGTTAGTCTTAAATTCTGCTTTATTCTCTTCTGCCAAACACTTCCCAACTAGAAATTTTGAGTAAAATCTTATTATATGTTTACTTAAGCCGAAAAACTACAGTGAAATTCCTAAGACATAGGTGCTGATATATGCAGAAGTCAAGCAGTGTGTTTTGTCTCGTTTTCTCTTTGTTTGCATTGCTGAAGCCCAGACTTGTTACAGCTTGTCTTCATTCTATCTGCATGAATGTCAATAGGATTAATAGTTCTTTGTGTAACAACTCAATTTATCAAAACCCAGTACTGTTTTAACAGTAATCCAATATGTTTTAGTGTTTTAAACTTTTGCTTTATGCAGGTGAAGTCCAGTTTTTGGTGATACAAGATCTAGTGGATATTTGAATTTAGAGTTTCCACCTGCAAGTAGATTAAAAAAAAAATTATAAAGGAAAAAAGTAATACCGCATTTTATGTAAAATTCAGAATATTTTGTAATATTGTTGAAGTTGAAAGTATTCCCTGTATTTGCTGCAATAGAAATATGTCTGTCAGGAATGCTGGCATGGCTGAAGGCTGAAATTACCAAGCTCACTTTTCCCCTTTTTTTTAATGTCTCTGAGTTTAAAACCTTCGTTTATTCATTAAGGGATGGTGTGGGATTTGCTTGCAATCGTTTTGTTGCAAGTGTTTTAAATACTTTGGAAGTGTGGAACTCTTATCCCTATCACAAAAAGCTTCCATCTCATACATACTCTCATTGTTCCCTGCAAAGTTGCGCTGAACCTTGTGTGCAGGAGCCTGTTTCATGTAGCTTGTTTACAACACTTCAATTATAGCTTAGTGGAGAAGGCAGGTTACACAAACATGAGTTAAAAAATGCAAATCTTGGAACCCTTAGCTCTGGCTTTTTTAATTGCGGTACTTTAATGATGTTTGGTGACTTCTGTAGATGGAAATACCTGAGCTGCTCCAATTATAGTTGGTAAAAAACTAGTGGTTTGTGTGCTGAAGGAGTGGCTAGTTTTAGCATTCTTTATTGTGCTGTTGAGAGCAGTGAAAGAGGGAAGAGAGAAATCTGCACTGGAATTCTGCAAATGAATCACCTTCAGTGCCTTTGAAATTCTTCCAGCCTTCCTCTCTGCCGTCTTAATCCAACCAGATTAGGAGAGGATGTTAACCTGAAGAGCAGTTAAAACAGCCATTGGGCTAGATGTAGAACATGAGCTATATGTGTACCTTTATGGCTACTGAAGTTTCTTGTGCTTATTGATGAATGAAATGCAGGGGTTTAGGGGCTGTTTTGGGTTGCTGTTACTGAGTTTATAATTTTTTTTTCTTTCATTTGAACACCTGTTCTGATGGAGTCACAGTGCTTAACTGCAAGAACAGTACAACTGAGCTGTTAATTTATGACTAACTACCCAATTAACATTTACGCTGTCATATGGTAGCACACCTTGCATTGCTACTGGTAGGCACTGGTCATGACATCTTGAGAGATTGTTTGGCCTGTACTATCTTAAAAAATTCCCTCAACTACTTGTTGCGTTGTTGATATGGGATACTGCTCTTCCTGTGCCCCAGTGGCCTACTCTGCATACAGCCCTGAAGCTGTGCTTGTGTTTCCTGAACAAGCTGTCAGTGGGATAAATGACAAGATTAGTAATGTGAAAATAAATACTATAAACAAAAGGAATTTCAAAACCATCTTTTCTGTTTGGTTTGTTTCTTTTGGCCCTGGATCACTCACTTTGTATGTGGATTGATTTCTTTTTTTCTCCTTCAGAACCCATGTCCAGAGTTCAGTACTTCTTTGCTCTCCAGAATCACTTTCTGGTGGATCACTGGGTAAGATCAAGATGATGCATAAAGCACGAGCTAAAGTTAGATGCCTTTTTAGGATCCTGCTTCCAGAATTAAATTAGCAATAATCATGCAATAATGATATTGGCTGTTTTGTAGATAGATTTTTTTTTTCTTTTTAATTTTATTAATATTCTTTACTTCCTTTGCGGAGTTTTTGTAATTTAAGTTTTGCCAGTATATATATGTATGTTTGCTGAAAAAATATCATGAAAATTCTTTGGGAAGTATAAGAAGATAGAAGTTATCTGTTATATTTAGAAACTAGGGCATTCAAAACTGCTAGCTCCAATAGGTGTGGGTTCTGTTTATTTTTCATTAACTTAGGTTAGGTTATGCTGTATAATTTGATCACAACACATGTTCTTGTGAGTTAAAACACAGAAACATGTAAAATAATAGTGGTGTATAGTTGTGGTTGGTACTTGGCCAGAGTTCTAACAGAATGCTAGATGAAAGGCATTGCTTTGTAAAATTAAAGGCTAATAAAGATTTTGAAACTTTGTAGGCATGGGAACATTAATTGCCTGGCTGATTTTCAAATGAGATCACTGCATGTTTTCTTTTATTTTCCCTGAAATTTGAATCCAGTAGCATATCCTGGATCCTTAGATGTTTTAGTATCTTGATTCTCACAGTAAAGACAGTAGGTTGCATGTTTTAGCATCTGGACCTGTGTTGCTACAGGTGCTTTTGCGTACATTTTTGTAAGTGCTGTCTCTGTTTTGGGGCTTGATGTAAGGACCACTGTCTTATGGCATATATATATATCTATGCCATAAGACATATATATGTGTGCGTATATATATATATGCACACACACACACAGACATATATCTCTAGTGTTCTTGAATATATAGTGCTGATTCTTTCTAACACAGGTTGATGGTTCAGGGTTATCGGAGACCTTTGGAAGCCAAGGATTTGTGGTCATTAAATAAAGAGGACAAATCGGAGGAGATAGTGCCAGGTTTGGCTACAAACTGGGCAAAAGAGTGGGCAAAGACCAAGAGGTAAGTTCAGTTATTCTGGCTGGTGTGTCTTTCAAGATGCGGAGGTTGAAAAGCTTAAGTTACTCAGCCTCTACTTAGAGGTGTTTGTCATCCATTATCAAGACTGTTTTTGTAAGGCCAAAGTGGCATCACTGTTATTTGTCCTTAGGTGCATACAGAACAGGAATTAAGTAGGGTGTTGCGTGTCTTCTTTGCGAAAAGCTTCATCAAGTTTCCCTTAGTCTTCTGTGATCTAAAGCTGATTATTGTTTCTTTTGATGTGTGTTTTTTTTCCCTGGGGAGGGAATGTTTTTACAGCGTCAAACTTCAGTCATAATTTAGGAGCTTGGGCTCCCTCTGTAGTTACTGCAGCCACAGGAGGGCAATTCAGGATATAAAAGTGAGCTGCTTATTTCTTTCCTTTGACTATATAGGGAGCCTGGGCATCTAAGCCACATGACTAAAATTAGAAAGAGTGTATGACTGCAGTTTCGATTCTGCTTTCATCACCCTTTACTGTAGGAAATAGAAGTACATTTTCATTGAAGGAAATTTGCTTGCTTGCTTACACAGTGTGTTTTTACATGCAGCTTGTCCTCAGAAGTTTGGAAGCATGAGTCTGTCATAAGCCAGATGTATGTAATGAATGTATTCAGTCCATTTGGGGATGACTTGGAATAAATCTGACTGCAATCTTTTAACTCTGGTGTACAGTGAGGCATTGATTTTGAAGAAAGTTCAGCATACTGGGTTCTGGAATAAATAATGTCCTTTGCTCTTTAACACATGTTACAGCCCTTATTCCCTCTGGCAGAACTATAGAAAAGATTCATCAGGAATCTTACTTATCCGTACGAAGAAGACTTATTTGTGAATAGCCAGTTCATTTAGCTATGGTTGTATGATTAAAAAGATGTTTGATTGGTGGTAAAACCCAATTAAACTGTTAAGAAGACGAGTAAACAGCTTATAAAAATCTCATTTGTATACTGTGCATTTTCCCATTTGGCTTTATGCTTGAATAAAGGCTACATTATATACCTCCTCTTATTTCAGGCAACCATTAAACATGGTATACTTGCCCAAAAAGCAACAAAATCCAAGCGACTCAAATGGTGATGTGACAGAAGAGGCTGAAGCTTTGATCATAAAACCATCTCAGAAGAGCTCTGAAGCATCTTTATCCAAGGTGTTATATAAAACCTTTGGACCATATTTTCTCACGAGCTTCCTGTTTAAAGCTGCACATGATCTCTTGATGTTTGCAGGCCCAGAAATTCTGAAGTAAGACCTATATACTTTATTATTGTATTAAAAGTATGTGGACAGAATTTCAAAAACACTGGTGTTTGAATCACCAAGCTGCTTTGCCTTCAGCTGGTTCAGTGGGGAAGAGTTTCATGCAAGCTAGAGACCATGCATGTGAGCAATTTTGGTCCATTGATTTTCAATTTATAACATCATGTATCAAATATTTGACTTTCTATGTTCCTTTCCAACACTAGGAAGGCCAGGCAGGAACTTAGTCAACAACAGCAAGAGAGTTTATTTAATTCTAACCTCTAATGACTGTGGGATTACAAGTTGCAATAGGTGAAGCAACCGAGAGCTAAGGGGGTAGGAGGAGTTGTACTGCTAGAAGGTGAGAGATGTAGAACAACTGTAAGCAGTTGTATTTTAGATGGAGGGAATTTGAGACTTTTTAGCGTAGCTTCAAGAGAGTGTTGCACATGTAAGGTATGTGATACTTTGAAGTAGTACATTGTTAGGAGCAGTAATGTGTGCTAGTGTAAAATGTTTCTAAGAAGTTTGCTGAAGTGTTTTATCTAAAGTTTGGTATTTTGGGTGCTTCCATGACCGATGTAATATTTGGCATAATCTGAGGTTGTAACCCTGACATTTCATTTTCATATATCAAGAGAACTAATTCCTCTGTCCACAGATTGCTGATCCACTTTGTAAATAACAAGGCAGCCCCAAACTGGCAAGGCTACTTTTACACAGGGCTGCTGTTTGTTTGTGCCTGTCTTCAGACACTGATTCTTCACCAGTATTTTCATATTTGCTTTGTAACTGGAATGAGGCTCAAAACAGCTATTGTTGGTGTAATTTATCGAAAGGTGGGTGTTTCACAACAATGCCTCTTGGTGACTGTGTGAATGCATCACTTAAGTCTGAATAATTAAATTAGTTAGGAGACTGTTAGGCTGATTCCTAACTTTTAATAGAAATAAGAGAGTATCTCATTTATAAATAAAAGCCTTTAAGGTAGAACAACTTTCTAATTTACTAGTTCAGGCACCTTCTTCCTGCTGCCAAACAAGAAACTTTGGCTTGGTTAGAGTAGGGATATGAAACTGCTTCAGTTTGTGCAGAAATTAGGATGCATCTACATTTACAGCTTCATTTAGGACTTAGCAACAGTGCCACCTCATCTTAGAATAAGTTGAAACATTTTGGAAAGCTGTGGACTGATTGCTTTGTGTGAGAAAAATGTGTGATGAGAAGTGAAGGTTCTTACAGTAAAAAGACAAGCCAAGCAAACAATCCTCCCCCCCCCCCCCCCCCCCCCCCAATAAAATCGCCAATTGACCAACCCTAACCCCAAAGACTGCTTGTTGTCTGTAATTCTCTATTATTTTTAAACCCGGCTGCTTGGTTCAAACTATACAACTTGCATTTTGTAAGATGTGCAGGTTAAACAGAATATGAAGCAGGAAAAAGATTGCTTGTACTTTTAAAGATGGAGCGCTGTAAAGCAGTTGAAGTCTGTGAAGAAAACGCAGAGGAGTCAAGTCTTCCTTCATGTTGCTTTTAATTGTTTTTTGTTTTTAATCTGCACCTAGGCGCTTGTTATTACAAATTCTGCTAGGAAGACTTCTACTGTGGGTGAGATTGTGAATCTAATGTCTGTGGATGCCCAGAGATTCATGGACTTGGCTACCTATATAAACATGATTTGGTCTGCACCTTTCCAGGTGATATTAGCACTGTACTTATTGTGGCAGGTGAGTATTGTCTGTTGTTTATTGTTTTAACTTTTGGCAAAGTATTGCTTCTTCTGGTCATGACTATAGACAGCTCTTGTTCAGACCACTGGAGGGTTTACAGCAATGTGTGAAAAATACTGTTTGTTTAGAAGCCATTCAGTGCTGCTTTTGTCGCTGCTCAAGAAAGAAGGCGGGAGGTTCTTAATTTGCGTGCTGAGTGCATGTGGAGAGTCCACAGGTGCAGGCTACTCTCTTTTGAGGGACTGCGGCATCTATCTCACTTTCCGCTTGATTTAAAGAAAAATGGTCTTGGTTCTGTACTCTGAGAGTCGCCATAGGAGGTGTTTGCTATTTCTAGTCCAGACAGTTACCGGGCTGATTCCTAATTCTCACTGTCAGTTGGGAAGGTAATAAAATTCCCCAAGAAGTTGGCCACTCCCTGCATCAATCTCTACTTTAGAAGAAGAGACAAACCAGTGAAAATTGGAAAACATTAAATGATCTCTGGATTTGTGTATAGAACTATATATATATGGATAGATAGATAGACCTGTATCTCCATACACGTCGCTATTTGAGGGCTATATGTGTGTTTGTTTCAAAAATCAAAGCATATAAACATCAACTCAAGCCCCTACTTGATCCTCCTTCCCCCATGCTGCTTTTGAAAAGTGAAGAAGAGGTTGAAAAGCTATTTCAGAATGCTTTTCTGTAGCATGTGCAGTGGTTTGACTTAAGATTTAAAAAAATGGGTCAGAATAAATGTTTACAATTAAGTGCTTTTCAGAATTTAGGTCCTTCAGTGCTGGCGGGTGTGGCTGTCATGATTCTTCTGGTTCCAATAAATGCTGTGATGGCAATGAAGACAAAAACCTATCAGGTCAGAACCTTTGCACATATGACAGAGTGCTTTTAAGGAACATGTTTTGTTCTTTGGCTTGTTCCTGTGGTTTGTCCTTTTATTTTTTCCTTCCCTCTATTTATCCCTTAAAGAAAGGAAAGGGAAAGAAAGGTCAGAGGTGTTGTGTATGCAGAAAAAACAAACATATGTATTGTCAGCCTTACAGCTTATCTGTACATAATGGTGTAAAACATTTTCCAGTAGTTAAGACCAGGGTAGCAGGTTAGCCAGCTTCATGAAATACCTGATGACTGGATTGGAATTAGTTTAGTATTATCTCGTTGCCTAAGAACTAAAGGTGCAAATGTAAACTACTCTCTGCCTAATGAACTTAAATGAGTGAAATACTCACATTGGCAGAATGGTGGTTGCAGTGTTGGGGTGCATGTGGTTTGTTCATGTCTGTCCTCTGGGAGAAGTCTTAGTTGTTGGAGGACACTTATTTAGCTCTGAATGTTCATCAAAATATACCACAACATTTAGTTGCCACATGGAAGAAGTATGGATACCAGTTCTGTCACAGCCACATTTCCACTAGTAGCAGCTGTCTGGGATAGCTGTACCAGTGCAGTCTACTGACTCTGCCTAGCGCTGAGTCACAGCATCATTTCAGCTTTACATTGCGCTTATTAAAATACTTTATGAAGACAGAGTTTCTTCTTACAGCTCTATAGAAAGCTTTTTGCCTTAGCACACTATAAGAAAGCCATCAATAATGCCAAAAATGAAGCAAAACCAAATGTGGTCTAAGGTTGGATACAAACTGCACATTGCTGAAACTTGATTATAGTGGCTTATTTTTAAACTGCATTGTACCTCGGAGGAACCTGAACCCCAGGGCTCCCTGATGCAGGGTTCAGCTCATTTGAACCAGTGCCACAATTGTTTTGATCTTGGTTCAGATTTTTAGTTGCATGAAGCATTCTCTTAATTTGTTTAAAACATCTTATTAATTCTGCATGTTTGTTTGTTCAGATAGCATCTCAGATTTCCTGCTTGGGAGGCTAGTAAGCTTTTGATGATAATGAGGTAAATTTTGCCATTGCAAAATACAAAGCTCAGAATTTTGTGACTCTGCCAAGTATTGTGCTCCACTAATTATTTTTTTTGCAATGTTGTTTTTAGGTGGCTCAAATGAAGAGCAAAGACAACAGAATTAAGCTGATGAATGAAATTCTCAATGGGATTAAAGTTCTGAAACTTTATGCTTGGGAATTAGCCTTCAGAGAGAAGGTATTAGAGATCAGACAGAAAGAACTCAAAGTCCTAAAAAAATCTGCTTACCTTGCTGCAATGGCAACCTTCACGTGGGTTTGTGCTCCTTTTTTGGTAAGTGAAATAAATCTAGAAGTCTGCTGTCTATTTTGGGATCACGCTTTCCAAGGCAATGCTTGAGAACTTGTTTTTGTTTTGGATTTAGTGAGTGGAAGA
The DNA here is from genome assembly GCA_028858755.1 of Ara ararauna. Taxonomy (NCBI): domain Eukaryota; kingdom Metazoa; phylum Chordata; class Aves; order Psittaciformes; family Psittacidae; genus Ara; species Ara ararauna. The sequence continues at coordinate 11,244,882 of CM054380.1, read as the reverse complement.
GTCAAAATGCCGTTGGCAACAGTGGGAAATTGAACACTTGTGTCTCCACTTCTCTATGAGAAGACACTACTGTTTTACTTGAAACTTAGCAACATTCCAGTTGGAATTACTCTAGAAGTTAATGGCTGAAGTATTTAAAAAATAAAAACCTCCTCTCCATCCCCCTCTCTTTTTGGTGGTGTACGTGAGAACATTACATGTACTGTCGGATACAGAAGAGCTAATGCTCACAGTACCCTCCAGGTGGTAGCTGGGGCTGAGAATAAAACTTCCCTTATTCCAGCATCTTTGAGAGCAGCAGGTCCTTAGGTAAGACTCCTTGATTGAGTGGGACATTGTGCACCAGCTGTATCTCTGGCCTGAGTTCTCCCAGCATCTATTTAAGAACAATGTGGAGAGGTAAAGCCATTGCATACCCTGGGATTGCTTCAGATTCTTGTATAAAAAAAGATATTCTTGGTATGTGAGGCATCCCCACTGTGTTTGTGGTTAGCTTACATTTATGCTAATAAAAGGGAGAGAAGGGTGGGATCACATCAAATGTCTTCAGACCCTATTGGAACAATGGGTCATTGCTCTTGTCTGCAGAAGCAAATAAAAGGCATGACTACATTAGGATAAAATATGTGCCATTCCAGTTGAAGGTGTTTAAGTGTACTTTCCAGTCTCAGATTCCTTCCCAACAAATATTTTTAGTGTTTACATTATCTTTTGGGCATGATGAAAGGCAGAAGAAGCAGTGTCCTGGATAGGAAACATCAGCTGCATTCTCAAGTGAATGCTTTTCTAAAAGGAGTCTGAGATGGTTTTAATATAAATACATTATTAAATGAAGTTTCTAAATAAAACTCTGCAGGTGAACTCCTTAATGCTGTTCTGTGGAGTCTGAGAAGACAAATTTGCCTAATGAATAGCTCTGTTTCAGTGCACACTGTGAATGTGTGCAATGGTCCTTCACCTTTGGGGTTGTGCCACTGGGGTAGAATCAGTACAGCCCCAAGTGCAAGGCTGCTGTTTAACATCCCTTTTCTTGGTTTTTTTTGTTCTTTTGTATGTGTTCTTCTGAACTTCTGATTAAGGAATTATTGCAGATGCCTACTTGAAGGTACTTTTGACATGCAAAACTCTTTTTCCCTCTACTCCTCCTGTTTCCTGTAGCCAGGGCTCTGTAAAACATTTTTTAATAATGGTGTCAGGAAACTTCATTCTGCAGTGCCTCACCTACTGCTATGTGTGCTGATAAGGGTGTCTTTTGGACTAACTGCTGGTAACACAAGTATGCCGACATGCTGCTTGTGAGGTTATTCTTTGGACGCTGTCTTGTTTTTGATCTCTGTGGGAGAGCTTTCTCCTTGGAACATAGTTGTCCAAACTAAGGATTGTACAAACAAGCTACTGTACCAGGCACAGTGGAGTCAGCTGCTGTGTGAAGAACAATACATGTCTTCACAGCAGTCAAATTTTTAACAGAAATACTAATGCCTTCATGGATGCTGGGCTTAGATGAGACTGTTTCTTAGGCATTTGAGCTAATTGTTGCAAGTCTTGTGTAAGGGGGAATGCTAAAGTTTAGCCTACCTCAATTTCTTGTTTTAAGTGGCAGTCTATGAGAAAGAGTTGCTAGATCTTGTGGTATACTGACAGATGAGTGTTGTTACCATGGAAGAAAACACTGTGAGGGGTATAGATCTGAAAGTGAGCATCTGGTTTTACTTCATTTAGTTTTGCTATAATTTAACACATTTAAAAAAAAGGAAAGAAGTATACAGATTTTTTTAAAAATTATTTTTATATCTTATGCCTGATGTTAACAGTGTTTCAATGTAATTTTCTTCTTGAGAATGGATATTAAGCTTTTCTGTTGTGAACTGCTGAGGTGCTATAAGGCTTCATCTTTGTAATGCAGTAGTGTTTCAAGTTCCTTGGAAAACAAACTGTCTCTTATAAACTGAGCTGTATTTGAAAGTGTAGCATTGTAGTAGTCTCTTCAAAATATAAAATGGGTTATTTCTAACTTTTTTGTCTGTATATGTTGCTGATCCGCTATCTGGTACTGTGGGGAGTGCCTTAAAACTGAAAGAGAGCAGTGAGAAAGACTAGTGCTAGTGAAAGATGGTGCTTCTCCTTCACTTCTCCTGCAGTGTGACCACAAATATCCTGGGGTATTTGTGGTTTCATACTTGCTGTGTGAAGAAAGTGAGCACTTGACACCTTTCCAAGAAAAGCCATCAACTTCTTTTTACAGCAGTAGATTGAGATAAAATATTTGTTTTGCAGAAAGTGTTATCATGACCAAGGAATTTACCAGAACATTTCTCTTTGATTCCAGTTGTCTGTGACTGTGTGGACTCCTGAGATAGTGGCTTTAAAGTTACTGTAACTGTATCCATTAAACTTTCTTTCAGGTTGCTTTGTCCACGTTTGCTGTGTATGTCACAATAGACAAGAACAACATCTTGGATGCTCAGAAGGCATTTGTCTCCCTAGCCTTATTCAACATACTCAGGTTTCCATTGAACATGCTTCCTATGGTTATCAGCAGCATAGTAGAAGTAAGACTTCAGTCATTAATGGGCGTTTGTGTGCAGAGGTAGCTGCTGGGTGGAAAGATTACATTCCTGTGCTTAAAAGAATGTCCGCTGGTGGAATTCAACCACCTCAGAAAGGGAACTTTGTATTTCCTGTGTGTTAAGTGCTGTGCAAGCAAAAATTATCAATCATGGTTACGGTGGATGGGTGTTCCTGAAATCAACCCTATTTATTGTGGTTTGGGAAGTGCGAGTTTGGTCACTATTCAAGAAACTATACAAATGGATTCAAGGAGGGATTAGGAGTGCATAATAATGATGTAATACATACGTGGTGCAAAACAGCAAGCTCTTAAATATAATGAGCAGAGTGTAAGATAGTTTTGTATCCCTTTCCCATGCAGGCCAGTGTCTCCTTGAAGCGCCTTAGGGTGTTCCTGTCTCATGAAGAGTTAGATCCAGACAGCATAATCAGGAGTCCCATCACAGCAGGTGAGTTTCTTTTCCTGTTGAAAATCAATGTATGCAGGTTTTGTGTGGCTTTGCAGTGTTTCTTCTGCTTTCTGTAACATTTACTGCATTTTGATGTATTTCACTGATAAATTTTAGCCAGAAAGCAGAGAAGGGAGTTTGTGAAATATATATTTTCATATATAAAAAAATTCTAATGCATTCTCAGGCCTTAGATGAATGGTTACATTCAGACACAGTCACTTTAAAAATTACCTGTTAGACTGTTTTCGGTGTAGCCATTTGAAATGTGTAGGCAGTTAACTGAATGATTAATGGTGTGCCAAACCTCAGCATTTTGAAGAACAGTCATGTAATGCTTCAGCACTCTTGAACAAGAAAAGATTAAGTCCCAGTTCAGGCAAAATGCCTCTACTTTTGATTCTGTGTGGAGTGCCACTCCCAGTGTCACTTCCACTGTATCCAGTGTTGCTGGTCCAGTTACACAGGGCCATTTAGGAGACAGATAAGCATAAAGGCAGATTTATTGAAAAAACTAGTGCCCTTTCTTGCAGAACAAAATGTAAGTCAGTAATTTTTAAATGGTTTTCCTTACATCCTTTTTACAAAGACAGTGAGATCCCACTTGCTGCCTCTCATGCGATCAGCTAAAATCTGTATCATTTGAACTAGATGATCTTTAGGGTCCCTCCCAACCCAAATCTTTCTATGATTTAAGTCACTTTACTTTTTGGCAAGCAGCTTCCTGTTGGGAATGTCTCTTTCCCCTTTCTCAGCTGATAACTATGAATATATTGCTCACAAATCTTTAGTGTATGGAGTTTTTTTCTGTCCATAATGGGTTACACTTGCATGCTGATGTACATATTTACCTAGGCTAAGTATTCATTGCGTACTGCTTGAATTAGGAGTGGTATATTTTTAGTTGTTGCTGTAAAAATCTGCAGATGCCAGCACCATGTAACATTTCACTGAACAGGATTTTTTGTTATTTTATTTGGGAGATTGAAATTACTTCTCTCCCCCCCCCCCCCCCCCCCCCCCCATCATTCTTGTATTAACTTGGCATCCTGCATGGAATTGGCAGTTTAGCTGATGCTTCCACTGAAGCACAAGTAAGGTGGAGGCCTCTAGTTTCCTGAACTGAATTTGCATGTTGCAGTGGAGTTGCTGCATAGAGGAGTGTGTGGATGAGTAAGTCAGGATCTTTGTGTAGCTGGCATTCATGCACCTCCTGGTTACTGAATAAGTGTAACCTCAGAATCTCTGCTGTCTTGATAAATTCAGTAAACGCAGACCGCAAGCTTTTGGTAAGCAGTGGGTTGTTGTTCTGGTGGAAAAGTAGCTTTATACCTCTTCCTCTGTGTGCTCAGATTATCTTCTGTGGCACGTTCCACAGCACACAATTCAGCTGCTTCCAATGGCACTTTAATAAATATGAATTTTCTTTTTCTCAGCTGAAGGATGCATTGTAGTAAAGAATGCAACATTTAGCTGGTCCAAAAATGATCCTCCTTTACTGAACAGGTAAGAATTATTAATCTTTATTCCATTCCATAATCTTGCTGCATCATAAAGGATCTGTATTTGAATTATAAAATCTGTTTGCAGAAGAATTTGTTGCCATAAAGGAACAGGAGAGCAAATAACATCTGTTCTATATATTATTCTTTTTTAAACCAGCGGTTTCATGGACTAGAGGAATTTGCAAAGTATGTTGCATGTGTGGAACGCATAAAGGGGAGCAGCAACGGGTGTAATAGGAGGCGGGGAAGCATCAGAAATTACAAGCCTTGGTGTGTGCTGCAGATGGGATGAGCTCCATCTAGAGGAAGCAGCCAGATTAGCTCTTCGAGATTATCCCTAGTCTCTCCTGGTTGTGCTGTGTCCTCAGGCTTCATTTTAAGACCTTATTCTTGCTGAGCTGTAGCCATTCTTAATACCCGTTCTGGAGAGGAAACCAGTGTACAACCTTGCACGTGGTATGACTAATAAAGTAACTGGGATGATGCAGCTACAGGCTGTGTCTTCCTTGTGCCCTATCCCCTTCTTTAATTTTGGCTGCTCTTTATTGGTCCTTAAATATTCTTTGGTACAAGGATACTGTTTGGGAAGCATCTGTCGATATCAGTGTTGTTTTTTCTTCCCTCCCACCCCCTTGATTAATTACATGTTAAGGTGCCATGTCCTAAGCTGAGGACCACTTGGTGCTTTCTGAATGAGAGGTTTATGTTTTCATACAATTAAAGTTTCCATGCTGTGCCAGCATTTGCAGTGGCTGTTCACATTGCTCCTGGGTTTATATGGTCTGTTCAGTGAACTGTTTAACTACTGGGATGTGCCAGTGAGCAAGGCTGAATTATATGCACTTTATTTCAGCATTAATTTCAGTGTTCCTGAAGGCTCCTTGGTAGCTGTTGTTGGTCAAGTTGGCTGTGGAAAGTCTTCACTGCTGTCTGCATTACTGGGGGAGATGGACAAAAAGGAAGGCTATGTGGTTGTCAAGGTATGATGTGTCTGAAGAACTGTTCAGCTATTTGTGGGCATAGCCAGAGGGATTCTAGATTTCCAAGTGATCTGGAGAAGGGAAGAGACAGCCTTTCAAATTAATGCTGGCAAATCATGCATATGCCTTAGCCTGCACTCTGTGTGATTGCCTGTTAAGCCTCGAGCCAACAACTTCTAAATATGTTGGTTTCAGATTTAGACAAATAGACAGAATGAAAGAGGTCTCAAAAATAAGTATTCTGGTCTGGTGAGTCTTGTTGGCAGACAGGTGGAGAGACCCTATTATATGTACTCCAGACTAAGGAGGAACAGTATTGGTTCATACCTTCTTAGACACCAGAGAATTACAAGGAGAGAGGGTATACCCAGTTACCCAAACATGGGAAAAGCTGCTGTTGTAATTTGTACTTTCTTAGAGATCGGAGTTGCACGAAGCTCACGGATGAAAAATGACCTGTAAGTAAATAAGTAAAAAATCATTGGTTTAGATTTTGCTGCTGCTGTAATGTATGGAAAGGGAATTATCTTTGGAACAAAACAAGTAGGTTGCATTTAATAGAATGCACGTGTGCTCACTTCCAAAATTCTTCTGGGAAAATAAAAGCAGGTGAGATCTGAATCACTGATTATTTGTTCAGGAAGAGAAGGCAGAACTAATACTCAAAACAGAATACATTGCAGTACCTCAGTCTCCTCGTTTGAAGTGATGTACATGAAAACTACTTCCCCTTCTTTCTGCAGAAATCTCTTGGCAGGGATGCATTTGCTAAACACTTGCATTCCAGGTTAACTTGTTTTATGCAGAACATAATTTGTAACTTTATGAAAGAACTAATGACTATTCACACTCAGTAACTGTGCAAACATTCTCTAAACAAATGTTTCCTTCAAGTTTACATTAGAGAATCTTATTTGTTTGAAGCTCTTTTTACCAACATACTTTCTGGGTTTTTTACTTTCTACAGTTTTGTACCAACATACTTTGTTACATTCATTCATATAGAGGTTTATAAAAATAACATTTCAGAGAAGGGGGTAGCACAGCAACTACTTGGTGAAGTTTTGGAATGACTATAGGCAGTTTGTGAGGTGGTTGGCACTGCCTGCCTCACAAAGCCCTGCTGCGCTTTGACTTTGTGTGCAGACTTTTAGTCTAAGGTACTAAATAAGGAACTTGTATTTTTCTTGCAGGGCTCAGTAGCCTACGTTCCTCAGCAGGCCTGGGTCCAAAATGCAACTCTGCAAGATAACATTATCTTTGGAAGGGAGATGAATGAGAGCAGGTACAAGCATGTGATTGAGGCCTGTGCACTGCTGCCTGATATAGAGATTCTTCCTGCAGGAGACAAAACAGAAATAGGAGAAAAGGTATTTAAATACCCACTCTACCATATCAGTGCTATTGCTTGTACTTATGGCTGTATGACTTCTATTCTATTTTATCTTAAAGTTATATTGAATTTAAAACATTCATAGTAGAAATCCTCTGGAAAAAGAGGCAAATTTGAGTAGTATGTTTTCATTGTCTTTAAGCCTCAAAGGGGAGGAAACCTCCCCACCACCCCAATTGCAAATGCAACAACATCTTGCAATGGCAATTTTTTATTATCTCTAAGTTGCCATGGCCATAGAGCAGAAAAATGTATGGAAAAAAAGGAGAATCTTCTGAATGCTGCAGCTTCATTTAAAACAAACACCTCCACCCTCCCAGAGTTCCAAAACAAACCCTAAAACCAGCTACCACACAAAACTGGCTCTTGGTTGCAAAAGTGTGTGGTGTGGGATTTAGAAAGTGGCATGGATGGTTGTAGTGCTCTGCTATGGAAGCAGGACCGGTCATCCCCTAACCATATAGCTAGCAGGGTACATGCATATAACCTGCTTGGCATTCTGCTGGGCTGATGTTCTCCAGAAGACAGGGGTATGTGCTTTGCCTGCTGACTAGTTACAGGAGGGGTATAGCTGCCAACTGACAGCCCCAGATTCAGTAAAGGGTGCAGCTTCATCTTCCTTATTGGTCAGCAGGCTAACCAAATTGTAGAGTGTGAGCAGAGTTTGTTAAATCAGAGGCAGCGCTGCAGAAATATAGCTGAGAAATAGCGTCTGAATGTACAGAGTAGGTAGGTTGGTTTGGGTTAATTGCTTTATAGGACTAGCAAACACTTGACTAGCCCCTTACTGACAGTGAGAACCTAATAGATATGCTTCTTTCCAAGAGGATTTTGACTGTGATTGCTTATGCTGTTGTGGTAGTGAAATTATTTGTGATGGAGATCTGCTTTATACAATGCTGAAATTTTGCTAATTTGCGTAAAGCACCTGTGACTTTATGCACAAACTGGCAAGACATCTCTTTCCAGCTGTAAATAAAGGGATCATATTTTCTTGTTTCCCCAGGGTGTGAATATGTCTGGAGGACAGAAGCAGCGAGTCAGCCTTGCTCGGGCAGTTTACTGTAATGCAGATGTTTGTTTATTTGATGATCCTTTATCAGCTGTTGATGCTCATGTTGGGAAACATATTTTTGAAAATGTTATTGGACCAAAAGGAATCCTGAAAAATAAAGTATGTCATAAGGAGATGTTTGTCTCTAGAGAATGATCTGTTTTTCTTTGCCGAGTTTAAAAGTTTCCAAGTTTGTCAAGTTGCATATTCTGACTTGTTTCCAACATCTGAAAAATGAAAGCATCCTTCTGAGATTTTTAGAGGACTGTTATAAAACACTAGAGGTTTTATAATTGAATGTGCTCTGGTTTCTGGAATTCACAATTCTCTGATGGAAAAATCAAGACAAGGACAGTATTTTTTCTTTAAAATGCTAAATGCCTGTCCACAGTTCTTATTGTATCATACCCAGAATTGAAGCAGCATGAGCAGTAGTTCAACCACCGTATTTAACTCATCTCAGATATTAGAAAAACCTTTGTTTTTCTTTTTCTTTCGCTATTTAGACCCGGGTTTTGGTAACCCATGCGATCAATTATCTGCCTCAAATGGATACAATTCTAGTAATGTCTGATGGAGAAATCTCTGAGATGGGCTCCTATCAGGAGCTGCTGAAGCAAGATGGGGCTTTTGCTGAGTTTCTTCGTACATATGCTAATACTGAACAAAGCATGGAGAACAGTGGTAAGCTTACAAATAAATTCTCTTGGGATAAGCTGATGTGTGGCATGTTAAGGGAGTCGTGTTAACGGAAAAATAGTAGCAGTGGGAGTAAGGTTAAAAGAAATTACTACTTCTTGTGATATACCTACTCGTAAAAGTGGTTATTTCTTGAGGGCGTTGAAAGTTGAGATTAAATGCACATTCTTTTTTGAAAGTTAACAAAATGTGAAGTAGATCTATAGTAAAATTCATTTCACTTGAAGCATGATTCAGGTGGTTATGAGATCAAGTAAAGGCCAGCTGGGGTTTATACACCCTTCCTATGCTTATTAGGATATGTCTTCTTTATGCAGATAGTTCATTTGGGGATGGGGAGGAGGAAGCAGCAGCTCATTTTTCTTGCAGATACTCTTGACTTTTTCTTCTCCTTTACAAAACCGCTGTAGAGCTGCACTGACACAGGAATGTACTGCAGATATTTTACCTGTAGTTGGTCATAGTATTGGATTTTAATAACAGAACTTAGTCTCTTGCCTCCGTCCTGTTTTCTTCAGTGTTTTGCTTGTGGTGATTTCCTGATACTCCCTCATATGCTCATGGTGAAAAGTTTGAGGGGTGCTTGCACTGTGCTGACTGGCTAAGTTGTTGCCATGCGCTTGGGGCTGCTTTGTTAGCCAGTGCCTGTTGTTGGGTGCTGAAGAGCAGGCTCTCCAGAGCAAGAAAGGGATTGAGATCACTAAATATTACTAAAAATCACAGGTTCTTGGGTAAACACAGAGTAGTCTCTGATAGGAGTCAGCCTGAGCTACCTGGGAAGGATCTGTACAACCAGTTTGAAAGGGAGGCTTCCTTATGTCTGAAGCCTTAAGATGGAGCAAAATAGAAAACTCTGCATTGATGCTTTCTCACTGGAATATATTCTGCTTCTTCAAGGGTAGTAAAGCCTCTGCTTCTACCCAGCCTCTGAGGTCTGGCTGAAAGCCTGCTCACCATTGCCTCCCAGGCCTTCTCTCCCATTGGAGTTCTTGAGGGTTACTTGCTGTCAGTGTGCTGTACTGCTTCCTTTCCCATCCTCAGCTTTATGGGTTTTCTTCTGAGTGTTGAAAAATGCCCCACTCAAGAAAGCTGTCCCCATGTGAGTCTGCAGGACGGCTCAGAGGGAATGTTTGAGCTCCTCCTTCTTCTCAAGCATCCTACTCGATGCAGAAGGTGCTCAGCCACAGGGAGTGCACTGTGCAGCACAGCTGCTTTCAGCTGTGGGTACATGAAATGGATGCCCTACTGCATCTGTGGCATGTAATCTTCTCCAAAGTAACTGGACCTACTTGTAAAATAGCCTACCAGGTTGCATAGAAAGCATCCAAATTAATTTTGCATTTAGTGGTTGCTCTGTTCTCTGGCATTTAGTATGGCTGATCTGCTGATGCCAGTACTACTCCTACCTGTGCAGGCTGGTCTGGAGTCATGGATGTGCCCTTGACTCCTGTGAGTGTGTGTCTTTTTGATGTCATCCTATGTCCTCATTTGGATGTGCTCTGTGTTCCTCTTCTTCCCCTCCCCCGTAGCTGTTCCTGCAATACCTCTTGATCTAGAGGTAGCAAATAGTTACTTTAAGATCACCTTTCTTATGACTGTTTTCCCTTGTCTCCCATACAAACTAATGCAGCAGATTTCATTTTTGTTTTAGTGTATGGGGAGGTTGGGGGTTTGCTGTTTTTTTTCCAAGTGCTTTCAGCATAAGCTTTGGTTTGTATTCTGAAAGCCTAGAGCTATATTTAGTGTTTGTGGGGAGTAGGAATGGCTCCATAGAATTGAAACTGCATCATAAGGTTGAAATATTTTTTAACTGCCTGGTTCATCTTTAGTCTGGACTGCAGTGCCTGATAGAGATGTACAGCACAATTAGTAATTCAAAATCTGATTTGCATTGTGTGGGCTGTGCTTCAGGTGTTTGGCTCCCCAGTATTTCACTCCATAACTTTGCACTCAAAAAAAGGAGCTGAAAGACCTTTTAATGGTAATTCACTTCGGGGTATGAGAAATGTCAGGCTCACTCTGTTTTGGCTTGGAGGGAAAGTGGGGTAAAAGTACTGTGAGAACTGCTAAGGCTCTGGACTGTACAGTTTAGTTCAACAATCTACGTATCTTGTACTGTCTTGACGTGTCGCTCGTAGCTAGCAGATCTGAAGGTCTTTGGCTTTTTTTCTTAGATTTTGTAGACTTAACTCCCTAAATGCCAGCTCTTGTCCCAGGCAGAGTAGAAATGTGCTGTCTAGAAAAGGTAGCATGGTACGTGAGTAAGATTGGCAGGGCCTTGTATGGCCTCTATAAATTGCTTCCAAATTGCAGCATAGAGGGCGAAAAAGAAGGATTGGTTTATTTTCAAGTGCTGAATTTGAAAGGAAGACAGCTTCCTGGCTTTGTATTGTACACTGGGTGCTAGTGTGTATTTCATTATAAAAATGAATTCTGTGTTGTGAGCTGGGATTTCATATCTGTAAGGAAAAGTATTATGCCTTCATGTTCAACACTGTCTCCCAGTATAGCCTGTCATGCCTCTGTTTTGCGGCTGTGCTTCTTTCTAACAGCATGAGGCTGAAATAAGCTTAATAGCAATGTTGGATAGTTAAGATAGCTTGAATGATGCCTGTGGGAATGGTTGGGTGCTTCTCTCCTTTCTGACTTCTTAGAAGGCAAGAGTTAGGGATTGAATGTGCTGGCTCTTTTCCAAATGTTGTGATAATTCAAGAAACACCTGTCTGTGTCAGGAAATAATCTGACTTTCTCTTAAATTCTCTTTACTTCTAGCAAAACTCGGCTCTTTCCTTTCTCTCTCGTAAAGTAAAAGCAATTTGCAGCCTCTGCCCCAAATGGTAGAAGCAAATATTCACTCAGGGTGAGGGCTGTTAGGGTATCAAGAAGCTTGGAAGAGTGAAGTATCTCAGTATTTTATACTAAACTGTATGTGCACAGTGATGACTGGGGGCTACAGAGTAGATAGGATTAAGTAAACCTGTACTACTACAGCTCTCCCCTCAGAGCAGCAGAGCTGCGGGAGGAGATATGCAGCCATGTGGAGAAAAGTTGCCATGCTGATAGGTATATCACGTGATGCTTTGCATCTTCAGTGTTAAGATCGGAGGCTTGAATGAAGTCTCTTCCTCACCACTGGGGAAGGCACATATAGTAGTTCCCTGTGCACAGTGATGTTTTTCTGTCACTGTACTGGGAACACAGTGTTTTCTGATTGTTAATATGAGGCCACTTCAGAGTCACTTTTTTTGATTCTTTCTTCATTAGCGCGTATGTTGAAAGTAAGGAAGTTTCTTGATCATTCACTGGGAGCTATCCAATTTGGATTCTTCTTTTTCCTCAAGGGTGTCTTTTTTTGGCTGTATATAAGGCTTGGGATTAAAAAGAAGTCCATTTCAGCAAATTTCATCCTGCCTTTGGCATTTGTAGCTTTGTGGTTTAGGTTGTGTTAGTTGGGTGTGTTTGTGCTTGTAAAGATTGAAAATGGCTGAGTGTGTTCTGGAAAAGGTTAATTACAATGTACTTTTAGATTCAGATCCTTCATTAGAAGGAACAGTTCAATCTCTGGAAACAGGTAACTGCTTTTTTTTGCCATGTGACTTTATGTTAGTGCTTGCATTGGAGTAATACGAGTAGCTGCAGTTCATTTACAAGTGATTGAGTTGTTACTAGAAGAATTTTGTCTGCACAGTAGAAGGTAGCTGCTTGGTTTGCATGGTCCTTGTTTGTGTGATGCTACAACAGTTGGTTTGTCAGCTTGTAATTCCATCAGAAGGAATTCTTTATCTCAAACACTTCCATGAGGAAGTTTTAGATGAACTTTAAAGATGCATGCTGGACTTATGACTAGTGAGTGTACCCAGAGAGGCATCATTCAGGACTGAGCCCCGAAGGTCTTTTTTTCTTCTCATATGTGTTTTCTGTACTTTGCAGCTGTTCCCTCTTTTGAGAATTTCTGGACACGTTTTTCAACAGCCCTCATTCAGTGAGCTTGTTCCCTATGTGCACGTGCCAGATTTACTCTGGCATTTTTCATTTTCAAGAGTTAAATGCAGTATGAGCAGGATATCTTTGTAGCCCACAACATGAAATCAAATTTAAGAGCTGTTAGGGGAGGATGGTTTATTTGTGGTATTGCTTTCTTCATGTGGGTTTAGAACTTCAGTAATTCTCTCAAGCAATATGAGGCTGGAATGCTTGCTGGTTTTCAGAGGGGAGCCTTTAAAAATAAATGCTGTCCAGTGCTTAAGATAACCAGCAGTTCCATATTGGCTTCCTCTTATCCATAAAAATAAGAACTGAGTCATTCAACTTTTCACTACTTCACATTTTTTTGCCTTTTTTTCTGCTTCTAGATCACACTGAAGAGTTTAACTTTGGGTGTTTAGAATAACCGATGTTCAATTTGCAGACACAGGAGGGAGCAGCTTTATGTCCAAGCAGTCCATGCTTAATGTACTGATGAACTGGGTTTTATATATATATATATTTTGCTTTAATATAAAACCGTGAAAACTTCAGACTCCAGACTGACACAAATGTTCCTGCATATCTTTTGAATAGATGCATGTGGGGTTTTCTGTTTGCATAAATTATGCATAGACCCTTTAAAATGCAAAATTCTTTTTGCTACAAATTCTGAATTAACTTCATGTCTGACAATAGAGTTCTGTTCACCTGACAGCTTATTCTTTAGGAGTCAGTCATTTGTTCTGTATTAGGAAAATTGTGACGTAAGTTGAACGTTGAAGTTTTACTCCTGGCACTATATTACACTGAATTATGTTGCTCAGAAAAAGCTGAATATTTCAAGCTAACTGGTTCTGTGAAATGTTTTAGAGAACTGCCTCTTGTGTGCTGCATCTTGTTACAAGTGGGATGGTGTGGGATAACAAGACTAAATTAATAGCACATGCCTGCTGTTATTACAGCTTTCTCACTTACTAAAACGTCTTCTCATTGAGCTCTAAGATGAAAATAATTTATAGTTAACTGTGTAAAAGATGTGGTTTGAAGAGGAATGGTTGGAGTGGGTGTCCCCATCAGCCACTTTCTCCTGAATGAATCATAATGTGACGTGGTATTGTATACTTTAACATAAGTCCTCACAATTACATTACTTTATTATTACTGACCTACATTTGGTAGAAAAATAAATGTTCCCTAATGACGACTAATGGTGCTGGAGATGGGACTAAACTGCTTTGTTCACCTGGTCAGTTATCTGTTAGTATCTGTAAATATTTGTGTTCCCTGGTTTGTTGGTACATTGAGACTGCACCTGGCATTTAGGATTGAAATGAAACCTTTGTTTTTCACTGTCTCACTGTTTTCTTGTTTACATTTTCACACCTCCAGATACAAACAGTCCATCTGGAAAGGAAGGAAAGCCTGTAGAAAATGGAATGCTTGTGAATGAAGCCTCTGGAAAGTTGATGCATAGGTGTGTAGTCTGTCTGTCTGTTTCTCTTCCCCCATCCCTTTACCATCTTGTTACTCAGCTGTGGATAAACAGTAATTTGGTGTTTATGGTGTTTGTTAGAGAAAAATGTATCATGCTAGATGCAGCAGCCTGAGAGAGTCAAGGCTGCTGCTGCTCCATGGCTCCATGTCCAACAGGAGGAAGGATGAAGATGTACTCCCATCAGACATGTGCACATAGAGTATACTATACACATGGACAGCCACATAGGTCATGAACAGTTAAGAGCACCCCACAAAATCAGCACCAAATGGCCTCATCCTGTTCCCATCTCTGACTGAGCAGGATAGGGGTTCACTAGTGAGAATATATTATATATGTGTGTACACATTAGATCTCTCCATTAGATGGGATTAGGTGCTCAGTCTGCCCAGTAACTGCCCCTAGATCCCAGTCTTCCCAGTTGCTCATACATGGGTGTTTGAACTTCTGAGGCTGGAGCCGTGCTCCATTTGCTGGTACAGATTGTTGTGCATTTGTGTCTGCACACACAGAACTCTCATGCTGTTCTTTCCATGTGAAGAAACTTGCATTATAACGAACTGTGGGTTTGGCTTGCATAAGAGGGAGAGTATCTCATTGGGTACTCCAGCTTTCATATGCTTTCCTGAGGCTTCTGCATTTGACTGCTGTCAGATGGAATCGAGTGCCAGCTGGACCTTTAGTCTGACCTAATGCAGCTGCCATTATGCTTCAGAGAGGCTAAAGGCAATCACTATGATTATACCTTCCCGAAATCATCTCACAGTCTATACCTTAATGGTGCTCTAGAGATCCTGTATTTCTGGAAGCTAATGAGTGCCTGGGAGTAAAATTGCCCGCTTTGATGCCAGTGCGGGTACCCTTTTTGCACATCAGCGTCTGCAGCGTATATATGATTATACGCTTTGTAAAGGCTGATGTTGATGATCACCAGGCGTTTCTCTTTCTGAATTTTGATTACACAACCAAGACTTCTTTGACTGACTAGCAAGTTACTCATATCTGAAGATGGGCACTTGGGAGCTGAATGCTGTCAGGGAGGATTTGGGAGTGCACTGTGAGGGGAGGAGGGAAGCACTAGTAACCACTGGCCTGATGAGGGCTGCTTAGGAGGTTGATTATGACCATTGTAATGTAAGACAGAGTTGGAGCCATGGACTGTTCAAATCTATTTATGAAGTAAACAAATACTTGGCCTGTATTATGCCAAGACTGAAAAATATATGTCTTCAAACAGGCAACTCAGTAACTCTTCAACATACAGCCGGGATACTGGGAAGTCACAACAGCACAGCAGCACAGCAGAGCTGCAGAAGCCACAGGCTGAAAAGAATTCCTGGAAACTGACTGAGGCTGACACAGCAAAGACAGGGAGGGTAAGGTCTCCTGCTCCCACTTCCTGCACCCTCTTTCAGTTTCAGAAAAATCCACAGGGTTCAGGAAGAAATAGCTTCTGAAGCCCACGTAACTGGCATGAGAAAGGGCTGAGTGGATTCTTGGGCTTGGCTGCGTGTTGTGTAGTACTTTGTAAAAGTGTTGCTGTGCCCTCTGCTCCCAAAGCTGAGCCCCAGGTTTGCCTGCAGAAAGAGTGCTGACACCAAATCTTTTGTTTAAGATGGTGGGCCTGACCACATCAAAGTTTAAAAGGAGGACTGAAAACCTTGCAACTATTTCTTGGAGATAGGTTATGACAAATTAGGTGACCTAATGAAATGCGCTCTTCAGGGTAAGGAGCTGGAATTGAATCAGATGGATTTAAGCCAAGTTTCCACTGTGGACGCAAGTATCTAATCCCAGGATACCCAGGGCTTTCTGAGAAACCTAAGAGTGACGTTCCTGGGAAAATGGCAGTTACACCTCCTAGCAATGTTGCTTGAATCCTCTGGTTAAAGATAGATCATAAGATACAAGCCATGTAAGCGAAGGTCTAATTAAAGGCCATATAATGTTGTGGTAAAAAGAGAGAGCCAAAACCTGGAACTCCTTAGCGAAGTTTCTGGCTCTGCCACTGCTCTGTGTTATTTCAGGCAGCACTCTCCCTACTCTCCTCTTTCCCTTGGAAGACAAGGGAAAGATGATGTGTGCCTGCCCTGAAGGGGCGTTGGGTTTGGCACATCTCCATAGAATGCTGCTTTGCATCTTGCGTTCCTGTTCTGGTTTAAGCCCAGCCGGTAACTCAGAACCATGCAGCCGCTTGTTCACTCCCCCCTGTTCTTTCTTCCCCTGTTCCTGGAGGGATGGGGAGGAGAATCGAAAGAATGTAACTCCCATGGGTTGAGATAAGAACAGTCCCGTAACTAAGGTATAACACAAACCACTGCTGCTACCACCAGTAATAATAATGATAAGGGAAATAACAAGGGAAGAGAATACAACCGCTCACCACCTGCTGGCCAATACCCAGTCTAACCCGAGCAGCGATCTGGGCCTTCCAGGTAACTCCCCCAGTTTATATACTGGGCATGATGTGCTGTGGTATGGAATACCTCTTTGGCTAGTTTGGGTCAGGTGTCCTGTTTCTCCTTCCTCCCAGCTTCCCCTCCTCCCTGGCAGAGCTTGAGACTCAGAAAGTCCTTGGTCAGAGTGAACATTACTGAGCAGCAACTAAAAACATGGGTGTTATTAGCGCTGTTCCCAGGCTGAAAGTCAAAAACACAGCACTGCACCAGCTACTAAGAAGGAGAAAAATGACTGCTACTGCTGAATCCAGGAGAGTTCCCAAGCAGTGGCTCTCTAGAGTGCAGCAGTTGTGTTTTTAAGGCCTGATGCAGGGATACTGACTTTAAAGGGGTGTTGAAGAAGGGGGAATTGCTGATTTTGAAACCTGATCTGCAAAATGAATATTTCTTTTTCTCCTTCTGTCTTCAGGTAAAGGCAACAGTGTACTGGGATTACATGAAAGCAATTGGACTCTTTATCTCTTTCTTGAGCATTTTCCTCTTTATGTGTAATCATATAGCATCCCTGGCTTCCAACTACTGGCTAAGTTTATGGACAGATGATCCTGTTATCAATGGGACACAGCGGTACACAAATGTCAGACTGGGAGTGTATGGAGCGCTGGGACTTTCTCAAGGTTTGCTTGTTCTTACCTATTCAAGTAGCTGGTTCAGAATGTTTCTAATACTGTCGGTGAACTTGTATCTTGAGAACTGCAGCAGCAGTTTGCTTAAGGATTTGAGTGTGGGTTTTCACAGAAAGCTGAAAAACTTGGAAATAAAACAAACAAAGGGAAACAAACCAACCTGTAAAATTATTCAGTTAGTGAATATGGTTTTCTATCCTTTGTACAAAAGGAGAACAAAAGTGGTTTGCAGGGGCTGATGAGCCAGCAGTTGGTGACAAAATGTCTGACCCAAGAAACGGCTCCTTGGCCAGTCACCAAACTGTGCTAGCATGGTTTGCAGGGAGTTTGTCACAGGAGGCCATGGCTACGTTGCCTCCTTGCAGATGCAACCTGGCTAAGGTGCTCAGGGTGGTGTTTCCTCTGACTGCTTGTGGGTCTATCCGTGGCACCATGGGAAGTCCAGCTCAGCAGCTTTTTGTTCTGTGTCCTCTTTGTGGTCAAAGTTTGTTTGCCATTAAACCTAATGCTCCAGCTACCCCACTTCAGAACTGCTATAAAAATCCTGCAATAAAAACTAAATGCCACATTAAAATTCAGTGGGTTTACTCAAGAAAAACACTCAAATGTTGCACAAAACTTTTTAATGAGAGAAATGTGATGTTTTCACTATTTCTTTTTTTTTTTGTCATACTATACATGTGCTAATGGTAAATGATGACAAAATGAGGAAAATGTTTTATGTGAGAGGTTGAAGCAGTTAAAAACAAGTCTTCTTTTCTAGGTATCGCTGTGTTTGGCTACTCAATGGTTGTGTCAATAGGGGGAATATTTGCTTCACGACACCTGCACCTTAACCTGCTGCACAGTGTCCTCAGGTCTCCAATGAGTTTCTTTGAACGTACACCCAGTGGAAATCTGGTGAACCGTTTCTCTAAGGAGATAGATACCATTGACTCCACCATTCCACCAATCATCAAGATGTTCATGGGCTCAACATTTAATGTAATTGGGGCTTGTATCATCATTCTGCTGGCCACACCTATAGCTGCTGTTATTATTCCACCTCTGGGACTTGTCTACTTGTTTGTGCAGGTAAGGAGTCCCTAGGGGCACTAGGACCAGCAATCACTCACCCTCTGTTATTTAAGACAGTTCTTACTCTGCACTAGTGTTCGACTTGAGTCATGCTTGGCTGACTGTGCTTTGCATGGTTTACTGACGAGCTGATGTTAGCAGAACATTTCCTTCCATTGTCAAATGTAGAATGGCTTCTGTGCAGAAGGTTATCCTTTGATACCTAAGCCAACTTCATAAAAATGCCATTAGATTTTGAGGCAAATTTTGCACAGGTCGTTGCTCAGAACCCAAATACAGAAAACTGAGGTTTTCTAGAACTTCCTTCCAAACAAAAGGGTAACCTTTGGAGGGGTATGTATGCATTGCTGGTGTGCCTGTTTTGTCAGAATGTTGTTTACAGAGCAAGAGAAATGATGGCAGCCTTTCACTTCTGTCTTGTGTAGGTAGGGTGTGCTTGCTTCACTCTTGCTTTACTCTCAGAAACCTAGTAGAGCCAGATAGAAGAAGCTGGATTTTGACTTTGGCTCATGAATTAATGATTCTATTAGTCTCCATTAGTAAACTATAAAGGCAGTGATACGTGTTTTATAATGTTGAACTGAGCTTGCAGGGGAGAGGAAGAGGAGAAAATGGCTATCTCATGAGATAGTTTGATTGGCAGTCGTTTAAAGACCACGGCATGTATGTAATGGTCTTTTAGGCCCAAAAGTGTTGCAGGAGGCATGTATTCCCATGTGAAAGTTAAATCTCTGTAAAAACAGCCCAAACAGCAGGGGACTCTCTTATGATTCCCTTTGTATTTTCAGATGCAGTCTGGATGTAACCATAATTCTTATACTCTGATTTGCAGAGATTTTATGTGGCCACTTCTCGCCAGCTCAAACGCCTTGAGTCCGTCAGTCGTTCTCCTGTGTATTCTCATTTCAATGAGACCCTCCTGGGAGTCACTGTCATTCGAGCCTTTGAGGAGCAGAAACGTTTTATAAAGCAGAATGACATGAAAGTGGATGAAAATCAGAAAGCTTATTATCCAAGTATTGTTGCAAACAGGTAACAGTGGGGTTAAAATACTGAAAGACAGTTATATAGGGAGGACATCAATCACAGCTCTCAGCATACTTGTCCAGGGTAGGGAGCATGTGTTGATATAGCTGTTTGACAGATGTTTCAGTTAAACTCCTGTGTTGAAATTAAGATCTTAAGAATTTCTTTTCTGTCTGAGAATTCCTGCCTTACTTCTAGGTAATATTTGTTTAAACGTTTTGATTCATTGATCCCAATGTTAACTACCACTGCTTTCTGAACTAAGACAGTAATTTATGCACCTGAAAGGTTTATTAATTTTTGATGCCTCTAGGTTTGCATGCTGCTGGAGCAGAGCCTCAAATATCTCTCAGTTCCTGTGTCACTGGTGGTATGCAGGTGCCATATTATTAATCTTTTCAAAACCAAGCTGTGACAGACCACTGGTTGACCATGTTTCTAGTTAATCTCTCAGTGAATTACCAAACAGATGCATTACAGTTTTCTGTCTTGCAGGTGGCTGGCTGTCCGTCTGGAGTATGTGGGGAACTGTATTGTCCTCTTTGCAGCATTGTTTGCAGTGATGGCACGCAACAAACTCAGTGCAGGACTGGTTGGCCTCTCCGTGTCCTACTCACTGCAGGTAATTTTACCTTAATTAAAAAAAAGGCTCTGAATTGTAAGACTGCATCATAAAGTCAGAACCTTGCTATGGCTTTGGAGGGGACATAGGAAGAGAATAATAACTACAAGTAGTGTGTAGAAAGATGCTGGGAAGTTCCTTCTGTGCCTTGGCTGTGTGAGGAGATGTGGCTAAGACAACTCATCCCCTGCATATTAAAGGCATCTGGACTTCCCTGCTGTCCAGCACCGACTAGCCAAGATCTTGTCTGTGTTTATGCATTCTATGAATTTGCAGTGCTTTGGTTGTTTTGAGTTCTTCATTTATTGCAGGGAACTTACTTAGTGTAAACTGCTTCTAGACTTCTTTTCTTCTTGCAGATTACAGCATACTTGAACTGGCTAGTCCGCATGTCATCTGAGCTGGAAACCAACATTGTTGCTGTTGAGAGGGTCAAAGAATATGCTGAAATGGAGAAGGAGGTACATTGAGTTGTCCGTCACATCTGTAGAAGTCAGTGCTCTGTTCTGAGTTCTCGCCCACGGCCTGGCTGAATGGGGTTAGAGCTGGGCATGTCATCTGAGCTGAGGGTAGAGTAGAGCTTAGTGCTGTCAGCACCCTCCCTCCAGGAACAAGCTGGATTTTTGTGGGTAATTCCTGTGACTGCTTTTGAGGTGTATCCAATGGTATTTACACCATGTTATTTAGCAAACGTGTTGTTCTGCCCTGGGCTAAGCAGTAGAGCTGTAGAAATGTTTTGGTTTCCTACGTCCTTAAACATTATTTTTTTTTAATTTGTTTTTCTTTCTGCTCTCAGTGTGGTGAGTAAAGAGGCTTTGCTTTTTCTTGTGATTCAGATCACCTAACAACTCATTTTATCTGCAATTGGTTGCAGAACAGAGTTCCCCATGGCTTCTATTTGCCTTGCCTGTCACTTGAACCTGAACTTGCAGCCAAACATTATGAGGACCCTTCCTAAGTTGGTTTTTTTTTTCAGGTTCACTGTTTATACAGTTAAAAGCCTTTTGGCGCTGGTAGTAAATTCAGTAGGGTAGGTTCTCTCATCTCCCACCTCTGTGGGAGGCTGAGGCAGCAGCTGTTTATTTTACCAGGTTGTTAATCTTCTGGTGCTTATGTCTCAGATAAACTGCTTCTAGTTGCATGTCTGGCTTCCCTAGTGGTTTCCTGTGATGGGGATGTACAATTAAGTTATTCAAATACGTGCTGCCTTTATGATTCTGCCTTTTATAAGAGGAAAGTTTAATCAGCAAGTGGGACTTGTGATAGCAGAGCCTTTGGCTACATATACCACTTCATCTGCCTTGAGGCAGCTCTTTCCTTCTCTTCCCATCATCATCACAGTTCCTTTTGTAAATTATACACTAACACTGGGTCTGTGTTCGGTTAAAGGAGGAACTGATCGAATGTGTTTGTGTGGTTCTTTCAGGCTGAATGGAGTATTGAACAAACTGCCCCAGCGAGTACCTGGCCTGAGGAAGGGAAGATTGAGTTTCGAGGCTATGGTTTACGTTACCGGGAAGACTTGGATTTGGTTCTGAAAAACATTAATGTTACCATAAATGGGGGTGAGAAGGTAATGAACCTGAATTTATAGTCATAGAATCATAGAATAGTTAGGGTTGGAAAGGACCTTAAGATCATCTAGTTCCAACCCCCCTGCCATGGGCAGGGACACCTCACACTAAACCATGCCACCCAAGGCTCTGTCCAACCCAGCCTTGAACACCGCCAGCGATGGAGCATTCACAACTTCCCTGGGCAACCCATTCCAGTGCCTCACCACCCTTACAGTAAAGAATTTCTTCCTCATATCCAATCTAAACTTCCCCTGTTTGAGTTTGAACCCGTTACCCCTTGTCCTCTCACTACAGTCCCTAATGAAGAGTCCCTCCCCAGCATCCCTATAGGCCCCCTTCAGATACTGGAAGGCTGCTATGAGGTCTCCACACAGCCTTCTCTTCTCCAGGCTGAACAGCCCCAACTTTCTCAGCCTATCTTCATACGGGAGGTGCTGCAGTCCCCTGATCATCCTCATGGACCTCCTTTGGACTTGTTCCAACAGTTCCTTGTCCTTTTATAGTAGAGTGTTACTGTTCATAAGCCTGCATGTGTAAGCTAAAGAGAGGTCTAACCCTGTTCTGTAGTGTGTCTTGTGTTTTCAAGAACTAGAAGAGCTTCTGTAGAATCAGTCTTAATGTGACTGGCATATACAGTGGGCTCTTATCCTACTCAAGGTGTGTCTTGCATCATGGGATAAAGATACGCTATTATGTGGGCTTGTGAAGTATCTTTTTGTCTGGTTTCATAAGGAAGTGAGGTTTATGCTGTCTTCTCTCCTCTTCCCAGGAAATTTTGCTAATTTTGTTTGCTGTAACCAAAGAGGAGTACAGGTTGCAGTGAGATTAATTTAATTATAGTCTTAAGAAAATGAGCTACTAAGTAGAAGGGGGAAGCCCTGAGTCTAGTGTGGCAGAAGTTGCGAGGTGAGGCTCTGCAGGAAAATTAGATTCTCTGGATCTAGCCAAACCAACGATGATACATGCATGTGTCTCCCACTGCTGCTTTGCCCACGCACTCACATGCGTTCTTCCTCAGTCCTGTATGGATTCTGTGATGCCTAACAATAATGTGTTCTTGCATGGCAGCATAAAAGGTAGCTGCAAGATCTACTGCCTGGCTTCCTTATTTGTGGTATCCAAATAGGCATTTGCGTTTTTTTCCTGAGTTGCCCACTTTCTACCTATATGGGCAGAACTCAACCTCAGAAGTAGCGAGAAAGGGCAGATGGCAAGAGAGACATCAACTGACCAAAGTAGCAGTCTTTTATTTTTATTTAAAAAAGAGTTGGTGAAGACTTCAGTCTAACTGGGAAGCAAAGCATACAGTATGAAACTGAGTGCTTTTGGTGTGTGTTTGCTATAAATTCAAATGAGGTAAATGTCAAGTCAGCAAGTGTGACTGTGACGTGTGCATGAAACAAAGGATTAGGGAACCTTGGCTGGCTCTACCCAGTTCCGTCTGCTTTTCTAGAAAAATTGAAGACTTAGGTGATTGGATTGCAAAGTTTGAGACTGCTTTTTGTTCTTGCTTTTCTTTTTTCATATCCAGTAATTTTTCTTCCCCTTTCATACGCCTCAATTTTTTGCTGTTTCAGAGTTTTGATAACTCAGCAAATATGACAACCCTCTGAAAATGTGTCAGTTTCAGGTGGATTCTTGGAAATGCTTTAACTCTTCTGTGGAGTAAGTTGTTCCTGTATTTCTTCCCAACAGATTGGAATAGTTGGAAGAACGGGAGCTGGAAAATCCTCACTTACTTTAGGTTTGTTTCGGATTAATGAAGCAGCTGAAGGAGAAATTATTATTGATGGAGTTAATATTGCAAAGATAGGGCTCCATGACTTGCGGTTCAAGATCACCATCATCCCTCAGGTAAGTGTGAAATCCTGCCATTACCAGAACTCATTCTGTTACAGTGCTGTTGCTGTAATGTACTGGGGACAATCTGCCTTTTCTGATTTATAGCTATGAAATGGAGTCATTTCAGCATGCTCTTTTCATGGAACTTGAAACCAAGCTTTTTTCCTAGATTGGCTTCCATTTGCTTGTGCTTGTAACAAGTAGGACCTTGGCTATGGCTGAGTTGTGATGTGGAAGCAACACCTTGGCCTTTGGACTCGTGGGCTTTGTCAGAATCCCACGCTAATCAGTTAAGTACTATAGACAGCTTTTACTGACTGGGCAGGTGTGCTCCCAGCTGAACACCTGATGGGTGTCACTTGGTTAACTGAGACCATTGTCTTTTTTGTTCAGTAGAGGGGAAGTAAAGTCCAAGTATTATCAGTTGGGGAGAGCCCTCAGGGGAGTTTTTTTAGAGATCAGTTTCCACTTCTGTTTTAGGTAGTTCCATTCTTTTTAGAAACAGAATGAAGGTACGGCGTAGTCTAATTTGTGAGGGATTGGGATTATGCACTCTTTGGGCCTTTGTACAAAGAGCTCAGTCTTTGGAAGGATCTTGTGAGTGAGGTATGCAGTACTGTTCAATCACAGAAACTTGTACATAACCATTCCAGTCTAGCCCAGCAGATGTGGGTTTGATAGTCCAAAATATTTGGAAATAGAGTTTTACAAGTATGGGGCTTAATCTTAAATCTTCTTGGTCTTACTGTGTAGCCTTTATTGTCTGCCTGTTCTGATTCACAGTAAGATCATAAAATGTTGTTATATAAATCACCATTGCAGCATGCTGGCAAAAACAAGTGAGCACACTGCAGAAGGTTTTCTGCACTGCTTCTTTTGGAAATCTATGGAGAACTTTTCTTTCTCCTTTTGAGCAGTTTGCATCAGTCTCACACTGCTACATCAAAAGTATTTCCAAAGTAGTATTTCTCCATGTCCAGGACAAAAACTGCATTCATTCCATTAATACTGCAGCTGAAGCTTTCTGAAATACGTACAAATGGTGTAATTCACTAAGAAGTGGAAAGCTGACCTAGGAGTCCCTGCTGGTAGAAGGCTGAGGAGGGAGTAGCGGTTCTTCAACTCAGTAGCCCAGTAAAAAGAAAATTGGCTGGTTTGTTTTCTGTGGGGTTTTTTTGTTTGTCTGTTTGTGTTTTCTGACTGGTTGGTCGGCTTTTTCCTCACTGGATTCATGAGTTACCGACTCATGGAAAGATCTGGAGTGCCAGAGTATGCAGAGGGGCAGAGGTCAGGCCTCAAAGAGGCATAAGGAGTAAGGGTGAGGGGGAAAAACTTGCTGTTACTGGAAAAAGTGAGGTCTTTATCCTAAACCCAGTAGATAAGCTTGCTTGCAACTGCATTTGGACATGTTATTTTCCGTTCATTAAGAAATACTTTCAGAGCACTTGCTGTTTTCTGTGTACGTTGTTAATGACCTCATTCTGTAACTAGGATCCAATATTGTTTTCTGGCTCTCTACGTATGAATCTTGATCCTTTTGACCAACACTCTGATGAAGACATTTGGAGGTCTTTGGAATTGGCTCACCTGAAAAACTTCGTATCATCCCTTCCTGATAAACTTAATCATGATTGTGCTGAAGGTGGCGAGAACCTCAGGTATGTCAAAGTGCTATGCTTGTGAAATGGCCTTAAGAACTAAATGGCAACTGAGACACGCGTGTGTGTGTGCCTTTCATCTGCAACTAGATTCTCCATTTACAGAAACTACAGCTCACTTGGGACAGTATGTTGGTAACTAGCAGTAGCAATGCAGTGTGGGCTGCCCTGTTTAAGATTTGTGGAGGGGATAGTGGAATTCCTAATCCATGACTAGGCAGTCAACTACCTAGGTTCTATTCACCATATTTTAAGCTCAAGTTTGGGAATTTAAAGTAATTTAACAAATACTCATAATGCTGCAAGGTTTGACAGCTCAGGCAGGCTTGGAAAGGGTTTTAGTAGCCTGCTATTTAGAGTGAATGTTCTGAACTTATGATGGCTTTTTGTCCTTTTTGTCCATAAGTTTTCTAAGCTGTTATTTTGTTTTTTGTGCTGTAACAGGGATGTATGTTCAGTCAGTAGAAACCATATGAAGTCCAGTCCTCAATACTGCAACAATTCAGTGTATCAGCCTGATGCAGTTATGGTAGAACCATTTGTAATGTATTCTTTTACTACACTGCCGAAACTTCATTTTGAGGGGGGTGTAGTTTCGGATGCTCTTAGATATTCCACCGTGAAGCAGTAAGACGACCTTATCTATCATGCGGGATTCCTGGCACCTGTACTTAAGAATAAGGAATTGTTAGACTTCAAAAAGAACACTGCAAACTTGTTCTGACTTTTTTCCACCCTCCCATTCATTCCATCTGTGTAGTGTGGGACAGCGCCAGCTGGTGTGCCTGGCCCGAGCTCTGCTCAGGAAGTCCAAAATCCTGGTTCTAGATGAAGCCACAGCTGCTGTTGATCTTGAAACAGACAAGCTTATACAGTCAACAATAAAGTCTCAATTTGAAGAATGTACTGTATTAACTATAGCACATCGTCTGAACACAATCATGGACTACACAAGGTAAAGCAACACTACCTTTGTCTTGAAGAATGGTATGTGTGAACTGCACTATGCTCCGCTTAAATGGGCATCTTTGTGTTTGCTAAATGTTTGCCAATGCATTTTTAGCCACCTCTCAAGAGAGCTGCTAGAATCCCTATTTTGATGGGTGTGGTGCGCATGTTCTGGCTTGTGGTGGCTGTGCTTGGGCTAGGGAGCTCCCCTGAGCCTTTTGTTGCACTGCTGTTGTGCCATTCCTTGTCCAGGCAAACTAGGAAGGAGAGGGAAGCAGTGACAGGAGTTCATTCCTGGGTCTTGCCCTAATTTAGGCACAGGTGGAAGAGGCATCAGAACTTTTGGGAGCTCAGACAGCATAAGGAATCAAAGGAACAGGCCCTGAGCTTTTCTGAAGTTTATGCCATGTTTCTCTTTCTGTCACTGTTGGTTATAGTTCATACATCCTCCCTCATCCTCAGCTGCCTTGCTAAGGTGTGGTTGAGGGTAGACTTGTCTCATAATTTCAGTTTAAGTGCTCTTATCCTTCTTATCACAGAATGGCAGAGAACAAAGTGACCAGTGATAAGATTTTGGTGTATTTTTATAGACCAAGCTTTGTGCTGTCAATAGCGAAAGATAAGAGGCAGGAACATTGCCTGTTTCAGGCACAGCACCAGCAGTACTGTCACCAGTGAACACCCAGTTCAGTCACGCTAACACTGTGCAGTAGCACCAGCTCAAGACTTAGCAAGCATCCCTGGAGTGCCTAGCCAATTAGTGGAGGTAGCTGAAGGCAGTGTTTTAACTGTGAGCTGATTTACTGACTGTGGTAACTTGTTTTTTAAGCTTCCTATTTCCAGTTGCATGTTTGTTTAGCACAAGCTATGCCTGTGTTTGTATCTTGTCAGCAGAAGCTGTATAACAGCAGTTGATGTGGTGCAGCATTATGGGAAGGTTATCCCAGGTCTTGCAAGGTCCTGGGGACACTGACTCACGTTGACAAGAAGTGCTGCGAGATAGTTTCTGGCAGGCTCAGAGCACAGTCACAAGTCTCATGGCTGGCTGAAAATGACTGTGTAAACATTTGCTACATATAAAATAGGACAGGCCAGGATCAGCATTGAGGCCAGAAAGGATGGAGTTAAGAACCTCTGTCCACTTATACAGTCTGGACTGTCTTTGCCTGTGTATAATGGCGGTGCTACAGTCAGTTTCTTTCTGTACACATACACCTGTGTTCACTGGCCTTGTTGATCTTCTTGTGACCATTTTTTTCTTCTTGTTTTGCAGAGTTTTAGTCCTGGACAGAGGAGAAGTGGTGGAGTGTGATAGCCCGGAACATCTACTTCAGCAAAAAGGCATTTTCTATAGCATGGCCAAAGATTCAGGATTGGTGTAGCATTTGAACTTGGTTAGTTCCTGTGAGGAAGAGGGAGGTGGTACATTCAGAACACAGTAAGTTCCCCTGAGCTGGTGTGAACCATACTGAGCAGTTTCAGACCTAGTGAAGTCAGCCACGGCAGGGTGATGGAAGTCATAGGAAAACGCAATTTTTTTCTTTTTTCTTTTTTTGTGTACTTGTCCTTAGTGATTTTTAGCCAGCTTTAGGAGGTGCCCATGCGCTGTGCAAAACGCTTCAGAGACTTCTCGGTTTTGCCTGAAACCTGTCAGTTTATGCTGAAACGTCAGGTGGAGTGATGCATCAGAGAAGTGCTGAAAGCTTTTTCTTTTCATCTGCTCTTATGCTCTGAATTCCCCTCCCTTTTTAAAAAACCCCAGCCCAACAAACCACACCAGCTGTGCAAATGCTAGTTGTTTGCTTGTTTGCTGGTTCCTCATCTGCTGAGCCATCTCCTGTGGGATGCACTTGGAACATTTTGTGGCATAGAGTACAATAGTCCAAAGATTGTTTTTTTTCTTGTGAAATAATGTGTGCCAGACTTTCTCATTATGGCATTTACTGTACATGGTTAATGCTTTTATGCATTGTCCTAAAGGTTTCATGTGTTTACAGTGTATAGCAGCAAGTTCACTATAAAATGTAAGTAGTGCTGATGGGAAAAAAAGCACAGTCAACTTCAGAGCAGTATTTGAGCATGTCTAGAATGACAATCACTCCAAAACCAAATTCATACAGCAGTTGCTGTGTTGCAGGATGCAATACCTGATCTTGCACACACTTCACTCAGGAATTCTGACTTGAGTGGTGAATCCTGATAATGCCTGTGGGGACTAGGCTGAGAAGTGAGGATTTGCCTGACAGGAGGTTGCGGGTTCAGTGTCTCATTGATTGTAACACCCTTGGCTTTGGCAGCTCTGTGCTTTAATAGAAGCTCTGCCACATCAAGGACCATTAGCCTTATATCAAAGAAGCCTGCCCTTCATGCTGCTGCTGTTGACTCTTGAATTTTGTGAGAAGCTGTTCTGTTAGTTTAAAAAACAAAAAAGTTTTCTGTTTCCAGTTGTGTGTCAGAGGGGTCTGACAATTCAATTGGCAGAGTCTGGGTTTCAGGGTCTGTGTTGAATGTTCCTTTTTCTGTGGGAGGAAAAAGTTCATTTTCTCATGTTCTGATTAGTCTTATTTTAAGAGGAAAATGCTGGAAGAAGGCAAACTTAAGCCAAATGGACTCAAATACTCAGCACTCTGAGAACGTGGACTTCTGTGAATGATATTGCTGACCTTAATACTAGACAATTGTCTTCTTTAGAGTAAAGATATTTATTTTTTTGTAAATTAAGACTCTGAAATTGAGTAGACTGAAATTTCCTTTGATATTTTTTGTAATGACTATACAGATATTTGCAAAGAAGGTGCAGTAAAATATTGTTTGGAAGATAACATGATGTGTCATCTCTTGCTTTGTGTTTGACAAAGGGTAAGCTTCTGTAGTTCAGGTTTTCACCTTGAAAATAGAAATTATTGGTACTGCTTAGACCAGCCAAACTGCTAGGCCTGATATCTGGGTGGGTAAGAAACCTGGAATGCGAATAACAATGTGCTGTGGTAGGGCTGGATCGCATCTCATGGATTGTCTTGTCATTTCAGTTCTGTAGTTTGTTGGGCAGACCCGGTAATAACAGTGCATCAGCAGAGCAGGATTCAGTGGTGCTGCAGACCTTTTGTCATACCCATGGTGTCCATGGCCTGTGCCTTGCCATATTTCTGGGGCAGCTTGTTGTCAGTTTCCCCTATGGAAGTGGATTGAGGAAGGGGTGGTGGGGGAGTTTGGGGAGGAGCAGTGGGTTTTGGACTTTCAAATTGCCCAACGCTTGTGCAGCATTGTGATGGACAAAAAGGTGGAAAGATTGGAGCAAACCATGAGGAATGTGGTACAGAGCTGAGAAATGAGCTTTTCAAATACAGTGTGTGGCTGGTATTGTTTTACTCAGCTGCATTAAAATGGAGACAGATGTATCTGCAGAAGAGACCCAGATAAGGAACTGTGATACTGCCATGAGACCTTTCTTGCTTGAGGTCAGTCATCCACTAGGAACACTGTGAGCCTTCTGCTTCCACCCCCTCCTAGGAGAGCTCTGGGAAGGAAAAGGGAGAGGGTCCACTGGCATCGGTCAACAAGACAGCAAAGCTCCCTGTGCTGTCTCCTTCCCTGTCCAAACTAGTTACCACCAGCACCACCTTCTAGGCAGAGCTGCGGAGAATGTCCAGTGAAGAAATTCAGTCAGGATTCAAACACCTTTGAAAAGCCTTGTGGGTTTAGTGCAGCTCATTACTGAGCTGGGGACTCTACAAGTACTCTGCAGGTTCGGCACTGAATTCAAAGAAAGTTGTGTTGCTGGAGTTCTTCTGTGGATCCAAGGAAATCGTGCTTTCCATTGCACGCAGATAAACAGAGATTTGCAAGCCTTAATGTATGCATGTGAATAAGTCCTTGGAAAACAATGTAACTGCACTTAGAAGCATGGTTTGAAATGGAGCTTGTATAATTATGTTTCTGCTGCGTAAAGTGTTTGCAGTGGAGTTGTCTGTGTAGGAATGACTTAAACTGCATTTGCAGTCTCAAACTGGGTACACTGGAAAGTGTCGCTGAATGTTTTCTGTCCTACTCGTAGTCTGTTTGTCATCATTTGGGGAACTGCAAGTTTTTGTGTCCAAAATACTGTATTTTGCAGGATGACCTAAATATTGCAGCAAGGGATCAGATGTTTGCTCTTGGTTTGTGCTTTAGTCTTGTTCTTGTTCAGTGATGTGGTTGTTAATATGCATCATTCTTCTCCCAGTTTTATGTATTTACACACTTGCTAGCACAAGCTGTTCTGCCCCAGCTCTGGAGTAGGTACTCTTTTCTGTTTGCTCTAAATACCTGTCATTGCTTTGTGTTATTGCTGCATTGATTTATGATCCTGGTTCCAAATGTCCGTCCTCATAAAAATGATTTATACCTTGGCTGGATGTCACTTGAACAAAATTGTGTTAATGCATGACCAGGATAGTCTGAACTAACCTTAACTTTACACAGGGGTAGCTGAACAAATGCAGCTTTCTTCCACAGAACCTCTGTGTATGAGCAGCGTCATAGAGGTACTTCAGGTTCCCTGAGAAAGAGTGGTATAGTTGTGGTCCTGTTTCAGGTAGGAAAGAGAGGGCCATATGCTAATCCCTTCATGCAGTGTTACTGGAACCAACTGCAGAAAATGATATACCACTTGCTGCAAGGTAAAGTATTAGAATCTGGCATTAAACCCAGCTTGTTTAGTGCTTGGGACACTTTTACCCCTTCTGAGTATGTAAATGCAGCCTGATGGCATGTGACCTCCAGTACTGAAGAACCTGGTGCCCTCCAGCAGGGATCAGTTATGTCCCAACTCAGGGTGGGGAGCGCTAGTAAATTCAGGAGTGTGACACTGAATTCCAGCAGCTGAGCTCAGAGTCATGTAACAGACACTTTCTTCAAATGCCTTGATGCTGCATATTCACCTTTATGCAGGAAAGCTAATGCCAGCTCTGAAGGACAGTATGTGGGAGAGGAGCGGGAACCATCCTGAGTGTGTGTATTGCAGCAAGCAGCTTAGTCCTTGGGAAGGAGGTGAGCTGGCCACCTTCATCTACCTGCTGCAGAGCAGGGTTTCCCTGAAGTATATTGCCGTGGCATTGTCTAAGTTCATCCTGTTCTGGTACTCCAGGTCCTTGCTTGGTGGAGAGGTAATTATCTGCCCACCAGGAGGATCTTCATAGCTGGTAGTCTTGTGCTTCTGGAGGTGGGTAGGTTCTCACTTCCTATAGAGCATGTGGAAGCCTTGCTGCATGGTTTTCCTCCCCCCAACCTGATTTTTCTCATAAAGACAGCACAATTAATTTCATTTAGATCAGCAGGAAAATAGGAAACCTTACTTAACTGCATTGGCGAACTGTGTGTGTGTGTGTGTGTGTGTGTGTGATGAAAAATTTGCCGAATACCTGTCAGGACCAAAAGTAAGTGGCCTCTTGCTCTTACCTGGAGCAAAGCTGTGCCTCTCTCCAGTTCATTCTGCACTCTCTGCTCTTCGGACTGTTTCTTCTAGTCTTTGAAAAGACCATTCTCTTTTAAAGCAAAGTTGTTGCCTTTCTCTTAGAACCATTTTGCTCTGATCTTCATTAAAATATTAAGGATCTGTGAAACCAGCTTGGATCCTGTTGTTTGGTATCTTCTCTTTCAGCAGTAATGTCTGTGCCACTGCAGCCCATGTGAGGCTAGTGGTGGTGGTAATAATAAACAACATTAACATATTTATTATAAACATGTTAATATTTATAAAAGAGCAAGAGAAAATTGTTGAATTTACTGTATCAGATTCAGTGCATGTTGATGGATCCTGGCTGACATTATTTGCTGCAACAAACCTCGTGTCTGGAAGAGCTGATTCTGCTGTAAAACAGCTCGGGATTTTCAGGAGACCTGCACATAACACCATAGTTAGTCATGTGTGTGGTTACAGCTGCTCCTATAAAACTGTCCCCAGTGTGGAGACATCTGTGAAGATATCCTGTAGTGGTTCAAGCAGAGTAGCATAGAAACGCTGGTGCCCTGGGTCACTGACGCCTTTAACATTTGGGCATTCCTGTGCATCTTATGACCATCTATGGAACCAGGAGAGCAACTTACAAACTACATTTGGCATGAACTTCATGTAAATCGATGCATGACACTTTCATTCTTATTTTCTAGCTTTAGCAATTTCAGTATTACGTTAAACTTGGAATCTTGGGGCAAGTATTTTAATGTCATGTTTCTTTCCTGTGTAAGGCTGTGCTTTTCCTTTGTTTGAGATAGCCTTAAATGAGGAGGAAAAAGGAAAGGAAAAAATGAAGTAAATTGGAATTGAATGCCATAGCTCTTGATGTCCAGATTGGACAGACAACTGGAGCAGCGTGAATACTAATTATTACTTTTCTTGTGAGACTGGAACTCCCAGTTTGTCACTTACTTACAGTACCACTTGGACATAAAGCTGAGGATTCTGGCTAATCCGAAACATGTTTTTTTTGTCACATGTAATTCTGGGAATCCCTTTTCCCTTTTCAGCACAGCTTGATGTGTGAAAGCTGATGGTATTTTTGCTGCTCTTACTTTGTGCAAGCCAACAGCAAAACTGCGCCCTTTCTAAGATTACCAGTGTGAAAGAATGTTTTGATTATTTTCCCCTTCTGTTGCCTTCTCTCTTCATTACCAACTTAGGAACGGAAAGCAAGCATTCATAAGATGTTTATATCAGAGATTATGGTATGCTAAAAGATGTCTGTCTCAGAATTACCCAGCAACATGGTCACTTCTGTTTCTCTTTGACCTCAGTTAAAAAGAAAACATACCTAACTTCTCTTTATCTCACTACTTCTAGATGCTTCTGGTTGTGAGATCCATTGACAAACTTTTTGAGTGCTCATAACTTGCATTTGCTGTTTGAATTTTTCTTCTGTTTCTGCCCTTGAGTAAGGTTTAGAGAAAGAAGAGGGGGGAAAAATTGCCTCTTTCCTGGTGTTTGAGCAGCAGGACAGCAGCAGGCATTGTACTTTGATATCTTAGGCATTTGTTCAGCAGAAACTGTTACCTGCTCTTAACGTGGGTGAACAGGCTACAAAACAGCTCTTGGGTAAGAAACTGCTAGGTTTTGTTGGTCTGGGTTGACTCTTACCAGTTTGAACTTTCTCATGTCCTCCCCCCTTACTCCTTCTTATACTCTATTTACTTTAACTTATTGAAGAGACCCATTTCAATACTTGATTCTGGTTTTATTTCAGCTTTCCAGAAAATTAAGTGCTTTAACAAAAGTCACAGTAAACAGCAGTATTTCACAGTGTGATTGTTCGTCATGTTGTCTTGTTGTGATTCCTGAGGAGAGACTTGGGGACAGCTCTGACTGCAGCTCCTCGGCACTGCAGGCAGCCCAGGAAGGCTTTGTTTTCAGCTGCTGCTTTGGTTTGTTAAAGCAACATCTGGAAGATGTCCATACCAGAGGTACATGCAGGAGGTAAACTTGCATGCAAGAAGAAAAACCAGGAATGAACCACCAGGCTGACAGGCAAGTGAGTCCCTGCTACTTTGCCATCTGCCGGACTGCCGTGCTGCAGAGATTGAAGGGGATGCTTCCCACCACACAAATATTCCTTGTGCCCAAATTCAGTCTGGACATCGTGTTGGCATTTTCACATGCACTGCTGTGACTGACCGGCATTTGGCAGCAGGGCTTCTCCAAGCCTTCAAGCAGAAGGAATGACACACTGCTTCCCACTCCCAGCCAAGTTATTCTATCCTGCACCAGTGAGCCCATATCTAAGCTGGCTCCCTTTCTCCAGCAGTCTGTTAGCCCTCTGCACAGCATGATTCACTCAGGGCCCCTCCGAAGCTGACACAGAAAGAGATGGGGGGCCCACAGGCAGCCGTTCGCTCTCATGCTTGGTGGCATCCCACTTTCTCTTTCCTACTATCTCCATGCTTGTGCACTTTGGGTGACTAGATCCAGCTGCTGCCTTGGAGTCCACATCTGTGTAAGAACAGCATTCAGGTGTGCAGTCATTAGGACATTGTCAAAAGACTATATTTGTTCTGCCTGAAACTCAGGACAAGCTGTAAACAGTCAAGTTTCCATGCTACCAGTTAAATCCTTGCTTGCTGTCCATAAAACCTTGTTGACTTTTAAAAAGAATCTGTGTTATCTTTAAGAATGGCAGTATGTTTGGACTCCATTTATGGTATAATCGGACATGCTGTGGTCTTTTGGCTTGTTTGCTTTTATACCATAAAAGCAACAAGGTGTTTTAAGTTCTTACTGGCTCACTTGCAACAGAAGAGTGAAGTTTTGGTATCTGGAAACATAATGAAAATGGAATTGCTATGTTTCCTATGGAAATAACCTCCATCCCAAGTCATCCCTTTTCATCTACTTACTACAGTTGTAGCTCAACCAAGATTTGGTTGTGCAATGCATTTTAGTGTGAAACCAAGATAACAGTTCAATTATGAGATGAATTATTCCTGATATTGGTGGCATTGTGGCATACTCCATGAGTGAGTCATGCAAAGCCTGATTCTTCTATCAGTTTGTAGAACAGTCCCTTCTGAGCTATTAAGTGTTCCAGAGTATCAAATTCAGCTATCCGACCGTTTTCCAAGACTAAAATCCTGTGAACATTAGAACAGAAGTGTAAGCTTGGGGATGTACCAGTAGCTATAATAAACTTCAGTTATTTCCATTGATTTCTAAAATAAATTGCAGTACTTGCTTGTTATTCAAACCAAGCTTTTCAGCGGCTTTTCAGCTGTTGGGATAGAAATAGTTTCTGATGACCCAGAGATGAGTTCAAGAACAGGGTTTGGGGGGAGGAGAGTTGTTTGGCAGTTGAGACTGGAGTAAGATTTGTGAGCATGTATTTTAGTTTTACCATTTTAAGATGATGCAAAGCTGTAGTCATACAGGGGCAAAGAGGGGTATGACACAGCATGAAATGCATCGTGTGGGAATAAATGATCTTCGATTAACCCACTGGTGCCCAGCTGATTTAAGATAGCTCCTACAGTCTCTAAAGCAAAGCTCTGAGGTTTAAAGAAAATGACAGAAATTAAATTGTTCATGAACGCTGTGTGATTTCTCTCGTTCACACAGGTTGCCTGTGTCTGTCTTTCATCCTCCGTAGGTAAGTGGATAAAGATATTACCTGTCACAGTCCATGATGGTCTTTATCCGGTGAGCTATTGTTAACACTGTGCTGTCCTTGAAATGAGTCCTCAGGGTGGACTGAATCTGAAGATCAGTTTCTAAATCTACTGCTGCTGTGGCCTCATCCAGAATGAGAATTTTGGCTTTCCGAAGAAGTGCTCTGGCAAGACAAACCAGCTGTTTCTGTCCAGTGCTGCAAGTAAGAAGAGGGATGGTAAACCGAGAGTTTTCCCTGGGTCAGAATATGTGATTAATTTGAAAATAGTAATGAAAAGGTGATTGTTCCCTTTCCCTGAAAAGGTGATTGAGGCTGGTGGTGACTGCAGGTAACAGCATGAAACAGCCCAAGGAAATGAAGGGAGTGTATTACTATAGCTCCAGGAGATCTGTACTTGGAACAGGATTCCAGTGCTTTAAGTACTACACAAACACAAGCCACCACAAAGATTAAGTATCAGAGGTCTTCCACTTGATGTCTCATGACTTGATTTCATGCTGCTAAACAGGACAGTAATGCAGCAATTTGCTGTCTGGGTACCGTTTTCTTTTTTCATGACTCGGACTCCTTGTCCCACTAGCTGTATGTTCTCCTAGACTGCGGGCTAGCTCTGCCCTGCCAGTGTCTTTCTGCAGATAAGGTACCTTAGGTTTTCCCCTTGGTCAGTGCACTTATATTCCAACTGATCTGGCAAATCTGCAACGAAGTTCTTGAGCTGAGTCAGTTCCAAAGCTGTCCAGATGTCTGCATCAGTGTATTGGTTTAATGGGTCGAGATTCATTCTTAGAGAGCCAGAAAACAAGACTGGATCCTGAACACAGAGACAGTGCAAACAACTCCTGAAATGAGTTACAAAACATTCCCTGCTGGGTGCAAATCTGTGGCTAATATTACATTGAAGAGGAGACTAGGGTGGCATAGAGGTTATTTCCAACTTTGAAATTTCCAAATGTCCCTCCTCTCAGAGAATCTCTATAAACTTTTCTTAGGTGTTAAGAACTACAACTCTGCTGAAGCGTTTTGGAAAGTAATTTCATACCTGGGGAATGACAGTTATCTTGGACCTAAGGTCATGGAGACCTAGTTGAGCAATATCTAGTCCATCAATCAGGATCACTCCTTCTGCAGCTTCCACTAATCGCAGCAATCCCACAGCAAGAGTAGATTTCCCAGCTCCTGTTCTTCCAGTTATGCCAATCTGTAAAGAGCAACAGAAACCTCTTAGTTTTGATACTGAGAGATTTCCAAAGTTGGACAGACCTATCACGTAGTTCTTCTTGGCCTTTTGAAGAGAGATAGCTTTGCATGGATCAGATCTTCAGGGCTGTTCAAGATTCACATGGTCTGGTTCTAATTGTTTTGTATGAAAAGGAATCTTGAAAGGTTTTGATGATGGAAGAGTAACTACAAGACTTAACAGCTAGGACAGGGCCTTGACTTAAAAAGTGAAATTCCTTTGCTGTGTAACTACTAACCTTCTAAGCAATGAAACTTCACTCACAAGAATGTTGCATGTATATATGCAACAATCCTGGAAACACTACTTCATACTAGGAGAGGTGTGCAGTGCACCAGATGGGCTCATACTTTACTGTACCTTGGTGCAGGGCAGGGACTCTTATCTGCTCAGATCTGATTACTACAAAGCACTGCTCATACTTCATAGCTCTTCTGAACCAAGTGGCTTTGCTTACCTTCTCTTGCCCATTGATGGTTAGATTGATATGCTTCAGTGCTAACTCCAAATTTGGCCTGTATCGCAAACTATAGTTTCTAAATTCAATTCTTCCTTCAGTGAGCCAAACCTGACCTTGAAGTTTGTCATTCAGAGTCCAGGGTGCCTAAATAGATGAAAACAAGCAACAATGTATAAAGCCGATTTAAACTACCAAATCAAGTAGCCATACTGAAACAAGCAGTTTATGAAGACATCTGTGCCAAATTCCCGCTATCTGTTTACTGTTTTCACCAGAGAAAAAGGCCTCTAACTTTCATATTGCAAATGTTGACTTTATACAAAGATGCCAACTGTCAACTGAAAATGGGGATAAACATTGGTTTGTATGTCAGAGTTCTGACATTTTGAGTGGTTCAATAAATAAAGATTTATATGGCCTTGTGAACAGGACTGTGAAAGTCTCCTTTAATAGGGTCTCAGGGCGGCATATGGAGAAATAATTTTAATGATTACAGAACAGAAATGATTGCACTGGAGACTTCTAGTGGCTAAAAGGCTATCTAGCAACCATCAGTTATCAGAAGGTTGCATCTGAACTCGCACAATAAATAGTCCAAATATGGGCAGAAAATACAGCTCATTCCATGAGTGGTACCAAGTGAAGCTATTTTAATGGCAATCTAATGTTTAACTCCTAAGGAAATAATGATGATCAGAGGTTATAAAACAAATCTAGTCAGTTGGATAAAAACCAAATGCCTTTTTTTAACTCTTTTTTTAAGGGAAACGTAACTGGCCTTTTAGAAGGGAAAAACTAGGGTGTTTGTCCAAGTGGAACAGCGAAGTTACTTGTTTAGTTTGCACCCATTTGGACCTCTGCCAGTAAGGACAATAACTGATTAGCTACCTCCTTAGGAGTCCTCAAGTATTCTCTCACTCTCTCCACAGAAACAATGTTGTTCTCTATTTCTGTCCAGGAGCGCACCATCCAGTTCAGAACACCAGTTATCTAGCAGAAATGAACAGAAGCATTAGGGCAGATAAAGTAAGTCTTGACCTTTGTTTCCAAGGTACCTGGTACTTTTTCTTAGTGTTTATTTATGAAGAACTCCTTTTCAGCTAATTACTTCAGAAATCATCCCTTAAAAGGCTAAAATATAGCCATGGATCCCTGTGAAAGTTTGTAAAGCTATGTTTAAAGAGCCTAGCCAGTTCCCCCCATAGCTGCTTCTCAGACAGTCTCTAGAGAAGGATATGCTACTACTTGGATGCTGAAAGAAAGCGTAGCTGTTTCTTAGGCTATTGTGTACGTAGTCTACAAGCAAGACAGACACATGCTGAAGTCCTTGCTTTGGTTACTCAGAATGTGCTGAGACTTCCATGTGAGTTCAGGTAGAGGAGGAAAAAGATGGCTGATGCATGTGTTTATGAGGTTCATTCTGTAAGGGGCCATGTGCAACAGATGCTCTGGGTTTCAGCAACGACAGCAGGCTTTGGTAGAAGAAGGCATCTAGCAAGCCACAGAAATAATTAATGATTTCTTAGAAATTAAATGGTAGCAGAAATGAAAATGTAAGTTGCTTTTGATAAAAGGCAAGCATGGCATTATTTTAACACTGAGTTACCTGAAGAGCATATGAAATGGAGAAGCCAGCAGTTCCTGGACTAAGATATGTCCTGCCCATTGCTGCAAATAGTGCAGCAAACAACACGATGCCATTGCCTAGAAGCTCCAGGTTTGTAGCAAGCCACCTGCAAGAGGAGGAGAGTACAGGGCTGTTGCTGGATGCTCTCTTCCCTTCTCCAACAGAATCTGTGATTACTTTGCAAAACACTGGTGGAGCTGCTGGGGTACAGGATGCTCAACAAAGCTTGTCATGCCCTGGATGCTCTTATCCAGCTACCCTGGAGCTCTAGAATGGCTACAGGCTGCCTAAACTAGTTTGCTTGTGGTCTTGTTAGGATTTTCTCCAAGGTGTTTCGGATAAGAGCAGCCAACACACAGTTTCTTGGATGAGTTGGTTTAATACCTCTTCCTCCTGATGGTACTAATTTGTTTTGTGACCAATTGCTGATAGCTTTGTCTGCTGGGTTCTGCATATACCAGAGGCCTCATATCTCCACTCACCAAGGCCATTAGAGTAATGTATACATATATTTTTTTCACACTACAGATTTGTACCTGTCAGCAACTGCTCCAGGGAAGCATATTCGCTGATTCTCATCCACTAGGAAATTGCTCTTCAAAATAAACCTTTCCTGGTCCTTGTAAGCACGGATCACGCTGCTCCCTTGGAAGGTTTCTGAAATGTGGGAGTAGATGGGTGACCTGCTGGCTGCCTCTATGCGTCTCAGCTGGCAGGAGGTGACAACGTAGTAGTGCTGGTACAAAGGGAAGTGGAATGGAAAGTGATTAGAAGGCTTATGACTTCCATGGAGAAGCCCCACAGAAAATTTGGGAAGGCTTCAACAAGTGCAATAGTACATACTATACTAGTGTTATAAAACCTAACATGCAGGTAAGAGATGCCCTTAAAAGGTGAGGTAGTGATTCTGCCTGTGTTATGTCCTATCTTCATTAAGAATAACCCTGTGGTTAGTTAATACAGAGAAGCCAGGGTACTCTGAACTCGCAAAGCCTCTATGCTCACACTGACTTTCTCCTGCAGACCAGCTCTTTACTGATGGAGAACAGAGGCATATTTGCACCCTTACTTGCCCTTCTGTCAGTCTTAGCTGGTAAAGCATTTCACAGCCCAATCTGGGAGCTGCATGGCATACATGGATATATTAAAAAGCAGTGTAGGAATTCTTGAGAAAAGACATTATGCTTTTGGTCTTCATATGACTGCATTTCCACTAATGGAGACAAGGAATATAACTCTAGGTAGGGTCTGATCTGGGTACTGGAAAAGCACAAGCCTCTTTGTGAGGTCTCTGGGATGCTTTGGAAGGCTGAGGTGATGTGGGAAGAGCTATGGATACTGCTCTTCAGATGCAATTTGAGATGATGAAACTAGTTTCTGCATGTCTCCACTCCTAAGAAATAAAAGGAAGCATCTTGTGGGAACATGGCTGTGCTGCTTCAGCTTCTCCTGTCTGTGTATCAATATGAGCTCTTCCTACCTGGAATGCACCATAAAGAAGAGTCAAGGGCACTATGGCCATTGCTGCCCTCGGTGTAGCCACTATAATCACAAGGTAGATCTCCAGCAAGTTGAACAAGAATCCCAGCAAGGACTTCAGCTTATCAGGAATGACAGAATCAATAGCATCCATTTCTCTGGAGAAGCGGTTCAGCAAGTTTCCAATGGGTGTTTGCTCAAAGAAGACCATTGGAGATCTAGCAACGTTCCTCAGCAACTGCAGAAACAGCTTCTGCGATGCTAACACGCCACCTAGAAGGACTGCCGCTGTGGAGGCAAATCTGCCAAGGGCTGCAATATCAAAAATAATCATTATTGCTAGGTGTCCTTGTTTTGGCTGGGGTAGAATTAAACCATGGAACAAACTCACCTTGGAGTTCTCCTTTGCAATATCACAACTTTTTACTTAGTACTATGAATACCGTACTAGTGAAAGGAGCTGACTTTCTCTTTGATAGTAATTAAGCCAAGCCTCATAGCTGCAGTGTAAACTGTCCTTTCCATAGGGTAGTTACAGCAGGGCAGAAGACCTTCTAAGTAAGCTTGACAGGGGCAATGGATTCAGCAACTTAAACAGGCAGGATAAATTCGTTATTCTTCACAAAATGAGCTTGGCTGGAATTACACTGAATTATTCAGAATCTCAGATTTCCTGCCTACAGATTCAGTTACACAAAAAGGTACCAAAACCTTCCCACTTGTTTCAACTTGTTCAAGTAATTTTCAGTCTTTTGTCACTTGGGCTGAGATTTTTCCAGATTTGGTTTCTGTCCTGAAATAAGTGATTTTTTTAAATTTCTTTTTAAGAGTAACCAAAAGAATTGTGGTCATTTTAAAAGAGAAAGACTTAAAAGAAATGTAGAATTCCACAAGTTCCTCTTTTCTCCTCTCTTTTACACTCAAAAGAGCTAAACTGAATTTAGTCCAGCATGGAAAAGAGCCACCATGCTTGCACTTTGATATTATTAATTTATATTGGAAGAATGGAAAGAGCAAGAGGAAGAAAGATATCCTGAAGATGTTGGATACAAGGGGGCAGGAAAGAAAAATAAGGATGCTGTAGTTCTTCCATTGATGAATGTATTTTAAGGGCTCAGGTCATTTAGTTTCAGCAGGAAATAAGAGAGGAAGACACGATTGATCATGGTCTGCTGAAAGGCACAGGAGAACGCTTCTGGCATACCATGAAGTAGAATTTCAGGCAGTAACACTGGAAATATTGTTCAGATCCCTTAGAAATCCTCTCTGTGCGTCAGAGCCTGTAGTTTTAGGTCCCGTGCCAAACCTTTAGGGCTGGTGCCAAAAGCCTGGGAGGCTAAAAGCCCATGGGTATGAATTTGTTTATGTTCTGAGAAAACATCCTGGATATGGGAAAGGGAGATGGAAATACACAGAGCTAGGTGAGCAAGTTAAACGAACCTTGAATGACTCCTAGTGCACCGAAGACTCCAACTCTCAGCTCTGTGTGCTGTTGTGTCCCATTGTGAATAGGGTCATCTGTCCACATGCTGAGCCAGTAACCACGAAAAAATGACACCACTTGCTGACACGTGAACAACAGAATGATGTACGCACAGAGTGGTAAGCCTGTCGCCTTCAGGTAGGCTGCATAAATCGAAGTATGAACCTAGAGTGAAACATTTCCCTCTCATTTCCATAATGTGCTCTCTGCAATGTACGTGTATTATTTCCTTTTTGGTACTGGTGCTTGGATCAGGGCATCCAGAGGTGATACAGTTTGCAGAGAAGTTGCTATGTAAAATAATGCCGAAATGACTGTGTTGCACTTACAGGGCAAACTTGCATAGCTCAGCTGACTTCTCTGGAGATTAACTTAGGCAGTGAGCTGACCTGCCTTCTGTGAGGGGTCAGTAATGAACCCATGGTATGTGTCTTTGCCTTTATAGGAAGGTGCTTTGCTTACCCTGCCATGCTGAGTTTTTTCATCCTTGGTTAATCTTCCTTTGGTGGCTGCAGCAATGGTAGAGTCTTGACTTCCAGGAGTGGTTTCTCTTCCCATAGCAGAAGATTTGACTGAATTGTCACTTAATAAAGAAAACAAAAATCCCTTCAATTTTTAGCTAAAGCAACGAATATTTTAAAGCTGGATCTCCTTACTCATCCACCCCTGTATTTGTGCCTATTTTGAGGGCTGCAGTTTTCAGGGTCCTCCAGAGTGACCTCAACCACTGACCACACTTGTCATAGGGACTGGGCTCTGCCAAGCTATTAACAAGCAGAGGCTTTAGGCATTCAGTAGCCATGGCTAGTTTAAGATGAGTCAGACCTTACAGCCTCTCTGGGAAGGGAACAGCAAGCAAATGACCAACGTTCCTTGTACGTGAGCTCTGGAATAAATTCTGACTCCTTCTGAAATACGGAGAAAATGTTTGTCAACCTCCACATTCGAGAGCAGTTTCTCATCTATTCTTGAGCTTTGCTAGTTCGCTCTTATTACTAATTTACAGATCAATCCCAAACTTGTATTATATCAGTAAGAGCCTCCACTAAGGCTTGTAGGAACTTTGGGAGCAAGTTCTTCAGTATCTGAGACCACTTCAAGCTTACCTAAAGAGCTTTTCCTGTGATGAACCATTTCTAGAGGTGATGGTGCCTTTGGTGTCTCCTACACCTGTGAAATAAATGCTTTTAAAAAAATGCTTTAGAATCCTGTTTTGTGCTGTATAGCCTTTGAGAGAGTGGTAATACAAAGATTCATTACAAAGATTTATTTCTAAGGGCAGAAATATCAAGGCGAGGCTTGAAGAATAGCACATGCAGTGGGTAATTCTGTTTACTGCATGGCTGTTGTCTACTAAGATGGAACTGTTTATTCAAGAACCAATTTTAAGGTGATGAGTCAGGCTAACCTGACAAGCATACTTTTTCCCACTCAAAGTGACATCTTACTGTGATGGGATCTTGGCTTAAAATGTCTATAAAAACCCCCAAATTTAGGAATGGCTTTTCCAGCTTTATTCTCTTATTCTTCTTCCCAGCTGTGAACACCAGTAGATGCCTCTTCTCCCCCAGTTCTTTCAGTATATTACTAAGGAAACAGCTGAATGATAGATCTAGGAAGAATGATAGCAACTCATTCAAGGTTACCTGGAAAACCAGTGCCTGTCTTCTCTTCTGCAGTAACATGTGAATGAAGGAATTCTGCAAAGGCCCCATTTCTCTGTAGAATTTCTTGGTAGGAACCAATTTCTGAGATTGTTCCATCCACCAGGAAAACAATGTTGTCCACTTGAGGTAAAATGTTGATTGTGTGAGTCACCAGCACACGAGTCTGAATAAAGAGGGAACAGTTACAACTGTTCTGGTGTT
This sequence comes from Ara ararauna, assembly GCA_028858755.1. Taxonomy (NCBI): domain Eukaryota; kingdom Metazoa; phylum Chordata; class Aves; order Psittaciformes; family Psittacidae; genus Ara; species Ara ararauna. Next base: position 11,201,650 of record CM054380.1, on the reverse strand, counting down.
CCCGTGTTCACTTGAGCTGTGTCAGTCAGCTGCCTTCTGAAGAAAGACACACATTTGGTGTGATTTTTGCTAACTGGGAGATACTTCTGTTACTCCTATTACCTCTGACTGTCTCTTTGATGAAGCTTATCTTTGCAGCACAGCTTTGAGCCCATTTTGGAAGTACACAACTTGTGATTGGAGGGGTGAATCAACTTGCTTTCTGTCATGCACAGCATAGAAGAGTGAGGATGGGAGCTGAAACCTGAAGTCCCAGGCTAGCCCTTTCAGTACTGTTTAAGTCTGCTACCTTTTTTTTTTTGCCAGTCTTCGTTTCAATACAATAATTACATTCTGATACTTGCCAACAATCCACATGAACAGAAAGGTATTTGTAATCAGACATACCTGTTTTAATTGGACTTTCTATGAAAGAAATTACCTATTTTCCTTTTACAATGTGAAACTGAATCAAGTATTTGCAGGAAATTTATACCATGAAGCAAACAGAGCTGCTCTTGCCTCCCTTCTCATATAACTACATTTATTATCCCGATTGCTTGACAGCAGAGAAATGCCAAGGAACAACAAAATGCAACCAATGCAAAAAAGAATGGAAGTGCTTAAGATGGATTTTAATACTGAAGTTCAAGTGTTGAATACCTGGGTGATGAGAACTGTAATAGTGTCACTGAACTATTCAAAAGTGATGGGATTAGACACCATGATAAGATACAATGAGCTGGAAGAGATCAGTCAGCTCTTCCTAACTATACTAGAAGTAAATCTCAAAAAGGGAATAGGATAATATCAGTGGAGGACCAAAGAACTATAAACTTGCTGTAGAAGTAAGGCTGGAACTAGGCATGTGGTTTGCATGAGGTTAAAGACAGTCTTTCAGGAGAACCTAGCTTTTCAGTCATCCTCCTCGTAGGTGAGATTCACTGCAGGACTTCCATGTGCTGTATGGACTGCAGAGGTTATCCATTTCACTGTTGCTAACAGCAGTACCTGCTGCCTGCAGCAAAAAAGTAAGTAACCCAACTTACTGGAAACATTTTGGGGCCCTGTTAATTAGATACATTGTACTACCTTTTAAAGTTCCGGATTTATAACATACCTTGTCTTTCAGTAAGCCATTGGGTCCAAGAACATGTTCAAAAATGTGCTGTCCAACACGGGCATCAACAGCTGAGAGGGGATCATCGAGCAGGTAAATTGAAGCCTTCTGGTACACAGCACGAGCGAGGTTCACTCTTTGCTTCTGCCCTCCTGATAAATTTATTCCCTGTAAAAATGTATTGAGAGTCTTTATTCCAAAGTTGCAGCATATTTGCCAATTGTTGGCCCCATTTGTGGTTTTATGACTTCCCTATTTTTATATCAGTGCACCTCCCTCCCTTCCTTCCTCCTTCTATCCAAATAGTGCTTTTGAGATGCAGAAACAGATTTTCTTCAGCAACTCCACTCTCCTGCAAAGGAGGATCCAAGAATGACCTGGATTCACTGTTTTTTGTCTTGAGCGTCTCCTGTATCTCTATATAGGTTAACTGTCAGGAGGTGGGCTTCAGAACCCATTAAATCATGGCCTAACTTCTCAGAAATTACTGAGAACCTGCCTCATCCAAGTTTAGTGCTTTTGTAGGTGTTTTGCAGGACAGCCAAAGTTGTAGCTACTCATGGAAAAGCTGGCCAAAATATCAACCTAAGCCAGTACCTTCTCTCCTATTTCACTCTTACACCCTGCAGGAAAGCTCTCCAAATCAGGTTGCAGTGCACAAGCATCAATCACTGTATTGAACCATGTTTCATCCATCTCTTTCCCAAAGAGAATATTGTCTTCCACTGAAGCATTTTGTATCCATGCTTGCTGGGGAACATAAGCTACAGTGTCCTATAAAAATGGAAGTGGAACAATGTTAACAATCTGTTTCATAAGCTCAGCTTGACACCGTGAGAACCTGTCTTTGAAGAAAAACTCTCTCAGATTTATAGAAATCTGGAATTGGAGGGCTTTATAAAACATGAGTCTGCACTCTCATTATCTTACAGAGGAAGAAATGGAGGTGCAAGTACATGATGTGGTTTACCTGGCTGCCACTTCAGTTCACTGTTAGAGTGGGAAATGGAATTTGATTCCCGTTCTTAAGGGTCAAGCTAACCTGAGAAGTCTTAAGCATCTTCAGATAATTAAATGTGGGCTGCTGTATATTAACACATACTGCCTCTGTTAAAATTCAGCAGTAAATGGGCTTTCATCAAGTACCTGACGCCTTGGTTAATACCTCACTGCTCCTGCAGACAGCCTAATTAGAAGCAAACGCTCAGGGGAAAATTCACCTTCATGCTCACGCAGCCGTCCACCATCTCCAGCTCACCAAGAAAGGCTGACAGTAAGGAGGACTTTCCAGCACCCACCTGGCCAACCACAGCAAGCAAGGAGCCTTGGGGCATGGTAAGATCTATCCTATTGAGAAAAGATTAGTCTCTTATCACCTTTTAGACACAATTTCTGAAATGACCAAAATTCTTGCTATTGTCTTGTAGCAATTAAAGTGTACCAACTAAACCCCCTAATTTCATACTTGAGGCCTCACTTGCACATGGTTAGTCTTCCATCATGTTGAGATTTTGCAGCAGGAGTCATCCCTTCAAAGATGCCTCCAATCAGAAAGCCTTTATTCTATGATTCTATGATCTGCATCCCCATCTGAGTTTAAAACCCAGATCACCACTATGGAGATCGGCTAACTCAAAGCACTGGATGTGAAACATTCCTGATCAGAACTTTTCAACACCATTTCTCCTCTAAAATGGCAATGCCTTTTGAAATAAGCATGTAGTGATGTCATATATAATACCTGCATTCTACTTTTTTGACTTAAATTGCTGTAATTTCATATTTGGACAAGAAAATTGTGTAAAGAAAGTAGTCTGTATATTAAGGCAATATCTGATACAGGAACCTTCCTATTTCTATGCTTCCAAGCATAAAAGTAAGATTATGTTCTGTCTGACTTCATAATTTTCAGAACTCAATGTTAAATATGAAGCAAACTCAGAATTCTTTACATATTTCACACTGAGGCCCCGAGGAATTAGTTCATTCAACATTCACCCTGACCTACAGAACTGAGATGACGAAAGGAAGGTTTGTACCTTCTAAGACAAGGAGAAATGTCTTTGCTCCAGCAAAAAGTCCCATTTCTTATGGTGATACTTGCCTGTGCTGAAATATGAGGAGAAACAGAAAGAACGCTTGTAAATGCAAAGGTAGATACAGATACACCACTATTTATGTGACTATGTTTCAGTGTGTATCTATATTACATAAAATGAACCTTAAGTATGAGAAGGAGTTAATTACAAGATTAGATTTCATCATTAGAAATAATTGAGCCTGAGAGATAAAGTGACAGTAAGGGGCAAACATTTTTCTCTTATGACTATGGTAGGCACCGTAAGAGTGGAAGCTGATCAATGGAAGCTATTCCTCTCGTAAGACAAAAACTCACCACAGTCAGAAGTATTTCTGCTTGAGCTTTCAGGACTCAGTTCTTCCAGATTTAGAAAAGCTGCTAAGCGGTTTAAAGAAACTTTGGCCTGAAATGAAGAAGCATACAAAAGAGTAAGGTTTAGAATGGAAAGGCAGCTAAAACCCAAAGTGAAGACTCAACTTGAAGATCCACTTAGAATGCTAAGTGCTATGTTGCAAATGCAGTAGGCTTAGATGGACAAATGCAGCTCACTCTTCTGTCAACTGGCATTATTTCCACTTGGCTTAACAAAACCCTATATTCTTCCCTGTATCTTCCCTTACGTTCACACAGTGAAAATTGGTGCTTTTTTCTCCAGTGCATCCTGCAGTCTTTCCAGTGATTGCTCCTGTATGTGAAGAGTTATGACAGTCTTCTTGGGGTGCAAGAGGGAAATGAATTTCCTCATTTCTTACCGTCAATGACTTGCTTTTCTTTTTGACCTGTGCTAGCAGGATTTCCACTGATTTACCATAAATTTTGCACATCTATTTTGATTTCTATGATTAAAAACAGAACTAGAAGCACTTCTGAGATTTAATGGTGCTCATGATTGGCTCTGAAAGACTTAAGAGCTATTCCTGCTGACTATTTTGTTAATATATGAAGCCTTTCTGAAAAACCATATTACAAAGTACCTTTAGCTGTAAGTCTTTGCACTTCACTGTTTCATAATAGCAATTAAATAGCTGACGTTCAGAGCCCTAAGAAATCCCAACTTTTTCCTGTTAATGGTGATATGTAAGAAACCCACTTATGGCCAAAGGAAAAGGAACATAGCCTGCAGTTAACCTGAACAGCAGCATTTATGGAGAATGGCAGGAAGGAGTGTGCAGTGTTGAGAATGTTGATCAGTGTTATAGACACAAAGGCTTTCTGAGCGTCCAGGACATGTGTGTTATCGACCAGGGTGTACACAGCAAACATGACAAATGCAATCTGAAAGGAAGCAAAGGAAAAGTAAACCATTTGCTTCAGACAAGGAAGAGAATAGTTCAAGGGTGACATGCCCCCTCCTAAAGACTTTGGAACCCATTTAGTTAAATCCAGGCTATCACACATATACACAGTACCTGTCCTGCAAGTATCATAGGCAAAGGTCTTGGATGTTGGTGACAAAACCAAGATTGATCATTTGACATTTGTTCTCCTTTAAGGAAGTTTTGGTGCTGCAACCAGAGCAGGGTAAAAGCACAGCCATTTCCCGTTGAAAACACACATAACTGAGCTGCAACAGCAAGTGCAAAAGTGGCCTATGTAGCTACTGACTGTGCCATGAGGTCTTCAGGTGGCTCTTGCACAGCAGGCTCAGTCTGCCTGGAACACACTGTCAGACTAGATGACCTGTCCATGGAACTGTTATGACAGTGCAAATGTCTGTGTGGCTGATTGCTCTGTGACTCAGCAACTCCTGTGAGACCACCAATGCTCCAGGCAGATATTATCTTTAATTGTCCCACATGAAAAATCTGTGCAGGCAGGAGTGCAAAGAGAAATGAAAGTAACAGTGCATGTTTTATACAGGAAAGTGAATCACTCACCAGGAAAGTTGATGAATGGAAAGAAGCTAGAGATGCTGAGAAAAGAATCTGAGAACTTTTTAGGGCCTGAAGTTCTTGCTTCCGGATACCAAGCACTTTCTCCATGAAGGTTTTCTCCCATCCATACAGTTTGATTACTTTAATGTCACTGAGAAAGGCACTAGTGAGTTTGGCTCGCTCATCTTTATGTTTCATCTGGGTCTCCTGTGATAAACATTTGAGTTTTATCATTTAATAGGTTCAATGTTTAACAATGCAATTATTCTGAAAAAAAGCTCCTTGTTCCTGCCTATGAATCCTGAATAGATTTCCCTGCAGTTGAACTGTGTATACTGGTTTTATTCATAATAATCCAGTCTGGGAAATTCTTTGCTTTTCTCCTTCACAGCTTTATTTTTCTGGCAATTCATATAAACCACAGAAAAGTGGCAAACCAGGTAATAGACTGAACATGCAAAGGTAAACTGTAAGAACCTCTGCAGGCTTCGAATCCATGATAAGCATGAATAATAAATATTAAGCTATGACATAATTCAAGTCAGTAAACCACTTCATTTTTATCAAACAAAATGTACCTGAAACTGACTCCTCTTCTTCGTGATCACAAAATTCACAGGCAAAAGAAAAAGGAATACCACAATTGAAGTCAAGGCAGATGGCCCAAGAAGCTGCCAGGAGAGAAAATGAGGAGGAAGAACTTCCAGTGATTGCTAGAAATTACTGTTTTACCTTGCTTACCATCTGCCTTACTTGAATTTATGCTTAACATCCCTCATGGCTAATCTTGCTTGTGCCTTTCCTGGTAATTGTGCTCCCTAAACACTCTGGATTGTTAACCCTCCAGCCAGGGTAACTCGTGTCATCATGCTCTGCTGAATTTATTTGTTACCCTTTTAGGAACTAGAGGACTGTTGACAGAAATCCAGAAGCACAGCTGGCAATTCAAGTAATTTCTTCTTCCAATCTGTTCTTGGATGTTTTAAGGGGGACATCTTGTGGCTGGCCTAAGTAAGTGACCCGAAACAAACCCCAGCCTTTGCTCAAAAAACAAACTATTCTTACAGCACAAACAGCCCAGCCTGTCGGAATTTACATCAACTGGTGAGATGAAATGGTAGAATTATACTGTGCCATGTACTCTTGGGGCAGGTCTTGGATACCAGGGCTCATAATGACTTACATATCGAAAATGGTTTAGTTGCATCAGATGGCTTACGATTGCTGGAGAGGTGAGTGCTGATATACCTAGAGAGATAAAAGTATTCTCTACACAAATGGTCTGTGAATACTAGCAAATAGTGTTAATTATGCTCCACCTACATGCAACCATATTCAACTTGTCAACATTACTAGAAAAGGGATGATCCTTTTTCAACAGCCTGTACCATGGCTACTAATTTTCCAACATCATAGTATCCTGTCAGACATGAGGCACAGTCCACCCTGGGTAGCAAAGGAAGGTCTCAAAGGCTTCTGCAAACTTCCTGGTAATCAGCTGTCTCTATAGTGCTCATGCTTCCATTTGGTGAGCCGCGAAAAACAGGTTCTAAGAAATAGGGCTTTATGCTGCTGAGAAAATTCTGCTCTAAGCAGAATTTTGAAAACTCATTTTTCCTTTGATACCTCGAATAGAAAGGGACTGATAAGTACTGTCATAGTATTTTACCTGCCACAAGAAGACAAAGCAGATGATGATCCGAATAGGAGCAAGCCAAGTCCCATTAAAATAGATAATCAGATCCATTAACTTTTGGACATCAACAGACACCAGATTAACTATTTCACCTACTGTTGCTGCTTTCCTTGAAGCATTTGACATAACTAGGATCTAGACAGGGTAAAGAAGAAATCAAAGGCATCATCAAACAGTAGCTTTGGTCCAGAAATAAAACAACTTTCTTTTCCTTATAAACAAAGAAGGAAAAAAACAAAAGCAAGGGAGAAAAATGCCAAATCCTAGGTACTGAAAGCATGCTGCTGCTTGGGATATGACTTCACTTTAACATGAAGAATTTACTCCTTTCCCCAATCATAATCTACAGCATAAGAAAGTTTATGTTGCTTTATCCTCTTTCCTTTTTTTTGGCTTTTTCTTAAGGTAAGATCTGAAAAATAAGTAATAAAATTTCTCACACATATTGTTCAGAGGTGAATATAGCACAAAGTTACATCCCAAAAGCAGTTTCTAACAACATCTCCCCTGATATTGTTAAGAACAATGTACCAACAATATAACTAACAACACAGAGCTAGAAAAGAATGAAGATGAAAGGAAGCTACAGACTCACCTTCCTGTACACAAGCCCTGTTACTGCAGTTCTCAGTCTCAACCCCAGAACAAGGCACATGTACATGTATCGTTGTTCGAACAGAGTCTGGAGGCAAGCCAAAAGGAACATGCTGAACGCATACAAGTAGCCATGCCAGGTAGGTGCTTCTTGATCTTCAATGAACTCCAGGAAAAGGCTGCAAAACAGGAGCAAAATGTTGATGAATCATGTAGAACTGATGGAATATCAGACACACAAAAATGCAGAAATGCCAGGGATTTTTGTGTCTTCTTTCTGGCTGATGTTTATCAGTAAAATAGGAGAAAAGCTGAAAAAAAAAAAAACCCTGCTGAGTATCCTGTATTATATAATATCCTGATTTTTGACATTGAGCCATTCTTGTTTGGAAGCAATTTCTGATCTCAACATCCTCTCAGGGGAGACCTCATTTTCAGTATTAAGGATGGCTCCTGAATTTTATGAATTTGTCAGTAATCTGCAAATTGAAAGCCATTGACATTTCCAGAACTTCTGTTAATGACTTACAAGTGATTTTGCCCTTGAAAATATACTGTAACTCACATTGGTGTTGCACTAACACAATCCACAAAGCATTATGCCAACTGACTAAAGGAGCTATTTAAGATGTGCAGGATGCACAGCTGTGCTCTTTAGAATTAGTCAGGGGACATGAAGCCTCAAGACTACAGCATGTGGCTGACAGCCTGTGCAAACGATGTGATATGAACCATCAAATAACTCCCTCCTAATCAAGTAAAGCTGTCAAAAGGCTCAGTGCAGCCTGTTCTTTCCACTGCTGGAACACAGACACCTCCGTCTGATCTTACGCACACAGCAATCTTGCACGTCACAGAAACACATTACAAATATGTGCATACCTCAGTAACTTTGGGATGGAGAACATGAAGACATCACAAATAACTAAGCAGACAGTGCCGAGAAGGAAATAGGTTCCAAACATGCTCCAAAACACTTTCAGTAAGGGCCAGCTCTGACTTTGCTCTGACTGCAGTAGAACTTCCATCTCTTCAGCTTCTGCTATGCCAGTTTCACTCTTCTGACCCTTTTTAAATGTAGCAGACTCAGCTTTTCTAAAGAAAGAAGCAATGAGAAAACTAATCACAACTGGAGAAAGCTTGGGAATCCTGTGCTTTCGAAAATCATTAAATATCTCACACCGGATTTCATGCCATGTCCAGTAAAAAGGCTCAGAAAAAAATGATCCCCCTCACAAAAAAATTACAATTCTGTGCTTCCAGGAATGGAAGGATGTTCTCCAGCAGATTTCAACACTTAAAATCAGACTTTGCACAAAGGAACTCACTGAGCACTCACCCACTGAAGACTGAAGATCCCCAGGTTTTCATAGAGTGTTACTTGGACCATTTTATATATGCTATCATTTTCTGCTTCTCGTTTAATGGACAAATAATTCAGTGGGATTGATTCTTTCAACTACTGTACTGTCCAGATAGGAAGTACCTAGCAGAGCTTACGTTCAGAGACTGAATATATGCTGAAGCAGTCTGTCTTGCACTCTGTGGGGAATGGACGGGCTTAGAGCCTGTTCTGAGATGGCACACCAGGACCAGTGAGTATATTTGTTTGTATCATCTTGAGGCAAGAGAGAAAATGTCCAGCTGAGCCCATGACACATTCTCTAGATCAAGTACTCACTGCTGGGTTCTGCTACGACACTTCTTCAACTCTCTTTCAGCCCAAGAAACAATTTCCTCAGAGGATTCCTCTTTCCTCACTGGCCACAAGTCATCCACCCCCAAGGACTGCTGACAGCCTTTCCAGAGGAGCCTGGAGAACACACAGACTGCTGTAAGGTAAGCACAGAAGGATTTGTGGTCCTTTTAACATTTTGAAAACAGATGGGCTTTAAGTTAGTGCACCATAGTGAGCACATAGGGACCTACATATATAAAACACTACTCAGGGCTGTCCTTTCCCAGAATAAATACGAATGTTCAGAAACAGCAGTTTTGTTTCAAATCCCTATGCTATGTTCCGTGAATACAATGAAGATTTGCAAGTAAGCCCCAATTTCTAGTCCATACTGAGAGCTGGGTCTTGGGCAGTGGGGGACAAAGTTCAGTTTAATTTACTCTGTGGCTCAGCGAAACGCAGACGAGGTCTTATCATAGCAGACATTAGACCCAAGGTATGTAATCATTTTACTTCTGATTCCTAAGCAGCAGGGTGGGCCTCGCCATTTTCCCCTTGCCCAGCATTTGTTATGGTAAGGTCTGCAGGCAATATAGGGCTGTGGTTGCTGTACTTTTGAGCACTTTTGAGCAATCTTTTGAGATTGCTGGGGTCTGTTTCAAGATTGGGAGGGTACTGGAAGGGTAGCCGGAAGGGGGAAAAAGAATTATCTAGAATCACAAATATGTGTTTCAAACTACTTTGAGAAAAGTAAGTTAATTCATTATAATTTGCTCTTGTGAGAACACCTTAAGTCCCCAGAGAAAGAATTTAAATCCTTACTGCATAAACTAACTCAGGGGCTGAGATATTTCCTACTGGCTCTCTATATCCTCTTCAATGCTGCTTGTTTGTTTGGTTTTGAGTTTGTTTGGGGCTTTTTTTTTTCTGATATTCTAGCAAACCCACATCTTTTTCTTACCCAGACAACCACCAGTATGTGATTTTGGAAAGAAAAGAGCTGCTGGCTTCTGGACACTGATTCTGATGGGAGGAAAAACATGGGTGATGTTTATATACAGAAAAGGGCTTGTGTCAGATAAATATAATTCCCTTCTGTGCTTCCCCAGAAAAAGCAATCAAAGTTACACACACCCTATTCATTGACCCTGACAGTGTAAATGTATTGTGGAGGATCAATGGGATCAGGGGATTTTGGAGAATGAGACTTTGAATAATGTCTTAGCTGGAGGAACAAAGAATATCATTCTTCATGCTCCAAGACACTGATTTTCTGATCACAGAGCTCTGCCATACTCACACCTCAAACAGAATACTGCAGCACAGGAGAGCATGGGGAAGTAATGTGAGCCCTACCTACTCATTCCAATGAAAATAAAGATGAGTATAGATAAAGAGAGGTTTAGTTTTTCAAAACATACACTGAGAGACAGAGTACTGTTATCCCAAATTCTGCTGGTTACCTTTTAAAACTGTCAACCTTTACACAGACTGATGCATCTTGTATCTCCCAGATACTCATGTTCCTGCATATCCCCATAAATTTAGCTTCCTGTTTGAGATGAAGCAATGCATCATGAAAAGCTATGTTATACTTACAGGATTGTTGACAGCTTTAGAGAAGAAGGGAGGGTGATCAACTAAGCAGAATAGCACAAGTTCTCCTAGCACCAGGCTAGCATAAAGGTAAGTTGTAATGTGGTGGAAACGGTCTTCCAGGAAGCCCTAAGAAACAAAGTACTGTTGAGAATGAGGCAAGAACCTTCACATGAAATCAACCAAGATAGGTAACTTCTATTCTACTAGCCATAAGCTCTGAGTTTTGGTTCAAAGAATGAGATGCATTTTAAACTGTTAGGTAGAACTACTTAAATAGATAACTCCTGAAACTGGAATATGAGAAAATGCTAAATAATGGACACATTTCTTATTTATAGTGATGGTTTTATTATAAGACTTCATAGCAGTCTAGTCATGTCAGACATCCACACTGCAGCACTATTCAAGGAAACCTGGGTGCTCTAAGGGATAGAAGCTGTTGATATAATAAAACACTTGCCAGGTTTTATTTTAAATGGTGTGTTTGTGGGGCTCCATGAAGGGTGCTGTAATTAATTTTGTGAATGAGAAAGAGAGGAAAAGCCAAGGAAAAAGATTGGTTCTGGAGCTGTATTTTGGTAGCAGGAAGTGGCAAAGTGTTACTTCTACAAAAGATCTGCAGCCCAAGTATCATTCAACACAGCAGGAACAAGCAAGCTGCCAACTGTCTTCTGTTTAGTGGCCACATATTTTTCCCCTATTACTTAAACATGCAGGTAACATAAGCTTTTGGCTACTCCTTGTTGTGATGGAAAGGTACAGCTGTTCACCTGAGGAAAATAGCCATTTATGATGAAGTGTCAGATGTGTAAACCCAGCCAGCACTTCTCCACAAATAAACATTCACCACAAATACCTGAATAATAAAAATACTTATGCTCACACAAAATCTGGTCTAAGGCCATTTTTTAGTGACAGTGTTCATGTTCCTTTTGCTTTTATTCATGTATGAAGTCTGACAGGCTCTCAGAAATCTACACTGTCTACATTGAAATGGATACCACAGATGGAGATGTCAAGTGTCATTAATCATTTTTCTCAGCACATATTTTGAGAGGAGTTCTCCACCTCACAATCAATGCAGCAAAAGTGCCCTGTTGTTTAGAGACTTCATACCCCTGCAGGTTAAAGATACATGATTCCACTTACTCTTTCCAGGGCACGTTGGACTTTGGAACTAAACATCACAACTGCAGCCATGAATGAGAGCAGCCAGTAAATCAACAGGACACCAGAAGACTGGATGCCAATCATTCTTTCTACTTGGGTAAGGAACATGGCAAGGATCTGCAGAAAAGTACAAATTTGTCCAAATAAATAGCTGGTCATGGAATGCCAAACATTACTATCAAATGACAAATACAATAAGGAAAAATCAGATCTAGCCGAAACTTTTCAAGATATTCAGAGCTGCAGTATTGCTCCTAAAAGGCTAAAACTGAAAAGCATTATGTGCAATTTTGCACTCAAGAATGTCTCTCCAGTAAGGGTATGTAATAACATTACAAATGGGAGGATCTAGGCTATGAAGATCCAATGACAGGAGGGGAAGATAGGCATTTAGGTTGAACAGGAATCCGATTTTATTCTAAACCAAACCACACTGCACACTGTGTTTATGCTAACCACATAGTTAAGCTGGCCACAGGCAGACAAAATAAAGGAAGAATTACCATTGTGATTCCCACCACAGCAGGGCTAATGAGGAATGCTGGAGCTCGTGGAATTCCTTGGCTTATCTCCCACAGGATGAAGAAGACATTAGTAAAACACAGTATTACCAGGATGAATCCAAGGACCTAGGTCAGAGGCAGCAAATACATGTTGAAATGGACTGAAATGATGATGGAACAATCTACCCGAGTGCTCCAAACAGCCTGGTCAGTAAGACTGTGGGGGTGGAAGAGCAAGTCTGGGACAGACAACACTAAGGGAAGTAGCAGGAACCAAATGCAAGTATGGGGAGAAGCTCTTATGACAGTTCATCCTAAAATTTTACTTGATTTATACTGACCAGACTTCACCTGAGTCAGTAAATGTCAAAGCAAACACAGAGATGGATCATCAGAAAAGAGTTAATCATATAGAAAAATTAAGTTTCACAACAGCGTTGTCATAATGTTAGGATCAAACCCATCTTCCACCCTTACCATTTTGGCTTTGAAGATGTGGGACATCCTGATATAGCCTTTGGTTTTGTGTCGAAGATACAAGTAATAGAAGGGAAAACAGATCCAAAGATAGGCACAAGGGATCCAAGCAATGACTGTACTCTCAAAGCACCAGGTAAATCTTGGGGTGTTTGTGTACCATGTCTGGTTCCAGTCCTGACACAGAATAAACACAGAAGTGAAACAGTAAAGCCAATGTATGCAGAATTTCATGAGCTAATGCAAGTTTCTAATACTACAACTGAGATCTACAATAATGTTAGAAGAATTTGATTTAACATTTCAAATGTAAAAGTCATTTGGACTCAGCAGTTTGGAACTTTTGGAACAAATGGAAGTAGAAAGGGGGGGAGGTTGGAAAAGTGAAAGATGCCAAACAAAGGGTATCATGTATCACAATTAGATAAAAAAAAAGAGAGAGGAAATTTAAGTTATTGAATGTGGAATAAGTAATTTGGGAACAAAAATATTTTCAGCACTTGGGAACCATCAGAGGGAATGACTGGTGAAATGGAGATTAGGATTAAAGAAGTGTCCTAGTGCATAAAGTGCATCACAACTGCATTTCTTCAGCTGTATTTATAATTCTTCTGTAATTTTTGACTGAATAGTTAAATCTCATCTGCAAACATAATAATGTTGTAGATGAACAGGAAAGGGTGTTTTTCCTGCAGCATCTTGTAGAGATGGCTCAAGCCCTTTATGTGAAGGAGACGATTCAAATCAGGATTAGTGCAATCACTTGATGAAAAGAGAAAGCCGGTAACGGCTCACAAATTCTTATAGGAGTTTATCAACCTTGAGGATCGAAATCCATGTTGAGTCCGTACTGATAACTCATTTGAGCCCTTTGAAAAGTATTTCTGTAATGGGTCACTCAGGAAGGGGCTGATTTCAGTACCCTTCCACCAGCTCATCCGGACTGGCTCCCACGTAACTCCCATCAGAGCCCCAGCGATTTGGGTGAGCCCCAGGGAGGCAAAGTCCACAACACCAGCAACCTCTGATGGAAACACACTCCGCTGCTCACACTGTACCTGTTGCCTTACTCGATACCCCCCCCCCCCCCCCAGCCCCTGCCCCCCGGGGGTGCTGCCCACGGAGCGGCCCCGCTCAGGCGGAACCCGCGCACCCCGGGGTCGGGCCGGGTCTGGGCGCCGCTCGCTCCCTCCCTTCGCGGACTGGCGGGGCCGGGCCGGGCTCTGACAGGCCGCTGGAGGGGCTCTGGCGCCGGCGGGACGGTGCGGCGACACCCGCTCGCTCGCTCGCTCGCTCACTCACCCAGAACCCAGCGGAGCCGCACAGCGCACCGCCGGCAGCCATCGCGCCCACCGGCGGGCCCTCCTCTCGGTGCCCCGGGGCGCCCCGTCCCATCCCGTCAGCGGGCGGCGGCAGGCGCCGCCGGGAGCGGAGCTCGGGGGAGCAAGGGCGGGACAGCCAGCCGGGCCGGCAGGGGGCAGCACCTGGCCCAGCCTAGCCCGGCTCTTCCGGCAGCGCGGCGGGCGGTGCTGAGTCAGGGAGCCGGTGGCGGGATGCGGGTCCCGGCGGCTGCGGGGCTGGCGCGGGTTGTGGTGTGCGCGCTGTGCTGCGCCCTGGCGCGGGGCTCCGAGGACATCGTCGTGGGCTGCGGCGGCTTCGTCAAGTCCGACGTTGAGATCAACTACTCCCTGATCGAGGTGGGCGCCGCCGCCCCTCCCGTCAGCCGATCGGGCCGGGCGGAGCGGGGCTCCTGGCGGCCCAGGCTCCCTGTGCGCTGCTTGGGCGCCCGGCTGCGCGGCGTGGCCGCAGCCCGTGTGCCGTGGGCGCTGTCTGGGCTGGCCGGGGTTGCGGCCTGGTGTCAGCTGAAGTAGGTCCTTCTTCAGGCATTTTCTTCGGAGTCTGGGCCTGAATTTACCCGGCTTCGCCTGGCAGATTGCCGTCTGCTTGCAGTAAACCTTTTCCCCGTTACCCCCCTGGGACACGCGGGTGCTGTTGTGTAAAAGCACTTGGTTGAAGAATGCCTGGTTCAGGCGTTGCTCACGTTTTCTTAAAGTATCTTTTTGTTTGTTTCTTTTAGATTAAATTATATACAAAACATGGTACCTTGAAATACCAGACAGATTGCGCTCCAAACAATGGGTATTTCATGATTCCCCTCTATGATAAGGTAAGAAATTGAAATACCAATGCTGTCTGTCCTGTGATGGAGGCAGGAGCTGTTTCCACGTTCATGTCTGCCAGCAGAACACCCCTACACATGAAACATTTGAATCAGGACATCATTTGTTTTGGTTTTGACCAAACTTTCAACTGTTTATTTTTGTAATGCAAGTATTTGATTTCTCTTTGTTAACTATTGTGAGAAAATCCAGGTAACCTTAGCTGCAGTGTTGCATTTGTGCTGCTTATTTGGATGACTGCAGCATTGGGAAACCGAGTTACTGCCAACAGCCATGTGCTAGCAGCAGTGCGAATACTGCACAGAAAGTGCAGCTACCTACAGAGAACAGATAAAACTTTTGGTTACCTGCCTATAGGAATGCAAATAAATTTGTATAAGAATGTGTTTTGATATGACTGAATTGAAAATAACTTGAAGGAATAATGGCAGATGTTAAAAATGTCTTAAGGAAATAATACTGGAAAAGATCAGAATGTATCAAAAGTTTGATGTCTATTTAAACTGGAAAGATATTTACATTTAAATTAAATACGAGCCGCCCTCAGATGGTCTAAGTGTTTTGTTCTTTAAAAGAGATAGTTAACTTGGAGATCAGAAATGGAATCATAAAATAATAGAATGGTTTCAGTTGGAAGGGACCTTTAAAGGTCACCTAGTCCAAACGCAAAATAAACCCTTCCCTTCTCAGTCTAAAACCGCGACATGCTCTCTGAGCTCCGTGATTTCATTCTTAGGTCTTTGAGCCTTTCCATGGATGAATTTCAGAACACACCTGGTAGAACATAATGTGGTGCTGACTGCTTTAAAGAAGTTCCCTGTGTAGATCAATACTCTTTTGGTGCATAGCTTTTAATAGGATTGAAATTCTTTTATCACCTGTCTGTACCGAATGGTTGAGCAGCACCTCCTAGTGGAAATACTAAAGGCTGATTTAGAGCACATCTGTTGGGACAGGTAGAGATACATTTGAACACTTTCTAACACTGAGCTGCTTGAACATGAGCCAATATTGGTCCGGAAGCAGTATAAACGTGGTGATACTTAATTTTGATTTTGGTTGGCTGGATGTGAACCCAGCATCCCAGCCTGTCTGGGTAGATATTGCTGCTTCTTTGAATGGAGTGTCTTAGGTAGGAGGAAGGGAGAAGACTGACACTTGAGGCTTGTGTTACTCTGCAGCTTGATGCTTATGTTCTGATTTTTTCCCCCCCATTCTTGATTACATTTAGATCAGTGAAGACAGCTATTTCTTTCTTTTTTTATTTTTAGGGGGATTTCATTCTTAAAATTGAGCCTCCCCTAGGGTGGAGTTTCGGTAAGTGCTCGTATGTCTTCTTATAATAGGATGGTGTATCTGCAATGTGGGACTTAACTATCTCTGACTTGCAGTTGGCAGGGAAAATCAAGTGCTTTTCAAAAGAGATAAACTTTACTGTACGGTTTTAATAACTAAAATATTTTTACTGTACCAGAAGATAATAAAGCTATAAGGTAGACACTAACAAAGTAACCCATGAACTGAATCGAAGGAATGTGAGTTCTTAACAAAACTGGCTGCAGTGAGAGGGAGAAAGAGGATTTTCAACATCGGGGTTTGTGGGTGCTTTAACTTTGCCGAGGCAAGACTTCCACAGCAACCCTTGTGTGCTTGAGCTAATGCATTTCTGTGAGAGTTCTGCAAAGCTAAAGCAGAATTGCTTCATGTTTGATCTCTCACTAACTGCCATGCTGTTTCATTGTGCTTCCCCTCCAGAACCAACCAGTGTAGACATCCATGTGGATGGCATTAATGACATTTGCACAAAGGGAGGTGATATTAACTTTGTGTTCACAGGGTTTTCTGTGAATGGAAAGGTTAGTCTCCTTTATCTTTATTTATTCCGTTTTATGCTAATTCTGCCTTCATAAAATCATTGTACTTTAACTCTGCAAGTTATTTTTATCCATTTATACTCTAGTTTCTGTTCATTTTGACAGGTTCTCAGCAAAGGTCAGACATTAGGTCCTGCTGGAGTCCAGGTTGTACTGAGAAATGCTGGCAGTGACATAAACATACAAGCAACTGTTACACAACCTGGAGGAAAGTGAGTGTGGGTGTTGCATACTTAATTCATCTGCTCATTTACACAAGCTTATTTCAATTCTGCCATATCAACTGGGATGATAGCAGTTCTGAAATATTTTTTCTAACCTGCATAGAGTCCGGGTTGTTTTTGTATAAACAGATGTTTGTGACTATTGCTGAAGAGATGTAACTGCTTTCTTGCTTTACAGGTTTGCTTTCTTCAGAGTGCTCCCTGGTGAATATGAAATCTTTGCATCTCATCCTACCTGGATGTTGAAAGAGGTTAGAACCTACAAAAGTTCTGTTTTACCTGTTTAGTGAGGATGAATCTGCTAGACCTTGTATTGATCAACTAGTGTGAGGAAGGGGTTTTTGTGAGTGGACAAGGTTAATGGGGTTTTCATGCATTTAATTTAGGTTATCAAGAAACTGCCTCATGCAGGCCCATGGATGATGGTGGAGTCATCCAGGGCAGGACTGGCAGATGAGCTCTTGCTTTTGGTCTTCTAATCTTATACATTTTGCAAGAGCTTGCATATTGTGGCAGATGCTCTAATCCCTTGCTGTTAGACTGCTTGCTTTGTGAGAAGCTCTGAGATCCCAACTTGAGATCCCAACCAATTCCTAAATCAGTAAAACAGAAAGAATACTGTTTTGAAAAGTATGTTTGCTTTAGTGTCTTTGTGTTTTGAATAGCCTCTTTGAGCACTGCTGCTCCACCCTCTGTTTCTGTTGTTGAGTGTACAACTTCTGATGGCTACTTAGGTGCTGTAAATGCGATGCCTACTTTTGATAAAGATGTATGTGTTTCTGTATTTCAGTCAAACACAGTGGTACGGGTGACAAGTTCTAACGCTTATGCTGCTAGCCCTCTGGTTGTTGCAGGCTACAATGTTTCTGGGTCAGTACGAAGTGACGGAGAACCAATGAAAGGGGTCATGTTTCTTCTTTTCTCTTCTTCGGTCACTAAAGAGGTAATGGTGTGTCAGTACCTTTTCAATATGAGTATGGACATAAACAAGAAGCAGCTAAATAGCTTTTAGATTCATATTGCCCTGATACTCATCTCTGTCCTTCATTGAGCTTGGGTTATAGGAAACATAAACTGTACAAGCCCTCAAGCTGTATTTTTTGTCAGGTCTTTGCTTTTTTCCCCCCTCTTTTTTCAGCAATGCCCATGCAGTACAACATTTGTGTACATGCTAAGTTTTCACATGACCTCCATGTGTAACCTGACCTCAGGTGTGTAACATAATAGTCATCTGTTTCAGTGTTGCAAAATTTAGGCTTACGGTCTACATATTTTTTGGACACAAGAAATTAGAAAATTCTTTTAATTTTGACTCTTTTAAACTCTTCATTATTGTTTTCAAACAGCCAGGTTCCTCAACAATCAGGCTGCTCAGGGGCACAGAATACTAAGACCTGAACTGAAGCAGGGAACAAGTGCAAAATACAATACAGTGCACATCATGTTATTGATCTGTATATTCCTTGTGGGTCAGCAGAGATGAGTGCTATAGTTTTAGGACTGTTTCCCCGGTTACACCTTTTAGCATGTTAAGTATGGGTTAATAAATGTGTTCCCTCATGAGGATGATGCTTCTCTATAGTGGAAGACCAGCTTCTGGCACAAGATGTTGCCAGACAAATCCTGAAATTCACAATGCGGCAGCTGTAATTTGTCTTCAGCATGAGGTCTTAATTGCTTTTTGACCTCTTGATGTGAAGACAAAGTTCAACAGCTTCTCTTGCTGCCTTAAAAGTGTGTTATGAAAAGAGTGTG
This sequence comes from Ara ararauna, assembly GCA_028858755.1. Classification (NCBI taxonomy): domain Eukaryota; kingdom Metazoa; phylum Chordata; class Aves; order Psittaciformes; family Psittacidae; genus Ara; species Ara ararauna. The sequence continues at coordinate 11,182,847 of CM054380.1, read as the reverse complement.
AATTTGGACATGTGCTGTGATTTGTATAACTCTGTTCTGTAATGCTAACCTTGTCCACAGAACTGAAGTCAGTTAATGTTAAGACATGCATTGCAGTTCTGGGGTACTGGGGAATGTTGAATTTCCAAGTTTTCTGTCCTAATTACTATGAAGTTGATTATTGGCTGGTTTTTCTGCCTTTTACCTACACGTGAATACTGGGCCATGCTGTCAAACCTTGCCTCTAAAATGGTTTTGTATACTTCCTATTCTTCATTCACAGTATAATATTTTGAACCCTCCTGCATCCCACCCTGTAATTACTTTCTCTCTTCTCCCATGAGAAACAAGTTGTATTGTATTTCTTGCCACAGGATGTTGTGGGCTGCAGCATTTCTCCTGTGGATGGATTCCAGTCAAGAGATGAGTCTCTTTCCTATTTGTGCAATGTTGTATCGAAAGAAGATGGATCTTTCAGCTTTCTTTCTCTCCCGAGTGGGAAATACACTGTGGTAAGTATCTAGGAAGTTCATTGTTTATCTGTCCATTGATTTTTTTTTCACTTTCATTTTCTAAATGCGTAACTTTGTAGCTGTTAAAACATAAATAGTTGAAATATTTTGAATTTGATGAAATAATTGGAACAGGAACCTCCAACCTAAAGTATATAACACTGAAATAAGTTGCTGAAATAGGGCTCTGTGGTGTGGTTCCTGGACTAATTGCAAATCAGGCTCTGAGTTACCTGAATGCACTGGCCAGTCACAGAACAGCACCTAGAGGCTGCTGGGAGACTGGAAGTTTCAGTTAGCTACAGCCTCATGTCATTTAAGTTCTCTTGTTTTCTTTTTGCCCGTTCTCTTTATTATATCCAGGTAGTGTAGGAGCATGGTTGTTTGTGCAGCACTAGAGTGATGGTCCTGCATTCTCAGTCTGTATGCTTTAGAAGTGGGATGCAAACTTTTCTCATTCCTTTAACTCTCTAGCGATGACACAATCTACTTTGCACATCCAAGTACCTTTCCTGTATTCTGAGTAGAGGGTTACATTTATGCCTCTTCAGATAATCTCATATGGTTTCCATCAAACACTCTTGAAATACTGCCTTTATTCTTGTCTCCATCCCTCTGAGTTACTTTTTCCAGGAAGTTTGCAGCCCATTTGATCTTTCATAGAGGTGTGTGATGGTGATAAGGACATGGAAAATGGTAAAGGAAAATAATTCTGTCATCATTGCTTCTTAGGAGTCAAAGTGATTTGTCTTCTTTCAGATACCTTTCTATAGGGGAGAGAGAATTACCTTTGATGTTGCGCCATCTAGGTTGGACTTCCTTGTAGAGCATGACAGTTTACAGATTGAGGTAAGGCATTCAGAGGAAATAATGTTTTTGTGCCATTCATTCCTGTAGAGGTGTAACTGATCTTAGCAGAAAGCAGGTGTATTATTAAAAAAGCTTCTTTGTAAGAAGCTTGAAGACATTGCTGTGCATATCCTCTTGTACAGCAGGTAGAAGACAACATCTGGCATCATGCTGTATTTCTGCACTTCATTTCCTTTTACTAGGAAGAAACAAAATAGGAAAAAGTGATCTGCTGTGCTCATTTACATGTCCATGTTGCGAACAGGGCAGTAGTCTTTCAGGTTGCTTAAATTTTCTCATTCAGATTGTCAGATCTCTGGAGAAGTGCCTGTAGGCTTTTATGGTTTGCAGAGTGCCCTGTGTAATGGCATTATGATCTGTGATTTGGATCTTCTGAACTGTCCTGATGCAGATAAATTGAGAATCGGTTCCTGTACATAGGGGAATGGTATGCCTGGAGATTGGGGTGTACTTTCATTGTGATTATCTTGCTACCTTTTTTTTTTTCTTAAAGCTGGAAATAAATTTCCTTTATATATATGTGTGTGTGGGAAACAGTGTTGATTGCTGTAGGTGTGTTTGCTTTCACTGAATGAAGAATATTTTTTTTTTTTCCCATTTCAGCCTGTTTTCCATGTGATGGGTTTCTCCGTCACAGGCAGAGTGTTGAATGGTCCTGAAGGAGAAGGAGTTGCTGATGCCACTGTGACTCTGAACAATCAGATTAAAGGTATCCAGTGGTCCTGGTCTTTGTTGCTACAGGGAAGCCTTTATAAAGCTGAAGTACAGTAGTAGTATATGAGATGGAAGTAACCCCTCAGGATAATATACTACCTTTGTTGCCATTCATTTGAAAAAGTAAAGTGGTTATCATGCAGTTGATTAATTTTGCATTTTCTGGCTTAGATGAGAAAATTAGGTGTTCGTTTATTGTTCTGCTGAAAATTTCTTAGTTTCTTTTGCCAATGTGCCAAATTGTGCTTTGAAATACAGAAGTGAATGTTGGTCTAATATGAAAGCTTAATACTGTTTCTTTGTTGTGCAATATAAATTAAAAATAGCATAAAGCAGTGCATGCCCTTTGGCTCTTTTGGCACACAAGGATAGGCAGTCAACACATACTCTATTTTTTTAACTCTTCTTTTTACTTGTTGCAGTAAAAACAAAAGCTGATGGCTCTTTCCGCCTTGAGAACATAACAACAGGTACATACACAATTCACGCCAGGAAGGAGCATCTGTTCTTTGATACTATTACTGTGAAGATTGCACCAAACACACCTCAGCTAGCAGACATCATCGCAACAGGGTAAGTACTGGTGGTGTGATGAAAATGTCATTTGTTATGTGGACAAGGTCCTTTCCCATGTCATGCCCAGACTTGTGTATGTTGTCAGGAGCTAAATGTTACTTGAGAAATTCAAGGTAAATAGGACAGCATGAGTGCTAATAGGATAATACTTTGCTCTATACTAGTTAAGGTTTAGAGTATGCGCTTAACCTCTTCCTTGCAAATTAAGATGCCAAGATAAGGGTATATTGAGCAGTTTTAGAACGTTATGTGAACCAAGTGGCTTTCTGCCACTGATACTGCACCTTATGTCTCCTTATGTGCAGGAGTGGAGTTACAGACCTGTCTGGTGCTGTGCTGTACAAAACCTCTACATTTTATTGCTCGCTCTCAAGGTCATAGTTGTCTTATGTGAATAATCCTTTTCTTGTTTGTGATTCTTTGCTGGGCATCAGCCTGTGTAATGAGAGTGTAAATCTGTGCAGTGGTGGGAGATACAGCATGAGCTGAGGAAGGCAAGTAGGGTATGATTCAGTAGCAAGAAGTTTACCCTGGTGCGGAAATAGTGGCAGTCTCCCAGCGAAGTGAAAACTAGGAACTTACTGAGGCAACTGGCAACTAGGTCATACAGACTTAGGTAGCTAAATAGAAAAAAATCCCTGTGTGATGTTAAATGATCAGTTACAGGGTTTTTTTCAGTCACTAAATATGTGCTGTTGAAGATGGAAAGTAAAACTTAACAGCTTCTAATTTGGCATCTTGTCTTGTTTTTTTCACAAGTGTAGGTGTACTAGGGTTATGTTCTGTCGTTGTCGAGATGGCCAAAAAACACACACACACACTTTTTCGGTGACGAAGTAGAAAGATCTTCTTTACTATTACAAACCCTTGCTTATATAGAGTTTCTAGCGTACATGCGTCCTTTAGCCATTGGTTACATCAGTTAGCAACAGCACATTATTGGATGACCTTTTGCCGCATTACTAAAATCTGTTATCTTGCCAAGCTCTTGTTCTGCAGTTAGTTACTCCCCTTGACTTGCTCGCTCCTCTGGATGCCTTCTGCTTTCTCATTCAGATGCCTTGTGCTCCCTTATTCTTTAGGGATAAGCTTTGAATTCTTCAAAGCTAAGTTCTAACTTCATACCCTCAGTCCCATAGTCCCCCACAATGTTCCAGTGAATTACCTATCATATTTGAGGTCTTTGACACAAATGATTTCAAACTATTTAAAACCTGAAGGATGGCAATCCTGAGTCAATTGCCACCTGAGGGGAAAGAAAATTAAAACAAGAAAAAAGGCTTGAAGTGATCGGGTTAGTGGTGAGGAAGAGTGAAACAAGTTGCTTGCAAATAAAAATGTAACATAACATCATGATAACTTTATAAGAGAAAAGATCCCATTAATCGTACATGAGTTTGTATTTGCTCCACCGTGTTTGCTTATAGTATCTCTCTTGTATGAATACTCTTTCAGGAGAAATACATTTCAATTCATGTGTTAGGACCTCAACATAGTGTGGCTTACTTTTTAAGGAAGGTGTTCTAAAACAAGGTTTTCTTTTATGAGCTTTGTCAAATCAAGATACTTATATTGATGGCTGGCTTTTATTTAACAGATTCAGTGTGTGCGGCCGGATCTCAGTAACTCGTTTCCCTGACACAGTCAAACAGATTAGTAAATACAAGGTAACCATGATGCCTCAAGATAAGGACAAAGCATCACTAGTTACAACAGAAACTGACCCACAAGGAGCATTTTGTTTTAAGGCAAAATCGGGTACATACAATGTTCAGGTAAGAATAAGCTTTCATTTCTTCATTGTAGGACTGCTGGGAGGTTTTAGGAGATTTTAAACATTTAATTTCTAAAATTTGAGAAGTTGAATTTAGAATTTTCCTGATCTTTTTCCCCTCTTTGCAGTATTTAAACAATGACAGTAATTCCCTTTTTTTCCAGTAATAAGCTGAGATTCCCATGCTCCTTGTTCTTTACACTTGTTAAAAGGAGATCAGGCCATTTGGATTGAAAGCTCTTATTTCTCTCTCCTTTTAGTTGTGATATCTCTTAGACTGCTTCTTAACATAGTATATTATCCTATGAGACATGTAATACTTTTCTCGGCTGCCTAAATGGTTCCTGAGATTCTAGGTCACAGCAGAACCTGTAGCAGAGCCACCATAAATTTTGCATTGTGGAAGATAGTGCAGGCTGAAAGACAAGGAAGTGCATGATTATAATGCCTCTAACTGTCCTCACAGATAATGAAATAGGCTAATGCAGAAGCACCCTGAAGTTCACTCGGACTTTTAAAACTGAGCTGTCTGGAGGATTTTTAGCTCGGTTTTATTGCCATTCTTTGGAGGATTTTTATTACAGAATTTTGGAAAGCATATTTGGGGGACTAGTTTTGGTTTGCTGGGATTTACCGTAAATTTCCATTTTCTAATTTCTGGTAAGGGGATCGAACTCTGGTATCTAAAGCTGGTAATGTCTCGATGTCATATACTCTACAGGTGATTATTCCAGAAGCTGAGACCAGAGCAGGATTGGCTTTGAAACCCAAAATGTTCCCTGTTACTGTTACAGACAGACCAATAATGGATGTGACCTTCTCTCAGTTTTTGGCTTCTGTCTCAGGAAAGATCTCTTGTTTAGGTGAGCCAGTTCTGAAAGTGAAGTGGAAATGGGAACAGAGAAATTCAGCACTGCATGTGTGAATGAGTACTGTTTAGATCAAAACACATCAGCTCTTTTTTTGGGAGACCTTACAGCCTAGTAATGTGCCTTAATAAAGTTTGAAGTAAAGTTATGTACCTCATTTTAATGTTTGCTAGGAATAAGCAAGTATGCCTTCCTCAGAAAGGCATTCTGACCTCTTTTCCTCAGAAGATGTGTAAGTTCTAGGAAGAAATGCTCCTGGCTGACACTAGGTGTACTGTACAACAATCAGAGGAGTATTGGAGGTGAAAAGACATCGAGGAAAAAAAAAAAGGCAGGGTGTGTAAAAACCTGTAGGCTAGAGGCTCAAACTCTCAACAGAAGCTTGCAATCTCTGTTCTTTTTTATATTTTACTCTTTTATTTAGTATAAGGTTTCTCTCTGCTGCTGTTTTTCTTGATTACCCACTGATTTCAGCAGATGGTGATTGGAGCTTGACTTTTGTAATTTTTACCCCTTTTTTCTCTCTAAATTCTCTCTGTGCTTTGTGTTCTGTCTCTCAGGGGTTTACTGGGCTTTGTAGTCATGCAGAGCAAGGTAGACCCAGGGATTTAGTGTTGGCCTCTGGTTGTTACTTGCCATTAAATAAAAGAATATGATTAAAAGTCTCAAACTTCCTGAAGAATTCAAAAAAGCACTGGTAAACAGGTGCTTATCATATAAGAGTTTTAATTGGAAAGATTCTCTACTGGAAGAGAGTTATCATTTTAACCTTAGTGCACATGAAGCTTGCTTGGAGTGGGGGTTTTGGAGGCCAAGCTGGCAAGACAGAATGCAGTCTCATTTTCTCTGTCTTTTCTGCACAGATGCTTGTGGTGATCTGGTGGTGACATTACAGTCTGTGAGCCGCCAGGGTGAAAAACGCAACCTGCAGCTCTCTGGAAACATGAACTCAGTGGCCTTCACATTTGAAAATGTGCTACCTGGCAAATACAAAGGTTGGATTATGGGGAACTACTTAGCCTAGTAGCTAAATTTGTGACTTAATCTGTATACTTCTGTTATAGATACAGTTTGCAGTATGCCCAGCATGGAACTAGTTTTGAAATTTGAGAGAATAGGGAAAAAATACAAGAGTTGTTGTGGTTTAAACCCAGACGGTAACTCAGAACCATGCAGCTTAATAATGAACTGACTTATCCCAAACCTAAGATTAGGGGCAGACTCTGCTTCCAGAATACTTCTCCTAAGAGCAGCATGTGTTTTGGTCAGCCTGCCTTGGCCTACTACATGACTAAAGTGTTTTCCAGGGAAAGATGTAGAAGCAGTGTATACAGATTGCCCTTTTTATGCATGAGTCAGAACATCTTTCCACCTGATGAAATGGGAGGTTAGGTTCTGATGTCCTGTAGGCTTCTTTGACTGTCACAGTGGTAATGCACATTGCAGAACTTCCCAGGGTGACCAGACTTCATTAATCCTTTTTGTAATAGCTTTTCTGTTATGAGACATGCTGGATTCTCAGTGATGCTGCAGTGAGACAGGTCTATTCCAGCAGTCATTGTCTGGCTGAAGCTTATTATCTGTTGAAGCTTATTGTCAGGGAAGTTAGTGTGATATGAGCTTTTTATACCACAAAACCTGCTCTTATTCACACAGTTTTACATTACTAAAATGCTTTGTGTGGTGTATATTCTAGTAAGCATTGTACATGAAGACTGGTGCTGGAAGAATAAGTCTTTGGAGCTGGAAGTCATGGAGGAAGATGTTTCAGGAGTAGAATTCAGGCAGACTGGATATATGCTGAGGTGTTCTCTTTCTCATGCAATTACACTGGTATGTAGATAACAGACATCCTTGTATTGTTTTAGTGAATTTGTGAAGGTAGGTTGGGATATGCTTGGAATCAAGGCTTTCTTATGTCTCTAGGGAGTCATAAAGCACAGCAACATTCATGTTTAGCGTGCTTTGAGATTAGTCTCTCAGATTTAGTAAAATGGTCTTATGTTGTTAACTGCTATGAAAGAGAAGCATTAATGTATCTTTAGGCAAATACTGTTTTAATTTTGTTGTTTGGAAGTTAGTAACAGTGAACTATGTTGTGGCTTCACAGGAATTTTATCAGGATGGAAATGGACCAGAGAATGTTGGTGTTTATAACCTGTCCAAAGGAGTTAATAGATTCTGTCTCTCAAAGCCAGGTAACAGCTCTAAAATGTTAGTTTAAAAAACAAAAAAGAACCAGTCAAGTTATACTACTGGGAATTAAAAAGAAATCTCTTGTGGTTTCTGAGAGGCATTATTTCATTTATACATGTGTGTGTATATATATGTGTATATAGATGTTCTGTTCTAAGTTTTTGGAATTCTCATATTATTTAGTCCTTTACTTAAATACAGATTCCAGAAGTAAAATAATTATTTTCTTTTACTTGGTGAAGGGCTTTGATCATCAATGATTGAAGAAAACGTTCAAATAACCTTGTTCATATGGGTTTCATTTGTCACTCACATTAAAATGTGACCAACAAATGGAAGTTTAATTTCAGTACAGGATTCTTGAGGTATAACTGGTAAAAGTACCACAAGGTTATCTATAACAGGAAAAAATAATGGTTTTAAATTAGATTTTTTTTTTTCCTTTAAACATCTTAGAGCTAATTCACTGTTAGGCCACCTTAGCAAAACAGTTAACAAATTTATTTGGTTTTGTTCCAGTTTTCAGCTTTGAACATTTAATCCTTAGAGCCATTGGTCTCATTCACAAAACAATAACACAATGGCTCTATAATCAGTCAAAGGGGACCGTAATAGGTTACGTCTGAGCTTGTTTGGTGATGCCTAATTGTGTTTTGTGTCAGCATACATGAGAAATTGCACAGCTTCCAATACTGATCTTTGACTGAACAGAGGTGAATTAATTGACAAGCGTTTGTGTGAAAGGGAGATGTATAGTCAGATTTTATAATTGTTTCTGTACCGCGGGTCTCTTGAGAGTGCAGCCAGCACACTGGCCTTGAATTTTTTCAGTGGATAATTCTCTGGCTTAATATTTACAGGTGTGTATGAAGTGACTCCACGTTCCTGCCACCAGTTTGAACACGAGTATTACACTTACGACACGTAAGAGCCTATCAATATGCCTCCATAAAGATGCCTTCTGCTGCAGCAACTTCATTTTCAGCACTTCAGGATGTGTTGCTATGACTGTCTGACCAATAGAGGGGAGCTTTAGGGAAGTGTATCAGACGTTCGCTGGTCTTTTCTAGTCTTAAAAAAAAATAAGTAATGATAGGCTTAAAGATGCTTTTGGTACTTTAACTGGATATTTTTGTTAGCCTTTTGTCTAATATTGGTTTCCTTGTTTTGTAACAAAGGAGAGATATTTCAGTGGAAGCTGTTGATCACTTGAGAGAGTTGAAATGCAAAAGATGGGATAGTAAGTTTACTCAGAGGTGTATACTTACTGTTGTACATCCCTAGAGCCATGGCTCTGTGGTGATTTTATTCCTTTCTCCCAGTTTTTGCAAGCTGAATAAATGTTCACCCTAATGACAAGTAAGCAGTGCTGATCCTCCTTGGATAGCCATGTTTTATTAGTTATTTATAGGTTGTGGTCTGACAATGTGCTTAATCGCTCTTTGCTTCCAAAAGGAGGATTTCTGTTCCCAGACTACTTATTCATGAACATGGCAGAAAATGAATTCAGCATTAAGATCTTATTCTTTTCTGCTGTGTTAGTGAATCAAAAGTGATGTGCTCAACAGGAGAGCCAGCACAGCGTGAGTGAATGGATAGAAGCAGAAACCCTCTTTCGGCAGCAAAGCACCGTTAGTCTTTTGGCATCTTGGTGAACTATGTCTAATATGACAAGCTTTTGAGTATCCTTCTGTTGTGTGTAAAGTACATATGAAATCAATCAAGTAAGCATTAGCTTGAGAAGAAGCAGGAGGAACAAAGGAAGGAATTGGTTTGGCCTGTTATCATGCCATAGTTTGGGGTTCAGAGCTGGAAAATGCTGCTTTTCTGATATGCTAATATCTCGGCACTACAACTTTGCTGTGTAATCTGTATGTTGTCTTTTATAAAGCAATTCTAACTTAGAGTTGAGAGCATAAACTTTGCTAAATAAGATTTGGTTATTTTCTTTAGGTGGGGGACCTTGAATTCATCTCTGTCACTTTGATTTACAGGTCCTCTCCTAGCATACTGACGCTCACTGCGATTCGACACCATGTACTTGGCACGATTGTAACAGATAAACTGATGGATGTGACTATTACCATCAAGTAAGAACAAAGAAATCTTGGTGCTATAAAAACTGGAAGAAAGACATCTCTCTCATAAAGCTTTACTCTGGTTTTAGTACCACAGTGGCTGCTTTCTAAAGGATGGCATCCAACTCTAGGCTGCAAGAGGTTTTTATGCTGAGATGTGCTTTGAGTTCTTTATAGATAGATAAATAAGTCCTAGCCATTGTTTTGAATGTTGTCACTTCATTTCAGTATAGCCCCTTTCTACTTGTGTGTCATGATAATAAGGAATTATTAACCTGAGGTTTTACACACTTTAATGAACTGAAATTTCAGAATTCAGGGGTATTGTTTTAGCTTAGATCTGAGCACTTTAGTGCTAGCATCTATTTTTTTTCTCTTTTTTTTTTTGTTTCCTCAGAATGAGAATCTGCTGCTTTAAAGCACTGTTGCTGGTGTGAAGAGGGTTATAAAAGGAAAACCATGCAAAGTGATTACACACTAATGCACCAGTTTATTTTCATCTGAGCAGACAGCTCACTACAGAGCCCTGATTTGTGAACAGCTTTAATTGTCTGAGGTGCCAGATCTGCCTGGAAGTGTCTGATAATAATGAGCACTTTAATGCTCTGCTGATGTCTCCTTGTTCTAGACTATGGGTTCAAACTTTCTGGAGTAGTGTAGAAACATCTCTTCAGAGAACAGATTAGCTGCAGAGCATTCCCTTGAATTCCCTGAGTTTGTTCAACCTATAACTGCAACTACTGGGCAACTACAGCAGTTGGAAAAGAAATATAATGCCATTAGGATTTTAAAAACAATTTAGTGAGGAGATGAATATTGTACTGGCCTTCTAGGCTGGTTGTTTCTTTTGAGACAAGTGCTTTGAAGGCAGCTCGGTTGCCACAGCATGTCCCTGTTTAAGCCTACCTGAAGCTTCTCAGCCAAAGTCCAATTTGTGAAGTGGCATCAAAATAAAAGGAACAGCTCTGAATTTAAAAGCAAGCCAGTTATTTTTAACAAGTTTGTTAAAAACAGATCCATGACAGTGATCTGTTAACTTTCAGTTCACCAAAACAACTTGAACAACCCCAACTAAAAAAAAGCTGATTCTTAACAATTTTTGATGATGGCTTGTTATGCTTAGAAATAATGCTGTAGTAATTTACTACGGATATCATGAGACTTGTATATGTGTTTATAGGTTTTAAGACAGGTTTTTTTATATGCGTTTCTGTATTGGCTCTGGACTGCAGAGAAATAATTTAAAGCCTTGGTGAAACTTAGTGTGATAGAGCAATAGTATCTGTTTCTCTTAAAGAAGACAGAATATAGGTAAAGACTGAAGCAGGAGACAGAACTATCCTGACAGTCTGAAGGGGTTGCAGGGAAAGTAACTGTGATCATTGTGGTTCACTCCTCATAGGGAATTTTGCAATGTTCTGTGACAGTTTTTCAGACTATTGTAGAAGAGACAGAAGATAAGATACAAAGGATGGTTAGAGACTAGAAGAAATTGCTAGGAAAGAGAGGATGTAAGATCTGGTAAAGGGAAACAAGATGCATTGTTCTGAGCTGATAGAAAGAATGTGGTTAAACTTACCTAGCAATATCTTCAGTGGACAATGACAGGATAGCTGGATGGTTCAGAGCTATAGGGCAGATATGTTAGAACTCAGAGCTCTTCCTGGGAATTGCCAACTACTGGAAGTATTTGTTTGTGATAGAAGTTGTTTTCTCCTAGTAGACTCCTGACAGGTAGGTTCTGAGGGAAAGGTCCTAGTATGAATAAAAAAAGGGAGCTTACCTGTCTTTTTGTGTATTTTGTGTAACTCATCCTTTCTGTATTAAGCTTGTAGTCAGGTTTGGAATTACAGCATTTCTCTCTCAGTATCGGGCTTTGTTAAAAGTACTCTTGCAGCCTCAAAAAATGTACCACTCCTGCTGGCTTGTCAGTGCTGCTGTGGGAGGTTATTGCCCCCGCAGCAGAGCTGGTGTATGGTACTTGCTGCAAAATCAACACTTTACTTACTATAAACTAGGCTAAGATGCTGGATGATGCAAAGTGATTGATGTGTAGGCATGTGACACTGGCTCTGCAGTGGGATGCTGAGGCACACAGGGAGGAAAAGGAGGCAGCAGGGATGTAGCTTCTTTAATGGTTATTGCATGATGAGGTAGAATTTGTGAGAGTTGCAAATAGGTCCTTTCCTGCTAGGGCAGGTAGGTCGCCTGTAGTCCCTATGAATGCGCCTTTCTTGTAGTAATTGATTGATATGGAGGTTAAAAGTTTTAGCTGTGCTAGGAATAAATTGCAGGAATTGATTTAAAAAAGAAAACAAAATCTGGCACTTGTCTGCCGTGATATAAAGGCAATAATTAACAGATAAAACAATCTTTTATCCCTCCACGTGGAAGGAGCTGATTTTGTTTTCTCCCCCATGTTTTCAGGTCGTCCATTGACAGTGAGCCTGCCTTAGTTTTGGGGCCCCTGAAATCTGTACAGGAGTTACGTAGGGAGCAGCAGCTGGCAGAAATTGAGACCCGTCGACAGGAGAGAGAAAAGAAGGGTCAAGAGGAGGAAGGAACAAAGCCACCAGTGCAGGAAATGGTGGAGGAACTCCAAGGACCATTCTTATATGAATTTTCATACTGGGCAAGGTAATGCCAAAGCTCCAGTGGACACAGTGTAATCTTTGTTCTGTTTGGTGTTGCCACCAGACAGAATAGTGATGTATTCTGTGCAGGAAAGGTGCTGAGCGGATACTGGTGCATGTTCTTGTTGACTGTCAGCTAAATGAAAACTAGTACCGTATAGTATGAATTTTGCATAGGTTATTGTTGGCACTTTTTCCTTGGGGTATTTAGGTGGATTCTTGGGTGAATATGCAGTTGATATTCTGAATAGAATAAAATATTCTATTCTACATGGGAGCTGCTAATTCCATTTTCTTCTAATCTTATTTGTGTTTTACAGATCTGGAGAGAAAATTACTGTAACACCATCATCAAAAGAGCTGCTTTTTTACCCACCTTATGTGGAAACAGTTGTTAGTGGAGGTAAATATAAATAAAACCTACCTTAAAAGGAGTAGATTTTTAAGGCAGAAGGGTATCCATATAGATGAATGTATGACTAGCTCTTCAAAGGTAATGTTAGGAAAGTTTCAGTTGCAGCTATTTCTTTTCGCCAGTTTCACTCTGAAATTTGGAAGCATTTGTATTTGGTAGAGGGTGCAAGTACAATTTGTATCAGCAGAGTATGCTTCCAAATGCTGAAAGACCACCTGGCACAAGAGGAAGGGCTAGATTTCTGGGTTAGATGCTCAGAATTGTTCATATTACTCTCATTTAGAAAAGTAATTGTGCAAAGCAATGTTTGTATTTTGAGTTTGTTCCCAAATTCAAGTTTCTATTAAGTTTGTTGGGTTTGTTTGGGGGTTTTTTTTGGTAGTAAATTGCAATAATAAAAATAGTCCCAAAAAAGTAAACTTCAGAATTGTCAGGATTACCATCAATCAATGCTACTTGTAAGTGTCCGTCTTGCCCTTAGATTGCTCAGATGGTGTAAGTGAAAAGACTTTGATTGAAATCACTAGATAATGTTAAGTATCCCTTTTTATGTGCCTCTTTGTTGTACACGTTCTAAACATGTTGGAGAGGAGGGAAATAAAATGTTGCTTATGTCATTAAACATGACATGCACTGACCTGAATTTGAACTGAAAAGAATTTTGGCCAAGTTCTGTATAGTATCAGCTAGAAAGGCATGCTGTTGGAATGTTCTCCAGTACATGGCTGCAGTACATGTAACTTAATGAATCCTTGAAGCACTTAGCAAATCCAGAATGTTTGTTTTGGAGATGTACTTTTTAGCTTTGTAACTCGGATACTGATTTTGGAAATGTTCAGGTGTTTTGAGGTGTGCTGAGAGGCCATGCAATTGTCTTGGTTGATCTCTTATTCTGAGGTTAAAGAACATCAGCCGGTCACTTTGGAAATAGTTAAACTCTTGGTGTAAGACAGAGTGGTGAGTGTATTTTGACTTTCTTGTTTGTCTTAAATCCCCTTTGCAATGTCCAAGAGAGTTGTCCTGGAAAGATGATAGAGATTCATGGAAAAGCAGGCTTATTTCTGGAAGGGCGAATTCATCCTGAATTGGAAGGTGTTGAGATTATCATTGGTGAAAAGGGAGCAACTTCCCCGCTCATCACAGTTTTCACCGATGACAAAGGTGCTTACAGGTAATTAACAGATTAGTTTTGATCTTTTGGATTCTGTAGTTAAAATGCAGTGGTGACTTGACAAATGTGTATGTGCTGTCCAGATGCTGTTTTTCAAAGAGTTCTTTCTTTTTATTTGAAGTGTTGGGCCACTCCACAGTGACTTGGAATATACAGTCACTGCTCAGAAAGAAGGGTTTGTTTTGACTGCAGTAGAAGGAACAGTTGGGGACTTCAAAGCTTTCGCTCTTGCTGGGGTGACATTTGAGGTAATGTTATAAACACTTCGGATTCTGAATGAATAGTGTTTGCAGTTAGAGATAGGCAAAAAAGTTAGCTCACATCTCTCAGCCAAACACAAAGGGGTGTGGGATTTGGGGATAATCTTGTCATGGGGAAACAAGTCTCAGTGGATGACCTTAGCTGCAGACCGTGAGTTGCCATACAGAAGATATTTTGCAAGGTTTATAGAGTGAAAGAGCCTGCAGACCAAAAGACAGGGTTTGTTTCTTTATGTAGAGTTGGGCCACATTCTCTTAATGATTTTTATCCCTCAAGGTGATTTTTTCATGTGCAGTCTGCTTCTAGTCTTTGGGATACTTTGTTCTAGCCACCAGATGTCCTGTGAAGCGTTACAGAATGACTGTTCTGGTGGTACATGCTATGCATGGCTGGAACTGCCCAAGTGTTGACAGCAGAAGCTTCTGTAGCTCTGCAGTCTCACAGAAAGGGATGCACTGCAGATGTGGCTACTTTTCTTAGGCTTGCAGCCGAGCGCTCAGAGCCAGCCCATCCGTGCACTCTGCAAAGGGCTTCTGAACTGAACCCTTCTTCGTAAAGCAGCCCTCACTTACACTTAAAATTACTGCTTTTTCGAAAATAGATCAAGTCAGAGGATGACCAGGCTCTTGCTGGAGTTCTTTTGTCTCTCAGTGGAGGGGTGTTTCGGTCCAACCTCCTTACACAGGATAATGGCATGCTGACTTTTTCCAATCTGGTAAGTTGAAATGGATTCTTCTGATTGTGGCTGCATGTGCAATGCTGTGTTATTTGCCCTCAAAATAGGGATGCTATTGGCTCCCTTCAGTGGCAGGGGATGTGTGACCTCCTTTGAGATTGGAACCCACAATGAGCAATGTAGGTCCCTCAGAGCGGACAACACTTAAAATCTTGCCAAGTGAAAGATGCTATATCTAACCTAAGAAGAGATTCTCCACAACAGGTAGTAGATGATTTTGATGGATCTCAGT
This sequence comes from Ara ararauna, assembly GCA_028858755.1. Classification (NCBI taxonomy): domain Eukaryota; kingdom Metazoa; phylum Chordata; class Aves; order Psittaciformes; family Psittacidae; genus Ara; species Ara ararauna. The sequence continues at coordinate 11,167,831 of CM054380.1, read as the reverse complement.
TACTAGTTTGCAGTCTGTAAACATGAAACAAGCCAATTTGTTGATCATTTGAGAGTGTTTAGTGGAAAGAAATCTAGTTAGATTATTGATCTGTATATGTGCGTAAACATGCCTGAATAGTTTCCTTGCAGACATCCTTCTCTCCTGGTCACTTCCTTGTCCTTGAGGTCTTGTGGTAAAGTTTTAGGGCCATAGTTCCCTTTCACTCTTCAGGCTTTATCACCCAGTGGAGTTTCATGGGTTTATTGCCCAATGTGCTCACTGTTTTTCAGTGTTCACATCTTTTGACCAGTTTAACCTACAGTTGGGACAGAGAACTTGAGGTCTTTAGGGAGCTCTTGCAGAAATACAGTTGTTTGGAATTGGTGAATTTTTGTGCCGCTGTCAGTAAACAGCTTGGTTTATGCCTCTCTGCAGAGCCCAGGGCAGTATTACTTTAAACCCATGATGAAAGAGTTTCGCTTTGAACCGTCATCACAAATGATTGAAGTGCAGGAAGGACAGAACCTCAAAATTCGGATAACTGGATACAGAACAGCTTACAGGTCAGTGAACCTGAAATGCCATGCAAAATGCTACCTACTCTGTTAGAAGGCATTGTGCAAAATGTGTGTCTTCTCCTGATACACCTCTATTCTGAAGATTTGGAAGGTACTTCTGAAGGCACAATTTAGCTTTGTTATGCTGTGTATAAGTACTTATTTTAGCCTTTTCCCATGCATGTTGATATATAGCTAAGCCCAGATGGCAGGTCTGTAAGGAGAAATATTGCTATGAAAAGTGCTATGTCAGTGGCACTGGAAGTGGCTTGTGCTGCATCCAGTGGAAGAGGACTACTCTAGGGACAGCAGACCAATTCAGATACCTGACTTCAAGATCCTTGCTTTTCTCAGGAATAAGTGCTGCTGCTCATGGAGGTTAGAGGACTTCGATTCCTGAAGTTGTGCTCTGAGCTGCAGCCAATTCTATACATTACAAATTCACTTTCTCCATGCTATGCTAAATATATGAAGTACTTTTTCATCATTTATACCAATAAAATATAGTAAAAATGTTTATCAATTTGCAGCACATCTGTAGCAATTGGTTCTTTTTATACCTCTAGCTGTTATGGTACAGTTTCTTCTTTAAATGGAGAGCCTGAGCAGGGAATCTCAGTCGAAGCTGTGGGGCAGAAGGATTGTAGCATCTATGGAGAAGACACGATAACTGATGAAGAGGGCAAATTCAGGCTACGTGGCCTTTTGGTAAGGATGAGAATGCTCTCTCTCATTTACTTTTATGTTAATGTAAAATGGAGCAATAAAATGTGTTTTATTAATTAGCTTCCAATTTCTGTTTCCCCATCACATTTGCTAGCTTAGATTCCCTTGAGTCTGTCTGTGTTAGGAAACACTGTTGTGTAGTAAATGTTGATTCTAGTAAAGGGGGATAAAGGTACAAGTAGTGGAACAGACTTTTAGTACAGAAGTCTGTAGAACCTGCTGTTAGTACACTGTGGTGGCCTCCCACAAACACTGAACAGTTCTCATGACATGACCTGAGCCCCCAGTCAAGGTATTGAATATGTCTAACAGTTGTTCAGCAGTGTTCCGGTGTTAGAGCAGAGAATTTCCTTAGGCAGAAGAATTTGGGGAAGCATTTAGTTTCTCTTGTGAAAATACTGGGCCAGGATATTTGGTGGTTATCTGATGTTGATTGTTCAGCATGTATTTGAAGTAAGCTGATCTGCAGGAAATGTGGAAGCTGAATTTATTGGATTATTTATTTATTAATTGGATTGGATAATATACGTAGTAAGCAATTTGCTGAAGTAGAAAGCAGTATTTGATCAGGCTTTACTCCTGTTTAATGTTTTCTTTCTAGCTAAAACACTTCACAGCAGATGATTTAATGCTGTAATGTAATAAACTTGTGAAATTTCTGTGATAGCCCTTTCGTATTTGCTGGCAGTAAACGCTGTTAATAGTGTTCTTGAGTTAAATATTCTACTTGGGAAAAGGAGGACTTTAACTGGGTAAAGTTAGATCTGTTTGGGTGGTGTATCCTAAATGGAATGTTAGAAAATGCTCTTAATGTTTTCTAAAAATTAAGTGTGTATTATTCAGTGTTGGGATTTATCATCTGCATGTTGCTTTTAGCCTGGTTGTGTGTATCATGTGCAACTCAAAGCTGAAGGTAATGATCACATTGAAAGAGCTTTACCACAGCATCGGGCAATTGAGGTAATTTTTTCTTTTTCTGTATTATAACTTAACTATGAAATGCATCTGTCAGGGCATTATGTCTGTTCTGTCAGCAGCAATGTACTTGAACACATTCTGTTTAGACAAGTGGCTTTCAGCAAGTTAGCTCCCTAAATACAGGCCCCATATTGTGTGATTCAGCACCATAGCTTAAAATTGAAGTAAGATAAGCCCAAACAGTGAACAAGTGGAAAGGATGCTTTCACAGTCACAAAGACTGTACATCAAGAATCAAGAGAGTATATGTATAGAATACCTTTCAGCATTTCTTTATGCTGTGGAACAAAGCAGTAGTGACTTGAGGATGTCATAAGTTGTCATGTTTTCCTATCTGTGTATTTAGTTATTGATTGATAGATAGATCTCTTTATGCTTTATTTGGTCCAAATCCTGCAGTGTTGATGTAGGTGAAATTTGTCATTCAGGCTAGCAAATCTTTATAAAATGTAATAATAACTTCAAATTGAAAACTGATGAATTGTTGTTAAATATTCCTCCATCCTTACAGATGCATATTAGCTACCTCGCATTTCTCTCTTGATATCCAGTAAAGGTTAATCAGCCTTCGTTAGTTGTACAGAACTTTTCAGTGGGAGATGGTCATTATTTGAGCTCAGACACTCACCTGACCAGGGTGCCCTCCTTTGCAGCAAAACAGAAAGGCAGAAATCTTTCAAGTCCTTAGTGTCTTCTTGTTAAGAGTGGTTGCTAGTTGGGAAGGAGAAGAGCAACCCAAATTCCAGGAAATCATCTGAAGGTTATGTATTGCAAATGACAGCTGTATGCAGTAGCTTGTACTAATAGTATCCTTGCTAGCCTGCCATTTTCTCCACGAGAGAAAGGATCTGAAAGATACCTGCAGGAAAAATGTGCAGCCCTAGTGGCACCAGACTGTTGATACAGCCCCTAACAGACCATAACCTGTCTGTTGCCATAGTTCTTATTTGAGCAAATGTCTTTACTTACTCTGATCACAGTTCAGATGTAGGAACACAAATGTTTCATATCTTAAACAATTCTGAAGAATATAAAGTTACGTATTTTCAAAGTAGGTTATATTATATGAACATATTCCTCGTTAATTAACTGTATAAACATCCTAGCATAGTAATATGTATCTCTCAGCACAGATGCAAAAAGAGGGAGACCAGTGTTCAGGTACCAAGCCTTTCTTTGTATGTAACTCAGCCTCTTACAGAATAATGCATACTTCTGATACTTCTTCCATTTTTAGTTTAACTTAATGCCTTCAGTCTTGTACTGATAATGCACAAGTCTTTAATTGCAAGCTGTTCACTCTAAAGGAAAAGTATTTGCACTTGGAAAGCCTTCAAGTTTCCATGTGGTTAGTATAGAACAAAATATACTTTTTGTTTAAACAGTTGAGCAGTATTTGTGTCGTGCTGGGTGTCCTGCTAACTGCTCCTCTGTTGGTAAAAACATGGCTGTGTTTTATGTTGCAGGTTGGGAACAGTGACATTGGTGATGTAAATATTATAGCGTTCCGGCAAATTAATCAGTTTGATTTAAGTGGAAATGTAATTACATCTTCTGAGTATCTCTCCACCTTATGTGTAAGTTCAAGCCTTTCATCTTTGTTAAGTGTGTTTGCCATTGGTTTCACAACAGTTTTTGGCAAGGTCACTGGAAATTGTTCAGTGGCCAGAGCACACATTTAATTCAGATTATGACTAATACTTCAATGAAGGTGAATTTGAATTCCAGGTAGAAGTAAGATTCCAGTGTTCCTGACTGCTTTGCTTCAATGTTTCCATGTTTTTTTCAGGGGAGTATGTTTAAGAAATACTTTGTTCCAGTTGGCCTGTACATTTCTGGGTCTTCTTCCCTGGCTTTAGGGAGAGCGAGATAACAGGAGTGAAATGAGTCCTCTGTACCAGAGAACGGCATTAATTCCTGAAATACCTGGAAGTTTTGACATGCGTGTCTGCTAGCAAGAAGATACCATGTGAATGCAATGATGCCATAGGTCACGTGAATTTAAAAAGCAGTTATAAGAGAGACAAATAGTAAAACTGAAATTTTCAAAATTCAAAAGACTGCACTATGATGATCCTTTTGGCTTAGCATGCAAATGCTGGAAGTGTCTACATGAGGCATTAGTGTGGTAGGAGTTACAGTACCATTTCTCAGGTTTGAAAGCTACCTACATTTGCATATAAATGCAATCTCTGGATTTATTTCAGACTAGTATGTTATTCATCTCACCTGCCAAGTTCTCATGCTAAGCTGTTGGGTTTTTGGGAGACATCCAAAGGTTCCAACACTCAGAGAAGGTGTGAAGGGAAAATGTATCACCTTACTGCAGAACACCTGAGCAAGCTTCCCATCATTCTGGGGAAATTTAGACCCTTGCAGTTCAGCTTAAGCAAATAAGAATGGATGTCAAAATTTGATTATAAGGAAGTTGCACAGGCCTGTACATGTTTCACATTAGGTTGGGTCTTGCGTTGCATGTAATGCACATATGCTGTTGATGGGTGCGTATCATCACCTTTGCTTTCAAGGCAGAAGGTTTTGTCTTTGAAAGATGTTCTGAGATTTGATACAGACACAAGCGAGTGATTTTGTGACCTCAGTCTGGTCCCTTCTGGTGGCGTGGGCTTGATGAAACAACTGGAAATGCTCTGCTGAGCTGTGATTTGAGCTGCAAACACAGTAGTACTGAGCAGAAGTAATGAGAATTCAGTTGGGCTCTGTCTGCAAGGAGAGCCGAGTCTTGACAGATACCTGATCCAGAGGTTTACAAACAGTGGTATAGGTGCTGCTTCAGAGTGGTCCACAAAGCCCATCACTTTGCATACTGCATCCTCTGGAGGAGGCACAGTGGCTGATAAACATTGGTGTGTTCAGGCAGCCTCATGTAAGGAGGTGCTGCTGCCTCTACCAGCCTTATTTGACTATGATACAATCCTCTTTTAATTACGCTTGTTTCTGAGCAAACTATTTGCTGCGGACTTCAGGCCTGTTCTATAGCTTGAGAATGTCTAGCGTGTTAAATTAAAGTGTACAGAAATTGGAATCAAGCAAAATGAGCCTGTTGGAGAAATAGAAACAACCCCCAGCTGCAAATTCCTATGAAGCTGCTGGGATTATTTAAAAGAATTAATTGGTTCTGGTTGATGCACTGCACAGGCTACTTTTAATACACTAGATTAGTGAAAATATCAGACATCAGTTACTCTGAATTATTTCAAGTTCTGTGAAAAGACTGTTTCTGTGACTTTTCGCATACAGATTAGAACAGTTCCAAGTGTTTTTATTTGACAACTTTCTGTTTACAAAACACATGATGAATTTTGAAGTGCTTTTATCCCTTAAGATGTGGATTGTCTGAATTATCTATTGTGGTGCAGGCTTAAAAATACCTGGTTTGTGCTTTCTTCTTTCCTTCATAGGTGAAGCTCTACAAAAGTGAAAATCTTGACAACCCAATTCATACAGTCAACTTAGGCCTATCCTTGTTTTTCCATTTCCCACCACTACTCCGAGATGGTGAGGTAAGGATATTGATGAATAATGAGCTTAGGTCATTTAGTCTTTTTCTATAAAGATATGGAAGTTTAGTTCTGGTGTATTCATGCTGAAGCGACCAGTGTCTCGGAAGATTTGAAGCCTGTTAAACTGCCTTTAAATCTGATTTTGTCTCAGGCTGCTACTGATGCTATATACTGAGTGTACTTTTTACCCACAGAATTATGTGGTGCTCCTGGATTCTACACTGTCTAAATCACAGTATGATTACACCCTGCCTCAAGTTTCATTCACTGCTATTGGATATCATAAACACATTACACTGATCTTCAGTCCCACTGTAAGTATGAAATACTTAAATGTTCCAAATGTTCACCTTGAGAGCAATGGCTGGTAGTGTAGCCTGTATGTATTTTGTGGTCTTAGCCAAACTTTCTATTAATGTAATTATAAAGAGGTTTATGAGAGGCATTAAAGTGGCAATGGATTTGGCTTTGGCCACATTTAAGGCATCACCTGGTATGTTATGGGGGGCAGGTAAGGAGGTCAGGAAGGTGCCTGTTTTTGTACTTCTGAACACAGTGCAGTCAAGTTTAGTGAAGTGTTTGTTCTGTAATACTTAAATGATCTTCTGCATCACTGCATGCTCAAATGGCAGCAGACCATGAGGGAAACTTGAAATGGCAATTAAAAATGAAGGATGAAGATGGACCTGAAATATTTTTGTGCTAGTATGGTTGCTGTAGTATGATCACAGAGGTGTGGCAGGTAAATCTAAGCACACCAGGAAACTGTAAAGTGGAGATTGACCATTAGTGCATTAGCTTTAATGAACAGAAAACCCCAGGAAGAAAGTAAAATATGAATGAATCTGACCAAGGGGACTGCTTTGAAGTTGAACCTAAAGTAAATCACAGAAGGCAGCACTTAGAAGGAAGTCAGATGGGAAGGGCTGGACATGCCACATGAGCCTGTTGCTGATGTTGTTTCAAACTGAAGGACTTCATAGTCAAAATTACTTAAAAAAAAAGAAAAAGAAGAAAAACATGCACGGTCCCTACTGTTTTCAGAGAAAGCTGCCTGAACAAGATATTGCCCAAGGATCTTACATTGCCTTACCACTGACACTGCTTCTGTTGCTGGCTGGTTACAACCACGATAAGGTAGGTCATGGGTGTTTTTGTCTTCTCCAAATACTGTTGTCTTATCAATGAATACTTTGTACTGTGTTAAGTGAGGGTTTGTTGAAGTCGTTATCCACACAGATGCAGTCAGCAGTCCCCTTATGTGACACATTTTAAGAAAAGCCACAATGTAGCCATGTTATTGGACAGTTACCTTCCTTAAAAATATCTAATATGATGGTGAGTTCCTGTGCCTCTTCTGAACTTTTATCTTCTCATTTGATAGCTCTGGGGAAAAAAACCCCGATGTAGCACCAATCAAATTCAGATAAACAGACTCAGTGATAATAGAAATGAAAGTATTTATTTTATTTGCTTCAGGAACAATCAGACTGGAAAGAATCTTGCAAGTCATTGAGTCTGGTCTCTTTAGCTTTACACCCTCCCTAGTGAAAAAGCTCTCAAGAGAAATATAACTACTTACTTTACAACCCCTCTGGCTTTGTTAACGAGCCATGCTCTTCTAGTCTTCACTGATATGTCTGGGTTTCTGTTTTGCTGATAAGAGAAAAGTTTGTCTGTGCTCTTTGATTTCCTCTCATAGGTAAGACAGCTCCGGACATGGGATTCTCTGGGGTATTCTTTGCTGTCACTGAAAACAGTGGTGGTTTTCTAGACTCAGGACTCAAACTGCTGTTCTCGGCTGGATTACTGCAGGAAAAAGACAGTTATTGACAAGCATTTTAGTTTTTGATTATCCAGGATTTCCAGAAGTTTGGTCTGATTCTTTCCAAAGTCTTGCTGCCATTTTCTGGTATCTTTGTAGATGTGCCATTTTTGCAATAAGTTCTGTTTGTCTGGTGATGCAAAGGTCTGAAGAAGGCTGTCATTCACACCTTACGTACCATTGTAATCACAACCTGCTTCCCCTTCTTTTCTTTGCCTAGCTTATTCCCTTATTGCTACAGCTGACAACCCGGCTGCAAGGAGTACGTGCTCTTGGACAGACTGGTTCTGACACAGGTGGCTCAGAGGATGCAAAGAGACAAACAAAAAAACAGAAGACAAGACGGACGTGAGATGAAGGGACTGATTTAATGCAGTGGTGCTCTGTCAGACTGGAGCCTGAGGAAGCAAAGCCACTAAAATACGCTTTTGTTGAACTTGTGGACTTTACATTGTCATTGCTATATGAGCACCATTTGTCACATTAGCTCCATTTTGGTTGTAAATTTTCTATGGAGTCTATAGATTTCCTTGTTGTAAAGTAATGAAATGAATGCCTCTATTGTCACTGTGAGTGCATCTCCCATACTTGAAGACAATGAATGATTTTTTTTTTCTCTGCAGTGGAACAGGTCATGCTGTCTTCGTTAATCATTTGTACAAGCAGTGGTAATAGACTGCTTGACTTCACTTTCAGTCTTTGTATTTTGAGATCTTTTTTTCTTGACACCAACTTTACCGAAGCAGCACATAGGGATTTTACTTAATCAGTGGTGCTTGAAACAAAGTTTTGGGGGACATGCATGATCTGGTGAATTATGTCTTTTTCACTTCCAGTTCAGCAGCTTGATCGAAGTTTGTCATCTGCACAGCTGTGATTTCAGTTCTTATCTAATGATTATGTTATCTTTGATTAAAATCAGGTTTTTGCCCGATGAAGACAGATTGTTGATGTCAGGTAAGTTCCAATGATCCTACTGCAAATGCAGTGTTTAAATTTCAGTGTATACAGTGTGATCTCTTCACACCTCCAGTATTTGTGAAGTGGCACCAGCTGATTGTACCATTCTTCCCAAAGCTGTTTGATGTTGGTGATACCCATTCACTCCTGTGGCTGTTACTTCTCCTGCTCGGCCATGAGCAGCCTGTTTGCCAGTTGGGTTTTTTTTTTCTTTTTCTTTTTTTACTTTTTTTAACTTGGTTTTTGTTTACTTTAAGAAATGTGAACTTTTCAAACTCTCCAATGCGTACAGTCCCAATAATGTAGTCTGTAATAAACAGCTGTTTCTTACAGGCTCTTTTGATTCCTGTTTGAAATAGACAGTTGGGCATACACAGTTTAAATGTTAATAGGGCTTTTTATTGACAAATAATATAAAGGTTAATAGAGCTTTTGAAAGATGCACATAAATGCCTACAAATATTGCAGAGACATTGGTACTGCCAGTAAGTGGCAATGTTTCTCTTTTACAGTACTTGAAATAAAGTCCTTTTACATTTAAATATTGAAGCTTGCAAACCCTACCGTTGTTAGAAATTTGGATGTGACAGGTTTCATGCTGTTTTTGTTGGCATTTTGTACTAGTTTGGGCCTAAATAATTAAAACTTCATTCAGTGATTATTCTAGTCTCTCTGAGGGAAATTTTATCAAGATCATAATAAAAATGAAGACAAAGCATGCATGTACGGAGTTTGAGATGAAGCCGTAATAAACTGTCACGCTCACTGCTTAATGACCTTGAATTTTATGTTGCTGTGATGAAATATATGGGGAAAAAACAAAGTGTTGTAATTACATTGTACATTTTCAATGCATCTTTATTTTAAGCTGGTGAATGTTAAGAAAGGTATTGCTACTCTGGGGGAATGTATGAGGAAGAATTGCACATTTCCATGTGCCTTGAGGGAGTACCAGATATCCTGACCTCTGAACTGTGGGACTTGCTGATGATTGACCTTAAACACTGGAAGTGCTGTTAATAAAAGGAAAGAAGTGCTAATGATTGCTAATTTAATGGTTGCTTCTAAACCCAGGATTTGCCCAAAGTCTTCTCTCAAAATTTTCTTTTCTTTGCCTTCTGCAGCGCCGTGGTGCTCTCCTTGCTTCCAGCTCTCTGTTTTGAGGTTTATTCTGCTTTCGAAGTGTTTGTTCCTAACAGAAACTAGCTTGCAGTTTCTTACTTGACAGAGAAGTCATGGTGCTCTTTGAGAACATGGAGAAAACTAACACATGAGATAATTTCCTAAAGCAGAACTAAATGCCAAGAAATCAGTATCTCCAATTATATTTAGAAACCAATAATCAGATACACAGACCCAAGCAGAAAAATCAGTGTGGTCTCCCAAACCCCCAGAACCACACACGTAACATGAGGCCAGGCAGAGCTCTGTGCCTGCTGGCTGTGGGCAGGCTGACTGGGGCACTGGGAAGGGAGTATTTGTGTGGGCATAGTGGTCTGCATGGGCAAACAACTCCTGCCTTCAGCTGCCCACTCCAGGTGGCACCTGGTACCTCTGCTGTCCTCACAGCCCTTTGCCCATAGACTTGGGGTGGTGATAGCTCTGCCTTGATACACATAACCTATCGTATATATCCTCTAGAGCATGTAGCTCTAGAGGATCTACTTCATACAGTGTGACAATGTTACTGTGCTTTTTGGTGCCGAAATGGTGGGTTCAGTTTTAGATTACCTTCTGTACTCTTCTGTTGAATATTTAGGTATCACTTGCTCTGCGTATTTGTGGTTTGCAGTTGATTTTGTGCTCTTAAAACCAAGCCTTCTGTACCAGTTGGTACTTATTGCATCTTTAATGAATTGATGTTAATACAAAGAACAAATGCAGAATGGGACTAACATTTAGATATTGACTTCTGCTAGAAAAATGTCAAGGCTAAGTGTTTACTGTTCCTTTCTGTAGGCACAATAGTGAAAGAATGATTAATTCTTTTGCTTGGGGAGTTAAATATGGGCAAATTGCTGAATTCTGTTGGGAATGAGAGTAAGGCCCTCCAGATAAAGATGGCATGATTTTTCTATCAAAAGCAACAATGAGTATTACATAGATTCAGTTGGCTCATCAGTGGTGCACAGAATTCTGTTGTTTAAGAATGAAATGGATCATTAATACTGAATTTTAGAATTTCTTCATAGGTGGTTCAGCTGAGGTTCTAAAGCATCATCTGCATTAGACAGCTGTCAGAGTCCCAAAACAAGTGTTTTTGATGCATAAACAACAACATTAAAAATACAGCAGTTTAAAAAACAAATGAGCTTAAAAGCAAGAAAACAAATACTTAAAACAGAGAAATGAGCTTTTTCAGCCAGGGCGGAGCAGCACAGGTTTATCCATGGTTAATAGTCTTTGTTGTGTTTATTTTTAAAATCTAAATTTCAGTATTTGTTGAGTTGCATTACTGAATGTAAGATACACAGTTGTAGGAATCTTCCGTGTGTGAATTTTGTTCTTTGGATACTGAAAGAGCAACTATAGACTTACCTCTTTCATAGTACTGAGTACTATTTGCAGCCCTGGGTTGAGGAAACGTGGACTGAACACTGAGGCTTCTAAAGTCAAGATGGTGTTGAAAATCCTACTAGACTTGTGAGTAACTGAACTGTCCAAAAAAGCTGAGGCTGAACGTGGAATTGAGCCCTGAGATGACTGGTGTCTTATTTTCCTCCTGTTCAGTATTCCCTGTTTGTATGGTTTCTGTATGCCTAGTTTTTCCAGTCTGAAAATAATTTAAATTGGGTTTCTTGGAAAGGTAGAAGCAATGAAATGAGCGGTGTAGGAAAGACCTCAGGGGGAGCAAATCTCCTAAGCTGAGCGCAACAGCACTGGCTCACATCTCCCCCACTGTTGGGGTCATGTTACCTGTGGTAACTCATGTTTTCCTTGGAGGTGGTTTGGTGGCTTTAGAAAATCTCTGGAAGTCTCTGAAAATCCAGTAAATGTATTTCTGGCACATTATTGGCTGATGCCAGAACTGTAGAGGTTTTTCACTTTTAAAAGAACACCAGTGAGTTTAGTCTCTGCCGTTCAGTAGTCATTTATTCAAACCTGGAACGAAACCATACTTACAGAAATGAAGAGCATCTCTGTGCTAATTAGCATTCCCTAAACCTTCATGGATTATTATTAGCAAGTGCAACTTTTTCCCCTTGAATGTTTTACAGAGCTTTTGTGAGCTTTTTACATGAGTTAGCTTGTCCTTTCAATTTTCTATTATACCTTTTGTAATTGCTTTCTCTCTATGTTTGATATGTTGTTGCTTTACTCCAGTAACTTCCATTGTCACTTTTAACTGTTAGCTCTTACTGGGGTCAACATGACTGCATTATACACTCTGTTTGCTTTAGATATCACTTTTTCCTTGTTCTCCCCCTTCCTCTCCCACCATGTTTCTGGGAGTATTCGATCTTAGCAGCATGATGCTGTCTGAGGTCATGTTACCTTCATAGCCCAAGCCCATGATTACTTCAAGACCAGTGATATATTATTGTAAAGCACTAAACACCCATCAGACCATTATTGAATTTATCATGTCTATGAGCTCAATAAACAGTGAAAGATAAACCTGTTTTTTACTGCCTGTGGAAGCCAGCAGGTTGATTCCTCCTTTAATTCTCGTTTTTTGTCAATACTAGAATAATTAAATCCCCATCATGAAGGCTTTAATTTTTTCACAGGTCTCTCATCACCCTGAGTCTAGCTTCATTTTTAATTTTTCTTAAAGCATAGGTAAACCATCAACAAACCCTCACTCCAAACCTTCCTGCTCTCAGGCACAAAAGAAACTAATAGGGGCTTAAGTACAACACATGAAAAGGAACGATTTTGTTTCTATGGTCTCTTGTGTTTGCTGCACTGAAGTGTTTTCAACAGCAGTCATCAGAAAGATGATGGATTGGTGTGCTTCATTTCCGTACGGTAGTGCTTGCTCCTTCTGGAAGGAGAGGATGGGATGCCACCCTCTCCCCTTTCCTCAGTACATGGAACGTGTGACAGCCATGGATGATTTCACTTTGCAGATGAACTCAAGTTCATCGAGGGCACATCTGCAGGCTGGGGCCTGGCTTTTTTGTTTTTGCTGAGCAGACAGGCCTGACAAAGTTTAGCCAGCACCTGCAACTCCCAGCCCCCGTGATACAGCCTGCTCTGTCACTGGAGGAGCAGAGCCCTTTGTGTGCAGAGAGAAAAGTTATTTTAATAAACATGGAAATTGGATGCAAATTTGCTTATACATTTGCTTATGCATTTAAAATCAGGAATGGTGTTTCCTTTTTATTCTGTGCTCCAGCTGTGTATGTACTATCATCCTTGGGGAGGCTTGGTGCAGTCGCAGAGTACACATACAAGAGACTGTCATTCTTTCTGGCGTAAGGGAGGGAAAGACCAACTTTAGTAAGTGTCAGCTCTGAGACAAGCTCATAAAGTTTTGTAAGCTTGTTTTAATGAGGATTCATGTAGCTCTGTGTGCTCATACAAAGCTTAATCCAGCAGCGATACCTCAAGTCATGGTGAGCAGATGTGGTATTGGTGATACACAATAAAGTTAGAACTTTACAAAGTAAATAAGTTTTTAAAAAATGTATTCACGCCATGGGTTTCATGTTTATGGCTGTGTAAATCTCTGCGATTGTGTTTATAGTTTTACTTTTCAGTACACTTTTTACTGCCTTTCTGGTGCAGGTGTGAGAATGGACTAAGTGATGCTGTGGTGGCTCTGAGCACTGAGTACTGACTGATAGGAAATAAACCCATGAATTTCACTTGTAGTATGGACGGGCAATTTTGCTTTCAAAGCTTTTGATTTCTGGTGAGCACCAGGGTAGAAGATGACCAAAAGAGGCTTTGATGCTTTGGGAATTAACTTTTATTGGTCTGTGTGTAACTTCCAGCTCTAAGAGCTGGCACTTTGGTTGGTGGAAATTCAGATCCTGGGCTGACACTCATGTGTCCGGAGCACCTCAGGCATTGTGGACAAGGCAAAACAAATCTATCCTTTTCCACATGGTATCTTACAGAACTGATGCATTGCAGAAGGGAGAAATAGCAAGAAACAGAGACAGTACTGCTAGTCACTATGGGAAATGACAACAGATATCTGTAGGACTTTGGGGAATATGGGGTGATTAATATCAGTATTGAATATGATTTGCATGCACATCACAAAACCCTCAATAAAAATGGCAGATTTATAACATAGTTCATGAAACATGACTATTCAATGAATTTTATAACTTGCAGGCATTTGTCCTATCTGGTAGTTGAATTAGACGCTTGGCTTATCCTTATTTTCTCACTTTTTCCATTTTTCTTCTCATTGTAAGAGAGTTAAGTGGCTTCTCGGACATAATTAGCCCAGTGGTGTTCATCCTTAGCTGGATGTTCTGCTGTCCCACACAGACATTTTCCTAATCCTCCTTAAAATATAGGCAGCCTGTGACAACAGATGACATGGACTCCTCTCATGAGGTGAAGAGAAGACCCTTTATTGAGATACAGCTTGAGTTCTATACCCTTATTCTAGCCCCACATAGCAATTTTCGGTTCCCCTTTTTCTATATAGAGTATTGATTACAAGATTATGACATTATTCTTTTTTCTTAGAACAGGCTTATCTCATGTTAGTCTTATGATTACATTATTGCAGGCACAGCATCTTATGATCATATTATTGCAAACGCAGCATCTCTATAGTCACTTATTGCTAACACAGCTTTCATTATTGCTAACACAGCGTCTACACGTTCTATTCTTGCTCGTCTTGGTCAGTTCCTTTTCTTCACCCTTGGTTTCTTCTTTCCCAAGGCCTGCGTCCACCCATCTGTATGAAGTCCCAACCGCTGCTCGCAGTGGAGGCCAAGCTGCAGCCATCGTCCACAGCAGCCTGCTACATTTCTCTGCTTCTGGTCCTTGAAACCTGGTACCAGCTCTCCCTGCTGTGTCTTAAATAGATAAAATAGATGACTACTTCATAAATGAGCTGTTGTTTTTCCTGCCTCCATTACTGCAAGGGCACTGGGTGGTCAAACACCTATTATCAGGCTGCAAGCATGATCTCTTCAGAAGACTGAGGCTATGCCCCAACGAAATATTTGTTGCGTAGCTCCAAGCTCAGATGTGGGCCTGTGTGTAAATATAGCTTCAGTATTTAGGCGAGTTTCTCTTGCACTTTAGCTTTTATACAGATCTTCTACAGCAAAAATGCAAAACACTGAAAAAGCTCAGCTTATCAATAAAGAATAGATGGCCTATGCAATTACAAGGCTTCCTCTTTATTATCGTTTTCAGTCACTTAAATATAAGCTGAATAAATATGGAAAGGAAGTGGCAGAGAAGATAAAAGATGAGGGCACAAACATATAATGTATTTGGCTATTTAGCTTTTATTCCTCATTATGCTGTGCAATGTTTCTTTTCTCCATCAAACTAATTAGTGAAAAACTCCACTCTGCTCCTGCCTGAGCTTATTGCTACGTCAATGAGCCTGTGTTCTTTCTGGTAGTGAATGCTGTCTGTGATTATTGCAGTCATTAATTTTTATATATGAAATAATACCTCTGCCTTGATCTATATAAACAAATAGATTTTTGTTCCAAATCAAACTTCCTCTGTACCGTGGGCTATTGCTGGGAGGGAAGCAGAGAGCTAGTACAGTGTCAAATTAAAGAATGCAATTTCATATAAATAGCCAATGCTAGTTAGTGTTTATTATATTATGCAAGATAAACTGGGGCAGACAAGTTGCATCGATTACATGTTGCGTGATTTGTAGCTCTGGAAACAAAACATTCAGTATGTTCTGACTATGGACACAGATGTGCTCTTAGACAACTGACCTCTATTCTGTACGCTCAGGACACAGCATTAGATAGGGCTGGACATGCATGGTGTGACCATATTGTTCAGGTTGCTGCAGATCCTACCCTTAGCGATGATGATGTTTGTTGGTGACACAGGCATTGGGATTGAGTGCACCCTCAGCAAGGTTGCTTATGACAACAAGCAGTCAACATGCTGAAGGAAAGGCATGCCATCCAGAGGGACCTTGACAGGCTTGAGAGGGGGGCAGTGCAAACCTCATGAATTTCAACAAGGCCAAGTGCAAGGTCCTGCATCTGTGTTGGGGCAATCCCAACCACAAAAACAGGCTGGGCAGAGAACGGATTGGGAGCAGCCCTGAGGAGATGGACCGTGAGCTGGCACCGTGAAGAAGAGAAGAGAATGCTCCAGGAAGACCTTAGAACAGCCCTTTAGGACCTAAAAGCAGCCAACAAGAAAGCTGGAGAGGGACTTTTTACAAGGGCCTGTACTAATAGGACAAGGGGGAATGGCTTTGAACTGAGAGTATATTTAAACTAGATATTAGGAAGACATACTTTACTGTGACAGTGGTGAGACACTGGATCAAGTTGTCCAGAGAAGCTGTGGGTGCCCCATCCCTGGAAGTTTTCAAAGCCAAGCTGGACAGGGCTTTGAGCCACCTGGTCTAGTGGAAGGTGTTCCTTCACATGGCATAGTCTCTATGATTGCCACCAAGATCAGAATAGATTAAAACCCATCACAGTCACTGACCATCGCAGTGCCCAGTCTCCAAGTAGCTGCTCCCTGCTAAATGATCCACATCAATGGGCAAAGCCTTTTGGAAGTACCTTCAAGAAGACAGTATGGTGCTTATGGGATTTGGAAAAAAAAGAAAGCATGTATTGCCACTGAAATCATTAGTTTTGCATCTTCCCCCAAAGGCAGGAGCTTGAACTTCAGTGATTTAAGATAGAGCAGAGAGAGTGGTCTTTCTAAAAAACATGATGTTACAGCTCTCCTGAGTGGCTGGCAACTTACTGCATTTCCTTTCTCCTTACATGACCCCTTTTTAGGTGTGTTGTATCAGTTTCTTTCTCTGTCTTACAAGAGGAGAAGTGCAACAGATGTACTTCTCCATTTTCTTCAAGGTCTTGCAAATCTTGCCTGGGGATATTTGTTAGTTTCTGCTTTTTTCTAATTTCCTTCTGTTTAAAGGAGTGAGATATAATAGGGTAAAGCCGTCTGCATATTTGTACTTCTCAGATGAGGATTAATTCATTTGCAAGGAGCTTAACGGAATTCAGAAGAATCAGATTTGTTTAGCATTTTTGGGAATGGGATGACATTTCTGCTTAGAAAATAATTACTAGAATATAGCACATTTCAGAGGCTTTGCCCGAATTAAGAAAAACCAAACACATTCTCAAGAGAGCCATTGGTCCTTTTGCCATTTGTAAAGCCAACTTTAAAATGATGGCTTTAGTGATTAAAGACGGAAAGGAAGAGGTCTCAGAATAACCAATGGATTATCCAGCATATGTTAATATATTCTGTTTGGAAAGGTTACTTCCATTTATATTCCAGATGAAAATACTTTGTGGCTACAGTGTGCCATCACATTTTTTTCTACAGAAGCCAAATACTCTGGTTAATGGTGGGAATACAAATATAAAAAAAATGTGATGGCCTAAATTAATGAGGAAGTGTTCATTTCGATAAAAGATTGGAAATAAAGAAACATACTGGCAAAATATTTGTCTTAATTTTTTCTTTTTTTTACCTTTTACATAAAATTTCATACTATAATGATAAAAAGAAAAAAATGGAGCAAGACTTTTTAATTTAATAAAAGCAGGTTTGTATTTGCCTAAAAAAATTATGGAATTTTTATTTTACTGGAAGATTTTTTTTTCCATGTTGAAATTGCCAAGTCTTTCTCCTGGAAAGGAAACTTGTGTATTCAAATGGCTCCAGCCAGAGCACCCAGAATGCTCTGCAGTGAGCCAAGCCTTTTCTTGAAGGCTCATATTTACAGAGGACAGCTGTCTACTCTGAGAAATTCAGGTGGGTACGTGATACACCTGGCATTCCTGGCAGGCTCTGGAGTCCTTCATCTATGTCATTGCCATTGTGAGAAACAAGCTTCCCTCCCTGCAGAAATTTGCTGCCTCACCCTTCACCCTCCTCAGGGGAAATCTATCAGGAAGGTAAATTAGGTCTGAGCAGGAAAGAATTTTCCAGATCCCTAAAGTGGTTTGGAGCTTGAATTTTTTTTTCTTTCCTTTTCCAGGCTAGGACATAAATAATTCCTTGTTTTTTCCGTGAAGTATTTCCCATTTCTCTCATCCAGTCCCACCTTTGCCACTTGAAGCAATCATTTAGAGAGTAGAAAATCATTTAGATTCCAGTCAGTCCTCCCTGCTAGACTGGGTAAAAGAGGATCTCAGTATCTCAGGAAGGTGTTTTAAACATAAAGCCAGGAGACAAAGATCTGGGCTGTGGATTAGCTGCTGCAGTGTTGAACTCAGCACAGGAAAACCTGAATAAATAAATCAGGGATGGTAGCTTCACAACGCTCTAGTTAAAAGGCTACTGGCACTGAAGGGTACTAGTTTAAGGGAGCTTAGATGTGTCTGCAATACACTGCAGTCCGGTGGCTGTAAGCATCCCCTCAGCTAACAACAATTACATGTTCTGCAGCTGTAGATAACTATAATCCCAGGCAGTACTGGAGTTGAGGGTAGAATTAGCAAAATCCAAATGTCTGAGTAGTCCAACCTGTTGTAACCATGAGGATGCTTTAACCAGGGAAAGACATAAATAGCCAGATAGATTTATTGCAGCTCATAATATATAAAGTATGAGACAGGCTATTACTTAGAGCATAGATGTTAGTGCCTCCTGAGAAATCATGACGTGGTCATAGTGGCAGGACAAAGCATAATGGTTTCAAACTGAAACAGGGTAGAATTAGATTAGACATTAGGAAAAAATTCTATACTATGAGGGAGGTGGGGCACTGGCACAGGTTGCCCAGAGAAGCTGTGGCTGCCCCATCCCTGCAGCATTCAAGGCCAGGTCGGACCAGGCTTTGGGCAACCTGGTCTAGCGGAAGGTGTCCCTGACCATGGCAGGGGGCTGGAACTGGATGAGATTTAAGGTCCATTCCAACCCAAACCATTGTGTGGTTCTGTGCGTGCAGTGCATGTGGTGTTAGCAGGACTATTGAACTGCTGGTGTCAGTCTTGCAAAGGGGGGGGGGGATGGCCTCAGCCTGTTCAGCAGTTATTTCTTTTGCAGCATCACTAGGCTCATGTAAACCCCTGAAAGCAGAAAGATCTCCTACAGGATGTGCTCATTCCCCTCTGCAGAATAAATATGAGCGCCAATTCATATGCTCATCCTTGGCTGGTCAGCAGCATACATGCAAAGAGGAACAATGCACCTTCCCTGCTTCAGAAAAGTTTCCTTGATTACTGATTAATATCTCAGAGGACCATCACTTGTACCCTCCTTTTCCTCACTTTTTAAATAACCTGGCTACATAGCTCCACTGCTTATGTTTATGCTGGCAGCAGCAAGTTTACTGGACTATTCACCTTTGAGAGCAAGGGGCTCAAAGGGAAAGCCCTACTCATTAGCAAGATGAATTGTGGCTGTGGGCTGGTATAAAAAGCCCAGCCCACAGAGAAGTGAAGCCTAGGTTTAGGGTCATCTTGTGAGAGAGGAGGCTTGTGGGAAAGGACTGATATAATCTGAGAGCTGCAAGCATGGCTGGGACCTGCAGCATTGGAGGGACCTTGCTGTGGCTGAAATCCCTGCAGAAACAGGACCTGAGAATTTTCCCCTGCCATGGGAGAAGGCCATGTTTAAGCCCTCCAAAACCTAAAAAAATCCCCAACAAACCCACCTTACAGCTAAAACACTTAAATCATGTGTGATAAGGGGCTTACCATCATGGTCTTCTGAAGAAAGACTATTCTGGAAGTCTGCAATGTAAGCTGAAGTTGCAGACAAGGAGACAGCAAAGAGACAAGCTCTTCTCATGCACAGTGAGGGAAGTTCTCCCACTAGCTACTTTATCACTTCTGGTGACACATCGTGCCTCAGCACTTCTGTATGTGGGAGCAGATGCAGCTGCCATAAGTGGGGTAATTTCAGAAGAGGTGGCTTACAGTTCCTACAGTTACTGAGATGTTGTTCGCTGGTATTGGCCACTATCTTTTATGGATAGAAAATTATGTCCTCCCCAGAAGACTGCGCTTAGCACTTTTTGCAGAAGTTTAACAAACAGTGGTTTGCATGTCCTACTTGACCTGTTCCAGGAGTCTGCTGTGTCTGGAGGTGAGTTGGAAAGCAAGGAAGTCTGCAGCAAAATCCTGGACTCTGTATGACCGAAAAAGCTTGCTCATTGCAAATGGTGTTCTGAGGCTTCATTTGCTCAGCTCTGAATAATCTGGTCAGTCTGAGATCTTCAGGTGCTATTTCACACTGTGCTGCAGTTGCTGTAAATGAGTACTACTCTGTCGAATACTGCTCCTTCTGACTGGGGATCTAATTATTACTAAAATGAAAATACACTTAGCAAGCCAAGTGCTTCAGCTTGCAGACTGTTTTGGGACTAACTTTGAAAAATCCTTTTTCTTCTCCAGTGTCTTTTGTTTTAATATTCTTCTTGTTCCTTTTCTTGCTGTTACTGGGAGGAGTGAGGAATAGATTGTTTTTATTATCATTATTTCAGAATGGGGGGCAGGAGATCATAACAATCCTATTTCACAGTTTCCTGACTTGCCATGTGGTAATGACATATGCCCTACAGCAGGAAGTACTACCAAGCGGTTCTCATTTTGTGCTGAGCCATACTGCCATTCCTGAAATGCTGTATGTTTTCTGCAGTATGAATAACGTGGTACTCCCTAGACCTTTGTAAATAATTGGTATTCATGATTCCTATGCAGTAGTGACATCTCTCAGAAGTCACTGCCTTCTACTTCCCGCCTGTTATTTTGGTCTCAAACCAGAAGAATTGTTTAATAGGTACAGCATGCCCCAAACCAGAAAACTAGGGCTGCTTGATAGTATAGTGGAATTTTAGTACAATATAATTATGAATGAATCCAGACAGCATGCAAAACTTCAAATGTAACTTCTAGAAAGGGAAAAAGAAAGTTATAGTTTCATTTTGACCTACTGTGATCTAAAAAAAAAAACCATCTCCTGTATACTACTTGTGATCTAGAGCAACTGTTGTCTCTGTCATTGCTTTTTATAATCCTTAGTGTGCATATGTTCTCTCTCAGGATTGCAATAGGAGATGATGTGGCTGTGAGCCAAGCAGTATCTTTAGTGTTGAGTGCTTTCAAGAAAGAAGAGTAAGGTCTTGCTGATACAATGAGAACTGAAGCATCAAAACACATCTGATCTTTCTTGAAGTGGTAGGAAGAACTGTACAATATTTGAGTGCGACCATGCTGGAGCACAGATTGATGCTGTACAGAGTTTTGATGAGTAGGTGTTAATCCATGCAGAACAGGAAGTTGAAGAGCAGTAGGTAAATGAAGTGAGCTACAGTGAAGAGCCAGAAAATGGAAGAATTTAGAGGTGAAACAAAAGTTGCATCTTGGCTTTCTTGTTTAAAGTATCAGCTGCAGTGATAATATAGTATCTCTGCAAATAGTATTGAAGAAGTGTGATGTACAAATGTGATTTCATGGTATGTCACACATAAAATGGTCATCACAGGATGACTCAATGTGCATACTGGGAATGAGACAAACATTTTTCTTTTTCATTTCTAGTGAGCAGAAAAGATATCATAAATAAATAGAACCTGGGAAGAGTAATTTCTACTCTACTTCTACAGGCTGCTCTTCAGATCTGAATATGGTAAACATTAAATGACAGCAATTTTAGAATAAAGTCAATTAGCTGTGTGTAGCAAATTAAAATTAGACACATTCTTTAGTCTGGAAATTCAACCTAATGGGGAATGCAATTTGCTTCCTGTTGAAGAGTAGTGTGTCTCTCTTGGGTATAGCATCAGTGTGCATCAGTTCAGGGGAAGCATTGACTTGACAGGCATGTGAAGCCATTGACTCTCCCCTCTCTAACTCTGCTGGAGAGCTTTTATGGGACTGAGATAGCAAGATTTCATTATTCAGAATGTTGATCAATGTTCTGAACCTTTAAAGGATGATTAATGTGGGTGTTTAATTTTGTTTTTTGAAGAACTGTAAGAATTTCTCCTACTTGTACACTTTCAGATTCAGGCAAATAGTGTAACCAAAAATAATGCAGAATAACTGGAATGCGTGTTTTATAAGAGTGGAACTAAAGAGTAGAATTCAGAAGTGGAGTTGGGGGATCAAAACTAAATGGAGTTGCATCTCCTGGAGATGTGTTCCAAAACATATACTACTTCAATTCTGAAAATTCATCAAAAAAGTGTTTTCCACCTCTTCTAGAATTGGAGGAAGGAGTTGCTGGTGAAAGCTTAAAAGAAACGGAGGCAGGTTCATTGAGTGGTGGGATAGGGACACAGATTTTGAAAAGATCTTTGCTTTTACTTCTGCTCTCCCATATAAACTGCACTGGAACCTTCGCTTGTCTGCTGCTTTACCTTCCCCTGAGCTTAGTCTCACTATATTGGTTACTATTCCTTTTGCTTGACTGGATTTTTTTATTTTTTTAGAAATCTGAGGTACTTGAATGTTGTAGTCATCAGTCTTCCAACAGCATAAAGCAAGATGCTTCCAGTTTTTTAAACAAACAAAAAAGTAAATTATTAATTGTAAGAAAAGATGAGAAACCCCCAAATTTGAATGTCCTCTCTGCACTCCTACCCGTCATGATCTTCATACTCTACTGGAAAATAATGTATGAGCCGCTGGTGGCTGGGCTGAACTTCCACCTGCTGTGCGGCTCAGGTTTTTCTAAGATATATTATTCTCTGGCTCACAGATATATTGCTTATATTTCTAATGGCTTTGACAGAGTTTTCAAAAGTTGTCAAAGTATCCAACTCTAATGTTGCGGATATAAAGGGAAGAATTCTGAATCTGTAATGCAATAGAGATACTGCTTGTCAAATTAATTGCTGATATTGTGCCAATTTCTTTTTATAACCTATTGAGCTACTGGTCTTGAGACTGTCTGTAGAAAGTACATCAGAAAGAGCCTTGGTAGCACCTGATGTGCCCTTTAATTCTGCAGTGATTTTCTATCTTTGGTAGTCTGAGAAAGAGAGGAAGTGTTATCAGGGACAAACATAAAACAAAATTATAATCCAGAATTCAACTAGTAGACAAAACATCCTCTATTCTCTTTTAAGAGACTGGAAGGTTTGTAGTAGAGGGAACAGGAGTAGGTTTACTTTCTGGTATTTGATGTGCTGGATTGAGTACCACACAGCTGTATGAACCCCCCCTACATACACAGGGTATAGTCATTCTCTAATGGCAGTTCATGTGAATATATTGAAGCTGACTCTAACCTAACTGCAGTAGTCCAGTTCTCAGCCCGCTTGTAGATCTGGTTAATATTTACCCATCCAGTGAGACTCAACTACCCAAGAAGTTTCTGTAGGGTCCTGGAGGAAGCTGCATGAGCCCGCTTCTCATGCAGATGCTCTCCTTGTGGCTTTCCTTCCTCATATCTGCTAGGGACTTGTATGCTTACAGCAATGAGTGGCATCAAGGTTCAGCTCTAGGGGTTTTCCTGGGACTATCATCCACTTCATAATCTCACTAACTCAGAGAAAATTTTACTTGATAGCTCCACACTGCCAGGCGTTTCCAGTCAAGTACTTTAGGGTCCAGTTGTTCAGCAGGCACTTAAATTTCTCATGTGCTTGTGTGCTTTGGATGAGAGTGATCTATAAGGAAACAAGAAAGGAATTTAAGTGCTTAAATGGAACTGTGTAGTTAATTGCCAGATTTCTGTCTGTGGATTTATCTTCTTGAATATAATTCTTCCCCTGGCTTGCTTTTAGGTAAGGTTCATGTATATGTTCACTGTTCTCATCCTGTCCTTTGGAGTAGTGCAGGATCTGACCTCATAAGCCATGTCACTCCTCATGTGGGTCTTTTTTCCATGCCACTGCCTGGGCAGCAGACCCATCCTTTTCCCTGGAAATTGGATTGGGGGTGAGGGGAGAGAGAAGCCAAACTGGCAGGAGAGATCTGGAGTTAATGGAGTTAATGCGTGAAAATACTGTATTTGTTCACTGATGGATTTGCTTCTGCAAAACGAGTAACTGGAAACAAACACCCGATTTGTTTAATGGGAATATAGGAAGAAGATAAATCTTGAAAAGGGATCTTAATGACTGTAATAATTAATGATTTAATCTACAGCACTTACAGGGTGCTTTATGAACAGCCCAGTATCATGCAGCTGCGAATAGAACAGGCACAGAGCCGATGCTGGAGCAGAGTTGCAGCAGGGTGAGATGGCTGCCTGCCCTGCAGGCAGCACAGCCTCCAGTGAGGGGTATCTTACTGAGCTTGCTGCCAGCCAGCACAAACCTCAGATCACTGATCTGTGTATTGAGAAAAGATGAATATAGTGGCTGAAGGATCATCTCCCCTTTCTAGTCTTGACTTTCTGCATCTTTGCTGTGGGTGCCAAAATGCCGCCCCCAAGGCGATCAGAGGTTGGGATGGAGCTGTGTGCCTGTGACTGTCTTGTTATCCTACCTTTTGTGGTTCCCTTCTGCTCCTTCATGAGACGTGGCTGCCTGCAGACCTCCTCCTCGGTGCCCCGCTGTAAGGCTTCGTGGTGCGGTGGGTTCAGCCCCTGTGCCTCTCAGAGCTGTAGTGCTGGCTGGACCTGGCTGTGGCTGAGCAGGGTGAGGGGCGCTGCGCATGTGGGGCCCCCGCAGGCGCCATGCCAGGGATGGACGGGCTGCCTTTCTCCAGGGCTCTGGAGACTCAGTGCTCTGTGTGGGTACAAACAGCGCCTGCCAAGGCTCATAACGGCACCTGGAGCTGCTAACAACAGCCAACGCCTCTGAAAATGGGTGTTCAACGTGCATCTCTCAACATGGCTGCGGGCACGCAAGATAGCGCTGGTGTTACCTCAGAGGTGGAGCAGGTTCTGTGAGGTGGGATAGCAAAGCGGAGGTACTTGTGGTCCCTGGCGCTCGGTACTGAGCGTGCCTGTCTGTGAACAGAGGAAGATGTGTGAGGAAGATCACCGTGTCAGAATGATAACCTGATTTTCTTTCTGCCCAACATCCAGCCCACAGAATAGCAGAGCAAAGTTTGTAGGGACATGTAGTATCTCTTGCTAGACCAACAGTTGCAGTTGGAAGAGCCAGCAAGCTTTAGGGTATATGAGTGTTTTCCTCAGGTTTCCACTCTCTCCACAAAGTGGGGATTGCTGCTCCCCACAAGATGGCCAGGAGGTGCCTGCTGCTGTCCTTAGGGAGACATGGCTTCAAACAAGTGCCAGTTAAAGCATTTGGTGACCCTTCTAACTCTGCAAAGGTGAGTAAGAAACACTTGGAAGGATGTGTTTTTCTAGATAAGGGCATTATATCATGGGCTTTGTCTAAGATTAGACTGTCCTGCTTGTGGCAGGTCTGTCGTTTTGGGTTTTTTTGTTGGTTTTTTTTACTCTTAAAGATATTGACAGAGGGCTAATGCCTGTACTTGCAAAGAGTTCTGGCCATGGCTTCTCAGGGGTGCTACACAAAATGTGCTTTGTGCACTCTTGCCTTGAATTTCAAGTGAGATCTAATCAAAGTCTCAGATGAGAACTCGCATGCAGCCAGCCAGGGTGGGAGTTGGAAAAGATGGCATTTCATATTGTATCATCTTCTTGTTGGCTGAGAAGTTAGTAGGAAAAGTCTGCCTGCTATAATCTAAAAGCCTGGTATGTGTAACATTGAGTGTGATATATACAAAACCCTGGCTGTGGTTTATGCTGGCCCTTCTGCAGGGTGGGCTGTATCAGTACACTCTAGTCCCTACCAAGTTTTCTCTCCTTGCTCCACCAAACCTATTAATTATTAAGCAAAACCCTGTAACAAATGTTTGATCTTCTTCCCTGTTGTAGGAAGAAAGTTCCTGCAGTCAGATGAATCCAGGAAGCTTGTGTCTCTTGTATCTGAAAGATTTCCTATGCCATTATTTCAAAGGGTGCTTCGACGAGGCCATGTCTCCTCTGGAACTATTTTAAGAGGAAGACTGATATTAAAAAACAAAATTCTTTATTTACGTAAATCCATTTTACTACATTAAGGAAGCAGTTAACCTTAAGCTGTCCTTGTACTTGAAGAATTACTGTTAAATTTTTTGTGGGTTTTTACAAGTTTTAAGCACGTATATACAAATTTTTTTCTTGAGAGGAATGCAAGAAACCTGTCAGTCATTTCTGGCCAACAGGGACCTGTTGCTAAATGGCACTTTTTCCTTGAGGAGGGGGAGCAAACATCTAGCAAAACCTTTCTTCTCTTTGAAGCAGTCCTGCTAGTCGGCAATGACTGTGCGCCAGCAATGGAAGACTTTGGCAGGAAGCACTGTGAGCCGTGGTTATTGAAAACCAGGCTGAAGTAACAGCAGCTGGCAGCTTGATGAATTTCTGACAGTGCGATGATAACCTGTCTAGTACTGTCATACTCTCAGCTCAGCAGGACCAGAAAAAATCCTGATGACCTAGGGAGGATATGGAGAAGGTGTGGTTTTCTTCTACTTCACCAAGGAATGACTATTTTCTTGCAGCATAAAGTTTTGTTTTAGCACTTGCAGAAATAAAGCCAGAGCAGCTTGACTGGCCACTAAGGAAAACCTGACCTAAGTATTACGGTTTAATTATCAGGGGAAAAAAAGAAATAATTAGCTTGAGTATCACGTTTCCTTTAGAAAGATTATTGCTAAAGGAAGAACCTATCCCTTGAAGGGGAAGAGTTGTGAAGTTACCCCTGTTGTTTTATGTGTGAATTTGGCAGTGCACTGACAGTTCATTTCAGTTTGGTAAAGTGAGTAGGTGATATGCAGTGTAGCTGAGAGAAGATCAGTTGAAATCTGAAATGGGCACTGGATGATTCCTGGGTACAGAAGCAGGCAATATTCCCAAGTGATGTGGGGCTCTGAAGATACAGGGTCAGCAGGGATAACTATTCCCATCTGTCAGGTCAGATAATTCTGCAGCCACCGTAAGTGCTACTGCAGGGTGCTGTCGTGGTTTAAGTCCAGTCAGCCACACAGTTTTCGCTCTCTCACTCCCCCCTCTTTCTTCCCCCCGCTCCCGGAGGGATGGGAAGGAGAATAGAAAAGAATGTGACTCCCACAGGTTGAGATAAGAACAGTTTAGTAACTAAAGTATAACACAAATCACTACTGCTACCACCAATAACAATAATGACAAGGCAAATACAAGGGAAGAATACAATAGTTCACCCCTTCTAATACAAAGCCCGACTACTCACTTCCCCTCCTTCTTCCCCCCCACTCCGAGGGGGGGGGGGGAAATTGGGAGAAGAATCAAAAGAATGCAACTCCCACTAGCCGAGACAAGAACAGTCCAGCAGCCAAGGTATAACACAAACCACCACTGCCACCACCACCCACAAAAATGACCAGGGAAATACAAGGAAAGAGGATACAGTTGCTCACCACTCGATGACCGAGCTGTGAACTGAACTCTTCCGGGTTCCTGCCCCCCCCAGTTTTACATCCTGGGCATGACGTGCTGTGGCATGGAATAGCTCCTTGGTCAGTTTGGGTCAGGTGTCCTGTCTCTGCCTCCTCCCGGCTCCCCCTCCTCCCTGGCAGAGCATGAAACTCAGAAAATCCTTGGCCAGACCAAAACATCACTAAGCAGTAACCGAAACACTGGTGTTATCAGCGCTGTTCCCAGGCTGAAAATCAAAAACACAGTGCTACACCAGCTACCAAGAAGGAGAAAAAATGACTGCTGCTGCTGAACCCATGACAGATGCCTAACTGCTATTTAAAAGAATACCTGTACTTCAGAGTTGTGAAGCAGCCACTGTTTTAGTTTGGGTTGAAGGCCTTTTAGCCTATCTTTGACAGTGTTTGGTTGGCATTTTGGAGAGTAGCATTACTGACTCTCTAAATGAATTATTTCATGCAGCCAGACTGAAGCTAAATAGGCCCCAGTTGTCCCTTCTAGAAAGAACATGCGCCAAAATGAGGGCAGCTATGGTGGTCATTGAGAGGTGAAGATGCCAAACAAACTTCTTTTAGCATTTAGTCTGCAGATAAGACACAAACATGTATTTAGATCTTGAAAAACAAATTAAGCCTGTCTTTTTTCTCCTGAGTGGAAGAGGTGCACCAAAGAGATTTATATATGCATACACACAGAACCGGTACGCTTCTGGGGCTGATCCTAAGTACAGGGTATGGTCCTGCAAATAGATGAAGATGGATGTGTATGGCAGAGCTCTTTCACCTAGGGAAGCTTGCCCATCTGCACTAGGTATGAGTCTAAATCAAAGTGTTGGAATGAAAGTCCTCATCTCAAGAATTATGGGCAGTTTTTAAATTTTGGAACTAAGCCTTGTATTTCAGCTTAGTCCAATGCTTTGCTCAGACAACCGTTATTTCTCATTAGCAGCTACCTAAAAATGTTCTGGAAGCTGTACTATATGAATATTATAGAGTAAAATACAGTCTGAGTATTTATGCAGTGCCAAGTATTAATTAACATGAAAGATACCAGCAATTGACTGGATCTTCTGCAAGTAATTTTATTAATATGTTTAATCCTTATTAATGACATATTATAATTATTTGGGTACATGTTTTCTTGGCACATTTAACACTTTCTGGTTTATTCCTAGGGTTTAGTTTATCTTTATTGTAAAGGAAACAATGGAACCTCAGCTCTAGTCTTCCAAACTCTAGCTAAGCCTTCAAGCACTTCATTTAGAAGAAGCTGCTGTAGAGGGACGGCAGTGTGGAGGCCATCACCCTGAATCTTTTCAGTACAGATATGTATTTGAAGCTAGGGAGGGAGGCCAGTGTTTCTCAGAACTACATCCTGGTTGAAGGTGTGCATCTGACTTGTTGGAGCTCTTGAAAATCTCATTGGAGGTATCTGCTTCAAATTGTTTTTAGCCAGATTCAATGTTCCAGTGACATGCTTGATTACAGTTTGCATGATGGAATGAATGAGTTCTTAGCTACCTGCTGAAAACCGTGATTGTATCTAAGGCTGTAGTCATGGTATAGTACATGTCTGAGCTACAAGTTTGAGATACTGTGGCATACAGGCCAGTTTGACATGGAATTATGCTTTCAGATAATTTGTTTTCCTCCTCGTGCTCCCCCCCAGCCACTGGCTGGTTGGAAGGCTTCACTGAGCACTTTATTGGCAAACTGGCATTCTTAGAATGGTGGCTGATAATAGTGATGACCTTCCAGTGATAACAGAGTTGTAAAGGAGGTAATTAACACTTGCAAGGACAAGGACAAAATATACAAATCATTTTAGAGATAAAGAAATCATCAGGCTTATCATGACAGTGTTTGTTGTATGTGTTGTTATCACAAGATGCTATAGCTAGTTTATCCTGCAGTCTAATACAGACTAGACATGCCAGTTTAAAAAACAATTCCAAATCAAAAGAACTTGTGGGAATTAATTTTGCCATGTGCTTTGTGTTTTTCTTGAATGAAAATAGTGGTAAGGGCTAAGACATAGAGAACACACTCTGTAGTCTATTGGCAACTGGTGCCTTCTTTGTGTTGTGGTTTTTTTCTTATACTTTCCTTTTGTTGATGCACAAGCAGCATTAGATCTGAGGATAAAGTAAAGGCACGCTGCTATGGAGCTGGAATCTTGGCTGACATGACCTGAAACTGGTGGGGCACCAACACTCTACGCATGCTCACAATTTTGCACATACATTAGTCTGTGTCATGTTAAATCAGCTTATATTCCTGTTGATTTTTGTAGTGGCTTTGAGTTACCATACCCTTGACAGAGTAACATTTTATTCATCAGATATTCTCTAAGTGATTTTGGTAGTATGCTGCTGGCTTGGATGTACACTGAAAGTAAAACACAAGGCTCAGATACTTTTGTTCCAAATTTTAAACACTTACAAGCAATCAATGATGCCTTTGAATGTGTGCAGCTTTTCAAATGCATGTGTAGTCATTGCAATAAATGTTAAGAGTTACACAGTATTAGGAGAATAATGCTTTAATTCTGAAATAGCATCTTATTAATCTAAGGAGTGAATAGGAGTGGAGAAATAAATGAGAAAATGAGTATGGTTCTTGAAGCAATGTTTCATTAATTGGAAAAAAGAAAACTAAACCCTGCATAGCTGCAAAGTTTGTCAGTGCAGGCAAGTAATTAATTTTCACCATACCAACTATGTTTTGATTTCCAGTAATTATAGGAAAACCAAAAATGTTTCTTTGAGGAATTGTGTTTTCCCATTACTGTATTAGTTGAGAATATTTACTAATGGCTGAATATAATGAATATTACTTTTCACTATCTTGAATTTTCTTTAAATGGTGTTTGCCAAAGGCACTTCAAATCCATCCCAATTACTGCATCATGCAGTCATTGCAAAACTCATAATTAGAAATGATGTGTTTCTTAGTCTGCACTAAAAATCTTGCTTTGCTAATATTGTGTGATTTCCCCAGTCACCTTTTAGTGACAGTTGTTTATTACCACAAATACTGTACAGTACATGGCAGAAAAGTTATGAGTTGAATTCTGTTGTGCAGGGGACTGATAGCAAAGCATTGATTGTATAGACTAGTTGATTGATACACAAACTGATGGTCTTTCATACCACCGATGGTGAAAACCAAGCACTGTGTTGAGGATTTAGTTATACCAGCTATGTGTTAATCATGGTAGTAAGACTGGAGCAAAGTGTGGCATGTTTCCTTGTAGTGGTGTGGCTCTTGAGGGCTCATCTCTGTCCCCTTCTTGAGTAGTATGGTTACTGCTCAATGCAACCTCCCTGCAGCTTTCCTGGGATGATGCAGTCTAAGCTCCCACTGCTACTTGATGGCTTTAAGTCTCAATGGAGATGTGGGGTGTCACTTGGACTGCTGTGTCTGGGTGTGAGCAGGGCAGGGAGTGTTGTGGTTGCAATGTGCGACCTGCTGGGGCCCAGAGGTGTCACTAAAGAATGAGAAATTGATCACTTTCAGGGAGCAGAGACAGCTATTTTGCAGGGAGCTTGAGAAAATGTCACTTCAAGCTTGACTGTGCAAACATAAAGCCTCGTGAATTAAAGTTTGCATTTTATCTTATGAATGACAAAACTGATTGGAAAATTAAGGCTGCAGATGTTAAGATTTGTCTCTTCTGAATGCAGTTGCTTGATTGAGGAGGTAGTGTGAACTTCTTAGCGTTATTTGTGGATCACAAAATGAAGTAATGAATAGCTGTAAGAATGACAAGGTTGGGAAGAAACCACTACCAAGGTTACTTGATATCCAAAGTATGAGAGTTTCTGGAACATTAGGAAATTGCTGCTCTCTGGAGGGCCATGTGCTCTTCTGGTATTGGCCAGCCTCTCTCTGCTGAATGTGCATGTACCGAGGTCTGGCCTGTGCTCAGCCCCACTCTTGTTGGAGGGTGGCTGAGCAGCAGGCACCACAGGAGGCAGAGTGCGCTAATGCGAGCTGCATGCTCTTCCTGATGACTTGGGTTTGACCCAAATGGAATAGGCAATAAAAAGTATCTCCATATCACTGAGTATTATTAGGGATGTGCTATATTGGAACAGCTGTGAAGAATTAGTACTGGTAAAATCATAGGTAAATTGAAAGGGAATTTACTGCTTCAGCAATGTTGACTTTAGAGTAAAATACAACCCCAGAGGCATATAAATGAAAAATATGAAGGGTGTCAGGCAGTGGATAGTAATTTAAATAAAATTAGCCTAACAACATAGAATACTTAGAATAATAAACATCTCTAGCCACAAGAGGCTCATTTCACTAAATTCAGAAATATTAAAGAGTCTGTATAATTGTACTTGAACACATGGTGAAGAATGCATATGGAAATGAGAATATGACATTTGCTAAGTCTACAGAGTTAGTCTGAAGTGTACATCAATACCTAATATCTACTTCTCATTTAAATACTGCAGCCTTTGGCTGTCTTCAGATGGGAATTATATTGACCACAAAATGGGGTAAGACACTTGATTATGTCTGTGAATAATAAAAGCAAAAGATATAATATCACAGAGATGTGGGTTATGATCAAAATTACAACAGACCCATTCCTTACTTTTCAGCCATTACCCTTGGTCTGGCTGTTGGTGATCAAATACCACCTGCTGCCTACAGGACAGTATAAAAGGAAACTAAATGGAATGTATCAGTTGCCTCTGGACATAGGATTATGTGAAGAGAAAAGAAAGCTTTACTGATGGCTTGTAATTCTGTTTAGTTATCTTTTCCTTGCTTACTGTTGTGTGTCAGATGTTTCACATGGGTAGTTTTCTGTAGATGGTAGGCTAATTTTCTTGAAAAATGTTGGTAATTATGTGATGATATCCAAGTTGTTTCTGTGTACAAGTTTGATACAGAAAAGATGTCCTTCCTATTAAATAAATAGCCCAGTTTAGCATAATCCTGAGATTAGCAATTCTTTCTGTATTGTAAAAGCTAGAACAGTAATTTTGCACTTGTAAAACAAGCATTAATATCCTCTTTTCTTATCTTTAGTGCATTTAGATGGCAAACTCGTTTCTTAGGATATAAATGGTCTTTTTATGACATTGTATCCTAATTTTGATGAGTGACTTTAAGAAGTCTTGATTAACTATTTACCATTCTCATTCAACTCTGTTATGAGATTTACAGGACAGTCATTAGTTACTCTCCACTGTGTAAAGCCAAAGAATAAGATCTTCCTGATTAATTGATAATCATGAGTCAGTCCCAACAAGTGGGATTATCTAGTGAGAGTGGGGTATGATTTCTTTTTCAGGTACCCATTGATAAAGGTGGAAAAAACCTCCTGCCTGCTTAAAACAAACATGACATTATTTCCTGACAATAACTGCACAGGTATAAGGTGATTATAGCTTCTGTGGATTCCTGGGGGCAGACTTTTTCCTTAGACAATAGTTGGCCCAGAAATCTGACTCCTGTGTAATTTTCTTACAGTTTTGGCTACTGTGCTGATAACATGGTGGAGATATAAAGAAAAGCCATGAGAGGCAATGAATGACTGGTTCTGTTAGCATTTCACTTCAAAAGTGCATGATTATCCTGAATTGAATCTTCCAGTCATCTATGTATCCATCAAAAACCATGTTCTTTTTTTTGGGGAATAACTTTAGTGCATGTGATAGTTAAATAAATTAAGATCATTCGCTGTAGGTGTATTTCACCTGCTCATGCAGGTGGTCTTTGAAGATCTCTGCAGGACATCTTCAAAACATGCATGGTGGAAACATACAACACATATGTCTAAGTCTAGTACAAAGTGAAAAAAGCCTTCAATTTTACAAGGTCTCAATGCAAGTGCCTTAGCACCAACTGCTTTCGTTACTGATTGCCTACTGCAGCCCTGAGTTACTAGGTAATATAGACAGTCTAACCGTATTCTTGTCACCCAGTTACCATTATGGGTAGAAGTTTAAGTTGTTCTGTACCTGAAATTCCTGATTGCATTGGATATGTGGAAGCTGGAGTGAAAGAAAAGAGCAATTTGGATATTACAGTAGGAAAAAGTATCCATGACGCTTAGATCAGAACTTTTATATTAACATTGTTTTTCTTCTATTTATCCTGGGTTTTTTCCCCCTCTGTTTGCCAGTACATAGTGCTGTAGCAGTTAGACCTGAATTGAAATCTTGCTGCTCACCAAAATCCTGGGTTCTTGTCACAGCAGTCTAAACTTTCTTCCGCCTGGGAGCACAAGAACAGTGTTAAAGGCTCCGAAAACATCTGGATTCTAGAAATTGGCATGAAAGGTTACTTTAATTCTAAAGGATACATAAACCTCAGGCTGCATTGAAACTGGCTGCAACACTTTATTCACTGAAATGGGGCTAGATGTTTTCTCACTGCTAGTAAGTAGTTACAATGTGAAATGTGTTGTTGCTGTACTAGCTATGATGTCAGATGCAAGGCAACATCACCCCCACAACCAAGTCTGAACATCTTAGTGAGGAGTAAGTTTCAGACCATTATATGGACATGGACTAT
Organism: Ara ararauna; assembly: GCA_028858755.1. NCBI lineage: Eukaryota > Metazoa > Chordata > Aves > Psittaciformes > Psittacidae > Ara > Ara ararauna. The sequence goes on along the minus strand of CM054380.1, from coordinate 11,134,251 downwards.
TAACAGGTTTAACTGGAAACAGGACATGCGCTATTAAGAGGTTTAACTGGAAACATAACAAATAATTAGATTGCTTCCTAAATAGCATGCATTTACTGACTGGTAACAATGAGTTGATCCTTCAGTAATAAACCAATCAATTTGAAATAGTTTATTGTGTTAATCTGTCTCAAATAGGGGCTACTTTACCAGAAGTTTATGCAATGACTTAAAATGGGAACTGTGAATGGAGAAGAGGAGGACTGTAAAGAAAAGCAATTAATTTATCGAAAATAGAATTATTTCCTGTGAGGTGGGAGTGCTGATTGAACACATGAGCTCCACTTACATTTAGTTGTGCAATAGATTATTATTATTTTTTAATAACACTGCAAGTGAATTGTGATGGAAAAGAGAGTCACTGGAGTAGAGATTTTTTGAATGTTTTATTTATAGCAGCTTAGGAAGGATGCAGAGTGAAGTATGTGAAGTAGCTGTTCTGCACTACTCTTACAAAGACATGGAAGAAAAAACCTCTAAGCTGATATTAAGATTAAATAATGTCTGCTTGATGTTAGTAATTTCAAAAAAGTCACATTTTAAATTTAGACTAACAGCTTTGCTTTGACATCTGAACTTTATTATTAAATTTGCTCTTTTCCAGCTGACAATAGAATTTTTTACATTAAAGCATATTTAAGAAAAAGATATTTCTAATCCTTAAGTATCCTTTGGAGCCCTGAAATGCATGGATATACTTTGTGATTAATATGTATACATGGACACTAAAATGTGTGTTCTAGATGCTTGTGTTTATACGCAAACTACTGCAACTTTGAGTTGCTCATAAGTGCTTAATTGCAATCTGGTTAATCTTCACAGGTTTTCTGAAGCCAGTTTTTTATTGTGGAGGTGGTGGTGAGGGAGCAATGGCACAGTAATCCTATTTCTTTCCTAAACATTATGTGTATCTATGTGCAAGTAAGAACTGTCCAACTCTTCAGTTTCACATTAGATTGGTAACACTGTCCAAAAGTTTCTCCAGCTTTTCAATATCAGGAAAGAGTTATTACCAAGACTATGTGACTGGGGAGCTTTCAGGCCATCGTAAGGTTAAGATGCTCACATGAGGGCAAAACCTGTAACACACAGACAGACACCTATGGACGTGCAGAGTGGTTGGGTCTGCTGAAACTTCATGAAAAGAAGGTGTTTGCTCCACACTTTTATTAACAAGAAAATTTTGGTCAACCGAAACTAAACTTTATAGGTAGGGTCAGGGAGGAAATTTAAAAGCATAATATTTAGATAATTCACTTGCAAAGACTTAATTTCAAGTTTTTTAAGCTCTACCTTTATCTAAATAGGGGTAAAGTAACACTGGTTGTTCTGAGTCAAAAACATTTTTTTTTTTTTTTTTTCCCCCTCCAATCAGTGAATCCAAAAATCAATTTGTTTGTACATCTTTGCTGTGGAGTAGTGTGCCTTTTGTTACCATTGCTTCCATGACTGTAAATACATTTTAATTCTATTTCACTTTAACATTCTTCAATCTCTCAGGTTTTTTCCCCCCAGCATTTTATGCACAATATTTGAATTACATGGGCAAGATAAGGATGCTGCTCATTGAAAAGTGTGACAGGTCAGCATTTACCTGTCCAGAATTCATGTCTGATAGAGCAGATACTGTTTTGATGGATTATATACCCAATCTCTAAAAGCTTTTAAACAGTAAACTAAAGCCCTTTTCTTCAACAATTCAGTATGAGATCAGGTCCCTTGTGTATTTTCAGTAATCCATGGTCAACACTGAGGTGTTATTACAGTGTTACACAAGGCTTTTTGAAGGCTGGAACAAGCTGTTCTTGTAGCTTGAGTTCTGGTTTCTAGGGTGGTGTTGTATTAATGTGGTATTTTCCTTGTGGGATATTGAAAAACCATCAGCATATAAGCAATTCCTGACACTGGCAGGGCTCTCATTCACTGCATCTATGTGAAGCAGCAACTTTCTGTGGTTGGCTGTTACGTTCCTCTGCCTTGCTAACTTTAGACTGGTGTTTGGTTGTGGAGGAGCTGGTGCTATTGATGGTTCAGCCCTTATCTGGCAGTCTGAGGAAATCTGTGTGAAGCAGGCTGTTCTTTCTGGCAAACCAAAGAATCTGGTCAGTGGAGCCCTAAACAAGGGTTTTGCATTATCCCTTTACACCATCCTTGGCAGACCTCATAGCAGCCTTCCAATATCTGAAGGGGGCCTATAGGGATGCTGGGGAGGGACTCTTCACAAGGAACTGCAGTGATAGGACAAGGGGTAATGGGTTCAAACTTAAACAGGGGAAGTTTAGACTGGATACGAGGAAGAAATTCTTTACTGTAAGGGTGGTGAGGCATTGGAATGGGTTACCCAGGGAAGTTGTGAATGCTCCATCGCTGGTGGTGTTCAAGGCTGGATTGGACATAGCCTTGGGTGGCATGGTTTAGTGTGAGGTGTCCCTGCCCCTGGCAGGGGGATTGGAACTAGATGATCTTAAGGTCCTTTCCAACCCTAACTATTCTATGATTCTATGGGCATGCTCTGACCCTAGCTTCAGTTCAGGATCATCTCTACTTTAAGTAACCTATCCTTTAAGGCAGTATTTATGGATTCCAGGGTGCATGAAGGAGAGTGCTAAGAGAAGGCTAAGTTCATTTGGAGATGGAAAGCAGCGCTGGTGTGATTTGCAGCAAATGTTGCCACTGGTACATTCTTGCTGCTGTTGTGGATTTTTATTTTCACTTGAACTGCACTAGATGGCAGTGGAGATGAACCAGATTGCCAGGGATGCTTGCCAGCTTCTGTATCTAAACCTAATTGGCTGTAGACAGAACTGCCCCGGCCTGGCTGTTGAATAGCAGGTCACCCTCCTTGTGCTTTTGAACCACAGAAAACCCAGCTATTGAACTATACTGGTCAGGCAGAGGACTGTCAGCTGGTGCTGGGTGGAGGGGGTGAGCCTGGGACAAAATTAGGCGCCCAGCCAGAGACCTTGCTGGGAGTGGGCAGCCCTCAGTGAGGGGGTGTGAGGCTGAGCTGCGGGGGCATAGAACATGCTCATGAAAGGGGCAGAATGGTATTGAAAAGAGCTGGTAAAAGTTTTTTGTTTCTTTGTTTGGTGTTTTCTAGATGTTGGTTCAGGAATCAGCTGTGATTTTTAACGTGTTTGTATTGAATGATCATTAGCACAGCCCTGCTAGTGATTGCTACTTTATGACTGCTGAACTGCATCCTCTGAGCCTTTTGAAAGCTATTTGTTTTCATATCTCTGACATAGTGTTGTTGCTGTTCCCCATGGAAGCCTCCATGTTGTCTGTAATTAAGCTTTTTCTTTGGCCTTCTGCCATCTGGCCTTGGCAAGAGCTCTAACCTGCCTTCACCTGATCAATCTCTAGGTCCTAGTGGTAGGTAGTGGCATTCAAAGCTAACCTTCAAGGTTTAGCAGAAGATATGTCCTGCTGATATACCTGAGTCTTTGGCCTGCAGGGTAGAGTACAGCTGTCAGCTCTATGGGAGCCAGCTTGTTTCTCCTGAGGGTCTGGGGAAATCACATTTGTGATTAAACTCATTCTCTTAATTGTTCGTATCTGCCAGATCAAAGATCCTTGTCCTGCTCTTGCAGCCTGTCAATAAATTGGACCCCTGAAAATGCTTGATGCACTGTGAAGTGTGGGTGGCTGAGATTTTGACCAGGATGGTGTTTTCAGTATGCAAATTGAATGGGTTTGTAGACATAACATGTTTGAGAATCAGCACAAGTGTGAGAAACTCTAAGAAATAAGAGATACAGTGCTAATCTACAAGGAAAGGGTGTGTGTGTTTGTGTGTGTGTGTAGGGGGGTGAATCACAGGAGAAAAACTTGTCTATCTTATTTGGGAAAAGGCTGAGAATGACAAACTGAAACAGAAATGGCAAGTCTGAAGTGGAACTGTCGTAATTTCTTTGCTGTGTTCTGAATATCAGTAAGGGTGGGATTTTCCCTGTTGCAGACAGCAGGAAAAAAGAATCCATGCTCTTGGGTTGAACCAGGCACAGCATGAACTCCAGGAAGCCAGTTGTTACTTCAGGAATTAATTTGGCCCAGTGAATGTCACATTAGCACATTTGGAGCACAAAATGCCCTTTCTGAAAATTTCTATTGATTTTTATGACAAACAAAATACCACAGAGTATGAGCACAAATGCATTACTCCCTTCTACAGTGAAATTATAGATAATACTAGTGGGACAGATGCTGCAAGGGGATTCATCAAGGCATTTAAACATGGGGAGGGCCTCATGATAAATCTCACACGGGAGAGTTAAGAGAAGACATGAGAATTAAAATCTTGCTGTCTGATCCACCGGGGCTGAGATTGCTCATCAAATAATTTTTCTGCTTTTCCAGCCTTTTTATGATCGAGGCACAGTTAATATTAAGTGATTTTGGTGCGTGTAATTCAGAGGATCAAGTTATGTGGCATTTGCCCTTAATGTTGACTGAGAGTTCTGCCCTGTGTAATTTCATACTAATAATGAAGCACTTCTATAATAATAAAGTATTGCCAGGTATTCTAATCAGTGCAGATAGGATTTTTGTAACCTATACTGCTGCATGATGTGTACCATGCACATACACTGACTGTACATGTACTCTAAATTGAGGCCTGTTCTTCTCCCTCCTCATACCATGCCTTTCTGTTGTGCAGCCCCTGAGGGTGCTGGGTCTGAATGAAATTTCTGCTGTTGCTGCAGCAGGTCTACAGCCTGAAGTCACTGTTGCAGACAAACATGATGTAGCAGAACTGACTGGTGTCATTCCTCTTCCTCTTAAAGAAACGGAATTTCTTTTATCTCCCGTGTTTCACCTGCACAGTGTATGTATAAGTCTGGCAGTGGCTGAGAGGCATAGCAGATGTGTCTGACTCAGAGGTTGGATGGAGGGGAAGTGAATTGGAATGGAATATGCGAGACACAACTGAATGGTTGGGCCTGGAATGTGAGACATCCAGAGACAGACAGCTTTCTGTCCCTGGCACAGACTGCTGCGCTGTAGGCGCACCCAGTGCATTCCCATTTGGAAGCTTAATGTGGTTCATGTGATTCTGTATAAAGGTTGTCTTTGCAGTAAAAGATGGGTGTGCCCTCAGCAGCAGTGATTCCTTTAAGCTCGTGTGAAAAAGGTCTGTAAGGGGAAAGACACATGCAAAAGAGAAGACAGTAATTGTTGAACAATCCCTTTTCTAATCACTTGTTCCTTCTATTATGGACTCCTGTGATTTCTGCTTTCTAGAACTGTTTTGTCCTTCTCTCTGGATATGCGTGTCTGCTTTTGGTCTCTTGGGTAAAGACTGGAGCCAGTTCCTTGCCAAGTTGGTGTTTTATGTTGATGAAGGTTGTTTTTTTGTTTTGTTTTGTTTTTTTTTTTTTTTTTTTTTTTTTCTTTTTGCCTTGTTTTGGTTTGGTCGGGGGGGGGGGGGGGGGGGGATAGGGTTGTCGTTATTGGTTTGATTTGTTTTTTTTTGCCCGCTGCGAAAAGGAAGCTGTAGTGTAGGAAGGAGCCTTACCTTCAGGGTATGGTAACTGATTGTGCACCAGGTCTACAGGGATATGGTAAATGGAGACACCACCAGTGTGGTTCTACTGGGAGAATCCAGCCTTGCTTTCCATATCAGGGGTATGGAGGCAGTGGCTTGTTTTGAATTGGATCCCCTAAGGAGCTGTAACCTCTTGTATTCCTGGCATATGACATTGGAATCTGACCGAATGTTAAAAAATCAATTTTTCTGGCAGCATGGAAAGAATTTTCATGTGTTTTCTGATTATTTAAGGATTGGAAGGACAAGAAGAGGCACCTTCCTGGTTATGTCACTAAACCATTACACTTCTTTTTCTTGCCATGGCTGATATGTTTTGTTTACCTACTTTCGTATTCACTTTGTTCTTATTCCACACCTATACTTTCATATGTGTAAGCAAAGTATTTAATTTTGAAGTTCTTCATTGCAAATGTTTCCCTTCAACTTCCTTCTCTCTTCCCAAGGTAATGGAAATCTATAGCGTATTCTCCACAAGACCTTTGTTCTTGCAAGATGAGTTATACTTTAGCTTGGAACATATCATTGTTGTCTCTTTAACTTGAAGCACAGCAGCGGAATTTTCCTCAAGACTTCAGTCTGAGTATTTTATTTTCCTGAAGTGCTGCAAGAGAAAGTTCTGGTCATCAATCTTGGATATAAGCAGAGAATTTAAAGTTTAGCTAGCAGAGAAAATGAAAAATAGGTAGATCCTGCAGTATTTTATGTTTTAATATGGTAATAGATGAGAGGTTGACTACAAGTTAAGTGGATGTAACGGCAAGCATATGCTTGGGCTTATACATCTACATGCACATGTATAGGTTAGCTGAGGCTGCCAGTCGTTATAGGCCAGATGTGAGGATGATTAAGCATGATTTGTCAGACTTGTCTTAAAGAGAGGTATTTCCAGAGTCCTACTCTGTGACTGCATCATCTGTCACCCTTCTTTGTGACCTTTCATCTGTTGTCCAGTAAGTGTCAGTCACTGCTCTGTTGTTGCAAGGTGGTCTACAGACAAACCCTACCAAGTACTGCAGTGCTGGAGCAAAAGAAAGCAGGTCACTTTTAAGAGCTGTCAAAGACATCTTTCCCTGCTGTACAACCGGCTGCCGTATCCTGAGGTGTGAGACCAGGGCTGCCTAATATCCTCCAAGGAGTCCAAGGGTACAGTGTCTGTTTGAAAACTCATCCTGCTTTCAGACCTTCTATTCTGTACCTTAATTTTTTTTCATGAGTCCTAATGTGGGAGCATCTACATTCTTCCTACATAAAAATAACTCATTTATATTGTTCCCTTGTCCCTGCCCTCTGTACATTAGGTGAGGTTTCTTTTGGGGGGTTGTCATAGCTTGGTCTTGATTTCAGTAACTGAAAACTCTGCGAGTGAAGCCTTCCTTTTAAATAGGAATACAGAAACATATACAGATTTTATTGTTGATATGTATTTAAGGGTTAGGATTGAAACTTATGTTCAATGTTCTGGCAGAGAAACTTCCCATATGAGTAAGTTTAGAAATCAGATTTCAAAAGCAGCACTGTGAGGTTTGATCTCATGGTGTGCTATGACAGGCATACAGACAGCAATGTCTGTATCCATGGATGATGTTTAGGAGTTTCATCACAGGAATTGATGGAGCTGGATTCTCATACCCCATGAACTACTGGGCTTACAACACTTGAACAAGTGTTTACATATCTAGGTGACTCCATGAGGGAAGAGTGAAATTCTGAAGGAGGTCCCTTATGCTTCTGTGAGCAGACTTGAGTTCTTAGTGGTTTAAAAGTTGTTGCCCTGGAACAGTTAGGTTGCTTGGTGCAAACAGGGGAGACATTGCTGGTTTCTCATGGGTTTTGTGCATTCTAATGTTCTTCCTTTGGCATGTCGTCTTCCAGAAAATATTATTCTTGACTATCTGTTGGTCTGAGCCTCTACAGCTAGTTTCCAAGCACGCTGTGTGGACTGCTACATATTCTGGCAGAGCCAGGTCACCAGCAGAGTGACTTGTATGAAACCATCTCCTTGCTAAGAAGGAGCTGTTGGTGACCTGAGTCTTTGTCTCTTTAATGGACAAGTTTTATTAACTACGCGGGTCCAGTTTCTGAAAGGATATGTTCAGCATGGCAGGCATTCAAGATGGAGAGATGCTCAAGACAGACCTCTAATGCCTTCTTGTGAGTTCTTCTTGTGAGTGATTATATCACTACACAAAAACAGTGTGTCTCTGGGAACAGAATGCTGCTTGCTTAAAGCTTAAATACTTCTGGGAAATGCATTAAAACAGTAGCATATTCCCAGAAATGCCAGCAAGCCTGTTGATAATCAACTGTGTATGGCCAGGTGTTCTTCTTGCACATCTCAAGACAATTTCCAAGATTTATTGTGCAACAGATGTTAAACTTTATGCTCTTTAGTTTTCTGGTGTATTTCTTGACCCTTTTCTACATAATGGAGATTTTTGCCATCTTCCTGTTCTGTTTATATAGGAATCAAAAGGCATATCAGAAAACTCTAGTACTGGAAGTTCAACAGCTGTCATAACAGTGGAAAGCAATTATCTTGAAAAGGGTATGTTGCAGTAACAGTCCTCTGAATATTCAAGTGTACTTCATGTGCCTTGTTGTTCATCTTCTCTGATATTCAAGGAACAATCAGATTAATCACTATATACAGTCTTAATTTTTCAGAAGCTGCTTTGTAATACTTGCGTAGTCTACCAGAGTTTATTGCTGTTGCTTACAGACAACACAGGAAAAGTTCTAGTGGCTGGGTTGCAGCCTATGCTTCTCCAAGTTAGGGATAAGGCTAGAAAGCAGGGAAGACATCATTATGATCAAAAAGTAGGATGTTATTAAATTAATAGACCTTGGTTTGAACTTCCATTGTGGTATAATTGCTATGCAGGAGTTCTGTGGGTTATTGAATGCTTTCTATCAGATGTCAAGTCATGCATTTATTGCAAGCCTTTAATAAATGGAGCAGTCCATTTGTAAGTCTGTCTTGCTCACTTTCAGCTGGGACTCCTGATGGGTGAAGTGTGCAGCTCAGCCTGCTGCCTCTGCCCTCCCAAGGGGCGCAACAAACAACAAGAATTCACTGACTGGCCCTCAGAAAACCTGTTCTGTGGCTAGCAGTATTGGTTGAGCTGCCAACAGGGAAGAGGCCATTTACTTAAACAGCTTTTTAGTCCTAATCTATTAGAGTTTGTCCTTCAAAATCCTAATTTTCTTCTTGAAATGGTTCATAGACTTAATTTTATCAAAGGTTTGATCCAGTTTATTTTTATTTAAATCCTAGAAAACATTTATTCTGATTTTCCAAGCCATCTTTTTTTCTTGCTTCTTGCTAGACATGATGCCTCTGTACCCTTTCTTCTCCTCCTGTTTGCTAAGTTTAAAACTTTTTATTACTTAAGACTGGCTAAGATGGGAAATGAGCTACCTCTGTATATGCTAGCCTAGGAAGGCTGTTTGATGCCTACCTCATGAAAACACAGTGAGGAAAACACATAGAAAGCATGTTGCATTCCCTGGCACAGTGTGGAAGCACGCTGACTTGCTTTAGAGTTGCTATGGCCGTTCATGGCTGAAAAGGTTATTCAACATAACTAATGGTGGCAGAGCAGTGTCCTGGAGAAATAATTACACTGCCTGTCAGAAAAAGGTTTGCTTCAAAGTAAAAAGAAAATGAACGCATCTCTAGATTACTGTTTGCCAAATGCTGCTAGTAGCATAGAAGTGAGACTCAAGAAATGAAGATGAAGTTGCGTAAGTAAACAGAAAAGCCTGCCTTATTGTCAATACCAGAGACTTTGGACACTGTTACTTTCTGAGTATCTAATGACTTATGTGGTTATCTCTATGCAAATATAAGTGCCTAATATTGTAGTAGGCAAATCAGAAGAGGTTTCTCCCAACTTCCTTGACTAACTTTCTCCACCAGCAAAATAGGAATTAATGTCTGTTAGTACTGGAGGTGTGAATTATGAGTTAGGGATTTATATTTTCCTGAGGCTTTAACAGTGGTTTGAAAAATCTTCTCATATTAATTATTTCCTATCTCCCAATACAGGTTAATTCCAGATTATGGGTGGGGAAGTTGAGATGGGGAAATTGAGACAGGGAAATCAAGGAGATATATATATATAAAATTTAATCTGTGAGTCTGTTTCTGAATGTCTTCACAAAGCAGCCTCTCTAATGCTTAGGAGAAGTTTTGAAAGTGCAAGCTTACTAAGTGCCAAACATTGTAGACGTTTGTACCCTTGAAAACTGCAAAATCACTCCCTTGCATGGGGAATACTCATAAAGAAAAAACTCATCTTAGAACAAATAATATGGTCTTCTGTGCTGCTTGCAGCTGCTCTTGGCCTTATGTAGAAGTTAGTATGCTTTTTTTTTCAGGGCAGTGGCGCTCAGATGTACATTCCAAGTCAGCAAGAATGAACTAGTCAAGACAGAATGAACCCAGCAGGTTTTATGATCCTCCTTGTATGAGTGCGTATAGATGAGTATGATTAGTTAATAAGTTCACTTTGCTTGAATGGGCGGCTTGAATTTGGTGGGTTGTAACTGCGGCAAGGGGGCTGGAACTAGATGATCTTTAAGGTCCCTTCCAACCCAAACTATTCTATAATTAGATGAATGAAGCACATGAGAATTTCTTCTGTGTAAATCCAGTGTGAGCACAGGTAGCTTTGGTTTGCATTGGAGCAGCACTGAGGTTGCACACTGAGAACAAAAGAATAGTAGGTATTTCTCTGATTGACACAACTTCTGATAGCTGATGTTTTTATTCTTTGCTTCCAAGCTGTGATCTTGTAACCCTGCTGTTAGCAAGGTAGCACTGAAGATTTGAAAAATAATAAATATACCTCCACATTTTTCAGTGTTTAGTTTTCTTATAGTCCTGTATGAATCCTTGTGAAAGTAAGTTATTAATAGCACTGAATTTGGCTAGTGCAAGACATGCTGCGTATAGATGTGGAACAGGCTTTTTGTTTTGTGCAGCTCTGATGATATTGTTTTGTCCTAATCTGAGGGAGCTTTTAATTCAACCTTTAAGAGAATGTACCTGAGCAGAGAATATTAAATGACAGAATAATTGCAGATGGTGGACTATAACTTCTGGTGTCCTGAGGGCTTTTGCAATTTTGTGAACTTACACCAAGGTCTGAGGAATCCATTGACTTGTCAGATAGGAGTAACCTGTGGCTAATGGTTAACACCCAGGTGAATGCAAGAATGGTAAAAGTTAGGATGATTTTGGGGAAAACCAGGTTTATTCTTTATGCATCCTTGATTCTTTACCCACTGGCTCTACTAAGCATTATAGTATTAACAATTTCAGAAGAGAAAGGGCTTGGTTTTTTTGGTTTTTTTTGCCAGCAAATGCTGAAACAAATGAAATGAAAATTAAAAATGTTGAGATGTTTTGTCAATATATTTTAAAACAGTATGAATTCACCAAAACTTAATGGGAAGTGTTTTGATCTAGTCAGAAGGAAATAGGTATAGTTAGAGAAAAGATGAAAATTTGGTTAGAAACATCAATGTCTCTGTAATCTGTGTATAAAAGGGACTTGGAAAGATTAAAAAGTCATTGGATCACAAATGCAGAGTTTAGCACTATTAGAATTTCATCTCAGTGATTGTATTAAAAATCAGGGGTATTTAAATAGGCTTTAAGGGCTATCACACTGCGCAGACTATCTAGAAAGGAAAACCTTAGCCTGCTAGTCTTGAGTGAAAGCTATTTAGATTTATCAAGTGTAACACAACACTTCATGATATACGTTCACTAATACACACAATACCAATCATTCAAAGTACAATGCTATATATGCTATGATGGGTTGTTGTGACGAATTGTGTAAGGGCAAGGCTTGAAAAATCATTTGACTTTGTCTTCCAATCTAAGAATTCCTCCATGCTTGCTGTCACATGGGAAAGTGTAGTTGTACCAGAAGATTAAGTGTCTTGTCTTGAACAACATGTTAAAGATACAGGTTTTGCAAGGGGTGTGAAATGAAAGCACATACTTGGATCTTTTTTTTAATTTTTTTTATTATTTTTTTGAATTTGTAATTGAGCTTCTTGTTTGAGGGATCAGACCTCTGATAATAAGAAGGATGTGGGCCTGTTGGAGCCTGTCTGGAGGAGGCCACAAAGATGCCTGGAACACCTCTCCTATGGAGACAGGCTGAGAAAGCCGGGCTTATTCAGCCTAGAGAAGGGGAGGCTCAGAAGAGACCTTAAAGCAGCTTCCGGTCCCTAATGGGGCTGACAAGAAAGCTGGAGAAGAGCTTTTTGCAATGGCCTTTAGGGATCCGACAAGGGGGAATGGCTTTAAACTAAAAGACTGTAGATTTAGATTAGACATTAAGAAAGAATTCCTTGCAATGAAGGTGGTGAGACACTGGTGCAGGTTGCCCAGAGAAGCTGTGGCTGCCGCATCCCTGTCAGTGTTCAGTGCCAGGTTGTATGGGACTTTGAGCAACATGGTCTAGTGGAAGGTGTCCCTGCACACATAGTCTCTGTGATTGCCACCAAGATCCGAAGAGGTTGGAACTATAAAATCTTTAAGGTCCCTTCTAACCTTAACCATTTAATGATTCCATGATGACAATTGGCTGTATTTATGAAAACACTTTATGAGTCTCAGCAGAGGTGTATTTAATAGAATCATAGAATCATAGAATAGTTAGGGTTGGAAAGGACCTTAAGATCATCTAGTTCCAACCCCCCTGCCAGGGGAAGGGACACCTCACACTAAACCATACAACCCAAGGCTCTGTCCAACCCAGCCTTGAACACTGCCAGGGATGGAGCATTCACAACTTCCCTGGGCAACCCATTCCAGTGCCTCACCACCCTTACAGTAAAGAATTTCTTCCTCATATCCAATCTAAACTTCCCCTGTTTAAGTTTGAACCCATTACCCCTCGTCCTCTCACTACAGTCCCTAATGAAGAGTCCCTCCCCAGCATCCCTATAGGCCCCCTTCAGGTAATGATTTAATGTGAGATGGGAAGGAGGTTATTTCCCCCCCCTATTATTAAACAGTGACAGCATGTTCAGTCTTCCTTGTAGATAATTTTCTAAACTGCTGATTATCGTAATTATTGTATTAGCTGCTGTTTAATTTCTAGGCTTTCTGATGGACCTGCAGTGTTGAGGTGTGGTGCCTGCCACCTGGACATAGCCTTCTACCTGAAGCATCACCAACAGCATAAAGTGTGATTCTGTCATGTACAGCCCAGCATTACTAGTGTCTGTATCTGGCACAGGTTGGAGATATTGACTTATTTCTAAGTGGCCACAGAAAAAGTTCTTTGTATGTTTTCTCTAAAATAATTACATAACATGAGCACACACACTGAAGACAGTTTACTACTGAATTGGGGAAACACAGTTATCTTGGTATCATAGAGACACAGGCAACATATTTTCAAGGTGTTAGTGGTTGTTTGGAAAGATAGAACAAGAGAAGCATAGTGCTAATGTTGTGTTATGCCACTGAGTGAGTGGTCTGCAGTGCAGTGAAGGAGTGCTCCAAAGGCTTCAGCAAACAAGCTCAAGGGTTAGGTAACTCAAGAGCTTAGAGTCAGTGATGGTCATGGCAGGGTGTGCATCAGTGCTGCTATAACACTGTTTATTATGACTGTATGTGTTCACCTGTAGTTATAAAAGTATAATAGGTCAGGGTGTAATTAGCCATTCTAAATTAGCATTTACTAACTACACATAACCTCTCCTGTTTCCTTGTAAACTGCTTTGGCACAGCTCAAATGTGGAGAGTATACTGATGAGCACAATAAATAATTCCTTAGGCTTTGCAAAGGTTTTACTCAAACGGAAATACCATGCATTTGAATTGCAGCCACTGATGCAGACTTCACAGTGTCAAACTCTGTGACTGTACATCACTGGATTAATCTTCCCCTTCAACAAATTTATGAAAATATATGAAACGTTTGCATAGATCTTGCTGTCACCTCATGTCTCTATGGAAATTGACATACAAATGTTAATGCCCAGAAAAGATAGAGAGATTATATGGAGCATATTGCTGTAATCTGCAGGGAAGGTTATTCATGAAAACTTGATTGTTTTATATAATCCTGTCAAAATGCCTCCTAAAGTAAAGTAGGAATGTAGTTAATGTGGTTTTGCCATGTCAGTCTCCCTATTTAAGCTGTCCTTGCCTTATGTATAGTTCTTGAGCTAACAACTACCCCATCTGGTTTTGACTTTGAGGTGTTGTTTACACTTACGCTGCTGCATTTTAATTTTAATGTCAGATCTTACTGATGAGTGCTTAAGTGTATAAAGTAACTCTAGCCCCTTCAGGAGCCGACTTGTAAGGTATCAGAGATACTGCCCGGATGAATGCATGTACAGTGAAGTTTTCTGGCTTCTAGACTGTGGCAAATGATCCTGCTGCCTCAATTTTTGCTGCTATTGGAAACCTTGAGGTTGTCTTAAATAATGTTTTCTTCTTATTTTTTGCTAAACTTTGAAGACTGTCTGTCTGTTGCTGTGAGATCTTTTCGTATAAAGAATGCTCAGCCCTCTTGTTCTGCCTCTTGACTCTCCTGGATGGAGATCTGAGAACTTAAAATTTGAATATCCCCTTTTCCACCACATCCTTCTGCTTTCCCAAGAGTGTAAAATCCCAGTCTCACTCTGAGACTGCAGTCTGGATTGAGACAGGCAGTCAACAAGAATGTCCAATGCTCAGGATTTACTTGGTACCTTGCAGCTGGCTTAGAGAAGCAGCATCTGCAGGGTAGCCAGAAGACAGCTCTATGTTGTTGAGTAGCATCATCTTGTAAGGTGCTGGGGTTTCACTATCAATTAGATAAAGATCAGCTAGATCAAGACTTAGGTATATCAAGCAGTGGTCTTGTTTTCCCATTTATCCTACAATTCCTTTGGTTTGTATAAAGCTAGATTAACGTATTAAAAAAAAATTGTGTGGACATTTTTAGTGTTTAATGTTTTGGTTACCCAATAAATATGCTCTGCTACTAGCAATTTGTATGCTGTGCTTCTCCCACTGCAGCCAAAGAGGACAGAGGTGCTTGTACAGAGAGTTTCTTGAGAGCAGCATAAAATGTTCCACAATTTCTGCAAAGAAAATGTATTACTTAAAGTTGTGTTGTTAGCAAAGCTTAAGAAGTATGATTCTGTGTTTGATCAACTTTAACAGATACAGCTGTATACTGTGAGGGATGTATAAACTTCTATTTGCATAAAACATGACTGTGTAAATACTGTGGAATTCGTGTTGGGAAACATTCTTTGACGGCAAAGAAGAGTGCCCAGAGTATTTAATTTCAGGTTTGAAGCATTTTTGTTGGGGTTTGGGTTTTTTTTTCTTGACTTTTGGGTGAAGCTTTGTAAACAGAAAAAGGTGTGGCAGCTGATGTGGAGGGAAGCATTGTGAATGATGCTTCTGGTGGGAAAATGTAATTTTCTTGCAAGAGAGAAGCACTTAAAAAGTGAATGAAGGCTGCTAAGAGTACAGGCTTAGCACTTCCTACTTGTTCATATATAACCTAAAAAAAATATTGTGATATGTGTTGGAAAGACATCAAGTCAACAGACCAGAGTTTTGGAATCTGAGCTGCATTTGAGGATTTAGAGGTATAGATCACATTCAGACAACATTGGAGTTTTGCAAGAGCTGACTTTATTTTTCTTTTAAGATTAAATTTTGGTGACTTTAAATATACTATCTTAAATTTCTGGCTTTTGTGTAATACTAAACTACAATGTTCTGTAAATTCATGCCAGTGTACTTTTTAAGAACCCTATGCACTATAAAAAAATAAATCAATAGCTAACCTGGAGGACTTCCGTACTGCTCCTGTATACCAGGGACAAGGAATAAGAAATTTAGTCTGATATAGCTACTGTTACAAAGTAAGACTTCAAGCAGGGAGGGTTTAGCTAGCATTGTAAATGAGAAAATCTGGGAAGTATTTCATATGGCTAGCTTCAGGGCAGAGTTTAAACAAGAGGGCAATGTGTTCCATGAATGATTACAGAACTAAAGAAAATGGACTTCTGTTTAGCAGAATAAGCTGTTAATATACAGTCAAGTTTGTCTTTTCGGGATATTATCATTTGTTCAGTCTGTCTGAGAAGCCTATTTTTCTTCTTGGTGGTGTTGCACGGCTGACTGTGATATATTAGAGATACAAAGCCTGTATCTCTAATATACCTAGAATAAGCAAAGATTGAGCAATGCAGATTTCTGCAATTCTAAAAAAGGCAAAGTGAGCTGCTTCCTCTGAACTTCTGAAAGCATGAGACATGGAGCTCAGCCATATCACCGTTTCTCTGGCACAGTTCCTATTCTTTGCCTTATCAAATGAAATGCAAGATTAAAACATCCAGTGTCTAGGAAGGGAGTGATAGGAATTGATAGATGACACACCTCAGTTTATCTGTTTGATCAGATAAGAGGTGCCTCTAGACAGATATTCTGTCTTTAGCAGCGGAGAAGTGCTACGTATGGGGGGGGAATATAAAAAAAGTACAAGTGTCTGTTCCCCAGTTTCCTCTCTGGGAGTCTATGGTTCGGTGACACCCTAGCTGGAATCTGCAGACTGAGTGCTTTGATTCTTATCCCTGGTGAGCGCTGTGGGCTCATCTAATCTCTCGAACCCATTTACACTTTTTTGACCTTTGTAATGTCCAGTGGCAACAGATTTAGTATCTATTGTTTGGCTGGAGGGGTGAAAGGGAAAGTAGGATTGATCTAAATTATAATTCGTTCTCAGCCAATTAAAAGGCAGGAGAAGATTAGTAGAGGTAGAAGGCTTTGTAAGGAGGAGTAGAACTTCTTGAAGGAAACAACAGGCAAATTTAATGTCCATTAGGCAGTTTTTTTCTCTGAGGAAAGCTATAATAAACACCTGTTATATAGAAACGCTTGCCTGGCTAGGACAAAGGTGAGCTAAGGGAGTTTTCTGCAGTGTTTTGAGGGTGGAAGGAGGGATGTTGTCTGTCAGTGACCAGGAGAAAGGAGCTGGTGCCTGAACAGGCATACCCAATCCACAGGTCAAGCTATCTAGTTCAGTAATACTTGCCAAGGCTTCCAAGGTAAAAGTAAATATGTACAGATATGAGTAAAGTGTACAGCCTCTTCAAGGAAATATTTTTCTTGAGTTTTATGTGTCTTGGTGAAAAAATAAATGTGGGATTATGTTTGGGGTTGGTTGTGAATTTTCACAAGCTGGACATTTGGGCAGCTAGACGAAAGTTGTTACCCAGGGGACTAGCTGGAGGTTGCAGTTCCCTCTGGGATTATGCAAGGAGTGCTCATGCAAAGTGGTAAAGGCTCCTACCTTTAACTCCTAGAAGCAGGCACCAACATTAGAGCAAACGGACTTAGAAAAAAGGAATGGTTGTAGTGCAGGAAAATGCTTTCTGTGAGTTTGAGAATGTCCTGTAAAAATGAGAAAAGTGTAAAGAGAGGAGTCAAGATAACACTGCCTGCAGCCTACAACATTCTGAATCTGACTGAGATTCCCACAGGATTTGAGCAAACTTACAATTAAGGTAAAACCTACCTGAATTTCTGAGGTTCCCTGGTGAACTCGAGTTTACTTGAATTTATTTTTCCCTCTTGGACCGGGCAAATCCTAAAAACTGAAGTTGCTTTCAAGTCTGCTGTTTCCACATGGCTTAGGAAGGAGGAGAAGGAGAAACGTAGATTGCTTCTTAAAAATTATTCAAGAATTGCATTTAAACTATTCTTCTCTAGTGCTGTTTTGAGGAAACTGAGAAAGATGTTTGTGAGACTTCAGTGCAGGGAGTTTTAATTTATTTTGCAGAGCAATGTAATTTATTTTCCTTTTATACTTTAGATGTACTGGAATTGCATTCCAGCTATATGGTTATGCAAAATTGTCATGTAAAAGTAGAAGAATGCAACACAAATTACAGTCTCCTTAAGCTGCATCACCCAAGTCTTGGTTTTCAGTAATATGCCCATGCAAGTAAATAAGCCAGACCCCTTTTTTAAAACAAGCAAACAAAAAAACCCCACAATCCCCAGGCCCACCAAAACTGTGGTGTACCTAAAAGAAATGGTATGAGCAGTACGAGCAGAAAAAGCCCTCATCATATGTCGAGATTAGCTAGTAATTAAAAAGACTACCAATTTGAGTTAAGAGGTGGATTAATTAGATAAAACACCAGGAAATCTAATTTACTCAGTGATTTATTTTTAATCCAAGTCAAGAAGATCTTATCATGGCTTCTTGTAGGGACCCAGTCAGATTTAATTATACTCCTGTGTAATGACCCACATCTCTTAAGTTTTGTGTGTATAATAATTTATTTTATTTATAAATAGACATACACTTAAGATCTAAAGAAAGTATCACGACCATTTAGATTGGCATTTTTGATGCATTAATACTGAAACTGCAGAAGGAGACAGTTCAAGGCCTTATCACTGAAATACAGCTGGTGACCTCAAGTAGTGAATTTTCTTAATTCCCTCCCATATATCAAAAATGTATTTTTCTGTTCATGGCATTAGAACATGGCGTTTTACCACTGGGTTCTTAATTCTTGATAGAAGGTGGATAGTCAGCAAGTGCATCTTTCTTGTATAGTTGAATAGTCTTTCAAAGCTGATTGTTGTCCTAAACACTTTCCTAAACAGACACATGAGAAAATGCACATATCCGAAATGAAGATTGCATAGACTGAAACAGGGTGCTGGTGAAGACTCTGCAGATAAACACAGTGGTGCAGGATTAGATGAAGCTGTGCAATAACGAGGAGCTTTGTAATATAGGCGCACAGGCACAGTTGTTGAGTGTTCGCATATAACTTATAATGTTTAACTGCTGTGTGTAACAGCCTAATCTAGTATTGATTCAGCTTTATCTTACTTTATAAAAAGTATGTGAAGGATAAGCATCTTCAGGCCTGTTGCATGTAATACCTCACATAATTGTGTACTGAATGGTATGGTAGGCTCTACAGCAACCTAGATTGGAAAGAGAATGTTACTTGTTCAGTGCTGCAGTAGATTGAGATGCATCTATTGGAACTTTTTTCACTGTCTAGCAGTTAACCTTGAGTACAATTGGCATGTACTCCTGTCACACTTTGTTACTTTTCAGCAGGTATTTGTTGTTTTTGGTTTTTTTTTTCAGGTCCCCTGGAGCGGTCAATTCACTGTTCTATGTAAATACCAAACTTGCTAATTCACTCTGTAAAATCTTCATCAATTTTAGATACCATCCAAAGTATAATAGACTTTGTAATCTACAAACAGCAGGATGGAGCTCTCAGTAGCTGTGTAAAAAGCTAAAAGCCATGCTTGTGTGTTTTGTGGAAGCAAGGGATAGGTGGGGAGGGGGGAAGGCATTCAAATTCAAGTTTCAATTTCAGTTCATAGTGCAGTAAGTCTTATGGGTTTTTTTTCCTAAAGGCCTGATGCAGTGATACTACTTTAGAGAAAGGTAAATTAACTACAAAGTGAAATTAATTGCCCTTCTTGGGGCACTTATCTTGGATGTGCTTATTTGTAGGCAGGTTTAAAAGCATTATGCCTAAATAACTACCTGACCACTGCATTTGTCTTTCACAATGCAATATAATTGTATACTGAGTCTTAGGTATAATGAGTTATTTCACATCTCTGTTAAACTGATTAGTGATGTGACTGAGACATGACTAGCCCAAATGACAAAGTAATAATCAGTAAGAGTAAAGCGTGGCTGACAAGCAAATGAATTCCGCAAAGTCAGCACCACTGATGAGTGCTGCCGCTTACTTAAATACACCTTAGAGCATCAGTGTAAGCTTTATCTTGGTTTCAAACTACTGTCTATAAAGTAATTTTTATATAACTCTGGTATTAATCTACATTTATATAATAAATTTCTAGTAATTTCTATATAACTCTGGTATTAATCTACATTTATGCTGCTGTTTGCTGATTGTATTTACAGAATCTTTCACTCAGTAATTCATAACAATCTCCTTTGACCTCTGGTTGTATGATGTGGAAGTTCAGTAAATGCAGCAGTATTTGAAGACCCAGGCATTTTCTCTATTCTTCACCTGTTGGATCTGTGGCATGTGGGCAGATTATGCTTCCTAGAGTACAGGTGTATTTTATGTAAAGGAGAAGCTGTAGGCAAGAGTACTGTTGTTGTCTTGCCATACCACCAGTACACACCTTTGTCACCTGGAGTACCATTCTGGGCTTGCAGGGTGAGAGGGGAGGAAGTGGTACGTGGCTGATGGATGTCATAGAATCATAGAATAGTTAGGGTTGGAAAGGACCTTAAGATCATCTAGTTCCAAACTCCCTGCCATGGGCAGGGACACCTCACACTAAACCATGCCACCCAAGGCTATGTCCAACCCGGCCTTGAACACCGCCAGCGATGGAGCATTCACAACTTCCCTGGGCAACCCATTCCAGTGCCTCACCACCCTTACAGTAAAGAATTTCTTCCTCATATCCAGTCTAAACTTCCCCTGTTTAAGTTCGAACCCATTACCCCTTGTCCTCTCACTACAGCCTCTAATGAAGAGTCCCTCCCCAGCATCCCTACAGGCCCCCTTCAGATACTGGAAGGCTGCTATGAGGTCTCCACGCAGCCTTCTTTTCTCCAGGCTGAACAGCCCCAACTTTCTCAGCCTATTTTCATACGTCAACTGCTTATGCAGTCTGTATTATTTGGAATAAAGGGGCACAAAAATAACACTTTGCTCTTAAGGTCATGTGTGAGAAATGACACTGTATGTCCTATAATTATAATAGACATGGTATGTCTGGCACTACATTTTGCCTCAAGATCTAGGACTGGTGATTCAAAAGTGCAAAGCATCCACAGGCTTCTCAAAGTCTAAGACTTTAAAAATTCTAAGAGAGTACATAGAATTGGAACTTCTCAAGGAGAATTTCATTGCACACTGAAAATGTAATTCCTTAGTCAAGATGGATGATGGCATTAACTAGAAGAACTTCCTCATTCAATGTTGAAGTGAAACCAGCAGTTGTAAACCAACAGTGGTGAGAGAAGTAGGAAATAAAAGGTAATAAATGTAAATGAAAGGTTAAAAACTGTGTAAAAATATTAAAGGGAAGACATGGAAGTGAAAATAGAAGCAGAAGGGGAGAGTCCTTGAGCAGTGGGTGGTAAAAGCAGAGTCTTATGTTTCCAGGAAAATAACAGTTGTAAGCAGAATTTTTGGAATTTGCATAACTTGTAATAGGGATGTGTAAAAGTTCAGAGCTCTTGGGGAAATACCGGTTCTATA
The DNA here is from genome assembly GCA_028858755.1 of Ara ararauna. Lineage (NCBI taxonomy): Eukaryota > Metazoa > Chordata > Aves > Psittaciformes > Psittacidae > Ara > Ara ararauna. The sequence continues at coordinate 11,113,376 of CM054380.1, read as the reverse complement.
AGTAGAAGAATTTAATTAAAGTCCATCTACGCTTGCAGCCCAGAAAGCCAACCGTGTCTTGGGCTGTATCAAAAGGAAAGTGACCAGCAGGTCGAGGGAGGTGATCCTGCCCCTGTATACTCTGCTCTTGTGAGACCTCACTTGGAGTATTGTGTGCAGTTCTGGTGTCCTCAACATAAAAAGGACATGGAACTGTTGGAACAAGTCCAGAGGAGGGCCATGAGGATGATCAGGGGACTGGAGCACCTCCCGTATGAAGATAGGCTGAGAAAGTTGGGGCTGTTCAGCCTGGAGAAGAGAAGGATGCTGGGGAGGGACTCTTCATTAGGGACTGTAGTGAGAGGACAAGGGGTAATGGGTTCAAACTCAAACAGGGGAAGTTTAGATTGGATATGAGGAAGAAATTCTTTACTGTAAGGGTGGTGAGGCACTGGAATGTGCTGCCCAGGGAAGTTGTGAATACTCCATCGCTGGCGGTGTTCAAGGCCGGGTTGGACATAGCCTTGGGTGGCATGGTTTAGTGTGAGGTGTCCCTGCCCCTGGCAGGGGTGTTGGAACTAGATGATCTTAAGGTCCTTTCCAACCCTAACTATTCTATGATTCTACGATTCTACATGGCTTTGTGGAAAGTAACCCATGACAAGTCTAGAGCTTTCTCCTGAGATTACAAGTTTGGATATAATTGCATTAATTTAACTCCCTTAAACTCTTCAAAGACACTTAACTTAGAAGCCCTCATTGGTTTCACTATTAAGAATGTGGATTAGGAATGGACAAACTGATATGTGTCGTGTTCAGCTTCTGTGGGGTATATTCTTAGACCTGATGATAAATGTTTTATTCGGTGATCACAAAGTAACATAAAATCTTTCAAGTATTGTTTGGATTTGGCATGTGAGTTAAGGGAGTGCTCAATAAAGGAGGATTTTGTCAAAACCACTGTGGCCTAAGTCTGTAGATGAACTGTGATAGGTGTTGAGTGAAATGCCTCCACTGGAGAAACAAAATCCAGTAGGGCCTTTTGGGAGGGCAATATACAGGACAGTCCAGAGAAGTGTGCTACCCCAGAGTAACAGGAACACGTAGGACTCTGGGCAATAATGAGCAGGGCTATGAGGAAAATGTCTCCCTGTTGCACATAGTCCTGCAGACTTTTAAAATGGATGTTGCAAAATTAGAGGGTAACCTGCTGGTCACACTCCTTTTGGTGTAGCCTACGTGCAAACAGTTGGCTTTCTGGGCTTCAAACACACACTGGCAGGTCATGCTGAGCTTGTCCATCAGCACCCTGAAGTCCTTCTCTGCAGGGCTGCTCTCAACTCAGTATCTGCGCAGCCTGTATTTGCACTTGGGATTGCCCTGATCCACATGCATGACCATGCCTTGTTGAACTTCATTTTCAACATGAAGTCATGCGAGTGATTTCATGTTCAATGTAAGTCATGCAGGTTTTCATTATAAAGAAAGGAAAACACATTTGTACCAATGAATGAGGCATCACAGAAGAAAAAGCTTAGGGCATTAATATATAGTTAACTTGTGTTGCTTAAACAGGGCTAAATAGCTTATCTGGAAGAGATGTTATAACAAAACACAAGTTCTGCTTAGAGTAACAGAAATGGCTTGGCTGTTCCTTTCTGAACGGAATGGGAGCTATATTCAGATAGCAAAGTGATGGCAACATGACCTCCAATGTCAGCAGTGCTTGCTGAGTGAATAAAACCCTGTCTTTAATATTCTCTTAATATTTTTGTCTTTATCTGAAGTAGTAAACAGCAATCAGTTGTTGATCTAATAAAAATATTTAGCCAGGGCCAGGCAATTCTACTGGTATGTTATGTCTGCAGTACCTCCTAGTGTGCTGTGTTATGCTTGTCCAGTTTAAAACAGACTTTCCTTTTTTCAGTAGGCTAGCTCCTCTACAGCATTAGGAGATTAATTTTCATGCCCTCTGAGCCTCTGACCAGGTGTTACCTTGCTCCTCTTGATTGCAATCCTGCCTAGGTTGACCTTAATGCTTCTCCTCTTCTCTGTGGAGTTACCTGCTGTCTTTACATTTGAAGTTCTTTAACTTTCCTGGTCAATATTTCCATTCCAGTCTGCAGACTTTTAATTGCATTTTTGATCCCTTAGCCTTCCCTGCTGAGTGCCTGGGCTCTGTAGCTCAGATCTTTTATGGTTTGCCCTTTTGCTCTTCCAACTCATCAATTTGCTTCAGTTCACTGGCCTCTGTGGCTGGCTTCAGTGGGTATTTGTAGCAGAGTTCTCTGTTGTAAAGTCCAGACAGACATCTCCCTCCTACCAGCAATGAAGTGTTTGTGCTAGAAGGTATTTCATAACACATCTTTTCTTTTTGATTCTTTTTCCTCTTGGCCCTCTGATCTGTCTTCTAGCATTTCTCTGACCTGCTGCTTCCAGTTTGCAAATGCTGTGCAAGTCGATATTTCTGTGCATCAGGTTGAAATTACTATTAAAATGTCTCTTGGTCACACCAGACCTTTCAGTAGCTGCAGTTATTTACATATACATATATTCCAGATTCACCTTTGTGCCATAAAGACCACTGAGATTCCTTTTGCCTTTTGTCAACAGAGCTTGTATTTTAGGCCATTCTCTTCCGTAAACATTTTAGGCACTGAACTGAGTGGTTTATCCAGAACTGCTGATTGTTCAGATTCATTTGATTGCAGCATTGTCCTACCTGGTGCTGTTTGTGAATGCTCATGTTGATCCCTAAGTGCATAAACAGAGTCAGTCTCCTGAAGCCTCCATTCACAAATTGATGTGTTACACACTGGGGTAATCATAGAATCATAGCATAGTTAAGGTTGGAAAGGACCTTAAGATCATCTAGTTCCAACCCCCCTGCCAGGGGCAGGGACACCTCACACTAAACCATGCCACCCAAGGCTCTGTCTAACCCGGCCTTGAACACCACCAGCGATGGAGTATTCACAACTTCCCTGGGCAACCCATTCCAGTGCCTCACCACCCTTACAGTAAAGAATTTCTTCCTCATATCCAATCTAAACTTCCCCTGTTTGAGTTTGAACCCATTACCCCTTGTCCTCTCACTACAGTCCCTAATGAAGAGTCCCTCCCCAGCGTCCCTAATGAAGAGTCCCTCCCCAGCATCCCTATAGGCCCCCTTCAGATATTGGAAGGCTGCTATGAGGTCTCCACGCAGCCTTCTATTCTCCAGGCTGAACAGCCCCAACTTTCTCAGCCTATCTTCATACGGGAGGTGCTCCAGTCCCCTGATCATCCTCGTGGCCCTCCTCTGGACTTGTTCCAACAGTTCCATGTCCTTTTTATTTTGAGGACACCAGAACTGCACACAATACTCCAAGTGAGGTCTCACAAGAGCAGAGTATACAGGGGCAGGATCACCTCCCTCGACCTGCTGGTCACTCTCCTTTTGATACAGCCCAGGATACGGTTGGCTTTCTGGGCTGCAAGCACATACTGCCGGCTCATGTTCATTTTTTCATCAACCAACACCCCCAAAAGGGATTCTTCTGTCTCGTTTCCTTGTGTATTCCTATATGTATTTCCTTATGTATTCCTATATATATTAATGCAGTTTTGAACAGGGAAAAGCAGCCAAAATTTGAAACTTGAGGACTAAGCTTTTTCTCAATTTTTTTTTTTTGCTACTAGAATTAGGAAATTCCTTTGCTCATTCTGATTTTGATTTACTTCAGTGATGGCACAGTTTGGATAGAAAAAATCAAATAATAATTAGCAAGTTTATCAATCAGTGCAGCACACTGTTTGCAAGTCTAACATTGCTGCTGCCATGCTCAACATTTTGGACAGAACCTATAATGGGAAGAAAGTTCCCTGTTTCACCAGGCAGAATGTGAACTCCCCTTTCACTGTAATGCAGTGATTCAGTGATTACTTTTATCTCCTGTGTCTGTAGTACCTTGGCAGCACTTTTAACACTGGCAGTCAGCCTGAATCCAGAAGCTCTGATTAAACAGCTCTGGCTTAATGTCTTCAGAAGACATGCTTGAGCCCCAGAGATTTCTTTTTTATGTAGTTGAAATCTAGATGACTCTCTGATAGCTTGCAATTATTTTAAATAAATCTTTTCTAGTTTGGGAGAAGAGTAGTTTACTTGGCCTGGAACTCCTGCCAAACTGCAGCACAATCTTACTAGGAGGAAATGTGCACTTCTGTTTGAAATATGCAAAACATTGTTGCGTTTGGAGGTTTTTCTTATCTGAATTTAGAGGGAGACCTTTCATCTTTTTTTCATATCTAAGCATGTTTCTGTGTCTTTACTGGTCCACTAAAAAGTACTATGAATGCTGAAGAATGTTAAAATAAATGCACTGCTCCCACTAAGTTTTCTACTGAAGCTTATCTCATTATAGTGATTCTTTACTAATTGACAATTTTTCTCAAAACAGTATTTGTGGTGGGTATTTCTGTGGGTGAATTGAGAGACAGTATATGCTCAGGAGCTTATCTGCTGAAATCATGTATAACAGCCTGATACAAGCTTTTCTAGAGCTTGGCAAAGCAACAGGATCATAGCTACTGCAGTGGCACCAACCTAATATGTCCTACAGAGAACTTGAGGTGACTACTTTGGAGTGGCTTTTACTGTAGCCTTTTTCTTAGATGTGCCCACCTAGGATGAAAGACCTACAGGAGAAGAGGTCAGAGAAAATCGCAGTCTGACCACCAAGCTTTATTATAGGTACTGGGGGATATTCGCTGCCCACTGGAGCAGTAAGGATTGGTGCTGTCTCTGAGGGTTTTCCTTTACTAGTACTAGTGCCTGGCACTGATCACACATCAAGAGCCACTGAGGTGATAGCCCCAGTTCCCTTTTTCTGTGCAGAGCTTGATGTAAACCAAGTTGCCTCTAAAGTCATAATGAACATCAACACTAATATTTCTGCATAATGAATAGACTTCAAGAGTGCAAATCACATTTTTCTTCTGCCTATATATTTAAGTCTGTGCACTAAAAGAAATACAAAAGTTAATTTCCCTCAGAATTGGGGATACTTATTCCTGCATGTTTACCTATGAGGAGATTTTATCCATGCATCTGTATTCAGTATTTAATGTTAGGGCTTTACAGAAATAGATGTTATAAATATTTTCAAGGGATCTCATTTTACTGATAAAATAGATAGGATAAAAGCTGCAAAGGGTGTGTGTGGGAATATGAGCAAGACCATTTGCCCGGCTACTGAACTCATTTTCAATTGGTTTGATTCATTTGATATGAAAATGGTGTAAAGTAGAAGAGAATCAGGTCCATCTCTGCAAACCAAGTACATTGTTCATGTTATCCTGTGGGTCAAAGGAATAACTTACTCCAAGCAGAGAGAATGCTTTAAAGTTCTGTGAAGTCCTACACTAAGAATTGAAAGAATTTTATTCATCTATCTTCTATTTGAGAGCTGATTTTGGCTTCATGTGCTTGTAACTGAAATTTGATGTTGTTCATATTAAAATATCATTGATATGCAAAATGGCACACACTGACTGTTTGATTTGCAAATGGCTGCTTTAAAATGGATGATCTTGAATATTAATGAAGCAGGCTTTCAAACAAATTGCCATTTTCTTTCCCTTCTCCTGTCCCCTTTTTTGATATAGGTGCAAAGGGTTTGACAGTATGGAGATTATGAAAATAAGCAAACTCATTTCATCAAGTGCACCATTAATTATGCATAAACTATTTGAAAAGCAACATCTCATCTCTCCATATATATAGTGTCATTCACATCTACTCTGTATAGTGTTGTCTGGCTTGATTTCAGTAGGTGTTTGTTATTCAGTATTATCATAACTTTGTCAAAAGACTCCCCGAATCAGATTCTTTTGAACTGATAGGACCATTAGTGCTCCTGTTCTAAGTACATGGGCGTATCAAGTGATGTTTTATGTGCAGTGCATACTTTTTGTCAAAGCATCGTACAACATTGCTTTACAGCGAACTGAAAGTTGCCTTCGTCCTTAAGATGAGCATTCAGTTCATCCTCTGCATCCTGCTCTGTAGAGCAGATTTGTTTAACTCTGTACTGATTTCTGTTCTCAGAAATCTGTACTTCAAGCCCTGATGAAGAGGTTAGAAATTGTTTTGTAATGAACTTGTTCAAAAAAGGCCAAGTTCTGTCATGAAACGAAGTAAAAGGAAAGTATGAAGTAGATCTTGTTTAAAAGCAAATTATAAAATAGTCCTGAAGGCTATCCTGTCTTTAGTAACTTTAAAGAATAAAGATAAAAAGAGTTAGCACAGCAAACTGCCTTCAAATCCCACATGAATTTTACGTAGATCATCCTAAGCAGGACCAATATTGCTTTGAATATTAACCTAGGTCATAAAATCACAGATCCAATATCTAGTCATAGGTCTAATATCTAATGTTAGGGTGTCATTCAGAGAAGTTTTGTGAGCTGATTGGCTTTACTTGGAGACTAGAAGCATTATGGACTCACACATAAACATGTAAGAGCTATGGAAGTGGGTTTTTCTGATTTTCACTAGACTCTTAATGCCATTATTTTGATCTTGTCTCATGCAAATAAAAAGCTTTTTACAAACAAGTTCTGAGTGTCATGTAATTAGATGCATTTGAAAATCAGTAGTGTCTGAATAAGTGATGTTGAAAAATTATTAGCAACCATCTAATCAGCTACACAATAGAGATCACATACACTGCCCTAATCAGAAGGAGGGAGGCCATTATCAGCAAAAGTCATGCAGCTTCAAAGAGAACAACAGACGCCCCAAGACAAGGTTGATAATAAAATCAGAAGCATCCCTGTCTATGTAATTTATTCAGTTTACTATGCTCTTTATCCAATTTGCCATATGCTATGGGATATAAATTTTGAGTATGTGGGGTTTTTTTTCCTCTTATGCTGATCATTACACAAAAATACTAAAAAATTCACCAGGAGAATGCTAAGGACTAGGTGAAAGGATCTGTGAAAACAAATGCATTGCAAAGAGATTCCTCCTTTGATTATGGTATGGCCATCAAACTTGAGTTTGGCAACTTGTGATAATAGTATGTTGTGTGTGCTATGCTGGACTAATAATTTGCCAATGAACTGCACTGTCTAGACCTTGATATCAGCAAAGGGAAAAGGAAGCTGGGATCTGAAAACATGTTTTTTTTTTTTTCTGTGGTGAAAGCTCTTGGAACAAGTGAGAGAGAAAGGATGAAATACTGGTTTTGCTTGGGCTTGACTTCTTGTAGGATTTGGCTCTCTGTGAAAGTATACAGTGGTCCTAGTCTTGTTGAGCACTGATTCTATAGGTGGCTGTGTTGGGAAGATGGCAGAGCTGGTGCACACACTAAGCTCTAAAGCATTGTTTGTGGCCATTAATGTATGTTACTGTCAGAGGGAGTCTGGAATTGTAGAAGTAGCAGAAGATTTTGGTGGTATCCTTTTCTGTCTCTGCAGTTAACCTACGCTCACTAGAACTCCGCAGCTCTATGCTGATATCCAGATGTACCTCACTGCAGTACCAGGGACATTTTTCTCCTGTGTAAATAAATGAGATATTTCTAGATTATATTTATAATTCTCCAAATGTCAACTGGTTGGAGACAGCAGAGTCACTCTGTGGCTTACCTCCTGAAGAGACCTGCCTGTCATGTGTTTTTTTGGGCTATGGGAGAATAGTGTCAGGCATGGCAGGGAGCTAGAAGCTAATAATGAAACATGTTTATTTTCAAAGAACAACAGAACACTCACTTGAAGGCAGACAATCTGAGGATGTGTTCAGAATGCATTATTTAGCAAATATTACAGAATAAGGCTTGAAATATGAAGAAACAAAGCCTGCAGTTAAATTAAATATCCAATTAAGCTATCTGCTTGGCTGCAAAATATCTTCTTGACAGACAATTAGTTCTGGGCAAGTCAAACATTTCAGCTATGAATTCATACAGGGCAATTAAAGAAACTAATCTATATTTGATGTGAGGAAGTGGTAAACTGGAAAGCTGCAGAATTAATATGGAACTTTAGAGTATGTGGACTTTCCTACAGTCTTTCAACCAAATGGGGAAGGAAGAGGTGATTTTCTGCATGACCATGTAGTACCTTTCTTCTGTGTAGAACGTCTTGAGTAAGATAATATTACTGATTTCTGATTAATACTGAAGATACTGAATGCCAATTCAATTTTAATAGCCAGACACAAAAGAAGAGCACACAAGATTACAGGTAATGCAATGCGATGAGTAGACTTCCAAAAAGTTTTGCTACAATGGAATCAAAATCTGTCTTCTTGACTCAAAGCTTTGCCTTGCTGGTGGATCCTGGAAATTGATTTTTGCTTTTACTCTAGAGTCTCTTCTTCCTGTCACATGCACACCTCTGTTGGTGACTGGACTTTGTTGATTGTCAGTACACAGCACTGCTGAGATTAGCAGCAGAATCTTCTGCCCTGCCAACAGAGCCAGCATGGCACTTTTCAGCAGTATAGGTCAACTGATATTTTGTCATCCCAAGTCGATCAGCTGCAGCTGGCCCAGGACTGGGCTGCTTCTGCCCAAGCAAGAGAAAGGTATGGGAAAGGTATGGTGCTATGGAAGTCATCTCAGAACTGACTTTGAAGTTTTAACTGCTTCTGGAGGAGGCAGGAGCAAGGAACGGTTGGAGTAATGAGAAATGACTATCTGTTTCCGTAAGACCCATTTAAAAATCTTGTAACTTATCAAATGTTCAGCCTGAATGCATCTGTTACTACTGCCTCATTTGCATGAGAACTGTGTGTTACAGAATGCCCCTTCTAATTTTCCTTCAAAAAACCTTGGCTGTTATTAACTTATATGAGGTACAATAGCCCAGGATACTGTTAGAGATGTAGAGCTGAAGTCCTATTAGTGCTTTTAATTTTTTTTTCTCCTTCATATGTCTCCTCTTTAACTTAAGAAATTGCTTTTGCTCTTCTTTTTTTCATTTCCTGAACTTCTACTGAGCAAAAGTTTTGGATCTAGTGGAAGACTCCCGCTAGAAATGATTGCTGTTGGAGCAAGCTTTGGGTAAGTGATTGCTGCAGAGCTGCCCAAGTTATTGTTAAACATGATACCTCTATCTGGTGTCTACTTACAGATTAGGAACAAAGCATATATGGACTCAGGTTACATTTTTGCTACACCAGGTAATGAAATAAAACATTGTTGGTGCCATTGAACGCCATGGAGTTACTTACACATGAAGTACCCAAGAGTACAATTTAGCTCAAAGTTGTTTCTCAAATTGCATCCTCTGCTACAGGAAATAATAAACAATAAAATAGACTAAGAGAAAGTGCATAAATTGGGTAAAATACTACTGAGCTCCATTTGCCTTTAGCTCCTTGAGCACAATATTAATAGGCCATGCCTAGTTAGCCCAGTCTTTTGGGTTTCCAAGTAGCTACTGGGAATGAGAGATAAAGCTGTAAGTTGCCACAGGTCCCTGGTGATGTCTGTTTATTAAACATTTATTACATGAAGAAATGATTCAGCTTTTCAGCCTCTGTTACAACCTGTGGCTATTTACTACATAATTACAGCAGTCTTGTTATGAAAAGGTTCTGTCACAAAACTGTTCCTAAGGGCTAGTCAGTCATCTTCTTATTGCCAATCTGAGCACTTTCCTTCTTAAAGAGGTGAGGGTGATATCAATCTCTGTGGCTCATCCAGGGCTCCAGTCCTCCATGTACTTCTCCCCTACATTGCATTTTCCATGCCATACAGGTCACATGTCTAGAAGTGGATGCTCCCTCATTACCCCTCCCATTTGCTGCGTGTCGTAAATTGTGCTTTTATACCTATTGTGTCTCTGCAATGACTTTCCCATATAATGATGAGTGAAATACGTGGTACCTATAATGGTACCAGTATGTGACCATTCATATTTATTAGACAAAAAGATGAAGCGGGTAGAAAGAAGGAAAGAAAGAGCAGCAGTCTCCTTCGTGTGATAGAACGCATTTCACAGCAGCTTGTTCCTCTCTGCCTGATCTCCAAAGTTATCAGCTAAGAGACAAACCCCAGGTGGCTCTGTACAGCACCATCTACAAAAATAACTTATGTTCATGACAGATATTTATTTGCTGTTCTGGTGATTATGAATTCAGGTTGTGATGAATTCTGTACATCTGAAAAGGAATGGAAGTATACTGATATTAAGTGTGATCTGTGTATTTAATGGCCCTATTAATAATACGCAGTAAAATCTTTGTAACCTGCAAAAAATAATTGAAGGACAGTACTGAGATGTTATAGAAGATGTATATCACCTACAGATGAAAAAAACTCCTTTCTTCTGTATTTTGTATAAATAGATCCTACCTAAAGCTTGTTTGTTTAACTTAATTCTTTTGAGATGGTAGGGAACTAATAGGGTAGTATATGGACCACCTTACAAGGCAAATACATTATTCATAAGGAAGTACTGACTTGTGTACCACACCTCATGTGTTCTGCCTTCATAGTTTGACATTTTCTAAATCTTACTGAATACTCTACTCACTGGTTGCCTTCTCTCATTGGGATTTAGCTGGGCATTTGACCTTGCCGGCATTCCTGACTCTCTTTATCAGGAAGATTGTGTTTGAAAGGGGTAATCTGTAATAGGTGTCCTCTAATGATTAATGTAATGGAAAAAATAATGGAAGGTTCTGGGGAATACATTCAACATTTTTTCAATTAGAGAACTTCTACATTTCAATTAGTTATCAGAAAGTTGGTCGATTGGGTATTATTATTCCTTTCAAAGATGGTAGGTTTCCTGTCCTTCCACTCCCTTCTTTCACAGAATGTTAATTTAAGGAAAGTGGCTTTCTTGGGAGCGACAGCACTTTTATTTCACAAGTTTCATAAGGGTGAAATTAGTCAATCCCCAGCATGGGACTGCCTCGTGCAGTTCATGCAGATGAGGCAGTCTGCTCTCATGACAGTAGCTTTGGGAAGCAGGAAGCATGGGGTAGAGAGGCTGGAGAGAAAGGGATTGTTTCATGCTGAATCCTATCCCCTCTACCCCACTTCGTCAGTTTATGTCAACTTGATCCTGCAGTAATCCTGGATGTTGGAAGTGAATGTGAACTGGAGTGCTTTTAGGAAATGGTTTTAATAGCCTGTATCTTGCCCTGTCTGGAAAGAAAAAGCCTATTGTGTAGAGACCCCAAATTTCATTTGGATCCAGCTGGAGATTCAGTAGGGAAGGGTACAGCTATGTGCACAACCTCAGACAGAATAGCATAGATGATTCTCAGTGAGGTTGGACAGCGGCTGTCCTCCCATTTATTTCTGGTTGAAGTAGTTTATGTTGTGCATTTCTGTGCCCTTAATAATAAAAAAAGAAACCACCCATTGCCCTCCGAGGACAGAATTTAATGAATGATTTTAAAATGAATGGTTTTTACAATCTCAGCTCCTGTACACCCCTCCCACCCCCAAAAAAGAAAATCACCAAAAAAGACAGCACCCAAAAGCAACAACCCATACATTTATTTATGTTTCCATCCTGTTATGCACTGTCCAGGACAAAGAACAGGAAAAGATGTCATTTTGTCCTCTTTTTGCAAAACTCCTGAAGAAAGGTTTTGGGCTTCAGGGGTTAATTTGTTTGATTTGGTTTGGTTTTGGTTTTACTTTGTTTAGTGTATTTCCCAGTTCTCAAGGTTTCAGGTGGGTGGTGATGAATTCTGCAAGCTCATACATAATTCTTTGCTGTGTGATATCATAGTGCTTTTCCAAATCCCATGGATAGGAGTGGGAAGCCTTCAGACTTCAGTTACAGCTAGCAATTGTGATAAAGGACTTACTGTTCCTTTAGGATTAGGGGAAAACCTCCCTCCACAATGTGTTTGCTTTATTAGTAACTTCTGCTGTAGAATAAGTCTCTAGGGATTCATAATGGCAAACGAGGTAAAGCATGTTGGGTGTTCTTTTTTCTGTTTTTCTCTGCATCCAGATTTTTATCTCCCCATTTCAAGCAGTTTCATCTACCTTTCATTACCTACAGCTCATTGTAATTTTTTGCTACTAGAAAAAATTAATGTTAGAAATGAAGTTACTTGAATGATCATTCTTAATACCCACATTTACACATATGACAGAAGTTTCTTGCTAGGCCCCTCCTTTTCTTCCTTGTGTCTCGTGTTTTAGCTTGCAATAGAAACATTTGTCTGATGTGCACTTGGAAGTGAAACATCACTTGTTTTTTTTTCCTCCCTGTTGTTGCTTAAGGGGAAAAGTGTGTCAGGATGATCTGTTGTGGGTAGTTAAGTAAATCCAGCTCCAATTTGTATTCTTCACTTTTATCAGTAGAACACTTCCCATGGCCTTATCTGGGCAATTTAAAGATATGCAAACTATTGTCAGGTTCCATGGAGAAGAACAAAAGGGTTACTGAATAATTCAAATTGAAGCTCTAGTGGTGGGTCTGTCTCCAGCTCTGTCATTTTTCATCATGGTATATATAAATGACTGACTAGCTGCCTCTGTCCTAGTCTTAGATGTTGACCTTCCTGTACTGACAAAGAGATTCCTTACTCATTTGACAGTAACCTTTTCAATGCAATCACTTCTATGCCATACAATATTAATGGAGTGACAATGAATAATAAATGCTTTCCAAGACAGCCTGCTTGTTTCAATTAGATCACTGGATTTCCCAGGAGTGGCTCCCATATACTGTCAGGTGTGATGTAGATGCTCATGCTGGCAAGAACAGCCTGATGCTTTAAGAAGGAAAGGTAATTGGCATTGCTTGAACATCTATAGGCATGGGATACTATGTGGTAGATAATTAAGATTTCATAAATTGATGCTTGGCATGCAGCTGTACATATGTATGGTGTAATATGTGAAACAGAGCAGAGAGTTTAGACCAAATGTATGTGGAATCTCCAGATGACATAGGGAGTGAGGTCCAAAGGGGCATCACAGCATTGCAACCAACTGGGGAATAAATCATGCCACCCAGAGCAATGACAAATGTTTCCTAGCTGCCTCCTAAGATGAGAACCAGAAGGTCAACCACATCAAGTGTATGTATACCAATGTACACAGCCTGGAGAGCAAACACACCCAGTCAGAAAGTTTCAGTATCATAGGAATAACTGAAACATGGTGGGAAAATTCACATGACTGGAGTATAACAGTGGCTGGCTACAGGCTGTTTCATAAAGACAGGCCGGGTAGAAGAGGAGGAGACACAGTTTGGTTAAGGAGAACCTCGAATGTATAGAAATCAGCTAAGGCTGACTTCCACATGAATTGTGGAAGCCCTATTGAATGTCTCTAGGTTAAGATCAGAGGGGTCGTCTCCAAGGGGATTCTTACAGTAGGTATCTGCTACCAACAGATTTTTTGATCTTGCTCCAAACCAAGACAATAAAGCCAATGAAGCAATATTTGAAGAAATCAGTGGTGGACATTGTCTGTCTAGATTTCTCCCAGGTTTTCAACAGTTTCCCCCAGCGTCTTCCTAGAGAAACTGGTTATGTTATGGTCTAGACAAGTGGTTTGTGCAGTGGGTGGGGAAGCGGCTGACAGGCCACACCCAGAGGATGATGGTAAACGACCGGCTAGAAGCTGACGTTACTTTACTGTGGTACTGGGGGCATGGGGGATCACTGCACCTATCACTCACCTCGAGACCTTATGACCATGAACCATTATTGAAGGGTGTCTACAAAGAAGGCCGAGACTCCCTTTTTACAAGGAGTCACATGGAAAAGATGAGTGATGGGTTCAAGTTACTACTGGGGAGATTCTGACTGGACACAGAGGAAAATTTTTCACAGGAACAATCAGGTTTGGAATAACATCCCCAGGGAAGTGGTGGACTCCCCACTGTTGTACACTTTTAAGACTCGGCTGGACAGGATGCGATGCCATCTGGTCCAGACTGTGCTTTTGCAAAGAAAGATTGGACCGTGCAATCCTTGAGGTCCCTTCCAACCTGCTATGCTGTGATTCTAGGATACCAGGTATAAATTTAAAATCAAGTTTCTCTGTTGCTGACAGCTGAAACAGTGTGCCATTGCCAAAACCTGCTGCAGGATTCCTGTAGGCATTTCTCACAGGGCAATAAATAACTCTGTTTCTCCTCCTGTGCAGCAGGACAAAAGCCCTGCTTTTGTAGCTTCGTGCAAGGTTTTATGCTTGGTAATAATCTGAATTTGCTTCCATTGAGGAACTATGTTTGGAAAAAATAGTGTTTTCTGGTATATCTCACCTAAAAACATTGGCTTGCTGACTGCCCCGCAGGCTGTGCTGTACGGGGAGGCTGTAGCTAATACTAATCACAGCATTTTGGTGAATCTAAAAATATTTTTTTTGTTTTATTCTTTTGTTTTTCGTCCTGAAAGAGTCTTGCAAAAGCAGAATTTGTATTTTGTGTGTCTCTGTGTGGGGGTTGTTTAGTTTTCTATTTCAGCCAGGGAGCTGCTTATTTTCCATAGGAGGAGAAAAAGCTACGGGGCTGAAGAAGAGGGAGATAACAAAAACCAAGTGACTGAGTTCCTCCATTTATTTAGACCCTTCCTGAAGCTTAATTAAATTGAACACCAAGTGGCCCAGCTAAGAGCCTTTTTGCCTGTCTGACTGGCACATAAATTCTGGTATACGTGGCTGGACTTTCTTCTGAGACCAGACCTGTTTCTGTATAGATACAGATGTTAAAGGTAAGAAATTTAGCTGGACTGAATCTTCCTATACAAAAGGACTACAGAATGCTTCCAGGCAAGGCAACCTTTCCAGAAAGAAGAAGTGGAGTGGGTCAGACTGCGTTTATGCTACTTGCATAGAAGGAATAGCAGAAACAAAGTAGGCTGGCTCCAGGTGAGGGTGTGCTGCTGTTTCTAAGGTATTGGTACTGAAATGAGTGGGGTTGTAGATAGCTGGGGAGTCTGAACTGGAATCACACTACTTTCTTTCGCTACTGTCAGTGGTAATGACAAGCTCACTTGATATTGTATGGCTCTAACTTCTGAACCACAAAATTTCCAATTAAATCTGCTTTACCTCTAGGTAGTTAATGGTGATGTTAGTATTTCTGATTTACAAGATTAGAGTTATTTTAGATTTTGCTGTAGTTCACTCAGATAAAGTAGACAGAAGGATGGGCATTTTTTATGCTAAACCTTTGACACTGTTTCATGGAGCAGGTTCCTCTTTGCAAGTTCATGTTTGTGTTTTCCCAAGGACCTAGTAAAAGAAAAAAATATAGAAAATAATGTGTGTTTTGCAAAACTGTAAAAAGTACAGAGGCTAAAGCTGAGTTTTTTCAGAACAGGACTGAGTATGCTATTTTTAAACAAGAAACCTTGTTTCAAAACTGGTCATTCAAGTTGCTTCCCCACAGTGTTTTTAGACAACCCACTGATAATGTCAATCCTTAGTTGTTAACTGGTAACCCTTCCACAGCAGGAATTCCCTTTTCCCATGTGGCTGGTAAGTCAAGGAATGCTTTAGTGTTCTCCACTGGTTATTTTCCTGGCATCCTTCAATGACACATGTCCAAACTCAGACGTATTTCAGCATGGGTTTCCTTTGGGGTTTTGGGAAGCAGGCAGGGCAGCTACTGAGTACACAGCTTGTATAATGTCAGTAGCATTCATGGGTGAGTTGTTCTCTGGTCTGATGCTCTACTGGGGACAACCATAGCAACTGTTAATGGTTGACTGGATGGGGACTTCATCTCATCCCTTACCCAAAGCCATTCTAAAAACTCTTCCCTTCACTGGGAAGTAAGGATCTGGCAGTACTTCTTTCTGCAGTCCCTCTGTTCAGGGACCTCAGCCTACATATTCTGAAATGCCTCCCTTTTCATGGAAACTTCACAGAACAGCCTTTAAGAGGAATGGAAATGGTAGTGAAGGTGATAGTGCAGGAGGGGTTCGCGCATGAGACATCCATGTCTGAGGGAGAGCCACCCCAGATCTGTGCAGCCTTCTGCTTAAGGAGATGCAGTGGCCTGGTTTGGAGTCTCATGAGCCTTTGCTTGCTGTTACCCGCAAGGCTGGCAGTTAGACAATGTTTCAAGAATGTATTGTACACTCCATTAATTTCTGTGAGCCTTAACAATATGAGTGTACTGAACTGTTTTGCACTTCTTTACAGCATCTGTCTTCTGTCCCATTACATTCTGAATGCTGCTTCTGCATGATAACTTAATTGCTTTATGTCATCCTTAATGTTTAGCTCTTGAGCTTGAAAACCTGAGCAGGTGTTTTCACTGAAAATGTGAGTGTAGATGGATTGTGAAAGCATGAATGCTCCACAAAGAGAAAGGCTGCCAGATCCTGTTCCATTGTCTGTATTGGAGCTGGCTTACCCAGCTGTATGGTGATAGGACAGGGTCAGGAGATCATATGTTGCCACATCTTTGATAATATTGTGTTATCATATCATGTTGCTGTAATAGATGTGATGATATCGTATATTATCATACCAGTACAGATATGATTCTGCCAGCCACTAAAGCAAACCAAATCAAACAGCCATGCAAGCATCCTGAACACAACGAAATCATGCAGGCATCCCCTGTGGTTGAGGGTCTTGCTTTTAGGAAAGAGCACAGCATGAATGACTACATTCATCCTCACTCCATGACCTGCGTATGCTTTAATGAAACAGCTTCAGGCTGAGCACAAAATTAATTCTGAAGGGTTCAAGGGTCCACAGGTGAAACAGGAGGACGGGGTTTGGCACGTGATTTCCAGTTCAGTGACATCAGGGCTGAGGTGATTGATGTAACAGCTTATTGCTTTCCAGAAAGGTGTCTGTAACTAAATTTACTGGGGAAGTCTTTCAGAAAGAAATTTAAAATATAAACATAGAACAGTTCAAATTTTGTTCTGTCTTTGTCTCCTTTCCTTCTCTTCCTCTTCCCACGCATTTTCTCGTGACTGTTCTGCTTTTCTGTCTCAGATCTCTCCCAAATTCACTTTAGCCTGTTAAGTTTGTAAACATTAACTCCAAGTGATGATGCCATTTTATGGGGAAGAAGTGCCAGGGGTGTTTGTAAGGTTGCTTTGAACCAACCAACCAAGCTGGTGTTGCTGTAATGAAAAAATCCCAAACCACGGAGTGGCTGTAATTATGTTGCACATAGCAATTTGTCAGTGAAATTATTTTGAGGAAAAATCTACTCCCAAAGTGCCAGTGAGCCAAAAACCAGGTGATGAAGAAAGAACATTAAAAATTATCATTGTTGGGAATATCTTCCAGCTCCTGCATGAATAAAACAAAGTTATGAAATATAGATACACAAGCAGGTGAAGACAGTTCACAGCATCTTTAGGTATACATCAACCAGTCTTTGTGCCATAAATTTTACAGCACCTTGTGCTACTCTGGGTATTTAACTTGCAGATGAATTACTTTTTGCTTGCATCAGATGCATCACATGTGGGTAATATTTATGCAAATCACAAGCTATTCTTCATGAACTTATTTTATGGTTAGATATTTGAAATAATGTCTTCGTACTGGTTTGATTTTCTACCTTTGACTTGATGCTGTTCTTCTAGTGGGAGAGGGTATTGGGTGCATTTTGATAAACAATACTGAAGTGACAGATTTAGGCTTTAAATGAAATTGTGTTCCATAAACTGTGAAACAAAGAGTCATAACTTACCCTTAGCTACATACATTTCAGGGAAAATTATCTTTCATGCTTTGATCTACACTGTATCATTTTACTGAGTGGCCTCATGCGCAGTATCAATCAAATCCACTGAAGATGGGTGCGAATCTCATTTAAAATCAGCGAATACAAATCATAGATTCATCTGCCTGGTGGGAAGGAAAATGTTCCATGAGTCCCAGTTCCTCCAATTACAACTGAATTATTTTGTATAACTCTAGAGAAGAAACTCCTGCAGTCTTAGTTCTCATGTATTTCTCCATTTGGATTGACTACCCATGGAAGACTTGACCAGGACTGCCTGTGCCCTATGGGAGCTGGGCACCTACCTCTCTTCCCAAACACCTCCTACCCCCACTTGTGCTTCTCATAAACATCTAAGCCTGGGAAAACTAGAATGTCAGTTTCCTGTAGAATAGGCATTTTAAACAATCCTTGCCACAGGATGGTTGCCATGTATGTGCATACACTGCCTCACTATTGTCCCCAAGGTGTCATAGAGAGTTCTTAGCCAGGAATCTGTGTGGTAGTTCCATTATTATCACTCATGCCCTGATCAAGGGCTCGATCAACTGATAGACTGAAAAGGGGATGAGGTAGATGAAGGAGGGATGTTGCACCTTCCTGTTCACTGTGAAATGCTTCCAGGTACTGCTGGAAGGGAGTTCACCCAAAGCCCTGCAGTTATGGTGAAGGACTATCCTTGTAGACTGGCCAGAGGATTCCTGAGAAAATGGTTCCAGGCTGCCAGTTCCCAAATTGCACTGTATCTGCTGCACTCTGAGCAGAGGGAAAGAAAGCACAGGCAGGAAGTTTTGTTCTGAGAACACTCTAAAGCTGGAGTGAGAGCAATTGTGTTCAGATGGGGAATCGTAACACAGGGCAATGCTTCTCTCTAAATACAGTTCTGTTTTCCAGTCATAGCTTATTCTCTCTTGCTTGATATTTGTAGCTATATCAGTGTGTTGTCAGGGAAATAAGGCTTCTGATGTGATAAATTCTGTGTTAGAACTTCAGTCCCATGATAAATGAGATCAGAGATTAGAGAGAGAGGAAAACAATTTTTTTTCTTTTTTTCTTTTTTAAATGCCAACAGTGGTGCTAATGAGCAGAAGCAGGAGATGCATCGCCTCCTGAAGGGAACTCTGTGAAGGGAGAGGCCATGCAGAGCTTGTGAGAGTCCACAGACCTTTTCCCTTTTTATTTCTTCAGCTGGAAAAAAGTTTTTAATGATCGTCCATTAAACAGAGATATTCTCCAGACTAAAGAACTTCTTTGGAAGAACTGTGCTAGCTGCATTAGTAAGAAGAAATAAAAAAGATATATGTCATTCCTCTTCACCCAAGAACTGACTTCTAATGGGACTTCAGTTTGCTGGGCAAGAAAAGGTGGTGATTGTGAGCTGATTCATCAAGCATGCCCTGAGCACTTAAGTGCAGTTGTAAATGGATAATGATGAAAATACATATAATTATGTTTTTTTTGACTAAATAACTGAATAAATAAATGCCCCCTCTCCTTCTTATCCAAGGTTTAGATGTCCATGTCCTTGCACTTACTTTTGGCTGCAAGACAAATTGTAAAAAGCTTACTAAGCCTCTCTGTGTACAGCTGCTCTGCTTGTGATTGCCTACTGAGATAAATGCGAATGGGGTTTTACAGGCATGTAGTTCTAGATACTGAAACATTTAGTCTGTATCTCATAGAGTTCCTTCCAGCATTCCCTATCCCCTCTTCCCCCTTACCTTGTCTCAAATTTACCAGCCATTCCTAATGCTGTATGAGGAAACCCTTAGGATGAAAAGAAATGTGATTATGAAGTTGTCCATACTTTGCACCATTCTGTATATTCATTTAAATTTTTTTAAACAAATTTACTGCTGTTTTCTACAGAGTATGTGTTGCATGTCTGTAAAACACCACGTTGGTCACACAATGCCAGAGTTCTGGATTTTGTAAGCAAGATACTGTTTTTTCTGTGGCTATAGGAAAGCTGTATTTTTTCATTTTCCCTTCGGTACCAATGCTTTTGTTAGTCAGCTTGGCATGAGCAGTTTATGCAAAGACAAGGAGAGGGAAGGTGACGTTTTGTAACATGTCTTTCCCCAATCTGTGTCTAGTCTCATTTCTGTCCCTTGTCTGCTTAGTTCAGACACCTGCAGGAGACCAAATGGGACAGTCGGCTTCAGGCTACTTTGATGCTGCATAAGAGGTTACAGAAAATCTGATTTGCACTATGACAGACACCCATTTTTCATTCCTGAGCTTCCCCTTAGGAAACACATATTCTTATTTCTCTCAGATTTGTAGTAGCTTTTCCTGCCCATGTTTCAGTCTTCATGTCTAACCTAGTTCCTATTCTGACTGCTGCAGTGCCTGGGAGCTGGTAAGGCAAAGACAAGCTAACAAAATGATCTTTTAGATTCTCTTCTCTGGAAGCTGTGCTGCCTGCTCTCTGCTTACTGCCTGCCATTAACTGTAAATAATAGTATTCCTTATTAATATCACTGCAGGTGAATCAGACCCTACAACTGCTGCAAAGCAGATATTTTCAAGTGCTGTTTGTTTTGCTTAAACACTCCAGCTACTTGGCTTGGCTTGGTTCGGCTCAATTCTTTTGAACTGCCTGGAAGGGGGAATGTCTGTGGCTTCAGGAAGGCTGTATGAGTGACTGATGCCCTGCAGGATAAACTGGACTTTTGAAGAGTGTGGTGTCCCTCTTATCTTGCCTCTCACCTGTGATGGAGCTGGTTGAGGGGAAGCCATGAGGCTGCCATTTGAGTTTTTCAGTGCTCTGCTTCAAGCTGATTTTTATTTTCTGAGGAGGTTTGGAGAGTTTCGCATTCTCTCTTGGTCTCCTATCCTTGAGTTTGGATGCTCAGGAAGAATATTCCTTGCCTAACACCCATTCTATCCTATTTCAGGATGTCATTGTTTTCTCTTGTTTGGACTGTAAGAGTGGTGAGGGATGGGCAGTGTGCTGCTGCCATGGCTGTGTTGTTTCATAACAATGACTCTGACAACAGCATTAAGTGTGTTTGTTAGCAATCCGAAATTCACAATAATGTGTCCCTTTCCCCTGTGCCAGTCTGGGGTCACTGGCAGGGACACTGCCAGCCTTTAAACTTCTTGTCCCTTTATGCTGGTTCTCCCTGAGGCAGGTGCAAGCTTTGAGTGAAAAACTGTGCAATGTTCAGAGAAAGGAGACCCTTTGCTTTGAAACCTCATGCATTTTTGTAATATGGGTAATAAACCCCCTGAATTTTCAGTCTGTATGGAGATGACCAATCAGTTACATCAAAAAGTGCATCATAATATACCCCCACTCTACAGCATGCTAGGAACCTGCTGTGGATATATGTGGATGCAAAAGTAATTTTCTCTTTTGCTCCTCGCTGTTTGTGCAGGTATCATGCGATGTGCTCATAGCCTGTATCGGTATGAGAACATACTAAAAATGAAAATGGAGAGAGAAATCCCATTTTAAATATACTGGGAGGGGAACATGTTTCAAAAATCACAAGAAAGACTTTAACATCTGCCCGTCTAGGAGGAAATTGCTGATGTTCTCATTTTATATCAGATAAATCTTTGAGCACTGCAATGTTTATATATTTAAATGCAGATTTGAAATGGAAGAAGTGACTGATTAATTTAGCTCAAGCTCCTAACATTTGCATTAATTTTAATTGAGCATTTTGTTCACAGGGTTAGTGATTTTTACCACAACTCAGACTATGCTTTTAAATAGTTTTATGCCTACAAGGGCCAGAAAGAGAGAAAACTGTATGGAAAAGAGGAATTTATGGGTTTGTTGTTAGGAATCTGAAGACAAAAGGCTCTGCTGTTACTCCACTGCATCTCCTCTGCATTTCAAAGGGAATGTTTTTGATTTCTTTTACATAAAGTGGGACCAGAACTGGACTCTGCTCTTAATTCAACTGAGAAGAAACTTCAGTGTCATGGCTGTGAGCTGATGATCTCTGGGTAAAAGAAGTCTGGGAAGATGCTTTTCTAAAGTTAACAGCATTGCAAAAGTAAGACACGGCAAACTAGATGATCTTAAGGTCCTTTTCAACCCTAACTATTTCTATGATTCCATGATTCTATGATCTTCTGCCCATGTGAGACTGTTCCAAGCTACCTACTTTGAGGAGGGGATGGGCAGGTAGTGGGCGTTTTACCTATAGGCTACCTGAAAAAAAAAGAAGCTAAACCACTTTCCCTGCTTTGCTGCTTCACCTCCAAATTTCATTGCCTATATGAGATATAATTACCCATAGCTTTCTTCTATTTGCCCTAATTTTTTTTCCAGTAACTTCACCCATTCTTCCATTAATTCCCTAGCACACTTGAGTAGCACAGTATCCAAAATGAATGCAAGTGGGATTGGACAAGACCATTGCACTGGTGGTTGTCCTGACAAGGAGGAGATATAAATAATTTCTCCCCACAGGTTCTAGTAGATTGATGCAGAGGGTCAGTCCAGTAGGTACTTGTGTAATAACAATTTTCCCTTTTTTTCCTCCAAAGTGAAAGAAGAGACTTCTACCGCTGCCATTTGACATTGAACTCCAAGTGCATAAACCTTCTGCAATGAAAAAGGCAGAAAAGGTCAGAGCACCTGGAGAGCAAAATGCACTAGAAACTTGTAAAATTAGAACTGCATGGGAAAGATGCTCCTTTGCCTCTGCTCTTGTCTTCTCTGATAAAAATATAAATATTTTTTAGCTCAGTTTGTTTTTTACTCATGTAGGAGACTGGGTTTGTGTCACACTCAACACTGGTATGTAATTTGGACCTGTAGGTGGTAAAGCGGTATAAATACTGACACTTCTAAAAATATTAAGCAGACAGAAGTCTAGAAGCAGTGAGTCTAGGAGCTGGCCTACACTCTTATACAATAGAAAACGTGTTTTGTAAATCATGACTGGGCTCGTGTTAGAATTTTTCTCTCCTTACCATAATTCATGCAGAGACAGCAGTGGTTGTCCTATACAAAATTCTAGGAATCAGCTATGAGCATCCCTATCTGTCAGGGAAGGGGAAACAACCCTAAAGAAAAGAGCTGCTCTGCAAATGGGTCAACATTCATATCTAAAGTAGTCTGTAACAGTTATTTTGAACTACTGAAGTCATTCAGTTTGAATAATACCCGATACTCTTCTTGCATGTGGAATAGTTATTTGTGCAAAAGATAAACTTCAGACTGTTGAAAATATTAAAAATGGTTACTATAGGCTCAAAACAGCAGAGCTTCTGCTCCTGATTTTGCTAGCTGGATTGTTTTTTTCCTTCTTCCTGACTTCGTGGCAAAGTGAAAGTTTTATCAAAATCAAATCAAAGCAAAGAAAGAAGACCCACAGCAAACTGAAGGGAATGTTGGCAGTTTGTTTCCTTAGTTTTGGCCTAAAGGGTCTTGAGAGGGTGAAGATACAGCATGTGTCACTAAAAATCAAGGTGTACACTGAAACTATGCCATTATAACTACTATGAAATGATAGGTTAAAGTAAACATTTATACTAATGGTGTAGGTTCTAACAGCATCAAGGAAATATGGAAACACAAGCTGGCAGAGGCTCATAATGATCAAAGACAATGTTGTTTCTGCTTGAGCAGACAATTTTGATTTGAAGGTAGGTGCGCTTGTGGTATACTTTTCACCAGTTTGTCGATCAAGGGAGACAAGGGGCTCTAGAAAGCCTGCTTCAGTACATTACATTCTGTATTCTATTCTGTATTTCTTGTGCTCCAAAAGTCCTTCTGGGATTTCTGCTGTGGTGTTTGAGAAGATTTTAAAATCTCACTACAGGAAGATAAACAGAGGAGGCAGAGTAACAGCCGTGTGTGAAAAACAGCATTTGGTAGTGGTTACTTCTTATTTTACGCCCTTGAAGGAAGATAATCACCACAATGATTACGTATTAATGTGCAGAGCAACAGGGTAGTGACAATTTAAAGCTAAAATGTGTCTGAAGAACCAACTTGTTTATGTCTACTGGCATTTATTTGTTTCAGTTTGTTTATACAAACAATAGCTTTTGCTGCATTGTGACATATGGTGCCACTTACAGGAAGATCTGGCAAAGCATCACTGTCAATTGCATGTCACAGATTTTGCCCCCCTAGCAAAAGGTAAAACATAAATCACTTATTTTATGGAAGGATACTTGGTGAGCACTGGAGAATTGCCTGTCCATTCCTCCAGTGTGTCTTGTAGGGTTCCATAAGAAATCTTGCCACAAACTTGTGTTCTTCAGTATCACACGTATGCGGATGAAGGGTCTCCACTTTTCACCTCAGTGGCAACTGCATGTGAATTGCTCAGATGCTTGAACAGAAGAGTAATGTTTTTTTTTGTTTGTTTGTTTTTAATTAGAAAAATACAATGTATTCATTATTTGTGTCATGCTGTTTCAGCAAACTCGTCTTTCCTTTCATGCTCTCTTCTTCTCCCAAATTGAACTAAATTACTCTCCCTGATTTTTTTTCCCCTGTCCTATCACAGTCCATTACAGAGCTACAAAATTACCTTTCTCCAAATTTGCAAACTGCTTTACACCAGCTGCTTATCTTTTGATCTTGCCATCTCTCCTATTGCTATTCAAAGTTTTAAACCCAATACAGACAAAAGAGAAGTGCACTTCCGTTTTTTATCAGCATCTACTAATTTCAATTCTATGGTATTTATACTTGTAAGAGAGAAGAAGGAATTGGCAAAAGGTGATTGAATGGAAGGTTGGAAATGTTGATAGTGCACTGCTTTCATAGATGCTATAACATGACGAGAGTGTTAGCATGTTTAGCCTGACTCAGGTCCTAATCTTCAGTCTGTTATTGATGCTGATAACTGTAGTTGAACTGGTATGACCTTGTAGGAGCCAATATGTCCTCTTTATTTGCGCTTGTACATGTCTTTGTATTGTTCCTGCTTCAGTTCTGACTTAACTATAAAGGAAAACTATAGAGAGTTGCACCTGTCAGCTGCTTCATATGAAATATAATGCCAAGCTAAAACTGCATGCTTAACAAAAGGTCTGCATGGTTGTAGTTTGGGAACAGAGTTGTCCGCCATTTGTAATAAAGGCTCATGGAGTTTGATACCAGAATAATTTTTGAAGTCTAGTCTTACAAAACCCTGAAGTGAAAAGAGGAAAAAGGAAAAGGAGAAAAATTTGCTATCCTCTTCTGCTCCTGATATTAAACAAATTATTCTTAGTTCAGGGGAAGGGCACATTCCTTCCATTTACTGTGGTACGGTGAGGTGAGGGAGAAGAAAAGGAAGAGAAGAAAGATCATGAGGAGGAGCTCTCAGTCTTGGTAACTAGATTGGTTTTTTATTTTATTTTGTTTGTAGTGTTTTTTTCAGTGGTCACCAATTTTAATATCATCACCATCGAAATAGTTTGTAATCTTTGAAGGCAGCTTCTAGCTATTGCTTGTGTTTAGTTGGGAAAATCTAGATAGTACTCCCATCATCTGGTGAATTCCAGCATTGACTGAAGACATGAAAGTGTAGTAATTCTGCAACAACTTAGAAGGCACTGTCCTCAAATTTTAAGGGGAAGCAACACTAAAATTTCCAGACGATGTTAGACTTTTTTTGATAGTTTTAAAGTGAGCCTGTAACTGGTGCTTGCACATTTTGCATGTCTGTGAACGTTCAGCTGGGTAATGACTATTTCATACAAACAGAGGAGGATTGTGGAGCTCATTTCCCGAAATCAGGCCCTCAGGAATGATACAGCTCCTTTTCTCTGCAGTTCGCCTACTCTATCTCTTAATCTCTCGCTGTTAAGCTTTCTACAGTAGAGTAATAGCAGCAAACATAAAAAGAAAAAAAAATTACATATGTGCATAATTTCTTCCAATGTTATTGATCCTACAGCAATCAATTGCTAGATTAAATGTTCTAATTTGAAAATGCAATTGCAGAACCTCATAAGAAAGATCTCAAGCATTGTATTTTCCTTATGAAAATCTTGCTATTAACCTATAGATTGCATCATCCATATTGCATTGTACTCTTTGCTGTTGTGGAGGCAAAAGCAGCCATAATGGCAGGGGTGTTACAGTGAAAATGGACTGTTGGAGAAAGAAGTCTTTTGGAATTGAATGTCAGTTGTAGGCTAAAATATCTTGGACTAAGGTATTAATTCTCTTGATTGGGAGAAAACCAAATAATGTTAACAGAAGACATTTTTAAAACAAAAGTTTGCAGAATTAATTAGAAACTCAGAATTCCATTTAACTTTTTTTGTTTGTTAGCAGTCTGTAACTAAAATCCTCTCCTGCATATTCCAAGTGAATACTGATTTGCAGTTGGGTCATCCCAGAGCAAATGTGTGATTAACTGATGGGAGTACTGGGTTGTCTTCGTTCTGTCGTGTGTTTTTAACAGCAATACATTTATGAGGTACATATACTGCATGGTTGGTTGTTCAGTCTGGGAGCAGGCATAGATTGCTGTGAATAGACGACACAGTGTCACATTTGGTTTGGTATGTGAAGTACAATGTATTTTTAAAATGATACCTTTAACCATTGTCTGTCTCTGCTTATAACCATAAATTCCAATTATCTTACAAACACTGCTCTTTGTTCAGCTTATTCTGCCAGATGTAGAGATGTGCAAAAATACTGCTCCTTCAGGAAACAGAGTCAAAATTGTCTTTTTCTTGCAAGCAAAACAATACTTTGCACTTCCCAGTATGATGTCTTCTTCATAAGAGAAGAGGCATTGCTGAAGGTCAAAGCCTGTGACACTTGATTTCACTCAGGGTGAATCTTATCCAGAGGAGTCACCAGCTTCAGCTGTCACAAAGAGGTGCTTTGGCATTGAAGGCATAGCCCCCACTTTCAGTGTGCATGAGGAAAGAATCAGAAACACGATTTGTATTGCATTTCTCTGAGATACTGTGTGATTGCTGCCTGAACTTTGAAATCCTTGCTCTTAGGTGTTGAATTTTTAGGCTTTAGAGATCGGGGGGTTATATTTGTTTGTTCATTTGGTTTTTTTTCAATCGGATGATTTTTAACTTACTGTTTTGTGACTGTTCTGTAGCAAGAATGGACATTAGTGATGAGCAAATATATACGAGCTTAGGTTTGTGTGATACTGTATTTTCATGATGTTTTCATGGAAGGTGTTAACCCTCTCCCACCAAACTTGGATTTGGAGAGAAAGATGTGTTTGCAACCTAATTGCATACAGAAGTAGAGAGCAGAAGTGTAAAGGTGATAGTGTGCTGACCTTGGAAATGGGACCCTGTGAAATGGCTGCTGGTTGAGATCTCCCTGGAGGGAGGGGAAGTTTTGTCTTTACCCACAGTGTTCATCTAGCAAAAACAAAGAGAGCCATGGCCAAGGTTTGCACAGAATGGATCAGAGCTTTATCTTGCGTAAATCGGTGCAATTCAAGTAAAGGCAGCTCTGGCTTCAGCCGACATAGAGGGATGTTGGTCCTTTTTTCTCTCATTAGGGTAAGCCTGTTATGTTCTCAAGCAACTCCATGGTATGCCAGCAATAATTTCAATATTGTAATTTGACAGAAATGTTTGTTGTACTTGCATAATGTAATTTTATATATTTATTAGGTCTTTGTTCTATCTTAGCTAAATCTCTGCCTTCCATCCAGATAGAAAATAATAAAGTGCACCTCAGAATTTTTCCTTGAAATACCTATTTGGAACATTTTCAGGAATTGATATTGTGTTTGTAAAGGCTACAGTGTATCCAGTAAATGGTCTTTTACTCTATAGCTAACACTTTCCAGATGCTTTTAGGTTGTTAGGCCCATTCAGAGAATTTTCCAGTTGTTGCACTAGATATACTGTATGTTTTGATTTGTACTTTGTAATGGTTCTGAAATCCTGCTCGACTGACAAAATGTATCTTCTCACAGGGCAAATATATTCTCCGTTATCAGTATTTCTGGAATTTTGATGAAGTTTTTGTTTTCCATACATTTTGTCAAACAATATCTTAAGTTCCAGGTAGGAGATCTCCAGTGGTGTGTGATACCTTCACTAGCCTTTACAAGTTGATAGGATCAGAAGAGGGAGATCATTAGCCTGAGCTGGCACACCAGTGCCAGGAAGCGTTTCTTAATGCCAGTGAGAGAAGTATTCCAGTGCTATTTGCAAGTGAAAAAGTGAGGTAACAACATAATTAATTTCTATTTCTGTAGTAAATTGACTGCCATTAGCCTAAGAAATGATCCACAGGGACTCAGCTAATGGATGAGAGACTGCACAGGCACCACTTGGGCATCCTGCATCCTTGATGTGACTCTGCTAAGCTTTGTTAGTGTTTCAGCTGGGGAGAGGCTGCTGTTCTTTCCTGCTTTGTGCCCCGGCGCTCCAATTACTTTGTTCAAAATAAGAGTCACTGTAAAGTACAGTGTTAAAGTTCAGCATGTTAAAGAACATCTATTGTTGACCCAGCAATAACTTTGGTTAAAAAAATATTTGTTTATAGGACTAGAATATCCTTTTGAAAGAGAAGAGTTTGATCTAGATGGAAAGCTGGCTTTCAGTTACTTCATTGCCTCTGCTGAAGTTGATAAACCACTTCAATTACATTTTTATTTTATTTTGCTTCCTCAACTTTGTAATCTAAAAT
Source organism: Ara ararauna (assembly GCA_028858755.1). Lineage (NCBI taxonomy): Eukaryota > Metazoa > Chordata > Aves > Psittaciformes > Psittacidae > Ara > Ara ararauna. The sequence continues at coordinate 11,085,115 of CM054380.1, read as the reverse complement.
TTTCCCAGACATTTTTGCATGGCAGGATTTTCTCTTAGAGAGAAGTTCCTCTTGCAAGCTTCTCTTGCAAATAGGTTTTCCCAGTAATCTCTAAATCATTTGGCATATTTCTATTCTACTGTCGAAACGCAATGGCTTAACATAGATCTATCAGTCTTACTTGTTTTCAGTCATATGTATGTATGCAGGCCAACTCATTTCCACCAATAGAGCTTTCATCTTGAAAATTGGTCCTATATGTCTGCACTTACTGTTGCATTTCTGTTGGAAACCTGGCAACTATTTAAACCCTTTTACTATGGCTAAAATAGCGGTTAGAGCTTGTCAGGCTAAGGTGTGTATTTTATAAATATCAAATGTATCTGCAGAAAAAATAAAGCAAACTTTAGAAAATGTTATTCTCTGGATTAAATGTATAACTTTGCAAGGTTCTTATGTAAAATGGGAAAAGTTCTTGAAGAGACTGTCACTATGGCAAAACTTGTAATTGAAGTTTTTCAAGCGCTATCAGAGTACCTTCATCTCTAGTATTCTCGTTCTATTTAAGAGGTGTAAATATCCCCTAGATATCTGCTATTCCATTATATTCATGATATTGTGGGCTAATGCATACAATTCGCATTTATGCACATAGATTTATTAGTTGGGTTTTTTCCAAGATGTCTTTTTATCTTGCTAGTAAGTAGTCATAAAAGGTGTACTTTTCCTTGTCTTATTATGTCAGTGAGAAAATTTCTGCAGCTTTAATTTTAGTAAAATGTTTAAACCAGAACATCAACAACATCAGTATATTTAGCATCCCAGCACATATTTGAAGTAAACATGTAAGGTATGAAATGCATAAACTCCGTATAAATATATTTGTATTTAAAATCTCCTTGGATGGTAACCTTTGAGGAAAAAAGTTGTTTTTGCAGTGATTGAGAAGCAGCCTTTTTCTGATTAACTCTTGCCAAAATTACCTTTTGCACGACAGTGAACAAAAACCTAATTTAATTTGTTTTATGATGCATAAAGATGAGCTGGAAGGGTTTGTTTATTCCTTTCCTGCTTCTTGACCATACTTATATTTGGAGCAGTTAATCTTCCTTAGTTTTGCTGGACTTATCCTTTGAACATGGAAAAGCTTTTTAATGTCCTCTTGCTCTAATTTTACTTCATGGAGAGGGGTGTGTGTGTGTATCTTCATTTTACTGCATGAGCCTTTTTTCTGAGCAGTTTTCATTCTTTGGCAGAAGCTGGTACTGATAAAACAAACAAGCAAACAATTATAGTGTCTAAAACTTTCTCCTTATTTCACTGCTTACACAAAAATAGAGAATAGTATCTATGGTTACTGGTGTCCTAAATCCTCTATTTGCATTTTCTTAGTAAGATGTGTTAATCAGCATTTCTTAGGTTAAAAATATTCTCTTTTAAATGTATGTTTCCCATACCTTGTCATCATGAGGAAACAAAATATCAGTTTTCCAATTCTCTGGTCACTTCTTTTTTCTTTCCTTTATTTTTTTTTTTTTTTTGCCTGTTGTTAGATGTAATAGGACAAATTGGTCCAAACGTGGCGTGTTTCTGGGTACAGGTGCCTTCATGCTTCAGTCATTACCTACATCATCGTTAGTCAAACTTTAAAAATGTTATTCCTCTGCTACTCGTTAATCTGGCATCAAATTGGAGATGTTATAATTAAGGTGGTGACGGGATTTCCATTACTGACTATTTTCTTCAGCAGAAGGAACAGTTAGTGCCTGCCAGCAAAGGAAATAATATATGATGCTGGCTGCCTGGTGCAGCCGTCAATTCGGAGTCTTCTGTCTAGCTGAACTCCAGTCCCACTGTCCTGAGATCATCCCTGAAAGGCAGCGCACAGGTAGGAAATGCTGACTAATTATTATATGCACTCTAAGGAGTGTAAATGACACAGGGATGGGGCACATAGGGCCTGATGAATCGCTTATACTCTGCCCAGACTCCTCTTTGTGTCTGTGGATTTTGGCCCTGTTCTCTTACAGGCTGGCTGAGGTGATAGGGGAATGCATCCTGTGTATGGGACAAGTTGTTTTTTAATAAGTATTCAGTCAGTTAAAAAACGCAGCTATTCAATGAAACTGACTTGCAGGATTCAAAGGAAACAAATTGCATTCAGATTTGAAAAGCTACAAAAGAAATTAAGCTGATGCTTGTAAAATAATCATGGCATACACCATCAATATTACGAGATAAAGATATATATCATCTTAACAAATCACCTCAGTTGGTATTATTTGCTTGGATTGAGTTATGCAGACAAGGAACTCAAGTTTATTTGTGAATGACTTTTTCTCCACTATGTAAATCAAGAAATGACATTTAGGTGTTTGAAATATTTTCCACTTCTCTCTCCTTTATTTTGTGTTTTCACTTTCTGAGTGTCTCACTCCTTTGTGAGTCCCACACCATATATAGCATACTTTATTTTCGGAGACTTCTGGTCTCTCAGATTAACACCAAGGAGAGCGCATTTGCATTTGGCATCACACGAATGTTTTTAGGAGGAATACACAGCAGTTAAAGCTGTGTTCTGAAAGGATCCTGCCTCTTGGTGCCATGAGCTTCCAGAAGGTCTGACCACCTGTTTGGTGTAGCTACACACCATCAGAAAAGAGGGTTGGGGTATAGCTTGTAGCATTTACATTCAAAAAAGCATTTATCATGTAAAATCTGCATGAAGTTGACAGCTGTCACTTCTTTCATCAATGTCTTCAGGTGACCACAAAAAGGGATAAATGTGTTTTACCTTTATTTTGTACACCATTGTCCAGACCATTCCTGCTCTGTAGCAATCCCTACGTTGAGTGAGACTGTACACCGGTTTACGGTATTTCTCATTTTAGTAGCAAGTTCATACTGACACTGTCTTGTGGAGTTCTCATTTACTAAGGCCTGATCTCCCTATCGGCAATCTGTTTTCCTACTTTGGTACAAATACAACAGTTCTCTGGAAGGCCGTATCAGAGCCCACATTCCAGCCTTACCTGTAATTCCATTATGATGTTATCCTTTTTCTCTACCCTTTGCTTTTAGACCTAGCATTTGTAGTTAATTTTCCGTTTTCTTCATATGTCACTTTTGCCCTTTTTTCTGTTACTATCCAGTCTTCTGAATCTTTTTTATTACCTAAAACTCCTATAGTCCCTTTGGCATCCTCCTTCGTATTTAACCATTTGCTTGTTGGTCTTGTTATCACTGCCTGCCTTCTCAGCCTGCCTTACTGGATGTTTTGTCTTTCAGTGTAATTTTTCTCCTTTATGCTGTTCTTTGTGTTTAAAGAAAAATTTACAAAGAAATTTAAGACTGCTTATTTCAGAGTTTAATTATTTTCTTATTTTTCTTAGTGATCCGTGATAGGTGTGGCAGCACTTGTGCATTGTGTCGTGAGTAAGACATAGATTTCTGTGGTCCTTCTTCAGGGGATTCTTTTGTCCAGTCAGAATCATCTTACTGTCACATTGCAGCGCTCTTGAGCTTCAGGCATTGGAGTAGGAGAAGAAAGAAAGCCCTGTTCTGCTCTGAGCACTGAATTTGGTTTGCAGTGTAGTGGAGAGTCGAGGACTTGCTTTAAATATTTTAAGAGGATCTGTTCTTCCACTGTTACATCTTCTTTCAAGACTTTAGTATATTCTTCATTACACTGGCAATCTCTGTTTCTTCTCCAAAACCTTGATTTTTGTATTGCAGATCTATTCCTTCCTATGTCTTCTGTTCCATTGAATGCGATCTTCGAGACGCGGTTTCTGAGGTGTGATTCCATGCCATCTCCAGTGCCAGGCAGAGCACTTGTTTGCTCTGTTCCCCTTCTAGCAGCTGCCATTGATTCTACATGTTCTGCAGCATTGATCTACATTTCCACCTCCCCATGAGCTTTTCCACTTCATCTTCTCTGGGGATTATGGAGAGAGGATTGATCTGCAAGGCTGCTCCCCTGAATTTAGAGCAGAACTGTCTGCTTCAGACTTGTATCACTTTATAATCACAATCACTCAGCCAATGAGAAAGTAGGTAATTCTGACTTGGTTTAACGATTTCCAAATACATATACTTTCTGGCAAGTTACTGTCCTACAAACTAGTACATAAGTTGAAGAGTCATTTTTACTGAATCCTTTGTGATACAGATGGTTTGGGAACATATTGCCAGTTGTGCCAATTCCTGAAGACTGATGGGTGGTATTTACAGTCTCACAATTTACATTTGTGTGTGGTAATTGGATTTTTCTTAATTAGGGAAAGTGGGTGGACAGTTTTGTCACTTAGCAATGTCTTCACCAATTAAGAGGATCAATAACTTTCTTCATGGAGCCTCTAGACAAAATATACACAGAGCAGATACTTGAACTGGAATAGATGAGTAAGTTAATTACTTATCTGAGTTGTCTTCAGTGGATGAATGCTATGTGCTAAAGTAGAGTCTAGTTTCAGCTGGATGCAAGCCAGCAAATACCTTTTTTCTGTCTAGCTACCTTTTTTTAATGCTATTTTCTCTCTCATAGAGAAATTAACTCCTGTGCAGAGCAAGGCAAAGACCCTGAAACCCAGAAATCTTCCCTAGTACCATTTTTTTAAAGTATTTTTGTTATTATTTTAAAATTATATTGAAGAAAACATGATCTTTGTACTGCCTCTTCTGCATCACCATAGTTTTTACCTGTAAGGCATGCTGCAGATGACCCTGGGGTACAGATGATTGCACGCTGTGTATTCTCGTGCTGCTCTTCAGAGGGCTGGAGTTCAAATCATGCTCAAAACCTTGTGGTTGCTCAACCCTGATTCAGTTAAATGTAAATTCCCAGAGCTGTGCTTTGCTTTCCTTTTAAAGCACGGAAAATACCAACTTGTGAGTCTGCTGTGCTTAGTGTAGTCTTTTTCCAAATATAATTTTTTGTTTTTATCTTGACTAAATAACTTAAATGATTGAATCTTTTTTTTTTTTTTTTATTAAAAGAGGAGTGCAGGAGAGTGGTATTTAATTTACAATTACAGTAGCCACCCCATTGTTGTTATTAATAGTTTGCCATTAAGAGACTTTCATCCTAGAAGATCAAAAAGCACTTTACAGACAATGTGCAGTGATGACTTAGATACTGCTGAAATGAAGCTGTCTCCATAAGGAAATGCAGAAGAGCATCAGAAAGGCTGGGGTAGCCTTTTAAGAAAAGAAATGAAATGAAAAGCAATTTCTCTGCTTAGAGGGAAGTCTTGAACTGTGGGGGTGTGCTAACTGAAAGTGGTCATCTGGGTGATTAATTCCTTGAGCATTATGTAGATTTGAGCATATCCAGGTGGGGTATGGGAGAATCCTTAGCCTAGATTGGAAAAGGTGGTGCGAAAATGAAAAACTTGCAAACAGTTCCATATTGCTCCCTGATTCTACTTCCCTCCATTCCCAGAACAGAGAAGCACTGGGGAAGAGAAACTTCAGACTAATATTGCGATTAAAAGCCAAGAGCTTTGAGAGTAAATGACCTTCATTTTTGTAGGTGAACCTGAAGAGATGGATCACGATGAATAGTTTCTAATGACTGATAATGAGAGGTGACAGGCAGACTGGGGACTGTGGAAATGATGGAGACCCCAAGTGAATATGAGCTATTGAGGATGTTAGGATAATTTGAAAATTCATCTGATTTTAATTAGAGAAGCCAAGTGGGATTAAAATTGCAAATTAACCTATTGAAAGCTATTGAAGTTATCTAAGCAAATAGTTTTATTTACCCTCAGTTTGTACTGTTCAGCAACTGACATTATTACTTGGATCACAGTTGTTTTGGAGGTTTTTACTGTGTGTCAATTCAGGATAAAGCATCTTCTTTCTCTTAAAGAATGTAAAAAAGTAGAGAGAGTTTCCTGCCCTGTCTCATTAGCTTCCTGCATGCCACACCATGCAATGGGATGTTTCATAGTTTTCACTGCCTTGTTCCTCTGGAAGTTAAGAACTCCTTGTCCTATAATAGTGCATTGAGTTATTTCTTCAGATAGCTATAGAAGAGCAACAGATTCTGAAATGCTATATTGCTTTCTTTTTTGTCTTCAGAGCAGCCTTTTTGAAGCAAGTACAGACCCAGGTTAGTACACTACAATTAGACTTTAACCTATGACAGCTTATAGATCTTACATAAAGGCACGGAGTTTTATGAGAAATAAATTTATGAACAGTGTTTTCAAGCCAAGAGGGGCTTTGAAACCCATCCTTTAGATGGTCTCTGGTGGGAACTGCTGCTCACATGGCTGAAGTTGGCTCCCCAGTGGAGCTGCTTCTTTCCTAGGCAGGTGTTAAAATATTCAGTATTTTTTCACCAGTGAGTGCAGAGAAGTTCATTAATTGGCCTGTCCTTCATCCATTCTTGCCAGCAGTCTCTGCCTAACAGACATGGATTTTGGCAGATGGATACGATAACGTCATTATCTGGAAATAACTGATGCACTGCTTGATCTTGCTGTAGGCATATTTATTAATATATAAACTTGATTGCTGTAGCCAGCTTCTCAGCCTGCTGGATGGGGTTTTGAACTCCCCTCACTGCATGCGTATGGAGTAGTTGTGTTCCTGCTTCACATCACCAGCCAGGTATTAGATATGGCAAGAATCCCACCCCAGTTCTGCTTCTGGAAGGAACCTGTGTACCTGGAGGTGAGGAATAAGTGAAAAGCCAGGGCGCAGCAGCCTTGACTCCTGCTAGAGTCCTTTGCATTCATGACTGTTTCAAAGACGGTTTTGTGAGCTAGACCAACAACCCATACTCTGCAAGTCACCCTAGTGAGTGAAATCACTGATAAACAGCAGCTATTCCAGCCTGCTGTGAGCAAGAGCTACAGTAAGAGCTTCTACCTTTTGATGCTTTAAAGGACTTCCAGGGCATTCAGAGTGGGATCTTAAATGCATTCTTCAATAAAAGGAGAGCCCTTTGAATCTTTACCCTTGTTTGCAAGTTGCTAGAGGTAAAATCACAGGTAAATTGGGGGTCTGAGAAATTTCTAAAGAATGTTAGTTAATGAAACATTGCAGGATTTTACAGCTGGAGCTCAGCAGTAGGGTACACAGAAGGACAAACTGGAAAAATGGGTAAGGGGCTGTATGATGCTTGAGCTTAGTAAAGCAGGAAAAAAGAGATATTGGAGTTAAAATACAGTCTGGAAATGATTAAAGGTATGATCATAAGCATGTTATTCATGAGAGGGTAAGCAGGAAAATCAAGAAATATTTATGCTCTTGTGGAGGCTCATTAAAAGGATGGAGCGCTGATCACTGAGGATTTCAATTACTTCAAGTTTGACAAGAATAGGAATTGTTTAATGCTTGACAAAAGACACATGTTGTAGTGTAAGATTGTTTTCTCTTCTAATTTATATAAGCAAGTCAAAACAAGAGAATATCTCAGAGGATATTTTAGGCGTAGTCCCAGGAAATGAAGCAGGACCTGTATGATAAATAAGATAGATGCTGGTGAGCTTTTATAAGGTTGAGTGATCATAATGCTATTGGATTTGAAATATTCATGAGGCTACAATATGTACAAAGAGTAGTGGCACAAAAATATTAAACATTGAAAAGTCAGTATTCGAAGAAGTGTGTAATGAATAGAAGAAAATTGATGGGGATGCAACTATTGTCCCCAAAACTGTTATAGGAGAATGAAGAAAGTGTTTTTAGGAACAGATAAGAAAGATGCAATCTACATTCTTTCCAATAAAATGTAAATGTCAAACATGTCATCAATCATCTCAAGGCAACACTGTAGCAGTGAAATAGAAGACTGCAAAGGGATTAAAAAGAAGAATCAGACTTGGTAAGTTATATAAAAAAGAAAGTAGCATAGGAGCAAAAATAATACATGAAGAATACAAAGTGAGACTTGCAATACCATAGAAAATAGCAAGGCAATTATGTCTGAAAATGAAACTTTCTTCTCCCTAAAAGTCATAATGAGAATTAGACAGATTATAACCAAGCGAAGTTCAGTTCAAAAATAGCCCTTCTGTTCCTGACACTTTATGGCTTTCTAATATGATTTTTTTCATCCCCACATACCTCAGTTCTTGTGCTTCAGAATTATTGTTTGCATGGGTTTGCTGACCTACCTTTCTGACTAGGAAGATGCTGTTTGTGACTTTAATGTTTATTTTTCCTGTGCAAATTACCAGTTAATTCCTAGTATTCTCCTATTCCTTTTGTGACCATGCTGCCCATCTTTTGAATTTACTGGTCTTATTCAGGATATCGATATTTTAAAACTAGATTAAGTTTGACTCTACATACTTGATTAAGGGTTAAATGGAAACAAGTCTCTCTTCTCCCCATGCTAACCAGGAGTATTTAGACACTGAGTTTGAAGTTAAAGGTTTACACAGCGAGTCTAACCTGCATAACCACCTCAGTGATGCCCCTGGTGTCTTGCTCTGATAGCCAGAAAGTGATGTTTTGATTATCTGAGGAGCAAGGCCAAAGCACGCAGACTGATATTGCCAAATATAATGTCTTGTGATTATGCTTTTTCATAGCAAAGGGGACTTTAAGCATTAGGTTACTCTTGCTCTTCCAAGAAGTTAGAATCACATGCTCTCAAAAATGAAATACTGTTTGCTCACAGTCACTATTTGCTATTAAGGACATGAAAATGGCTGAAAATATTGGTGTAGAATTAATAAGAGAAAGGCAGCTGATAAAAATTATCTCCTGCCTTACTAATTGCTGGTACTTCTTCGCTGGCTTAGCAGAGGTCCTACATGCACAGAAGCAGCCTCCTGAAGTCCATGCCAGTGCTGAGTATTGTTTGAAATCTTTATACATGAACAGAATAGACCTCTCTCAGTATGAACTACTGTACTTTCTCATTAATTTGCTGATGATTTCTGTTCCTTTTCTGCAGTAGTTGCCAAGTTTTTCCTCCTCAGTATTCTGAATGATGCCTTGTTTTGTAGCAAATACCTCTTCTATCTTTACATGCAATATTAATTATATGTCAGTGGCAAAGACCTTGTGGGATCTGATGGCTCAGCTGTGTAAATGACTCAAATACTTTATTTGAACCTCGTTTACTCTTTTCTTGTGACTTACTCTATGCCAGGAGGAGTAATTACATATTTCTTATGCAAGACTGATGGCTCCTGATTGTTTCACAGTTATTCTAAAGATTAACTGGTGTTATCTGCTGTGCTCTTCGATTGCTCAAGTGGAGTTACAAGATGTCTCACATTTTTGTGTCTAATTAACAAGACTGACAGATTTGGAACAAAAATTAACTCGAGACCTTCCTTGTCTCCTGAACTAAAACTGTGTTTTTAAACAGTGTTGTAGCCTGGCATCATTAGAATTTTGTAATTCTAAATTGATCTTTCAGACTGTCAAGGAAATCTTCTCCATGGCTGCAGTACACCAAAAGATGAATATCCAGTTCTAATCACTATTTTATTAAGGTTTTTTATTTAAGTGAGAAAATGGCTTAATGATCACTTATTGTTTACCACCAGTCTGCTCTTCATAAAGGACTGGAGTCTCTGTCAGGGGAAGGGAACTTTTGACCTCTAGAACTACCACTACTCCTATGCAGCTGAAATGGTTACTTTCATTACTGGAAGGCTGTTTTCTACAGATTGCTGTCATTCTGGTTGACCAACCTTCCCTACTATTCCTTTCAGGTATATTCTGAACACATAAGTCAGTGTTTATAACTTGTTCAGGATTTGTTTTACGTCTGAAATGCTCATGTGTCCCATGTCAAGGACGGGCTTTTGTGTCTGTTCAGGAGCTCCTACCTATCAAAATGAGAAAGAGAACCACAAGAAACAAAAAGACAGATGAAAATCAAGTGGTGAAAATGAAGTCAGAAGAGTTAATATCTTTCAAGGTCGAAGCAGGCAAACATGTAAACAAGCTGATTTTAATTCTCTTTTAGATCATTCCTAACTCTTGATTTCGGTGGTTGTGGACCTGAAATTATGTATAGAGAGCTCAGCTGTGGCTGATGTACTCTGGGACAGGGATATTATATAGGGGCATTGCTGTTGGAAAACACAGCTTGCAACATAAAACCTCCAAGCTTTGCCTTCTCCCTGTCCTGTCTCCACCTCTCCATGAGATCTCTGCTACATAGGAGGCTTTGGTTTTTATGTAAAAGTCATTCCACAAGATTGCGGGGAAGTACTAGAAAAGCAAAGATTTAGTACTTTGTAGTTTATTGGCAAGTTTGGTTAACTTTATTCCAGTTTTATATTTATGGAATCTTGTTGGTGATGATAAAGATCAAAGTAGCCTCTCCAATTAGTTGTACATATATACATCAGTGGAGATGTTTCACAGAGTCCTAAGTATACTGACACCATAGAGAAGACATGCCTTTTAGTGCAGTCTTATGGGTCTGCCAGGTGTGGGGTTCGTCCCTGTCGTGGTTTAAGCCCAGACGGTAACTCAGAACCACGCAGTCACTCGCTCACTCCCCTCCTTCTTCCTCCCCCCGCTCCTGGAGGGATGGGGAGAAGAATTGAAAGAATGTAACTCCCACAGGTTGAGATAAGAACAGTCCAGTAACTAAGGTATAACACAAACCACTGCTGCTACCACCAGTAATAATAATGATAAGGGAAATAACAAGGGGAGAGAATACAACTGCTCACCACCTGCCAACCGATACCCAGCCCAACCCAGGCAGCAATCTAGCCCTTCCAGGTAACTGCCCCCAGTTTATATACTGGACATGACGTGCTGTGGTATGGAATACCCCTTTGACTAGTTTGGGTCAGGTGTCCTGTTTCTGCTTCCTCCTGGCTTCCCCTGCTCCCTGGCAGAGCATGAAACTGAGAAAGTCCTTGGTCAGAGTAAACATTACTGAGCAACAACTAAAAACATTGGTGTTATCAGCATTGTTCCCAGGCTGAAAGTCAAAACCACCGCACTGCACCAGCTACTAAGGAGAAAAATGACTGTTACTGCTGAACCCAGGACAGCCCCAAATCAACTTCCTGGCTGCCAGCCCAGCCATGCAAGTAGGAATGTGCTGTACAGAACAGTTATTGCAAGTGCTGGACCTGGCAGGGCTTCTCTCCTATTGTGTCCTCTCTTGGGTTTTCAGTATTTTGACCATGCTTCATTCAATGGGTTTTTTTTCCCCTCCCCTCCCTGTTTTAGTTTTTGTTTCTTTTTTCCCTCATTGAAGAAAAAAGCCTTTGTACCTTTCTTGTTTACAGGAATTGGATTCTTCACTCAACCTACCTTCAAACATTCATTGTTCTATGGCTGATTTAATATGCTCACTTATGTGCTTGATAACAGTATAAATGTCATGCTTATGAACCCATCTGTCTTGAAGTACTGAAAGGAACCCAGAATCCATCAGAGCTGGCAGCTATTCCTTGTGAGTCAACTCCAGGAGAGTCACAATTATAAATATGTCTGGTAGTGGGTCCACATTTTCAGCTGGGGTAAAAAGCCTTCCAGCTAAGCCAATGGAATTGCAACAATTTTTACCACACAATATCTGTCTCACCATATCCCTTGTTTTTGAGACAAAAATGTCCCAGTAGTGCTGTGATGTGAAATTGCTGTATTTTTTGTACAGTTCATGATATAATCGATGTCCTTTTCTAAGACCACTATGGATGTGGGGATCTGATTCTTCTTCTTGTAGTTCAGGACACAAGACTTGGAAGAGAATGCTCTTGCTTCAATTTTCTTTACCTGCAAAAGCATCTTTCAGTGCTCATTTATCATCTCCTGAGTATCTAAGAGATGGGCTGAATTTATGCGGTACAGTGTGAATTTATGGGCTGCATGATGTGGTACAAGGAGTACACACTGAATGTCTTGCTTGTTGTACCACTCCCTCCTTACCTTAAAAATTCTTTCTCAACAAAGTTAGTCACCAACTTGTTGAATTTGAGACTCCTGAAGTCTCCTCCTTCTGTGATGAGAACCTTTTCATTCAGATTCACTTTTCACAGGAGAGCAGCTTCATTGTTGTTTCAATGGAAATTATACTTTCAGCCTTCTACTTATTTTGTGGGGGTTTTGGTGCATCCACTACAGTTTTAGCCCACCTAATTTAATGGCTAAGTCAATAGTGTTCATATATTAATCATTCTTTTCTTTTTTTTAAGACCTGTGTAGATTCTGATCTTCATATTCTGGGGAAACTTGCTTTTTATAGCATTACAAATATTCTGAATACATCAACAATATGAGTTGAAATTATCTATAGAACAGAACAGTGACCATAATTTATGGATAAACATCTCAAAACTGCTTTCAAAAGGTTAAAATGGAAAGACAGGCAATAATAAGCTAGGCTGTTCTCCTCGATCAGTGTGTACAGAAACAGGGACATCAAAAGAATCTTCTTTAATTGAAGTTGGTTTGAAATTAAATCTCTCCAGTGTTCATACTTGTAGGAATGAGGATTACTTTTCAACCCATTTATACCTCTGGTAATGAAATCTAAGAGTTTGCTGCCTTATAGGAATGTTGGGAGGATAGGAAGATTTGATTGTCTGTCTTGAGACCATATTATGTTAATTTTTCTGCCTAGACTATGGAAGCACAAAAAGCAATAACTCGCTTATATGAAGACAAAATTCTTAGTACTGTTGTCATGGAAACAAAGTGAAACCGCTCCTTTCCTTGAATAAATTCGATAGCCAAGCTAACAGAAACTGAACACACAACTTGTATACATGCTCCCACTGAATGGTACTGGTAATGCAGCAGCAGTCTGCACCCAAACTTCCAAACATTGCCCATGTGTGGGGGGAGCTGGGCCTGTAATGCTCCACTTTTCTCAGTGTCATGGGTTCAGCAGTAGCAGTCATTTTTCTCCTTCTTGGTAGCTGGTGCAGCACTGTGGTTTCGACTTCTGGCCTGGGAACAGCGCTGATAAAACCAGTGTTTCGGTTACTGCTTAGTGATATTTTGGTCTGACCAAGGACTTTCTGAGTCTCATGCTCTGCCAGGGAGGAGGGGAAGCCGTGAGGAAGCAGAGACAGGACACCTGACCCAAACTGACCAAAGAGGTATTCCATACCACAGCACATCATGCCCAGGATGTAAAATGGAGAGCAGAGACCCGGAAGGGTGAGGGGCGCACTGCTTGGTCAGGCTTGGTATAGGTGGTGAGCGATTGTATTCTTTCCTTGTATATCTCTTGTCATTATTATTATTGGTGGTAGCAGTAGTGATTTGTGTTAGCCCTTAGTTACTAAACTGTTCTTATCTCAACCTGTGGGAGTTGCATCCTTTTGATTCTCCTCCCCATCCCCCTGGGAGCTGGGGGGAAGAAAGAGGGGAGAGTGAGAGACTGACTGCGTGGGTTATAGAGGCTTAAACCACGACACTCAGAAGAGTTGAAGAAGGGACCTTGTGCGTTTGTTGTGTGTGCTGGAGTGGGAGAAAAGGAGAGTATTAATTTGTTTGGGCAGATGTACACAGAGGTGTTACTAGACAGGCTGCTCTTCATCTGTATTTTATATTGGTTTGATTCAAAGTTCAAGTTCATTAACCTTGGTAGGTATTCATTTCTCCTCTGAAGCAGACTTCAAGAGCTGTTAATTGGTACAAATCCTATTTGTGCTTACAAAGCTGGGTAATTATATTTGAGAAATCAAGGAGAAGCAAACCCAGGAACTCTAAAGGAATATAATCTGTCAGAGTATCCTGAAATAAACTACGGAACACTTGAAAAGCTTCAAACACATCTAGTTCCAAAGCCCCTACCATGGGGAGGGGCACCACACACTAAACCATGTCATCCAAGACTCTGTCCAACTTGACCTTGAACACTTCACCAGTGCAAGCCAGTACAGCTGCGGAGGTAGCATCACATGCTCGAAGAAAATTTTATTTAAATTTTAAAAGATTGAAGAGTGAATCCTGAATTCAATTAAGAAAAAATAGTATCACAAAAATATTACTTCGAATCTGAGTTGCATTTGCTTCAGTTAAACTCGGGTGAGTAAATATCTGAAGAATCCACATTTTACACGTTTGGCTGTTGCTCTTTGTTTGTTTGGTGTGTATGTGGCAGGTGGAGTCCATTCCTGCTTATGTTCATCTTTCCCTTCTTATGTTGGTGTAGTTTGTAAATAAATAAGAAAAAAAAAAACAGTAAGGGTACTTTTTTGTTTCTTGCTCCTGCTTTGTGGTGTTAACCTTGTGTTTATTGATCTGCTCTTATTCTGGAGTTGGTGGGAAAGTTTCCCATTGCCTTCTCAGAGAAGATGTCTGACTGCAGGCATATCTCAGTATGCTTCAGTGGAGGGAAAAAAAAAGAGAGAGGGAGAAAAAAAGCTGTCTTTGCTTACTGGGTAAAACTGAGTTCTTGTTCTCTCTTCATACCTTCCACATCTCTGTCTTGCAAAGGTAAATAAATTACAGCCGAAGGAAACAATCTCCTTTGCTACAGAAATTTGAACAGCTGCACATGAAAGGATAAAAAATGTTTTGCCAGGTTAATCTCATATGATTTACTGCCTATGCCTAATCTGTTTGGAAGTGGCTATGAATATTCTAATACCTTTTGGAATTACTGACTGGGATGACAGCAGCTGAGAAAAGCTGTAAGAGCTTTAGGATGGCTGCCTGTGGAACACACACCTGCCTACATGCCTGGAGCAGTTGCAGTCAGACTCTTGGAACAATGAAAATTCGTTGTTATTTGTTGCAGCAAAACAAATAATGCTGTCTGTATTCCCATGAACTTCTGGAAAAGTCAGCAAATACGTGGATGACATCTGTAACCTGTTAAGCAGATTGATGGTTTGTATTTGGGGGGATAGTGATGTAAAGAAAGTTGAGGCAGAAACCCCCAGGTAGGCCTACCCCAGCCCTGCAAACTGATGGCAGTCCCAGCTCATTTGGAAGGTGGGCTCTCTCTCAGTTCAGTGCAGAGATGCATGCTGAGTATGGGATAGATAGAGCGTTGCACCCATGGGTTAGCTCTGATGAAACTCCTAAAACTGACATGGGGCACTACGTAATTATAGAGTAGGGGCAGATATAAATATATTATTGGTTTCTACTTGAGAAAAAAAAAATAAACCAAACAACTTTTGACACAAAATTTATCTTTCTGCAGAATTGTTGCGGCAATCTGCAGTTCATCTGTCTACTAAGTTCATCACACTGGCTGAGTTAAATGCTGAAGGTTGCTTAGCTGGTATCTGTGTAGGGTAACTTGATTTCTGTAAAATCCTATTGCTATATTATAGAAGGCTATTCCTGGTTATGCTTTTTCTCTTTAAAAGAATGGAAAGATAAAAAGTTTCAGAGAAAAGAGGTACCTCTGAAATAGCTGTGTCCAGGGAAGTGTTACAAAACACAGAATGCATGGTTACATTGGTTGCATACTGCGCTGAGTTTGCAGTTAATTTTAGTGTTGAGCCGCTGTCCATTAAAAGAAAAATAATTGAGTAATTACCCATAGTAATTGCATAAAGACAGAAAGAGGTTAAATATATGCACATGTTCTTGCGTGCTTGCACAGGCATTATTTCTCCATCCCCATCTCTGGGGTTGCAGTGCCTCACAGAAAGCTAATCATACAGTCAGGGATGCAAATGCCCAGCAGCAGCCTGCCCTTCCCTCTCAGACAAGTTGTGTAAAACTTCTCCCCCAACTGATGAAAGAGAGCAGGGAAAATACAGGAGCGAATACCCTGTCTGCTGCCCATAGCTGCAGGGGGATCATAAAGGTTTAGCTCCGTGTGTGGCCATGATGACACGTGGATAGATGTGTCAGCATGAACCACCTGACAGCAGGTTTTGGTGTCACAAGAAAATAAGACTGCAAGACTAGTTGCAATGCGCATCAATTTTACTTTAAAGTGAAAAGCTTAAATGTATTTTTTTTTTTTGTAATTCTGTAAACATTTGAATGCATGCTTTATTTCTGTCTGGTGAGGAGCTCCCTCAATTTTCAATGGTCCTGCCATACTGCATCCAGGTCAGCCTACATCTGGCTCTGCGACATGGCAGTGGAGAGCAGTGGTTTAGTCCTCTGCCATAGTGGCAGAGCTGAGAGAGTGAGGACTATAGAGCTGATGGGCATAACTGGAAAATCCTTCAATTAAGCCAATTGTGCTACTAATAGTCCTTGAACTGAGGGCAGCGTTGATACCCCAGAGATGTTTGTATCCAGGATTTTGAAAGCTTGAGCCTGGTGTGAAACCCTTTTTAGTCATCTTGCTGACTTCAGATCAGCAGATCTGGGTCTTTATATCTGAACTACCAAAATGCAAATGTTACAAAAAACTTTAAAGGAAAATACATTTTTTTTTTTAGATAGCTGTGGGATACAACTTAATGACATTTAAAAATTCATTTTCCTGAGGTATTTATGGTATGTTATAAATGTGTCTTACTCTTAGCAGTAATCACTGAATGCTGTTAACGGTATAGGCTTGCTAGACAAGTGCTGAGAATTTATGGCAGTAATTCTAAATACAGGCAATTTATACATTGCTAGAAGAAAGGAAGTGTTCTTCCTGTTTCATCTGCGTTTTTATAACTGAACTGCTAGCATGTTTCTACAGAAGATCTCATGAAACTTTGCAAATACATTTCCTAAATCCCGTATTTTAGCTATTTGTTTTTGCAGTCATTCTTTACAAGTTTAATGTTATTTTGAAAACGATGACATTTTTGCAAATGTAACTTTTAAATTTTTTAATCGGGACCTAATTTGAATTGGGGATTTCAGCAAAGGGACTGGTAACAGTGAAAAGTGACAGAGTCTGCTACATGCAGCTGTTGCTAGTACATAGCAGAGGAAAAAAATTACATTACTCAACACACCATAATGAGATGTGAATAATCTGTGTCAGCGCAGGACAGAAACTGAGGTGTCACTGTGGGCCACTCAATGCGCAGCTGCAATCAAAACCACAAGTGCAATTCTCCCATGCATGAGAAATCTGGCAAATAATGATCTAGGTGGGAAGCTGGTCTGGGGCTTGGCCAAGCCATCCTGCCCACTCTCTACAGTGTGCTGCAGGTGTTTCCCTCTCTCCAAACTTGTAGAACTGGAGAAGGTTTGGGGAGAAGGAAACTATTACAGAAAGTGACATTTAAAAAGCTGGTTCTGTTATGGTGATTTATAATTTATTCAGGTGGGTTTGTTTGGGGTATTTTTCTGTTTGCTTGTTTAAAAACAATTTGTTTTTCCTTTTTACTTTTTAATATTACTGAGTAGTAATGTTTCTAGGTGTTCTAGAAATTCTGACATTCTCACTCACACCACAGAACTTGTTGCCATGAGGGTTAACTGGAATCCAAAAATTCAGACTGGAAATTTACGTAAGTACCAGGACTTTCACCTACCGAAGTCTTTGGACAAAATAAAAAACTCGTGCTGCAGAGCTGAAGCTCATTTTTACCTAATGAGAGTGGGGAACTGATCTCCTGTAGACCTGATTATTTGTTTCTAAATCGTCCTTGGGGCATCATCTACAGCTCAGCCATAGGAGCACCCTGCCTGACATGGTGCAGTACAGGACCTGGTCAGGGATTGAACAGGAATCACTTATATGACCTTCTGTAAAAGGCCTTGGTGAAAGGGGAAGTAATCTTTAGGAATAAGTGATGGTGTAGGTCCTTGAGTACCTGAGCTTGATTCTTGGCTGTGCTGTGCTTTTCTTGCGTTAATATGGGAAACTCACTTGGACTGATTTCTAGTAGGGACAGTTGAGCTCTAAGGCTTGGATTAAACCATGAAACTTTTAACTATTATACTTGGGTTAGTAGTATGCTAATGCAACGGTTTGTCTGTATTGATTGCATGAGTAACAACGAGCAATTAAGCTCCTGAATTGGCCACCTCAGTTAACTGCCAAAGGTAATTTGAAAGATGGATAAGGGCCTAATGTAATATAAACGGAGAACGACTGTAGATTGAGCTAAATTGACTTAGCTGAGATCAATGTGTCCTCTGGCTTGTGGTGGGAGGGACAAAGCAGTAACATGAACTTGCTTTGGTTTTGTGCCTGGCTCTCCCAAAAAGAATATCTGGTAAACACAACCCTTTTTATTTTTCGGGGGAAGCGAGCAATAGAGAGCAAAGCACACCTGATGTCATTTTCTCTTTGTTTCTTTTCACAGATCTTTTAATTCTTGTGTAGTCTGGAGGTTCAGGAAAAATAAAAAACTTTATCAACAGTGGTGTCTATTAGTCAAATAGTTGTCGAATCTCATGTGCTTTCAACAGGCAAGGAAGGGAGGTCATTGAGCAATCCTGCATTAGGCAGTCCTCTATAAACCCAAACGTCCCTTAAATTGTAGGCTTTGATAAGTTTTTATACTGACATTTGCACTGTCAGTCTGAAGTGTCAGACTTCGAGCTGGGAGAATCCAGCTTTGGATATCAGCTCTGACATGGTAACTATAACTAGATGTAGCACTTGCCCTCCATTTCTCTAGTCACTTCGGAAATGTTGTGGCATCAGTTACAGCTGCCAGCTGGAGTAATTCTGAGTCTTTCCTGCTAAATCCCATTAAATCATGGGCTCTGTCCTGGCTTGCTTTTGCTCCAGATACATCTGTTTACAGAGTGGCTGCATGTGTCTCAGGAAACAAACAAAACATATTT
This sequence comes from Ara ararauna, assembly GCA_028858755.1. Taxonomy (NCBI): domain Eukaryota; kingdom Metazoa; phylum Chordata; class Aves; order Psittaciformes; family Psittacidae; genus Ara; species Ara ararauna. The sequence continues at coordinate 11,066,518 of CM054380.1, read as the reverse complement.
TCATGTCACAGAGATTCATAATATGGCTGTGAAACTGTTCTGTTCAGCTTGAGACTGGAAACTGAATTCAGAAAGTGGGAATTGCTGTATAATTAACGATGGATTTTTGTGTTCAGAAGCACAGTCTATTGCAGGCACATAATTCACAAACGTGAAAAGCAAAGAGGTTTTTTTTTCTCCCCACCTCATGAGAATTGTTAGAAAGCTGTGTAGTTTTCAACCAGCAATAAGACTAAAGATCTTTCAGAGATTTCTGGAGGGATATGGAAAACAGGAGTCAGGGCAAGGAGGGACAAATTGGTGCTTCTGCTCTGCCCAGTTGTCACCCCATACTAGCAGCCCTATCTCTCGTGGGCTTTCATAGAGCAGAGTTGAACCTGCTTCTGGGGAGAGGTTCAGTGTCAGTATTTAGTATATTTCTGTGGAAAAACCAAAGTGTTGGGAAAACTTTTGGGTCATATCAGTGTTCTTTGAGAAAGATGTCCTCTGTTGCATAGTTCCTTCTACTTCAGGTAAAATATTTTGGGGCTGGTAGAAACAGTTATGGCTTTTCCTTGCATTGCTTCTGACCCATGTGAGTGGGAAAGCTTTAAAACCTTTGGCAGAGTAGGTCTTGTGTCTGCAGAGAGTTTGCTGATTCCTGCCTTGCTCTGTGGGGCACAAACAGGAGTAGCCTCTGTCTCTCTGAAGACTTGTACTACAGGAATATATTTTCAGCCTCAGTACAACTCAAAATGGTTCTCTGAAAACCTTAAGACATTAAAACTATAAAAATGAATACAGTGCATTCTCTGAGTCTGCAGAGACTTATGTTCATTTGCCAGGTAGCTTTAGTGGTGGTGTTAAGTCGTTCCTCATTTAACACATCTCGCTTTGGCACTTGAGTCTATTTATTGCAGATTTTTTTCTTTTAGTCTTATAAAACAGAAGCCGCTATTTAGATAGTGCTCTGTTAGCAGTCAGATTTGCTGTGCATAGCAACTTCTCCCCTGGCCTGGCCTGCATGTTCACACCAAAACCTCCAGCTGCTCCAGAAGTTATCCCTATAGGGCTGATCTACATCACTTGTAGATGTTATCTATGGTTATGGGATGTAGGGGCTTGCCAGAGTACTTTTGGAAGACACTGTTGTGAAGTCTTGAGTATGATCTATTCACAACATTATTGTTGTAACAATGTATTTGTAATAACATATTAATAACAGCTTCTTATTGCAAGCTCAGCTGAAAGTGTTTGCATTCTTAGGGGCATGCTGAGGTGCCAGACCAATACATTTCTAAAAATCAGGTCACCACAATTTGTTGTGACTCGAGCACTCTAAAGCTCAGTAATATTTGACAATTCAGCTTAGTTTATTTTAGGGTGTACTCAGTATCTTAAAGTACAAGCATTGCTTGAAGGGGCCAAATTATACTTAGCAAAGATGCCTTTCAGACCTTGTTCTGTTTCCCAAAAGTAACTACTGCTGTAAACGGGAAGCACTGAGATGTATTTATACACTAGGGATTGTGCACTGCTTCTGGTTTTTCACAAAGCTTCTGTTTTTGTGTGTTTGAGTGTACATAATTGATGTTTTAGCACTTTGCCCTGCCGGCATGTAGTTATCTCCTTGCTAATAAAACAAGTACTCCTAGAATCATAAAACCAGCTGACATGCTAAATTGGGGTGTCCTGACTAAAGACCTTAAGTAAATAAACAGACTTTAATACGGGCAAGTTAGTGCTCACTGTAATTACCTGGGGCTGTGTGCCATGAAACTGGAACAAAAGTCCAAACAAGCTAATTTCATTATTTTAATGGAAGTCTGTATCCCGTTCATTAGATTGACATATGACTAGTCATTAGTAACAGTTCGTTTCAAAAGCTATGGTGGATAAAGGTTGTTTAAAAATTAATGAGGCCCAGACCCATTGCATTGCCATAGTGTCAGGCTTGAACTCGTCGTTTAAATCCGTGGAGCTAAAATAAGAGCAGGCTTTATATACCCTCTTGGGTTTATCTATTTTATATGATTTATATATATTTTTGCTTTCTGCCATAGAAGAGCAAGTACTTACGAATACCTTGCCTTGCTATAGATAGCAATAAATTACACGGTTAAATAATTTAACCAATAAATTTAACCACCAATAAATTACATGGTTAAGTAAGCTGTTAACAAAAACGATTCACATGTCATACTGATGTTTCTGTGGTGAATTTTTAGAAAACACATTTTGCTGATAATCCACTAAATGTGCGACTTCATTAACATTAATTAGCTCTCATTGCTCTCAATTCCCTGGGAAGTCAGTGGCATTTGATTGGCACCTAATATGCCCATCGATCATGACTTGAGTTGCCTGCACTCTTGCCAGCATCAGTGTTCACATTTTGGTTTAAGAGCATGGCTCCATGTCGTGGTTTAAGCCCCTCACACAGTTAGTTCACTCACTCCTCCCTCTTTCTTCCCCCAGTGCTGGGGGGATGGGGAGGAGAATCGAAAGAATGCAACTACCACAGGTTGAGATAAGAACAGTTTGGTAACTAAAGTATAACACAGATCACTGCTGCTACCACCAATAATAATAATGACAAGGCAAATACAAGGAAAGAATACAATCGCTCACCACCTATACCCAGCCCGACCAAGCAGTGCACCCCCACCCTTCCAGGTCTCTGCTCTCTTTTTTTTACATCCTGGGCATGATGTGCTGTGGTATGGAATACTTCTTTGGTCAGTTTGGGTCAGGTGTCCTGTCTCTGCTTCCTCTTGGCTTCCCCTCCTCCCTGGCAGAGCATGAGAGTCAGAAAGTCCTTGGTCAGACCAAAACATTACCAAGCAGTAACTGAAAACACTGGTGTTATCAGCGCTGTTCCCAGGCTGAACGTCAAAAACACAGCGCTGCACCAGCTACCAAGAAGGAGAAAAATGGCCGTTACTGCTGAACCCAGGACACTCCACTATCAGAAGCTCAGTCTGTCTAAGCATAACTGTGTGGGTAAGTTCGCTGGATGCAGCGACTGAAAGACTGAATGTAAATGCTGTCAGCAGAGGTCAGGCTGATTTCTATCACTGTGTGACTGAAGCCATTAACTGAATCTGAGTTCTGAAATCCTCAGATATTTGTTTAAATACTTGCAAAGACTGAGTTGTTTTGTAAATTTATGATTTTCCCTGGTGCAAGGAGGTGCATATTTACGTGGGGAGAGGAGAGGTTTAGAAAGAAAAGTTCTTAAGCAGATTTTGGGTTGAGTTTTCTTAAGAAACCCCAACCCAAAACCTAGTCCATAAGATCAGCATGGAAATCTGTTTAAAAAATAAAAGGAGGAGGAGAAGACATGAGCTGTTGGATAAGCAAGACCCACAATCACATTTTAGTTGCAAAAAATCTTGGAACAGCAGCCCTTCTGCATAACTATACTCATTCCTCTGTTGTTTAACAGTCAAGAAGGATTGCAAAGCCCAGGCTGACAGCAAGGTTAGAAAGTCTTTCTTGTATTCTAAGATGAGCAAACAGCTGAATGTAAGCATCCCTAACAGGGGCTGTTCTGGGAGCCCTGCTCCTTATAGTAAAGTGAAATGTTTCTGACATGGCTAGTGACGAACTTATGAACCCCAAGAATCTGAAAGTCATTTAGGAAAAGGTCTGAGAAGTTATTTTCCCGATTTCAGTGTACTCTGTTGTTGCAGAGCACTAAGTTTTCCATGGCTGTCGCTTTTCTCATAAGGGTTTCTTTTCTACCTTAGTAATTGTAGGACAAGCTGTAATGGGCTGCAGTCTTTCATGACCCTGATTCCAAAATATTTCAGCATCATTTAAAATCACAATGTAATTGAATTACATAGAGCTGTGATTAAAGGGAACTTCAGAGGGAGAAGAGGTAGGGGCAGAATTGCTTGTTAAATTCCTAATTCCCGAAAGATCTGAGTTGGCTTGAGTGTCCCTGGAGGACTGTACATCACTATGAAGCAGCAGCATAAGATACATTGTAAATACCATTCCTGCTCCACTCCTCTCCTGGCTGGAGATGTTGACCCCACATTTGCAGCAGCTAAATTGTGGCACTTTGCTATGGAGTGGAAGGACTGTTAGAATCCATTTGCAGCTTTTCCCTTCTCTATTGCTGGAACATGAAGATTGTAGCTAGCACTGTCCTGCCCCTGGAGAGAGGGAATAGTGGAGGAAGACAGAAGAATGGGAAGACTTGTGTTAGTTTGCATCATGTAATAGAATGTGATGTACAAAACTCATGTAAGTGATAATGCCAGTATCATGATACCCTCATAATACTGCCTTTTCTTCATCCTTCCACTTTAGCAAAATGCAATTACTTTTCGCCTAGGTGAATGATTCTGGGCACATACCACTAGTCTGTTCTTCACTTCTGGAGGCAGCACAGTATGCTGTTAAGTTCTATAAAGCTTTAAATATGATGCACCTCTATGCCCATGTTTGAGGCTGTCAGCAGCCATGGTGTGTCACTATGCTTCAGGGGTTCATCATGCTCTCAGGGTCATGCTTCAGTTCAGCCCAGCAGTCTTGTGGTCTTGTGAGGTCAGGGATCAGTGTACACCTCGTCTGGTTGGCCAGACCCCAAAGACTGAAGGTGCTAAGCACTTTATTAGCAAATATTGACTCATTCAAATGGCAGTCTGTACTTCTTTGTAATTTTACAGCCCCTGCTGAAATATCTTTGTTGCTTATCGTAATATCTTCAATATGTTTAACTTCACTTGAAGTGTTCAGTGGAGCAGCTGAACTTCAACCGGAAGATAGTCAGAGAAATCTGCAGTGACCATATGGTGTTATAAAATTACAAAAATGTGTAAGAGGGTTGAGCCAATTCCAATTGCCAAACTTGCTACTTGCTTCTAATAAACACTGAACTGTCTGGCATCTGCTATCCCTCAGGTAATACCATCAAGAGTGGAAGTAAATGTTTCTTTTTAATTGCATTGTTTATGTCTCAGAGGGTCCAGGGAGATCATGCGATGTTTATCTGGGTTCTCAGTGCATATTGAATCAGCCATTTCAGGGAGAACTTTGATATTCTCTCCAGTTTTCTCTTCAATTAGGCTGAAGTTTCACTTGTTATTTTTTTTGAGTCATAGTCTGTACGTCTTCAAAAGTGACTGTTACTTTCAGTATGGTTTTTGATAGGATTGTTTCTTTTATTTTCACTGTTAAAAAGTATTTTGGCAAGAAAAACCTGGGTCAGTGCTTTCAAAGAAAACCTCAGATAAAAAGTGCAGAATGCTACAGATTTAAGGCTCCTTGGGTCAGAGAAGGGCTTGGGAATCATGTTCTATTATTGGAACTAAAAGCAATTTAGTATTGCAACAGTTGAGGGAATTTATGTGGAAAAGTTCTACAATCGGTAGAATGTGTGTCCTTCCCCCCCAAACAGTAGGAATCTATTCAAAATGGAAGAAACTATTTATGTGACGAGGAGGATTTTGTACGGTTACACAGAAGTCCCTTAAAAACAAACAATGATGCCCTTTAATTGCTGGTTATTCTTCCATCAACAGTAACTTTTATTTTAAGTCTAGATATAGAACTGATTTGGTTTTGGTAAGTTCTGTTGGGTTTTATTAGGAGAAGGAGAAACACCTGAAGAATTCTACATTTTTCTATATTCTGTTGACAAGTTAACAGCTGTGTGGGCTTGAGCCTTTCCACTACAATTCCCAGATCACTGGGTGGCACAGAATAGATGAAATATCAGCGTGTGGAAGGAAATTTTTTACCCTTAGACCAGCTTCAGAGTTCTAGTGCTTTGTGTAGGAGATAATTAGGATCAATTGTGCTTGTCTTCCTTGGAATTGTCTTTCTGTGAATAGAGGATAGTCTTGTCAACAGGAAATTTTCTAGCAGTGATTCTGAACAGAAATGAACTGCTGCCTTTACCAGTGTTAGGAAACATCTGGGACATGCTCCCAATTGAATTGCGAACTGACTCAGAAGCACAAGGAATTATGTGGCATAAAGGATTTGCTGTGTCAGTGGTGAAACCTTTCGATTCTTACATGAAGGCTGGGATTAGGTTCAGCTGAACGGCACAGCTGCAGCAGCCACCGCTGGAGCATGCAGAAAAAGCAGCTACACAGAAGTGGAAACCTGTGACAGCTCATGTCACCCAGACGCAGCAATTCCCTGTGGTGAAGTGCATGTCTGATTGGCAAGAGCTCAAGTTAATTCCCCCTCCTGGCTGAGGCTCTCTCTGCAGGCAGTGGTATGAGCTGTTGCAGCCTTTTTCCAGGACTCTTCTGAGAGCTGGACATATTCTAGGTGATGCAAATTGCTAAATTTTGTTCCTGTCTCAAGTATTTGTAATTTCCTGCTCATCTACAATTCTGTAAGAATGTGTTAAGAAACACCAGTTCTGTTAGATATCATTTTCAGGACCTGGTACACAGACTGATAGACCAAGAGAAAGTAATGCATTGCATTAGGAATATTTAAACTGGAGTACTGAGAATGACAGTGGCACACCATGTTATGAAGTGTCTCCTTTTGTCCAGCTGTTCTTGAGATAGCTTTTCCTCAGGGAGAGAAGAATGTTCATGAACAAGACAGGATTGCTAACCTGATTATTTGTATGGATGTAGTCATCAGAGAGGTTGTCCATATTTGTCATCTGTGGATATGAAGAATGAAAGATATGGCTCAGCCTGAAGTGTAGGGCAGTTTCGTGTCCTGAATCCATGGAAAGTAAGGAGTCTTCTGCTTCAGTGGGTGGATGAATAAAGGCGTGAACTGGCTCCAAATACTAAGCTGTATTCCTGCAGTACTGCAAAGAGAAGTGCTTTGCCTCCAAGCATAATGAGATATTAAAGCATAGCAAACTTACCGGCATTCTTTCCCTGCTCCAAATTCCTCCAGCATAAGCTTGCCTGGCTCAGTGTGCTGAGCCCCCAGACACAGATTGATAAATGCACCTGCCTGGGACAGGGAGAAGGGAATCTTTGGGAGCCTGTTCTATTATCTTGCCCTTCCCCAAGAGTCACATGCTAATAAGTGAAACTAATGATGCAAATTGAGGGCTTTGCTATGAAAGTTGTTGTGCAGGGCTTGCTGCCTGACTATGCTTGCAGTACCTGTGGAACAGGGCAGGGAGGTCTCTCACTGAAAGCAGGCACCCAAGTGGAATGACCTGAAATTCTCTTAAAAATAGGGCTAAGGCCAGAAAAAGACAGGGCCAGATAGAACTGGGTAAATAGGAAAGTATCACTAATTCAAACTCTACCTGAGAAAGTATCCAGTGAGCCCATAAGCTTGGGGCACATGGGAATTGTTAGCTTTAAAGGACAACTTCTAGCTATTTGAACGTATCTGCTGACAGCACCTTGCAGAGATGTTAATATTTTTATGTACAAATAATTAGTTTTCTGTTTCTTTATTACCACCTCCTTTTGTGCCAGACTACAGTGTCTTCAGAAAAGTGATGGTAGACTTAATATTTGAACTAGAGAAAAAAGATAATAAAGATAATAAAGATTAGGTGTTATTGGGGGGTTGTCTGTGATGATTCAGTTATAAATAATTCATTGTGCAGGTACCAGTGATATACAAAAAGATTCATCATTTCTTTGAGCCTGTAAATATCCAAGTGTTACACTCCAAAATTAATTAAAAGCAGTTAACATCAAACGTATCCTGTAGAATATCTTACTTAATGTGAACATGTAGAGCTGCCAGTTTTTCCAGGCTTGTGTTTCACCTTAGAAATAAAAGGATTTTTAGGAATGTTCCATATATAGGTGCTGCGGATCCTGGAGAAGTTGTTTAATATGGTCTTGTCTTGTCTTTTTTATGCTGTGACAAAAGACTTGTATATTAAGGCTCTATATAGGGAGTTTTTCTAGTGCTGAATGATGAAGGTAGGCAGAGAGTCTGTTAAATCACTCCTCAGTAGCTCAGTGTCTGGAGTTTTTAAACCGCAGATGATTTGGCAGCCTGTGTTATAATATATTGATTCATTTCTATGGCAATAACATGGCTGTAGAGGTGCATATTTTGGCATGTCAGAGTGAAGCTGATGTCTTGAATCGGGCTCTGCAGGGAGCTGCACTGTTGGGTGAAACCGGTGGATTCCCACCACTCCAGCCTTGCAGAGATGAACGGGAGTGGCCACCACCCTCAACACCAAATGTGGCAATGAAAAGTCTCCCGGGTATCAGTGGTTTTGAAAAAAATATTTTAAAGGCAATGATTTTAACTGAAAAATCAATGATACTTTCATAAATACACCTATGTTTTTCTTCTTGACTGGGATGACTTTGGACCCCAAGGGATGGGGAATGTTGGCAGTCAGCACACACTTATCATTGTGGTGCAAATTAAATGATTTCTGATTCTTAATTAAAGGAGGAATGAAGCCAATTTTTAAAGAGAATGAAAGGGCTGCCTTGTTGTGACACAGCAGCAGGGGCACCTGGAGCTGGTTAAAAAAGAAACCAAAATACCTGGTTTAGGAAGTAATTTTTACTTTACAGAATTAGATTCAACAAGGTGGATTAGATACCTTTTTTCTCTATAGATAGTTAATTTTGGTTTGTCTTTTTTCTTTTTTTGCAACTGAAAGCAGTAAATGAGAAGCGGATGAAAGAATGACAAAGTGGGAAATGTAATTCTGGTTCTGCTCTTTTGTCCCTTTGAGTTTTTTGAAAATGAAACTTGGGAAACTAATATTTTTTTGGGGCGAGGTGGAAGTGGCATGTTTGGAATTGTGGACGTCCTTCCTTTACTGTTTAAAATAAGAGATGGGTTAAAAGAGGCTGGCGAAAAAAGGGTTAAAGTTTAAATAAAATAAATTTTTGTTTGGGGCTGATTGTAAAACTCACGAAGAACTCATGTCATTCCTATTGAATTCTTTAGGCCTGGATTTCACCCATTTTTTCTCCCAGGCTGATATAACTACAGGTGACTAGCACAAATGGGAGAGCCTTGACGTAGGTGCATAGCCGGTGATTTCTCTCATTATGCTGAAGTCTGAAATGGACTTGGGCAGTGTATTCATGGTGTATTTTGTGACAGCTGAACAGTGCAGCGTTGCTCAGGTCAGGTGTCTCTCTTCATCAAGTGCCACTTTCTTCTCTAAAATCAAGCATGTTGTATTCTCCCCTGCTTTTACAGACAGGCAGTACTCAGGGGAGGAACTAATAGGGGTTTGAAATAACCTGATATTTCTAATTAGTGTAAATTGAATAATTTAAAGAAAAAAATAAGAGCAAAACAATAACAAATGCATCAATGTCTGGTTGCTTTATGATGGTAAAATTGAGCATTTGATAATCTTAAGCCTGTTCCAACAATCCCTCCCCTGCTGCCCCAAACGGCAGGAGGGGTATTTGTTCATCTGGAACAAGCAATGTGTATCTTTTAAATACCTGTCTCAGATTTTATAAATAATAGTTAGACCCAACCGTGTACTGGAGATGTAGTGTTTGTTTGTTTAATTAGGAAGCTGAGCTGAGCTGAATCATGTGGCAGATGTTGCCATATGTAATGTAATAAATAAAAGTCTTTATGGGACCCAGCAGGCAGCAGAACTTTCAGTTAGCAGATGGCAAAATATTAAACTGGCAGTGCAATAACTTAGCAGACTGTGTCAGCTGGACCGTACCCGGGTTTAGAACAAGCATGAATCAACTTCACCTAGGAGGTGTCAACCAGCCCCATGTTTCTGCAATGGATGTTAATACTATTTTTAATACAATACATGATAAAATGCTTTTTATCCAGCAAGATGCTGTTGCCAAAAAAGTCAGTATAGGCTTAATATGATCTCTGCTGTGCAAGTCTACAGAAGATCTTTTACAACAGAGAACAGCTATTAAACAAAACAGATGTGCTCTTTGGTCCAAGCTAAGTGGTGGTACAGAGATCAGGGATGGCAAACCTGCTACAACTAACCCCTGTGGAGCCTAGCAAGTGAGAGAGTAACTTTCCTTCTGAGAAGCTGTGGCATTGGGCACTTGATATCGTCTGTCCACCATGACCCCTGAGTGGGTCTGCAAGAGGGCTAAAGTAGAGAAGATGTCCCTGCCTAACTAGAGATAACCTGTCCATTGGCTCTATGGATCCCAAGTCCTGGAGACTAAAAGGACTTCTGCAATTCATTGCCATGTGGACTGATTATGGTTTTCACCATAATTTACCTACTGGTTTTCCTCTAGGTGCCTGTGTAAACATCCACATGTATGCAAGTGCATAACTTCAGGCATTATTTTGTTGCCCCATGCTGGGAGCTTCATCTCCTGAGGTTCTCTGCCCTGCAGAGTAGCTTCTCCAGATAGCAACCTGAGAGTAGGTTCAGCCTGAAGTTTTCTGCAGTCCCATCTCTCTCTCCAGACCCTCAGGTGATGTGCATTCCAACCTGCATCTGAGTGAAAAGCCCAAGTTCAGAGTTCTGTTTGCTAACTTCTGTCCCTATCTCCTCATCAGCTCTTCTCCTTCCAGTGGAGAATTTTGATAAGTCGTTTTCCCTAGAGCCAGCTCAGCCTCCAGAGTAAGACTGGTGTTTTGATGCTTTAGTCCACCTTAAATACAATTGTTGGAGCAGGAGGTGTTTATGACAGGGCAAAACAGGGTAGACTGCAGAGCAACTGGGAAGGCAAAATTCTTTGTATGACCTTCACAATCTAGCATAAAGCAATTAATCACCCACTTACTACAGTGGCTTGCATGTGCATATGGTGAATTTTAATACACTTTTGTGTAAAGAAACAAACAACGTAGTAGTCAGGGTTTTCAATAGCTGCTTCCTTTATGTTTAGAGAATGTCACAAAGTGATTCTAGTGAATATGAGTGTTTTGGCTGTCCTGTTTCATTCTTCAGTCTCTGATGTCTCTCCTGTTGGTAGGCAACTCACACCAACTTCTGAGGAAAATGGAAGAGTGGAAAGGTTTTAAAATTGGTTTGAAAAAGCAAACAAGTTGTTAACATAGCTATATCTTGAAAATACAGCCCAGGTGAAGTGCAGCTTGTAAAACAGCAAATTGTTTTAAGTAAAACAATGTACTGTTTGCTATTTTGGTTATATTCATTTAACTAGAAAAGATGCACTAAATCTTCCATGCCGCTGCATAATAAAGCTTACTGGCTTTTCAAAACACGTACTGCTTCGTGAGAAAACATCTGATTTACTGCAAGTTTTTCGTAACAACTCTGGGAATTTGGAATGGATTGGGTTGAGGTAGAATGACTGGTATCCTCCAAGAGGATATTGCTGTTCTACAGTCAAGCTCTGCTCTGACTGTGTTGCATCAAAACCCTTTAGGACCTGCACAGGTTCCTTAGAAAACACTTTCTGAGACTGTGGGGATCCAGGAACATTTTGTGTCATTTAAGGTACCTAGAAGGCATAATAGTAAATGAGTTTTATTTTCTCTCATGCATAATGAAAGCCCAAAGCTCTAAGTACAATTTGAACAAGATGGTATAGGAAGGGAAGGTGGCTTCGCACTGGTTTGGTTTCTCTGCATGATGACATTAACCAGGATTATTTCTGCTCCTGCAGTTCAAAGGCTATTCTAGCAGCTGAGAGTCTAAAAATATTTTCTAACTGCTGAAAAAGACTTTGTGACCATAGCACACATTGTGCTGGTGGATCTCCTATGGTAAATGATGTCGAAGTCTCAAGTGAAAAGCAAATGGCAGTGCACAAAGAGCTCATTTTCTTCTTGTCTTTGCCTCCTTACTTGCAAAAATAGTTGCCAGAATTTCTGATATCTTAGTGTTAAGTTAGAAAGAATTTTGTATCTAGATGGTCTAAATTGCAGATGTTATTTATTAATCATAGAGTGTTTAGTCATTTTTAAATCTGTGATTTATGTATAAATCATAGAATAATTGGTTGCTGAATCCAGATGTCCACTAGAGGACGTAGTGGTCTCTGCCAGACTTCATCTCTGTAGACTTCTTCAAGAAGCAAATATCTTGGCAAGAAAAGATAATCACCACAAATAGCTGTGTTTTGGTATGTGAGAAGCCAATCATGTTGAAAGATATCAAGCAGGTATAAAATTCTTGGTGTGCATATATATCTATTAGGAGCATCAAATCAAAGACATCTGGAATGAGAATCATGTTCAGAAATAATACATTAAGTGTAGATGCTTCAAATGTCAGAGTACTTCAAAATCAATTTTACTGCTGCATTTGCGCTGCAAGTCTGAAAGCAATTGGGTTTTTACTGTTACCTTAAGATCTGCCACATGTCTCCGAATATAATTTATTCTGATATAACCAGATGAGAAAGCATCATGTTATTGGAACACCTGACAAGAAGTTTTGAAAGCATGTGCATCCACTGTTGAGTGTGAGAACAGAGAAGAAATCTGGACCATGTACCTCACCTTTTCAGGTGGCACTTTGGGAATCAGTACTTGTACACTGAGATTAGAATAGTCCCAAGCTGTTCAAAGATCTGCAAGGACTGGTACAAAGTTATGGTCTCAGCGGTCTGGAAGCTGACTGTCCAGGGGCTGTACCAGCACTAGAGATATAATCGGCCTGAATCAGTGCTGAATTACACATTATCCTGTACTTTTCTTGAAACAAATCTAGACAGTGTGGACAGAACTTCAGTATTTGCTAAGCACTGGCATAAATCTACTCCCACCAAATACTGAAAGTTCTTAACTTAAGACAAAACAGCTGATGTTTAGAAAGTCTCACCCTAAAATTCAGCTGTTGAAACCTGACACCAAAAATTGTCTTATTAGTATTAAATGGAGTTATTCAGTTAAGATTATTCTTAGCCTGAATGTTTGCTGAGGAAAACAAATCGCAAGTTTTATGTCCCTCCAGGTTTACACAGTCCATGTTAAATTCAGATCAGTACAGTGCTCCCAGTGACGGTTAACACTGATCCTTTATCTCCTAAACACTGTGGAAATTATGTTCTCTGTAAGAATTTAGAAAGGAACAGATGACGTGTCAAGACAGTAATTTAAACCATGAATCTGCACTTGCTTAAGGATGAACTTTTGTGGAAGAAAAATGAGCAAAATGCTAGTGGCAGACAAGCAGAATCTGGGTAAGTGCATCAATTTTTGCTACTGACAGTTCTTGTGCTTGTAATAAAACTGAAGTGCTGAGGTCAGCATCAGAGTGAAGCCACACTTGTTTTCACAAACATTTATGTGTTGGTAATAGTACCTATTAACAGGGTTGACACAGCTATCTGCCAAATAGAAAAATGAGTTCTCCTGCATCACAGGATGAGCAAGGTTGGAGGAATAATAAATCACAAAATTAGTTAAGACATCATTTATCTTTTGCAGCTTTTCTACATTGCAGCTTGGAGTCCTTCAGGACTTAAATTCATTTATTGCATTTTATTGTTATGAAAGCCTGTCAAAGCTGGTAGCAGGCTGTGCAAAGTTGGATGTACAGAGGCAACAATATGTGTTGTTAATTAAATAGGCATTTGCATGGTTTAATTCAGGATGTGGCCAGTTTGCTGTGATCTGTTGAATTGCCCTTCTTCCTCTAAGCCCGGCAAGGTGATTAAGAAGATTCCAAAATGAGTAACTTCTGCTTTAAAATGCATGGCTATGGCTGCCACTGGTGCTAGTGAATGGATGGCAGAAACCATTCTATAAACCCAAGATGATGCCATGCCCTCTGTAATTATTCATATCTATGTGTAGGTTTTGTGCATTAAATCGAGACTTTCCATTTTTAATTTTAGGCTCTGTCAGCATGAAGAACTGGTGCTGTCTCAATTTTTTATTGAGTATCTTTTTGCTCTTAATGGATCCCCAAGTATGTTGTAGTTAGATATCTGACGATTGTTTCACTTGCCATGGAAATGCATGTACCATTTCTCTGGCATCGCTTTAGGAAATGCTACCATTTTACAGTAATTAGAGGGGGCAGAGGATGAGATGGATGTGTTGTTCTGAAACTCTAGAGAAGAACAGAAGAATTTTGTCACTTTGTACCTCACACTCTGCTGTTTCTGTCAGACCACAGCTAGTCATATGTGATGAAATTATTTCCCTGGTATGGGGTTATTTACAAGTTATATAATGTTTTAAAAACTAAAGGAAAAGTAATTGCCTAATACCAATTCATATTTTAAATCTCTAGTTTCAGTTTTGCCTTTGGACCAGAAATTTTTAAGTCTGTCCTCAGATCCCAGAATAAACACACCTGCAAAATTAATGCTGAATCTGTAATCAAGGATATCACTTGGCTGTGCTCTTCCTCCAAAGAAGTTTGTTACAACTAGTGTGGAAAGTCATACAGAACTGTGAGAATGTACATAATGCAGAAATAGAGAGAAAAAAATGGGTTTTAACTTGGGTTCCTTTTCTCCTGGAAATGTTAAAGCATTCATTTACATGATAACTTAAGCTACTTAAAATCAACAAAAAAATGGTCAGAATGATTTCTTCTTTGAAAAGCAATCTTTATTGCATCTGGTGGGACTGCAAGGGAAAGGGATGCTGCAGAGAGTGTGCAAGAAACTTTGGACACGCTCCTTTCCTTAAAAAATATGAATAAATGCATATTTAAATGGCTTTAGAGAAGTATTCATATGAAGTTTACATTGGGAGCTTGAGGGTTTTTTGGAGGAGTTTAGCCATCACTCCATATCCACAGTCACTTTCCACAGAGAGAGGTTGGGCAGGAGATGGCGGGTTTCTGTGGTGTCTGAATGTGCTCAACAATGCCAGAAATATGGAGCAGATTCCTCAGGTGGGCATGATGCCATTCTGAGACACCAGCTAGTATGGATGGAGAGGGAAGGAAGTAGCTGCTGGAAGGAAGGATGTGCCCAAAGGGTCCATACTGTACACTAATACTTGTAAAGGTCTTGCCAGATTTTTATGAGAAATGCTGGAGGACTGGGAATCCTTATCAGAAGATAACGGATGGTGTAAACTGTATTTGGAAGGAAGGATTCAAGGTGTAATTTCCTGGCAAAATGACCATTAAAAAATCTCCATGCTTTTAGCTTTTATTTTTTTTTTTTAGCATTATTTACAGCAGAGACTCAGGATTTTCATCAGGTGGGGGGTTTTTTTCTTTTTTTTTTTTCTGTTAAAATTTGTATTGTTATTTAGTTTTCCACAAGAGTTGTAGCATCACCAGCAAGCAGCATATCAGCTGTACAACACCACTAACTTTCTGTCCTAGGAGCTGAAACACTCACAGATCACTGTTATGCAGTGCTATACAATGAGTTGAGTTTCTGGAATACCAAAACTATGCTATTTTTTCAAAATGCAGCTCAGGTAGGCTATGGCACGGAGCACAGAATCACTGATGTGCTCAGCATGCTTCCCGGGACACATGACGATTCATTTACACATACTCACAAAGACACAAAGACATATGTCCTGCATATGAAGCAACAAAAAAGAATGTGTTGTTTGGGGTTTTTTTTAATGTCTTGATATTTTTGGGGGGTCCTGAAAAAGGAGGTACTTCAGCATGGATTTGCAATGGGACTTCCCACTCCTGTGACTGAGGCAAGGTCAGCTGTGGGTCAGGAGGGACTTTGTTCTAGGCTGTTATCATTCTCTTTCACACCTCCATTCCCATAGAAGCTGCTTTTGGCATCCAGCAGATGCATACATTCACAGAATACATTCCTGATGTAAAATAAGTTGGTCTCCTCTTTGGAGACTAAAAGCCTCAGCAGGGGTACCTCTGGGTTTGCTGTGACTGTGGTTCATTGAACCGGAATGTACATCTGCTTATTACTAGACAATGTATTTTTGAGAACTTGTGAGCAGTGCTGCTGTCTCCTGGCAGCTACCGGAAGAAGCCCTGCTACTATTGCTCTCTAACTGCCTATGCGAATGGTATCTCCCTTATACACCTCATGTAAGGGCAGAGCTGGTTGGAAGGCTTTCAAGAGTAGAGGTGAAAATGTGTGAAATATGTGAAAATGCCAGTTGGTTGTAGTCACGACAGTTTGTCTGTTTGAATGAAGACTTTGTCAGAGAAGTTTTAAGATCCAGGCTGAAGCTAAGCATGGGTGGGAAAAGTAGTTTGATGTTGCCACCAGCCTGTGAGTGGACGCTCTTCCAGGGCAAGAACGGCACAGGTCTTCCTGCCATGAGTTAGGCAGAGCAGAGCTGGCTGGGATTGAAATCTAGTGAAGTGTGGGGAGGTGAGAAATAGAGGAGAGAAACTCTTCCTTTCCAGACAGCTCTTAGCTGTGCTTTAGAAGGTAAATAAATGCCTCGCTGGCTCCTGATCGTGAGCAGATGGACCCAGGGTCTGATCATGGGCAGAAGGAGACAGTGAGAATGTCAGGGAGATCTGCTGCCTCAGCTTAGTGGCCTTTGCTCTTGTGATGGAAAAAGAGAAATGTGGGGTGCTGATAAGGAGACTCACTGCAGTAGCACTTGTTTGGAAGAGGAAGTTTCTCCCACAGAGGTGGTTGTGTTTTTTTCAGGCAGCTACATAATGAGTTTTGGGAAAATGGATTAACTGTTCTGATGAAGCACAGGATGCAGATATTACCTTCCTCCTGTCTTTCCTGTTCTCTCTTGTATACTGCCAAATAGATGGTCAGCATCTAAGGGCAGCAAGTAGCAACTTAGTGGATCAGGACAGAAAGGCAGAAGCATAATCATGGAAATAGGCATGTTTTGAAGCCACTACAAATGTTAATACATGCCCTTTACAGAGATATTGACACCCTTGCTTCTGGTTTTGGGTCCTCCTTCTGCCCTCTGCTATCCTCTGCCTTCACTCCCTGTTTACTTGCATATTTTTTGTCCACCTCCTCCTTTTTCTGTCAGAGGACACCATGGGGAGGTACCCAGCAGCTTTACTGGGCTTTTGCATCAGGTGTGCACAAGTCTCTGGGCTTTGAAGGCTTTACTGGCTGCTGCTGTGACCGAGATGAATATTGTATATCTGTGCAATGCACAGCGAGTAACAGCACATCCATATTCTCTGTGCATTGGGCAGAATTTCTCACTTCATACATCATTCTCAGCTTGCTGCAGCAATTTCACAAAGTCAATCTCTGTCTATTAACACATAGGAAAAGCAGTGGAGAAATATACACATGCAACACAAGGGTTTTTTTCTTTTTTAATTTTGAGGTTTTCCAAGTGTATTAGACATAGGCTTTATCCCACTGCAGCATCATTAACTGCATCTAATCCTCTAGAGCTAACCCTCCTTTATGCTAAATAGCAAAAAATAAGCCTTTGGCTATTTGACACGGTCATGCAGGAACTGACTTGCCTGTCCATCATGCTGTGTTGATCACAGGCTTGACTTCCTAAGTTACATAGTTAATGTATCTGTAGATGATCACCTCAGCATATTCAGGGCACTACCTCTGACTCCTTCTTTCATGATTTTTCTGATCATGCTTTTTTGTATCTCTACCCTAAGCTTCCAGCATCAGCTTTTTTCCTCTCAGCCAACTTTAAACAGATCTAACCACTCGAATAGTGATTTTTCACAGTAAGAAGGGATCTTGGAGGCTTTTGCACATGATTAGTCTTCTGATTTGGATAGAAAATGCATGGAAGGTAATGAGCTGGCAGGTGAAGCCAGAGCTCTGGCCAGCTGGATGAGCTGGTGGGAGAATAGGCTGAAATGCTGCTGTTCTCTGGCCCAGCCATCTCAGTACCCAGCCATCAAATTATCTTTAATTTCTACATATCTTCGTGTCTGGGAGTAGCTCATTTACCTCCATCAGTGCAAAACAGCCAAATTGTAAGAGCTGAGTTCTGCTTGAGTATCTTGTGCTGCCTAATGTGTGTGCTTACAAGGGAGGATGAGGAAGCTGGTGCTGAGATATGGTGCACACTGTTTTCCCTCATTAGGCAGCTGGGACTTGCACAAATGAGGGGATCTGTGTTTGTGGGCTATGAGTTCTTACTCTTGTGAATGTGCAATTCCCAGTCCCTAAACTGCAGTGAAAGTGCACTCTGCTGCTATCAGAACACAAAACCAGAGTATATAGTTATGTAAATATTCCCTTTTCTCTGGTAGAAAAATCCAGAGGTTCTGTATGTTAAAAGCAAAGTTCTGGCTTCCTTTCTTTAGCATCAGATTTTATCTTGAGCTTCAGAAGGCATCTCATGCAGTGGGCAGACTGAAGAAACAATTGGAAAAGCCTGATGTATTTCTACCTGGAATAATCTCATTTCCAGGCAGCGACTCCATAGACTCTTCTCTGTAAGGAAGTTGCTACAGCATTGACACGAGTTATGGAAAAAGTTGTTGGAGTGTGGTGCTCTGTGAAATTGTTTATTCAATGTCAGTCTCCTGTGGTATCGCATCTTAGCTCAGTAGCTGCAAAGTGTGTTGTGACATGCAACAACCCAGCGCAGTCTGTGGCATTTCTAGGAAGCCCTGTCCCATTGTGAGTCTCGCCCTTGCCTTTGGGGTACCACATGGGTTGTGAACTTTGTTTATGACATGGCAACTGTGGGAGCTCCTCAGAATACATCTGCTTCCATTCCTCTTAAGTGCTCCAGTTTGCTCTTACTGCCCACACTCACGCCTGTCCGGAGGCACAGAGGGTTTCCAGTGCAGCTCAAGCACACAAGCTCACGGCATTGCCTGTGTCTCTTTCCAGAGACCTTTGACTGGAGTCATGGTTCCCTACAGAAGTAGTGTTGCAGATGGGCCCCCATCGTGTTTCTGAGGGATTTGATATTGTTGAGTGGCTCAGCTGAGTGAAAACAATTTTAGGAAGAATAGCTGGGAGTTGGAGCAAATAAGTGTTGTTGCTGGAGCAGGGAGAAGCTGTGGTGCCTGTGGCTCCTGCATGCTCTAGTAAGCTGGAGCACAACCCATATAGGAGCCGCAGGCTGGCACTGAGCATTATGCTCCAGCCTTCTTGGGCTTTCAGAAAAGAAAGGCTCCTATCACACTGGAACAGACAGAGAGCATGGCATGCTGCAAGCAGGAAGCAGACCAACATCTGTGCTAATGTCACAGCTGACAGGCGACAACCATGTTCTGCAGAGGTGCATGATACAGAGCCAGGGACTCCTTGGAGAAAGCCCAGGGAAAACAGTGTGTCCTATAGATCTGCTCTCATGGCTCTCTAGTTGAAACATGGTCTATGGCACCCTATTTAGGCCTCTCATGTATTTCATTCTCTCCAAGCAGCTGGGCTGGCTGGCACCAGGGAAGGAGGGCTGCTTGTCCCACAGCCACCACAAAAATCATTCCCAAGAAGACTTGGCAGCAGCTCCCTGGGATTTGTGATTTTGGCAAGTTGTTAACACTAGGAAGTGGGGAAGAGGTGTGAATGAATTATTCTGTCTCCACAAGTTTATTCCCTCTAGGGGATCCAGGCATAATCTTCCTCCTCCTGTGCTTGCCTTGCTGATTTTATAAATCTGCAGCATGTAGGCAAGATCCTAAATATCACCTAAAAATATCTGCCTATCCTGGAGATTTATTCACGCTGGGCCCTTATGGAGCATGTCTGCCTAGAGATGTTTTTTCCCTGATGTGCAGAGTTATGTGGCACTTATATGCAGACATGCAGCTGCCTCTGTCTAGTTATTGTAAGATGAATGGAAAATAGTATGAAGACAGAGTAGGAAAAAGGATAATGAAAAGTGGAAGGAGAACAGCACCAAGCTGGACAAATACAGTTACTCCAGGCAAAATAGACATTTGTAGAGCAAAACAAGCAAAATGCACCTATTACCTGCTCATTGTAATGAGGTTCACAGCCAGAAAAAAGTAATTTCATCCCTGCCAGTTCCAACAATAAAAGGTCATGAATGAAGTTCCCCCCCCCCCCTTAAAAGCACTTGTTTTTTTCCCTGCAGTATTTGAAGCTCAGTTCTGTTTGCAAGTGTCTTGCTATAATTAAGAATTTGCTTTTTGTTTTTAGAAAACTGTGACTCAGCCACATGGTTCCAGGGCCTGGGACATTTCAGGGATTGCCAAGCCTTTGGGAAGCTGAGATAAAATGGTGGGAGCTGGCAATAGTGCATCCAGCCCCTTCCACCTGTCCCTAGGAGATAGTTATGAACTGCTTTTCAGACATCAAGTGCTACATGGATTAAAAGAAGCAGCAAGGGGAAGGCACAGTCTCCAATGACAGAGCAGTGCCATGCAAGAGTGGGGCAAGGGGTGGTTTGCTGCTGAAAAACAAGATAATTGTGTGTGGCTGCCCCTCTGCATTTTATAACAAGAAAGAGAACACAGAGGACTTTCTAAATGGAAAGTAGTTGGATTCCCTGTGTTACTCCTGATACTTGGAAAGCTACAACCATGATACGTTGAGAGCAGGGACCCTGAGGCACCAGCACAGCAATCTCAGCATGAGAAATTTGCCTAGTTTGTGTGGCAGCCAGGGCCCATGTCCACTGAACTGGCTGGCTCTGCACCACTGCTGCAGCACTCAGCAGATGACAACATGCTGAAGGCAAGTGCTTACTTCTTGGTAAACAACCTAATCTTTTATCGAATAATTTATTTTATGTAAAGGAAGGATTTTAGTTTGCAAAGCTAATCTGCCTTGTCTAAACCCTCATTTTTTATCTTTGAAGCCCAAGTAAGTGTCCAATTCATAGTATTTAGTAGATAGGATTTGGGATTTTTATCGACTTGGCAATCTTGGTTTTGGTCTTTCTGGTCACGTTTCTAAGGAAAAAAAAATCAGCTCAAGGAACTGACATTTTTGACAGTGTATTTGCTTTTCTTTTTCTTGAATACCTGAAACATTTCTGCTTGGGAATTACAATTATCAGAAGGTTATAACAGTATTCTGAATTTTTCCTCAGAGTAAATGTCTGTAAGAGCCCTAAGTGAGGGAATTTTCTTACTTCTCTTACTTCAGTGTTGTCAGTCAAAATACTCCACAAGAGCCAAGAGATACCAAATTTATTGGGAGTAAAAATCAGTAACACAGGAGGAAGGGATTTAATCAGAGTTGTGGGTTTCATTTTGAGACATGCCAGCAAGTTTTCACTTGTAATTATTTCTGCTGTTTGTGTCTTGAGATTCTGAATCTGATGGGTAAAAAATGCCCACTTCCCAAGGCATTGAGCACTCGCTGAAGCCCTCCAGGCTTCAGCAGAGCAAGGTCAAGCTCACATCTTCATCACCTAAATGTCCCCATCTTCCTAAGTATTTTGGTACAGCAAAGTGAAATAGTGCAGTACATAAAGACAGGGATGAAACTAGTCTGGGTAGTTCATTTTCATGATCCGGTCGGTACAAGTGAACCATCTCCTGTCTTGGTGAGCTGCTGTTTTCAAGAAGAGTTGCAAAGAAGCCAATGTCACTGCCTGGGTGAGTGAGCAGTTAATGAACTATCCCTCTGCAAAAAGAAATAATTAAAGTATTGTTTCCAGGGCAATCATTACAGTTACTGTTGAGGTGTTTAAGTACCTGCTATTTCAGTTGTTGCCTGGTGTTATGAGGTGTTACTTCTTTATGGTAGCATTCACAATTGAGGCCCTTGCAGTGCCAGGAGCTGCTCACAAAAGCATGTGTGTCTCGAGCAGCTGCACACTGCAGACGCTAGTAGCATATGAAGGGTCGAGTGTGGCAGCTGGGGAGCTGAAGCCTAGACAAAAACTGCACGTTACATATAGAGACTGTGTTGTCTGTACCTCTCCTGGGACCTGGGCTGACCCCCAAAGCATCAGAGCATTCACCTGTGTCATGATGATAACATGGAATGAATTTGTATCCTGCCCCGGTGGACACAAAATAACCAGCAGGGTTTTTTCACCTGAAACAGATTTACTGTGAGTAACACCCAGGGGAGGATCATGTTGTTTCAGTTCTGTCGTGGACTTGTTCATATTCTGCCTTCCCTTCCCAAATATTTCAGGTATTACTCAGCAATTACATATTATGGGCAAAGGACAGGAATTGCTTCAAGAGTGGGATGCCACCTGTTGTCTTTTGTGACACTATGATTTTAAGAATATAGTGCTGTCCCATTGGCTTTTTTGGATGAGTTAATACCTGCATTTATGAGGGCAGGGAGCTGTGGGCAGGGGCAGCCCCAGGTGCCAGGGGCAGGAAGAGCAGGAGAAGGCAGTCTGTCCTCCATACCAGCTGGTGTACATGCACTGGTAGAGCCCTCTCATCGTGGCCAAGCACATTGTTAAAATGTCTGTCAGCATTAAGATTGATGCTCTTCCTCTGTACAATTACAGAAACATGCCTGTGGCCACACTTGAGCTTACCACACACCAGCATGTGGCTAAGGAGCCCTATCAGTACGCTGGTGCATACTCCTGCCTGTTGGGTCTCTGGCTCAATTCTTCTCTCATACTGGCTTTACCCCAATGGATTTTTCTGGCTTCTGTAAAATTATTCACTCCAGCCTGCTCTGGTGTAAGTGAGGAGAATCAGCTTGTCAGTCTGGAGATTGTGCTGCATGTGGTTCATCCACCCTGCTGGGGAAAATGCCCATGAATATTCTTAGAAGACAGCCTCCGGCATAGATTTGGGCTAAAACAGATGTATAGTTGATCTAGTTTGTAACCTCTTCAGATCCTGGACATTAAGATAGTATAATACATTCCAGAACATGCAGTTCAAGCTAATGTTCAATATTGTGGTACTGGTTATAGCCCTGCAGCACTTGGTACACAGTCTGGGGGAGGGCCCTGTAGTGTACGGGCTGCATAAACATGTCTAGCATCCTGTAGTACCTAAACAGCATAGTGACTTCACCTACTGGCTTCTACCTAGTAGAGTTTGCCTCTGACTAATAGGATTTTTCTCAATCTCTTAGCCTGCTTGAGGGCTGGGGAGCAGCAACCTCTGATTTTGAACTCCGCAGTTATGCTCCCTCGCCTGACTGTGTCCTTCTCACTTACCCTACAGCTTGTGTGAATCATCTCAGTCACCCTGAGAAAATCTGCCCAAATACAGATTTCCTAGTCAGTCAGACCTGGAAATAGCAAAGGATTTGTCTTCTCATATGAAAACTGTGCCCTCAACTCTACTTCCATTTCATAATGAGCAAGTAAGGAGTGTTTTTCTGACTGCCAAGACTGAGTTGATGGATATCTGCTGAGGCTTGTCTCTGTGGTTATGAGTCAGTCCATCCTGAGGACTTGACTTAAATGGCAAGAATGTTTTGTGGCACCAGATGTGGTGGTATTAGTGACATCGTGGCTTTGTCTTGTTTTGCCTTCGTCTGGCTTGGAGATTGACTGGTAGAAGTTGTGTAGGGATTTGTGTAAGGACTCTCAATTATATCCGTTATGTTTGAATGTGGCACTCAGGAAATACATGTCTACAGATGCTGGCAAGTAGGTCCTGTTAGTCTGCCTGTTTCTGGATACAATGATATTTATCTGTGGAAATGGTTGGATAAAAAACCTGCCTATCTTAAACGGCTGCTAAAACCAGGCTGTTTTGCATCCTGTCTGCAGACAGTTTCGTTTTATTCTTTCTGAGCCTCTTTACTTTTCAAACAGCAGATTTTCCTACATAGCCCTACCAGTCACAGTTCTGACTTGCACCTCCGTTGCTCCCTTGGTCCATGGTCCCTTCAAGGTCAGGTAGCTAAACTAGGTCTGGTTTTACTGGATTTGCTGAGGTTTGATGTGAACAGTGAAGCTGACTTTACAGTACCCTCATTAAAGCAAGAGGGGAAATCCGCTGTCAGGTCAGAGCTCCTTTGGAAATTGTCAGGTCTGTCCTGTTGGATTTTTTTGGGTTCTTAGTGGACTTGAAAGAACTTATCCAACTTCGATCCCTCAGGGAAGGTCAGTGCTCTTCCGAATTTCAGGTGTGCCAAACTCTTCTCCAGAATTAACATTTTCAAACGAGCCAAATATTGGGTTGCAACTCAGAAACATGGGTTACTTTCATGGATAACTGTGATCAGATTTTTGACCTTCGTGAAGCTGATTGTCCTTGAATGTAAACCTAAACCTCCAGAAGTAATTACTATCAGTTGTGTTACTGAGCATTGACCCCTGATGAGTCAATAGAGCTAAAGCATGCACCTTAAAACAAAGTGCCCATCATTATTTTATTTTAGTGGCATGGTAGTTTTAATTTTTTTGTGTTGTAACCCAAGATAGAAAAAAAGGTAAAATTTTAATTAAGCAAAGTGGGAGGTTTGGAAGCAACAGACATACTGAAGTCTTGAAGAAGGGTTTATTTACCAAGAGTTTATATATTTTTTACTAAGTGTCATATTAGCACCCGTCCCTCCTAACTTCCACTCCATCATTATGTTTGTGCAATCTTGGGACTGATTGCACATCATAAAATTTTACATCATGTAAAGTATTTTTAGGTTGAAACCTAAAAATACAAACCTAACAGAACCCCCTAACTAGTTTGCAGAAATAGTTTCTGAATCATATTCGAAGGCTGTGGTTTCACATTCCACAGTCATCAAATTTCAGCCACAATGGGAAAAATTAGCAATGAAAATTCTAAAAAATATAAATGGCATTGATGACTGGTATTTTTTTAATGGTGCTTGTGACTATTAGATTCTTGTTATATATTTACTGCCAACAGATTACCTGCCTACCTGAGGATTATATGACATAAAAATCCCACATAAACCTAACTGGCACTGCAGTTTTTAGGAAAAGTGTGGCACTCACTACCCATTCCTACAGCAGATCGCAAGCAGGCATTTAAAATCTGTTATCCCTCTTTGGATCAAACGACTTCAGTGGGGATTGGCAAGAGTCTGTGTCCTCCTCCTTTTTCTTTCTTTCAAGAGGAGGCTGGCATCACTGAGGAAGTGTGGAAGATGCCACTGTGTGCTTGTACCAGTCATTTGCAGAGGATGTTAGATGCTCTGCAAAGGGAAGGGTTGAGAAGCAAAATGTTTGCTGTGGTATTTAAGAGTACAGCTTGTGGGATTGATCCAAGTGCAAAAATCTAGTGTAATACAGTGACTTTAAAGTAACTTCTCAACTAGAAGGGGAACTGGGAGCGGTGTACTGCACAGAATCCCGCATAGGTAGTTCAGCCTTCTAATGTGAGTGTGTAAATTTACCCTGAGCTATATGAGTATAGCATTACGTACAGGCTGCTGGAGCCAGAGCTAGCCTGATTAGAGCTCTCTGGTGAGTCTTTGCATGGTGTGACAGGGTAGGCACACTCTTACCTGCCATGAATGCTAATTTAAAAAACATGAGTTACGTTATACAAGTGGTTGCCTATTACTGATGCAAGTTGGGCAGTGTCAGAAGTCTGTTTCCTGATGAGAAGCATAATGTCAGCGCTAGCAGCAAATGAAAGGAAACCATGTTCCTCAGGAGCAAGCTCAGGAATGACACTGCAGGACTGTCACTGTCTTCCGCATGTCTGGATTCTCTACCAGCCCCTTCCCCACTCCCCCCCAAAAAATTAAAATAAAGCCCAAACAAGGAGAGCTGTGAGAGAGCTGGTTAATGTGTGAGCAGGAGAGGCTGTGGTGACCATCCCAAGCATGAATTAAATGCTATTCTGGCCTGAACCCCTGGGTCTGAAATTCTTTTTCTTTCCTTTTCCTCCTCTCTCTTAAGCAGTGCAGTGGCTGAATCTAGAGATATTTTGCAGATACTCTATGTTTCTATAATAGATCAAACTGGAAGCTGCAGATATGAATGTAGTTGCTTCACAGAAAGGGGACGTATTGGATTTAGATGTGGATTTTCACAGCTAGGTTTTTCCCTCTGATTTTACCTTCTGTATGGCTGAGGATGCTTATACTGTATGTGTGTACATGAGTGCTTATGGAAGGTGCTAACCCATGCTGATACTATCTGCATGGTAATGAAAGTGCTTTCTCAGAGTCATTAGCATTATAGCACAGGGACTCGTGGACATGTATGCAATACTTGAGGGAAATGAATATTTCCAGACAATAAAATCTGAAATGGTCATATGCGGTTGTAATAGCTAGAGCATTTATTTGTAGTAGAAAGTGAATGTATCAGTTCTGTCCGGCTTGGTGTGGAAAAGATGTTGCCATCAGAAACACCTCCACTTGAAGAGAGAGGAGTTTATTGTTTTGAAGGACTGAAGTTACACATGTGCACAAATCTCCCAGGAATCTGGAGTCTGCAGCAGATGGCAGGTGACAGTGAAATAATGTTATATTCCTTTGAACTGCCTTTACTTACAATCAGAGTGCTGTGCTTACACTGCTTTCCACAGAAAAGAGATAGGCTTCTCTGGTTTTGGATACCAAGAGATACAGAGTGGAGAGGGAACTGTCCTGGCTGTCCTCTGGGAAGAACACCCCTGGGGAAATCACAGCTTTGAGACTGGGAGGGCTGAGCAATGCTGAAGGCACTATGTTAGGAAACTGCCATGTATGGGAAGAATTGCAGGCTTTCTGAACTGACACCAAAGAATGGCTGGTGTGTCCTCTTTGAGCATAAGTGGTGGATGACTCTGAGGCATTAGGAGTATGCAGTTTGCTGTGCGGAACTGGGAGAAGCAGCTAAAGTTATTAGCAGTTGTCCAAAGCAGGGGAGCCTTTTGAGGCAAATAAAAATGGAGTGATGAGATGAATGTAGCAGATGATAGGAAAGGAAGAGACTGAGCAGGAGAAACCAAAAGGAAGAATTAAAAGAACGACAGTATGATCTCAACTGATTTCATGCTGCCTAACGTAGAAAACTATGTTTAATGCTTTGTTTCCCAGTGGTCAGTGGAGACAGGCCACACAAGCGACTGAAAAAGAAGTACTTAAGTCTCTTGCATGGTTTGTGATGCCCTCCTGCTGTTGATAGTATAGGAAAAGTCTCCTAAGTTGAGGTACCCAGCTGAGTAATGTGTTTATCCTCAAAAATCATGTTTCCCATATCTAAAGAACCATCTCACTCTTAAAACTGTCAGCACAATACTACATGAGTTATGCTGTGCTGTGAGAGCTCACCTTGTGATGTCTTCTTTTCAACACCATCTCCAAATAATGTCTGGCAACAAACCAGGCTGATTAAAAAGAGCAGCTGGGCTAAAGCTCTCTTCCCTTTTCAGCAAACAGATGACCAAGGCTTTTTACATAGCTTAAACAACTCTGCAGATGAAATTCTGTAGTGCCTAATTCAGCCATAGTCACCCAATCAATTTGGTTTATGCTGCCTCTATCTTGTTTAAAGCTGGTCTTAATAAGCTGTCAAAAAGCTGCGCTCAGTGGTGGGTGATGTTGACACATCAACTGAAGGAAAATGTGGATGATGGACCTGATGTTTAAGTGTTGAGGTTGTTTCTTCTCATCAGCTATTGCCTTTTACATGAGCAAGACAAATATATAGCTATTCAGATAATCAGCAAATATAAGAATAAAATTCTTCTTTACTTTTGAATTTGCATGCTCTATTGATGGAGTGTTGGCTGGTTTTTGGGTTGGAATATTTTGGAAAGAAGAGGAAGGTGAAGTCCACAGTCCATTAATGGCACAAGGCATTAATTAGAGATGATAGTGTGAATATTCAGTAGTACACAAAGGTAAGTCTTTGGTATACATTGATTTGTACGATATTGAAACAGACTAATCAGTTACTTTCTGGTGCCCTCAGTATTGAAAACTAATGAGTGTGACAATATATTTTTGTTAAAGCCAAACTCAGGGGACAGAAAGCATATTCTGTGGTAGGCAATTAGTTCTCTTCCTAGTCTTGCTGATCCAATTCGATTAACAACAGATTTCCTCACACATTGCTCTGCTGTTGTCTTTCACTGGCATAACTTTTTTCATTTTCCATCACCATATGGGTACTATGTGAAGGAGGAACTGGTTCTTCCATAATAAAGTGCATTAATTTCAACAGTTTTAGCAGCTGTTGCAGGAGAAACGCAGCATACAAATGGAACTCACAAAGTGGAGGTGGTTTAAACTTTGCTTTTGCTTATAAACAAACTTGCAATGTTTGTATCTTCACATTATTGTTTGGGAACTTTATTTGCTAACTGAGGAAACCAATTTTTTTCTCTACAGTGAGACAAATCCAAGCTCTAGGCTTTGCTTTCTGGAAGGGATAGTGATTCCAGTCTGGAAACCAAGTCCAAGATTTAGTTACCATTCCCTGCAACTTGTGAAAAAGTCAAAGAAGTGTTACCAGTTCCTGTGCTATTTCAGGACCAGTAAGTTGAGGGACTAAGTAGTGGCTAGTGCTGGCTGCAGCCTCTTCTCTCTTAACCCTGCTGGGTAACTTCTGGTGCATAGATGACCCAGAACCTGAGATGAAAGTCTGCAGTAGACCAGTAGGTCAGTGGAGTAAAAGATTAACTGCAAAGAACAGTTGTGTGAGTCAAAGCTGAGACTGTCGAAGGTATTAAATGCTCAGGGCAGTGATGGGAGTTCCCACTCTGACAGCGTTAACAGGTTTTGCCATAATTCAGTTACACTTTGGAAACAGTTAAAGCAATTCAAGAGCAAACTTGGTATAATTACTAGGTAATGGCCAGAGCCAGTGCTCCTAAAGTGCAAATTGTTTCTGTATTGATCTAAGCTAACAGTGTCAGCATTCTGTAGAGACTGATCTTTAAGTGCTTAATTCAGCTGTATGCAACCAGTAATTTTGTTTTCTATCCCCAAACAAAAATGCCATTGTTTATTCTATTTTTTTCTGCAATAATAAAATCAATTAAACTATCTTTTCAGCAAACATAGCTGACATTTGTAATCAACACATTTGAAATGCCAACATGTGGAAAGAAAATTATGGCAGGATTTTATGCTTATTAAGAGAAATAGAAGACTTAATAGCAGTTTAATGCTGTAGCTACACACCATGCCTCCTTTGAACTGATTTCTAGTGGTGCAAGTTCTATAGTCAGGCTTATGAGTCATAGCCTCCCTGCAGTAAGCTCCCCATTTCGGCTCTAAACCTCTTCCAGCATAGTTTGATATTTAGTGCCAGGGAAGTTACCTCTTGGTGAACTTCAAGCAAAGCACTGAGATGTGGCAGACTGTATCACCATCAGCACAGAGGAGCGTGAACAGTCAACACACACGTGAATAATTGGAGACATCTTATTTTCAGGATCAGCCATCCACCTCCAGAATGGAGCAGTCACACAATTAGGGAGACTGTCAAAGTCTGTTAGATCTGTCCAAACAGTGAGACTGAAGATGGGGGGTGGCATGAAGACTGGGAGAAGTTGTTTCCTCAGCATCCTCCCCCAGTTCCTCATGCGTTAGCGGAATGGTGCTACCCAGCCTGGTGAGAGTAAGATATGGAGAAGTACTGGGTGATTGGTGCTATTAAGTAATTTGCAAATAGAAATTATCAGCTACATAGGTTTTGCATCAAATGTTTTCTTCTTGACTAAAAGATCCTAGTTTAATATGTTTGGAGGTATATCTGAAAAACAGGGTAAAATAAAAAAGTAAATACAATTAATAGGTTGTTAAAAAACAGATTGCTCCATGTCACAGGGTTACCCACAGAGATCCCTGGAGAAGGAGGTGCAGTTAGTCCTCTGGGTTGTTTAATCTTTAGCAGGCATTAGCCTTAGTGTCTGTCCAACCCAGAAGACAGAAAGTTCAAAGCTGAATTGGATTTAAATGAGACTCCAGCAGACAAATACCCCAAGCTGGTCAGCTCTCCTGCAAGGAAACATACTACTTTGTTTGTCAGGAGGGACTAGGGAGTTGTTAAGACTCCACAGAACAATTAAGCATCATGTTTCACCACCCCCCCCACCCCCCCACTGATTTGATTTTACTTTGAATTTTTCTCAGCTGACTCTAATAAAGACTCTAATGAAGCTCTCTATGTAACCTTCTAGGTTTCATGGACTTCCCCTGTCTCCCAGGCAAAACCTACTGTGATTTCATTTTCTCTCTTCCTCTAGTGTATTTATGTTTCATAGCCTTGTCTGCCTGACCAGCTTCCCTTTATCTGGCCATCTTTTTAAACTTCCATTTGATTGCTCCTATGAATATGAATTACATGTTTTATACGTAAGTATCTTTGCTGGAAGGAGACAGGACCGTCCATTGGTTTCAGTGGGCACTTGGACACCAGATTTCCTTTGGGACACATTTCCTCAGTTTGCTAGCTACCTGCCTGGGTGAGGGTAAAAGGGTAAAATTGTTTCAGACAGAGATGCTAATGAAAAAAAAGAATAATAACAGTGCTTCACTTCAGAGTGTCTGAAACGGAGACACCTCAGCCTGCTTCCATGCAGAACAAGTTGAGGTGCACTTAAGAGGTACACAGGAATGTTGTCCCAGTTCTGGCTCTCTGGAGTGAGGGAGGACAGTGAGCACTTTTCATCAGCCTTCATGGCAGGCTGCTGTTAGACCTTCACTGTTTAAAACCAGGTGTGTGTGTGTGTGTCTGTGTGTGTGTAGAATTTAGGAAGCCAGAATGTCAGTCATGGAGCTGGAGCTCAGAAGTGGAGGGCGAAGGCCACCCGAAGCTCCTGCAAGGTGCCAACAGGCACCATCAGGACCTAATCAAGCACTCATTTTGATGCAGAGATACTCAGCTGCATTTTGCAGCCCAGCCCGTACCAAGGACGGCAGTACACACACAGTAAGCTGAGTGCACCCATCAATAATTTAAAGGAACAACAGACTTTGAGACCTTTAGAAAAATCAATTAAACTTCACAAGCAATCGCATTTTGCCACCAGCAGAGATGCAGGCCTGAGAATGAAAGGCATTATTGTACCAGTGTTCAGTTATGCAGTTAAGGGGGAACATCACTGGCAAAGGTAGGCATTTTTCTATTTTTGGCAATATTGGTATGTTTATTCTGTTGGGGTTTAAGCATCTTTTCAGTAACCATCTTTTTGTATCAAACTGTGACTTCCTCATTTTATTGTCCCTGCTTCCTACCACAAATTAAAGGCATTTCTTGCTTGAGAGAAATAGTACAGAGCATGTACTTCTGCTTCCCTCCTACCTACCCTCTATGTAAAAGAAGGAAAAGTCTTAGGAGAAAAGAACATTGATTGCTGGGCATTTTTTTTAGGCTTAAAACCTCTTTGCAAACTGGTACTTAGTTTATTTAGCATTTGAAGTAAGTATTTTGCCAAACACGCAAGGAGAGACCTCTAAGCTCAGTCTGATTATGGGACAGGTGATGAGTAAGGTCCAAAAGGCAAAAGAGGAAAATATCAGTGGATCCTAAAACAAAAATAGCATCCACAAAGGGACATAAGCACTTGACCTCTGGGCGCAGGCTATTGCCCTGAGCTACTGCTTAGGCAATGTATGGAAAAAGAGGAATGTTTGTCAGGATTCTCAAGCAAGCAGGCTAAGACAGGCAGAGCAAAATGCCTGGAGATATGGATATCCCAAGTCCTGCATTGCAGCAGGACTTCATCACCTACAGTTCTGTATAGAAGCTTTTAGACTTCTGGGATTCACATTTCTGAATCTTCTAGTGGTTAGGTGCTTTGCCTATATTTTATGAGAAGTCCCCAGAAAGAGGCTGTTAATGCTGTTGAAACATTTAAAATGATGGGATGTGAAATTTCTTTGTCCCCCAGCTACAACTGACTAATAGTTAAGTGGTTAGGAGGGTCAGGATTTCACGCAGGTGAATTACAAACCTTTCTGGGTGTTCCTTGACTAACCCATTCAGGTGAAATAATCCCTGTTCAGAAAATAACCCAGGATTGACTTGAATCAGAGTCAAAAAAGAAGAATTAGCCCAGGTGAAGGGAGAGCTGGTTCCAAGGCATTTCTCCAGGGAGGGTGTAATTTCAAGTAGAAGAATGTCTTTGGTTTCAAGACCAGGGTGTACCCTGGAGAATTCCCTAAGTGCTATGCTTAATGGATTACAGCCAGTGTAGTGCTTTCACTTTTACATGTTGTCTGATTTGGTCCACCATCAATTATTCCCTGCAAAGTGCCACAGTGCAGTCTGAACACAGCAGGGGACAGAGCTGTATGGAGATCTTCCTCACCATGCTGCTGGACTGCAGGAAGGGTGAGCATGCGCTCTATTTAAACTATAGCTGTTGTTTTTTTTGCTAAAAGCTAGTTTCTGTTGCTTGCCAGACTGAACTCCTCTAGAAAATAGGTGACATAGTGCTGGCGTCTGAGGCTGAATGGTTCATGGCCATCAGTTGCGCCTGACTTCTGCATGAAGTCTGTAAATAATGAGATACTCGCTAATGTGGTTCCCAAATCCTTTAGTCCTGCTCTCTGTTTGCAAGAAAGGCATTGTGCTCAGCTCCAGTCCCACCTGTGATACACAGACTGTCTGAAGATGCTGGCCATGACTTGTTGAGAATATGATTTGGGTTGAAAATATGATTCTTGGAGTTCTCAGGCTGCTCTCCCAGAGGGACAAAAGGGAGTTTTGCTTCAGTGTCTTTTAGAAGGAAGAGTCAGAATATTCTGGTTTGTTTCTATTTTGAGATTCTTTGTGTGTGTGCGCAAATCTCATCTCAGATTCTTTTTCTTATTGGAGGAAAAGAAAATAAAAGACAGTATTAGATTCTAAGTGCTTGCAAAATAACCAAGCAGCTTGCTGGGAAAGTCGTGCATTCTTCAGTAAGGAATTGAAAGAACATGACTTGGCAGTGAGCTGCTCATTAAGTGTATGCCTGCCAGGCTGCATGCTGAAGACAGTCAACTGCTAGGTAATTAATTATAGCTCAGTACAAGGGGTTGTGGTCCACACCACTCTTCTCAACTATAGGACAAGTCCTTCCACACTTTCCTGAAGGGATTAATCAAGCTGAAGACTGAGCAATATATAAACCATATAAAAAACAAATAGAACATTCCAATTTACTGATAGCAATTGGTTATTTAATCCTTATTAGCTTCTGAACAGATATTTCTTATTTGCTCTTCACATGCGGCATTTCAAGACTAGTTTCTTGAATTTAAAGTCCAATGTCTCAACTATTTATCAGAATTTACTTTTTCCATCTGTCTTATAGTGTAATTTATTACAGAAACAATAGCTTTGTCCATGAATGAATGCATTTAATTCTCAGTTGCTTAACATAAACATATATCTCTTGCACAAGTGTAATACCTGTACACTGCAAATGCAACAGATATCATCATTCTTTCCATACAGCCAGTAGCTGAAATGTAGAACAGTGTGTTCATAATGTTTTGATCAGGCTGCCTCATCAGACTGTGCCTGAACGACAATGTACTGGCACTTCACATCATTTACAGCATTTATTCTGAAATCTCAAGTCCAGATTCATGCTTTTGAGGTCTTTTCTTATGCCCCATGAAGAAGGAAGTGAAACCCATGAAGGGCTAGTAAATATAAAAATGCTACCAACCATACTTTTGGTCTGATCTAGTCCAAGTTATTAATCAAATGCTCTCGGTAACCAAAGATTTAACTGTCATTTTAAAAAGTTCTGAAGAATATGATTTCAGCATGTGTTTGAATTTTGCTGGTTTAGAGGGTCAGGCATCTGCCTGTGAGTTCAATAGAGTAATTCTGGACATGTGCACATCCATCTGACAAAGAAATATGGTCCAGTGACTTCATTGTTGCTCTTAATTTCACAGAAAGAGCGCTCACATTTTATTGATTGGCAGTATTAAACCCCCATAATTTTGCATGAGAAATTAAAAAAGCAAGCTAACTCTAGGAAACCAACTTTGAAAAAACAAGCAGAATGTTCAACACTAAGATAAAATCACATCAGTAAATAAGATTATGGGAAAACAAGGAGATTCCTGTAAAGTGGCAATAGAAATGGTGGTTAATAAGTATTACACTTCATCTTGAAATGATGTATTACCTTGTCAGCAAAGAAAATTCTCAGTTCTCATCTGCTGAGAGCTCTAACAAGCAATAAAAGAGAAGGTTTTGGTTCATTTACTCCTAGAAGCCAACTCTAATCCAAAAGTTATTTGAGTTAATGATGTATGGCCAAAAGTGTAATATAGATTTAACCAACATGAAGGTCTCATACCTGACATATAGCACAAAGACAATGTACAGTCCCACCAGTCCTGCTGGTGTTATGCTATGTTCTTTCATAGAAAGAAAGGAGGTTCAAGAAAGGAGGTTCAGCATGGCAGAATTACCATGGCAAAGGTAACATTAGAGTCATCTGGACAATGAGTGCTTCATCAAATACTCTTACAGTTGCTTTCCTCTATATTCTCATTGTGATTTTGCTTTGGAGAAACATTTCCATTCAGCCCTTAACTATGAGCATGCTGCTGGGTTTAAACCGCCTCCACGCACTTTCTACCAGCTGATAAGCTCTGTTTTTTGCCAGGACAACTCTAAAAGCAGCAGCACACAGCCCATCTGGGAACGCTTGTTGCAATGCAACTAACTGTCTAGATGCACTTGAACACATTGCTTTCTCCTGCCTTTAAGGTATGCTCCAGGGATTCTTGAATCTCCTGCCAAAAAAAGCTCTAGACATACTGTTAGGTTTCAAGGAATGGTAGCTCTGATAAGAGTAGATTGTGTATATTTATGCAGCTTATTCAGTATGGAGCTGTCCACTGAATTTTAGGGACTGTACTGGACCCAAAATGTAGTCTTATATTGGAGAGTATGGAAGCAATATGTTCCTAGCACAGTGCTAGGGGAAGCTGGGGTTTTTTCTTGGTTTTCCTTTCAGATTTTGTACAGGACAAGGAAAAATAAGCACCTGCTGGTGCAGCATTGCTGTGTCACACACAATTGTGTGCCTTGCTGCATTGCGCACAATTTTCAGGCCAGTGGTAAAGGTGTGGTTTAACTTCTCACTCCCCTATTTGGAGTGAGATGTCATCAAAAGCTGGATGAAAAGAACATTTCAGGAAACATATTGTGACTTGTTTTTCATCCTCACTTATCTTCATGGTCTGGTTTGTTGCAGACATTGTTGTTCATAGGAAGTTTTTGCAATATGGTTCTATTCAGTAGGATTTCCAGATGAAGTACTTACAGTGATTGATTATGATCTTGAAAGACATATTTCATTCACAGACAGATTTTGAAAAACACTCTCTATTTCTGGGGATGATATTTTGCAAAATGTACTTGTTCACAGCTTTCTCTTTCCTCCCACCGCATGGAGTTTCTAACAACCTAGAATTAAGGTGGGAGAGATGAGTAAGACAGAATTGAGAATATTATCGTGGCTCTTGCATATGCAACAACAGCTTCGGGATAAGTTTTCTCTGTATTTGTATGTAAAAGGGCTCAACTTTGCCTTCCTACTTTCTAGTGAGGAATTCATACATTTCTCTCCATAAGAATCAGATTCTGCCTCTGTAAAAGTGATGAGAACTCTGTTGTGTGATGTATGGCCATTTAAACAGCTCTAATTCTTTAAAAGGTTCATTTATCTCTGTAACTTGGTAAGGGTGATAATGCCATTTACCGAAGTCATGCCGTATTAATAGGAGGATCAGCACAGTATAGCAGCTGACCTGGGGACTTAGTATATGCTCTGCTCTCACCTTGCTGCTGACTTACTGTATGACCTTAAGCAAGTCTATAGCCTTTTCTGTGACTGTCAGTAATCTCCCCATTACTAAAGGTAATGATACTGAAATATCTTTGTAATAGGATAGGAGATCCTTGGATGTAATAGACTTGATGTACATACATTCCCATGTATGCTAGATTCTCTTCTGCTTTTATTATAGTGTGGCTCCCAAGAGAATATTAAGTGGACAGGGTGACATTTCCCATAACACACAGTTCTGGTCTAATTCCACTCTTGTAAAAGTTTATGGGCACTTTGACTTCAGTGTCCTGTGAATCATTCATTGCACCAATCTCTATATGAGAGCCATTACAGAAGATGACAGAACACTCTTTCCTAAAATTTTCTTGTCTTCTCATATTACATAAATACTTTTTAATCTGAGCTGGAAGAAACCAGTGGAACTTAAGGGGGTGATTCTGGGGTTTCAAGTCATAAATGGTTTAGATGCTGAGTTCCTGAAAGACCATTTATTTTTTTTCAAGTGATGACATAATGTTTGTCTCAAGATGGTTTATGTTCTAGCACACCTGGTTGGAAAGATATTAAGCTGTTGACAAGGCCTTATTTAAAATGAGTCTGTCAATCTAGGGTGGTTTTCAAAATGCAGTGGTCCAAACTAAAGCCCATTTTTAATCATAAAAGGAGATTGAAGAAGGGAATGTCATTTTCTGTGGTTTTATGGCACCATTCACAATGAGATCCAGGCTGGGTTGAATTCTGCTCACAACTGCATTAGGAGCGTTTTAAATCAGTTGCAATGGCGTTGCAGTCACAGTGCTCTAAGGATGTAAAAAATTTAATGTTCACACCCTGAAGTTATATCTTTAGCTCAACCAATGCAACCAGATAAAGCAGGTAAACTTTTAGGCAACAGTAGTAATTGTAAAATTATAATGTTTGTAGTAAATGTTAATTTAATAAGAATATTACATGTTCCTTAGCAATACAGTGTTAAAAACAGAAAAGCTTTATGCTAATTGAAAAAACTTGCTAAACTAAAAATGGCACCATGTTTGAATCACTGCAAAAGGCCTTGGCATTAGTAAAATGTTACTGGTTGTCATGAGACACAGTTATTAAAACAATAATTATGGTTACAGGCTTAATTATAATCACTTTCACATGGACTTCAACCATGTTTATACCAGTATCTTAGTCTAATAATTTAAAATATTACTAAGAGAAGTCTTAACCAGGAAAAGCGTAAAAATGTGTGGAGTAAATTAATATTAAACAGACTTAAATGAACTGCAGAATGCTATTGCAGCAGTTGGTTAAAAACACTACTCACAGCTAAGTCTGGTTCTGCTGCTGTGATCAAGATCTTACAGTAATATGATGGTGTAGTGTTCTGGTTTGGTGTCCCCTATGTGGTACAAAATGATGCTGTCTTGGTGAAATGTTGCCAGTCCAGTACCTTGTCATTGAAGCTGCTGTGCCAGAGGAAGGTCTCAACTTCCACTGAAGGGCAAGCAACCATGCCAATTCTTTCTTCTGCCACTGGTGGGGAAGCTTGTGAAGAGGAGCATGAGGGGACTCCAAAGCACAAGAGAGTAATGGTGGATGCTGGGGTGAGACCTGTGATTTGATAGCTTTCAGTACAGAGCAGGAGGAGAATGCACAAATCCTGATGCACTAAACCAGGGTGGGCATGAATTTTACTGGCAGCAGTTCCATGGCAATCAACTGACAGGTTTCTTCAGACCGTGTTGAACAGGACAACTTTCTCAGGTTTGTTCTTTTCAAAGGAGAAAAGAAAAAAAACAGGAAAGTGTGTGTGAGTTATTTTTAGCTGATTGCGTGCTGTTCTGCCCGTTGCTGTCGAATATTCAGAACAGGAACTCTACTTTTCCTGTCCATCATCTCTTAGAGACTGTTTCCATAAGTGAAGATATTTTTCCCTTTGTACATTAATAATATTAAAATAAATCTTCCCAGCAACAGACAGAGGTTTATCGGGACTGACAGGTATGTAAAGCTCTTCATAGCAAAGAAAGGTGGCCCTGTGATGACCACTGGCCCGGACTGCTCACTGAGGAACAATACAGTAGTAGTTCATCAGGGACAGATATGAGCTCTCTTGATTTTCTGTAACATCTTGCCACAATTTCATTCTGGTTAGTGGAACAAAATAATGCTATTGTGAAATATTAAAGTGTCTGCAATTATTGCATGTCATTGCAACTATTCAGGTGTTTCTGTGCTGATTTCAGAACTTAGTTAAGTGCAGCTTTAAATAAAGTAGTAGAGTACTGTTTAAGAATCACTTGGCTCACTAAGGGAGATTCCATGTCCCCGTTTACCTCCTGAGCAATATGGTGATATCCCTTTGGGTCTACTGCACAGTAGTTGACTTCAACCAAGCAGCCCCAAAGTGGAGCAGAAGTGTCAAAAAAATTCAACAACAAAGATAGAAGCTGCTTTTAGTGAAATATGCATTAATGATAGCTGAGCAGCCTGAGGGTGATAGAGGACTCCTAAACACCAAGCTATAATAAACAGGGAAGTAAAAAGTGTGGACGTCTTTCTTGGCGCATGGATGACAACAGTTGCACTGTCATTTGGGCTTTACAGAGAGAAGAGATCAGGCCTGTCAAGAGTGCCGCCAAGCTGATGGAAGCTACTGCATCACCCATACAGTCTTAGTATGTGAACATCTGTATTTTCAGATACCTAAAAGTGATTTTTAATTTGCTTTCCAAGGACAGTGCAGAAAATAAATAAAAAAAAGGATATATTTCCTGATTTGCAGCCAATGTCTTATCCTTCTTACTGGTCTGACCTCTCCAGTTGTGCATCTCAACAGTGCGATTGTTTCTGGAGGATGTTTCCTCTGCTTCCCTCCTACCATAGAGAAGCATACACTTTCATTGTAAATTATTCTTTCCCTACTCTTTTTGTAAAAAATATTTCAAACTAATTTGTCATTTTTCCTGCCAGACCTAATCGTTATTGTGTGATTCGAAGCTCTGTCCAAATGCACTTTGCCTTATTAATAGCAATTATGTTCTTCCAGGGGAACCTCCCAGATCACTGTTGAATTTTACAGAAAATACCCTGACTGCATTAATTGTTTTTGACATGTTACACTGTGGTTTAAATTGATTTTGTGCTGTTCATATCTTGTTTGGATAAAGGCAATGGAAAGATGTGCTGATTTCCATATCGTTCTCACTGTGTTGATTTAAACCTTCCTGGTATTTATTAGGTAATTTCCCTCTATGTTTTATCTTAGGAGATATTTTCACTGCTAGGAGGAAACATAGATGGCAAGGTGAAGGATTTGTTACTCAGTGGATTTATTATGGAAGTCAAATTCCTAATACTTTTTTTTTTTTTTTTAATTTGTTCACTCTGTATGGATAAGCTTGGAAAAGAAATCAGTGTTGGACTTTGCTGATGGTCCACAACTGGATCTGCATATCCAAGAGCTGTGCTCCATATCAACACTAGATAAGGGACACAAGGGTTTCCAAAGGCATCCAGTATTCTCAGCTCTATTGGAAATCTGGCCCAGTGCATTTTCAAGTTAAACTTGTTAAATACTTTGTCACTGTTGTCAGCATTTCAATATTCAGTGATGAATTAGCCAAGTAGAAACATTAACTTTTCTCTGGGATGCAAATTTGCTGTTGCATTTTTTCCTGCTTATTTTTGAAGCATTTATTTTTATAAAAAAGTCTGAAGTGATGTTGATGAAAAAAACCCAGTTGCTTTCATGACTTTCTCCTTTTCTCCAAGATGAATTCTGCTCTCTAATGCTAATGTGAATGAAGCCACTCAAATGTTAACTCTCCAGTTTCGTGCATCCTTCCAGGGGTATAGAGTCTCAACTTGAAAATAAATTAATTGCTGGGGAAGCCATCCAAAAAAAACGTG
This sequence comes from Ara ararauna, assembly GCA_028858755.1. Classification (NCBI taxonomy): domain Eukaryota; kingdom Metazoa; phylum Chordata; class Aves; order Psittaciformes; family Psittacidae; genus Ara; species Ara ararauna. Next base: position 11,027,310 of record CM054380.1, on the reverse strand, counting down.
TTTGGCTCTCATTTCACACACCCTCCCATCTTTCACTCTTCATTGACAATCTTTTTTCCAGTGGTATATTACTAACCCTTGTTCAGAACAACTCTGAATATCTAGCAGACTCTCTTGTTGCTGATATCTTGGTTGCATAATGAGACATAACTTTTTCTTAATTTGCAAGTGCCTCCCCTAAAAAGCAGATTAGAATAGAGTCTAGGAAAGGGATGAAATGAGGAGTATTTGACAGTGTCACACTGCTTTTTTCCAGCTAATATTTAGAGCAGGTGCTGGAAGCTCCCTTCAAATCAAGATGACATGCCTCCAGCTGGGATGGGAGTTCTGTTCTTCACTAGAAGTGCAAAAGTAGCTTTACATGAGCAAAAGGCGCATTGTCTTCTCCTTAGGTGTATAGTTGTAGGGAGAAGACAATCATCTCAGAACTGTTTAAATGATATAAAGAAATGTTTTGTTCTTTTGTGGAAACAGGACATTTGAGAAACACGGAGATCCAAAAAGTGCATGGAGTATATATGTAACTGATGAAGCAACACTGGTTTGCTTTAGAGTGTGCCACTGACTTGTGAAAAACTTAGAAGGACATTTTCATTGCAAAAAGTTTTGTTTTGTTTTTTAAAAAGAGAGCTTTGTGTGCTCAGGAGGTGGTGTCTTAAGTGCCAGAAACAGCCTACTTTTTGCTGTGAAGAAATGCAGAGGATTACTTTCTCTTCTCTCAGCCTCTTTCTATTTGAGATCCTTGGACTGGAGGGAGAGTCCCTTAGCACTCTCGAGCTACAGCACTGGGATTGAGTTTACTGGTATGGAAAACTGGGAAGGAAGATGTACTGGTCACTCTGTTCTTGGCCTTACTTTTGATTCTTTTACCCCAAAATATAAGGAGAATGGAATGTCAGCATTTATTATCCTTATTGCAAAACTATAGCCAGTAACAGTCAAAGTAAGAAGATGCATCTCACCCATGCAGCAGGTTGCAGTCCCAGCTGCTTGACTCCTCCCTTGGGGTAATCAGATGGCACACTGGTGCTGAGTTCTAATTGAGCAAGTCTCTTCAAGTGCAATTAATCTTATGATAATTAATTTTACTGATAACAAAAAAGCTTCATACATGAATGTACACACTGTTAAAAATAATACTCTCTGCAAATGAAGTTAGCATTGACAGTGCAATTCCCCAGTACTAGATGGCAGCATTAAGAACACTGTACAGAATTTCCATTAGTTTTCTCTGGTTTTGCTTTGCAGTCAATACGAATGAGTGAGAAATACGTTGCATTTGCCTTTCTTGGAATGTAAAAAGGTGAAAGTATAATTTCTTATTGATTAGTCTAACATGCCCAGATACAAAAGAAAACAGTGCTTCAAATGCTAAAACAGGGAGGAAAGGAAGTTAAAGAGCACAATCAATTTATTGAATTTCTAGAAGTGTTTGTGGTCTGTTTTAAAAAAAATTCACCATGAGATGTCAGTGATTTGATTGATGAAACTTTTCCTTGACAGTCTCTGGCCAGTGTTACAAAGAAGACAAAATTCAGAGGAAAGTATACCTGGAAAAGCCTGTCTCCTGTGGAGATGGGAGATTGTAGTCCTGGCTCTATTAGATTGCCTCAGTAACAGAAGAGTTAAAGGCTAACTGAATTGCATTGTGGAAAAAACTTCTATACAAACTCTTCCAAAACCTTTTTTCATTAAGATGTAGCATCTAGGTCAATGACTCATTTGATTTGCTTTGTGTTGTAGGCCCTGAGTTTCAAAGAAGAGTTTTAACTCTAGTAATTCTCTGATCTTGTCGTTCTGTCTCTTCTGATTTCAGCCTTGAAGCTTCACATTCTGTTTTGGGATTCATTCCAACACGAGAGCAAAGTCGAGCAGATCTTCACAGTGTGTGTGCTTAGAGGTATAAGGAATGTGGGGAATTTCCCCTTTTCATTGTACCAAGCATTGAGATCCCGTATCTCTGTTGTCAGCTACATACTTCTGATGCTGGCCTTGGTGGTTTATTGCTGTATTTCTGCAATTTCTAAATTTTGGGATGTTACTTGGATGAGTTCTATTGCTGTTAGCTACAGTAATCTTAGGGCCTCTCTACTTAGACTACTCCTGCATCTCCCTACATATCCCGTTTCTTGGTGTTGCCCAGTTTGTATTAGTAGCCCATAGTGTGCTAATAAAATGCATGCTGCTAGACTTACTCCAGGAGCTTTAATCTACTGTAAGGCTCCCTCTGTTTCCTCCCTTGACTGCCGAGTCAGCATGTTGGGATGTTTCAGTGAAGTTAATTAAATTTTACTGGTTTACCTCACCTGAGGATCTGACCCTCAGAGCTTCCACGTTTAGGTGACTTGTAGGATTCACTGATTTCTGTGTGAACAGCCAAGATATGGGTGGCTCAAAGATATTAAAAGCATAGGTTTGAAATTAGACCCTCTGTATCTACCATTGCAAGTGAAATCCTATTAAAACCAGAGGGCAATAATGCAACTGAAGCAACATGCTGCTGCTTCTCTTCTCTGCAAAAGAGTATGATAAATCTGATAACATTTTCACTGGTGGTGACTTCAATCCCTGTTGATATAGATGTCTTATAGTTCAAACAGTTCTGGAGGCACAAGCACCTCACGTTTCATAAGTTCCTCTCCTAATGCTGTCTTTCATCATATCTTCACTACACTATTCACAAAATGACCATCCACATAACAAAGAGCTCTGAGTTTTCCTGTGATTTTAGTTAGCATGTCATTTTCTGTTGGAAGTTTCAATCACCTGGCAGTGATATGTGTCATTGTTGTGACCAAAATATGGAATGTCCAAGCCATTTCAGTGCTGATATACTAAAAGGCAAGAACACTTGCTGGTTCATCTTAGCTCACCTCTTCCAAAGGAGAAATAAGATACTCTTCTTTAGACAACAATATATAAGAAAATAGTTGCAGACCGAGTAAATGTGTGCTCTCTACAGAAATGCTGTAGATATTAGCAAAGCCCTGAGTGATGTGAATGGGGAGTGGGTCAGCGTTTTGTCCTCATTCTGAATTGTAATGGGACTTGACACATACTTAAGAATTTTATTGCTGAGGTGTATGAATAGAGAAGTTTCTAAAATATTTTCGTAGATAAATTAATCTAAGAAAATCTTTTCAAAACCTTTGAAGAACTAAGGTTTTTATTAAACAAATTAAAAATAGTGTCATTTGATCTCCTGTATGCAGTAAGAATTTTGTCTGATATAATATTGAGGAGTTGATGTGAGGGTCAGAATCAAGCCCTTACTTTTCACTTACCTGTGGTGATTAATGTTGGAGTAAGCCAGCTAGTGTTGTTTGCTGCCAATTACTGACTGTGGTTGTTCACTGCTGAGTAAAATTTCCAAAATCATTGAAGGAAATTGAAGAATCAGTTCCTCTTGGGGATGCAGTGTGCAGGTTCCCAGATTGCTCAAGTAGGCTGGGCTTACATTGAACTTTAGCACTTGATGGATGGGTGAACTTGTGAATGAATCAGGGCAAAATTAATCACAAAGCTTCACATTTGTGTTGTTTCTCTGGAACATGCAAACATGTGTTCTGCAGACTTTAAAATCAAGCCCTGCAGCATGTAGTATAGAGATACATGCTTGGAGGTCTGCAGTCTGTGTTGGATGTGGCCTGCATATTTTTAGAGTTAAGGAGTACAGATGCTATTTAACTTGGAGGTTGGCTGTTTATGCATTTGTGAGTTCTGGTACTTGATCTGCTGTGCTGTCTGTCAAAGGTTTGCAAAGCTTCAGGAAGTGAAACAGCAGTTGTTAGTGAAGAGCACTGTCTGTCTCCCACTTTTGCCCAGGACATCTCTCCCCAGGGGATCTGCCTAGTTTACAGTTTGTGCTTGAATCCTTCATTATTGTTTAGACAGTAAATAATGGCCAGATGATCAACCCCTTTTCTGTTCTGGATAAATAGTTCATTTACACACGTCCTTTGGTTTATCCAGGGGAATTAAATATTGCACAGAAAGAATGTCTAAATGAATACTAAGGAACACAGGTTGTAAATCTGATAGTCAGAAGTTTTTTTTCTGTTTTGATACCAATAGTAGTATTTTTAATCTTCTATTAATGGTAATCAGATTATTCTGTAATTTGATCTATAGAAGCAATTGTATCCACCTATGAAATGCAGGAAAACTTTGGTGAGTACATCCTATCAAGGCATTCCTATAGTATTTATATGAATGTATTCAAGGCAAGTATTTATTCAATTAATTTGAAATTAAAATAAGGGTTTTCTCACAAGTATGTTTTCCTAAGTTTGGCTGAAGTAGTGTATGATATCACGTGGTTCTGAAGGAATATGGTAGAGCAATACAAGTATCAGCCTCTCCTATCAAGTTTCTGTAACCCTCATAAATCCTTAGTGAGCCAAGTATTCTTTCTTTTCAACTATTTGAAACAGAAGAAGCCTAGGAGCTTCCTGATATGAGCAGTAGGGGTGTGAATTGCTCTGTAGTACTTTGTTCCTGTATCTAGAATATTTGTTGGGGATTAAATTCTGGTTTGGGGATAGTGCTGCATGAACAAGGAAGAAGTGTTGTGTCCCGGCTCTCCAGTGTTCCTCGGTGCTAAGAGACTGCCATTTTCGCTCTCAGCAAGGGCAAAGCAGTACAGGACAAGCCCCAGAATCTTGTGCACTTATCTCAGATACTTGTTATCTATCTGTGCAATTTTTACTCAGCATTTGTGTACAGTTTTGTGGCAGGTTCAACCACCCTGACAAAAGCTCACAGAAGCTTCTCTGCACAGACAGAAGCCTGGGAACACTCCCCACGTGCACAGCTGTTGTCGCACCCACACGATGGTGGTCAGTGGGTGCAGGCGAAAGAAGTTGGGTCCTGAGCCCATGGGGGCTATGTGACCTTAGCTGACCACAGCTCAGGTCTGACCCAGGTATAAAATGAGCCCCTTGGGCAGCCATTTGCAGTTGTCACTGTGGTTGTAAGGACATCAGAGGGGGTTATAATCTCAAATTCTGTTTCAGAAATACACTTCATGTGGCAGCAAAATGCTTTGACAGATAGTGCAAATAGCATAATCAACGCATTTGGACAGTGCAGATCTGGCACTTAAATTTCTTAAAGAAGAAAGCCTATGTAAAACATCCCTCCTGCTGTACCTGGAGTGAATCTGAGAGGGCCAGCACTTAGGGTAATATCTCTGTCTTGGAAGAATGTTGGGAAAGTAAACTAAAGATTATGCAATGGCCCTGCAATACAGCATCTGGCTGTTCTTGGAGATAGTCACTGTTATACTGTGTAAGCGTGAAGATGGGGATCTGGTCCTTTCTTGTTAGAGTCCAGTTTCTAATTGTTTTCTACTTTTGTTAGGGGGAAATATAAAGTCTAGAAAGAGGTATTTTCTACAGAAATTGTGAACAAATGGTAAGAATGCTTCTCAAACCCAGCACTGATTGCCCTCTTCCTCCGCCTCCAGCCCTGCAGAAGACTCAGTTCAAATCTTATCACTGTCATACAGTGTATGCTCAGAGCCACCCCATTCCAGGAAATGCTCCTGAGAGCAATTGTAAATGAGATGTAAAACTGTACATCTTTTCTTCCTTTTTATAGAATAACTTACCAAGTTTATTAGCTTTTCTCCAGGTGTTGGCTCTGCTTTACGTGTAGATTAAGGCCATGTTGTTTGACCTGCGCTATAACTTTGCCTTCTCAGCTGTGCCTGGGGAAAGTGGCCTTAAGGCACAAGTCCCACAGACAATCAGAGAAGCCTTGTGTTTGAGCTTTCAAATCCTCTCATAATTGGAACATATCCCTTATAGTGAAAGACACTGAGAACACCAGAATATGTGAAAGAAGTATTTCCCATTTTGAAATATTGTCATCTGCTCTTTGCTGGAATATCAAGTTAAATTCATCAGATGGTTTCATTAATCGAACAGAATCATTCAGTAAGACATTTAATGACATGCATTGACTCGTAATGGCTTCCTAACTACTTCTGAAATCATCTGAAAATCTATTCCTGTCACAGAAGAGGTAACGAGACTGTAAGTTTGAAATGAAATAGAAAGGCAGATAATTGGATCAATGATTTGTTAATGATGATATTGAAAAGTTCCTTCACTTTTGCTCCATGATAAAATGTATATAAAAAATTAGTGTGGGCATCGTGTCCAAAACCGACAAGGTGCCAACGCAGAGCTTTTGTGCAGGGAGAGTGACTGCTCCGAGGGCTCTCAGCAACCATGCCATGGAGCAAAGCTTTTGGCACAGCTGGCTCTGGTGGAAACCATTTCTGTTTCTCCCTGCACAGCTTTGGCTTTTGTTAGATGAAAGGGTGCAGTTGTTCCCGACCATTGCTTTTCAATATGCTCTGCAGGAATTAGAAGTCACAAACCCAAATCATGTATTAGTTCAGCTTGTAGGTCCTTCCCCTGGGCCAAGCCAGCTATATATTTCAGAGCAGCTGCAGCCCAGTGTCATGGAAAGATGACCTATGGCTGCTTTGTACGCTGATTTTGATATTAAAAATGAAAATGTCAGCATTGAACTGACACACAGCAAATCCTGTTTCTCCACCATCACTTTTGCACACACAATGGAAGAGGCTGAGCAATGCCGGGCTGTCAGCTGTTTGGCTGGTGCAAGGATGTCCCTGCCCATGGCAGGGGGGTTGGAACTAGATGATCTTAAGGTTCTTTCCAACCCTAAATATTCTATGATTCTATGATCTGCTCCGACCACTGTCATGTGGGGCTGTGACCTGCTGCAGGCTGCTCAGATGTTACCATTTTGAGGCCTGACCGTAAGTGAATTTCTAAATCCTAGCTCAGTGTCTAAAACTCACGTGTCTGGGAAAATAAGCCAGTTTTTAAGTTACTGTTTTTTTGGGTACAGTGACTCAGGAGTGCAAACCTGAGTGTTGACTGCAACGTGCGTGAGTGGCAAATAGCTGACCTGGTATTTAACCCCACTTGGGTTCTACAATGCATTTTATTACCTACAGTCTGATACTTAGCTAGAAGAACAGTAGGTTGTTGCCCAAAACAACAAACCTCCTTCAGTTGGGCAGACAGGACCCCAGCACCTCTCTCCTTTTGGCTTCATTATTGCTCTCCTTGCTGCAATTGAGGAATGCAGGGGAGCAGCAAATGGCAGATGTCCCCCAAGCATGGGTGCAATTCCCTGGTACCGTAGCCTGGGTAAATCCCTCTGGAGAAGGGGAGAGCATCCCCAGAGTTTTGCTCATGCTTTTCCAAATTCTAGAGCTGATTCTAGTAAATGAGATCTGTGGTTCTCATTGCTCTGTCTCAGAAAAGACGCACAGTGACCTCTTACACAGGACCACTTCCAATTTCATATGGTCTTAAGCTCTTTGTGCCTCTGGGCATACATGCTAACTAATGCCACTATTTTGCAGCCCTGTTTGCAATATATATTTTGTAAACTACTTCTGCCTAGATTTCCCAAAACAAATTCAGTTTGCCATTTAAATGGCTCTCTGATACAGTCCTAGGCTTTGCTTTCAGCAAGTGGTTGAACAAAACACAGTGCTCATAAATATTTGCTGAAAGCAAACAGCTGGGGCTAAATTCTGTTTTTAAGCAACTGAAATGCTGAATATATTTGTTGTTTGCTCACTTTGCTTATGTATCAGCCTTCATCTTAAAAGGAGAATGGAGCTGAAATTATATGCAATGCTGCCAAGTAAGGGAAACAAAGGTTTTGTTAGTGAAACTGGATGCTACACCCTCTTTAGGTCAGATCCCCTTTACTGCTTGTATTTGGTTTATCACTGAAACAGTAATTTCAGAAAATGCAGCTTGCTTACCCTGTGTAATAACTTGTTTTGGTTGGTTGGTTCCCCCCCCCACTATCACTGCCATAACAATGTGGAGATGAAATAATATCAGAGTCCATTGACTTTTGATCTTATTTTTTATGTGAAATCTAACATATTGTTATCGCATGTCCATATCATTGATATCAGCATCCAGTAATTACTGATCACTAATGGCTGGCTGACACTTATGCTGGAGTTTCCATAGGTAGTCAAGTGCTGTGCTCACTTCAGATTATGCTGAAGTGATAGCTGCTATCCTGCTAAATGCAGGTAATCTCATCTTCATTTCAAGTTTATTCTGACCTGGGTCTATAACAAGAGAGCACTGCCTAGATAAGGCCAAAAAGCAGTGTGCATTACATGAAATGTATTTCTTACCTAAACTGTCTTTTTACTACAGACACCATTTAAACTCTAATTAAATAAGTATTTCTTCTGCATTTTCTGTTTACAAGGAAATAGAAAGATCTGCTTTTCAGTGCTAGAACTGAGGGAAGTCTGTGAATCAGGCAAAACACTTTGTTGACAGATAGCTTTACTGTTCCCTTGGACTTGTTACCAGATTTTATTTATTTTATATTGTTTTAGTCTGGTTTACAATGGAAACAGGAATTGATGGATTGGATTGTTTGCCTGCAGTCATCTCTAATACCTTTTTGGATAATTTCTGTTTCCAGTTAAATCAGAAGGTAAAGGAGTGGTATGACTGGTAGCAGACTTCAGCAGCCGGAGGAGATAATCCCTGCTTGTGCCTTTTTAACTTGGATTTATTTTATTCAGAAACTCAAATTTCAGTTTAATCTAGATTGCCACCATGACAACAGATCTGTCTTCTAATCTATTTATTCAGGATTTTAGTGTCTGTATGGATACAATCACTTTTGCATTTACTTAGAATCATGGAATAGTTGGAAAAGACCTTTAAGATCATTGACTCCAGCTGTTAACCCAACACTGCCAAGTTCGCACTAAACCATGTCCCCAGGTGCCATGTCTACACACCTTTTAAATACCTCCAGGGACAGTGACTCCACCACTTCCCTGGGAAGCCTGTTCCAGTACTTCCACCAGTATAGTCCAGTGTATGCTGTTTGGAAAAATTGCTGTTTAGCAGCATGAGTAAATGTGGTTTCCAGGCAAAGCTCATTTTTAAGGTAGAAAGACATTCAAAACAGCATTATCCAAACACCCCACACAGATACTCATCACTGCGAAGAAAGCACTGCTGTTGTGTTTGCTCTGGGAAGCTGAGAGACCTGTTGGAACTGGACATGTGGTGTTTATGCAGTGCCAGGCTGTTAGGTTATTTTGTCCTGTTTTGGAGATCTGTTTGCTGTTGAAGGGCTCCTCTTCAGGTGAACTGCTGCTGCTGAGGCCTCTGATTCAATCAGTAAAGTGTAACTGCAGAAATTGCACTCCAAAGCCTTCTGTTGCTATTAGCAATCCCAGTTTGCAGACAGGCTGTAGAATCCAGCTTGGCAGGATGTATCCTTCCTCTATAGACTGTAGTGTGCTTATATCAACCGTTTTGCCCTTTGCTTTCCAGTGGACATGTTTGTACTTTCCTGGTGGGTGCTGTACTGTAGGTTCTCTCCCTAAAAGTCCTTGCAGGCAGGTTAGCAGAGCATGCTTCCCTCTTACATGAGACCACTGGATTAGGCATAATAGATAAAAACTGGTGAGTTATCTCCTATATCACACATTTAGGATGGCTTCCTCACCATCTCATGTTTGTGGGGGAGTGGTCTTTCTCTTTCTGTGGCAGTTGAAATTGTCTTTAGGCTACTTGCCTGTACAGAGCAGTCTGTTTGCCACTAAAGCACAGAGAGTGAGGAAAGCCCTCGGATGTGTTTACAGGAGCCAACTGATTCAAGCTCAGCACAGATAATTTTTATGTCTAAATCTTGCTACATAATTGTTTTTAAATCCTATTTTATTACAGATTTACAGCTGGATCCAGTTAAAGATGATTCACATGGGAAGCAGAAGTGAAGGAAGAAGCTGGCTTCTACCTTTCCTCACTAGTTTCATGTGGGTGTTTCTTTTGTGGTCCTTTTCTTCCACTTGCCTGTCTGCCCTATTTCCCACACTGAGGAGCAGTTGAGTGGTGGATCCCTCTTGATGCTCACTTACTGAATGGTTCATGAGTTGTTTTTTTTTGCCAGCACTCACATCTGGCATGGAAACATGGACAAATTGACTAAAAAAAGGCAGCTGCCTCAATCAGCATCTGGGATGCTTCTGTAGCAAGCTGCAGTTTTACAGGAGGGCAAATATCCTAAATCCTGGAGGAGACTGTATGGATGATGTACAGGCCCTTGGTGTACCAGCTAGAATAGTTATAGCTGAACAACAAACATTAATTACAAATGTCAGACAGAAGTTGCACAGTGAGGAATTATGAAATTAAGGCTTTGATTTAGCAGGCTGTTTTTATTCTCCATATGCTAAAGAATAAGATTTGCTTTAACTCATGAATTTATAAATTGGTCTACCAATTTCTTTTTAAAACATTGTCTGGTCCTAGAAGAGAATAGAATATTAACAAGGAAAAATTACTGTGCCATGAACCATTTAGAGTTTCATCAAGAACTCTGTGAAAGCAATCCGCTGATGATAAAGCTTGGACACTAAATTACAGAAGGTGTGATTTAGAAAAGAGGTTGTATTAATGTTTAAAGAAATTGCCCGAATGCCAAACCCTTCCAGTGTGCAGCTGTCACAGGTATGAACGTGCATTGGTGAGTTTCCCAACATGCTGGATAAGGTGTAAGGGAGAATGACATGTCAAAGAACCTTGGGTTTTTACTTCTAAAGCCCTTATTGTGCATTCCCAGTGCCAGAGCCAATGAAGCAGCTGATGGGGATGGGGGTGTGGTACGGTCGGCATGTAATGTGTGTGATGTGCTGTATTTTCTAATGCTTTTGAAGAAAAAGAGCTCATAGTGGTTAAAGCTGCCACTGGAAGATGGATTTTTTTTTTGGTACAAAAGGAGGGAAACAACAAAAAAACCCTTTTTTGACCAGCTTCAGTAAACAGTTGCTGGAAGACTGACATATTTTCCTTTCTGTTTCATCAAAGAAACTGTTTAATTCAGAGGATGGTAGGGTTTGACCCCAAGTCTCATCTGTGATGCAGCTCACAGGCTTCACAGGCTATGTGATACAGGGGTCTTTTTAAATGCGGAACCCCAGACACAGATAGGAGTCTTGTGAAGCTGTCTTTCATGGACAGCATTTGGCAAATAGAGACTTGAAACTGGGGTGCCTTCTTGTCAAGTGGAGCACTGAAAGCAGCGAAGTTGAATGTTTCTGCTAACGTAACGGGCATAAGGCTGAGTGTAGTATCAGTTCCAGAGGAGGAGCCGTGCATCAGCCGGTGTGTTTGGACAAGTGAATGACAAGAACATAAAGTGAGTGCAAGAATGTATGTATGTATGACAGCAGTAGCTTCAGGAATGCTTGTACTTGATAACATAGGACACCAACAGTGTGGTGAATTGGACTCGCCACAACAGGTATCTAGACAGCTGACTAGGTGAATAAAAGGAAAAAAGGGAATCGTTGGGGTCTTCGCAGTGTGTGGAAATCATTGATGTGATTCCCAGCATGGGGCATAAGCAGATAAAAGTATTTCCTATTGTCTTCATAGTGCACTGTTCATGTGAGGCTCAGATAGTATTTGTCAAGTGCTTTCAACATGGAAAACTCTAAAATGGCTCTTAGTATTAACAGCACCTTGCATTAATCCTTAGCATGAAACAGCAGTAACTGCTAGTAAATTAATAAATAACGTGAGCAACAGTAATAGCCCACATTGAAAATCTGAAGGTTTTCTTCCTCTGTGAGCTGCAGAGACTCACCTCAGGGTCTGACTGTTCATACGTGTTCACTATGGCTGAGACTGGGCAATTAGAGGTGACATCCGTTTTGGTTTGCAGCTGGCAATTAGCTGGTTTTCCAGGCGATTATAAAGCAGCCTGTATCCCATACTCCTGCTGTGGAGTTTTGTTAGTGAGATGCGACTGATGGTCGTGGCACTCAGCCTGATTCCAGTCTCCCTTGCCCTTCCGCCTGTTACATTGCATGTGAGTGTTGCAAGATTCTTGATTTACACTGTTGTAAGTAGAACCAGAGATGGACCAGCTCTTTAGAAACCTGTCATTTTCTCCTAGGGTTATAGAGATTTAGCCTTCATCTGGCAAAGCATTAAGGCATACATTTACATTTAAGATGTACTAATGGCTTTCTGGATCAGGGTCTTTAAGCAGGGTCCGTGGCTCAATGTAGCTCTTTTGGAGCAGGTGAACGGATTGTGTAGAAAACAATTGGGAAATAGGTAGAGAATGCTGGAATAGGAGATGAGAACTCAACAAACATGTTAATGGGTTTTATGATGATCATGGTATCTAGAAAGGTTATACACCAGTACTGCTGTTGATCCATGAGTAATATGGGCATCCTCATGAATCAAAGGGGGCATCAGAAGAAGAAAAAAAAATAGTATTTTGAGGTTTTGTGCCAGAAGATGCTAACGAAACCTGAAAACTTAGATGAGTTAATACAGAAAGCTCTCTGTCACTTACATGGGGAGCAGGGAAATGCTGGCTTCATTTTATAGAGTTGGAATGTAAGAAACAATGAAAATAATCATTCTGATCAAGGTTTTGAAACGACTCAAGAAAAAGTATTTGTGTTTTTTACCACAGTCATTTGTTACCTATGTAATGATCTATGGAAAGATGTGGAATATAATTACAAAGCCAACACTTCAACTACATATATATATATGTAGTTATATATATATATGTATATATATATATGTGTATATATATATATATATATATATGTATATATATAACTATATATATATAGTTATATATGCATATATATATATGGGCAAAAGTCATAAGAACCATACCCCAAGCTAAACTTTAGGAGAACTAGAAAATTAATAACACAACTATCAAATCTTGCTTCTTGTATCAGCGCTAAGTCTAGGATTTATTTATTTTCCAGTGTGTCCTGACTTACTATGCCACAGCCAGACCTGTCTTCCCAAGTAATGTGAATGGAAGCTTCGGAGCTGATACAGACATAAACAACTTTGGGGATTATAAGAATGTAAGCATTTTTGCCGATTCTTGTTCATTTTTCATTTCCCTCTTGCCAGTCGCTGAAGCGTATGCGTCTTGTGACAGGAGTGGTGGAGGCAGAAGGGAAAGTGATGCTAGACGAAGATCATTAGGAAAGTTTTGACAGTGCTAAAAACTTCATGTCTGTATCTGAAATGTGATGAGCTGAAAGGTTCTGCAGCAGCAGCTGCTGCAGTCGGGGGAAGTCAGGTTGGTTTCCTTGAAGCTGGATAAATCACAGACTCCAGGGGAAGGGCAGGCACCTACAGTAGACCTTTCTGGGGTAAATGCAGAAGAGTGGTTTATGTACTGTGTGCCTGGGTGTGATGTGCTCCATGCCTTCCCAGAGCAGGAGGGCTTCCCACACCACCAGTTTTTCTCTGATCCCTGGCAGTGGTGGGCTCTCTAAGAGGGGTGTTGTGTCTGTGGGAAGTGGCATTACTCCTGTGGAAACAGGGAAAGGAGAGGACATGATTAAAGCCCTGCAAGACCCAGAAGCACTTGTAACCAGCTGTTACCAGGCTGGCCTTGGGAGGCCACAGCCTTCCCCTACACCTCCTGTTGTCTCCGAGTGTAAGTGCCAAAGCTAAGCCACTTTTAGACAGGACAGCACAGTCTCCAGCTTTTCTTGCTTTGAACCTAGCCTGGGACACATGAAATTCTGCAGAATGGCGTTTCCAAAAAGCTATAATTTGGTGTCAGTTCCAGAACAGGACGTGAGCCCTTTTTATGGGACCTTTTTGATACCCTGGAGCAATTAAAAGTGACAGCAAAAAGGGACATGTGAGTGGGGATCTTTGCATACATTACATTGCCCTTTGTAAGAGTGTTTCGCAGCTTGTAGGTGGGCCAGCTGTGTAGGGTTTGATTTAACAGGTCGGGAGACAAGCAGGCAGAGACCTCTTGCTCTGATCCTGCCCCTCCTGTTAGTCGCTCCGTGGCTCTGGCTGCTGAACCTTTCTCAGGTGCCCTGCAGAGACAGTAAAACTGTGTACAATAATTGCCTTTGATTCTTAAAATCTAACCTAACTCTGCTCCTGCAGGGGCCCAGCTGGTGGCTCAGCCCACCTCCAGTGCTCTGTTCAGTTGCAGATGCCACAGATCTTAACAGCAAATATTCCTTTTTGCGCACTTGCAGTTAAACTGAGGTCCTTGCTCAGGCACTGGAGTCACTTGGCAGTGACTGGAAGCATCAGCATGGCGAGGAGAGATAGATGATGTATGGAAGGAGGAAAGGGGACTGACCATTTCTGCGTTATGGTAGGGTTGGGATTTTTTGTGAGTCTTAAAACCATTTTTTTCTGATGGTGTAACATTTTGAATTAAGGCTTCCTTCAGACGTGGTTTCTGTGAATGAGTGGATATTCACTGGTAAGTTTAAAAGTCTGCTGCCATATCCAGCTGCGCCTGGAGCAGACACAGCTGCTGTAGCTGTATGTTTTAATAGCTGGAGACTTAACGGCTTTAAGCACCGAGTACATTCCCAGGCAGACCTGTCTGAGACTCTGCGCTTGTCTGTAGTCACCAAAAGCAAAAAGAAAGCAGTAAGAGTTCTGAAAGGAAAGGGAATAAGACTCATATTTAGTAATAATATAAAGGAAGGGGAGCGAGGGGGAAGAAGCAAATGTGAACGATTTCTCCGTTCCCGTGTGCCCCAGCCAGCGGCCCGCTCCCAGCCCGGGCGGCGCCACCTTGTGGGGCATACGGCCACTGCCTCCCAGCCTCAGCGGCGCCATCTAGTGGAAACAGGCGGGCATTGCCCGTGGGTGCGCTGGTCCATTTCCCCTTCCTTTCCTCGGCTACGGCTGAGGGAGCCGGAAATACCGAGGCACCTCCGCCGAGTGCCGAGTGTCGAGTGTGGCAACTGTGAGGTGCAGGTATGGTGAAGGTGTGGTAAAGCCCGCGTTAAACCAGCCTGTGGTCTGTGACAGGAGCTTCATCCCAGCGAGGGTCTCTAGAGAGCATAAGCTGTCCCTGTAGTGCTGGGTGGCCCTCAGCCAACCTCAAGAGTTCTGGTGTATTGAGGTGTCATAAGGAAGTGTTAGGGTTAGTTACAGTTGGTGTTCTGACTCTGTGTCCATTTGGGACCCCCCTTGGCCGTAGGCAGAGCCAGAATGGAAAGCACAGCTTACTGCTGCCTTCTTTTTTTCCCTTTTTTGAAGCTGCATTTCAGAGAGGATGACTGATACGAACAAAGTCTTTTTCTCATCTCCTCCAACACAATGAAATGTAAGTTTTGCTCTAATCTCTACAGAGTGTTTCTTTAGATGGAAAGCATTAACCGGAATCTAAACTGCTGATTACACATTCACAAGCAGAATTGTGAGTTTCTGGGGAAAAAAATCAATGCTTGTATACTTTATTGTCCTTTACAAGTGAAATTCAATCATTTGGCTCATCTGAGAAGTTCTTTTGTGCTGTGTTTGTACCTTAGGCCATTGAAATTTAGGCGTGACT
This sequence comes from Ara ararauna, assembly GCA_028858755.1. Lineage (NCBI taxonomy): Eukaryota > Metazoa > Chordata > Aves > Psittaciformes > Psittacidae > Ara > Ara ararauna. Next base: position 11,011,884 of record CM054380.1, on the reverse strand, counting down.
GTATCTGGTGTTTGCAGTAATTTGTTAGGACACTAATCAGTCCTTTTGCTCTTTTTCAATTGTAATACTGTTTCTTCTGAAAACAAAAGATTAGAGATAGCTATTAAAAACTATTAAAGACCTTTACACTAGTTAAAAAAATGTGTTAATTTTCTATCTGTAATGTAAACATTAACATCCTTAATAGAGTTCAGGCATACGTGGTTTCACCACCTGTAAACTGATGGGATTTACTTGGGATGTTGAATGTATACTGCCCTGTCTTTATAAGATTCACACTATAAAATGTTTCTTCCTCCTTATTTGCAGTGTTCAATTATTTTTGGTGGATCCTTTGACTTGCAGTAGCTTTTTAATCCCATCCACAAAAAACCCCCCACAATATTACATATGAAAAGGATTTCTGTTTTTGTAAGGACAGTTACCTCCAAGTGTTTTCAATTAAAGCCTGTTCATGGTTGTTTTAATTTGTAAGTGTCCTGCATTCCTTGGGGTAATTAGTGTTGTACTTTAGCCAGGTCTAGATTGTCTTTATACCTGCTAATACTTCCTCAAATGCTCAAGTGCAAGCAAAGGGCCTACAATTACATTGGGTAGTAATTTATTTTCTATTAATTAGATTTTGTTCTTTCTAATTTTGTTAGCACCAGTATACGTTTCCTTGTTTCAGATACTTAATCTAGTTGATCTCTCATTGGAAAAGTTGCTCTTTTGTTTAGGTATTTTACATGGATAATCAAAATGTATGTCATTACCATACTTCATTTAGTTGCTCTTAACGTCTGATCTGTGCTTCACGTGCCTCCCTGTACCTAATTGTCCTGGGTTCAGCAGTAGCAGTCATTTTTCTCCTTCTTAGTAGCTGGTGCAGTGCTGTGTTTTTGACTTTCAGCCTGGGAACAGCGCTAATAACACCCATGTTTTTAGTTGCTGCTCAGTAATGTTCACTCTGACCAAGGACTTTCTGGGTCTCATGCTCTGCCAGGGAGGAGGGGAAGCCGGGAGGAAGGAGAAACAGGACACCTGACCCAAACTAGCCAAAGAGGTATTCCATACCACAGCACGTCATGCCCAGTATATAAACTGGGGGAGTTACCTGGAAGGCCCAGATCGCTGCTTGGGTTAGACTGGGTATTGGCCAGCAGGTGGTGAGCGGTTGTATTCTCTTCCCTTGTTACTTCCCTTATCATTATTATTATTGGTGGTAGCAGCAGTGGTTTGTGTTATGCCTTAGTTAGGGGACTGTTCTTATCTCAGCCCATGGGAGTCACATTCTTTTGATTCTCCTCCCCATTCCTCTGGGGGGAGTGTGGGGGGGGAGTATGGGAATGGCTGCTTGGTTCTGAGTTATGGCTGGGCTTAAACCATGACACTATTGGAGTAAATTACGCGTCTGTTTTTGGAGAACAAAGGTCCTGTGCCCAGGCAGGTTACTCTGAGAGCAGAAGCAGAGTCACTCATGAACTAGAGGGATTGCTACAATCAATTAGGGACTGCAAGTCCTTAATGCACAGTGCCCTCGCCTCCCCTTCAGGCTTACAGTCAGTGTGGTGTTTTTGCACTGTGCAGCTGAGAGCTGCCAGGGCTAATTCTTATGAGCGTAAAGCACCATCAGATTTTTCCATTTGGTCAAAGAATATTCAAACAGATAAATCTTCCCCTACTCCCCAGCCTGCTCGGTATGTGTTCTAATAATTCTCCATCATGATTCCACCCGTGAGTTGAACTCAAACCTGGTGTGAGGGCCACGTAATGCGTAAAGAAGCAGTTTTTTGAAGAATAATACCCAGTTCTGAATTTTCAAATGGAATCTTAATAATACCAAAATACCTTTAAATATGAAGTAAAATGCACATTCCATTTTTATGCAGTAAGTCTTGAGACTAACAAGGTAAAGTTCAGATCCTGCAGGAGACCCAGGGTGTACAGGATATCTCAGAATATCTGCTGCAGATGTCCTGGTGAGGTCTGCTTGTTCAACCTTAACCCTTCAGAAACAGAGTAGGTATTTTTCCAGTGGATGAAAAATACCAGCTTTTGCCTTGCCTTCATTTTGCACTGTACAGATGTATTTGCAGAGAATTGTGCCAGACATTTTAAATCCATTTTGCGTTTTCTCAAAGATGATAAGAATTAGCATTAAGACTACTGAACGCAATTTCACAACATAGACCATGTAGTTTCTATAAATCAGTGCTCACACTCCTTTGTTCATATGCTTTTATTTTTTTTTAAGTGAAACTGCTATAATTTGGGCTATCTCTTTCCAGTCACTCAATGTGTGTCACTGAAAGAAATTAATGTAGAAAGAAACTGCAATTTGTAGGTTTTTTTAAAAATAGTATGTTGCAAGTCGCACTAGCCCCTACCAGAAATTCTCCCTAGTCATGCTGATTGCATATCAGTCTTGGCTGTTTGAAAGAACCCAGTGCAATCAGAAATACTAAATGCTAGGCTTACAAAAAAGTAAGTGCTTTCGGAGCATTTGTTCAACATAAAGGTGATAGGATATATTTTATTATTGTTGTGTAATATACCTGTATTCTAGCTTCCTGAAATGAGTGTTTAAAATGCAATTTTTCTGTCCAATATGAAAAAGACTTGGATAAAATTTGCCTTGTAAGGTTAGACAATATTTCCTAGTTGTAGCACCTGAGTCCAATAGGCTTTATCAGAATACAGTAAGTGATGAAGAAGAAACTAAAAGAAAATGATTTTGCTTGACTGATTGGAGCTTGTATAAGAAAAGAAAGCAGGAGAGATTAGTTTCATAAGGTAGGCTTGAAGCAGCATAAAGCAAGCTAAAATTTCTGGGTTATGGGAACAAAGAGAGGTTTAAGGACCCTGAAGAGCTGAAGATACAGCCTGTGTTTGTAATGCAGCATTTAGAATGAATGTGAAAATGGTTTGCATCCCTTTTACCTGCCCTTGTTACACCAGTAGGATAAAAATAAATTGTGCATTGCTTAAGCTCCTCATTGGCAGGATAAACATTTCTTGGAGCTATTTAAAGCTCCAATCTAAAAGTATATCATCATGGGACTTGAACATCAATTGGCAAAAGCTGTTTATATGATTAAATTATAAATCTAAAAATATCTTGTAAATAGAGTGCCTTGTGCAGGAAGCCAGTAAGAGTGAAAATAGCGTATAAATAGTGTATGGTTTATATTAAAGATAACATATAAGAAGCCATAGATCTCTCTGGTTAGTGAGCACAGGAGCTAAATCACTCTGATTATTTTTGTATTGAATATAGGCTGCACCTATGAGGCCTCTTCTTGATGGCAAATTCATTGCTTTTATTGCTACAGTAGATCATGTTAGAAAACTGCTCCTGCCCATTGGAGTAATTTCCAAATAACTCATTAGTTGCCTTTGTGCCCTGCCATCCCAGCTGCTAGGACAGAATGCACAATCCCAAGGTTCAGCCCTGCTCAAGGTCATATGTGAAATCTGACGTCTGAATCTACCTTTCTTCAACTGGAATCAATGCATTAGCAGCAAGACAATGCTTACTCTGTTCTTATCTGAGTGTTTCTCCTTTGTATCCTAGATCAGAACCCAGTATGTGTAGGTTAGACATTTTCATGTGCACAGCATGGTATTATGCAGAGTCCTTGTTTCAGAACACCTTCTACCAAAAGGTGAGAGTTTTGATATAGTTGTATTACTAATATTCCAAATAGAGCTTATTACAAGCAGCTGCGAAATGGCAGTGTATATTAGCATGCAATGACCCTGTGGGTTAAACAGTGCAACTACTTCTGTTGTACATCTGTGGTACCTGCAGTATCCAAGGGCTGTTCTTTCATCAATTTAGAAGCTGAAGTTCTGAAGAAGTCCAGGTTACTTCTTTGAATAGTGTCTTGCAGGAAATGCATTACTTCTGAGCTTTGGGATCTCATGGCTTTTTTCATTTTTCTTTTTCTGCGTACTACTTTCACATTGGTGTCACTTTAGACCAGTTTGTCTTCAAAATCTGAGCCAAAAGCCACCATCCAGAACCCTTTCTTTAGCCTCAGGTATTTTGAAACCTGTGGTTTTTTACATGTGTAACTCAGGAAACCAAGCAATTACTCAGAACTTCTTTGCTTGTTAATAAATTCAGAGGAGTAAAAGGATTGTGCTTGGTTTCTCCTGACAAGTCTGGTTTACCAGGTATTTCCCCCTGCTTTTTTCTTCAATTATTTTTTCCTTTTTTCCTCGTTTGAAAGGAGGGATGCAGAATAAACTGGTTGGTTTGTCTGTGTAAGCATGTTGTAATCATTAGGCCTCCTTAGTGAGTCCTTTCCCTGTGGATCTGGGGAGGAGCTTGGAAAACCTGGGGAGTTCAAAATCCTGAGTTCGTGTTGGGCATTTTTAACTCTGTTCAGGCCAGGGAGGAAAAGTAGAGGCTGTCTGCCAAAACCACTCTGATTTGCTGTCTGACCTATTTGCCTGTTAGTTTGCATGTTTGTTTTTCATTTCTCTTAAACCTCTTTACCTCCATCTCCAGTTTAATTGCAGTTTTAGATGGGCATTCAAAAAAATGCTGCTAAGTTATTTCTGGAGTCATAGTTTGGCTAAAATGAGTCATGTAACTTCAGCCTCACGTCACTGATGGAAATGGTATTTATCGTGATGCTAATTGCTTCTAACAGCTTTGTGTCTCTGCAAGACCAGTTAACATGAAATTTTATCTCATTTTTCTAGGCATAAAACCCTGCTCTGCCTAAAAGTTTAATTGTTATTTGCCATTTTCAAGGGTAAACTGTATATCTGATCATTTGAAATGCTGCTTCTGCCTTGCCAGTAATTCCTTGAATTAATTTTATTGTAATTAATAAGGACACTATCTAATCCCTTTTTACCAGAGGATTCTCGTTTTGCATATGCTTGTCTGATAGTCTTCAAGCCAGCTTGTATCTTTTTGCCACTTCCCATGCTAGCCAAGTCAAATCAGCATACAGCTGCCGCCATTCACATTGTAATTTTTTTAGGAGACAAAAAATAGCACTAGTTCAGTGGCATCCTGTTCCACAATTTAAATGCAAAAATGCCCTTCTTCTGCAGAGCTGTGTGACAGCAGGACGGACAGGGCACAGGAGCCACCCCCATGGGGCAAGCCTGAGAGCAGCGGTGCCGTTCTGAGCCCTTGCTGGGCTTGTTTTTGGGCTCCTCTGTAAAGAAAGAAACACAAGAAGTGAGGAAATTGATGATCTTCTGCTATGACCCAGTGCTGGAACAGAGGATATACAACAGCTTCTGGTCTGGAGAAAGATTACTTTAGCTGATTTGGGGTGCATGCTGGGGTCAGGATTTGGGCTGCTTTTGCTTGTTTTTGGAGCATTTGCAGAGAAAAACAACACATGCTCCACTGTGTTATTCTGAACTTGCTGGTTTTGCTATCAGACTAATGAGCCTGTCACATGAAGCTGCATTCCAAATGTTACCAATTATTTGGATGAAATAGTACTAGAAGGTGTAAGAAATTCATATCCTATTTTTAATGTAGAAGGGGAAAAAAATACCCAGCAAGATAAAGCAACATCTGCTGCCTTCAGGTTATTGCACAATCATAGGCATCTGGATTTTGAGGCAGAGAAGTGGGCCTCAACACAATTACAAGGAAGATGCTGTTGGGATCTGAAAACCTGGCACTTGCAGCACCATTTACCTGAGTACTTTGTAGGTCACACTTTTTAGAGATTTTCTTCAAATACATAACAGCTCACTGAGCATATAGCACAGTCCTGAAATAATACCCATTCTGGCACTGTGGACAGCCTGGATGACAGCAGTGATGCTTCCAACCCTTGTTACGTTTGGCTTATATTTTGGGTGTATGGTACAGTGAAAAACTACAGATTAATCAGCAATCACTGGCCTGAGAACTCAGCTAAAATGTGGTTGAACATGTTTTGATTATTAGGGTTGCTGGATAGAAGGTAGGAAACTGCAAGTAGATTTGTTTGTTGGGTTTTTTTCTAAGGAAACCTGAGATAATACTGCCATCTCAACTTATAATTGATAATAAAGGAGTGTGGCTCTTTGTGGTTCCCAAGATCACCCAGTGACTTTTGAAGAAATGGGTAAAAAGATTCCTGGGTAATTAGTTCTTAGCATGGTGGTAATTTAAGGATCATTTACGGTATTTTGTTACTGGTTTCAGAGTATTGCATAGACTTAACTGAAAAATGAGTTCTCTGCTTGAAAGGTGAAAAACATAGGGTAATGAAACCGAAAAGGTTGAGTGGTCAGAAGTATGAAAGAATGTTTAAAAGCCTCTGAGACTTCTTAGACAAAAAAATTCCCTGTAAGAGCAAGATACATTGATATTTCATCATAGATAACCTGACTTGCATAAGTGAGTTCAGAGTGGTCATACAGACTAGTACTTAGAAATGGCATCTCCTTTAAGACAGCTGGAGGAACTGTCCTGGCCACATACACATGCAAATGGCTGTAGCAGAATGAAGTATGGGGGTGGGAGCAAACCAGCTTTGCCAGGTAAAGAAAAGGGAGTGCAAGTGGCAAGGGAGCAAACACTCGGAACACTTGAAAAGGAACAAGGCCGCCACTTGTGATGGAGACCACAACAGATACCTTACAGGCATTCTTAATAACAGCAGTTTCCAGCAGTTCTCATCAGGACCATAGCAATTGTTGAGGCAGCTTCAGAGAGCAGTTGATTTCCAGAGGGGCTAACCTTTGTCAGAACATCAAAGTCTTGAGTTAGTTTTAGAGTCAAAAATAAAGCAAAGGGGCAGCTGAGTCTTCAGCCCCGCAAGTTCTGAGATTCATCTGCAGTCAGCTTCTCTGCTATGTAGACACTGATGTTCCGCATCCTTTCTAATGCTCAGGAACCTCTGCTTTCTGCATTTCTGCTTGGAGCAAGTTTATATTTTGCAAGTGAGCAGCTATCTGTGGGTGCGGGCTGTTACAGACAATGATTAATGCTCCTCTGGTTGAGATAAGCCTTTCTGCTTCTGAACTTTTAGCTTGCATTGCAAATTTTATTTGTAACCTATTTAGCATCCTTGAGGGCTAAAAACTGTGAAGGAACTGAATTTCTCAAGACATGTCATCAGTCTGGGTACCAAAGCTTCAGCAGCTGCCCCAAAACATTGTAGGACTTTGAATAAAACTTGTGCAACTGAGATTACATGTTGTGGGAAAGGAATTACAACGATAAGTAAATATGGCATAATAAAGAAAGATGGCCTACTTGGAGTTGTATTGGCCTCAAAAAAAGCAAATGCATTTCCCAGCACCAAACAATGTTTATCTTAGGTCAGAGCACAATTAAAAGGAAATAAAATTAAGGTCTTTAAGCAAATGTGAAGTTTTAAATGCAGCTAATCAGTTCCAACAACAGATACTGCCCTCTTTCTCAGCCCCCAGGAAGAATTTTTATAAGGATATCCACCTGTACCACTAAATGCTGGTAAATATACTGCAAACTGCCAATTTTTTATGATAAAGCTGTTCTTGCATTTCAAGCTTGCTTTTTTTATTTTTCCTTAATGAGGTTTCAAAACTCTGCTCCCAAATTTTAAACCTTTTTGCAGGCAACAGTCTTAAAAAAAGAGTTGCTTATAAGGCGAAGATAAGCGCGGGAGCTCCTTTCATGTGTCACGATCTCTTCAGTAAGCAGAAAAATCCCCTGTGAATGGCAAGTCTTCTGTGAGGCCATGGTGGGGTTTCAGGAGGTGTAAGGCAGTGTGGCGCTTACAGGGCAATTGGGGCTCTGAAATACCTGGTGCAAGGTGCAGTGCCTTGTGATTGTCACCTGTCTCCTGACCAGTTCCCTTTCCAACCTCACCTGAGGTTCTGTGTGTGCCTGGTGGGGTCTTGTGGGGAGACGTGAGGCCCAAATGACATGGTGAGGGGCTGCTTGCCAGCTTCTCTGCAAAACAGAGGCCTGAGGTGGCAGAAGGTAGCGACGCAGACCTTTGGCATGCCAAACAGACAGGGAAGGGGTTTTGATCAGAGATCTTTGTCTCCCTGCTTTTGGGAATAGGGGTTGATGGAATACTCATTTCTGTACACAGCTCAGCATTACAGCTTGCAGCTTCACTGTTCTTAGTGCTTCTTGCCATGTTTTATTAAAGCAGCAAGTGGGAAGGGAGCTCTTCTGACAAAAAGGGGAAGTGTTTTAACATGGGAGAATACATTTTATACGTTGCCCTTTCATTAAACAGGCAGAGAATTCACTCAGTTTTATTGATGCAAAAGGCCATGCTTTTATTGAAAGAATAAGGCATTGTATGCATGGGAAGCAGATCATTTTTGGGAAGTTTTGCCTTTATGAAACTTTAATTGCTTTATATGGGGAATAGAAGGACTTGAAATAAGCAGGCCTTTGCAAGGCCAAGATGTTAATGGTCAGCCAAGGGAAGGTAGGATATATTTGGAAAGAAGCATTGAGTGCTGTACACTGAGAATAACATGGACAATATGTGCCAATATTGTGGTTACAGCCTGGCTTCCTGCCTGTGAGTCGTTCTTATAGAGTCAGTTGTCAGTGGAGAAATTTATTTTGTTGTGAAGGGGCTGAAAATTATGTTCCATAAAACGGTTGAGCTGGGAAACATCTCATGGGTAGATTTCCCTGGGAACGCTACTGATAACATGCTATGGAAGTGGTTCTGTCAGAGGCTGCTGTGACCTATGGAATCATAAGCGGTCCATGATCTGTAACTCGCTGTGACCTGATCTCCCAAAAAGCAGTTTCTCTGCAGTCTCCGTGAGGAGCTATTCTATTTTGTTGCCTTTTGTAGTACCCTCCCAAGCTGGTACAATATCCTCAAGACTCTTGGGGGTTTTGTATCTCTGGTTCTTGTGCGTTTTCTCACTGATGATCAAAATATTCTTTAATCCTCATCCATCTTCAGTGTCCAGACAGTACCTCTTACACTAGCAAGCAGAGTTCAGCTGCATGTAAAATTGTTTGACCAGAATGTGTTTGGGAGCAGAGATCTTCAGATGCAGTGCTTGTGGGAGTTAAACTATCAGGTGGTTTCTGTACTTTATTCAGGCTTCATGGCAGCAGCTGGAAAATACATTTTCCTGCAAGTTTGTAGAATTTTCTGAAGCTGCAGTTTAGGTTTTGTGATATGTTGAAGGTGATGCCTGCAGGGTCTGCTTAGGCTCAGGAAATAGAAACATGCACTGGAGTCTCATAAAGTGCATTGGAGGAGTCTAGGCTCCTCTACTGTAGGTTTAAAATCATTTCTCTTGGGGTTGAAAACCAGTTTTTAAAACTGCACAGAAATGAACACCCCTGCTGGGAGGAGATATAGCAGTCTTGAGGTAGAATGTTCCCATTATCACCTTTCCATGTGTTCATTTCAGTCACAGCTTCTCCAGACTCAGAGGGACAGTGGTTAAGCTTTACCTGTGCTGTCTTTGGGAGCAGTCCTGGTAGCCGGCAAACCTCAGCTGCAGTACGTCTGTTGCTTTTGATGGTGCAGAATTGGGTCTTAGTTGGCTGTGCTGACTCACCGTGCACATGCATCTTGTTGCTCTAAAGCTTGAGAGACCTTTTACTATGAATAACAGTTTACCTGCTCCCTTAGTGATGAGTGAGTTTGGTGGATCTATCAGCAAAACATTTCACTGACCAGACTCAGGTGACCTTTCTATATGGATGTTGCCTGTAGCAATGCCAATACCAGGAGTGTACCAAGGAGTTAACTCTTTACACTTACTACGGATGTTCAGGGATTTAGCAAAAGGTTAGTAGGAGATAAAAAGTGCGTGCAAGGTCTAAATCCTACAGAAATCCATATGGAATTTTGGGGGTTTGTATGTGATCCTGTTGCGTGTGTGGAGGCATATCAGGACTTTGTACTTGGTCAATGCTTTAACCAGCCAAATCAGTGTGGTGGTGTAACAGTAACTCTTCTTTTCGCCATTCTTTACTTGCATTGCGTTTGTGTCTCTGTTGTTAAGGATCATCCTCATTTGCCTTCCATTTTCCACTACCTATTCTCTCTCTCTTTTTTTAAATTTTTTTGTTTTAAGCCATTTAAAAACTATTTCTCTTTCCAATACTTCTACAGAATATTCTGAGCTAGCCACAATTTGCTTTTCTTTGCAGTGAGACTTCTGGCCTCATAAAAACAAAATTGGGCAAAAGACATGTATCCTTCCTAAACAGAAACCAAGGAGAATTGCAGATTGCTTTCAAAGTTTTAAAATTTCTTCCCTTTTAGATAATTCTGTTTAGTATTAGGATGATAACAGCTTATTTTCAGATTTGAATGCAATTGGGTTTTACTTGTCACACATTTAGGTCCATTTTTGCAAACAGATATTTTATACTCATTACTTAAATAGACATCTTAGTAAAAGATGGGGTGACTGCCTGTGCTTTGGAGAGTAATACAAAATGTGAGAAACATCCGAAATAAGAACAGGGGAAATAGATGCCACTAACACCTGACAGAAGATAACTGAGGAGCTTAGAGTGGGCTATGAAAAACATGCTTGCATGCCGGATTGCATGAGTTTGGAATAAAAAACACTGCAGAGCTTTTATATGGATCGATGTTGCTGTTTCCTGTAATTTCTAGGACCTTTTTCATCAAATTAATAGCAAGAGCTTTTCCTAACATTCTCCTCCAGCAAGAAAAGAAAGCTACAAAACCACCACCGCCCTTACCTCAGTGTTTGCATTAAGGTCCTGGGAAAAAGAATGCCTGAAATTCAAAGCAAGCAAGGTGACTAGAGGGAGCAGAGGCAAATGTTATATGCTCAGTTAGTCTGCAGGTGACATCAGTTTGGTAGTCTGAATTATCTGCTCTGATCTCAAGTACCTAAGGCCACCCCATGGCTTTATGCAACTGTCAAGTCTATTCCGCAGTTCAGATCTAAGCAAGGAGCGATGCAAGATGGGAGGCAGGTTTATGTATGAGTGGTCTGCACAGAGCACCTGTGAGCACAGTGGTGGTTCATGGAGCCAGCTTGCAAAGGGGAAGTTCAAATGCTGGGTGATGCTGTTTTTAAATAACAAAGTTCAGAGGCTTTAGTTCTACAGCCATGAAGAATGAGCTATAGTAACCCAGATGTGATTATATGAAAACACAAATAGTGGGTTGTTTCTTAGGTTAGATCTTTCTTCTTTTAGACCATCACACACTATGCTAGACTTTGTGTCAGATCTCCCTCGAGTGCTTTTTTCACAGGAGAATGTGTCTCATAAGCTCTGACTGAGTCAGGGTCAAGAGTAAAATTTATCAGTGTATGGAGGGGAACAAGAGGATATAGTGGCTGATAAAGCAGCTGGCTGCTATTGTAAATGAGACTTCATAAAAAGCTATAAAACCAATTACCCATTCCCCAAACACAGAGCACAAGCATAAGAAGGACTATTACTCCAGATCGTGCTCTTGCTACAGTGACATAAAAGTGAGAAACAGCCTAGAGAGGCAGCCTGCTGTTAACAAACAGGGCCTGAGTCCGCCATAGTCAATATTGAGTCACAGAGCTGAGGCCAGATTTTGCTCAGTGGACTGGCAGCAAACCTCCATTGCTAGATTTCTCTCCCTGATACATCTGTGGTGCATGTCTTTCCTTATGGTAACCCACGCCTGGATTGAGTCCGAGGAGTCTGAGAGATACCCCAGGCTTTGCTAAAGCTGCTGTCTATGTATTATAACTCTTGAGAATAGCTGGAGATTAATGCGTTTCAGCCAAAGTTATCATCTCATCTGTTTTCTAAGTCTGCTGCCTGCCCCACTGCTTACACTCCGCTCCATCCAAGCACATAGCCATGTCTGTCACTGAGCTGGGAGTTCTCTGCTCAGAGTCCCGTGCCTGCAGTCCTTCAGCTGGGACTGCTGGGCTTGCAGACCTGTGATTTCTGCACATGTCCAGCTCATGGACCTATGGAGAAGCATCAAAACTTCAAGTGATACTGTCTGACCTAGATCCATCGCAATGACTTTATGCTTTGCAGGGAACACTTTCATTCATCATCTGTTTATTCCAGGAGCCTGTCCTGTGGCTCTTTGATGCAGTTGGGACCTCAGGTAAGATTTCAAAAGAATGAAGGATTGCTCCCTAGCACCACATGCTGGCAGCCCCCAGGGCTCTGCAAAAGTCTAGGAGTGTAATTGTGAACAAAATTTGGTACTTATAAATTAAGTTTTACTTGGCAACAGAAATTTGCCCCATGCAAATGACTAAAAAAGATATTTATTAGATGAAACTTTTTATTAGGTCAGGTTTGCTACACTTGAAGGACAGCAATAAAACATGAAATGGGGGTGACAAGCTGAATTCAGTGAATATATATGCTGTACGTAGTACTGTACAGACCTATGCCTGTTTCCTGTTAAAGCATGGATATGCTGCTTCAGCTCCTAGCGAAGTGACCTGATGTTTGATGAAATGTCAGTCATCTTTGAAAACTGAAAACTGTTTACATATGTTTTGGTTTTAAATGGAGATATTGTTGTGTGTCCACACTCGGACTCTTCCTATGTAAGTCCCAGTGCTTAACAAGGAATTTAGAACAGGGACCTGCATTAAGGGGTGGAGGGAAGTGGGGTTCCACAAACTGATGCAGGTTGCATAGCATCCTGTATGAAGAGGAGGACAAAGTTCTGTTTAGGTTGAAGATTGCCATATGACTGAAGGTTATTATGCAATGTGCTGAGACAGTTCAGGATAAGGCTATGGTTGGGGTTAGTTTCCAGAAAAGCAGGAGCTGCAAAACTAATTGAATTCTTGTCTGTTGCAACGTTACCCAATTTAAAATGAAGCTTCATCCCAGTGTGTGGGTGTATTCTCTCATTTATGGATTCTGACACCACACAGAATGCTAATTCAAACAAAATTAGGTTTCAGGTTGGGGTCAGGACAATCAGGTGTCACAGAACTTCCTGTATGTTGCAGAGATGAAGATCTGTACCAGCTGGTGTGGAGGACTCGCCATTCATTTCTGTGGTGTTTTGAGTCCAAGCACAGAATTAAAGATGGAATTAGGACCGAGCATAGTGTGTTTGTTCTACAGAAAATGGGATTTGCCTGTATCAGTTACAGACAATCTGATATTCTTGGGGATATCTGAGAGGCTTCAATTTGGCTGGTGGGTGTTGGAAGTCCATTCAGAGAAGTGTCTTGGGGCTGGGCTCTCTGGACCCATGACTGTGGAGAGTGTGGTCTGTACTGTGTTGGTGAGGCACAGGGCAGATTCTTAATCCTAAATTAAACAAATTTCAACTTTAGGTGTCATGGCTCCATTTTCAGTTGCAGCAAATGCATTGTGTCTCAGTAGAAGAGCAGTCAGGTTTTGGAGTTAACTAGGACATGCTGTTAGCTTCATGCACTGGTAGTTTCATTATTCACTGGGAAATTAAAGGCCTCTCCCCCAGAATTATGCATTCACGTTGGGGACTAGGGAAGAGATCTGATTCCTAGCTCTGTTCCCAAGACAGTGTGAGTTCTAGCAGCTTGGTTTGCATTATTTTATTATAAGGTTCCTGTCTGTGTCAGATGGGTTAATGTACCAGGTGGCTGGAAAGTTCAGTAGGAAAAGCAGAAAGATGTTTTTAGAAGCATGAGTCACTGGTGCACATACATACTTTTCTTGTAGAAATGAATTTCTGGGAAGCCTTCTCAAGCATTCTGAAAGAATAATTTCTGATTGCTTTTGTAATCTATTGCTTTGTTTTCAGCTTTACAATCTTAGCTGGTCTGGTTTAATTTTTGAGAATATACCAAATGTTTCAGATGTAGTTTTGTGTAGCATTTGTTTTCTTGCTATGCGTGGATTACTCAATGGATGTATTTTTGTGAAGGGAATCGATGCTGTTCACTAGGATAGAAGCATATTTTGTCAACAGGTATTCTCTGATTCCTTTTTTAAAAGAAAATTCTCAACACACTTTGTCATGCAGAAAAAGCTAGAGACTTATTGCTCCAGTGTTCAGCGTTACTTTCAGTCTGTAACTTCTATTTCAATAGCTGCTCTAATTTACATCAGATGAGCATGTGACCTAGAACAGATTTCAATTTTAATACTAATGGTGGACGATATAAAACCTATAAAGGATTACATCTAAACAGCATTATGCAAAGAACTATGAATAATAGAAAAGGGCAAATAAAAAGAAAGTTAACCCATTCCTTTCCTTTTGACTCATATTTCAAAGTTACCAAATGAGGAAGTCTCTTGAAATCTATTTACAGAATATTGAATGTCAGTTAGAGGAAGGTAATTTCGGTCCTAAATACTGATGTTCAGAACTTCAGCCACATGCATATGGTTTATGCTACTAGCTCTTGCTTTGGAACTGTTGTAGAAATTTTTAAACTGGATAAAGGAGCAGTGGATTGTAAAACAAAGACTTGCTGGTGAGAGGAAGCGTTTTTAATTTCTACCCTTTGCACATATATTAATATACGTTTGACTACCATGCTGGGGTTATTTTTAACTTTATGTTTACATGCAATCTGTTGGAGATGCACTGAGTAGAGAGGCAGAGGGAGAAGGTTCTCCCTGGCTGAGAATTACTTAATTAAAAGCTTCCTGCTCTCCAGGTTTGTTATTTGAAATTATCAAAGCGGTATCTTATAATCATATATCACTTAGCAAAAACAAAACAGTGAGGATTTCTTAGACTACATAATGCATAACTGAAACTTTTTATCCATCGTTAACATTTATCTCTAGCATAATAATTTATCTGCCTTTCTCCTTTGTAAAGCAGACAATTTTGTTGAAAGGCTGCTCTGACAAGTGCAAGTGTACCTTTTCCAGAAGCGTTTTCTCAGTGTTTCTTTATTGGGTCTGACCTTTAGTATTAATTTTTGTTCATTCAAAATTTCCATGATGTTTGTCTGATAATGGCAGGCTCAGGAACTTAATAATTTACTAAGTATTTGCTTTGATTTTCATCAGCGGTTTGATTGGCAAATCTTGTTTCACAGAAGCAATGCTTATGTAGGAACAATTAAACCTGGAGTAGGCTCATCAGGAAATAATGTGTGTCTTTTAAATATCACTAAGGGGAAGACATGCAGTTACTGGATGTTTGGATCTGAGATTTTTTACTAGTTACCAAAAAGTCATACCTGTATATGCAAATTCTGTTGCTGTTTCTCTTTTCAGCCTAGTTTAAGAATTTGTTCCTCCTCTTCTTACGATTTTCATGTTTCAAAGAAGCCTTTTAAAAAAAAGACAGTATGTGGTTACTTTGATTTTCATAACGCAGACAACAAGCCCATGTGTATTTCCTAACTGGCCTCATAAATATCTCTGGTATACTCCAGAGTCTACAGTGGTATGGATGATTATGAAATGATGATGATGCTTCATCAGTGTCATTCAAATTATGCACTAGAGACATGATACTGCAAAGCCCACAGCTAAATCATTAGCCCAGTTTCTGTATAGTTCTACTTTCTACGCTATTAAGAGACCTGGCCTCAGTTCCCTCTTGTGCAATGGATGTACTGCGTGACCTTGGATGAGAGATGGGGCACGTTTTTTGCAAAGCAATCCTGTATTTTTGTGCATCCAACCTATTACAACAAATTTATTTTGCTCTCTTTAATTAATTTTTTAGAAATGCTGATAGCCTGTAGCTCCAGTGATTCAGTGGGATTTGTGTGTGATTGGTGCTTCTGTAAGATGAGGTCTGTTAGCGCAGAAAACACAGGAGCACTACAGAAATCAGTAGCCAGTTTGGAAATGTTGGTCCTCAGTACTCGGCACCTTGCTTCCCAAAGCTCAAAGTTAGGATAATATTTGAATGTGCTTTTAGAGCTTTGAAAGAAAAATATTGTCATAACTGAGTATTTGTTACCGAAGCATTGTGTTTGTGTACCCAAAATGCTAGTGTAACTGGTGCATCGTTACCAAGATTCGGTTACCAAATGTCAGCCGTGTTTCTTCTGCATACTGTCTTTGGGATCACATCTTATTGGACTGAAGTGGTTCATGATAAACTTATATAGTTTGATAGAAACAACAAAAAATTCACCTCTGTTGTAGAATTTAACAGCTCTTGGTGAGAGGAAAATGGGTTCAAATCCAGGAACTTTGCTACTGTATCTCCAGTACGCAGTGCTGCAAAATGCTATCCTGGGTCTCAGTGTGGAAGCTCCCTGCTGGAAGGGCATGCAGCTCATTGAAAGGACAGGCCCTGATAGCTAGCTTAAGATCCAACAGGGCTGCATTATTTGTGTCCTTAGTTGTGTCCATAAAATGCTTAACTGCTCCTTCTGACATCAAGAGACTGCTATGTGGGCATTATTTCTAAAGATCCATTTTAGAAATGGAGTAGATTTTTCACACCACGAAGAGGTCAGGCTTTCTCCTCCCACTGTGATTTGCAGAGAATTCACTTTGTAATTCCCACCTTTCTCTCATCCAACCAAGGCACTTATTGAGGTAATGCAGTTGTTCAGAAATTATGCTTAAATTATCACAAAGAAGGGCTGAGTTTTAATTGAATTTTTTCTATAATCCACAAGGGAATAGTGGCATAATTAGCCTAGTTTGACACAAAGATATTTCTGTACATGCACCTGAATGAGTCACAGGCATGGGGGATATAATCTGCTGCTCTTCCTGTCAGAAAAGGATGCTGTTAAAAAAAGGAGGAAAAGAAAAAGCCAGCAATTAGATTTCTTCCAGCCCCTGAGATAATGGTGATGTTCACTGAATTTCAACAGAAAAACAAAGAATTCAGTGCTGTGGATATTGAATAGATAATAAAATGGGAAGTTCAAACACTCTCCATCTGTCCAATTTACCTTCAGTGCGTCTTGCCAAAAGCCAGCAAACATGTAGTCTGTCCTTATGTCCTGATTCCCATTACTCTGACTCAGGAGGTTACTGTGAACTGTAACTGCACCTATATGGGTTTCCAAATTGGCAAGCCTGGAGTCTAGAAGAACTATCAGACCTGATTCTTTGGCTGATGTCAGTTGTTGTCAAACAACTTCACATCGGCTGAAATGTGTCCCAGTACATTTACAGCTTCAGTGCATGTATTTTAGAGCATATCAGTGGTTGCATTGCTGTAGTTCATCCCGTGTAACAGCAGAAGGATGTTTGTTTTGGGAGGCTTCAAGTCCCTCAAACTCCACTGCTTTGTGCTACAACTTTGTCTTCAACATCTTGGCATAGAAAACATTGTTTTCAGCAAAAGCAGGATCAGAACATAGCTGAACATTTTTCATTCATGTGGTAGATGTCTGTGTCTCATGGGTTTAACCATAACACGAGTTTAATCCTACACATGGATTATGCAGTGTCCTGCCAGTGTAGAATCACATGGGTGGGATTATTGACAAAGATGATAATCACTCTACTAAAGGAAGTAGAGTCATACACTTGTGTGGATAATCTGAATAGCTGTATAGCTAGCAGTGATAAGCCTCTTCCAAAAACCAAGTACCTTACTTATGAAAAGTAATTTTCTGCCTGACCAACTAAATGCAATAGCATTAGAAACCTCAGGAATGGAAGATATCACCAAATAGATTTAGTTTTATGCAAACTAAAATCTTGACTTTTCTGCACCCATGGTCTTGAAATCTGTGGTGGGACATGGGACTGAACTTGCCTGTGCAGTTTGTTAACTATTTCATCAGTGAGTGGATGGACTTTACCTGTGCCCATTTGTCCTGGGCTTCTGCATCTCTTTCCTGCACACAGGCTCCTTTTGGTCAAAAGCAGCTGGGAGCAACGCAGAGGATCTAAGCTGATCAGCCGCAGAATCAAAGTCATGGAGAACTCGCTTTGTTTCCCTGTCCTTTATCCTACATTAAACACAGCTTGGCCAGGAAGAATTTAGTTCTTATGTCTTAGTCATTAGACTCACTCAGGAGATTGCCTTCTGTATCTATCCATGCAAGCTGGTTCTTGTTTGCCCTTATGGAAAATGGAATTTTCTGATTGTTTGGTTTTGTCCTTGCTTGTGGGTTTTTAGCTTTTTAAGTGAAATGTTTATTACATTTTGATGAAGAGCTAACTTGTACAACATAGGCAGCAGTAATTCTGCACCATCTTACTGGTACAGTTCAGGAGTAAACCTGCTAAGAATGGAGGCATTTTTCCCTGCATAGCTTGAAGAATTTCCCTGTGTAGCACAGAAGAATTGCTGGTGCAAGTGAAAATAGCAGGGAAGTTTCCAGGAAGCTTCTGTTGGATTAGGCAGCAGGTTAATGGTTGAAGGAAAACAAACCGAAGACTGACTCTATGGACGTTGCTGCAATTGTTTTGGCCTGTTCTTCCTAGCAAACTTCAGTGTATGTGAGCGAGAGAACCCCTGGGGTTGGCCTTCTGGGTTGTCAAGGTCATCAAAGAGTAAGACATGTCAAGACAGGCCCAGATTTACATCCCAGGGAATGAAGAGTTTGATACCACAGTGTCACTTCTTACGAACTCTCTGCAGTTCTGTTGACAGGCAGTGTCAGATCAGCAAATGTGTGCAGACTCCTGGGGAGCAGTTTGAGGTGATGTGGGAAGGAAGGGCCTGTAGGGAGTAGCTTTGCAGAATGATTTGATAGCAAATACTTGGGAGGTCTGTAGCAGATAAACTTGATTTTCCCTGGACAAATGAATGAGCCACCTTGAAAGTTGCCCCTTTTTGTAATGAAATCAAACCCTTTGTCCTGTATAGTTCTGTCTCTCCTGTTTGAAATACACACAGAAATGTAGAAAGTCCTGCAAAATGTAGATAATTAAAATACCTGCTAAAAATCCTAGTGATGCACCCCAATGGAAAGCAATAGCACAACTAGGGGATTCCTAATTGAATTAGGATTTGAGTTTGGTATTGAACATACTGTTTTGGTACTGTGGAAGTGATTGATAGGGAAGCATCTGAGACTGACAAGCTGATTTTTAGATTGTTGATTGCTGCTTTCTCCTCTCAGCTGATACTGTATTCCTTGAATGTTTCTGGAACAGCTCAGGACAATAAATAATACATAATATACATCAATAATACATAAATAATCCTGCATTGTTTCCAGTTGATTATATTGATTTTTGAACTGGACCTCCACTGGAAAGCAAGCCTTACTATTTAAAATGTGAAGTATTGCCATGAAGGTAACACATATGAGGCAAGGGCTGGATCTCCTAAATCAGTATTTCTTGTTGAGAAGTCTTTTGTTGCTTATGACATTGAGATAGTGTATCATGCTGAGCTGTGGTAACAAGAGATTGTATTGCTGAAGCCTGTTTTCATCATAGAGTCCCATTAGATCATAGCATTTTAAAGTCTTTCAGCTGCTGTATCCCAGAAGATTTTGATTTTAGGGTAGGGATTTAGTGTGATAAGTTTAGCAAAGAATGAAAAATGCTGGAAGACTTCTGAGCAGCAAATAATGAGTTTAACAAGGGTCTTGTTGTAATTTGAAGGATTTATCCTGCCTACAGGACCTCAGGCCACAAAATCTTTCGTTTTCCAGTTTAGAGCCTGTGTCACTAACTGTCCTAAGTCCAGATGTGATGATCTGCCCCTTAAAACTGGGCTCTTTATGATGGTGAAGCTTTTTCTTCCCTTGATGAGGCACTTCCTCCAAGGGTGTAACCGAAGGGCGGGCTTGTCTGCTGAACTGAGTGTTGCATGGACACAAATGTCTGTGAGAAGGTGGAGAGTGGTGTGTTTGTTTACCTAGCTTGGAAAAGAAAAGAGAGAAGATACAGGAAATAAAGGCAATGGAGAGTTCAGGATGTCTCATCCTTTGGAGATAATGTATTTATTTATTTATTTATTAATCTCTGCCATTTTGATGAGTCTGACAGCAGAAACATTGATCGTCAGAAGTAGCTTTGAGATAGGAATGAAAGTCATGCCTGGAAGGCTTAACACTCTCCAGAGAAGGCAGCAAACTTTCCCATGGTGGAGAAAGCCGTGTTTTTTCAACTGCTGCTTGGGAAATGCTTTTGGAAGACAGCATCTGGGCTCACTCATTTGGGGTTGACTCAAGCCTGTTTGATTTTTATCAGCAAAGAGCCCATGAATCTAAACCTTGTTCCTCATCCCCTGCATGTGCTGTGAGCCAGCACATGTGCTTGAAAACACTTTTCCAAAGAACTGGAGCTTGGGAAATGAAGGTGCAGTGACCGAGGGTATGCAGGGCAACATGCTTCAGCTTCTTTGGCAAGACCACCATAGGAATTAGGTAGGGATGCTGACAGAGCTGGCCTCAGTTATCAAACAAAGTGAGAAGAGCTGCCAGGATTTCAAAGTGGAAAATGGTAGATGTATTCATGTGACACACCTGCCATGCAAAAGCCGAGAGGGTGCCCTGGGGATCCCTGGTGTGTAGGTAGTGTGTCTCCCCAAGTGAACTACCATTCAAAGAGGCATAACTGAGTCTGCAGAATCCTTTTCTAACTTTGACTAAATCCTGAACCTTTCTTTCTTTTCCCTCTGATGCCCAAGAGGATGTCTCAGTGTACCTAAAGTTTGTGTATTGTCAGAAGGAAGTTTCTGTACTTCGAAGTCTTTTTCTGCGCCGTGTAGGCTTGCATTATTTGAGCTCATTAGCCATTCATGAGAAAATATTGTATCAGTAAACATGGTTGGCTGCTGGTTTTCCAGATTAATATACACAGAGAAGTATATTACTTTTTTGGGTGGCCTGATTGATTTATTTTAATTTTTTTTCCCAAAAGGAACTAGTTCTTTTCTTTATGGGAAAACTTGTGTAATTATCAGGCTTCCATAGAAATGGATGTAATGATCTCTGAAGTGTAATGGAAAATTAATAGCTTCCTGGGGTTTTTAACTGTGTGACAGCAAAGATACAGCGGGAGCTACAGTGGGTGTTGGATGCTTCTATAACCCACCCTGCTCTGTCTGTGCCTGTTCCTTTTGGAGTGAAAGAGGAGAGAACAGACCCCTGTAGCTGCTCAGCTGACACCTTTGCTGTTTCCTTCACCCTCTTTCTTACAGTGCTTTTGTGAGAGGGGGGCTATTGCTTGTAGCAGATGGCAACACATCAGATTTCACCTGGAGCTTTGAGGGACGCTTTTCCTTTTTCAGATCACCCCGTCTAAAACTGGCTAACAGCAGTACTGTGCATGCTCAGCTCCAACAAAGGTTGTCCTCAAATGGCAGCTATAAACAATCCTTTTCCTCTGGCGAGTTTATATACAGTGGGTCTGAGCAAATCTGTGGCCAGAACAGGTCTACAGCCAAGGATGTGGACTTGTCTGGGAAGGAGGCTATTTCTGCCTCCTCTGGGGACAGCTCAGTGGCTGCTCAGACTTCCAGAGCTTTTTGACAGATAAATTTTATGAGATTTATAATCTATTCATTTCCCAAAATTTCCATAGCAAGTTGAGTCTAACTGGCTTTTGCCAGCTGTGAGATGTTCCCATTCACCTGTGTGCTGTGTGTCCCTCTGGGTTCTTTGGCCTATTTACAGACAGTTAATGCTATCTAACAGGCTGCCTTTTTGGCAGAGGCAAGGTGTTTAGCTGTCCTGTAAGTCAGCACCTCTCTGAATGCCTCCTTGTAGCCCTGATTTGTATCCAAGACATCCACAATCTTTTGCTGTAGGTTTTTACCTCTTAGAGATGCTTTCAGTGTGAATTCTTTAAAGCAGCCCACAATCTTTCATCTGTGTTCTCTATTCTTCATACAAATAGCAGCCCTCTCACATACTGGTAAAATATTTCTGTCACCAGGGCAGGGTAGAGAGAACCAAGACTTCTTGATTTAATGACTCCCTTCACTAGGGAATATATGTATTTGCCAGTTACTACACTATCACTAAAAGAGCAGTTTTACTCTTTAACACTTTTGTGAACAAATGTATCTAAAATGTGATTGTATCACAGCTGTAGTGTGCCTGAGGTTGTGCAGCTGTTACAAATGCAGATGTGACCATGATGTGGAGATACCAGCTTGACTGAGCAGTGTATTGGCTGATAACCATCATGAAATACCTTAGTGGGACAATAAGCTGTCTCATTTTAGATATAGAGGAGGACATTACAGCACTATTCATGGACTCTTCAAATAATAGCATAGTTGGGGGTATTTAATTGGTGGATTGTAGGTATATAACTACTACCGTATATTCAGCTGGTAAGGGGGATAGCTAGTCCTGCATTTCCTTGGTAAAGCTCTAATCTGGCCAAATGTTGACGATAAAGCATGACTTTTCAGACTGCTGTGGGTGAATAGCCCCAAGGCACTTAGCTAAGTAACCAAGTAAAACAAAAAATAAAATCACAGCATGAAGAACATTCTTTACTGGATACAAGACCAGGGCAGTAGGGGTTTTATTGTGCTGGCTGCCTGAGGTAAAAAATGGAGGGCAGTCAGTGGTGTGTGTATCCTGACGCAATACTGGCTGCCGTGTTCTTCTGAGATGACAGTGATTTAATAAACACAACTCATACCAACAACCTGGAAAGGAGAAATACATCACAGCGATTAAAGAAAACTAAACAAGATATTAACATTAGCTCTTCAAGAAAAATTTGTCCTCATCTGAAGTCCAAGTGTGAAAGCCTTTCACTTATTATTAAAATGAACTATTATGTCAAAGCAGCAACAATGGAAACCTGTTTTTACCCTTGCTGATGTTTCTCTTCCTGAAGACATTACCTTTTTGACATACAGCAGTACAGTAGCCCTATGTTAAACCTGAAGATGGGGTAAACTCTGAAAGCTGGATTGTCTTGTCTCTTTATAGAAGATCAGCAAGTTGTGTTTCTGCATTGTAGCTGTAAGGGGCTTATCTGTTAGAAAAGGTCTTATGAAAGAAAAAGCCTTGTGGTTTGCAACAGGAGTGAATAATAGTGCAGTTTATAGGGTATCACACTTTCTTCTGTGTTTCCTAGTGCACCGATTGCCCAGTCTTCTCATTTGGTTTGCTTGAGCAAGCAGTTTTTCATGTTCTTCATACTTCCTGCTGTTAATGATTTTCCCAATACTGTCACATCTTCCCTCCAGAGCATTTCCTCCAGCTTGAAGGCTTTTGCTATGCACAGCCGAAGAGGTTATGTCTCAGGCCTGTTGTGCTGGGGATAAGAAAATCAGCAGGGCACCACACTGGTAAATGAGGCCTTAACCTTCCACTGGGACCCTTATTTAAAAGTCTTTCTCACAGCTTCAATTCCAAGCCATTTGATATCAAAACTTAAGTATTAAAAGATACACAGGTACCACTAAGATCTCTGAATTGGACACATGATCAGCATAGTTTTATTTTCCCTTGCATCTTACATCAAATTGTTATTTACATCAAAGTATCTGTACACTTTTACAGATCACTATGCTTTGCAAAAATATGTCTGATAAGAGGAGATGCTAGGCCGTGAGAAATGCAGTTGTGAGTCTCTGAGTTTGAGTAACACACTGTGGCAGGCAAGGTGCTGAAAATGACTGTAGAATCATAGAATCATAGACTAGTTAGGGTTAGAAAGACCTTAAGATCATGAAGTTCCAACTCTCCTGCCATGGGCAGGGACACCACACGCTAAACCATGTCACCCAAGGCTTTGTCCAACCTGGCCTTGAACACCGCCAGGGATGAAGCATTCACAACTTCCCTGGGTAACACTTTCCAGTGCCTCACCACCCTTATGGTAAAGAGCTTCTTCCTTATATCCAATCTAAACTTCCCCTGTTTGAGTTTGAACCCATTACTCCTTGTCCTATCACTACAGTCCCTAATAAGGAGTACCTCCCCAGCATCCCTATAGGCCCCCTTCAGATACTGGAAGGCTGCTATGAGGTCTCCACGCAGCCTTCTCTTCTTCAGGCTGAACAGCCCCCACTTTCTCAGCCTATCTTCATACGGGAGGTGCTCCAGTCCCCTGATCATCCTTGTGGCCCTCCTCTGGACTTTTTCCAACAGTTCCATGTCTTTTTTACGTTGAGGATACCAGAACTGCACACAATACTCCAAGTGAGGTCTCACGAGAGCAGAGTAGAGGGGCAGGATCACCTCCCTCAACCTGCTGGTCACTCTCCTTTTGATGCAGCCCAGGATACGGTTGGCTTTCTGGGCTGCAAGCGCACACTGCTGGCTCATGTTCATTTTCTCATCAACCAAAACCCCCAAGTCCTTCTCTGCAGGGCTGCTCTGAATCTCTTCTCTGCCCAACCTGAAGCTGTGCCTGGGATTGCTCTGACCCAGGTGTAGGACCTTGCACTTGGCATGGTTAAACTCCACCAGGTTGGCATCAGCCCACCTCACAAGCGTGTCGAGGTCCCTCTGGATGGCATTACTTCCCTCCAACATATCAACCGAACCACACAGCTTGGTGTCATGGGCAAACTTGCTGAGAGTGCACTCAATCCCACTGTCCTTGTCAGTGACAAAGATGTTGAACAAGACGGGTCCCAACACCGATCCCTGAGGGACACCACTCGTTCCTGGTCTCCAGCTGGACATTGAGCCATTGACCACGACTCTTTGTGTGTGGCCATCCAATCAGTTCTTTATCCTCCGAGTGGTCCACCTATCCAATTGATGTCTCTCCAACTTAGAGACAAGGATGTCATGCGGGACAGTTTTGAACACGTTGCACAGGTCCAGGTAGATGACATCAACTGCTCTACCCCTGTCCATCAGTTCCGTAGCTCCGTCATAGAAGGCCACCAGATTGGTCAGGCAGGATTTCCCCTTAGTGAAGCCATGCTGGCTGTCACCAAGCACCTTGTTGTTTTTCATGTGCCTTAGGATGTCTTCTGGGAGAATCTGCTCCAAGATTTTGCCTGGTGCAGTAGGAGCCCCAGAGGAAATAGAGGAAAACAATCCAATGTTGTTGAAGGCTTAGCTATTGAATTTCAAAGTAGCAACGTGTCTGTCTTTAACCCTTCTGTTAATCCCCTACAGTAACTTAGAACTGGGCTCAAATCAGTCACAATTTCAAACTGTCGTTCTGTGTTTGAAGGTTGAGTTTTTCCATTTCAAAAAGTAAACAAATTGTAAAATGAGCTTTTGTTACTGGTTGGTTTTGTTTTTTCCAGCTTCAATATTTAAAACAGTGTTTGGTATTTGAAGGTGTTGTAATTGGGGTGTATAGTACCAAAAAAATATGCTGACTTAGGTTAATGAATCTGCTCTTCTGAAGTGTATATTTTATTCTTGCATGCATGTTCCCCTTCTGTAGACAAACACAATCACAGTTCCTTTAAAAGGAATATGATGGGTGCCTTGTATGAATGCTATATCCCGAATAACTTTTTCTGTGTTAAAGCAATGCAGTCATATCCTGTTGATTTCTGTCTTTTTCGCCTCCTGAAGGATTGGCTGCAGCATTGCTTTTAAGAGCAAAGATGCTATGGTAGTTGGCTGAAAAGATCTCTGTAGCGGATATTGTAAATCTGTTTTGTGTTCTGCCTTTTTTCATGCTGTTCAACCAGCATGGACTGTCTTAAATAGAAAATCTTCACTTACATGATGCAGTGTTAATGAAAGCTGGTGAAGCTAAATGAGATCCCCTTTTTTGTTAGGTTTTGGATTACATCAGTTGTTCTCAAAATAAGAAACTAACACAACTGGCTGTTTCTGATTTCTGGTGAAGCTAACAAATTTTGTTGTATGGGAGAGTTGTTTTCTCCTGTGATTTGTTTAAATCTTCTCCATAAATCATTTTAGCCTCTGTTCCCTCTGTAAATTCACTGTCTTCTGCCTTAGCCTCATTTTTCTTTTAAAAGGACTAATGCTGACCTTCTCCCAGGGGCTATTTCAGGTATCAGTCTCACTCCCAAGTTGGAGTCCTGCAATGCACAATGAAGTATCAGAAGATGAAGAAGTTCCATTCCTTACTTGCCATCCAGGGGACTAAGTGTCTGTTAAGTGTTAAGTGAAAGAAAGTCAATGACATCTGTCTCTTAATTAAAGCAGACACTTGGAGTTGGATATACCCACAAGACTTTATTATAATAGAGGCAGCCTGAAGAGGTGGTATCAGCAGACTCATTAGTAACCGTAGAAGAAAGGTGTTAATTAGGGAATGTATGATCCTACCATCAGACTAATTTGGGGGAAAAAAGGTGGATAATATAGAGATGAGCTGTCAGTGATATAATACATCATAATAATTGTGCATGTTGCACTGGCATTAATGGCAGTGGCATAGCAGGGTGGGATGCTGGTTGATTCACATTAGTGTCAAGTCAGGCAGTTAAAGCCCTAAAAACTAAATGAGAAAGTCTAATTGCCTGTTCAGAATCAAATAACATTCACTTTATTACCAAATTCCACCATTAACAGCCTGGAAAACCACTTGTGGCTGAAGAGAGAAGGGACATATGGATTGTTGAATGCAAGGAGGGGAACAACTGGCCAGGGCTTGGACACAAGTAGCAGTACTTGGGATAGCAGCACTGCAGAAGTGCAGAGCTCTGGAGAGCAGTTGTTCTTGGGTAAATACGCACATACTGTCATTGTGCTGGAGACCCTAAAAGCAGAAGTTAGCTGCAGGTTAAATACAAGCAGCAACTTTATGGTGTTGTAAAGTGATTTCGCAGAGATTTGTAAAGCAATGAAACTTGGTGTGAGAAGGGTGAAGATCATGTGTGAGATTAAGCTGCAGAGATTAGATGTGATGTGATCAGGAGCTTTCATGATCTAAAGATGTAGGTCTGAAGAATGTAGGTCTTCTTTTGTCTGCATACAAAGCAGAACTTTCCCCCACCATATACCTTGCTGTTGTGCTTTTTGTGGCTCAGAGTTAATGAAAAACTTTGCTTTTAGGTGGTTCAGAAAAATGGTAGTTGGAGTTCTTAATAGAAAGAGTTTTCCTGCAAAGGAAACATTGGCTGTCCTCAGAAACACATTTCAGCAGTATGTTTTGATGGGCCATTTTTTTTAAGCATCCCTCATGATACCCCAGCCATAGGTGGTTTTATTTCCTCACTAGAGCTGCCAGTCCTTGAAGTGACTTCCGGTGAGCTGACAGTGTTACACACTAACATGTAGGCAGTGCTGACTGGCTGTTATGGCCATCTTTGATGGTAGTGCTGTAGTTCAAGTGATAGGCACTTGTTGCTGAAAATTGGTTACCCAGTTTGGGTGTTACTGTGAGCAGTCATGTTCAGACTGGATGTATGAAATAGTGACCAACCAGAATAAGCATGTAGGTTGAAGACTTTAAAACCAAAACCCAGTGGATCCAAGCCATTCCATGATTTACGCTGGGTTCAATAGAAAGTATTTCATTTATATATTTCAATTTGGTGGTATGGTGTTTGCATTTTCTAAACAGGCCTCTCGTGACATCTCCATACATTCTTGCTGGCGATAGAAAAACTTCCTCATCAGTCTTTACACACCAAAGGGTACAAAGATCTGGTCTGGTATTTGGCCAGAGGCATGGGTGATAGATGGTGTAGATATATTGCAGCAAGGATCTTGTCCATTTTCTGGCCACATGGGACATGTTCTTCATGCTGGGGTGACATCCTGCTGTATCAATCATTCTTACATTGCAGGGTCACTAACTTCTGTCAAAGAAACTCTTCTGTTAAAAAAAAACCCATAGCTAATTGCTATTCTCCAGTTTTTCTCCTTTTTTCTGTCTTGTAGCAAAAATTTAAGCAGCTTTTTTATAATTACACATTTTCCCCCCTCACTTTCACAATAAGCTCTTTAAAATCAAGATTTAGTCTTACTTAGGCTGCTTCTGAAAAGGAAAAGGGGAGTTGGTTTAATGCAATGGAAGAGCAGAGCTATATTCCTCCAGAGATAATTACTTTGAAGATAATTACAGTTGAAAAAAAAAAAAAAGGCTGTCAAAACCCTTTCACTTATTTTTCATGGGATTTTTTTAAAAAACGTCTCTTCTCAGCAGATACAAATTCTGGCTTTGTACCAGACTCCAAACTCAAACCAGAAGTTGGACTGTGCTCATCTTGTCCTCTCCCTGGGGGGACCAGCACCAGGCACCTCAGATGGCAACACAGGAAATCCCGCAATAGGCAGGAGTGGAATAATCTTGCCCAAGAAGAGATTTTTCTACAAACTTTTGAATATTTAGAGTTTGAATCAGAAAGTAGCTTCACAGCATATGTCAAACGATGCTGATGGAACAAACCACTCATTTCTATCCTTGAGAACTGGGCCCCTGATCTTTACCTCCAGGTAAAGGCACTCAGCTCAGCTAAAAACACCAGCCAGCTTGAAATCAGATTCTCTCTGTAGGTCTTTCAGGATGTGGGTGTATAGTCTGTGATCCTCTTAACCTTCACTAATCTTTGCAAGAGCATGTTCTGAGGTGGTTTCCCTTTAATGCTGTGCAGTTCCACTGCTTATATACTGTTAGTCTCCCTGCCAAATGAAGTACCTTAGTCAAGCAAGTGCTATTTCTAATCAGAGCTGGCATCCCAGGGTAATTCAGTGATTTCCTTCTGGGCAATGTGAAGCCATTAGCAGGTTCATGCCATTTTACCCTTATTTAATTGCAACCCAAGGAGAGGACTGAGATGGCAGGATAGCTGAAGGCTGAGGTGACCCAGTAAGGACTCCAGGCCTGAAGGCTTCTTTTTAATGTTTCATGCAAAATCCTTGCAGCAGCCTACAGCAAAAGGGCTTCAGTTTCACTCAATACACACATGCAGTGGCTTCTATTCATTGTCATGGAAATATTCATTTTTGAGGCTATCCTACAGAATCATCAAATGTGTATTAGCTTTTTGAGGTCCAGCAACTCTTTGCAGACTAGGTGATTGAGCCAGATAGAGATATGATGCTGCGACCTCCCTTAATTCCTTTGGGCAGGTTCAATAGCAGTGTTGCTGCAAACAAACAGTGTTTGTATCTGGGGTGGTTAATGAAACCCACAATCATAACAAAGTGAAGTCCACTGTTCTGTGAAGGCACGTGTTTTGTCTCAGACCTCCATGCGTGTGAGTGGTGGGAGTGCTCTCTTCATGCTGTAGGCATGGTGTTGTCATGGTGCTGCCAAGCGTATGCCTGGTGTGCCACTGCTGCAGGGCTGTGGTGCCAGGAGCTGACCTCTCTGTGAGAGGAGCGCTCCGTGGTAATCACCCCTAGCAAGCGTCAGGGAGACATTATTTCTTCTCCCCTCTGCACCCTTGCTCAGGCCCTATGACTGGTTTTCCTCTTCCTTGGAGAGGAAAGCACTCTCTGGAGGACTATTCTGAAGAGCAGGCTGGGAGAGTTGGGCTTGTTCAGCCTGGAGAAGGCTCAGGGGAGACCTTACAGTAGCTTCCAGGACCTAAATGGGGCTACGGGAAATGCGGAGAGGGGCTTTTCGTAGGGGCATGGACATGGACATGGGGGAAGAAAGGGAATGGCTTTAAACTGAAAAAGGGTAGATTTAGGTTAGATATTAAGAAGGCCTTTACTGCGGGAGTGGTGAGACACTTGTACAAGTTGCCCAAAGAAGCTGTGGCTGACCCATCCCGGGCAGTGTTCAAGGCCAGGTTGGATGGGACTTGGAGCCACCTGGTCCAGTGCAAGGTGTCCCTGCCCATGGCAGAGGGTTGGAACTAGATGAGGCTGATCTGGTGAATGTGGAAGCTTGAACAGTTTCCAGTGGAAATGCAGCTTTGCTACTAGTGTTTATCTAGATCCTGTGATAATCTCTTCTTACACAGCCATAGTGCAACATTTTTTAGTTTTTATACGTATGATTCACTTTCTGCACTTTAAAAAGGGCTGTTGCAATAATGGGATACTTAATAGAAGCAGCATGACTGAGAGGGGGAGAAAGGAGAATAGCTGGAAAGCAAATTGACTATTAAAAATCAGGGTTCCCATCAAGGTCTGTGCCTTTCATTTCAGCTACAAGTTCTGCTTACGAATCAATGTTCTCAAGAAATTTAAGAGTCTGCAAAGCCAAAAGTCATTTTCTCCAGCGAGGAGCTTTAGTAAAGAAATTAGAATGCATTCATAGCTAGAGAGAGACTTCATCAGTGAGTTTACATCTGGCATTGCAGAACTGAGATCAAGACATTGATAAGTCAGACCTGCAGTGTCTTGAACTTCTAGGGCTTTGCACAGATCTGTCTGTAGTCCAGTGTGAGTGTGTTAGTGAAATCTGACTGTCTAGAAATGAATTCTCAGCGTGCATGCCCATTTGGTTTGTACAGCTGGCCAGCTCAAACTGAAGTTCCTTGCCATGTCATTACAGCATTTTCATTTGATCACTTATCCTTGCTTTTCTTAAACTCTGACATGCTGAAAGCACCCCCAGAGACTTGAACAGCGGTGATAACACCAGTGTTTCGGTTACTGCTTAGTGATGTTTTGGTCTGACCAAGGACTTTCTGAGCCTCATGCTCTGCCAGGGAGGAAGGGAAGCCGGGAGGAAGCAGAGACAGGACACCTGATCCAAACTGACCAAAGAGGTATTCCATGCCACAGCACGTCATGCCCAGGATGTAAAAAAAGAGAGAGCAGAGACCTGGAAGGGTGGGGGGTGCACTGCATGGTCGGGCTTTGTATTGGGTGGTGAGCGATTGTATTCTTTCCTTGTATATCTCTTGTCATTATTATTATTGGTGGCAGCAGCAGTGATCTGTGTTATACTTTAGTTACTAAACTGTTCTTATCTCAACCTGTGGGAGTTGCATTCTTTCGATTCTCCTTCCCATCCCTCCGAGAGCGGGGGGAAGAAAGAAGGGGGAGTGAGTGAGAGAGTGACTGCTTGAGCTATAGAGGTTTAAACCACAACATTCCATGAGTAGAGGTGACAGAATATTCCTGTTTTCTCTGGTATTTCATGGCTTTTTAGCTTTAGTATTTTTGTTATAAATGCCTGTGAACAAATTTGAGCAGTTCACCTGCAATAAAATATCTTTGACTTTTCTCACCTATTTAAAAAATAAGTTCCGAAACTTTCTGTTGAGCAGATACATGCAAGGATCTGGTTTTTAAAGGGTTGTAAAACAATTTCATAATTACCTTTGCATGTTATTTAAAATATAATTACTTCAAAGCGAAGAAGCAAAACATTTCAAGAACACATAGGTGTGTAATCAGGAACTTTGCAGACCATGGTGTCTTACACTGAACACTCAGACAGCAAATGACTGCTTTTAAACACAGACCTTTCCTTGCTTAGGAATTGAAATTTGGTGTATCTTAGAAAAGGTCATTCATTTCTTTAGACTAAGTGTTCCTTGTTAATGAACGCTGCATTTTTCAAAGAAAGATTACCTCTTGTTATTTCTGGCATATAAAAATGTAGCCCTGGAGAACAGATTAAGCTTGTTTACAGCTGTTGCCAGCTTTGTAGGCTGTGGGCATAGTCTTGATCTCACTGAATTCAGTAGCAAAATCCTCATGTATTTCACTGTGTGAATAGATGTTAATTGTACATAAACTTTTATTTTAGTGGTCAAAGATAATAAAGGTGATACTGTTTTATAGTTTTTTTGCAAAGTCCTTTTTTTGCTGCCATTGCTATAGCAGGTACTATGAAGGAGTCTGCAATGATGCCTTGGGGAAGGTGTGATTGTAGGATTCTTTTTCAATATGCTGTAGTCCAAGACTTTGGTGGGAGCAGTTTTGATTACCTCTAAATAGCCATCAGTGACTGGCTTCACTTTTCACGTGGCTGCACACACCTCTGGACGTGTGTTCATTAGAAACACAGGAATGAAATAGAAAGTAACAAAACAGTATGCGGAAATTACAAGTGCTTGATATTTCTCCAGTTAGAGTAAAGATAATGAGAGAAAATTAGCAAATAGAACTGTAATCACAGGTTAAAAAAAAAAAAAACCCAGAGATAGTTTGGACTGTTTTTATTTCTATTGTAAATAGAAGCTTAGGTGACTGAGTGCTTTAAAGTGTAATTAACATTTTCTCCTGATAAGCTTCATACTGTTTTTCCCCTCTTATTTTCTTTTGCCTTTTATTTTCTCAGCTTGTTTTCCTCTAGCATCCCAGCAGAGAAAAGTAACTAGTAGCTGCTAAATTAACACTCACAGATGGGCAATTTAGCAGAACTTCATTCTCTCCTGTCTAATTAATGATCCCTAAACTTCCACTGGTCCTTCCAGTGTTTCTTTGATAAAGAGTGTCTTTAAAACCTATGGAAGTTTGAACTTTACAAGGGGAGAGTGAAGCAAAGCTACAACTGTTTAGTGTGGGATTAAGAAGGAAGGAGGATTAATGACATATGTGCTTTGGAGTGCCTTTTTGATAATAGAGTCAATCCTACACTAGCTTATATGGAAAGTTTCCTTTGCTAGACTGGTTCAAATCTTACTGGGGCTAATCAGAGTACTTCTTTTGATTTCAGTGGCCTACGGGTCTAATTCAAGCACCAGGTTCTGTCTTGAAATTGCTTGAAATGGAAGGAACGGTGGCACTTCAACATCACTGTCAGACACAAAGAGCTGGTGAATGAGCAGATCAGAAGCTGTCACCTTCAGGACCACGTATCTGCATTATAAAAGAGAACAAAAGGTGAGTCTGGCTGATGACTCTATAGTAAAAGAGTACCTGTAGTACCTATAGTACCTGTAGACAGGGATGTGAACTACATAGGAATGGAAAACTACACAGAATCTTAGGTTTGTTTTGGTTTATTTATTTTATTTTATGTTTAGTCATTGCTGCTAAGACACAAAAATGGAACTGGAAAGAGAAGTGTAGTGTTTGGCGTTCTTGAAAAGTTCTATTGGCATATCTGCTCTGGCTACCTTACTCCCTGGGATGTGGGCTTGAAAGGCTGCATGGCTATTAGGGATGTTCTTTTTGCTGAGTGGCTGACTGAATTTGGTCATAAGCCTTTGATAAATAATGCTTGTACAATCTTCTTCCAATGAAATCAAATGCAAACAAAGCACTGAACACTGTTTAGCTGCTAAATTTCCCGAAGATGATCTGTATGTTGAGCTTCTCCTTTCCTCCAGAGCCACTGCCTGGGTAAGCTGCTTGGCTGGGGCAGGTGAGCCTGCATGTGCCAGACAGGCAGGGACAGAGTCCACACCCACAGGGGTGGTGTCCCACAGTACCCAAGCAAGTTGAGCAGAGCAGGTCTGGTATTGGTGACCAGGATCTGTCGCAGTTCAGAGGTGATGAGGCAAGATAAAGTCAAGCTGGGATGTTCAGTCAGCAAGCCAGGGCTGAGACTGGTAAGGTACATCACTTAAATGCAGCTGCCAAGCAAAGCCAGAGAAACCTCTGATGTAAAAGCTTCTTACAGCCTTCACCCACAGCTCTTCACACAGCTGTCAGATCCAAAATTATCCAGCTGCACCACATCCAAGCTGGTTCAGAGCACAAGCAGCCAAACCCCAGGGAATGGGAAGAGGTTGGAGAGCCTCGGCAGCTTACTCAGGTCCCTGACCATCTGACATGATTTTCTGATGCTGATCAAAATCAGATTAGATAATGCCACATCAGGAGAGCTGAACAGACTGGAAAGAAGTCTAGGAACTGGGAATAGCTCCTGAATCTACTGCTGGAAACAGTAGCAAATGGCTTGACAGGGAGATTAAGATGGGAGGAAGGACTGGAGAAAATGGTTAATTGAGACAGGGGACTCAAAAAGGAAAGAGAATGGAACAAAAGAGAGTAAACTAATCTGAAGGGAGATGTATCATAGCAGAGATGAAGCATCTTCTCTCTTGACTTCCCACCCTGACAAGTTTTTGTGTAATTATAAGGGAGTGTTCAAAAACACAAATAGGACTCATGCAGAACTCCCACTCATTTTTGTTTGTGAAAATTTTGAAGCCACTGTGGTTTTAAAAGGGTCTGCTGCCATTGAATCAGAAATAAAACTTATTAGTTTATCCAGAGCCTGCTGGAAACAAATGAGTCTCACCCATTAATTTCAATGTATCTTCTACTGAGCTCTAATAGAATGTCAGTCTGCCGTGGCAAATTACTAAAATGAAGCTGTCAGTCACTATTCATAGCATGAGACTGTATTTCATGAGCTGGGAGATACATCACCCAGAAAGTCTGAAAATACAGTCAGCTGAATCAGCTTCTACCACATAATTATGGTAAGCCTGTTGATCAATATTGTGTGCATTTTTAATACCTTTATATTGAGGCTTCTGATCTCTCTGTATTAATACTGATAATAGTTTTGCTTCTATCTGCAATCAAATACCTGAAGTCTGAGGTCTCTTCCTTCTTGCCTCTTGCTCCCACAGTTAATTACTCCTTTAGCTCTGAAAAGCAAATAGGGGGTTCTATTACTTTATTTACTTACTCTGAGAGAAAAGAAAGAAAATGTCAACACCAGGAGATGGGCTGGTGGAGTGCAGACCCATGTAGACTCTATGAATGCAGCTCCTAGTAATAAGCCTTCATAAATCCTTTTAAATGTCAAAGTTTAATGAGCAGCATCTCACCAATAAGAGCTCATTATTCACCTGTCATGAAAATGCATTTAGTAGTATAATCCTCTATGTTCAGCCCTCTGCAGAGCTTGGCTTCAGCTCTCCTCTTTCCCCTTGCTTGCTTTTCACCCTGTGTTGTGCTATTACCTGTCAGTTTCAACAGCATCACAGTTGGCCCAGCTCCAGCACTGTAGCAGAGCAGAGCGATTACTGAGGTAGTGTTTCACGTTTCTTGGAGGAGCTCTGAGTCTACCTGCCTGCCATGCAGCTTGCAGTGGGGATGAGATTTCTTAAAGGCTATAAATGATCATCATCAGAGCTTAATTTGAAGACTAACATATTTGAGTTCCTAAGACAATGTTGCATTCTGTTGTGTGCCAGTCAAGCTTTAAGATGGCTATAGCCAAGGACTTTGGGAGTCATTTGAGTAGCCAAGGATGGCAATAGGCAAGGACTTTAGGAGTCGTTTGAGTAGCCTCCATTGTCTATCCAAATATTTAGGTAACAAATTAATAGGTAAAGAGTAGGGCACTTCTTTTCTCTTACAGATTCTGATTTATTGAGTCACTAAGTTAACTAGTTGTAACAAACTGCAGATCTCATCTCCAGCTTGTAATCTTGCCTGCCATTACTGCAGTACAGTGCATACACCTCAACATGAATTGTACTTTACACAAGATTTTAGCTGAAACTCAGATTCAACCCTCAATATATTTTATGAAAACTGTTAGTTACCCCAGGAGCTGGTTTTTACAAAACCCAGTGCAGGCAGCCTCCTGTGTCAGTTAAAACCCACCAGTTTCATATGGGCACGGAGGCTCCGTGGAGGATCAGAGCCATGTTTGGCATAACAAACTACAAGCAACGTCAAAGTCTGCAAAACCTACTGCTTTTGATCAGAAAAAGTCATCTTATAATTACCTTCTCTTATTAACTACAGAACATTTCATGAACTGCGCAATACATCCACAGCACTCATGAAAATGCCCTTCTAACTTTCGTGATGAATGCAAATCCTAGTAATCCAATATATGTCAGAATGCAGCCACAGACTCATAATCCTCTCTGTCTGCCATTTGATTCTTTCTATTCTGATCCCAATTTGTAGTAAATCTTCTATTTGGAAGCTGCTGCGGCTCATGCCATTTATATCAAGGCCAAACTGATAACAGGACTGCTGTCTTCCAAAGAATTGCTTTTGCTGGTTTTGAAATGGAAAATTGGTACATATTTACTTTCCCTGTTGTGTTACGGCTTTTTCCAGGGAAAAGAAGTAGTGAAGTCATGGCCATGCAGTCCTAAAGTGAGGATGGGCATGAGCAAAGAGTTATACTTAGTGATTTCAGAACAGATGTATGACAAGAAGCCTGGTTTTACTGGTTGGTTTTGTCCTGGTTTGAATGACTAACACACTGGGCACAAGCAGTAAGCATTTAGAAAATGTCTAGGTTGGATGGGCTTTATCCCATTTTCCAATGTGGCACAGGCCTCCAGAAGGTTATCTCAGCTACTTTCAGTAGGATTGAACTCCGTAATTCCTTTTCAAAAAGGGACTGATCTAAATCTGCCAGAGTTTAGCAAAGTTACAATTTCTTTTCTGGGGAAAATGTCAACATTTAATGTTCTTCTCAGCCCAAATGGTTTGAAAATATAAAAAATTAAAGTTTGTTTTTTTTCTCCTAATAAAAAGCAAACTTTAAAAAATAGATTTGTACGTGGCAGTGTTTGCTATTCAAGCAAAATTTTATTTTTTAAAATGAAATTCAATGTTACTCTTTTAAGTTAGTTTGGTATGCAAATTCCCTTGTCCAGAGTAGCACATTACATGCTGTTCATGTAGGTTTATGTTTGTTTCACTTGCTGATTGTGAACTAAGAATATTGGTTCAGTTCAACATGTCACTACCAGACAGCTTCAGCTGGAAGAATGTGATCTGATTTTCCAAAAGAAGACTTTCTCGATATTGAAATCAATTATTTTCTGAAAAACTGTTGTTTCAGTGGAAATTAAGTTTTTAGTCAAAAATCATTCAAATGGCAGGTGTTCATTCAGTGCTAACACAAGAACTGGACAAATTTTAGTGTCAACACCTATACCACAGTCAAAGCAATGCTTTGAATACAGTGTTGATATTGCCAAGCTGGCTGTAGAGTAAACCTGTTTGGATGCTGGGCATTGTAAATTTGCAGCAGCACAATACCAGAATCTGATTTGGCCTCCTGAGAAGCAGAGCAAGTTATTCTGTGCTGAGATGTGAGTCGGGAGTGTGAGCATAGTCCATCTTCTTAGGCTGTGTCTGAAAATGTGCAGTTACCTGAAGAGCTCAAGCTGCACCAGGTCTTGGTGCTTTGTTTGCATTTGATTTCATTGGAAATCATGTGCCCCACTGCTCCACATTTCCTCCTGGTGAAATACTTGCATCTCCCCTAAATACCTTGTGGAATGAGATCCCTCTCACAGCTTCCATCAGTAAAATGCAAACTGTTAATATTTTCTTACTTTATAAAGTTTTAATCACTTTGAAGTTAAGTGATAAAGTGACGCTGTATTATTGAAGCAAGTAGCCTAAGTACCTAATGCATAAAATAGCAGCTTGCCAAATTCTTATAAATTTCAGGGTGAATCATGACTGATGTGGAATGAAACAGCATTTGCATTTCACACAGTGACTCAACCTCTGCTGAAATAGGTGAGAACACCTAAGACAAACTGGTAAGGATCATATTGAGTCACATAATACTGGTTCCTTTGAACTAGTAGTTAAATTAGATTTGTGCTTTTAACATCAGGCATGTAGAAGTTTATTTTTGAAAGTGATTCTCTGAAGGTGACTGAGGAGCAAAATATGGTTTTAGGAAAGTGCAGAAAAGGAAACCATTTCCAAGCTGAAAATGGAATTTATTTTCTTGCACAATGGTTAT
Source organism: Ara ararauna (assembly GCA_028858755.1). Classification (NCBI taxonomy): domain Eukaryota; kingdom Metazoa; phylum Chordata; class Aves; order Psittaciformes; family Psittacidae; genus Ara; species Ara ararauna. The sequence goes on along the minus strand of CM054380.1, from coordinate 10,974,698 downwards.
TGATTTTCTGTTTTTAAACAAAAATCTCTTGTGGAATGGAAAAAAGCATTGCTGGTAACACACTTCTGGCATAAAAATGTTCTAGTTAACAAGTACTGGCATAAGAATTTCAGGACATCCCATTTCCTGAGCCTGCTGCCATGGTTGTGGAGTTCACATAGTCTCCAAGACACTGTGCAGAACAGTTTTTTTCTAATCTCTATAATTAGCAAGGAAAAGACAACTGACATTCCTGGGATTTTGAATAAGAGCTTCTCTCAGCACACTTTTGTGTCCTTTCAGGTGCAAGTACTCCACAACACACGTTTAACCACTCCAGAAAAAGTAATTTGGGAATTAGCTGGAACTTTACTGAGCAGATTATTACGAGATATTACATGTAGAATATTTTTAAAGATACAGAGATTGAGGGGTTTGGAAATAACTAACAGGGACTCATAGTCGATCAGAATTAAAAAAAGAGACGGTACAAAGCAGAGCCAAAGATACAGGGAAAAGAGGCTCAGAACACTTAGGACTGTAAAGAGGGCGGGTGGTTTGGGAACGGGATATGTTGAAGACATGGAGAGAAGTAGGAATGTTGGTTATGAGGGTCATAATTTTGTACATTAATCATTTCATTGATGTTGATTATCAAAATATAATTTAAATTGGTCCTATAAGGTCTTCACTTTGGATGTAGCCTGAGGATTTATAGGTTTTGTTGATATACATGTTGAACAGTCCTGGGTAGGTGTGTGATCTGATGGGTAAGGTTATACACATTGTTACATAAGTCCAGTGGGACCTATTGATGTGTGCCGTGAATTTTAGCTGCTATATGGTTAAAGATGTATGCATGTACCTGAGCCATGTGTTTGTCAAGTGCTCAAGGAAGGCAAGAGGAATCTCTGAAGAGGGAGGAAAAACCACCTTGAGATGTTGTCATCTGTGCAGGACGTTTACTTTGCAGTGTTTGTGAGTGTGATTTGGAAGTACAGGCCAAGATTAAATACCTTGGGCAGAACCGCATCCATTTTATGAGAAATGAATGTCAGAGATGGCAGAGAAATTCCATGGCAAGGAACTTAAACCAGCTCCACAGCAAGAGCTAACTGCAAAGTTTTGCCGAGTCACAGTACTCAGAAAGCTGTCTTGGCTTCAGCAGCAGCTGTGGCCAGAGTGAACCAAGTCAAGCACTTGGTTCCCCCTAAAAATATGCCAGTGTGTCTGTGCATTTGGGTCACAGTTAAGTACACATCTGTGGTAAATTGTCCGTCTTAGAAAGTTTGGCTCTGGCAACAGAACTTCATAAAGTGCCAGGCACTTCTTCTAACTTCCTTCCAATGCAAAGTAATTAATTCATTTTTGATTCCAGAAAACAAATTGTGCAGTGGTTTCATGCACAAGCAAGCTGTCAGCAGTACCAAAACCTTATTTTTTCCCCCAAAGTATTTGTTTTAGCAATAGAGCAGTAAATGTTATTCAGAGTCTTCTAAAGCAACAAACAAACCCACAGTGTTAGTGGTTATTTCTGATTTTACATTTCTATATAGGCTTCTGTTTTCAAAAGTGCCTTGTGCTGGATTGCCCACTGAAGATATCATTCAGGGCTGGATTCATCAGAATGGGAGTTTGGTGCCTGATGAAAAAGCAAGCCCATTAGGAGCTTCTCAGATCAATCACTTTGTAATCTGCATGGTTAAATACATTTTCTAGTTTTGTTTCTTCATAGGGGAATCACAGAGAAGCTGATAACTCCCAGCACACTCTAACACAGGGAGGTTACTGGGAAGTGCATCAAAATAGTGCGCAACTGGAAAACACAAAGGATCCTGAAAGGACCTGTTTGAATACAACGTGCACTAAGAAGGTGGTTGTAACACCAGAAGTTGACAAGTAATGTCATTCTGGCATCTTAGTTAACAATATTTTCTGCCTCATAGACTGTGCAGGTAGCAGTACACAAGTGATGAAAAAGTTCATAGCCAGCCTTTATCTAAAAATGGGTTTTTTTTCCTACTTCCTCTTTGAAAAATATACTTTTAAATGAACAGCATTGGTAGAACTGCAGTCGACGATATATCTCTTTTAACCATGGTGTAATAGATGTCTTTTGGCTTCATTTGAATGCACAGTGCAACCATTGCAGCATAGTTTTATTGAGATTTTCCTGGCATTAGCTGTCATCATTTCTAGTGTTGATTATCTATTTGCACCTGTAAGTGACCCCAGATAAAAAGTAAGCATGATGCTTTCACATAACTGATGCTGTGCAATATTTTAATTGCAGAAATGGGTTCTATTGAATTTTCACAGTGTAAGTAGGTGTGTGGAGAGATTATGCAAGGGATGAACTGCATGTAACTTTCCCTTTTTAAAGAAGACTGCTGAGAAAGCATTTACTCACTTGGGTCTCTGGGGGACTTCTGTTTTCCTTAATTTTAGATCGTATTTTGCATTTACAGTGGTCATTTGGTATGAAGGTTACAGTTTCGTGTGTTTGAATCATTATCTTGAATGTTTTGTTTCTGCAGTGTGACATAGCGTCATATATAAAAATGCCAAATTTCACTAGCAGAAAACAGAAACCAAATACTGACTGTGTTGGTACTCCATGTATATGACTGATCTTACTATTTTCCCAGCTAGTGTGTGTTAGAAGATGCTGAAATGGGAGTCAGGGGTATGTATAAGAGCAGACAGGAACTCTGCACATCTACAATTTCTAGGAACCCAGGAGAAATAAAGAAGTCCATGAAATCTATTCTGCAACTATTTGTACCCTGTATCTCCTGTAGTTCTGCCCAGAGGCAGTGTTGTAAGGGTAGGAGGTAGCTCACATCCTTCTATGAGATCCCACAAAGCTTCACCTCAGTTCCAGGTGAGGAACAAGGATGGGAAGGCACATGTACTTCCTGAGGCTTGTGCTGCTTATGTTTAACTCATGGGACATTATTCCCAGAAACTCCAAAGGTGTCAGTTCCCATGCCTGCGCTCCTGATCTTCATTATCTAGACTTCATTACAATAACAGTGTCAATAGTGACTCATCATATGTGCACTCACTTGAGCACTTTGCATGTGAAGTGAAAGCCAGAAGACAGCTGTATGTGTTGGGAGAGGAAAGCAGTGCTTCTGGGCTTTGTATTTCTTCACTCTAGACTCCAGGCACTGAAACATGGTGCCTTGAATGTGTTATCATACAGTGGTATAGGAGTGATGATCAAATAATCTTACTCTAATATTCGGTCATTAGTGGTGAATAACTGTCCCCTATTTAGTTGTTGTAAGCTGCATATCACTGGTTTATTCTTATGAATTCAGATAGACTTTTTTTTAAATGCTAAATAGGTTAATCCCTCTTCCCAGCTGAAAAACATGAAGTTAGGTGCAAAAGTCCCCAAAGCAAGAAGAATTACTGGGAAAAAAATTACAGAAGTGTAAATCAAGAAAGTAATATTGAACTTTGGAAGACAGCGTACAATAATATGACACTTTATTCTGCTGCTGCCTGAGGTTTATATATACTACTGTCACTTCCTTACTGTTCTCCACCACTAGTAATTTTCTTTCAATCTAATTTTTATTTCCCAAGGGCTTGCCAAGGTTAAAAGTACTAGAAAACCAATGACTATTCAGTTGCCAAAGGACAATAAATTAAATTAAGTGTTGTTGGTAGCCAAATCAGGTCAGAACTATTTATATGTAAATAGGTGCAAACCCCTGATAGCAAGAGTATATGGTTATTACCAGCTCATCACAGACTCCATATTGAAAATTAAAGACACTGGAAAAGCGCCACGTTTCCTTTCAGTTCTGCCTGCAAGAAAAACATCTGAATGTCTGCTTTCATGGTAGCATGTTATTGGTGGCCTTCCTTTGCATTTGAAACCTAATTATTCGAAGTCAAACTTGATGGGATCTGTTAGTAACTTGCTTTATTTTAATTATCTTCTCATAACCACCATAATGGTGATTTCCAATTGATGGTACTAATGTGGGTATGTTTAATATGCGCCACATCGTTCTTCTGTTGGCCAGGAAATGAATGGTACTGCAAGTGGTATTTAGCAACCATGCCTGTGTGCTGAGGTCAAACTGCTTAGTGACCCTTTACCATATCCCATTTTGTGAGCCAGGCAATAACAGTTCATCTGTTAGTGTCACTTTTGTGTGCCACATCATTTCCTTACAGGATCATTTGTACTTCAAATATGGTATAAACTGTTCATTCTCTCTTGGATCTCTAGGATAGCGCTTGGAATTGTAGCATGTCAAACTTAAGAACATCAGTGTCCTCGGGATTTCTGATGCCTCCTAAGTTCCCACAGCACAGTCCCAAAGTCACACTGCTTAGGGCAGTTTGAGAGCTTTACTTTGGTGTCTAAAGCAGTAATAGCTTTCAGGGAAGTAGATGGAACCCCAAGCCCAAGGGCTTTCATTGCCCTGAGTGAGGGCTTTGCTGTGCTGTTGCTCAATCCTGTTTTTAGCTGTGTTTGTCCCTCTTTCCTCAGCCTGTTCCTAAAGCACAGAGCAGGTCTTGGCCATTGGTTACAGTGCTGACAGTGAAAATGCTGCCTTCAGGGGCACAGTGATGATTTACAGCTGTAGAGATGTACATGGTGGTGATACACAGCTGTGGGTCAGTACTTTGATATGGAGCAGAGAAATGCAGTCTTGGAGGAAAACAGCTCTAATAATATTAGTATTAGCTTTCTTTCTTGAATCATCTGTGCACATTATATTTGTACAGAGGCTTAACTGGTCTTCATCCTGTTTGCCTGTAATTACTGTATGTTTGATCAAAGCCGGGGATTGTAAAGCTTTCACATTGCTGCTCTTTACAGAGTAGGAAACTGCATTTTGTGAAGTCTGTTGTGCACTCCCATTCCAATTAAAAACTATTGTTTTAACTTCAGGATACAAAGTATGGCACGGAGGATAATGGGCACTGAGGCTGTTGTGAGCAGTAGTGTGATGCATGCTGCTGTAGTGCTACAGGAAAGACTGGGGGTTGAGGGTTCGGTGAGCTCTGCAACGGTGCCTCCATTCAGTGCTCTGTTTAAGGAGTCACTGAGGAAGCATGACTGTTACATGGAATTCTGTGATTACTGTCCTGGATAGACACAGATAAAATAGCAAAGAGCTCTTTTAAATTTAAGACCTTAGGCCTCAGGCTTTTTTTCTTTTTTCCCCGAGTAACAGGTAATTTAGATGCTGAGTGCTGGGTGTTTGCAGTCTGGGCCACTTAATCAGTTTAAGCTGCTTGTATGAAGAGTATTTAAGATGAACGCTCAAATTCCAAAGTCGCTATTTGCACATACATGTTAGCTCTGGAGCACCTCTATATGGTATGTGGCCAGGCATTTTGAAAGTCTCACTGGCGGCCTGTGTTATTTGTTTTTCAGAGAAGATAAACGTATGGCCCCAAGATGTTCCCTGGGATAAAGGTACATGCTGAATATTAGGGCCAAGAAGTAGCTTGTTTTTTGAGGATTTGTATACTACACAGGTTTTTTCTGTCGACTTTCACTATAATAACCCCTCATTCAGGAAACTCTGTTGCCTTTTTAAGCCTCTAAATAATACTGGGTTCTTTTCTTGGGGGAAGAGGGTTCCATTTTGAAAGTGTCTTGATGGGAAATGGGATGTAGTGTGATATCACACATACAGTAGGACATTGAGAGAAGTCAAAGGGGGCATGCAGTGCAACTTCTTCCATACAGACAATTATGGCAATGGGAACCTCTACCTGAGTAAACATACCATAGCTCAGAAATTTATGGACTATCCACATGCTTTCATAAAACCTTAAGACTCTAAGTAGAAATTCTGTTGTATGCAATGTGGTATATACGGATTTTCAGTAAAACTGGGGAGTTGTCCAGTAGTCTCAGTGCCACAATATTCAGCAGTCAATTTTCTTGTTAATTCCTGACAAACATATGTCTATGTGTACTTCTTGCAAATTTGTTAGAACATGATATTCTTAAGAGAAAAAAAATCAGCATTTAGAACACACCCATTTTGCAAATTAAATAGCTTTACAGAGAACGTATGTTTCTTTCCAGATGGTTAGCTCTGCTGTTGTTCAAGACAAAAATGTTTTCTGTGCATCCAAATTATATTTTCTTTGTGGCATAAAATACTAAATTTTCATGAGTATAACTAACCAAAATTGAGCATGTTATTCAAAGTGTAAGTTTGCCAATTCTATTGTAGCATGTATTTTTAAAGTATGTTCAAAGTTGCAAATCCACATTTGATAAGCAGTTTTTAAAAGAGTCACAGATTGTTACACTGTATTTTTGATTAGACAGATGTATTTACTTTGCCACTGAGTCATCTTAATGATTGGCATATTCAGCTTCAGAATATTCAGAGGCTATTAAACCATGAGAAAATTTTACCTATCAGAATGATCAGGAAAAGTACCAAATATTTAGAAAAATACCTAATTACAATCCTGTCAGCTTCAAATTGGAACCATTACAGGACAATCCCAGCATCAGTAAAAATATCTCATTTAAAACAGAAACTGCAACCATAAAATATTCATTATTCTGTCATTAAAAGAGAGTTAAAATGTGTGCGTCTGATGAAAATTCTCCAATTGTTTTGTTCATTAAAATAGGAAGAAAAAATTTCCTGGCAGCCCTGTGGGCAATGCCATACAGAAAGTGTTTAAATATCACATCAATATAGTTTAATTATGACTAAGCAGGCCCCAAATATGAGACAGAGAAGTAGCAGCATAGAATCATAGAATAGTTAGGGTTGGAAAGGACCTCAAGATCATCTAGTTCCAACCCCCCTGCCAGGGGCAGGGACACCTCCCACTAAACCATGCCACCCAAGGCTATGTCCAATCCAGCCTTGAACACCGCCAGCAGTGGAGCATTCACAACTTCCCTGGGCAAACCATTCCAGTGCCTCACCACCCAATCCTGAATGCATTAGTTAATGCTCTTCCTTTTTCTGGAGTATCTCTACTATAACAAAATGAAAATCCATGAAAACAGTGTTTTGTGACATTTGAATACTTTAACATGCAGGCATGAGCATATCTTTGTGTTCTGCAGTGATACTCTGTATTATTTAACACAGAAATGTGTGGAGGTTTGTTCAAATTAAAAGGAGTATTTTGGGCAATTCAGGATTTGCGGGATAGGTTTTTCCAAGTATACTGCTGCTCTCCCTTTAACAGCAGCATCCTTCTCCCTTTAACAGCAGCATCCTTTTCACGGCATCCAAGATAGTGTCTGGTTTGCTTGTACTGTTGCATAAGCAAATAAAAATGTTAAATTTCTTAATGTTCCTATTGGAACATGCAGCTCTGTAAGCACATACTTCATCACTGGCCTTTTCATTTGTGCTTAACTTCATTCAACTTTTTTCTGATATAAATGGCACTTCAGTACTTAATTGGGTTTAATTAGTTTATCCTGCAGATTACTAAGCCCTTCCTGAGGGCTACTGGGCACCCAGTTCTGGTTTCCACTGGTAAGGGTTTCCTTTCACAGGCAGCTTGCATGTGGCGGAAGGTTGTGAAGTTGTGAGCGTAGGTTGAGTTTAAACAGGTTTTTAGCAGTTTTGGTGATTGGGATTTTGCCTGGTGACAGCTACCTTTCTCTAAAGCCCTACCAAGTAAGCTGTCTTTGGTGGCTTTAGGTTGTTCCAGTCTGGCTAACAATTTACTGAATATAGGTAAGTAATAACAAATATGATATAGGGAACTCATTAATTATCTCTGTAATATCTGATGTTCCTGCAATACAACAGCCTGTATGTGCAGAGAATTTATACTCCAAGGGTTGCAGCAGAACAGAGGTGTCAAGTCTCTTGTTCCTAATTTGTGGAAGGGTATTGACTGATTATCAGTCCCTAATATTTCAACTTGTATGAGGCTCGTTCTCTTAAGCCATTACAGCTTTAGGTTTACAAGCACATCAAGATACCTGCAGCATCATAACAGTATTAGTGAAAAGATAATCATATCTTTCAATGGTATTAGGCCTGCCTGCTTACAGTAAACGGTATTCCATTAAAACACACGCCAGTCTGCACAGTAATACTTGAAAAAGCCTCTGGGTACACAACAGGCATTGATTTCACATAAAGTGTCCTTCAGTTCAACATAACCTGAGGTTAAAATTGAGACACAATGAATATGGCTATAAACCAGGGTTTTTTTAATGTTTGCTGTTTTTATAAACTAGATGTATTTTCTTTCTTAATTCTGTTTGGCCAAACAGCTATCTGACTGTCCTGTGAAACTTGCTGTGAGGTGCCGCTGGAATTTTTTCACATGAAATTGGTATTTCAGTTATTATGGAAGGTATGGCTAAAGAGTGTCTGAGAAACAACCCAAGCAAACACCAAAACCTCACCCCACTCATCAGCAGTAAATAAGGTGTTTAAAGCATTTCTAATTCATTAATCCCAACTGAATCTAGATGCAATTGTGCTACAATGGCCCAGGAGGGGAATCGTCCTGGGAAGAATTCTGGCAGAAAATTCTCCTTAGATAGTTTTCTTTCAAAGTGTCTTTGGTTTCCCACATAATATCTCAATAACAAAGATTTGCAGTTTTTGATTTTGCCTGAGTGGTATCAGGCTGTGCATTCACTGTTCAAGAAACATATGCGTAGGAAGAATGGCAATAAGATACTTTTTAATGGAAGTAGAAGTCTTACGAGGAGCCACTGAGGGAACTGGGGCTGTTTAGCCTCCAGAAAAGGAGGTCCAGGGCGGGCCTTATTGCTCTCTACAACTACTTGAAAGGAGGTTGTAGCGAGGTGGGGGTCAGTCTCTTCTCCCAGGTAACAAGTGACAGGACAAGAAGAAATGGCCTCAAGTTGCACTAGGGGAGGTTTAGATTGGATATTATGAAAGGTTGTTGAGCATTGGAACAGGCTGCCCAGGGAAAGGGTTGAGTTGGCATCCCTGGAGGGGATGTATATGTGGCACTTAGGGACGTGGTTTAGTAGTCACTGTGTTAGGGACAGGTGACAACCAAGAAACTACCAGATGCTCTTAAATCTTTAGACAGTAGACAAAGATAATCCTACAGTTATAGTATCAGATCAAAGGAATTGCATGGGGAGAGGTTGGGACTAAAAATAGCTGGTAGAAAACACGGAAATCACTTGATTCAAAAGTATTGTAACTTATAAACCTCTCTTCAGTTGGCTATTTCCTGATGATGCATTTCAGCTTTTTCCCCTTGCATCCCTTCTGGAGGGCATGTGGTTTCCCTGCCAGACACGCATGTTTAGCTGTTCCCCAAACAGGAACTAAAGAGGTGACTTTTTGCCTGAGAGAAGAACAACCCACAGTGCTTGGTAGCCAACTGGGTGTCCTCTGGTGGGCATCCAGGATGTGGCATCTGCACAGGGGCATTTAGGGATGAGGATGGTGTCATGCCTGAGGATTTCTGCAGTTCTGAGCAGCAGCTTCTGGCTCTGCCCTTACAGTAGATGGTGAGGCTTGTCCAAGGGGTCTCTCACTAGGGAGTGCCAAAGCTAGGTTGGCCCAGTCTTGTGCAAGGGCCCACGTTTGTAATAAATATCTTCCAGAAATGCAGCAGTTATTCTGAGCAACTTGAAAAACGTACTTTGAATTGTTATGCCTTTGGCATCTGCGGTTTTCCTTACTGAAGCAATTCCAGTGTCGTCTACTAAGGGTCGCTGAGGTTTTGTTTTTCATTTTTGTTCTATTGCTTTCTATATTGTTTCCCTGTATTGCAGTGAATGGAAGTCAATACCACATAACAAGATTAATTTTTTTTTTTTTATATTTTCTTTCCCAGAAACAGAGATCAGAGAAAATAGTTCCTTGTGAATCTGCACTGAGCTTGTTGCCCTGTTAAAAGCCTCACAGTGGCTCTGCAGAGGCTGTGGCCATTGCTGGCAGGGCTGTGGTTCAGCTGTAGGAAGGCAGGGACACTCTGGGGACTGGTGGCAGAGGGGATGCAGCTCCTCCTGCTACCCCAGGATGTGTGGTCTCTGGCTGTGGGAGAGCAGCCCGGTGGAGACCCATAAGCTGGGCTGGTGCTTGGTGGACAGAGAGCTGAGCAGGGTCTGGGGGTGCTGTGGGGATGAGGGGAGAAGGCAAGGTTGGAGGAGGCTGTGCGGCTGTGTCCATTGTGGGAGATGGACATGGTAGGGCTGATCCCAGGAGCAGATTAAGATTTTGATGCACTTAGCCATTGTTTTATTTGTGGCATTGATTTAGTTGTGGATCAGCACAGATAAGTGTACTGCAGTGCATTGCTCTAGTAATCATCCTGAGCAGTGTTGGGAGCAGTGTGGGAGGGCAGAATGCCATGTGCCATGCTGTGGGATTCCCTGGTCAGGTGCTGGCTTCTGCCAGCCTTTTGTTGCTACTGTTTTAGCAGTGATGAGAGGGACAAGACGGCACCACCTGAATCTGCTCTTCCCCTGGCTGCTGTGAGCTGCCCTGGTCCTGCATTTCAACTGGGTGAGATGAGGACCTCTGGAATCCCTGTGCTGAGTCTGCAGAGCAGTGGGGAGCTGGTGCCCCACACATGCTCTCCTGCCCTGCAGCAAGCTCTGCCTCTCCTTGTTCAGTGATACCATGGCTCCAAGAGCAGCTGATTTGATGCTGCAGCTTTGTGGGATCAAAAACATGTTGGTCTCCAGTTCCAGCCGTGGGCCAGCAGCAGACAGAGCGAGCCTTCAGCCTCCAGTAGGGGTAACATAGCCAGGAGCAGGGTCTCCAACACTTGAATAAGCTTAAACTTTAAAAATGTTGTAAAGACAAAACTGCGGGCTGTCTGCCTGCTTTAACACAAAAAGAGTGTCATGTTAAATGTGAGTTTAATTATTGATAGTACATCAGATGGTACGTTCTCTTTATGTGGAGCTTTAACAACTTGTTCTGGAAAATGATGCAATATTCCTGTGCTTTTCTGTTTCTTCCTCCCCCAAATGAGATGCAGTTGTTCTAACAGCCTCTGGCAAATTGGAGAGGAACACGCAGGTGTAGTTTGCTTTGCACATGTTCCTGCTGTGTGCAGGGGTTGTTTACTGCTCAGCTGAACAAATTGCTGAGTATCCTTCTGGATGTCTCAAACTGTGTAGCAGAGAAATCAGAAATTATGTTGCTAGGACTTTTGCTTTTCACTATATGTGAACTCAAACAAATAGTTTGTGAAGGGTCAGTGCCCACTATTCCCTCAGAAGCTTGGAGAGAAATACCTTCTGGTGTTGTTTCCTACTTGGATCCAGATGAAGGACTTTTCTAAGTATTATATATTTGCTAATAATCAGTCTCCATGATAGAGGTCTGCAGACTTTTTTCCTTTCATATCTGATTTGCTTGAACTGGTTACTGTGGTTTATTTTTATTTTATCTTCCCATTACTGTTTTCTTTTTTGAGTGAAGAAATGCCAGTCTTTGAGAAGTTAGAAACAAATAAATGATACTGTATTTTAAAGTCAGACCAAGAACAATACCTGGTTACATAGTTTTGCACATAAATTAGGTACTTCTTCTCTTCTGCACCTATTTTTGCATTTGGAATGATTGGATCTATTAGCTTCTATGCTCACTGTCCTGAATTTCTCCCCTGTTGACCCAGACCTCAAGCAGCTTCAAAATGACTTTCAGCTCTGTGGGGAAATGTGGTTTGTAGGTGCAAATAGCAGTGCCATGGCGCTGTGTTGACAGGCAAATGCTCATTATTGTACAAGCTACAAAGCTTTTAATGCTGTTAGGAGAGGACAAGAAACACTTTCAGAAAGAGTGTTGTCATGCGGAAATATGAGTGAGGCCAAAGCTGCCTTGCCTGCCACCTCCTTGCCCTGCCAGAAAGTGGGGAGCAGAGCTGAGAAAGAGGAGACACTGGCTGCAACCAGGGAGGTCTCTCTCCTGTCCAGCAGCAATCCTGCATCAGTTGTTGTGTTAGTGGGACCACGAGGCAAAGAAGTAGCTGTTCTCTGTAAAGCCTTTATTTCTTCAGTTTTGCTAGGCAGGGTCTTCAGTTACCCTTGTGGTGCTGTGGGCTGCCTCTCACTGGTGCTGGCCTCAGCTCTTAAAGATCATAGAATCATAGAATTATAGAATAGTTAGGGTTGGAAAGGGCCCTAAGATCATCTATTTCCAACCCCCCTGCCATGGGCAGGGACACCTCACACTAAACCATGCCACCCAAGGCTCTGTCCAGTCCAGCCTTGAACACTGCCAGTGATGGAGCATTTACAACTTCCCTGGGCAACCCATTCCAGTGCCTCACCACCCTTACAGTAAAGAATTTCTTCCTCATATCCAATCTAAACTTCCCCTGTTTAAGTTTGAACCCATTACCCCTTGTCCTCTTACTACAGTCCCTAATGAAGAGTCCCTCGCCAGCATCCTGATAGGCCCTCTTCAGATACTGGAAGGCTGCTATGAGGTCTCCACACAGCCTTCTCTTCTCCAGGCTGAACAGCCCCAACTTTCTCAGCCTATCTTCATACAGGAGGTGCTGCAGTCCCCTGATCATCCTCGTGGCCCTCCTCTGCACTTGTTCCAACAGTTCCATGTCCTTTTTATGTTGAGGACACCAGAACTGCACACAATACTCCAAGTGAGGTCTCACAAGAGCAGAGTAGAGGGGCAGGATCACCTCCTTCAACCTGCTGCTCACTCTCCTTTTGATGCAGCCCAGGATACGGTTGGCTTTGTGGGCTGCAAGCGCACACTGCTGGCTCATGTTCGTTTTCTCATTGACCAACACCTCCAAGTCCTTCTCTGCAGGGCTGCTCTGAATCTCTTCCCTGCCCAACCTGTACCTGTGCCTGGGATTGCTCCAACCCAGGTGTAGGACCTTGCACTTGGCATGGTTAAACTTCATCAGGTTGGCATCAGCCCACCTCACAAGCATGTCAAGGCCCCTCTGGATGGCATTCCTTCTCTCCAATGTATCAACCGAACCACACAGCTTGGTGTCATGGGCAAACTTGCTGAGAGTGCACTCAATCCCACTGTCCTTGTCAGTGACAAAGATGTTGAACAAGACGGGTCCCAACACCGATCCCTGAGGGACACCACTCGTTCCTGGTCTCCAGCTGGACATTGAGCCGTTGACCACAACTCTTTGTGTGCGGCCATCCAGTCAGTTCTTTATCCTCCGAGTGGGCCACCTATCAAAGTGATGTGTACCTGTTAGCTAGGAAAGGGGGTGCAGTGTGCATTCCAGTACCTGGGTCTTAAGAAATAGCAGCACATCAATATTTAAAGTGCTGAAAAACTCTTACCCTTTGTTGTTGTGTTGCCATCATCCCCCACCAAATACAGTTGGAACAGCCGGAGGCAGCAGGTGGGGGGAACTTATTTGCTCTATGGGGTTGGTGCTTCTTAAACACCAGTTTTTCATTAAATTTTATCATTATGACAAGTTGCTTTTTAATTTAGTTATGAAAAATCATTCCTGGTATATAAGCTGGAAGCTAGTCCAGATCCCTGACAGGCTGCACTAATTTAGAAGTGGTCAGGGAAATGTCCAGTTTTCCTGAGGGTTTTGTTCTTGTTTGTTTTCCTCTTTTCTCTTTTTTGAGTCTTCTTTGAATTTGTGCTGATCTTCCATAATAAAATAGGTTGTGGAGGATATGTGGATAGGCAATTTGGAATGAAAAATGTGATATCTGTAGTGAAGATACTTGAAAAATAAGTGTGTGTGTCCTGTTTGCTATGTTTTATATATAAATCTATCTGCATATCACTTATACTCTGCAGCTGTGGACAGATGCTGAAAACTGATGACTTGATTCTCACTGGGAAGGGCTTTAAGTGCAGGAAGTGAAGATGAAAGTACAAAGTTGTGTTGATTCAAAGTGACAATCTTAAATTACCATATGAGCTGGTTTTTTAGAAAGCTTCACAGAAGTTAACTGTAGGCATGAGTGCAGTGGTGATGTTTTTCTTTTTTATTTTTTTGTGTGGTAGATGGACTGTAGGTTTTTGCTTTGTAATACATTTGCTGACTTCCAGGTACTAAATATTCATGACAGTATTCCAGAAATTCTCCATTAAGACCATGTGAAACCTTGAAGCATATTATAATCTAGAATTTAGCTAAGCTTTTTGTAACAAGAGAGAGACAATTTGAAGATCATGCTGTCTGCAAATATTGTGCTTTTTTTGAACATCATTAAGAGAATAAGAGTTTTCTCTCTTTGTTCTGTCCTTCTTTACAGCTATTTTAACTCTTTCCCCTACATAATTACCTGTATCTTTATATTCCAGTACCCACAACTGGAAGTATGGGTGTATTATACCAGGAACAAGTAGTAAGAGACTCCAGCCCTCAAGACTTGAGAGTGTAAATAAAATAAAGACAGTGATGGCACTTTCTGTAAGATGGGGATCAGGCAGAGACATGTTAAATGACTTGCTTGAAGTTTCACTGTCAGCATGACAGATTTCAGTTTAGGAGAGTGGCAGTTTACAGCATCCACCAATTCATTAATGCCTAAGTGCACACACTGATCTGTTGGTATCAGTCAGGATATTATTTGCAAGGCAAGTGGAACTAGGGAAAAAACAATGAAAATAAACTCCTGTGAGTACAACCACAGTATGTGTTTGGAGGATGTTTCAGCCCAGCCTGGAGAGATTAATCTGTGAGAAGCTCCAGGACCATACAAAATAAAAGGGATGAGATAGATTCCCCACCCTGAAACTGTGCACTTCTTGTGCTGACCTAATCAGTAAATTCAGTGCCTGTTGATCCCCAGTGACAGCAGGGCAGCTGATTCATCTGTCATCCCTTGACATCCATAACTCGAATAATAAGTGCACAAAACCATCCATGTTACATTGCAGTGACAGCCAGTGGGTCTTCTCATGTAGGTGCTGGAACTGGGCTGGGAGCTGGGGTCTACAAGATGAACCTCTCACTGTCTTAAAGTACTAAAAAGCCTGTAACATGAGAATTGTGTGGTCTGAATCTTTACTTTGAAATAAACCAACTGAAATTGGATATTCTGCTGTGGAAGTCCAGTGGGAGTGATTGGACACATGGTCAACTGGCTTGAAGGGTTTGTTACTGTTGGAATCTCTATCATATGGTTGTGACAGAGAAGTGTGGATACTGCTTTAGAGGTTAAGAGTTCTAGAGGATTTGTTAAATTTATTTTAGTGGTGAGAAAGGCCTAGTGTAAGAACACAAGAAAGTAACTAACAGGAGTAAAAGAAAGTTACTATACAGATGGAAAAAATATTGTGCAGCTTAATCGGAAAGAGAATAATACATTTCTGTGGGACCAGGTAATTAAACCCTCTCTGTGGGGAGATTTAAAGAGCCCTCACATTATCAAACATGTTTTGCAGGGGATGCAAGTCCTGTCACATTTATTTGAATGCTTCAAAATTAACATGAGGAAGTGCTATTTTTTTCTTTTAGAACAAGTAAGAAATTTCTACCCTTGGGTGCTTCTGCTAGAACAGAGGACAGCATCAAAGAAGTGTAAATGACAGAGGTTTTATTCTTAATTTCCAAGCAGAAGTGTTTGTTCTCAGAGACTTTCCAGCCCATTTGGATGAAGAGCAATCTTTCCAGATGGCCATGGTCATTTGTTCAAGGGCTGGAAAACAAATTCTCTTTCTTGAATGTTCCAGCCATACTGTAGATATATCAGTGAGAAACAGCACCCTGTTTGGGTCTTTCATTTTCCCCTAACACATTTTTTAGAATGTAGACCAAGATCTGGCTTTCCTGTTCAGGTCTTCTTATCATCAGTCTCTGCCACTGCTGCTGCTGTTACTGTCCTCCTCAAAACAGCTGGTTTGGTTTTCCTTCAGTTGAGTCCAGTTTAACCATTTTGGTTTATCATACAAAATTCTTGAGGCTTTTATTCAGTCTGTAAGGAACTTTAAATCTCATCCTGCAATGTCTAATGCAGTCATATATTAAAATTCAGATTAGGAAATGAATATATTTTGCTATTTTATTTTACCTATCATTAAGCTTTAATTTTACTTTCTGCTGTCTTGTTGTGGTTGAGATGGTTGTGTAGAGAAGTGATTCAGAGCAGCCCTGTGGAGAAGGACCTTGGGGGTTGAGGGGGGTGTTGGTCAATGAGAAAATGAACATGAGCTGCTTCATTGTGCGCTTGCAGCTCAGAAAGCCAACCGTATCCTGGGCTGCATCAAAAGGAGCGTGACCAGCAGGTCGAAGGAGGTGATCCTGCCCCTCTACTCTGCTTTCGTGAGACCCCACTTGGACTCTGTGCGGTTCTGGTGTTCTCAACATAAGAAGGACATGTAGCTGTTGGAGCAAGTCCAGAGGAGGGCCCTGAGGATGATCAGGGGGCTGGAGCACCTCCTGTATGAAAACAGGCTGAGAAAGTTGGGTCTGCCCAGCCTGGAGAACAGAAACTACATGGTGACCTCCTCTGAAGGGGACCTACAAGGATGCCGGAGAGGGACTCTTCATCAGGGACTATAGCAATAGGACAAGGGTAAGGGGTTTAAGCTTAAAACAGGGGAACTTCAGGTTAGATATAAAGAAATTCTTTACTATGAGGGTGGTGAGGTACTGGAACAAGTTGACGAAAAGAAGTAGGAAATGCTCCATCCCTGGCAGTGTTCAAGGCCGGGTTGGACAGAGCCTTGGGCGACACGGTCTGGTGTGAGGCATCTCTGCCCATAGCAGGGGGTTGGAACTAGATGATCTTAAGGTGCTTTCCAACCCAATCCATTCTGTGATTCTATTATATACCCTTCCAAGCAGTTTCTTCTGCTTTTTAAGCTCATTTAAAGTCATACCATCTTTTTGATTTTTTTACAAAAAGAAATACTGACGTAGTCTTAAAAGTATGGTATTTACGTATGAATGCCACATTTATACCATAATATGAAAATATATTGGCTGGCAAAAAGTATGTGCTTAACCTAAGGGATATCCCTTTATTTCCTTTATTGTTCAGCTTTCTAAGCAGAACATACTAACTAGCTGCTGGCTCAGTATGAAATATATAGACGTGACGTTAGAGCTGGGTGAATTACTTGTGGTAAAAGACTTATTCCTTAGCTCTAGGGAATCTAAGTATCAGAAGGGAAGTGGAAAGATAATGAAATCTTTAAAAAAAAAAACAAAGACAGGTCTCATTTTTGAGCATGTTTATCTGGTTGAATAAATTCAACCTCTGCTATAACCCAATATCCTTCATTTATGGGACTCTATTTGGAAAATAGAAGGCAGTTACAGATCAACAGGGAGGAATTATGGGCACAGGAACTTCATTAAAAAGAAATGCTTGCAGCTTTTCCTTTGCTGTTTTGTATAATCAAACATAAGCGGAGCAGTTGTCTGAAGGAAGACAACCACTTACAATGTCTACTTGACTAAATATTAATAATTCCTTTCCAATCTTGCAGGAATTCTGAGAAACATGTAAATTACAAAGTTGCCCACATACAGAAATTAGGATGAGATTTGGGAATGGAAATGCATGACATAGAAATAAATAACAGAACAAATGCAGGAAGTCTGCTACTTCTGTGCACAAAGGAAGCTGGGAAGGTTCACAGACACTTGCACTTAAATTCTTATTTAGAAATAGCTTTCTGCTTTTTCTTCATGTGCTTGTCTGTCCAGCTATAATTATCCATCCTCCTTTTTTTCCAATTACATGCTCTATAATGTTTAGCAGCCATTCCAAGAAGCAGCTTATTCCTGTGTGACAAGATTTAATTAAACTTCCACTGAAATAATTAGTGAAGGTATCTCAAAAGGCTGTTTAAAATCAATGCAGAACTAAGGACCAGATAGAGTTAACACTGTCATCAAAGATCAAAGTCACCAAAGAACGTGACTGAAAATTAAACCCCCAGCAGCAGTCTAATGAAGAAGCATACTGAAGCAGTTGTGATTTTCTGCCTCTTGGGTCCTACCTACAAATTGATTTGACATGGAAAATTTCCCTGTGGAAGCTTAAAAATGGTAAATTTACATTAATTACATAGCAAAGAATGTACTTTATATATTTCATAATCCATTAGGAATTTTCTTTTGGTTGCCTCTTCCTCCCATTATCTGTGTTTTCTGCTTTGCCGATAGAGATTGGCTAGAGGTTGGGTTGCGTGGTTGCATTTCCTATTGCCTCATGTAGCTTGAGGCACAGAAAAGGAACTGAGGCAAGTTAAGTGCCTAAAGCACGAGTTTCCTTGGGCGCACCAGAAATCCCAGCCTGAAGGCACGTTCTTAAGTATCTTAGATCTCGGGAGGCCAAGGCAACAGCTTTTCCCAGTTATGTGTAGTCTAATATTTACTTCAAGTAGGATGTTGACAACGCTTTGTGGGGGACCAATTTGTATTATGAGCCAAATCCTAGCTCTGCCTAGGGATTATGCCTACATAAATTCAATCAGTGATTGATTCCTGCAGGAGCTAGATCAAGGGGCCTCATTCAGCAGCACAGGGTGCAATGCGATGATTTATCTCACAGTAGTAGTGCATTGTACAGCGCTGCTCTGGGAGGGCCAGCTCTGAGCAGTCAGATCCTCAGAACCACAGGAGTGACTGGGGTGTGCTGTGCCCTCCCCATGCCCTTGGCTAGAGGGGTTGCTCCAGTGAAGATAACTCTGCAGAAGGAAATGCTCAAAAATCTCATTTATGGATCATTGTTTTCTTAGGCTTTGCCATTTTCTTAGAATCATAGAATGGTTTGGGTTGGGAGGGACCTTGATGATCATCTAGTTCCAGCCTCCCCTGCCATGGGCAGGGACACCTTCCACTAGACCCATTTTATGGTTCCTTCTTTTCTTTTTAAACATCATCATATGCAGTTAGCTCCTGGTGGTCATAGTTATACAACAGCACTTAAGCCATAAGCTTGGCAGGATTTTAAACTGGCCTTTTATACATGTGTTAGGACTCTTTAGAGCTGCCATATCAAGTGCAGAAAGCATGCGTTTGGCAAATGATAAGAATGTCACAGCCTTAGGGCACAAGACTACAGTGCGCTGTGATTCATGAGGGAGGACTTTCATATAGGTGGGAAAATGTGACTGCCTGTAGCTGCCTGCCCTGCTCAGCCCCTTTGAAACAGCCAGAGCAGGTTGGTGTGAGGCTGATCCTGGCTAACCAGTGATATTTCTGTTAGAGCATCTCTGATGCTGTGACTTCCTTGTTCCAGTGTTACCTTCAGTCTGTTGTGCCCCTGTTCCGGGAGGAGGCTGGGATAATCACTGCATTTCTATAGTATTTGTAACTCGACTGCTGATTTGCATTGCTTGATGCTATGTGTGCATCCCTGGGTAGAAGCATGATTAAAATATCAAGAGCTGCAATGAGCGGAAGGGGTTTAATAGGTAGGTGTTACGTGCTGCAGGTTTGTCATCTCTTTTGAGCTGTACTGTGCTTGGGTTGAACTGTGAAGATCTGAATAATTTATTCAGAAAGTTATGCTAACTCTGTATGGCACTGAAACACTGACGATGAGTAAATAATTAATAGAAACATTTCTTTTGCAGCCATGTCCTTGCATGAGTCACTCAAGCCTTGCTGAATATGCTGAGCAGTCAAATGCAATATTCTGTGCCTGCAGGATCAGAATTCCTTCAAGGTTTCTTTTCTACAGAAAAAGAATTCCTCTAAAGCCTCTATAAGAATATCAACTAAATAATTAAAATCAGAAACAATAGGCTAGGCTTGTGATATGTACATAAGTATGTAGAAATCTGTGTTTATATATGCATGCAGATATAGAGAGATAAAATTGAGGCCAAATTGTAAGCAGTAGGAGAAGAGCTGGGACTAAGTGGGGTCAAGTACAGTTCAAGTAGATGTGGTGAAAGTTACTGCAATACAATACATGTTTCCCCAGAGACTTAGCACCTGCAAAGCACGTCCATGTTGACAAACAGTGAAAAGGCTGGTTTGGGATTTTAATTTTGAAGTGATTCAACAGCAAAAACTTGAGCTTAAAAATGGAAGTTGTAGCTTATTACAATATCAACTAAAATTGCTGCTTTCAGTGGAGGTGGTTTGGTTTCCTGCTGCAAGGACATTGGAAGGAGAAGATCTCTATGTGTAGAGCAGAATCCAGTGTAACCTTTATACTTTCATCAGTATTTTTTTTTTTTGAGCATGAGATTTCTGGACATTGTTCTTTGGGTCACTTTCATTTCCTTTTCTGTTTTTCTTCAACATACTTAAAAAAGCCAAGAATACATGTTGTTAATTTACCGAGTTAAATGTCATAGTCTGTTTTTGTACCCTTTTAAATACTGTTGACAAAGCCCTTTTTGTAATAGAGGACAGTAAGCAGAAGGCTTGAACCTCCCAAATTATCAGCTGTCATGCAGTTCCAGTGATTACATTTTAAGGTGCTCTTTCTTCAATACATGTACAAGGGTAAATCAAAACAGTGGCTGATGAAATAAATATTCAGCAAAACTCTCATGCAGTGTAAGAGTGTCAGTAGAAACAGGAGTTGCTTGTTTTCTCAGGTGAAAACCTGATCCGATTAAAAAGCCTTTACTGCTGAGAATACTCGCCCACATTGATAAATTTTGCTGTACTCAAGCAGGAGAGGCTGTGGTCTGTGCTTTATTTCTTTGTCGCACAGAAATTAGATAATATAAACATTTTAAATATCTATCTGAACTAATCCTACTTAATATACCTTATGGCTATAATAAGGTATTATTTTAAATACAGTCAGTTCTTGAGGTATTTTTACTTTTATATACTTAGAATGATTTTTTTATGGTCTGATTCATCTGCAACCTCATACCTGGGAAGGAAGATAAGCCCCTTGAAGTTATTTGGCCTACTTCACAATTTTCAAAATTAATATTCAAGAAGAAATTACATTGTTTGGTTTCCAAATAGTTGATACAAATTCTCACAGGTGTCTAGCACATTGTCTTCTCACTTAATGCTCTAATAATTGCTGTGCAGTTGAAGACTTCCCAAAGTGCTAAAATGGGTCTTCTAATAGTAATAATGAGGATGGATACTTGAGATACAGGATAATGAAACTGTATCACCTAAGTGATGGAGGGGAAAGAAGATTTAAAGAAAATTCACATTTTTCTTCTCTTATAATCTGAAAAAAATTGTGGGAGAATGTTTCAGTCACCTCACTAATGATACTTACTTGCTGTAAAGGTACTCAAGCGTAGCTGCTCTTTCATTTGAGTTTATGCATGTAACAAAAGCATTTTCCTAAATGCCCCTTGGATAATTAAATTAATGTCTTTGCCATAGCAGGCTTTGAAGAACAATAATGTCCTGGGAGGTTATCATCACTCACAGTAACCATAGTCATCATCATAGAATCATAGAATAGTTAGGGTTGGAAAGGACCTTAAGATCATCTAGTTCCAACCCCCCTGCCAGGGGCAGGGACACCTCCCACTAAACCATGCCACCCAAGGCTATGTCCAATCCAGCCTTGAACATGGCCAGCGATGGAGCATTCACAACTTCCCTGGGTAACCCATTCCAGTGCCTCACCACCCTTACAGTAAAGAATTTCTTCCTCACATCCAATCTAAACTTCCCCTGTTTAAGTTTGAACCCATTACCCATCACAGAATGAAAATAGATTTAACCAGCAAACCACACTACTCTGTGTGACTGAGCAAGGGAGGTGGCGTGTGAGCATTTTATAAGGCTGGATAAATAACTAAATATTTACAGTGAACTTGTCCCTTTAGTGCTGAGGGTTGAGGACTGCTTATGAAGGCAAGGAGCAGTCAGGTTAGTGGATGGCAGCAGCATGCAGTGCCTGGAGTAAGCCTGGGTTTCCTGTAAGATGCTGCTCTGTCATTACTCTATATAGTGCTCATTTGTAATGAATATTCTTGTTTAAGGAATATTCTTAGAACACTTAGAGCTATACATGGAAGGGCTGTGGTAAAGCGTTTCACAGTGGTTTGAATTGGGTTAACTACAGGGTGATGGGCTGGAGCACCCAGGACACCCCATTTGCTGAAGCTGGTTTTGTCTGCAAATTTTGAATTGAGTGGCTCCATTACATAGCCATGGTCCAAAAGACATAGTGACAAAATGAAAGAAAATGGATATGTAGTGCAGAAAAGGGAAAGTTAGGAGTACTACTATACAGAACAGAAAGGTGCTGTTCTTCTGATTGTGACAATATGACCTGTTCCCAGTCAGTTCTTAACAGCTTCACAAAGGAGGAGGGTGGGAGTTTAGATCACTTGCAAAGATGAAACTCTGTGCATCCTGTACAATGTCTGCCTTGAGGGTGGCTTGTTCCGTCTCAGGCTGGAAGACAGGTGGAATGTTCCTCCATAGCAGAGCTGAGAGGTCTCACTTGGTTTACTGCCTTCTCCCTTGGGTTACCTCTGCTTTGTGGTGATCTGTTACAGTGAGCTGAGCTGGCAGAAAATGACCCTGCTCCTTTCCCTCTCCTATCCCTTCCCCAATTTTTTCTGCAGCCTAGTGTGCATGGCTGAACCTCCATCACCCACCAGACAGTGAGAAAAGGTGCCAGGGCCTGTCTGCGGGTAGGTATGGAGCAGGACCACCTCAACAAATTCCTAGAATAGTTTAGGCCTTTCCAGGCAGTCATCTAGATATATCCTAGTGAGTGAACTACTGGACAGATTGATTTATGGTATTAATAATAAGAGAGTTCAAATATCATTGGTGGCAGGAAGGGACTTGACCTGACCCAGACAGAAGGAGTCATGGGAACAGCAGGAAAAGACACATTCAATAAAGGCCAAGGCAGCAGCAAAGGGCTTAGCACCTAATACGTGTTTCCTCAAGCAACTTTGAGATATCATATATTTGAAGTATCAGTATCATAAATACCCAGGTGTCTGAAGGTATCTGTCTTTCAAGATGCTGAGGTTAAAACCCAGAAGAGCAGAAGGAAGTGGGTGGCTTTTTATTGTGATGGAAGATATAAACTGAAAAAGACAGGAGCAAGCCTATTACTGAATATGAGTGAGCTTGCGTATCTATGATAAAACCTGTTAAAGCTGCAGGTGTTACTGTAATTCCTCTGAAATACAAATGTCAACAAAATTTAAATTAAGAAATCATCAACAGCCTGTGAAACTCTGGTGACTTACCTGGCCACCTTTAAAGGGGGTAGGTACACTGAGTCAAACAGCTCTGCTGAGGTAGGGGTAGAGGTGTGGGGTTTAATCCCTGGAAAGATATCAGTGGAGGAAAGACAAAAGGGCTGCTTCTTCACCCCCACAAAAAACGATGAGAAATACTGGATCTGGAGCTTAGCAGAAGTAAATATTTGCCCCTAAGTTCACCTTGGCTCAGTTGATGAGGGGTCGCATTGTATTAGAGGGAATTACAAACACAGCGATTTTTCCCCTTTGACTGTAAGTTTAAATTTGCATTGCAGTTCTGGTTAAAGCCATCTTGTTGCAAAAGCTATTCATATGCATAAAATAAACATGCAGTCACACTGAAGAGACAATCCTGTGTCACAGTGTTTTTGTAAAGAGGTATAAAATCTGTTCTTCTCAGGATGGGGAAACAATAGACTTGGACACTCATATTTGTGTGGCCACAGCTTGATTTTCCTTTGGCTTATGTCCTAGGTGGAGCATCAAACCATGAACTTATGTGGATGTTTTTCCTATCTTAATGCCAAGGTTACCCACTGAGCATGAGCTGATCTACCATCCCACTGCTCTCCAGCCTCCTCCCTTGGGTTGGATCTGACAGCAGGATCCTTTCCTGAGCTGATTCAGCTGGCTAACCTGGCAGAAAACATGGGGTTTTGTGGCCAGATTCTGCTGGTTCTATGTGTTGAATCAGCTCTGTATGGAGTCTGACCAGAGCCAGAGCTGGGGTAGTGGGGTTAGGAGGAAGAGGAGACACATGCAGGGCAAGAAGAGAAGCAGTGGGACCAATCTGTCCCACGCCGGTGAGCCATTTAGACTGATGCTGCCAAGACAGCCTCTCATCCCTGTGCTGTACCTTTTAAGATGGGCTAAATCAAGAGCTGTTCGATAACCACTTTTAGGGCGATCAACATAAGATTACGCTATTTTGCTTTAATTCTGAAAGAAAAGTTCTCTTTGCTGTAAGGTAGCTTTTTCCTGTTTCCACTTCAATATTGCAATATAGATATAGGGGGTTGGGTAAGAAGGGAAATGTTCTATTTCATTTCTCGTAATATGATCATACTTCAACATTTTAATGACTTGTTAACATAATATTGTCTTTTTTAGGATTCTCCTATTTAATAAAATGGATAGAGTGAGGTTAGTAGGACTTGTTTGTGATGATAATTTACTAAACAGCATTATAATTGTGTGATAGTATCTATAACGATTGATATTGCTGCTTTATCTGGGGATGTAGTTGGTGATGTGCAGTCTTGTTATTGGCATTGTTCCTCCAGAGAGCTTTAAATTTGGCTGAAGCTCTGTTTATTTTGTCACTTAAATGCTTTTCCCTGAATACTTGCTTCCCTGGCAATTGTTCTTAGTCATACCCATCATCTAAGGATTTTAGATCATTTGAAGCTAAATCTCCTGGTGATTCCCTTTTCTTGTTCTTCATCTTTTAATTTCTCTTTCAAGCTGTTGCTATCAATATTAATTTTAGTATCTCTCAATTTAATTTCTTTGCTGCAAGTACCTTACATAATAGCTTACCATAATGTAAATGCGATGATTTGTTACGTTTTTATACTGCTAGAAGCTTACCTGTCTGGAACCATAGGTCTAGTTAATACTGTTTGTTAAACTGGTGTCTTTGTAACATGAAGCAGCAAGGCACTAGAAAATGCAAGAGCTTAGTAGCATTGCTTCAGGCAAGAGAGAAGGGTGCACCCGCTGGAGGAGGGGAAAGTCTCCCAGGGAATATACAGGCAGATGAGGTCACTGGAGTCAGCAAGTATTCATCAGTGCACTTCCATCTCACAGTGCTTCTGACAGGAACATGCTTGTGATTATTGTTTCCAGTTCACATGCAGTTTGCAAACCGTTAGGGTGCAGAACACAGACTGTAGAGGATGCCTGAAGGCAGCACGGTGCAAAACAGAATAACCTCTGACCATCGGTATTAGGGATTTTTGCATAAATTGCCCGCATTGGACATGTAATACAGTGTATGTCTGTGCAGTCTGTGGCTGATGAAAGGGCCTGTACCATGTTAAGACATGAGTGGGTTAAGTTTTAAAAGGTAGAAGGTTGAAACATGAGCAGATGAAGAGAAAATATGATCAGCTTATACCTCCTTTCAAAACGGTTAGCCATAGGGAAAATACAAATCTTGGTGGGTAAATTAAAGATGTCTTAAGGCTGTTGTCAGTCACTTGGTGAGACTGTGCTCCTAGACCAGCTGCTGCTGAAGAGAGCTATTTGCTTTTCATACCTCTGGAGTGAGTCTTTCCACACGCTCTTGAGAGCTGTGCTTTGTAAGATTTCTTCTGAACCCAGATGCCATTGTGCCTGTAGAGCACAGAGCTGAGGGGGGCTGCGGGAGGGTGGCAGCACTGATTTAGCCAGCAAAACATAGTTTAATTAGTAAAATGTTTATCAGTCCGACTAATGGTCCAAAGGGAGAGAACAGGATGGTTTCTGCTACTGTTCCTTGACCATCTTTCTTCGAATTCAGTCATTGCCTTTTCCTCCCTTCTAACACTCTAGTCCAAGGGAAAATATCCACAGGTGAAAGGTGAGACTTCTCAATGCTTGGCAGCCCAGATAGCAGACACAGAATCATAGAATCATAGAATAGTTAGGGTTAGAAAGGAGGACCTTAAGATGATCTAGTTCCAACCCCCCTGCCATGGGCAGGGACACCTCACACTAAACCATGCCACCCAAGGCTCTGTCCAGCCTGGCCTTGAACACTACCAGCAATGGAGCATTCACAACTTCCCTGGGCAACCCATTCCAGTGCCTCACCACCCTTACAGTAAAGAATTTCTTCCTCATATCCAATTGAAACTTCCTCCGTTTAAGTTTGAACCTGTTACCCCTTGTCCTATCACTACAGTCCCTAATGAAGAGTCCCTCGCCAGCATCCCTATAGCCTCCCTGCAGATATTGGAAGGCTGCTATGAGGTCTCCACGCAGCCTTCTCTTCTCCAGGCTGAACAGCCCCAACTTTCTCAGTCTATCTGTAGGCAAAAGTAAAAGATGCATTTTAAAGTTGCCGTAGGAACTATTTAATAAAAAATGGGAGTCTTTTGATTTGTTTTACAGGGCTTTAGAAGAGTTAATAATTCTGGGGGGTTGTCGTCGCTGAGTTCTTGGATCAGTTGATTTCCTGTCTTGTTGGAATGAGAAGAAGGAAGTTTATCCTAATGAAAAAATCTGTTTTGTGTGAAGATTATATTTCACTACCGCCTGGAGAAGGGAGCAATGACAAGAAAGCCATTCGGCACTCCAGGACAAGGGACATAGGGCACCTGGAGACAGTATCTAAAAATATAATTTAGAGAGATGAGATACTGGGCTAACTGCAGTACATAAAAGGAAATATGGGATACCTGAGGAATTGTATGGGATAGGAGGCTTTGTGTATTGGCAGCATCTTGTAAAAGTGGGAGAGAATGTGCTATTGCAAACTTGGAGAAGTATTTGGGATAGAACATGAGGTCATAATTGTTTTAATTTTGTGGAATGGCGTGGATGAAATCTATGTTTTCATGAGCTAGTTTATCTTTCCACAGCAATAATGCTTTTAGAAATGCCTCCTCTTGGGGAGCCCCATTTCCAGTATGCAGTGGAAATGATAAAGCTGAAGTGCTGAGCAGACAGGAAGCTGTGTTTATGCATGAAAACTGCCCTTATGGCTTTGGTTGCTTTGAAAAATGTGTTCTTTAGAGTAGCCCAAAGTCCTTTCTCGAGGACTCTGTGAAGGATGCATCACAGCCTGGCACCGGAGATCCAAACCCGCAGAGCATGGCACATTGTGTGAAATAATTGAAAAATGGAGCTTTGTAAAACTGCCTTTTGCAGCAATGTGGAATTTGCCTTCTGTTTGCTTCCGAGTTCTTCATTTGTTTAAATACCACCTTTGGAACAACAGTGCTATTCACTTGGCAATTTCTCTTTTTATTCCTGATAATAAGCATGCTGGATACAAAAATAGCCATTCTGCTTGTGATCATCAACTTTAGCTGCATTTCAGACAAAGAATTTGGCAGATCTCCAGATAAAATATTACAGAGCAGCTCAAGCAGGCATTAGTGTTTGTTGCTTATACACTTTGTGCTTTGAAATCTCTGTATTGCTTCTGACATGTTCAAAAATAACAAGCTATTGTTCCCCTAAACCACAATTTGAAGTACATGTGAATTGAATATTGCATTATTTTTGTATGGAGATATATTTTCTGGAACAACAAAGATGAAATATAGTGCAAGGAAGTTGTACCTGTTTGCAGAAGCAAAAACCCCCGTGTCCATGGGTTGCATTGCTCTGTTTTAGTTCAAGCTTGGTGAAGGCACAGCCAAACTCTTGTTTCAGTTTGGACAGGAATGATTGGATTTGCACTTCAGTTTCTCCTGGTAGAGCAGTGCCTGTGCAGGACTCATGGGTGTATTACTGAGGGTACAGAAGTCTGAAGATGAAACCTGTGCAGCATTTTCCTGAGTGAAAGCCTTGCTGTTGACTGAATCAATGGAAAAATTCTTACCTCACAGACTCATCCCAAGCTTTCTGTGGTTGAAGGAGTGAGCTCTGTCCACATAAACCAATTTGTCTAAAAGTGTACAGTCCTAATCAAGCAAACACCTGTCTTGTGGCTTCAGTGGGATGAGTACTGTATTTAGGAGTTATTTGGGCATCAGAGGCTGGTAATCTGTTCAGGGGAATTTCAGTCAGGGGAATTGTTTTTTGAGACAGCCCTGTTTTCTCTGTCTACTCATGTTACAAATTTAATTCCTGATTCAGTCCTTCAGTCCTCTCAATTTATTGCAGTTTATTAATTTAAAACTGTATTCCATGTCATCTTAAATAAATCAAATGCAGCAAAACTCCATCTATGAAGCTTTGCAAAGCTGTGATGGGTACAAGCCCACTGAGCATGACTGCAGAACTTGGGCTAGAACTGCACCTTCTTATTTTCAGAAAGCACTGGAATATACAGGTTTCTTAAATACTCTGAATGTAATTAACTAAAAAAAACCAAATGTACCCTATTTCTGATGATAAATCCATACCAGTATTTTAAAGCTGCTCATTTGGAGGATTACAGAGCAGAAGAAACATTGTTTCTTTATCTTCAAGCCCACATGCAAACTGTGGCTCCAAGGACTGTTTTTTTGATAAGCCCAGTATGACTTATCTCCCAAATAAAAAATACATTGTTCTTCCCTTTAAATATATTCTGGGATTCAGATTACTTTCAGCTGTTCTCTTTCTCCCCTTCTCAGTCTCCAATTTCTTTTTGTTTTTTAACATGCAGAGAAAATGATTTGCTTCAAAGTATGTATCTTTTCATAACATAAATTCAAGGAGAGGATGGGGAAAGATGTATATGCTTGGCTTTAATGAGAAGATGACTCAGTCTGTGTGTCTAACATCTCCTCGTATCACAGAAAGTGTTTGACAAAGAAAAATGGATTTTGCTTTAAATGCTTAAAGCTGCAACAATAACTGATATTTTGTAGATTACAATAAGCTTAAAACAACAATAAACCATGAGCCTTACTGCCTGTCTGTCTGAAGTTTATAAATACCAAATGCAACTCAGTAACAAATCCTTGATTTGAATTAAAGTTAAACATATTTTGGTGACATTAAAAATCTTAATTAAAGGAGGAGAGCAGAAATACAGAACTATAACCTGATCACCCCTCCCAAGAGGATATTTTCAAGCCCCTGGGATACAGTATGGGCAATCAACTGTTACAAATACTACCCTCGAATTTACTGAAAACAAGGGGGAGAAACTGCTTAGTCCTGTGAAACTAAAAGGTATTCAGCTTGGTATTTGATAGTCATGATAAAATTTGACACCAAAGCAGACCCGTGACCTGCTATCACAGCATGCGTTAGAGACCATCATTGCCATTTTTATTGATATTCTATTTTTAACGGACAGTTTTCAAATAACGCCACGTATTTTGGTTGTTCATGGTTGTTCGCTGTTGCTCCCCACCCTGACATTAGGCAATGTATAGGTAAATCTTATTTCTCCTCTGAGAGGTCAGATTCTCTGCTCCTTCTTTAATCAGTCCTTTCTTAAATGAAGACATCTTGTCTGCAGGGAAGTGTAATACTGACCTCTATTTAGCATTCCAATGCCACTGTTGTAATTTACAGCGTACTACATCACTTATACTGCCTGGTTAACTAAAATTTAATGAAAGTAGAAATTTCTAAGCCTGGAAAATGGCAGGAAACATCAATATTCCAGGAAATTTCCATGCTGTTTTTCTTCCTTGGTAAGGTTTTTTTAACCCTGTAGCATATGCTCTGTGGTATAAGCTGTAAATAAATTTAATGACTGTTTTATGGTTGGAAAATAGTTTACTTCAAGGAATTTCTATGGCAAGTTCCCAATGATTATTTCTTTATCACTATGTATCTGTCCTGTGCAATGCAAATGTATGGTTCCAGAAACAGAACAGGCACTGCCCAGAGAAGCTGTGGAAGGTGTTCCTGCCCATAGCAGGGGGTTGGTACTGGATGAGCTTTAAGGTCCCATCCAACCTAAACCATTCTGTGATTCTATGATATGTGCCCATTTATAAGCATAGTTTTAATTTGGTAGTCTCATTTCTTGTATCATTTTGCATGAGAAAATCGCTATAGTATGACCTGGATTTTTAACCTTTACTTATTTTCCAAACCAATCTAATTCTACTAGGGAAAGAGCTGAATTAATAATCTAGATAAGTAGAAACATGGTTTAGTGTTGGTTTGTTAGCTTCTTATTAAGGTATTTATACTTTGTTAAAATAATGTACTTTTGTACAAACATTATAGGGATTTACATTGCAGCTATGCTAGTTCTACTGTATTAGCTTAAATTTAACTTACCCTGGCTTGTGAAACCTACTGCTTGTTTATTGTACTCTGCAGAAGAAATTATTGGCAAAAATTGCATATTTTAAATCAGCAATTTAAATTATCGGGTTTATGTTTTCAATTTATCCAAGTGAACTGAGATTACCGTGAATACCTGCGAGTGCGCAAATGTGACAGGTAAGAGGGACTTACTGCATTCTTCACAAAAATTAGATGTTATCGATCTCCTTGAAGCGTGACTTACTAAAGACTTTGTTCGTTACCGTAGTTTTTCTTCTGCACTGCTTACTCTGTAAACTAAACTTATTGCAACCATCTGTGAGTTCAGAACTTAGTAAACTAAGAGCAGAATAAACAAGAGCTGTTGATGTGAGAGCAAATGTTTTGGCATGTACAAAACAAGGATATAACTAAACTTTAATGCTGTGGTTTGGTGACATTTAAAATAAAGAGCCAGACATCTCTGAACAGTTACATTTTGTAACCTCTGTGAGGATAGGGAGGAACTGACTTTCTGCAATGGTATTTTTATGTAAAAAGAGAACTGGTAGCACCGTGTTGAAATAAAAGAATGCGGCAAGCTCTTGCTATCAATTTTCAGTGGAGACCCTGCTTCCTATTTCAGTATTGCACGTTTAAACATCTTTAATGTGCATTAAAAAATAAGTGTAACTTTTGGCATAGGTAATAATTTTTATGGACATTTAGTTTCCTGTGCAGGAAAGAAATTGGTACATTTAGGGCTTGCAAATGGGGAGGTCACAGAAAGTCCGGGGGAGAATTTAGGCTGGCTTGCTGGCCTTGGCATTTGACCCAGATCACTATTTTAAAAGCACTCAGCATCCAGCCATCCATTTTCTTCACTGACATGTCACAGATGAAGCCAGGGTGAGCATACTTAAAATAGGTGCTTTTTATTTGGTGGCAGATTCCAGTACTGTATGACCCTTTCTCCAGACCACCTGCTAGCAAAGCTGATCCACCAAAGAGTCAGTTCTTGGCAGTGCCAGTACGTCCCTGGTGTCTCACAGTCCCTGAGTAGCACTACTGCATTAAACATCCCTTGAGTGAGTATGTGTGCAAGCACCACTGCTGTTTATAGCAGAGGTTTATTTGGCTCCACATTGAATGTATGTGGAGTCCAGTGACAGCCATGAAGGTTGTGCCTTGGAACAGCAAAGCAATTTGAGTCTGTGTCAAGAATTTGTACTCTTCAGTGGATCTTCAGAGCTGTTATAAGGATAATACAGAGCAGTTTGGAAACTGCATTTTTAATACCTTTAATTTCCATTGCAATTGTTATTTCTTGCCCTTCCTAAAATGGACACTTGAAGTGGCTTTCTGAGCAGACAGCAGGATGCTCTCACAAGCTGCGCTGAAATGGGGGACAAGGTACCCAGGGGTGCTGCTTTGATACACAGTTGCAGATCTGTCACTGGTAACATGTCTGTAATTTGAACACGTTAAGGCGACTCAGTAGTTTTGTGAATGAAATGCTATTACACTCCTCTACTGCTGGGAAGCTAGTTTGCATGCAGCTGTATGTCTTTAAATAAAATTAACTGAAATTAACTAGGTATCACTTTAATTCTTTTGACTGTATTCCCATATCACAAAAGCACCATATTCAATTTGGCACAAGCTGCTCACAAGAGGCATCCAGATATAAATTAGCATTTAATCTAAATTACCTTTAACCACGGAAAAGACTGGCTCATCTAGACTAGGTTAAAGATATTACTGGTGAACTCTGAAAGTGCTGAGCTTTGCCTGTGCTGAAAACATTACCTAAATGTTAAATATGTGTTTCTTTGGTGCTAATCCTTTGTAGTGGAATGCTGCAGTATTGTTGATGTAGTTTGGAAAGGCAGGAGTGCAAGGTGTTCCTGAAAACCAGGGTGAGAACTGAAATTCCATCTCTCTGGGTGTCGAGGAGTGTGTGTGCTCTTCACCAGAGGGAATCCGGGCTTACTGATGATGTCTATTCAGTTGCTGCAATTCGTGAATGGTTACATTAATAGTAAGGTGATAATTTCCATTTAGTAATGGGAGGTTTTGCTATAAAAACATAAAAGATAGAGGAGAAATTTTGCTGGGGAGAATTTTCTACTTGTGGTAAAAGTCATATAGTGGAACAACTTAGACTCTGTGCACTGATACTTGGAAGTATATCCCACATTTTAGGAGCAAAAGAAATTGTTCAAATCAACCCCATATCCATTTGTGATTATAGCAGACCGTCATTAGAAGCAAGGCCAGAACAAATAAACCTTTCATAAAGAATAGTATTCCTATGAGTGAAATAAAGTCAAAGGGTAGACTGTTATATGTGTTTATTATTTGTATAGTTATGGTTTTATACTTCAGCTGTCATGAATTTGCATTGCATATGGCTTATAAATAACATTGTATAGCTGAAAAAGTTGTTACTCTGGTGATACTCAACTCTAAATATGACTTGAAGTGGGGTTTTTTGCTATTTAAAAAGCTATTCAGCTGAGAATCCTTGAGATGTCTCAGTACATGAACTATTGGCATTTTGCCATATCCCATTAAGATCAATGGGCTGATTTGTGCAAAGCAAGAATCCTACATCCCTTCCGGCACGTGGCAGTGTGTATTGTGCCTTTGGACATGGAAATATGCTCTATAACAGATGGAAAAATATTACCACTGGAGAACTGCACGATGACTAAAAAATCCTTCTGCAGAATTGCTCATGGAGCTTTATGCAGTTGGAGGGTGTGTTTTGAGTATTTATGTATTTGTGTATTTAATAGCAAAAACCAATTTTTTGTTTGGTTCATTCTCCTGTAATGGTGTTGTATGGTGGTATATACCACTGCTTTGGGGTCTGGTGTGAGACATGCTGTAGTGACAACTATGAAAGTGTGATTTTTAGGGGGTTTGGGTCATCTGAATGTTTTCAGGTATGCCATACCTTCCTAGGCAAATGGTAGATATTCTTGTTTCTATAGGTCCATGTAAGTATCATGTAAGAGGTGCATCAGCTCGTCATGCAGTTAATAAATTTGAATGTATGGGGTGATTTTCCTGTGCACAGGGTGATTATTCACGTCATGGCCCCATGTATGCTCTTGGTCTGCAGCAGCACTGCAGTTCAGCCCAGCTCTAGTTGCAGGAGAAATTCTGTTTGCTGCAGGTTGAGAGTGTTCAGAGAAACAAACACCATATGTAGGTGCTGGCAGGAGAAGAATCACTTGTGTGTGTGTCCCAGCTGTTTGTTGCTGTTTAAGTTTTGTATTACAGTAGCATCGGAGACCCTCCCTCTGAATTCAGGGCTTCCTTTTGCCTGGCATTGTATAACAGCAGAAAGGTTTGACTGCTGCCCTGACGGCTCTGTTGGGCAGATAGATGAGAAACACAAAGGTTTGAAAAAAAGTGAAAGCAATGATTTTCATCATACAAGCTAGTAGTAGCAGGCTGAGAGGAGTGTGATTTAAGAAGGTGCCGTCGGAAGTTGGACTGTGCTTCCCAGACAGTGCCACAGACCTTTTGTATCCTATTTCAGAGCCTGGAGCAAGATAAACCTCTGCTAGAGCCTGAGTGGGGTACAGAAATACAGCGTTGCTTAGGAACTGGATTTCTCCTGGTTTCTCTTATTTGTTTGTCCTTGATAGCAGCACAAAAACCTGCGAGTGGGCTTGCAGAGGAGAACGATGTTACAATTATTTGTGAGGCTTCTATTATCATCAGTGCTGCCATAGAAATAAGACTTTCCATTTCTATTATGTTTATTTTAATCTTTTTTCAAAGATATTATGTATGGATGAGGTGTTAAATATTATGACTCAAATCTGAGAGTGTAACTGTGTAAATTGCACTGAGGAGAGGTCTGTAATACGTCTGTTTTCTGCTGAGGTCCTTAAATCAACCAGATCACTGCAAAAGAGGTTGTTGTTGAGAGCCAGGCCCAGAGGATCAAAATGGGAACAGGCTTCTGCTTTACAAGCCCTCTTAGAAGAAAAGAGGGAGTACTGCCTATAAGTGGTCTGCAATTTAAAGTTTAATTCTGCTTTTCTTCTGCACATTACTATTTTGTCTGGTGTTGGCCTCATCCATCCAAGGGCTATACACTAGTAAAGAACTTTTCTCTTTTATGAAAAATATGTGTATGTTCATTTATTCACTACTGGTTTTCACAGGTTTTATGAAGCTTTAGGTGTACACTGAGACAGCTACAAAACTCAAATCCTAGAACTTTCAGCATGAATTGTGACTATGGTTTGCATGATTTAACTCATGTAAAATTACTTGGGTAATGTTTGTGGGCTGATTGTATTTCTTAGTCTATAACTGTGACCTAAATGCTTTTTTGTTGGTTCATTCCCAACTGTTGTAGAAAATAATTGATTACAATCAATTTTCTGGCATTCACATTCAAGTGCTGATTTTTTTAAAAGCCCTAATGCATTTGAGTTGCTATTTCTGAAATAATAGCCTCAAAATTTTAAAGCTAATATTGCCATGATCACTAGACCTTGGAAGTTTTCCATCCATTATCTTTATCATACCTGGCTTCTTGCCTGTACCTATGGCTCTGTTGTAGTTGTTAAACTGAGTATGTCATCCCTGGATACAGATCCAGCTTCCTCCTCCTTGTGAGTAGCTGATACCTGTACCCTAAGACCATTTTGTTTCTGCACGTTCCACCATAGGGGCTTCCTCTCTTTCTTTGCTCAGTGGTTTTAAAGATAAATCTCTCCGGCATGTTTAGGATCTCAGCACGTTTTTTGATATGTTGTCGTTTGAACTGGAACTGTTCCGTCCCACACAGGCTTTCTGCAGTCTCCTCATTTGGATTGATTGTATCATCATGGACACCTTCCTTTGCTGGATTTCATCTTAAGTCTCTTGTTCTATTTAAATGTGCTTCTTTCTGAAAGCAGAAAAGCTTTCTGCAGAAAAGCAGATGGTCCACAGCCATCAATTCACAGGCTTAAAGCCTGCAAAAAATTCCAGTTCTTTTGTTCATAAATCTCTGAAGATGTCTCTCAAATTACTTTACCTGATAAAGTCATATGTCCAGTCAGATTTAAAGAATTTACTTACCTAATCTGAATAAATTGTAAAAAAAAAGGGGGTTTCCATCTGTTATTTTTACAGACCTCTTTAGAGATCAGTGCATGCTACAAAAAGCTCATGCCATTTAAAGTTCATTTACACCTGGTTCTTTTGTCCCTGCTCTGTTTGCGCTTACTCAGTATTGCATGCAATTACTGAGTTCTGCATCTTATTTCTTGGTGTCACTAAGGTCAGTCAGTGTTGCCTCAAAAAAGACAGGGTCGTGTGTGTGCTGTCCTTGCTGTGCTTCTTGGTCGTGCTTGGAAGTCTCCAGATGAGGCTCTGGCTCCATCATGGGAATGGGCTTTTTGCATCCCCAGTGTAGCATGTTGCTCTGTAGAGCCTTGGATCAAACAGGGAAGGGAACTGAGGAAAAACCACTTTGAAGAGGCAGGAGAGACACATAGGGAAGCGTCCTGATGGGAATATCTTTTAGAAGAACGAGGCAGAGAAAAGAGTAGCCAGTGAAAAAGGCAAAAGGCTCCCAGGGCTGGTTTCTGTAGTGGGAATGAGCAACCCAGGCTGGCCATGGTGAAGCAAGCAAAGGCTTTATGTACTTTTGCTTCATGTAGTTTTGAGAAAATGGCCAAGCCTATAAAACCCATGTGTTTTAAGTAGCTGTACAGCTCCCCACTGTTTGCAGCAAGAAACTAAATGTGCTGTGGACAGAGCATAATAAAAACTGTTTGAAATTACACAGAGTCAAAAATTAATTAATTCCTCCAAATAAGTAGCAGGAAAAGGGAAGGGGTAAACACTAATAGAGTGAATGGGGAAAGGGATTCTGCAGGTAAGAAAGAGCTGTTTCCAGGCAGCTGTGGATAATCTGTAGGACAAATGAATGACAGACAAGTCTGGTATTCATAACTTGTGGGTCTGGGCTTACTGAGAGAAGAGATTTGAGTTATATTGGAAAACTTCCTTTATAACTGAGAAAGCAAAAATACCAGATAACTGTCACTGATGTCCTTTGTTTCATACACCTCATTTGTGAGGAAAAAAATGCAGCACTAGTAAGAGAGACTTTTAATACATTGTAGATGAGAAGAATATGATACATCAAAGGGTAACATTAGGCATGCTGGAAGCAAGGTGCAGAAGATGAAGCTTTTATTACTGCAGTACACAGCATCGCTGAATTTGGTAAATATGAAATGTTTGTAAGAGAGTTAGATGGGATGGACTTTGGTTTGCCTAAGGGGCTCGAGTTTGTGCTGTTTTCATTAGGCCCATCTCACAGTAGAAAAGGTTATTGCAAAAGGAAATGGCAAGAGGAAATAAAGCAGTTGCAGTTTGAGGAACAAGCAGGAACTGGAGAGGCTGCACCCGCTGATGACACAGTGAAGCATTGCTGCGGTGGTAGCATTGACCGGTCACTCTCCATGGGAGAATAAAACCTTTAAATTTAGTTTTAAGACCCCTTCACAGGCCTGACCTGCTCCTTTCTCAGTTTTACTTTAGTGAGAACAGCTGCAGATTTCAGATATTTGTCACGATACTGAGAGCTGATGAGAGAGGTTGCCTGGATAATTTGGGTTATTTCTCAATTCTGTCTCATGACTTTAAATTGCGGAGTATTTACTGTTTGATCCATTTCAGGTTTTTATTTGCAAATATCACTTGTGTTAATTTCTTTCACACATTAAATCCACTCTCCTGCAGCCTCTGTAAGACTGCTAATTCAGCTTGCCAAAGGAAAAAAAGTCTTTTCTAAAAAAACCCAAACAACCCAACTAAGTAGCACTTTCTTTTTTAATAGATGCGTTAGTGATTTGAGTTCTGTATAAATACATCAAAACTGATATTTTATTAGTATATTTTTAATGTGAGAAAAATATGAATATTCAGAGTAATTTTTAGTAGATATGCACAATTTTAAGGAGCACCAAATGACATAGCTTTCATTCTGCATTTTTTGGATGCTAGTTGAAGATTTTTAGAGTTACACATTGCTTTTAGCAAGCTTTCTATTTGTTTGTTCATTTCCAGGTTAGTCATAGTCTTACTCAAGTTAAATTTTTGGGGGTTTGTTGTTCATAACCCATCAAAAATAGCTAAGATAAATAAAATACTTTGTATATATAAATAAAAATATAATATATAATATATGTATAATATAATATATATAAAAATAAAAATAAATTACTTAGTAAAAGTTTGGCAGCTAATTATTTTAAAAATAATGGTAAGTTTGGTGTAATGGCATCCTATAGCAAGAGAAAAGAGCATGTTTTGGGGGTATCATGGGTCTCGGACCCCCAGTACCCCCTACTCCAAAATCCTGGAGGTTGCCCTTGTGTCCCTAGGGTGCTTTCTCCAAAGGCTCCAGGTGGGGCCCTGCTCCCTGCCTGATGCTCCCTGCCTGCACTGTGAAGCACATTTCTTACATTCTCTTGCATTAGCAATAAAATGAGCTGGTAAGGGCAGCAAGTCATTTTGGCTTCCATTACTTATGCATTGGTGACGCATTCACTCCTTGTCCTCGCAAACTATGTTTCAGCGCAGTCACAACCAGGACTCGCACTGATACTATGTGATATCTCTCAACTATCACAATTCTCAACACATATCAGCTAAGATTGTAAGAAATTGCAGTTTCATTTTACAGATGAGTAAGCAAAGGCAGAGGTTAGTGGAGAAGTGAACTAACAATGGGTATTTGTGGTTCCAGGTGTGTATCCTGTAAGTGATCCATTACATAGCTCCTCAGCGTCTTAAGTAATGTAACTCAGGATTTGCCTTTTGCATCATTTTAACAATTGCTGACTCTAAAGCTTCAGAAATACACTTTCTTTTCTTCAAAATAAGTCTTAAAGAGAATCTCTATCTTTACTATCAGTATTCTAGTATTCTGTCACTTCCTATATAGATTTGTAATGAACCTGTTCTTGGAAAATTGTTGTCTTTCTCATGTCCTCCAGAGTGATCTGGCACTGCAAGGGTGACACCTTTGTCACTAGAAAGTAAATAAACCTGCATACACGATGATAATGTCTCACCTAGCAAGACAGAAACTTTGCATCTCTTCTAAACTTAATTCACTGTTCTCTGCTTTTCTGGGCCGTGGGCAGTGAGACCATTTGGAAGCTGTTTGCTGTAGTAGTAAATTTGGAAATAATTCAGCAAGCTTCTAGTTGGAAGCTGAGGCTTCTTAACCACCTGAGGCTTCTGCAGTCCTCTGGTGCTACAAATCAACATGACCTTGCAATGCCATGACACCAGTGTGCCAGGAAGGAGGGGTGCCCAGCACTCTGTTGTGTGGGAAGACACATCATCCTCTGTAGATGCCTCTCTCCTTCAGTTGCAAGCTAATTGTTTGAGGAATTGAGGGAGCTATAAATAAGAGAGATGAAATTATGCTGTTGAGACAGAAATTTGGCTTTAAAAAATCACGTGTTCGTCATGCATGTGTGCAAGATGGCTGTCTAATTCTGGGATTAATAATTATAATTTGGAGTCAGTTTGGAGCCTGTGATTGCTTGTAAACCCTGATTTAAGCTGCTGAAATTGCTCTTTTGTGGTGGTTTCATTTTGGGCTGATAGGTTTTTCCATGATAACTGGTCTCATATAATGTTGTTTCTACCATTGCTACTGTTCTTGATAATCTCTTGAAATTGCTTTTGAACAGGCCTTTCTCTTGACATGTGTGCTCCTCAATTACCTAAGCATGCAGGGTATAAATACCTATTGCATTTACGAACAATTTAATGATTTTCTCGGTGTAAAATACTTACATATTCTGAAAGCATGAGGAATTGGTGTTTCCTTGAGATGAATTTCCTTGTCAAATTCTTCATAATGATATTTATTGTGTGCTTCCATCTTTTCTTTTTTTTCCCACTGTTTTGCAGGGAGCACTGCATGACTGAGAATGGAAAGTGTTTTGAGGAGGCTGGACTGTTAGATAAATTACATCAGAATTAGTTTGGCCATTCCCTTTGAAGAAACAAAACACTATTAAATAGAAATTAAATCAATTTCTTGTACCTCAGCATGTACTTGAGAGCACAGGTGCTTGTATACTTCAATGGTAAGAATTGTATATATGAGAGTAAGTACAGAAACAATTTCCTTTCCATTCTGATTCTCAGCATGTAGCACTGACAGTCACCACCTGATTTCCAGGTTTGGAAATGTTTCTCAAGTTTACTTATTTAAGGGTGAAATTATGTAGTACTTATCTGGAATATTTATTATTGTACAAATTATTTTTTAAGTCTATGGCGTTTTTAGTCTCTTTGTAGATTTTTCACAAGGAGGAAAGCATTTCTACCTTCATAGGTTGAAGGTTCAATCTTTGCTGGGCTGGCTACATTATTTTTCAGTCTATCTGGGGGCCATTTATAGCGCATATAGTGTTGTTCTGCACTTAGATGTTTCTTCATTGAGACACTACATGAGATTGGTAGTGATAAAAAGCATTTGTCATCCAGTGTATGTTCAGTGACCCATATGAAATGAGTTTATATTTTGGGTAAAGCTTTTCAAAGCCATGCTGCTAGAAAACAAATGTTTTTCTCACTGTTTGCATTTACAGAAGCAGGAAAGATATTAAGATGTGGTTCAGCTAAAATTCTGAATGCATCAAAGATTTGGAACTGCAAAAGTTACAGTTATTGCTAGATTTTCAGTAAACTTAGTAGAAGATACTTGTGCATTGCATGGTTCAAAATTTCACTTAGCCATGCACTGGGCTCTTTATCCCAGAATTCAGTTCAGGTTGATCAAAGCCTTTGTAATTTCTTAGATAAAGTTGGTTTCAACTGCAGGTTTACAAGAAAACCCTTACTCACATCAGTTTCAGGCTTTGTTACTACATTTTTTACAGGCTTTTGTTTATAGCCTCCATGCTTGGGTGCTTGATTGCTCCTGGAGTGGATATTGACTTCCTGCTGAGACAGACATGGCAAGCTGATGTGTTTTGTTTAACATTAGTAACCTGCTCAGGCAGCCTGAGGTTCACATCCGCTTTGGGAGGGGAGGGAAAGAACAGCAAAGCAAGATGCAAGGAAAAATATCCAGAAAAAAGCATTTGTAAAAACCAGTTCTTGTTCAGTAAATTCAAATCTGTCTCTGAGTAATAGAAAGATAGATTTTGAAAAGTTTCTACATAACTCCCTGTACTGAGGTCAAGGAAGAAAATAATCCCATTCCCAGCAGAAGACCGATCAATAAGAAATCCAAATAGCTTGGTACTTTTTATTGTGGTTTTGTTTGATGGTATTAGGTGACGGTGAGATTCAGACCAGCTCACTTTAGCAGCCTGTGTTTTCTGTAGAGATACACGAGACATGCTTCCCATAGGCCATTCATATCTAAGATAAATGCCTAAAGTTACATGGTTTTCTAAGTTGCACAAAGGCAATGTTTTGGTTTGGTTTGCTTCTTAGCATGGCAGCATACCCTGGAAAACCTGCTCACAGTTTATTAATCCTGCTTTGAGGCCTGGCTTGCCTTTGCCAAACTATTTTCTGTTGCTGCTGGAGAAGCAATCTGCTGGTAAAGCTATTCATGGTCCTGCTAGCTCAGGGCTCACCATCTCACCGGCCTTCAGAGATCTTTCACTGCCACGTGGAAAGATGCTGTCTTTGTCACTTACGGAACAGGCTGCATTTGGAGAAGTGTTGTATTCATTGCAAGGTACGGTGTTATTTCTTGATGCCTCAAACTGTTTGTTTCTGTGTTTTGCTTTGTTGTTGCTTTTTTTTTTTTTTTGGGGGGGGGGTGGAGAGGTGTTGTTTTTGTTTTTAACATGCAGTAATTGGAAGCTATGTGGAAGAAAGGAGCATCTTCATTTTTACTTTATCCTATTTGTAGAATACCCACCAAACTGGTATCTGCCATGCCTGGAGGTCCTTACTGTGTTAAAAACTCAGAGTAACTTGCAAGTCTTTGAAAGAGAAAATGAGTAGCTCAGTTTTCATGTCTCCCTCCTCCAACTCTCCCAGCTTTAATATCAGGTTATTAAAATTCAGTCATAGTAATACTAAGTATGGTTGATTCCCTAGGCATTTAGATGAAGTGTTTTGAGCCTGCAGACCAAGTTAGATTAAATAATACTGCCATGTGCCAATAATTTTTTGTCTTCCAGGTTTGTATCCACAAAGATACTAGATTAGCAAATCAAGGCAGTCGCTAGGGTTTCCAGCATATCAATTTGGAAGTATTTTAGCTCTGAACGATGTCAAAAAAATGAGCCTGAAATGATTCTTAGAGTTCCATTCTCGTCAAATTAATTCCATTTGAGAAGCTGCATCTGTAGAGTTTCATTAGCGTTACTTCCCAACTCAGTTAACACCCCCCGTTCTGGTTTCTGACTGATTTATTGAATTCCTCACTGGATGAGGTTATCTGAAGCCCTAAGGATAAAGTTCTGAGAGAGTTTATTACTGTGATAGAATTTGTATGGATTAGTTACCATTGCAAGACTGTTTCTTTGTTATTTATATATACAGTTATGACACCTGTTATAAATGTACAAATAAAACCAGAAGAGTACAGGTCTCTTATGAAGGGATTTCAGTAGTCACTCTGCTAAAGCTCTGTGTCTTGAAGTAGTTCTTCTGTTTCATTTAGTGACCTGTCTAACGTGATGTTCCATATGCTGGTTGGCGTTTTCACAGTCCTGAAGAAGGTGACTCTGAGACTTAGATGCAGTCTATTTTGCCTAAACTTTCTGCCTCTCCATCACCTTCATTGCATGATTTCTTCTCTTTTATGATTTTTGATATAATACTAGCATCTTATGTAGCAGGTAGATCGACTTGTGTAGAGAGCCTTAATTGCATATTAAGCTGCCTTCTTTGCTGAGTTGAGGGAACTCAATATAAGTCAAATTTGAATTAAAGTAGTTCTGGCCATGCACAGAATTCATTAGCTGTTTAAATTTTTTTGTATTGTTAGATAAACTGATGTGGCTTTGAATGCTGATAAGGCTGTAGGCATTAATGATGGGAGGAAGAAAGAATGGTTTAACCTGTTCTCTGTCTTCTAAATGTGTCTGATTTCATAGAGTTTGGATTAATACCTGTAAAGAGAAATGAGGATTTACCATCAATATACAAAACCAGAATATTCTTTGCTCAGAAGAGACTGGTTATGCACTTCTCTTAAGCTGTATCTAGTCTGGCCATAAAACTGACATCAGCATGCTCCCTGTAACTGGGAACTTGCTGGAAGCTATATCCTGCTGCCCGTTAGAAAAACACAGCAGTCTTTCAGCAGCGAAATAATCACAGCACTTCCAATAGCCAAACTCCTCTCCTACATCACCTCGATTACATTATATAATACTGATGTCTGTTTGGAAGCAGTAGAACAGTTTAATAACTCTACACTATATTTTGTTTTATTTAGGTAGACACATGGGCACCATCTACTACACTGCACCACCTCCCTATTGATGTGTGTTGCACTGCGTGAAATAGGCCAAGCTGTCATCAAAGGCACCTGGCCTGGCTCCAGGAAGATGATGAATCGGTAGGTTAAATTTAATTGATGTGGTGTATTATTCTGAATTACTAAACTTGGCTGTATGTTACAGTGGAAGTGCACCTTTTATCTTTGTTTTCCTGGGACTGAGGCTATAAAACTCTAGGTTACATCCTTTACTCAGGCTTACTGTACAATCCTGATACTATAGTGCTCTAATATCTTGCTGTATGTCACTGTCATCTCAGCTACGAAACTAATGCAAGAATTCATCTTGGCTGCATTGCCCTTACATCCTTTGCACAAGGCAAAAATATTTACCAGACTGGAGATAGAAAGAGCAGTGGCTGAGTAATGTATGTGAAAAATGATCTATGAATGCAGACCTCGATTGACTGGAAATGAAATACTGTGATAAAAATCCTATTTTTGAAATGTACGATTGTGCCAAGGAGTGCTTCGTCTGCTCTAGGTTTTTATAGAAGTTATACAGTTTAAGCTTTATTTTCTATATACTAACTGGAACATCAGGAAAGTGTACTTATGGGTTTGAAAAAACAGTTACTGTAAGACTATTGCCAAATTACCCAGCTAGACTTCACTGTCTGCACTTCACAGCATTGTGTTTCCTATGCTGTTCTGGATTAGAAAGGCTTTTAAACAAGGGAGGGAAGTTGTCAAGAGATGGCAGATTTGAGAAAATGAAAAAAAAAAAAAAAAAAGGAAAAACGTTTGATTTGAGTTACTTCAAGTTCATATTGCTTGTAGGAAAAGATCTACTTTTGAGACTCTTGCACTTTAAGCTGGCAGTAAAACAGCTCATGGTAGGGAGAAAATACTGTTTAGCTTTTGGATGTTCCTATTGTTATGCTGAAGGATGGGTACAGTTCAGGAAGCATCACACCAGACGTACTGATAGTGATATCCATCCCAGCTCCCTTCCTTTGGACTAAGTGTAGGAAGAGCTAAATGTGCCGTTTCTTAAGATCTGTTGAAGTATCTAGAGACTAGAATGTGTGTAAACAGAGACCTGGTGTCAGTTTGATTTTCATCTGTCATTCGGACAGGTAGGGAGGCACCTTGAAGCAGCAGGAGAGCAGCATGAAAACAGGAGAAAACACAAAGCACAAGATAGGCTGGAGGACTCGCGCTATGGCCCTTGAGGCATGTGAAGAGCGGGCTGCTGCACCAGCATGCAGGGAAGGTAAGATGAAACTCTGCTCAAGGACAAGGGCTCCAGTGTGTGTTTGACTGTTGTGATGTTCAGTGTGGCATCTCAGAAGGCTTAAATATGCAACAGCTTTTTTTATGCCTGTGCTCTCCTACCTCCTGTGCAGGCTTAGGGCACCACACATGACTTCAGCTGAGGGCTTCTACTCTCTTACATTTTTCTGATAGTCAGGTTTTGCTCAACACGGTGTTATTTGACTCACGTA
This sequence comes from Ara ararauna, assembly GCA_028858755.1. Lineage (NCBI taxonomy): Eukaryota > Metazoa > Chordata > Aves > Psittaciformes > Psittacidae > Ara > Ara ararauna. The sequence goes on along the minus strand of CM054380.1, from coordinate 10,930,812 downwards.
CAACCCGTGGATCTGTCCTGGAGCTACTAAGGGTTTGCAGGAGTTACCAGTAAAGTGTGCAACAAAGTGAGTTTGATGGGAGCTCAGGGCTGTCAAAGTTTAGGCCAGTGCTGTGTGGCGTGAAGACAGCTTTGTGATTGTACACAACCATTTTGGTTAAACCTGTGGGAAGAATGCTTTGATTCCTAGCATGGTGTGGAAAGTTTTGGAAGGCTTGCAAATTCTAGTTGTGGGATGTTTGAGGGGACAAAAGCTTTGATCGCTGTGAGTGATGTTTGGGGACTCTTGGTCCTCGAAAACTGTGTGTGGGACCTTCATGAAGCTGTGTGAGAAGGCGAATGGGCTTCATTCACTACTGGTTTAAAGAAGTTCAAGTCCCTGGGATTTATTAATTTCTGCCAGAAGTTTAGTGTTGTCTGAAGTATAATTATGGAAAAAAACCCTCATCTATGAAAAGACCTCTTCCAAAGAGCTGCGCCCCTTTAGAGCCAGGCTGCTGCGGTATAACCTGCCCCAGCCAGAGCAGCATATGGGAGAAGGCAGTTCTTGCTCCTGAGAAAGGAGATATTTGTTGTGAGTGACCTTTCAGCCCTTCAGATATTTCATAAATGTGCTCTCCTGAGGTGCTGTTATTTAACTACAGGCATCAGAACTTGTTCTCCTGCTAGCTCTGCAGCTCTTGTTCATTGACACGTTAGAGCAATCGATGCAATTCCTACCAGGCCACGGCTTTGGAAAGGTCATGTATGCCCCGGTGAAGCCTGTCGCTTGCCTTTTAAGAACAGTAGGAATCAAGTCTTATCAGTAACTGTGACCAACAAAGCTGCAGGAGGTGTTTTGCAGCTTAATATTCTGTCACAGATTAGAGCTGCTGGGAAAACTTTTGAAGTGAAACAAGAAAGGAACAAAACAGTAAATAAAAAGCTCTCTTAAGGCTGAAGTCTTTTAACAATCCAGTTAGTACCGACTTTCTGGATAATGTGGTGTGGATTGATATGGAGCTTTTCTGAAGGGAACATGTGCAGACTGCACTGAAACTCATCAAGTTACCAAGCCAACTTGTGCTAATCCTACAAGGAAATTATTTTATCTTTGTGGATCTTCTCAGTGGATGAGAAGAAACATATTCTGTATTGTGTGTTTGGGTGCTTAGTATAAATGTGGATTTGCACCAGAGTTCAGGGGTTTTAAATGCAGTGTTTGTCACCTGGGGTGCGGTGTTGCCCACACTGCTGGAGCTGGGAGCACTGTGTGGTTGCGCCAGCTGCCTGTAAAACACTTGCGGAAGTGATGGCTTGCTCACAGCAGGGAGCTGGCTGGTGTTGAGAGGGGAGGGAGAGAGGGTGAGAACTGTAAAGAGTTATGAAATGTGACATTTTGAGATCACGTATGTGCTGTGGTTGGCTGGATCAAAGGTTCTGGTATCAACTAAACAAGTACATCATTCTCTTAGGAAGCAGGGTGTGTTATATGTATGAACTCAAGAGTTTCACCCATGTAATGATTTGTGGCAAGATACAGTCTCCGTGGCAGGAAATTGAAAGTTCATTAGCAGCCCTGGTAGTGCACTGAGTGGGATATTTCTATTCTTTGCATGATATCCAAGCATCTGCTTTGCAGTCAGGAAGTGACTTTTCAGTGTGGTAATGGGAGTGGGCACCTCTAAAATTGCTTGGAGTAAGAACAGTACCAGAGATTAGTTTAAAATTTATCAACCATACACATTGTGTAAGCCACAGTCACCACATGCTTGAGGGTGGTTAAAAATCTGCAGAAGCAATGCTAAACGTGTTAGTTTTGTATCTGTCCGAAATAGGTATGTGCTTAAAACCAGATTCTGTTAATTAGCTGAAAAAGGTACCTTGAAAGGAGGTGAAGCTAAACTAAATGACACTTGGATGTGCATTCTCACTGCATGCTGAAAAGTCGTGGTTGTAGGTAAAGGAATTAAACATATCTAAACAATGGTTAGCTTGTTTTGATTTCCTTGGTTGGATTTGTCTGAGATATATTATTAACAATAGGACATTTTTCCTGCCTTGAAAATCATATTTTAAAGCCACTTCCTAATTCTGGAGAGCCTGGTTCATGGCTTCTAACAGCATGTTTGAACATTGCTGAAGCTAGGTCCAAGTATAAGCCATTTCTGAAACTGAAGCTTAGCATTTCTAAAATCATGCTGAAATATATGTAAAGTCCTCTATATAGATGTATAAACTGAAGCATTCAGAAATGGAGGCAGATTCAGCCATCCTGTCTTCATTTGTAAAATCAGTATTGGTTTTCATACAGAGTACGATGCATATTTAAAGTAGTGCTTTGAGCAGTTCTGTCATGTGAACAGACATATGTAGAATTAAGAGAAAAAAGGGGTTCTCCTGTCTGCTCTGGGAGTTGACTTTAGCTTGAGTTATTTGTTTGTGGCCCCAAGGCCAGAGTGTGTGAGATGAGGTGCTGCTGCCACAATTTAGCACATTAAACACAATGGAAGGCAACAGAGAAGGTTGATAGCAATGGTGCCTGTTGCCAGCGATAAAGGCCTACACAGCATTCTTGCCTTGTATCTCATTGCCTAAGCTAAAATACACTTGATTTCTCATAGTCATTTCTATCTTAATAAAACCATGCTGCTTTTAAAACCGTGGAAAGGCTGGAATGGCAGCTTGGTACTCACGGTAATAACTTGCTGCTAGATTCCTCCCGTAGAGCAGCTAAAAGTGTTCTGGAATGGCCTCATCCAGAGCTCGGCAGCATCTGCAGAGCCCTGCCAGGCTCTCTCCTCACTGCTGTAGCAGCGCCAAGCCAGAAGCAGGAGCAGTAAACTTTAAAATATGACTTTTCATCCAGAGAGCCTTCTCCTGCAGTACTGGAAACCTTTCCCTGCATTTCAAGCGAGTGGGAGATTGTTTCATAGAATTATAGAATTGCTAGGGTTGGAAAGGACCTTAAGATCATCTAGTTCCAACCCCCCTGCCATGGGCAGGGACACCTCACACTAAACCATGCCACCCAAGGCTCTGTCCAGCCTGGCCTTGAACACTGCCAGCAATGGAGCATTCACAACTTCCCTGGGCAACCCATTCCAGTGCCTCACCACCCTTACAGTAAAGGATTTCTTTCTTATATCCAATCTAAACTTCCCCTGTTTAAGTTTGAACCCATTACCCCTTGTCCTCTCACTACAGTCCCTAATGAATAGTCCCTCTCCAGCATCCTTATAGCCCCCCTTCAGATACTGGAAGGCTGCTATGAGGTCTCCACGCAGCCTTCTCTTCTCCAGGCTGAACAGCCCCAACTTTCTCATCCTATCTTCATACGGGAGGTGCTCCAGTCCCCTGATCATCCTCATGGCCCTCCTCTGCACTTGTTCCAACAGTTCCATGTTCTTTTTATGTTGAGGACACCAGAACCGCACACAATACTCCAAGTGAGGTCTCACAAGAGCAGAGTAGAGGGGCAGGATCACCTCCCTTGACCTGCTGGTCACGCTCCTTTTGATGCAGCCCAGGATACGGTTGGCTTTGTGGGCTGCAAGCGCACACTGCTGGCTCATGTTCGTTTTTACATCAACCAAAACCCCCAAGTCCTTCTCTGCAGGGCTGCTCTGAATCTTTTCTCTGCCCAACCTGTACCTGTGCCTGGGATTGCTCTGACCCGGGTGTAGGACCTTGCACCTGGCATGGTTAAACTTCACCAGGTTGGCATCAGCCCACCTCACAAGCGTGTCAAGGTCCCTCTGGATGGCATTACTTCCCTCCAGCATATCAACCAAACCACACAGCTTGGTGTCATGGGCAAACTTGCTGAGGGCACACTCAATCCCACTGTCCATGTCAGTGACAAAGATGTTGAACAAGACCAGTCCTAGCACCGATCCCTGAGGGACACCACTTGTTCCTGGTCTCCAGCTGGACATTGAGCCATTGAGCACAACTCTTCGCGTGTGGCCATCCAACCAGTTCTTTATCCACCGAGTGGTCCACCTATCAAATTGATGTCTCTCCAATTTAGAGACAAGGATGTCATGCGGGACAGTTTTGAACACATTGCACAAGTCCAGGTAGATGACATCAACTGCTCTACCCCTGTCCGTCAGTTTCCCCAGTCATAAATCTGACTCTAAATGCTATAGCAACCAAAATTAGTCCATACATCATCCTAATAGTAGTTTTCAAAGAATTCTTTACAGGGTCAATTCAGACTATAGAAAGTGATAAGGTTTTGAGCCCAGTCACTAAGAATAGGAGCATTATCACAGGATGAAAGGAACTTGGATGACATGAAACAGCACTGCAAGGCGGTGGGAAGAACACGGAGATGGACACAGCTGTTGACTATATTTCATGTTTGATTTGCATAATAGTACTAGGCATTAAGGTACCTTCCTTACTGATTTTATCAGAAATACATTTACTATCCCTTTATTGGTTTTCCTGAGGGAAATCACAGCATGGTTTGAGTTGGAAGGGCCTTTAACAATGTGGTCCAACCCCAGCTGCCATGGAGGGGGCTGTTAGGAGAGGAAGGTCTATAAATGTAAGTGGCATCTGTCTGTAACCAGTAACCTTGCTGGTTGCTGTGTGTGCTAATTTTTAGTAACAAAAAAATTAGATTTCTCAACATGGCTAAATGTACTGTTCTTGAGTATAATGTCTAGGTGCTGCTGACCTTAGACCTCCTGTGTGGGTAGTAGGGCTTGTGCAGGTGAAAGCAAGGTACATGGGTTCTGCCCATCCACATATGTTGAGATGTCCAATAAGCATTGGTGATATCTGTGTTAATTTGCAGAAGATAGTGGAGTACTCTGGTATGGTTAGAGAGCTAATTTGGCCTGAATTTGCTCTTCCTGATGAGGTATGAGCAGTCTGGAAGATGGTGGGGATTTTGTTCACGTGTAAGGTACATTTCGGGGAGGGAGGAACCTCCTACAACCTAAAAAGAGTCCTGCTGTTGAAGTGCTAGCAGCAGTGACCCTCTAAATGTTGTGAACTTCAGGGTAATGACTTTTGGCTTAATTCTCACTTGAATCTGTCTGGCTTTTGTTACCAATTGTTTGGGCGTCCCAGTGTGCTTACACCAGTTGTTGGATTGTACCATATGCTCATCTCCTCTGCGTTGAACAGCTGTTGATATTTTCTCCCTGCAGAGGTGCACCATAGCCCTGCAACCTTCTGGTTTTCCTTGTGATGCTCCTTAATCTTCCAGTGTAACGCAGCACCATGTGTAATGGCTGTTAGTTGTGTCAGTAGGAAATCTTACACTGAAAAATGTCAGTGCCAGGAGAGAGCGGAAGAGTTTAGTATGTCTGTGCTAGATAAAGGTAGGCCAAACATCTCATGATTTGCATTCATGCAAATACCTTGCATTGTAAATAATCTTTGAAAGAGTAGGGTACTCCATAACATTCGCTTGAATGGCAGGTTGACAACCTTTCTGAGACCTGACAAACATAAAATAGTTCAGTACAAGAGATGAGTAAATGAACATTGACTTTACTTATGCACATGCATAGGATGAGTTTTTCTTTTATTCATATGACAACAGGAATGACAAAATTCAAAGAGAGAGAGTTCAGTTCATAAAGAGTTATGGATTAGTGATGGATAAATACAGGGATACGCTGCTCATATAGATGTGACTGGATTGTAAAGAGGCTGTTCAAAATGAGAAAAGGCCTCTGGCAGTAGAGGTTTATCCTCTGCTAGCTTATTGCTACCCTACTCAAGTAGATACCTAGTTGTGGTTTCCCCATTATGCTCTTGTTTAAACAAGGAAAATGTCTTGCTTAATTTGTATTTAGTTTGGGGTTTGAAATAAAATCATACTTGGAGTATATAATATGTATTTTTGATAATAGTTCGCACCCCAAGCTTGTTTTTGTGCTCCTTAGACAAGTAGGAATGCTATGAAATAGTGTGTTCCCGAAGAGCCAGTGAGACCACACTTACAGGTAAAAAGCAAGCACAGGAATGAATGAGCTTCCTCTCCTTCTTCCTCTTCTAATGGGCAGAGTAACATTCTGGATAGTAAGACTCAATCAAATCTCTCCTGCCTTCTGGGTTTTTGAGGGAATAGAGGGCAGGGACTGTGTCTGTGGTTTCCATGTTACTGCTGGAAATGATCAGTTTTTCAGTTGTTTGTCTTAGGAACTTAAATAGTTGGAGTTGTGTGTTATGTATTAAAAAGTAGTGAGGATGCAAAATCTCAAGGGTAACGCTTGAAAACATTCCAGAACTAAGATGTACTCTTATTTTGCCTGGAGTGATACCTGGAGAGCCTGTCCTTTGGTTCAATAAACGGGGTTAATACTAAAAATTGAGTGAATTATCACAACTATTAGCTGGTGAGCAAAGGCTCTCTTTCAGTAGAAATAAGGGATAGAAAATTTTCCCCTCCCTGTCCACAACTTAAACACTGCACAAGCCAGTTACAGCATGGTTATTGCTGCATTGACAGCTGCTAACAAAAAATGACCAACACTGTGAACGATTTAAGGGAAGAACAGGTAAGAGAGCTGCTACAATTATTTCTCAACTATATTCTGAAGGTTCCGGATGTGTAAAGTGATTTGAGCAGGGGTGGGCAGCCAGGAGGAAGCCTTTTTTCCTTCCCTTGTAACTCTCCACAGTTGCCGAGAGGAGTGGTGCAGCACCATCATCCTCCTCTTCTACCACAAGGGAATAGATATGAATGGAGAAAGGGCCCATCTCTACCTGCAGGAGGTGGCAGACATATGTAGGGGGGCCCTGACAGTGTAACAGTGACAGTGCTGGGCTCCTGGCTCTTACCAAGCTGCTGCAAGCCAAACTGACCTTTATGGACTCCAGGATCTTGCTCCAAGAAGAAAAAGTACTTGCCAAAAACTGCTCTTGCAGGGAGGATGTGTAAATACACTTGATAAGGGTTCTCTGGAAATGTGCCTTTAAATAAATAGCTGATAAGCAAGACTGCAGAGGGATACAGAGTTAAGGCCAAATTAATCATACCAGTAGGCATTGCTGGGAGTACTAAATATTTATGTTCATTGTTAGCATGTGCATCACATGTGCCATTCATCGCAATGTAAATACTGAAGTGTCTGACATGCCATTACTCGCTCTGTATAACCTGTCAGAGCATGTCACTGTCAATCATTCGTACTGCTGCAACCTTATTAATTACTGGTCAAGTAGTAAAAAACCTACCAGATTTTTATTCCTGAGAGCAAAGTTATGCACTATTAATACATAACTGATAACCTAACAGAGTTCCCCATCTAGTTTTATGTGTTTCTGTACACATGTACAGTCTTTTTTATAATATCTTCAAAGGTTGTTTAAAATGACATATCCATTTAAAAATGAATGAAATCTGTGTTCTTAGATCCTTGGGGAAAATCTTGTCTGCAGTAGTAACATCAGTCACTCCATGGTTCTACTACCTTTTAGTTGTGGTAGGTGATGAGAGGAACTTTGGAACTCTCCTTCCCATATCACAAATCCCTAGGAAAGAAGAAGTGTGTATGAGAGAAAGACCAAGAGGTTTATAGCACACCTTCTCCATGGGCAGAAGGCGTGATGCTGCTGAAGGCTCCTCCCAGCAGATGCTTTGGTTGTGCGAGATGTCTGTGCCCACAGGTTCCCTGGAGATCCAGGAAGGAGTAGGAGCTGCCTATTCAGGAGTGGTTGAGAAACTCAGACTTTAAATTGTTGGATGACAAAGTATTTTCTCCAAGGAAGAAGTTCTGTAGCCCCACACACACTTTTTTTTTCTCCTCCAATAACACTGTGGCAGCTGGAGTCCTGTTTTCTTCAGGAGCATCCCTAAAACTAGATTGAGGCAGTGTTTAAAGAGCAGTTCTGTGCTGGTCAGTGATATGCTCTTAGTTTTCGAGGTCTAGTGCAGCCTGGCAAGGCACATTTTTAAATATTCCAGATTACAGTGCCAATAGCCCTAAATTTTTGCTCAATGTATCTTTTCTTTTTCGAGCACAGACAACTTTTATGTTAAAGAGTTGAACTTTATATTAAATATCTATTTAATAGCTCTTGGTTTCTGCTTATATAAATGGGCTCTTTTCTGCTGCATGAGTGATGTGAGTTTTCTCTCTAGTGGAGCTCATATGATGTAAAGTACCAACATGGGAGGACAGGGTCAGGGCTGTTGTGCTCCACTTGGTTTTAGTCATCTGATATAACTTCTCTTCCTTCCCCAGCTAGGATTTTTGTGCACATGAAGCTGAAGTCAATTTGGCTATAAAAGGTCATCAAACACTGGCTAATCTATCCAGTATCTATAATTAGAACTCAGAGGAAAGAATCTTGTGGAAGAACTAACAATCCTGGAGAAGCTAATTAAAGATGAAATATGAATATAGTAACACCCTCCGGTGGAAGGGGGGGGGGGGAAGAAATCACATTATTGCATTGAAAGAAAAAGGTTCTGAACCTGAACTTAGATACCCTTTTATTCTAAATCTGATTTTCTCTGAGTTAACTAGTATGAACTTCTACTAGAATAACAACCAGGGGATTGTGATGATTATTTTTTGTACTAAAGACGGAAAACTGAGTTCTTTCTACTTGTGGTAGAAGACCAGGAAGCCCCAGTGTCAGCTCATTTCCACGGATCTATAGCAGGAATAGATCTAAATTTACTGAGTAACATCAATGAAATATGGGAAGAACAAGGTTTTTGTGGGGTAAATATTCCCTTGGCAATGTGTGGCTTTCACTGCATGAGAGGTGTCATGACTTCATGTTCACTTCCCCAAATCACTGAGCAGGCAAGTCTCAGCTCTGTAAAGCATTTGAGCATGTTCTCAGCTCAATGTCCAGCATCATTTAGAAGATACATAGATTTACATTCATGTCTAAGCATGAGCCTGTGAAGCCATTCAGGTTGGGGCTTGGATATAGTGGGTCTGAGAGTCCTTACTGTGCTTTTTTCACTGACAAAAGGAGGGGGATAAAGGATCTTTGCAATTTCTAGTGAATCAGTTCTCTGTGGCCTGCAGTCCCTTGTGTCACCTCTCCGCAGCTCCCTTGTCTGACTCTGGGCTGGAGAAGTTGGCAGGAGAATCTCAGTTAAAGTGCGATGTGAGTGGTACTGAATTTTCCAAATGCTAAAGATTTAGACTGGGTTCAGTTCTGCAGCTACACCCACCACTAGAAACAGGTTATGTGAGACTGAAGATCAGTGAGATGCACTTCAGGATTCCTTGGCCAGCTAATCTTTGGCTTTGCCTAAAATGAGCAGAAAGCCTGCTGCAAAACTGAGGAGAGAACTCGGGAAACAGGTGAATTAGGGTGATCAAAATCCTATTCAGTGCAAGGGTTGTCCGTGAGACAGACAAACTTTAAGAAATGGATAATGTAAAACAAACGGACAAGGTGTAAAATAAAAGTACTGCTAACTTACTTTTGTTCACTTCCTAGAACATCTTGCCTGAGTTTAAAATGTTAGAATATGGATGTTCCAAAGCCCTAAAAGAGTGTCAAATAAATGAGCATCTTCTCCAGATCTCTTAATATCCCTGCTTCTTGATTAGACCAGGTATGGACGCTGGGACTGATGATATCACAATATCTCATTTGGGATTAATAGGAGAAGAGATTTAAGTGATGGGCATCAGCTCTAAGCATAGGTCTAGCAGAGAAAAACTGTGCAACCCCCAGTCATCTTTTCCTGTAGTTACCTTTGTATATATATGAGCATCAGCATTTCTTCTTCATTCATAAATCTAGGCTTAATTTAACATGCCTTAGAGTCTCTGACCATGCAAAACTGGTGCTAACTTTATCGTTAGCATGCTTGCTGCTCAAACTGCAAGGCTGCAAAACCTATGGGGAAAGGTGGGGAATTTTTAGGTGAGATGCTGTAACAGTAAGTGCTAAAACCTGTATTAATTTTGAACTACTTCCAGGCATTCAAGAGGCAAGTCCAGTACTTTCCACCAAGAAAAGAACAAAGGTGATGACTGCTGGGGTGGGGTGATTTAGGGCAGTAAACAATAGATGCAGGCAAAGATGTGAGAGGTATCGCTGGAGGAAGGAGCTCAGAGTGAAGCTTTGTGCTATGCCCACTTTAAACCGCTTCTGAGAGCAAAAGGGATAGTCGCATCCCTCCCCAGCCATGAGATTCTGCTGCACCTGCATCCTGGAACCAGTGTTAAGGTAACGGTTAGGCAGGTTGGTGGCAAGCAGGTGACCGGAAACTTGTTGCCAGTGCATGAGCACGGCTGTGAGCACAAAGGAGACTGAGAGCAATGTGTGGTTAGGTTGGCTTGTCCCTGCCTTAAAAACTGCACTTCTTATTGGTGTAAAAGGCTGTTCCTCCTGTGTTTGTTTTGAACAAGCAGAAGAGCCAGGATGCGGAGAGATCTCATATTGGAGTCTCCCAGCTGGGGCTGGCCTGGGGCTGGATTGTGTCCACTGCCTCTTTGAAGCTGTCCTTGCACTGCTGTGGGATGAGGAAGAACCACTGGTTGTTTTCAGGCGAGGGAGTGGGATCAGCCCTTGGACATGCTGCTTTTTCAGGAACTAGCACAGCTGACCATGTGCTAGGGCAGATCTGTCCTCAGCTTTTAGCCATTCCTTCCTCCCTTGTCACAGCAGATGAGAGAAGCTGAGGACAAGAGCCCATAATATTCACACTGCTCCCTGTGGTGCCCACAGTGTGGGACCTGTGGTATCAGAGGATGGGATAGGTAACCAGCTCAGTCACACAGGCCGAAGTTGATGCCCATTCACGTGTGGCATCTGACAATTCTGTTGCCGCTATTGAGGTCCCTAGGAGCAAGACAAACGTTACTTTCCGATACTCTAAGGAGTCTAAAGCTAATCATTTTGCTTTGTTTCATTAGCTCAGCTGTAATGTAGCAGAGCTAATGCAGTCATATCCCAGTTAAGGTACCAAGCAGCTTTAGCTGCTTATCTGCCATGGAGAGAACCACATTCACTTTTGTGATGAAAATTAAATGTGGAAATAATTCGCTTTTCCTTTTTGGAATATTACCATGCTATTAAGTAGACTTAAGACCGTTTAAGAGTAATGACATGAAGTTGCATGCATCATTATTTTAAAGGAGATTGAATGAGAATATACTGTCTTATCTGTTCCAGCCCTTGCCTAATCCTCAGTTTAATAGAGATTTGTAAGGGCCATGATGCGCATATGTTTAATAATGAAGCAGAGTCTTCAGTCTCTAAAGCGAGAGTTTTAGTATCTACGCTGTGAATGAAGTAAGCATAAAAGACACCAAAGACTGTTTTCTCAGTTTCAGTAGCTTTAAAGTTTTTATGTTAAATAATGTAGTTAAACCTATAGAAATCAAATACAAAATAATAGAATATCAGATTTTTTGCTCTCAGTTACTTTTAGTGCAGCAGCTCTTTGCAACTAACTGATTTCTACAGCTGACTGTACTATTTAGTCACTTTTTGCTCCAGTGACCTGGTTTGAGCAGATCAGGGCTGCTGTGCAGCGTGTCATGGCTTACCTGTCTTACCAATGGGGAAGTAAAACACAAGAAGACTGAGGACCAGGTTACCGCTCTGTCATGGGTTCAGCAGCAGCAGTCGTTTTTCTCCTTCGTAGTAGCTGGTGCAGTGCTGTGTTTTTGATTTTGGGCCTGGGAACAGCGCTGATAACACCAGTGTTTTCAGTTACTGCTTGGTAATGTTTTGGTCTGACCAAGGACTTTCTGAGTTTCATGCTCTGCCAGGGAGGAGGGAAGGCTGGGAGGAAGCAGAAACAGGATACCTGACCCAAACTGACCAAAGAAGTATTCCATACCACAGCACGTCATGCCCAGGATGTAAAAACTGGGGGCAGGAACCCGGAAGAGTTTAATTCACAGCTCAGTTGTTGGGTGGTGAGCAGCTGTATCCTCTTCCCTTGTATTTCCCTGGTCATTATTATTATTGGTGGTAGCAGCAGTGATTTGTGTTATACCTTAGTTACTGGACTGTGCTTATCTCAACCCGTGGGAGTTACATTCCTTCGATTCTCTTCCCCATTTCCCCCCCACCCCCCCCTCCCCAGAGGGGGGGGGTGTCATAGTTTAAGACTAACTCACGCAGTCTCTCTCTCTCACTCACTTCCCCTTCTTTCTTCCCCCCGCTCCCGGGGGGATGGGAAGGAGAATCGAAAAGAATGCAACTCCCAGAGGTTGAGATAAGAACAGTTTAGTAACTAAAGTATAACACAAAACACTACTGCTACCACCAATAATAATAATGACAAGAGAAATACAAGGAACGAATACAATTCTCACCACCTAATACCAAGCCCAACCACGCAGTGCACCCCCCCGCACCACCCTTCCGGGTCTCTGCTCTCTGCTTTTACATCCTGGGCATGACATGCTGTGGCATGGAATACCTCTTTGGTCAGTTTGGGTCAGGTGTCCTGTGTCTCCTTCCTCCCGGCTTCCCCTCCTCCCTGGCACAGCATGAAACTCAGAAAGTCCTTGGCCAGACCAAAACATCACTAAGCAGTAACCGAAACACTGGTGTTATCAGCACTGTTCCCAGGCCAAAAGTCAAAAACACAGCACTGCACCAGCTACCAAGAAGGAGAAAAATGACTGCTGCTGCTGAACCCATGACACACTCTTCAATTCTGAGTGGTAGCTTGGGGAACTGAACCACGGTCTTTAAAGCATGTGGCCAGCATCCTACTACCTGCTCTGAGATACTATATTAGCTGAGCTTGGACTCTTGGGGGGTCTGGTTCTGAAAATTAAGGATTTATATGTATTTGTCACTGCTGAGTGACTGATAAGATTAGAGCACGCGTCGCCATCTCTTATCACTAATGTATTTGCCTTAGTTTGGAAATTGTGTGTTTGTGGGAATCAACTAGCTTCTTTATTCCGTGCAAGGAAAAAATAACCCAAAGATCCTTTAATGCAAGATTTTAATTTCATGGAAAGAAAGTTTGACATACGCTGTCATTCACATCCAATACACTTACTGTACAAGGCAGGAAGAGCTGCCTTTTGTCACAGAACAAGGAACACAGTGAGGTTGAAGGAAATCAGGGCTGCCTTGACCCATGGCTGTGCCAACCTGCTGCCTCTCATGTCCTCAGGCTCACCAGCCCAGCCTCTCCTGCACTACTGAGGCATGTGGTAGCTCACAAGGGAAAAACATTGGGATGTATGTCCACAAAGCTTTTTAATCTTCCTCCATGTACCTCGACATTGGCCATTCTGGTTTATAATCCAGTAAAACCCTCTGGAGTCTCAGATCAAGCACACGCACAGAAAATAATGTAGTTCCTTTAGGGTGGCTGAAAATTTGATAGCACTTCCTCTTCTGCTCCAGGTCTAAAAGGGATGCACATGTATGTGTACATGCACACACACACGGAGAGCCCTCTGAAGGGCTACAAATGAATTGATCATCATGCAAAAACTTTCAGTGATGTGTATAATCTGAATAAGCCATGGACAGGCAGGAAAGGGAGGCCTTTCTCTGTGACTTAGAGAGGGCTGAGAAGGTGCTGTTCAGGACTGAAGGGCCTGCAGTTCCCCCAGGCTGTAGGTTTAAGCCCTTAAGGGAGGAGAGAGTTGGGAGTTGTGGTTTTTTAAAGACATTACACTTCAAATTTATTTTGATTTAGAACTAGATTATATCAGTGGGAAATCTTCACATCTTAGTTGCCTTCTTCCTAAATAAGGACTGAAATGGAGTAGAAGATATTGCCAAATAACTGGAACACGTATCCAGAATAAAATATTCATACAAGAAGGAAATGAGGTCTGTGTTTAATAAGAAAAGGGAGATTGTATGCTGCAGTACCAATTATGTACGTTCAAATATTGTGCTTTTCTTCAAACCTTGGTCATAAATCCAAAATATATAATGAATGATCCCATCAATAATGCATTTCTAATTTGGAGTTATAAAGTAAAACCCCCTTGCTTATTTTTATGGGATAACTCTTTAAGAGAAATCTCTTTTGGCATTGAGTCTTATCACAAGACATATAGAAAAGATCAAGAGGCTGAAATCTGTGATAGATTGACAGGGCAGTTCCTGTTTGGAAAATGCAAAGTATATAAAGTTTTTATAGATTCCAACTTTCTTTTTACCAAAAAAAAAAAAAAAAAAAACCCAAACCCAAAAAACCCTACAAATCAAAAAAGCTGCCTAAAGGATGAAAGCTCCTGCCTGGCTCTGAAGCCCCGTGATGAGATGCAACTTTATCTCTTTCAGTCACCATCTCAGGTCTGGACAGGTAAAACCAGAAATCCATTAATGTTTGATAGCTTCATGAAATATATTGGTGGGTTCAGCCTCACTGGGAATAGACCAGGTGCCCATTTTAAGAAAACTACCCTTATATGTGACTGTAAATTGATACTTCTGTAAGCTGTCTCAGCTAGACAGAGTCTAAGGCATATGAGAAGTGAACATTGCCTTTATGTGGGCACTGTTTCTGTTCTCTCTCATGTTAGCTTCACACCAATCATTAGCCTCTGCTGATGTCCTGACTCACACTGACAGATCTGGGACAGTTCCTCTCCAGGGCGGAGGCAAGGCTGCTGGAGCTCAGCTGTCTGGGAGTTTGCTGGTGGATGTACCTGGTGCAATGGAGCTGCTGTGGAGGGCTCTGCTACCGGAGGTTACTCAAAAGGAATGAAAAGCAGAAGCTCAGACAGGACTTAAGTTACTTCTACTGTGTTAAAAAAACCCTTTATGGGACCAATGAGACAAAGTGCACTAGCTAGTGTAGGTACTTCTGAGAGCCAACCAACCTGCCTGAGAATGCTCCATTTAAACTGATGCTGCAGAGACATGCTTACTCTTCAAAGTACTATCTCATTTCAAACAGTAAGTGTTCAACAGTTTAGAATCTGGATCACTGGTAGCTCAGGAAGATGTATGTTCAAAGGTACAAGGCAGAGACTGGTATTCATGGCTGAAGTGCTCTTTAAGAATTGCCTTCAACTCATCTCTCAATGTGAATTTTGAGAAACATCTCTTTTGGAGGATAAAAAAAATAGTTTTTAGCTGAAATTACTTGTGGAAGCAAGAGTGCGGCTGCTGGGGAAAACAATTTTCCTCCTCTCTTATCTAGCAAGAGGATTCTTGCCAAGGTGAACAGCTGACAGGGGATCTGATCAATAAGGCTTTTTCCTACCTGGAAAATAGACTAAACACAAACTGTTTATTGTGTGATTATAAAAAGAAATGGGTTTTTGAACTTCGCATTAAGAGCTGCTTGGAGAACAGAGCCCCACTGTGCTAGGGCACTGTACAAACAACTACTGAGAAAGACAGTGGCTACTTTGAAATGTTTATCCTCTTGTAGGGAGCCAAGGGGATGGAAATATGCTTTGAGGAGTTAGGCTTCAAAAACCTAACATGGAGACCATGTAATCAAACACCCACTAGGTTATTCATTGATTGTTAGTCATTCACAGTTGACTCTCGATGCCAAACAAACTTACTTTCATTTGTATTCACAGACATCAGACATCTGTGAAAGGCTGATAAATGTGAAAGCCAGTATTGTGTTACAGCCGTCCTGCTCTCCAGCTAGGATGCAGCAGTGAGATGGGGCAGGCTTGCTGGCATCCTGGCTGTGAGGAGCCTCCCAGGTCATTGGTGAGGAGCAGCCTTGGCAGAGCACCTACCATTTACAGTGTTTGGATTGCTGACATGTCACAAGTACTTCCTAACCTACATGATGTGATGACAGTAGGTAATAGCCCATTTCTTTCTTTATAAAAATCAAGTAGAAAGAAAATGTCATCAGTGTGGGTGGTGTTTAGTATCTTTTTTCTGTTACTTACCTGAGTCTGTGAATTACATGGATGGAAAATGAGTGTAAAATAAAGTATGAAATAGAGAAAATTCCTGCTGTGTAGATGGAGAGGATAGAGGAAGGCAAAGAAGATGATGAAAGAATAATAACCAATTCTATGCAGCAAAAGGTTGGTTGGTTTGTTTTTAAGACACAATAGTTTCATTAGTCGATGGATGACTTGACCTTAGCTATTGCCTCTGTCAAAAGAGAATGAAAAGGCAGAAGAAAATGAAAATGTTTACAATAAATGAATATAGCTACCGCACTCATAAGGAGGAGAGAGAACTCTTCTGACAGCTCCCACAGGGAAGTGTGGATTATTTTTCAGTCTGGCCTTTTTTTTTTTTTTTTTTGAGCATTTTGCCTTTTCTCCTAACAAAAGTGGGCATTTTCTGAAAGATTCTTTGCAGTGCGCTGAAAACTATATGCTTCGTAAGCAGAGGAGAAAAAAGATGGAGAAAATTTGTGAGAAGGCGGTTGTTCAGGAATGTGAGACATTTGCAGGTTGTTACTTACACGTACCTTTTTACATCGTCTGGCTCAGTGTAATATAATAATATTTGGCCATGAATTATATTAATCTCCACATTTACTCCTAATTAAAGGAACTTGGTATACCTGAAAATTCCAGTTACCATCAAAGCCTGTACAAGTCATCCTCACAGAGCAAAAATACATCTGGAATTGCATCTTTATTTTGGATCTTTACATTTCTTCTTATAGTAAGGCTCAGCTTTCTGAGCTGCTTCTCCCTGAAGTCAGTGGAAATGCTGACTGCACAGAGCCTTCAGGATGGGACTCAAAGTGTCCTCATTTTTCACCTGACAAGTTCATGACATAAGTTTGCAATTAGGTTGTGTGCTTTTTTCAAGATTTCTTTGGAGGACTGGAGTTCTTGAGAGGCAAATGGCCAGGATAGAAACATAACAAGGAGCAGAAGAGCAAACAGTTTGCAAAGTGATGCTTAGTGTCTTATGCTGCATATTTTTATGGGGTTGTATAGAGTATTGTGATCTTCTGCTTTGCATGTAAATAGTCTGCTGAAGGGAGATGTGGCTGCAGAACTCCTGCAGTTGTTGAAAGTTAAATTAAGCTATTCAGTAGAAGACAGTTAGAAATTGCCCATGGAAGGCTCTGATTTTAGTCTAGATTATATTAACTCGTGATGTACTAGAAACTTTGCCAAAGTCGTCAAAAAGACAATGACAGAACAGTGAAAACAGGGTAGGCTTCATTAGGACATGTTTTCTGATACTGCCCTGGTGACATTTCTGCACAGCATACAATGGGATGTAAAGGAGAGCACCTGGGAGAGAATGACAGCTGCCTTCTGTACCTGGGGGCCTGAGCATGCCAAGATTTGAGATGACAGTGTAATCATGAAAGCAGTGGTATGTCTAAGTGAAGTGGATTTCCCTAGTCTTTGTACTAGAGGGTTTGGCCAAATGCAGTGCTAGGGACAGGCCGAAATGTTTTTTGTTACTTCTGGATGTGAAGAAGTAGAGTAAAGGCACAAGAAAGATCTTAGCTGAAAAGTGTATGTATGTCTTAATTTCGAGATGCTGAGGTCATGAGTTAAGTTACAAGTAGTTTAATGCCACCAATACTCGTGCATAAGCTTTATTACTTTAAAAGAATCCTGTTCCTCAAAGCAGGATTTGGCGCAGGCAAGCATTTGTATGTGCTTCCATTAATATCTTCCATAAAAGCTGTGACTCTGCTGCCACCCTTGTGAATGACCTTGACTTTCTATGTGGTGTGTTCTGGGTACTCAGGGTGGGACAGGTAAAGGCTGGGGGCCAGGAAACCCTGCTGGGTGGGATGTGACTCACCGCTTCTCCTCACAGTTTGTAAGCGGCTCCATCCCTTTTTTTAGGGATCTTTCTTATTGGCACGTGGACACTGGAGTGAACTTTCAGCACTGCTAGGGTTTGAGAATTGCAATAGTTAATGAATTCTCACAAACCTGATGTCTGCAGGTGGGAACAGGGCATTCTCATCTGCTTTCATGCATAGCTTTGCTGCTTGAAAGAGGCAGTGCTGTTACAGATGATGTGGGAGGGGGAAAGGAACTGCTAGTGGACTGGTAAGGACTGCTCTGTACCCCACCTTTCTGCCTCTCTGAGGGATTTCACAGTGAGACTAAGTGATTGTCTTGACAGTTATTTATACGCTGTGTGATTCAGCTGCCTTCTGAGGGATGGCAGCTTGCCTGAGAAACAAACTTTGTGCTGCCACTCAAGTGTTGCTTCTTCCTTAAAATATTCATCTCATGATGTTAGATCAGTGGAGGAAGTGCTATAAGCAGCAAAACAGTGATGGAAAGAAAAAAACCCCAGGTGTGGACTTGCTTTATGATAATCATAACCTGAAAAATTGGCAAAATTGATTTGCTGTTTGTATTTTCCTTCCTTGTGTCAATAACAAAAGGCCTTCTGCTGCAGGAGGATTAAAAATAGAGAGTCTGTGTTTCCTCTTGAGCCTGAACTTCATTTTACATCTGCAGAGTTTTTGTCTCTGTACAGTAATTTCAGTGGCTGCTGTGAAGTAATTTCTAATTTATAATAACAGTGAAAAATCAGGATCAGCCCTGACTTTGTTGCCATGCATTATAAAACTAATTTCTTCTGTGTGAGGCACAGGTACAGCTTAATGAGATGTTCCTTGGCTTCGTGCAGGGGATGGTCACTTGAGCAAGCAAGAGTTTAGCTCGATAGAATACTTTCTTTGTTCTTGGGAGAGCCTGGATCTGTAAGTCTTTGTATTACCTGCTTCACTCAGGGTCTGCTTGGCTACGTTTATGCCTTTCTCTCTATTGATGTGATGTCCTTTTGCTGTGTGTTTTCATTTGTATGCAGTAAGACTTTTCCCCCTTGTTTTCCTTTTTAATTTTAATTCTTCATTTGAGGGGGAGTACTCCTCCTCATATCCTGTGGTCTTTTTTTTTCTGTATCAGTAATTGTTTTGCATTTCCTTGAGGCACTGAGCCATTCCAGTGGTGGGAGATAATCTTTTTTTCTGCGTAGTAAGTTATGTGCATGAAAAGGCAGAGTCTGTGGACTGGGTTTTAACCTTCATTGCTATTGGTTTTCATCTTTTTCAACCTTCTCTTCACACTGTCTTTTTTAACCCATTTTCTAGTGATTTTGTGGTGCTTTCTTTGTCTTTGCTGTAAGATAGCTGAAACTTAACTGTATCAGATGTTTGCATGCTTGTTCCCTTAATCCAACTAAGTTCATCTGTGTGAATTCAAAATCATCTTTATTCATATTGTCCTTGGTTTTAATTTAAAATAGAAATCCCTTACCAATGTCAGAGTGCATTCAAGTAAGAATTCAGAATACTAACAGCCTGATTGTTTTGATGGTATAACGTGCTCATCTAGCAGTGCTCAGAGCCTCTTGGCTTTTGAATGCTTGTTACTGGGAGGGGAAAAAGCCCAGCAAAGTCACAGTGGGTGCTGAGGATGTGTTCATCTTTGACTGCAGGTAAAAATACCAGTTTGTCTAATCTTCAGCTTTATTATTTGGAGACAGTGCATTTATAAAGAGATCCCTTGGTGAGAAAGAGCTAACGGCTGGCTGAATGTGCTCTTTTAGCTTGCTTCAAGCATCTGCCTAGCACTGTTCTGCTGTGGGTTCTTTGTGCTGACTGGATACAAATAATCACCAATGTGATGAAAGTAGAATATGTAAGAGAGAAAATCCAGTTCAGGGGGTGATGGAATATTGATCACATATGTGCAAGTGATGAAGTTATATCCCAGAGGTGGGACTTGGGTTTCTTTTTCACCCTTTATTTTACCTTGAAATACTGTTTATATGTAAGGAAGTTTCCTCTACTGCATGGGAAATGCTGAGAAACATGTTTCTTTCTCTTCTGGATTTGGTGTACTGATTGTGCCTTATATCCTTGAAAAGGACATTTACTTCTCATGATGACTGTGAAGGCTCTGGTACATTCAGCCCCCATGAATGGCTGAAGGCAATACTTGTAGCCAAGAAGATCAGAAGGTACATTTTACTTGGGCTAGATTAATGTGAAAAAGTCAGGTCAATTCTAATGTTTCATAGGTAGAAAACCACAAAATATTTGACAAGCTGAGAGCTCAATATGATCTCAGTTACAGAGACAGTAATGTCAAATAAGCAATTATACAGAAATCAAACTTCTCCTGTAAATTTGTGGTACAGTAGAAGAACATTATGCATAATTATGTTACTTATCATTTTAAGGATGAAGCTCATATTCCAAGCTCCATTAGCTTTCAGAGTCTTTGTAATATATGTGTTGAACACATCCTAAAAAGTTAGAGACAAGATTATCATTGATTTTTATTCACAGCAAGAGATTTAGTTGACGATTGATGCTGCAGTTTCAGTTCTTGTTCTTTAAATATCTGTTGTCATAAATTTTGGTGTCTCTAGCCACAAGACCCCTGCATGACACCAGTCATGATTCTGGGTATGTTTTTTGCCCTAGTTAAAATTCTCCTATGACAATGACATGTGGGTGCTGAAGCAAGGAGCTGCAGTGACTCAGCCATTGCTGCTCCTGGGCGCCTGCTCTGTCCTAATGCCAGAGGTTAGCGCCTGTGTGCAGAAATGCTGAAGGCAAATCTGTTATTCTGCTTTGCTCCTACCATTCATAACTTAACACTTGAACGAAAATGACAGTTTAAATATCCTCGGCCATGAACTGGAGTTACTGAGGAATGGGCCTATAGGAAACTTACCTGAATGTGATAGTAACTTAAAATTAATTTAGCTTTATGGAATCTCATTTTCTTTTTTTTGTGGCAGCTTCAGACCAAACACTGAGCTTGTCTGTCCTTATCTGCGCTGAATGTCCACTGTTTCTACATAAAAAATGAACTATTGTCTGTAGTCAGGAACTTGCCTCAGAGATGTGGCTATCTCAGAGCATTGTGAAGGGGGTGGATGAAGATAACAGCCAAGGGGAAAAAAAGACTCTAAAGATCAGCTGGTTGTTGTGGGTGTGGGTTTAGTGTCTGCAGATTGATTTGAAGAAGTTGACAAGCCAAGTTTCATGCTATTTCTTCCTGGGGACAAGCATTTTGCCACCTTGCCCACTAACACTTGCTGAAATGAAAAAGTAGTACTGTGTGATGGAAAGATCTGTTCTCTGTAAATCAGGCTGTTATTCTCAGCAGGTCTGATGCCTGATTATGTATGAGGTTAATATGCTTCTGTATCAGAAAAAGCTGTTCAGATACTTGGTCTCAACTGACTAAGGCTTCGAGTTGGAAAGTTTTCCATACTGTTTGGATATGAGGACGATGGATCTCTGTTTCCCAGCATATGTTGGTCCTTAAGGTAATGGTATTTCCATCAGACATGCAAATTCTAAACCAGGAAGAGTCTTATTTCTGGAGTAGCGTTAAATGCACATAATGCTGCTCTGAATCAATGGAATTAATCAATTTTTTCTATCTGTTTTGTTCTCTAATCTCTGTTCTTTGAATTGTTTTGTTTTGCTAACACACTCACTGTGTCAATTTAAGTGTGTATTTCAGGGATAGAAATGGGGCTCTTTGTGTTCCCATCAGCTCTTCTGCTTTTGAAAATGAGAAGTCTTTGATACTGTTTTCTTTTTAAGCCCATTTTTTAACAAGAATAGCATGATATAAATTGCTGGCAAAACTCACCTTCTGAAATGTGGTTTAGAGGCAGAAATTCAGTTCTGAAAGTAGAGGCACTGATACGAAAATCTGTAGATTCAGGGTAGAAAAATTACTAATTTTCACAATTATGGTTTAATGAGAGACATTCCACAATTGTTGTATAATAGAAAAGAAATTGCTGCATAGAAGACTGGTATTTCTGCTTACCATGTTAGAGATGTACACCTGCTTTCCAAATAAAGTCATGACCAACTTACAGAGGACATAACATAGCTAGAATAATACAACAGAAATTGGCTCATCATCGTGGATTGATCCGTTTAGTGAAATGAAGCTGTTGACCTCTCTCCATTACTGTATATCTCAGCAGGTGGTAATGTGAAATACATGGTAACATGATGCTTTCTAGTGCTGTATCATATTAATAATTTTTGTATTGTTGTAATACTGATTTTGTTCATCCATGCTGTGAGTACTGACCTGATCTTTTTCTCTCGTTGTCTCAATTACACTGTAAATAGAGGAACCGCAGTCATTTGCAGGGATGCATATAATTTAGTAGTAGCAAAAACACGTTCTCCATTTGCTCTGTGCTGAAAAGTTGTGTAAGAATCCCCCTGTTACAGGCTTCTGACCCTTATAAAGTGCTTTTTTACAAGTATAATTATCAGCTACTGTCAATGAAACAAATGCTTTCTTTCCTCTCTGAGATGAAGTGCTCTGAATAACAAACACAAGGGAAATGATACAGTAATTTGCTGATTTAAGGTGTGGGAAGTTGATTCACACTCTACAGAACCAACAGTGATCTCAGTCCAGCAATAGAAGATTTCTAGATCTCAGATAAATAGAGATGGTTTTGACTGTATTTTGCACCTGTTTCTTAAATAGAGATACAGAATGAACACCTTTTTCTTGTGGCATTGTTATTGAAAATGAGTATTTACATATACAGTCTACCAACAATATTTGGACTGCCTCTTTATTCTAGAAGATAGGCAGATTCATAGATTCTGGTGACCACTATCCTATAATGCTGGCAACTGCTGATGATACGAAACTGGGCTATTAAATGCTTCCCCTCTTGCATTGTTTTCTGCAAAAGTATTTTATGTATTTAGCAAAGGCCAGTTTGACTCCTCTGATTGATCTCTTTTGACTCCTTTATTAATATTTTGGCACTTTCAAACATGTTGAGCAAGCCTGTTAACAGCATTTGGGATTATCCTAGAAGCTCATTCTTGGTGTAGTACTTGCCAAGTTCTGTTTTTAGGGGTGCATCAAAACTGGGAGTCATTCGATTAGATCCTTCAACATCCTCCTGTCCTGAATGGGGTACAAGGTTATAAGAGAATGGATTTGGAAGGAAGGGGAGACTGAGAATAAATGTATGTCCTTTCCTATGTGGCAGTTCTCACTTTGCTGTTGGCTTTACAGTATAATGTAAGGAAGGTCTTCAGTGCTCAGTTTCTGCAGTGGTAAAATGTAGCTTTAGAGGATGTCAGGCACTTGCTCCTGACTGATGCTGCTGCTAAACATGAGCATCATGCAGGCAGGCAGCCTCTGGAGTCTGCTTCCCTTTGAGTCTCCAGCTGCAACCAGGGCAATGATCCCCCCCAGACACTGCACTGCTTATAGACAAATGGAAGTGTTTCTCCAAGAGGTGAAGACTTGATGAAAACATTTGCTCCATTTCAGATAATGCAGAGATAATAGTTCGCTCACATCCTAAAACTGCCCTTAAGGAAAGGTATAAGTCAATATTATTTCAGGCAGAATAAAAGGTAGAGTGTGTTAATAGAATAATAATGATAGAAGCGCTGCAAGGCTGCCTTATTCCATGAGATTACTCTGCTTTGGCTTACCTGTCCCCCATGGGCTTTGCATTTGAGGGTGAACTGAGTACAGCTACCCTGGTACAGTCAAGCCCTGCAGAGGTCTGTTACCACACCTGTTAACTAGAGTAAGAGTCTATATATACTGCTTAGTGTATGGTAAAAAGATAAAAGACTGAAAGCTTCTCAAGCTTGCCATAAATTGCATCTCAAAGTCTTTCTGCATACTGATTTTTACATTCAAGAGCTGTAAAGTAATGACAGAAAGAGACATTTCAGTACAGATAGCTCTGCTAATTGAGCTAATAGAACCTTACAGTGAAAATGACAGATAAAAGCACACTGGGATTGGATTTCTGCTTGCTGCTAGAGAAAAATTCAAAGAGGAAAAGCTATTTGGTTTTCCTGGGAAGTATATTCATTTGCATATTTTTGTTTTCCCATTCTTAGTCCTATACTTAAAATAGTAATGCCAGGAGATGTAGAAAAAAGTGAGTTTACAGCTGAAATTCTGAACTGCTTTTCAGAACAGTGCTAATAAACAATGTGGTTTCAAGCAGATCAGCCAGTAGTTTCAAATAATTCATATATTAGGTGTGTGTATTCCTGAGCATTTGCTGGTCACATGAAGGAGGATCTTGACAGTTTTCAGAGGAACAGAGATAAAGAAAATATGAATCATGTAAACCAGGAGTGGTTCAGCTATTGGAGCCATCACATTTACCTTGAAGGTGATGGGTCTGGAGTTTTCCAGGGCAGGAGTGGTAGCAGTGGCACAAAAGGCGAGGGAACTGCCCAGCAGGCAGGCACATGACAGCCTTCTGTAGGGGCAGAGCTCTGATATTTTTTCAGATGGGATACTTTACGATGGGATGTTGATCTGCATGCACAGAGCTGGTCTTTCTGCCTGTGAGCTGCTACTGCAGATTAATTACTGCTCCTTCCTAGATGCTCTGGCTCAGTTTCCTGACCTGGTGCTGACATTTGAGGAAACACAAGGGGCCAGTGGGCTTCTTGTTGCTGTTGGGTCTGTACAGCATGAGTGATGCTCTTGTTCCTCTGTTTTGAATCATTTGATTCAGATCAGAACAATCATTTGGGATGTCAGAACAGCTTTATCAGTCTGTTTAGGCTCGAGAGCTGTGACCTGGCCAGAGCAACCTCCATGGATGGCTGCAGTGCTCACCCTCCTGAAGCACAGGGGGTGAGCGTGGGCTGCAGGTGGCAATGGGAGAAGGGAAAGCAGATTGCTGCCGGACATACAAGGTCTGTAGAGATCAAAAGAGATGTGTAAGCCTGGGGAGCAACAGTGGGTGTGTTGGAAAGCTAAGCTGGAAGGAAGGACAATTTTGCAAGGACACAGTAGGTAGGAAAGGAGGCAAGATTTGTTTTCAAATCAGAAGATTTGTATTTTGTATCTGAAGAGTTGTGTTGTTCTTGTTCAGGATTTTGTGTTCTAGTTAAACAGCTCTGGAGATTAAAGCCTTTGTATGCTTCTGGCATGGTCCTCTGAAAGCTGCTCCCCTCCGGCAAGTGCTCTGGCCAGCGCTGCCCTCCCAGCCTGCTCTGAGGCACCTGCCAGGCTGCCTGTGTCCTCTCACTGCCTTCCCAGCTCCCCCCTGCATCCTCAGTGGAGTTTGTTCCTAATCTTTCTAGCAGCAGAGACATGTGGAAACCACTGCTAATCCTTGCCATGCCCCTCGCGCTCTGCCCCTTAGCATTATGAGAAGAGGATGTACGAACATGCCTGGGCTGTTGCAATTTTCCTAGTGGACAGTGGGTCCTGGCCTTTTCTTCAGGTAACTCCAACAGTCTTCTGCAGGGTTTATCCCTGGCAATGCTTAGTGCTGTTAGAGGAACAATCAGAGTTATTTTAGTATCCAAAGAAACAATTTTAGCACTGAAAGGTTTTGTTGTTTGTTTGTTTATGTTCTGTTTCTTTGCTTAGCTGGACCAGACAGTGTGCATATATAAGTGAATATTTCCTTCTTGCAGCTAGGTGGGGAGTTTCAAGAGGATGAGAGAGAATAAGTATTCATGCTATTCATAATTAAAAACTTCGGTTGTTGTTGCAACCAAAAATATACTTTTCTTGTATCTGTTACTATGACAAGATTCACAAATTCCTGTTACTATGTAAATTATATTCATCATATGTCAAATAAAATATTAAATGCTACTGATGCCAATAAGCAGAGTTTGATTATTATTTTGTTTTTACAAATATATATGGCTACTGCTAATCCTGGCAAGAAAGAATTGACTGTTCTGACTGTGTAGAAGTAGTGGGATTTCCACATCAGTTGCTGCAGAAGGCCCGGAGGACTTGTTCTGAAGTCCCCTAGGCCTTCTGTGCTAAAGAATGGACTGAGAGGAAAGATTTTGGTTATGCTTAGGCTTGTTTTCTGATGAGTGCTTTTCTGTCTCTTGGTTGGTCCTGTCGGTCCACACAGCTGCCTCTAATGATGCTGTGACAACCAGAAATGACCTGAAGCCCTTCCCCTTTGGGGACTGTGGACTCCAGTGGAGTAGTGAGTGGTATTGCTGCGAAAGAGAATGGGTTTTGTAGGCAACTGAAACACAGACTGAATTTGGCTCATTTGTAGAGGCAGCAGGAATGCTGGGTGATAATTATCCTGGGAAATTTGGTATCTGAAAGTAGCTCTGGGACCTCTTTCTATCCATGGCTCTCAAATTTCTCATTATGACTTACTGAGGTCTGTTGTGCATTTCATGGGGTTGCTATGGAATTTATTAGTCTGAGTTGTGAATACATAGAGCAGTTGCTTTCAAAAGAGAAGGAAATGTGGTTTGCAGAGCTGCTTACAGATTTAAGACATGCAAATTCAGTTTCTTATAGCTTAAAAAAAAATGCTTCCTTGCCCACATTTCCTGTCCATACTTTGGGTTTGGAGAATTTTGCTTTCTAATTCTTTGTTTTGAGGTGGTTATATGAGAGTAACAAGAAGAGAGAAAACAGTTCTCCCAATTTCCTCTTTCACATACACGAGAGGTGCTTTTTAAAAGCAGCAGCATCCTCTCTCATAAGTAAATGAATTTGTTTTGTCAGTAATCCAGGAACGCTATGTGCTTTTGGATTGTTTTGGGGAGAGTTTATTCAAATATACAAAAATGGATGGAATTTTGCTGTTGAGGTATAGTACTGTGAGTGGAAGTGACAGCAGAAGTTTACCTGGAGCATACACAAGCAGGATCCATGGATCTTGCTGGGATTTTAAACAGGTTCTATTTCAAAGAACTGGGCAGAGGAGCAAGGTCAGCTTTGAGGGTTTCATGTAGACATCTTTGTTCCCATCTTTGAAAGTGGGATGTAGACAGCTGCTGTCAGAGTCTGGGAAGCCACGGAGCACTGAAGAGCTGAACAGGCGGCCAGGCACGTGTGAACATGAGAGGTGGAGGAAGTGCTCACCGGGAAGTGAGGTCAGGCTCTGTTTGTTACGGAGCAACTCGGTATCACAACTTCACAAACTGGTGTTTTGATTGCGAAGGAGCATTTCAATAGCTTAACCTGTATGACGGTACAAGAAATAATCCAGGACAGTGGTAGTTTGAGGTTTTATCAAGAAAAATTTGGACAGTTACAGAACTGGAAGGACTGAAAAGGGAAAATGAGGGAAAAGCAATATTTTCAGATTGCTTTGCCAAAGAATAGTCTTAGCACAGTTGGATAACAGTCACAGATGGAATTTGATATATGAAAAGAAATACAGTGCTGGATGATGACCAAGCAATGTTCTTCAGAGTCTTATAAAAGCAAAGTAAAAATAGGATTGTAACAAGAGAATGTGATCTCAGAAAATATTGGAAAATGTTTTTTTAACCACAGAGCACCTAAAGGAAAGTGAAGAGAGAAGCTACCCAGGGACTAGCTGTGTTAGGGGTTTTTCTGCACACTGATTGTAAAGCAGTTATATTCTACCTTCTAACTAAAAGTATTTTGTAAATTCTTTGGGGATCGTTTTTGTCTGTATCCTATGGCGGGAGCCACGTTCAAGACATTGAAGAATATATTGATTTGAAATAGCATAATACAGAAAGGCAAACTGAAAGCCAGAGACAGAAATTTTCCCTATAAAGCAGAAATCCAATGTATCTTTGTACTGTACGTTGCTTATCTATATACATGCACTTTATCTCATAGGAGCAGGTCTCTCACTCTTTACCTTCTTGTTTCAGACAAAGGTGGTAAGTTTGATGAATTTGCTAGGGGTTTTTGGTTAGGTAAAAGTATTTTAGACTATTTTACATTGCAGAGCACATCTGTATGGGTTGCCCAGGGAAGTTGTGAATGCTCCATCGCTGGCGGTGTTCAAGGCCGGGTTGGACATAGCATTGGGTGGCATGGTTTAGTGGGAGGTGTTCCTGCCTGTGGCAGGGGGGTTGGAACTAGATGATCTTAAGGTCCTTTCCAGCCCTAACTATTCTGTGATTCTATGATTCTATATAAGGCTCCAAATCCAGTGACTGGAATGGGATTCCTCTCACATAACTTTAGCCATCTAGGAAGTTTTTCAGCTCCCTGAGAACTCAGTGAGGTTCAAGAGGCACTGCCAGGAAGGGATCCTCCATTGCCTCTTCAGTTCAAGCCTAAGGAGTGAGCATGTGTTCTATTGCAGACTTGTTTTTTGAAGTTTTCCTTAGGTGATGACCATTGGCCTTTTATAGGTTTATCCATGCCTACATTGCAGCAACATCCAGTAACTGCAGGTACGTGGAAGGGAAAAAGGATGCTCTGTGCGTACGCTTCACTTGCAATTCAACTTTCATGGGGGGGGCAGCATGATTTTGTAAAACAATTCTGTATTGATTTCATAGAAGTAGTATTCCTACACTAATATTAAAGATAACAAAGATGATCAGCCTTCTTTTTTAATATCCCTTTGATACAGGGAAATTATAAAAATCTTTAAAGAATATATCTAAGTACAATGAAGTCTTTAAAGAGGGAGAGGTGAGAGTGCAGCTCCTGTCTTCCTCTCTGTGCAGATACCTGTCTCAGTCAGTTTGCCATTTCCCTGACCACATACTGCCACATACTCAGCCTGACCCAGTCAAATCCAAAATATTTTGCTTTACTGGAATAAAGATTTGATCTTTTCCGAACACATGTGTCTCTTAAACTTAACCTCTGCGCTGGCATGCATATACATATATGTTCATCTGAACTACAGGAGTGCTATCTGTTGCTCTAGAACTAGGAAGAGGTGCTGATATCAAGATACCTTAGGATAGATTTTTTCAGTCTATGAGAGGTTGATTTATTGGCTTTTCTAGTCAGCCTAAAATCCTGCATGTCAATAATTGATCTTTTTCCTGTTACATGAATTTGCAAGAATCTTGGAAGCCCTGTTTGTCATTTATATGCTCCTCCCTTTAATTTTAGGGAAAACCAGATGCTGTTGAACATTACTGAGATCTCTAAGATGGTGAGAAAGCCATGCTTCTTAGGTTCCTGTAACTCCTTGGGGCCATGGATGTTTGGCCAGGGTGTTGATTCTCATTTGGTTTTTGTTTCATTGTGCACGTGAACGATTTTAACTCAATATTAAATTAGAAAAGAACTGAAATGCAAAGCAGAATCCTTTATTGTCAAAATTTGCTGAGGTGAGTTGGGAGTTAATGTGGAATACTAGTTTGAACTCTACTCGTAAAGAAAGGTGTGTGGGCAGTCTGAAAAGTTGGTGACCCTGAAAACTCTGGTGGTTCTCCAACCAGTAAGAAAGCTGGTATCCTAAAACAAAGCCCTGCAGGCATGTCCACCGCATCCTCTGGAGAAGGTTGCTTTTGATAACTTCACTGCCTGATTTTGTCAAATACTGCGGGAGCTGTTACACTGCTTGGGAATGATGAATTATTGACTTCAGTGGAACCTGAGGTAAATAAACCCCAATCATTTGGTATTTCAGGAGAAGGTGTAGGAGTTGCCTTTTGCTTGCTAATGGCAAATTGCAGTTGTATTTGTTTGGCTGAATCCTAAACATGGAAGATTTATCTTTTAATAAGCCCTTGGGTACTCTCAGCTAGCCCTGGATCTTCTTACCAAGGCCATGACATTTTCCAAATGGCCTCTCTACTTCCAGTAATCTTAAATCCTGTTGAACACCATGTTATTGGTATGTCTGAATATTAAGGCTTAAGCAAGGTAATGAAGGACAGACATTTGCAAAAAAGAAAATACTGTGTTGCATTTTGGAGAGCTGTATGATCACTCTTATTTTGTTGGGGCTAGTTAAAGCTTCATTTTTACCTTGTTTAGATTAGTTTCAGACAGACAACACAGCCCTTGCTTCAGCTGGAGAAGCATCTAAGTCTTGAAAGCAGTGCAAAGATCAGAGGCAGTCTGAAGATATCTCAGCTTCAGTTTCAGTGTTGCAGATGCTTTATTTTCTTCTATTTCACACTTCCGTCAAACCAAAAATGGAAGCTTACAGCTTCACAAAATAATACTGCCATGAAGTATTTCTACTTCTAAACATTTATAAAAGTGTCAGCTTTCCTTCACTGCAACCTGGGCTGTAACTGTAACTTGCTTTAATAAATGAGTGCTAGGAAGCACAAGGAGGCAAATGCGTTGTGAGGTGGCCACATTGCCGTCAGCAGGAGGAGTGAGAGCAGGGCCCAGGACTCCTGCTTCAGGGTCTGGTGCAAACTGCTGGAGCCAGTCATTGATGGACCATCAGTGGTGGATTAGTTTGGCAAACCCAGCCAAGAAACAAAATTAAAATGGAATTATGCCGTTTTCTGGCAACTTGTAAAGCTAAATTAAGCTGGCCAATTCCTGATAAAATCACAGCAGGGAAAGCAGAACAAGCAAATCGGAATGTTGTTTTTCCTTTAGTCCTTGTACTATTTTTAAGTCATCCTGACAGCTTGTTAAATGCCAGTCTGAAGAATGGCTTGAAGCACTGACTCTCACTTAAGACATTTACTATAGGAGGCTTTGCCCCGAGAAGATGACTAACAGTATAGTGCCCTTCCCATATGGGAGTCAAACCCTGCAGCAGCCCAAACCTTTGGTGTTAGCTTTTCTTATGGGCTCGCCAGTGTTACATGCTCAGATTATGCTGCATGACTTTGAACACCACATTTTGATGTTTCCAGACCTGTGTGTCCTCTGTAGAATACACTTTGTAGTAAATATAAGTTACACAGGCACCCTGTAGGGATCTTTGTTGGCCTTCTGACAGATGGTTCGTCATATCCGTGTCCATCCAGCCACTGTCAGTGCACACGTTTACGTCGTAGTAAGTAATGAAGTGAATGTTCTGAAGAAGAAAACAGATGTATAATTCTGGGGGGGAAAAAAAACCGACCAAAAAAAGAAGTTGTCTTAACTACTTGGGAAGGCTGTGATGTTCATACCACCTAACTTGATATCACACTTAGGTGCTTACGTTAGGAGCAGGAGTTACTGGTCTCTGCCAGTATAAGACAGCAATCCTCTTCTCTCCATCTAGGTACGGGCTGTGTTGCTTTGCCTTTATAGCTTTTTGTGGCAGGCTTTGAATAAGATGAGGAAGTAAATGACATAGCTGGATTGCAAATTCAAAAGACCATTTACAAAGGATTATAGTAAACCATTTTCTTTTACAAGGCTTTGTGGTATTCACAGTCTCTTTTTCCTATTAGCAATGTGTTCTGCAGAGGGAAGCAAAGCTTTCTTGTATTTAATTCTGAGTAGCATCCCTGATGCCTTATAAATCTGGTAAGAATTGAGTACAGGAGCATGGAGTCCCAAGCGTGATAATTCTGTAGATTTCTTTTTTTGTGGTGAAAATTTTCTAGTATCAGAAATTGCATTTTGGTAAGAGAACCCTATCATAGTATGTTTTAACATGGTGTGGCTGAAACCACACTGTAAGTAATGAATTTCATTTTGAATGACAAGATATCTGAGTTTCTTTGTAATTTAGGAAGATAAGTGTCAGCTTTTATTTCCATGTCGTATGCAAGTATGATCTAACATTTAGATTTACTAGATCTCATATCAGACAGGTGTATTTTAAAGAAGAGTATGTGATGAGCCAGTTAATATTTTATATGATGAAGCTGGTCTTCCATTCATGTCTAACACATATTCTTTGAGATTTGCATTATGAGAAAAGATCTTACCTTTGATAAATGGATCTTTAGAATTTGCAGTGACTGTAAATGGTTCTTGGTGCTTCAGAGTGTATTTAGTAGAGAAAAAGATGATTTGTCAAAGTTTTTAAAATCTCACATTTGAGACGGACTGCAAAGACTAAGTTTAGGATGGAAAGAAACAAGGAACAGAAATGACTTCTGTGCAACAGAAACTAGAAACACAGACCACAGTGATTTCTGGTATTTTATATACAGCGTTGTTTAATTCTGTTCAGATCAGGTGTTAATGATATTTTGGCAGTGGTGCTTCCTTTTGCCTCATCTAAAAATGGTGAAGAATGTGTGGCAGAGAGTATAACGAAAGGGATTTCTGGTGATCAGCAGTTTGCATAATTTGTTCAAACTGTTGTAGAATCAGATTCGGATACGTTCTGCAGTGAATAGCCTTCAGTTTTGAAAGGCATTGAGAAACATGGCATCCACAGTCAGTGCAAAAAAATCATTATAATTTCTTAAGTTTTCTGCTAGGACTGAATCTTTTGCTAATCCTGCTTTAGGCAGTATTTTAAGGGGTGGGGTTTACTTCAGTCCCATGGGAATTTCATTTCAAACTTCTGGACATGAGAATTTACACTCACAGAGTTGTAGCAGCCACAGCACCAGTTTCTTCATAAGCAAGGACTTCTGTATGGCTTTTAGGATGATATTAATTGATTTGTACTTAACATACAAATTAGTTGTGAAACAACATCTTGACGGTGACTTGCCTCATCAAAGCATGTTGAAAAGAGACTAATCTGCAGAGTGGTTTGAATAATTTTATCCTTGTTTATTTTTGCTGTACTTGGTAATATGAAGCTAAAAATTTGATAGGAAGACATTTCCTGATTGGTAGTTTCTCCTAATGAGTGAGAAGGACAAAACCCCAGTCATTCGGGCAGTACTCTGCAGCTATGAAACTGGTGCTATGGAGAGAGGTAAATTGCTTTTATCTGCCTTTTCCCATCTCTGGGAAAAGAGATGGACAGAAGCTGGTGTTAATTTCCTCATCGCAGCAGCTTTCCTTTCTCTTGCTCTTGTGTGACATCTTCTACCTGCTTGAGAGGTAGCCAGGTTCTGAGGCTT
Organism: Ara ararauna; assembly: GCA_028858755.1. Lineage (NCBI taxonomy): Eukaryota > Metazoa > Chordata > Aves > Psittaciformes > Psittacidae > Ara > Ara ararauna. Next base: position 10,898,301 of record CM054380.1, on the reverse strand, counting down.
TAAGTCAGTTTCTTAACCCAAATGAACATAGTAGGCACTGATCACCTGCAAGAATGGGCATCCTTGGCAGTGCCAGGCTTAGGAGAGGGAGGTTGTACACTGCTGAACCCAGCTAGCTCCTGATGGTGCTGCAGAGCAGATTCTGTGGCCTACTCTTCAGCTCCTGCATCAGCAAATCCCCAGATACCAGGGACTTTGGCTTGAGGGACCCCATGGGAGGTCACAGCCCCCTGCCCTGTGCACTTCTGCCCAGGGATGCTAGATGTGTGGATGACCTTAATGTGTGCTCATACCTTATTGCACTTGCACGTAGCTACTGTGCACCCATAGTGAGTCTACTGAAGGACTCACAGAAGCTGCATGGTGCAACTCTGCTTCATCATTACAGTGTTATTTCCAGCCAGTGAGTACCTGCAGAGTTTTCTTTTGTTTTGAAGAGGGAGGGGGGAGGTTTAGAGAGTTGTCAAAGCCAAATGGAGTGATCTTTGTCTGAGCTTACTTTTGTTCTGATGTTGGTTTCTATGGCTCATTAGCTGTGCTGCAATTTCTCTCTCTGCGTTTCATCATGCTGTGTAATGTGGCAGAGTGGTACAGGCTCATGTCATGCATCAAAATCTGAGTCATCTTGGGGAAAAATTGAACATTATTAAAAACCATCAGAATTATTTATCATTTTAAATAGCTTAAATAGTGAGGATAATATCAGTTCAGATATATAAAAGTCACCCTGAAAGTGTTCACCTCATTGATTTCAATGGAATGGTGGAGGAATTCAGCTCTGTGCAGGGAATCATCACAGGACCCATGTGCCATTTATTTGCTGTTTTGGAGAACTGACCCAGAAAATAGAGAAGGGAAGAACCTTCAGTCACCATCTAATAATAGAATCATAGAATAGTTAGGGTTGGAAAGGACCTTAAGATCATCTAGTTCCAACCCCCCTGCCACAGGCAGGAACACCTCCCACTAAACCATGCTACCCAATGCTATGTCCAACCCGGCCTTGAACACCGCCAGCAATGGAGCATTCACAACTTCCCTGGGCAACCCCTTCCAGTGCCTCACCACCCTTACAGTAAAGAATTTCTTCCTCATATCCAATCTAAACTTCCCCTGTTTAAGTTTGAACCTCCAAACAATCATACCAAACTGAAATACTCTGAACTATGAGTTTGTGTTTCTCTTCTACACAAGAAGCAGGTTTCTCCAATACACTGCAAAACCTGTTCAGACAGATACTGACCTGATCTCCTATCTTGTCTCTGACACAGCAATTTGTGGTACTTGTCAAGTAGTCAACCTGAAGGACCTATCAAAAGATATCTCTATTTTTATTGGAAGTATGTCCACCATTTAATGTCAAGGAAAATTAGCATTGCTTATGAAAAAATGTGACTAACTGGAAGAGAGAATGGAGCTGTCATTACGAACAGCTGCTTTTATCACAGATGTCCTGCCTTTCATCTGTTCAGGTAATGGGTTTCTTGCCAATAACATGTAGTTAATATACTGTGCTGTGCTACAGGTAGTACAAATATTGTAGAACATTAGCGGAAAGCAGAATGTAAACATGTATTTCAACACTGAGAACTTTGATGCTGCTATTGAGACTTCTTGGGCACTAGTTACGGCACTAGTTGGCATCTCACCCAGCAAAGTAATACACTTCCTAAATGTATCCCTTCCCAGTCCCTTCGTTTTCCTCAGATTAATACTTCTATACTGATAAAAATGAATGTTTTCAGTGATCAGCTTGAGCATGAAATGTGAATCTATGTCATCTCCAAAAGGGACTGACAAACTTTTACGGAGCTGAAAATGCACTCAGAGTGCTACAAGTCTGCACCTAATTTTATGTGCTAATGCTCTGCGTGGTGTCAGCACAACAAGCCAGGCAGTTCTGATTTGCTTTTTGCTCCCACTCTGTTGAGTTGTGTTTTTTTATTATGCGTTTAATGACAACTGTGCTCTAGTGCCCTTGATTGCTAAAATTTATGTCTGTTTACAGTGCCATGATTAGCATCCAAGTTCATGTTGTTATTATGTTGTTTTTAACATCCTGAAACCATGAAAGCTGAAAGTTTTCATTTAGCACACTTGGATGCGCAGCATGCAGTATTGGATAGGATAATGAAACTCCATCTTTCTGGTTTTATTGACCTAATTGTATCATCTGTATCTCTTTATTAGTTTGTTAAAATACTCCTTCCCTCCCAGCCTATTGAAACAATACTGCCTAATGCACAGAATGAGTTACCTTTACTTTAGTGTCACTGGGTGTGAAATGTTTTGGGTTTTTCTAATGAACTCTTTCTATTTTGGGAACCTAATTTTCCTCAACAAGTTCCGTTTGTTATGACTCACTAACTTCTGATGACTAGGCGTTTAAGGAGACCCCTCCCCATTACCTTGTACCTACATGATCAACTGAAAATCAGACCTGAGTCAGAGTTTATTTTTTTCATTATACTTCTTGACTTCAGTTCCTTAACCACAGACTGGTTTTTATCCCTACTTAACAGCAACTCTCTCTCCTACATCCTATATCCCTTATGCAGACATAATCATAGAGAAGGTGTTGGCATCAAAGAAAAAACAATGTCATACATTCCCACATTGAAAAATAGTTGTTTACCTACGTGTCAGGTTCAAGTTAACTTTTCTCTCACCTGAATGCTTTACCCCAGGGTAGGAGGGTTTAGAGACCCATTGGCAGCAGGAACTTTGCTCCCTGTGTAGAGGAAATATCGCCTTTTCCAGTTTGTATGTTTGTGAGAGGCACTAAGAAAAGGTTATTGTACTCTTATTTGGAATCCTGAAATGTTGTGTTACAGAGGTACTGCTATTGTGCTAGAAATGTATTCAACAATGATAGCTCAATATTTTTATGGGCATCTGTGAATATGTGTCATACTCTTGGTTTTATTATTTTCTTATTCCTTCCGTTACTCCTCTGTTATCTCTGAACAGTTCCAGAGGCTTTAGGAGTTGTGTTTTCAGAAATATAAACTTCATTGTGGGTTCTGCAGTCCTGAGCCTAAAATTGGACATTTTATGGCATCATGCACACAATGACACACAAGTTGCATTTCTTGGAGCCTCACATCCTAACTGGCCCATAAAAGAGCTTCCTAAGGACACACATTGTCAGGAAAGTTTTCACAGCTGCCCTTGCACACCCAGACAGAATTTGAGAGTAGATTCCCAAGTGTTTGCGTCAAGCGCTTACTACATAAGTACTCAGGTATGATAATGCTTGGCATAATAATTATCTATAGATGTAATAGCTGAAGTTCTGAAAATATGAATGCCTGAATAGATGATTCAGTTACTTCACAGTAAGTGCACTAACAGAACCCCTGCTGTGTTTTACATTCATCTCCCTGCAAAATGTATTTTTATATTTAAAAAAAGAAAAAGGAGCATATTTATGCACATCTCTTTATTTGTGCTTGTGGAGTAAAAAAGCAAGACTTAAATAGGACAGGTTAACATCTTATTTGTAGTTACAGTGAGCAGGAGGGGGAAAATTCAATACCAGTGCTGGTATTGTCCAGTGTGGCAAATGATATTCTGAGCTAATGCAACATGCTTGCTGTAAAATGACTTTTTGAAGCACTTAATAAAAGAGAAATCTGTTCACAGAATTCAATATTTGTACCAAAGTTCTTTGCTTCTTTTTTGAGGCAAAACTTTAGTCTCAACGTATTGTTTCTGGTGGTGTTTGTGAGGCTGTCAGGATCAAAACAATCCCTAGACAAGAAAAGACAGTCTGGCCCAGAAACTTGATCTCTTGATTCATCTTTTAAACTGCACTTTCTGTTTTGTTCCCACTGCCTTTATCAGTCTCTCAGAAGCACTGTGTAAGGTGTTGGAAACTTCTGCTAGACTAAGACACAGCTTTGAAATGAGCTCTTTGAATTGAAGAAGATACTTCTGTACTTTTGGAGAATGCCTGTAGAGGAGCACAGAGCCTGGGGCATCTGTGCTCCTCGAGGGCAGGCTGTGCAAAGCTGGTTTTATTTATTTTCCTAGTTAGTGTTTAAAATACCTCTTGAAAGCAATGCATTTACTAATTTAGGATTCAGTGAAAAGTCCTGGTTCATCATAATTTTATAGTACATCTCTGGTTTTGAATGTAAAGTTACTGTCAAGGAGTGAGATTTTGAAATTGTTTTAAATTCTGAAAATATGAGAATTTTTTGCATAGTTGCTGTAAAAAACTAGAGCCTCTCATCTGGTTAGTCAGAAATACTCGTGTAGAGGGTAGGGGGCTGAGCTGGAGGAGGGAAGGACGCCAGGGCAACTGTCAAGTCAAGGGTAATTGCAGGTAGGCTGACTATGGCAATGGGGTTTTATGGATCAGTTTTATAACGGCTCAGAGGTCTGGAAGTTCAGTGCCAGTAGGGAGGTAAAATATAAAAAAGAATGGCCAAAGTTATGTTGGAGTTACTTTGGTAGTTTTGATGTGAAAAAGGACAAAGTACTACTGCAGTGGTTTCATCCAAGGCTCACATCTCTCACAACCGCTACTGGTGGTTTAGGGTAGCAAATTTTATGCAACGCTGTGTATTTTGTTATGTTTTAGTTAAGTATTTTTCCTCTTGGTCAGGTTCAAATGCAGCCTCACAATTCTAAACTTAACTGAAAAGATCTTGAAGTTTGAAGGTAAATACAAGTCAGTTTTTGAGACAGAATTCATAAGGAAACATTGAAGGGAGTGCTGGTGGCATCCTAAGAGCTGCTGCTTGGTTCTACCTCTGGAACCAGCACTTGAAGCTTGCACGGACTTGCTGTAGGTGGTGGTGCTTTAGAGGTGTGGACCATCAATGGGCCCATGGTTGTTACCTGATAACTGGTTCTGGCCAAACGCTGCTTGAGGGTGTTGCAAGGCAGGTATATAAACGGCACTTCTATTTAGGTGGAGTATTCGTGTTCAATTCTCACCATGATGTTTGTATAAAATTTCCCTTTTCTGTTAAGTAACTGCTGTCATCTGCATTGGAAATGAAGCGATGCCTTTACCTGCATCATCACGTTAACAAGAATGAAACATTCCTTGCCAAGTCCTGTATGAATTTCATGAGTAATAGAATAAACTGAAGAAAAGTTGTTGAAGTCTTCCCAAAATAGAAGCATCACCTGTGTGCACTGTGTTTCTTCCAACTTCGCCTCTTATGTAAAACAATAGCAAAATGTCAACTGGAAGTAAATTGTTGTGCCCAGTCCCTGTCACGCAAGCACAGAGACATCTCAAGCATGAACAGTTGCTTCAAGCAGTCTTTTGTTGGGAGACTTGAAATTTTCCTTTAAACCTTGAAATGACCCCAGCCACAGCGCTCCTGTCTAGATCCTAACTGGCTGAGAGGCCAGGGAGACCAGATCTTCTGATCAACACTGAATTCAACTTCTGTTATATAAAAACCTGATACTATTTACATGTATTATTCATTAGTACATACTAAATAGAACTATGAAGAAGCATCGGGAGACACCCGATTAGTTACTGTACCCTGTGGAAAAGTTGGGTGTGTAATATCCCCATCCCAGGATTTGATTTATATCCTACAAATATAAGAAATAAACTGTTGGCTTGAAAATTCATGACAGACGAGATTCAAAGGGGTCAAGGCAGGTTTATGGCAGGACAGCTTTCCTTTGAAAAGCACAGAACACACTTGGTCAGACTGTACCAGACTGGAGGAAAGCTGTGCACAGAGGTAATTGGATATTTGCTTGGCTGCTTTCCTTGTTTCTAATGGAAATACAAATGAAAACTATAAACCATTAATCTTTAGCTTAGTTTTGCTAAGTATTGAGCAGCATTTAAAAAAACCCCACTTTGCTTCAGCAGCAGAAGTTGTTAGAAGAGGGATTTAGTAGCTGCGGCAGCCCAGGATTTATACAAGAGCAGGCTTTGTTTCTCGCTTATGTGGTAGGGGTTACAGGTAAAATTCTTTACTTAGGGCTTCTTTTTGAAGCTCAGAATATGTGGAATTCAGAGGTTTTGCCAAATTGATTTTTTCTCTCAACTGATACATGGAAAAAAAAAATCACATATTTAAGTGACTTAATAAAGGAATGCAATTTAAAAAGTGGGGTTTTGCTACTCCTTTCTTTCCCATCTCCCTGCTGCCAGTATGATCAGTGAAACACTGCCAGGTATAAAAAGTAGGAGATTCAGTGTCCAGTGAAACAAAGGGAAAGCATCCTGTGGTTTCAGCTTTGAGCTCTGACACTGCAGAAGACTCCTCATTTTTAGACAGAAGTTATATTGTGATTGGTTATGTTCTTCCAATCTCACATTACCTGCTGCTTCTACTCCAGGAAATGTTAAGCCATTTCATATTTGCAAAAGAAGATGCACAGAAGGTTTTGTTACTCCTCTCTGAGGGGTGCTAGAAGTGAGTAGGGGAGCCAGAAGTCTTGAGCAGACCTTTGATCCTGAGCTCACATTGCTGAATCCATGAACTTGGAACCTCTTGTCACTAAATTTCCCACATTTCCACCATTACTCCCATGTTGTACTGTGTTGGCTTTCTGCACATTTCCAATCTAAAGCTGAACTGAAGTGCCTGAGTGGTGGTACCCAGTGCCATGGTAACCAAGCCCAAGCTTCCCAGCGTGGTTTGTAGGACCTGAGGTGTGATGTCCCTGTGTCCAGGCTGCCTTCCCTGAGGACACTGCAGAAGTGATGACAGAGGGAGGACTCCTTGCCTGAATGTGAGCTCCTCGGAGCCAGCACTAGATGTAGCACTGGAGCACACCAGTTTCAGGTGCTCTAATGCAGAGTAAGGGCTTAGCCCCTCCTTAGAGATAGCCTTGGCTAAACCACTAAAATCAGACAAAAAAATTAAAATGGGGTGGGAGTGGGGCTTGCCAGGAGGTGACAAGATGTCATTGCTGTGGGGCTGCTCGTGTTCCCCAGGCCTGTGGCATACCCAGACCCCAGCTTCAGTATGCCTCCTTGTCAAAATTAATGCAGTGGTTCTTGGGGATAGCCAACCCTTCTTCATTGCTAGGAGATGCTCGAATCATGTTACTGCTGATGTGCTGCCAGTGCCCAAATACCTTAATGTTTTCTCCATTTCTAGAATGTTTCAGTGTGGAGCAAACACAGAGACTGGGCTTTAATATCACTTCTAGGTCAAGGGAGAGAGAAGTAAATGCTGCTGAAATTGGCAGGTTTTTTAAAGAATGAGAAAATTCAGTGGCTTCTTCTGCAATTAAAGATGTGTTTTATTTAAAGTTACCAAGTGAGGTATTGCCTTTCTTTCATTTTAAAGCTTCCAAAGACTTCCCTTTGGGACATCAGTTTGGTCTTCATGCTGAAAAGACCTTATCAAGCCAGTAGTAACCATTACAGTAAGCTGCTGCTCAGCGGGGCCATGTTACTGTGTGATTAGTCAGCTCATGAGCAGGATGCTGGCCTCCCCTGCACATCACTAACTTCCTAGGAGATGAAACACAGCCTGTGATGTTCATGGTTCTGGCCAATGGATCAGAATGGAGTCAAACATCTTGATGTGTCAAACAGTTCACTATGTCTCTGAGCCTCAGCTGCCTCCGTTCACCCTCAGTGCTCAGAAGAAAGATGTAAGGGCAAATAAAGATATGTAATAAATAGGACCTGACTAATTTATTCACACAATAAAACAGCAATAGCCTAAAGTTAACTGAGCAAAAACAGACTCACGCTAAAGTGCTAAATTAATACCTCCCTGCTGCACACAACCCATTGCTCGAGCTGCTTTGCAGAAATTTAAAAAGGTGGCATTAAATGTGAATGTGTTTTAAGGATTATTAGGAAAGGCACTCCTTGTGCATAACTCTGGTTTCCATTATTTTTAGCATTACATACAGAATATTTTAAAATAAATTGTATCAGCAACTCTTGAACTGCACTGCATAGCCACAGCTGACTATAAAGACATTTAAGACTGACAGTCCTGATGCCTTTTTTCAGCAGCTAACCAACAGCTGGAAATTCTTCTCCACTGGGTATTTATTACCCCCTTCCTTCTACTGTATTGTTTCTAGCTTCCAGCCGTGCCTTGCTGCAACTCTTCGTGACAGTGCTGCAGTATGTCCTGCTCCAGCATCTGCAGGTCTGAAATCTCCTTGTGCTCCCTGTCTCCCTAGCATGGCACAGTTGGACAGAGAGCTGTCGACATGGTATGTTGTCCTGCTGTAGGTGCAGGGCAGGGCACCTTTCAACATGCCCAACAAGCTGCCCAGGGCACGCTGACCAGCCAAACATGTTTTTGTGCATGAAGACTGGAGAGGGTTTGGTTTATGTTCTGATGGTAGGACTTAATCTTAAGGTTTTATGACTTGCAGCTAGACTCTGTCCCCCATGCTTGCTTTCAATAGTGCCATACCCTCTAAGAAGCCACATGGTGTCACAGAGCAATTTGGGGGAGGTTGTGATCTTCTTGTATGCCTTAAAGGAATAGTCGTGCTGCTATTTATGTGATAATGCCTGTATGCCATTCTTACTCTCTTGCTAGCTTGTCTTCTTATCTTTGTAGGACAGCTAGACACACTTATCGGTGATGCTCTTCACCCTAGTACAGGTCTCTATGGACAAAATTCACAGCTCCAAACCCCTGAACACCTATTAAAGTGGCAGGCAGTGTTGTCCATACACCGTGATGACCTGAAAAATGAGAGAACCCGAAATACTAGGTAAAAATAGGGAGGGTTAGAAAATAAGTAACTGGTAAGCACAGTGAATTTGAAAATGTGACTTTTCAGTGATCAATACAGCAGAGAAGAAAATGCAAAACCTATCCCTTATCCCTGAGTCTGAAGTAGTTCTGAGCTAGCCATGACTCCTGTGCCTGCAGATCTCAGCTGCATGGCCTCTGCCAGCTGAGAAATGGCTCTTTGTAGCCTTGTAATATTTTTGTTGCTTGCAACATTTGTTTTAGCCACAACAGTGAAGCATCCCTCTAAGAGTAAAATAGTGACACATCTGAAGGAAACCCACAGTCCATAACATCATTTAGCAGAAAGAGATTTTTATGTTGTTTTCTAGCTTCCATCTCTCTAATGTATTTTAGTGATGGATGATGTTGCAGAAGGATCCTGCCCAGTTCATGGTGCTGTATAATCCACAGCCAGTGCAGCTGAAGTGGGATTGCATTCACCTTCAGTAGCAGTGTGGCTCCCCAGGCTGTTATTTTCCAGCCCTACTGTTCAGTCAGTCTGAGTCCTGCCTGCATGAAAGCAGAGAAAGTAGAAAAACTGATTTCTTCTTCTGTGTGGTAGATCCTATTACAGGATATGGGTGTTAAACATGGTCCTCAAGTGTGAACCTTGGATTTTAATATAGTAATTCTTGTCTAGACTGTTCGTCTAAGCTTTGTGGAAATTGCTAATATCATTTTACGTATAAATTATGAATGTTTCTACAGTATGCCAGGTAATTTAATAGTCTTTAGAAATTAAGCCATTAATCCAATCTCCATCAGACATTTTTGTGTTTTTCCTATAATAATGCACAAGAAAAGCTTTCCTAAGCCTAAAAGCACTATTGTCCTTTTCCAAATCTCTCCTTGATTTTTGCCCCTAATGTACTGCCCATAAAACACTGAGCAGCAGCTAGGCAGCTACTCTTCTGTAGCCACTACTTATTGCATTAGTCCCAATTATATCTCTTTATATCCACCTGCTGTAATTCCAGTTCTTGTAGCTTTTTTCAGTTGTGCAAATATATATGCGTGCTCTTGAATTCATGAATATGATTAATAATCTCTTTAGAGTCTTTGGAACAAACTACTTCCCTCAGGGTAAGGATGTGAACGAGTGTTCAATCACAGATTTAAATTGTAAACTCCTTGGAGCAGGAATTGGTTTCTGGGAGGTCTGTATAATGTGTTTTGCACTAGAGGGCTATAACTGGACTTCTGTCCTACTGTGAATAAAATGCTAAGGTTTGTGGTTTTAAAGCTCTTTATCATAAAGCCCAATAAATGCAAAGTTGGTGCTTTTGAAGCCAGTAATTAATCACAGCAGAGTAATTGCCAGCTAAGATGAAGTGGTAACCTCTGAAGAAGTCAGGAATTACAGCCAGTTAGGGTAGCGTTGTTTACTAAAAATTACAAAGTGATCTCTATGCACTTGGAGCGGCAAATCCTCTTCCTGGGCAGGAGCCAGCACTCCGAAGGGAACCACCAGCCTGGTGCCTTCTCGCATGCAGAGGCACGCTTGGAGGGGAAGACTTTCCCTGCCAAGTGAAGTTGTCATCTGCAAGGCCTCTGAGATCCCTGAACATGTAAAACTGGCTAAGTCAGGTATTCTTGCCAGTGGGTTGTAATACTAGTTCCTTCTGGTTTGCTGAAAGCATGTTGGGAGGGGAGAGGGGATATTGCTGTTGCTTGTCCTGCAGCTGGAGAGAAGTGAAGGCTGTTGCCAAGAAGCTTTTGTTCTTTACATTGGTTCCTTTCTTAGCTTTACCTTGTGTTTCACTGCTGGTTTTAATCTGTTTCATTCTGCTTCCCAGCCCAAGCAGTGATGGTTGCTCCTGCTTGTGCTAGGGCTGTGCAGCATGCAGCTCTAGCAATGGCTTGCTGAGGCATGTGTGTGAAGGTGATTCATGGGAACTGCCTGTATGGATTTCCTTGGGAGACATGAGCAGGGGTAGGTAACACACTTGCAGGCAGCTCATCATTCATCCTGATGTAGGATTTTGCACCCTGTTCAAATACTGCTTCATGGAGCAATGGCAATGCCACATCCTCTCCATTTCCCCTGCCTAGTAAATGTGCCTTTCTTGTCAATAACTGGCATTCAGGTCATAAGAAGGACCATACTTCTGTGTGAAAGCCTGGTCTCGACAAATCTTTTTGGGGTTAAATCTAAAATTGCAGCCAGTGGGAAGACTCGCATTGATTTTAATGGACTTTGGATTCTTATCTGTATAGTTGCAAGGCAGTAAATGCCTGAAAAAAACCCAGGCTTTAAAGAACTAATGTATTGGAAGTATTGAGGTGCAAATGGAAGATTTATCTTCAGATGAACTTCTGAAATACTAGTGGCAGTGCACATTGCTTCACACCAGAGGTGTTTGAATCCCTCCCTTGCAACGTTTTGGCTAGCAATTAAGTGCACTCACACTTTCTTCCCAGTAATGATTTACTGTATGGAAAAAATGAAGTATAGGGAAGTTTTGAATTGCAGCCCACAGGGTGGAAATGGATGATCACAATTGTTGAGCCATCCTTCACCATGCTGTCATCACCTATTGAAAAGTCGGAGGTTGTAAGCAGCAGCTGTCTGGAGAGACAAGTCAGTTGAAAAAAATATGTCTTACAGGTTTCCAGATACTGACTCTGGGAGTATAATCAATTATAAAATCAACATAATGCATGGAACTTGGGATCCCATTCCGAGCATGCTGGGTTTTGAAGGATTCTGTCTGTGTTGGAAAATGCGAATGGTGCAGGATTGTCTTCCTGTCTTTATATAAGGTTATTTTATGAACTGAAACAACTGTGATTCACACATGCCAGCACCTTGGCCTCCTCTGCAGCACACTGACTGCAGGTTTTCAGCACTCTGCTTGCATCCTGTTGTGAAATAAGTGGGGAAGGTGCGAAAAATAGATCTCTGATACTGCATGAGGATTAGTGGGATTGGAGATCGGATACAGGATACAAGTGTGTTTAATGGGGAATTCTTGATTGCAGTAAAGTCAAAGCAGAATTCCCATTAGCTTCAGAAGGACCACGTGTTCTCCCAACCTTCTCTTTTGGAGTCAACCCTCCACCCTCAGCTTTTAAATATGCTGTTTGCTTCCCAAAGCAGTCTTTCAGTCTTTCTTACCCTTTAAAATACGTAGCAATGGTACCATCATCTCAGATGTACCTAGCTGTATTTCCTGCTCAGCTTCCCCTTACTGAATATCGTACCTGTTATAAGAGAGAGGAAGACAGAGTGGCCTATTGCTAGAAACAAAGCGGGTGGCAGGGGTGGGAATTGAATGAAGGTATTGAGTCCTGACCAGGGGACCGTCCTGAATTGTCATTCTTTGTCTTTCTGTGCTTTGTTTATTTATTTCAAACGTGCCAGACAGGGACAGGTTTATAAGTGCAATTACAAGTCCTTAGCATTTGTGTTACTAATTGTCCTGAGCACTTTTAGAAAAGCTAAGTCTCTATAAGATAGCTGACAGGCATTTGATGTCTGTTTTCAGGTATCCATCTGAAAACATTTGAATGTGCTTTGATGTTCAGGAGTTGTGATGTAACTGCACTATGAAAATAAATATTCTTGAGTATTCCATTTGAGAACCCCAAACCAGAATATCTATATCTATGAGATAATTCCCTGAAATCTTATCTATTGAGTCCATAGATGGCATAAAAGATGCCATTGCTAGAGAGCAAATGAACTCTGTTTCTGGGAAGATGGTTTACAGCATCCTATCAAAAAGGTTGTGTGTAGTACCTGTTGAATTATGTTGCCTATTTCCCCGAAATACAGAAAATAGCTTGAGAGTACTTTTCATTTGGGATAATTTTTGAAGCTGGACAGTTCAGAAAATAATCAGGTTCAGAATTCGGCTATTAGTAGGGCAGTGAAGTTAAATAATGGTTTAATAAGAGCTAGAAGCAAGAACAACTAAATGTAGACTACAGTATGCAATAAATAAAATGAATTGGGGCTCTTCTCCAACTTGGGGTGTGCTCAATTCAGATCCTGGCTGTATCTGCACCTCAGTTACTGGTAGATGCAGAGGGAGGGCTGTGTGTGACAACTCCGTGCCTTTGGCAGTGGTAGAATATTGTTAATGTTTATGACATGCTCCCATTCTGTACCACAGTGATAAGTGTCTTTCCATAGATGTTGGCATTTGGCTTGCCAAAGCCACAGATCCAGGACTGTAATCTTTTCACAAGGTACTAGAGGATTTCTTCAGTTTGAGACTTGGCACTAGATACTCTGCAATAGTTACTTTTGGAGGGTGCAGAAATAAGGGAAGGGGTGATTTTTGATGTCTCACAGCTGAAATGGTGGCGCTTGCATCCAGGGGAGCATGGGGACTGCTCCTGCCCCGTGTTTTCAGAGCTTGAATTCTGCCTGTAACAGTGGGGAGGAGGGGAAAGATAAGTATGGCCACAAATCCCCAGTAGCCCATCAAGTCCAGGGGAAGACAAGTCCTTCTCCTGGGTGCTGCCTTCTGTTACTTAGTGCAGGAACCTAAAATCAAATTGTAGATGGGATATTCAGCACAGAGCATCAGATCTGCAGGCTTGAACAAATGCATAAATTAAGTGAAATTTCTGGTTGTGTGTGCCCATTCACAGAAACCAGCTCTACATAAGCTAGGGAGCATGAATTTGTGGAACTTTATAGCTTTTTCACCTTTTTTATTTGTTTATAAATCTCCATTTCTGCTACAGGCAGGGAACACTGCAGCAGCCATTCCTAGCCAATATATAGGGCCACTGTGAATGCTGTGGCATTCTCAGTTCTTTGAGCACATAGTGAGTATTGCAAAGAAAACATTAATAAAAAAAGAGCACCTAAGAGGCATAAAGTTCAACCATCCTGTGCTTTCTTGTTTATAACAAGATTTGTGTTCTAATTTTTTTTGGCATGTCTTTTATTAAAACTTTCGTCATTTGATTCTGTCTTTTCAATTACATACTACTGAACCTCAAACACCATTATAACCCCTCTCCAAGAGAAATGACCTGAGATCCAGAATAACACATATTATATCCCTCTAATACAGAAGAAGGTTTCTTTCATTCAGTGATATATTTCTGAGACAATTGAAAATTGTAGGTTTTGAAGTCGATGTAATTCCAAAAATACTAAAGTCCAGGAGCCGTTTTCACTTTATATATGAATAATAGCTATAGAAGTTCTTTCTGGATACATCATCTTGTGGACCATTGCTTATTTCTAATGATATTATCATTAGGACATAAATGCTGGCAAATGGGGTCAGATGTAAGTGGTATGTTTGGTGGTGGTGTACCTTTGGATGTAGGGTACACAAGTAGAAATAGTTTTAATGCATGAGTGGGAAGGAGGCACAAGTGACACAGTCACTTTGCACCTGGCTGCTTAGTTATTTCGTTGTCACTTCCACATGTACTTCTTTACATTGTTAGTCACACAATCAGGTCGTGAAACCTTATGGGGATTAACAGCTGCTCTTCACTGGTTCTTCTAATTTGAGCAGTTTCTTCTCTGAAGAATCTAGGAATGATCATTTCTTTCCTTATTCACCACCTCTACCTCAGTAGCATACAACCATCTTACCATGGGTTGTACTTCCACTTTACCTCAAATCAGTGACAGTCACAAGAAGCATTCCTTGACTATGTGGGCACCACAAATCAGCATGGGCATCTGGGGTCCAGCTCAGCCTTTCCTTAATCAACTCTTTAAAAGTTTTATTTAAACAATGACTGTTTAAACAATTCAGCCATTGACGTTCAAAATAAGGGGTTAAAGCCTCAGTCTAACTTGATTATGACTGCTCAGGATTTGGAGCAGTGCCCTATAAGCCATAAGATTTCTCATGATGCAACTTCATTGTAAAATCTGAACACTGGATTCAAGAATTTCAAATGAAGTAACACTGTATACTATAAATGTTTCAAATAGTAAGTAAGAAAGGAAGAAACTAATATATGAGCACCAACAGAAATGGAAAGAAAAAATCCTCTTGATGTACAGTCTTGGGCACTGGCATTCAACCTGAGGCAATCCTTAGTCATGTTAAATGGTCAAGAGAAAACTAGAGCTACTTTGCAAAGAGTAAACTGCCCACATCCACCCCCACTTTTCTGTAAACAACCCTGCTGTTGACCCTATGAGATGGTAATGTGGAAGGACAGGTACTAGCTGTTACTCAAAGGATATTCCTACTGAGCATAAACAAGTTCTAACTTTCAGGCAATGGAAAGAAACAGAAAATGTTGAGGTGATTGTAACTGAAGAAATTTGGAGCTGACATATCAGTGTATTTGTAGCTGATTTCCCATGGTGTATGATCAAAACTCTTGTTGATATGAGGCTTTTGGAAGCAGGAAATGGCTGTGGGTTTCTCTCCTACCTGGCAGCTCACCTGGAACATGCTGTCAGCACAAGTCTGATAGAGCTAATTTAGGGCAATGTGAAAGCCTTCACATTCCAGGAAAGTTTTATGCCAGGATGTTCCTCACTCCAGAAGCTGAGAGAAACACTCTGTTCTTGCTCTTTAGTAGTTTCCAGAAACTTAATAT
This sequence comes from Ara ararauna, assembly GCA_028858755.1. Lineage (NCBI taxonomy): Eukaryota > Metazoa > Chordata > Aves > Psittaciformes > Psittacidae > Ara > Ara ararauna. Next base: position 10,883,053 of record CM054380.1, on the reverse strand, counting down.
GACTTTCATTTAACTTGAGATCCATATGTTCATCAGATGGTGATCAATGATATAGTTTTAAATTGTGACTGGTATTTTGAACACATGACATTCCTCGTAAAATTTTGGGCACTCTTATTGCAGGCACACAGGACACTTTTGATTAAAGGTGAACTACATCAGTCACCAAAATTAGTTATTTATTGCTAGGGGAAGAAATTCCTTCTCCTTCCCCTAGAAGTCAGCAGAGTATGCCAGCATGTATGTTTACAGTATTGGTTTCATAAGAACTGTTTCTCACTTTTACTCATTTGAAAATTGAATTAGTTTTTGCTGCTGCTGTTTCACTGACTTCACAGAACATTTCCTTGCCATCATTTAACACACTATTAAATTCTAGAGTATGTTGTTGGTACATCTGATAATTTGATTTTGAGTGATGTTTGTGTCATTACTAAGCATTTTAGTTAGCAACAACAATGTTGGTAATATGTAGTGAAGCTTTTAGCAGTGAGCTCAGAAAAAGATATAGAAACCCTGGTGTAAGGCTGACAATGACCAGAATGGATCACTCCTGTAGCCATTATCTTTCAACAGCTTCTGAGGCTCAAATCACTTTAATCTGATGCTTTTGCATTTTAATCGGCTTCTTTAGTTTCTTCTATTTAGTCCAAACTGTTCAAAACTGGATTTCATCAAGCTATTTTTAAACAGTCTGGAGCTTCCACTCTACAAAACGTGGTATTTGAGGACTCTGCTTCTCTCTAAATGTCTTTATATTGCATGTTGTTATTCAGGAGCTATGAAATGCTAGAGAAGACCTAACAGATTATTAACTGTGGCCATCTATTTGTTCTCCAGTTCTGGGCCTCGTTACTCCATGCAGCTCATTCCTCTGAAAAGAAATACTATTAAGGCCATATTAGTTGGAAAGTATCAAGCATGAGAAGAGACTTAGTGTGTGTGAGTACCAGATTTGACAGAGAAGTTACATTGGCTTTAGCAATTTATTGTGTGGAAGATTTGTACAAAAGGAAAAAAAAAAAAATCAACAATGCAGATTTAGCTTCCTGCCCACAAATGTTCATGTTAAGACAAAATCTATTTATGTCTGGAGCATCATGTTACCAGTGTGTGAACAGCATAAGTATTTCATGAGGTTTCCATCAGAACCCAAGGGCTCCTTGATGGCCTTCTCTTCAGTCTCCCCCACTGGCAGTGTTTCAGTGATGGTGCTTTAATGCAGATCTATGATGTGATCTAATTAAAAGTAAAAAAAATATTAAAGTATCAGTGACTAGTAGCCAATGTGGCTTAAATTCACCTTTGCAGATCCTGGAAGTGCACAAGCCCTGATCTGGCTCCCTGTTAAAGCCAGCATGAGCTCACATACAATTGCTGATGATCCCAAGAGCAGGCCCCTTTTCTACCTGCAGTCAGCAGGCAGACAATGCATGGTCTGTTACAGTTACTACCTCTTGCTTTGCTGACTTTTCCAGTTACACGGAGGTTGGCTGGAACAGCTGGAGGTCTCTGTTTGCTGGTGTTATACTGCCTAGCCAAATCTTTCTGGATGTTGGGACAAATCAACTTCCTTGTAATTCAGTCTAACAGAAATAACTAATTGAAGCCATACGCTAAAAGGAAGCAGGCTCTGCTCTGTGGCAGGTGCCACAGCTGGTTTATGGGTACCCAGCCCTGACATTGCTGCTGATGAAGGGACAGCAACTGGATATACTCGACTACTGGACCCTGGGTGATCACGCAGCTCTGACTAGTACTCACCTTGACATGTTTTGCTGTAGCCCAAAGGGATATGGACACAAAATAGGTGATACCTCTTCTACCACTTGGCCTTCAGGCCCAGGATCAGTCCCTGGCACTCTGATTTAGCAGGAGAAACAGCTAATAGAGAATGGGGATGGGAAAGGTGATATACTGTGACTAGCAGAAAGCCTCTTTGCTGCTTATAGAATCATAGAATAGCTAGGGTTGGAAAGGACCTTAAGATCATCTAGTTCCAACCCCCCTGCCATGGGCAGGGACACCTCCCACTAAATTATGCCACCCAAGGCTATGTCCAATCCAGCCTTGAACACCACCAGCAATGGAGCATTCACAACTTCCCTGGGCAACCACTTCCAGTGCCTCACCACCCTTACAGTAAAGAATTTCTTCCTCATATCCAATCTAAACTTCCCCTGTTTAAGTTTGAACCTGTTACCCCTTGTCCTATCACTACAGTCCCTAATGAAGAGTCCCTCCCCAGCATCCCTCTAGGCCCCCTTCAGATATTGGAAGGCTGCTATGAGGTCTCCACACAGCCTTCTCTTCTCCAGGCTGAACAGCCCCAACTTTCTCATCCTATCTTCATACGGGAGGTGCTCCAGTCCCCTGATCATCCTCGCAGCCCTCCTCTGGACTTGTTCCAACAGTTCCATGTCCTTTTTGTGTTGAGGACACCAGAACTGTACACAATACTCCAAGTGAGGTCTCACGAGAGCAGAGGCCCAGGATCACCTCCTTCAACCATGCTTTGACTGCGGTCACACTCCTTTTGATTATTGGGTTTTGTGTGTTGTTTTTTGGTTTCTCCCTAAAAGTCTTGTCTTAGATAATTCTCCTGTGGCTTGTGAATGATTTTCTTTGTGAACATTTAATCCAGTGTGGGCTTCAGCAATAATTAGTGATGTGGCTATTTATGGAGACATTCTAACCTGCATTGTTCATGAATATTTCACCATGGTGGAAATTTCACACCCAATAAATCACTAATGAAAATGTCATTTCCCAGCTGCATTTACCTGATGTGCTGTTAATCTTGCTGTACCCGTTGGAGGCAGAATTACTGTCAGATTTGCAACACAGAAAGGAATTGATTTTTAATTAGTGACCCCAATAGCGTAGGTTAAAAATTATTTCTTTAATGGTGATTTAATGGCCCCTTTCACATAGTGCTACCAGCTTCATTGCCTGTAGTGATGTTTTGTAGACTGCCATTCAAGCAGATGCTTTGAAGGACAGCAGAACAACTGTTGGTGGGAAGGGATCACAGAGAAGAGCAATGGCATGGGGAAAGTGACTCTGAAAGCAGGAAGTATCAGAGAGACCCTGTGATACTCCTCTGTACTAACAAAGCCCATAGGGCAAAACTGCCAGTTGCCTTGTCTCTGGTCTCTTCCTAAAGTGGTCCTGAATGGGACCATCAGACCCTTGGATGATATTTCATGCAGGCAATTATTACTAGATAGATTATTGTGTTTGGAAAGATCATTAAATATTTTGCCCGATTTATGAGTTGTATCCATGTTTTTTCCTAATGTGATTTATATCATTGGCAGCATCCTATGGTCAGACATCTCTAATTTAACAGAATAGCATGGCACAAAACGAGTGCAGCTTCCCTGACTCTGTCAGTGCAGTTTAACTAATTGACTAAATGAAGAAGGTTAATGAAATGTTAGAATAGGATGGTTACTGTTAAAAATTATCATGAAAAAGGATATGAATCATGCCATATGAGCGATAGCGTTCTCCATTTTGAAAGTCATGCTCTCTAGCTGCATTTTATTATCCTGTATATTGCTGACTGCAGATGCTGACAGTAAAAGCAAATAGAGAATTATTAGGCACTGGTTGGTATCTGTGAAGCCTTCGGCTCAGTAGGTTCTGGGAAAACCTGAATTTCCGTAAGTCAGGCCCTGCTTCTGAGCTTTTAGGTGTGCATACCCTTGTATAGACAGATGCTTCTCATTGTAAATGTTACAGCAAGCACCTCTGCAGATGGACAAGTTATTGCAGTAGGGGAATGATAATGCCTTCTCCTTCTCTCAAAGGAAGCCTTGGGAATTTTACCTGAATCTTGAATACTTTGCAATTAAGGAATGTCTGCATCCGTGGTGATTCAGCCCTTGATAAGGTCATAGGCTTCTCATATATCTACTGCTGTGACCTTTCCTGCAGGAGAAAAAACCCAGACTATCTGTGGGCTAAATTTTAAAGTCTCTTGTTCAGTCTTCATTGTTAAACAGGCAAGTTTGACACAATTTACCTGGTAGAGCAGATACCTGACACAGCTAAAATAAGTCCTCTTTCTATAACTGCCACAGATATGATTTGAGAGCTTGAACCACCCAAGTTCCACCAAGATGAAACCCAGTTTTTCTGTTCATGTTGCTAGGTTTTGGAGCAAAGCTTAATTCTTGAGTTTAGAGCACTCATGTTTGAAAACATTATCTTTCATGAGTAACAACTCTGTCACGTTGGAGACCATGGAGCTGTGTCATGACTAAACATCCCTTTCCCAGACTGCAGGGGTTTTTTGTTACAGAGGCTCGCAACTGTGGTGTTATTCACTGCCTTGAGATAACTCCTCTCTCTGAGGCACTTTGAATCATCACTCCAGAAACAACTGCTTCTCACATTAGTGTACTTGCCTGCAGCAGAAACACAGGGCACTCTCCTTTGGAAAGGAGAAAGCAAGTATCTTTTTGAGAAACAGATTAACCACAAGAGTCACTTCTGATTTGTTAAACTGGGGGGGTGGATGGGCTGTTACAGATGAAATGCACTGAATAAGAAAAGCAGCCTACTCTGTCCAGCAAATCATGTCAAAGGGGGTTGTAGGGCAAACACAACAACATGATATATTACCTCTTTGAGAGCTTGTCCATTTGTAGACTGTCTTAATGTGCATTTGCACTGTGTTTTGGAGGTTGTAAAAGCAGCGTTGATTCAGGACTTTCCAAATCTCTGTTCTCCCATACTGAGAGTACAGAAGGTGGAACAGATCCACCAGTCCTTCCCACTTCCCATGACTTCGAGGGGCAGCTCCACTGCACCTCTGCTTTTAGGTGACCTTTTTCTTCAACTGGAACTAGTTATTCTCTGTGGGTGCAGTTTGCAAGCAGACTTGTTGCCCCTGTGCTGATGTGATTGCTCCATGCAGCCTGTCAGTGAGCTCACCAGAGAGGAGCCTGCAGGGCAAGGTGAGTTTGCAGGAATGGATCCCCAAGCTCATATTGTCAAACACTGACAAAATAGGATGAAATTCATTGATGATAAATGCACAGTGATGCACATGGGAGTAAAAACACACTCAGTGATGGTGTCTGAACCAGCTATTAACTCCAAGATCTCTTTACTGAGTGGTTTTATAGAACTATCCATTACATTGTCAATTCAGCAGCAAAGCAAAACAAACCAAAACCACAGCTGGAATGGAAGGAATTACTAGGAAAGGACCGGAGAATAAAGTAGAAAACATTGCTGTGAGGCTGTGTAAATCTGTTCTGCACCCGCATTTTAAACACCTTATCCAGCTTTGATCCCCTCCCATTTCAAAAAGGAACATACAGCTGTGAAAAGCACAGGCTTTTGGTACTAAAAAAGAGGGTCTGTGAGAATGGATAAATGAACTCATACTTTTTATGATAGCAAAGATATAGCTGAGGTGGGGTATGATTGAGATGTATGACATGAGAGTGCCTTGGAGAAACATGAGAACTGAGTGTAAGAACAAGCCACCTTCAAGTAAGATGATCACATATAAGATGTAGAGCATCTAAAAGGAGGTGGTACTTCACACAGCAGTTCAGATGAGCTGTGAAACCACCATTTATCATTGTGGATTTTAAAAGTTAATGTTGTGTCAGAGCAGATAGGTAAATTCTCAGAGCAATTAGGTATATTAATAGAAGACTGGTCTGGCAAAGGCCACTGAGTGTGTGTGTATCGTATTTGGCTCTACAAGACTCTGAGCTACTGGTGAATCAGGAGATATAACAGGGAAGTGTCACTAAACCATGTGGTTGTCTTACACTTGCACTCTACCCTTGGCATCTAGACACAAGATCCTGGATCTTTGAATCATCCCATACAACTTTTCTAACGTTTTTGGTCTCTGTTAAGCCTAAATCCTCCCCTAAACTTGTGCAGCATAGGCACAGGTTCCTAGCAGGCACTCCTAGCAAGAAGAGGTCTCAGTAATGTCACTCATCTAGATTTAAGGAGACTACATAGCCTGACATCTGTCAGATACTCTAGGAGTTCAGTGTACAAGCTTATTCTCCTAATGTGTCTCCTTCTGAATGATTACGAACAGAGGAGACTTGGGAGGTTAGTGTAATTTAAAGTTTCAGGAAGATATGAATGCTTCCAAGGCAGAAATATTTGGAAAGACTGTTGCTTTGGATGCAAGCTGGTTTGCTGCTTCACCTTTCGTGCTGTGAGCTCTCAGGTGTTACTGGTGGAGCATTAATTTTTCAAGTTGAAATGTAGTCTCTCATCTTTCATTAATAAATTTTCTCAGGAGAAGCTATTTAACTGTCAGGACTGACAAGAAAATGGTTGTGGAAGCTGAAGATTCTGCATATTCACCACAAAAGACTGCAAGGGCAACTGAGGCCTCAGATACTCTTAGAGATGCAGTCAAATTTAAAAGATCTTCCTTTGAAGGCCTGGACCTTTTCAGAGTACAAACCAAACTGCTGACAAGAGCATGCTACTTGCATAGGTTCTTCTGGGATACACAGCTGTCGTGGCTTTGCACATTTCCAGAAGGAAGCAAAACAGACACATCACCTAGTCTGAACTGAAAATTTGCCTAATTCTCAGCTTCCAACTTCTTACTCCTAAAGACACAGAGTAGAGCATTTATGAACCTGAAGACCTCTGTCCTCAAAGTTGAACTCACTTTGTAGCTGTATCTGAGCACCCTGTTTGATGAACTGAGAACTACCTTTGGCCTGATGGATCCAGATCTTCCTATCTTCCTGTCTGGGGAATACCTGCATTTGATCCAGAGAGAACCTGGCCGAGGCAGTGGGACTGGGGAATCTGAGATGTTCCTGTGACACTGCACATTGCCATGGCCGATGCTCTTCATATGGGAGAACAGTCAGGTATAGAAAGAGAAGAACCAATCTCAAAATACATCTGGGCAAATCAAAAGCCTTGAGAGATCCATTCAAATATGGATTATGTCACAAGCTAATATAGATATTCTAGACAGAAATCAGATTTTCTGTCTGCCTATTTAATTTTTTCTTAAACCCATGTCATTTCTTCAAAAGGGCAGAACACTGTTTTTAAAAGTTATCTTGTATGCTAAGAAATAACCAAAGAGAATCTTTTCTAGATAAAACAAATCTTGAAAAGAAGCTTGTTAGCCAGAGGCAATAACCAGCTGGAGGTAAGAGGGTTCTTAGTTTGTCAGCCAGCATAGGGAGGTTCCCACATGGCTGTGCATGGACTTTTCTGAAGAGATGGAGAGTTGTTTTATTCTTAACTGAGAACTTCGGTAACACCACTAGGAAGAAGAGATGACAGTGGGCCCACTGCATGAGGGGACAATAACAGCATACAGGTTAGGATGGGTTTTTCCAGGATGGTTTTCTTTACACCTCATTTCAGATGGATCTCTACAGGTTCAGTGGGCCAGTCATTGTGAGTACTGTGAGAACAGCAAAAGCTTCAGAGGAGCAGTCTGAGGTTTAATAACTGGCATCTTAATATTTTGGGGTCTTTTGGGACTGGTTCAGACAGGTTATGTACCATGTAAACACTCAATTCACAGTTGTTATAACATGATGTTTTGGCCTTACACATCACATGGATAAATACAGCCTTTCATATCTAATGTAATTCATGTAATTCCTGGAGACCTTCAGTGTGAAAGAAAAATATGTATGGAATTTGGCTGATGAAGTCATGAAAGACTAGCAGATAGTGAAAAATTATGAGAGATTAGAAGATGGAAAGGGCTGGAAGTGTGTTTTTTTACTCTAAAAGGATGTCACCTTAGCTCATTTAGGCTTCTGATTGTTTTACTTCATTATTTAAGGGAAGCAGGAAAAAAATCACACATGCATAAAGCTGTTAGGAGTTGTTCATAATTCGTGATTGATCCAGACATAAAAGCCATATTCCAAAAGGGCTGAGTGTATTTGAAGCCAAGATTTCAATTTGATAATGGGATTAGCCAAAAAATTAAGGTTGCAATTTATGTTTCAGATGCTGTATAGTTCATTAAAATGAATCAAAGGAAAAGGAGCCAAGAGAACCATGGGAACCACTGAGGGCTGCTTGGTCAGATCACTACTTCAGCGCTTATTCGGAATTGTGCAGTAAAGGAGACCTTGATAGCTGGAAACTCCGGGTGATAAGAAAGAGAACTTGTCACCCAAATCTTCTCTATGCTCTTTTCTGATTGATGACTTTGAAAAGGGCAACATAAGCTGAATTCCAAAGCAGCAGGTTTTTTCACTATTTTTCTTCTGGAACAGCAGAATGAAAGGGAGAGCAGACAGGAGCCAAGTGGGATGCAGGCTCTGCCTTCCCATCTGATGACCAGAGAGCTCCCTGTGGGACTGGAGGTCAGAGAAATCCTTTAAGACACTGAATGCAAGAGAGGAAAGTGGTTATGCTAAGCTGATTTATAGGTGACTAAGCAAGATTTTTACACAGCTCGATCTCTCTGCATGTTGTGATCCTCACCTACTTTGGGAGCATCAGCACTTGTGATTTGGCTGAAACAGTTTGTGAAGCAAAAGACCTGCAGCTGACCTTGCGCTGAAAAGGGCCGGAAGCACTCACACAGTCTGTCGTGGTACTGCAGGGCTGAAGGCAGTATAAGATCTGCAGGAGCAGGGTGTCCTGTAGCCATAGGCAAATGGGTGTTTTATTACAGATGTACAGAGCTGTTACTGGCATGTACGAAGGGATTGGCACACTTAAAAATTTATCCTTTCCAGGCTGCTGCATTCCAGCAGTACATGGCCAGAAAGTGAATTTTTCTTCTGCTTTATCTGGTTTCATTGACTTAAATTAGTCTCCAGTATCCAGATCTTGGTGTTGGTACCTGCCCATCTGATGGCTTCATAAGACATCAGAACAACTAAACACTTGGACTCTGCTGTGCCTTTTGCAGCACTTTGTCACGTGTAGTTGGCTCTTCATTCTCTCAGTTCCAGGCAGAGCTGCCAGTGTCTCTGTACTTCTTTGGGCAAACATGAGGGCACCATGGGTTTTGTAATGCAGGAGTTGAGGAAACCGGTCTCAAAATCCTTCTTACCTCATTGTGCTAGAACTGAGCACCTCCAAAGTGTGCTAAATCAAGTAAGAAAAGAGAGGGAATTTGTCAACACTGGGAGAACATAAAGATCTGGGTTCAAAAAGGAATTGAAGCCTGAAAAGATCAGAGAATTTTCTGATAGGCTCCCAAAGGCACATATGAGAAGTCAGCGCAATATTTGTCCTCCTTTTGTTCTTGGTTGTGGGAAGAAGTGCACTGAAGATAGAAGAGGCTAAAGGTAGGAGCACTGTATGGACACTACTAGTAACGCATCAGTTGGCTGAGATTTCTGAAGCTGGGTAGTGTACATAAACCAGGAGTGGAGGACTAGAAGGGGGGAGGGACTGAAAACTGATTTAAAGTATTCATTTAGAATTGAGTTGTAATTATAACAGTTTTTACTTTTTTATACTTCATGTTCATTGCTTAGCTGCTCTGGTTTTTATTGTCTCATGACTACGTTGCTGAAGGCCTGCAGCTATTTGGTTTTATGTCCCTTTCAACATGTCATTCAGACTGATTCGTGAATCCTCACCCTATCCCTGTCCCCTAGCATGAGTGTGATTTCTTTGCTGATTATACCTTTTCCCCATTCTTTGTGCATTCTGTGTTTACTTATGATATGCTTTTTGGAGTGATTATTCATGTAGGCTTGGAGCACCCTATAGTGGGTTTTTTCTCATGCCTGTGATGAAAGCTCTTGGGAATTTCACCATCCTGAATTCAAGAACTTCCAGGCTGTCATGCACCCACAGACCCTGAACACATTTGACCCAAATGGCTTCTAGGTTCTTTAATATATCAAGGATTGCCCTTACAGGCTTGGTTTTGATATTCTTTCCCTTTAATTTAAACAGAACCAACTTCTTGTTACTCGATGTGTTACTCAATGCCAGTTTCTTATTCACAGTCAAATCTTCTAGCATGCCCTTATTACTTAGAAAACCAAGTCTAGAATTGCAAAAGCTCTTGTTGGCTCAAGTGTGTCTACATGTTGGACTTAATATATCTCATGGTAATAAAAGCCTTCAGAAATGCACAGAGAATCTGTCTTCCAGCTTTCATTAAAAGTAAATGTAGCTAAATCCTCTTTCTGCATTTGAAGGCTTTTCTGTTAGTGTTTTGTTAATATAATTTAATCATGCCTAGAAACGTAAACAGATTCTGATCCTGGCTTTACCAGTATTTCACGCTACATCCTGCATCAGACACTTTTGCCCCTACTGACAGCCTGCATTCCCTGTCCCATGCTAAATGTTAATTCCCTGCCATAATTCTTTTGTTACCAAGAATTTGCTTTCTATGAACTTGTCAGGCATAGTCACCCTTATGAATCCATTCAGCTGACCCCTGCAAACTATACTTACTGCTTTAAATCCTGATTGCCAGTGAAGGGTTTACAAACCTTTAGACCCCAAGGTGGCAGGTGGTGTCCCTCTGAACGTGTCTGATGGATAGCTGTGAGAAACATTGCTTCTCTCTTCCACACAGCAGTCTCTGTATTTAGCAGCATTGTCCTGATCAGAGCTCTCAAGACCAGGCATGTAGCATTCTCCACTGGAATAACATTTCCCCATCTGCTTTTGATGTGTTGTATTTGAGAGAAGGTTTGGTGACTAAACATTAGCAATACAGTGACTGTGGCGGGTGTCTGTGAGTCAGTGTTAGCTTCTTTCTTTGTAACAGAATAGATGTTGAATCAAAACATATTTGATGATAATAAAAATGGTAGTACAGCTATATTACAGTCATGGTTTATAATTGAAGATTAAGAAGTTTAGATTGGATATGAGGAAGAAATTCTTTACTGTGAGGGTGGTGAGGCACTGGAACGGGTTGCCCAGGGAAGTTGTGAATGCTCCATTGCTGGCAGTGTTCAAGGCTGGGTTGGACAGAGCCTTGGATGGCATGGTTTAGTGGGAGGTGTCCCTGCCCCTGGCAGGGGGGTTGGAACTAGGTGATCTTAAGGTCCTTTCCAACCCTAACTATTCTATGATTCTGTGCTCTTTACTCATCCTTTCTCCCATGATGAGCAGTTTTGGAAGGCAGACATGAAGGGGAGAGCACTGGGAAGTGAAATGGCTACATTTGAAATGTCTGTCACTGAGAGGGCTGGTGCATTCCAGGGCATGTTCATAGGAGGAGGAGGCAGAAGGGCACAAGGCTGGTGGGACTTGTAGACAGTTTTGCTGCTTTGCCTTGTTCCTCTGGACAAAGCAATTTTATGGGGAGATGCTTGTGTTTATCATTACCTAATCAGACAGATGACTTTTTTTCATTAAGTTTTCTGTGCAAAAAACTGCATAAAAAGGAAAAAGTACAGTCTCTCTCTTCCCCTTTTCACTTCTTTTTTCTCTTCAATTGCCCTCAAATGAAGAAAACCCACAATTCTCAAGGGGTTAAAGAAGAAAAGGAAGGACCCAGATTTACAAAGTGGTGGAAAGTTTATCAGGGAGCCTTGAGCTGAGGAAAGATCATTTAATTCTAATGCAACTAAAGCCAGGGAATTCAGTGAAGTGGTACATGGTTGGAAATATTTGCTCTATAGCTATGAAACTTTTTGAAGGCCAGCTTAGATCTGGCAGTTGGAAACACTGGCACAGTGGATGCTGCCAAGAAAGAAGCAGAAGCAGCGATAAAGCAGCGAGCTGCTGAGCTGTGGAGCTCATTTCTACAGCAGTGTAGCTGCAAGAGGCATACCACTGCGATCCACAGCGGAGCAGAGACTCTGGTTTTCAAAGCACTCAGCATCAGGCTGCAGTGATCATTAATTACAGTGACTGCATGACTCTTTGGATGCCTGCCCATACGTGAGATCAGCTTCATGTCACGTCTAGGGTGCTCTGTTGGGGAGGTTGTGGCAGAGTCGCTGTTTCAAGTAGATGGCAGTTTCTCTATCACCTTTCATTGTGCCTTCCGAATGACTGGAAGATGAAACATGTTCCCTCTTGGTCCATCTCTTCCCTGAAAATACCTCACTGAACTCTGGAACTCCTGGGCAATGCAAATCACTCACTTGTTACATGCAGCAATTCTCTCAAGCAGTGAATTTTAATACTATTAGAAAAAAGGGCTTTCTGGATTGGATTAATAGTTAGGTGTTACCTGAAAGCACTGATCTAAGCTGATAGCCTCACCCCTCCTCAGGTGTACCGGCACATCTCTGATCACCGCAACCTTCATGGATCTCCTCATGGGTGTGCCTGGGCTGGATGTCAGCCCTGCTGTGGGTAGGATTTGCTCATCTGATGGAAAACAGAAGATGGGAGGGCACATTTCGCCCTGTGGCCAGCAGTGGGTGGGATGGTGAGCCTTGAACTCTGACAGTCTGGTGTGGGGTCTGCCTCTGGGCCCCAAAATCATCTGTACTTCAGTGACACTTTAACCCATACTGTCTAGTGACCTCAAGAATGAACTCGGGGTTTGCTAGAATATGAAGCTGATTTGTTTTGGTGTCATTCAGTCATTGTGAGAGTGACAGCAGCCATCCTAAGGGACGAGTCTTAGTGCCAAAGGCTGAGAGGGTGAGACTCCCTAGCTGGAACTGACAGCAGACTTGTGTGGCTTCAAACAGGAGTAATTTGGGGTCACATGAACTGGTATCCTGCTTCATCTGCAGCTGCGTTGCTTCCCTTGTCAGTCCTTCCACCAGCAGTAGTTGCTGGTATTGCAGCTGCTTTTTGTCGTGAGTCATCTCTGAAACCCCAGCCAGGTAAAATGTGCAGATGGCTTTTGCCCACAGTAATCATTGTGAGGCGAAGGGTGGTAACCTACTGCTGTGGGCTACTATGCATGCTGTGTCTGTGTTGCGGGAGAATGGTGTCAATAGCATTGTTCTGGTGAGGGCTTAAGCTCCTGGAGAAGCTTAACAAGACAGCATGGCTTTGCTCAGAGAAGGAAATTAACTTAGCACTTATGATAATGATGCTGAATTCTGGTATGAACAGACTGCCTTGCATTTTACATCCTTCACTCAACTTTGCTGTAAAAGCTGTTATAAAAATAAATCAGAAGACTTGCTTCACTTGCATTAGCTCAGTGTAACTCTTCTTCCAGATCACTTTTGAATCCAAGTGCAATAAAGGCATCTAAGCAGATGTCAGAGGCCTTTAAGTAGTCCAGACACCAACCCACTGCAGAGTTGCATGAACAGTGGTTTGACTCAGCATGGAACTGTTAACCTGGCCTTTTGGCAAAACCAGCCTTTGCAGTGTGCAGTGTGAGAGTCTCTCTGTGCACAAGCTAACTGATGTGTCCACTCCCAAACTACTGCTTCTCCAAGGTCTGACTTTCCAGCATCACACTATTTAACTAGGAAATATTCAAATGTCATGGACCCCATTAAAGCACAGTCCTCGGCTCTAAATCACACCGAAGGCCACTGAAAGCATCTTGTCCCCAAGCTGCTACCTGTAGTGGCTGCTAGAGATGTTTTATTTTTGATCTTTGACCCTTTATCAGATTTAATTGGAGCTTCAGCTCACTGCTTACATTACTCAGCACTAGGGTAACACAGCACAGGCCAATCATAGCACTGCTAATGTTCCATCAGCTGCTGGGAGCTATTAGGAATCAGCCTTGATGACCTGAGCACCCACATCCCTGACAGTCTCCTGTGGGCAGAGCAGTGCCTGTGAGGCTATCTGGAATCCTCCTTTCTCTGATGCTGTTCCAGTCTTGCTTTCTGCCTTTTGCATCACTGTTCATATGGTGTTTGTGCCCGGCTCCACTGTGGTGTGCAGATGATTCACTATCCTGCTCCTTGGTTTTTAAGTACATTTTCTGCCTTTCTAAATTATTACCTGTCTGGAAGCTTTGATTCTGAATTTTTACCTGTCTGTTGTATTTTCATCTCAGCTTGAGCCCTCTTCCACATGCCCCAAGTTTGAGGTGTCATGGGCCCACCAGGCCAAAAATAATTCACCCTTATGTTGCCAATCTAAGTCCATCTGTGCCACTTCAATCTTAGCAGCCTTATCCGCTTGTTGGTTGTTCTGGTGTTCCTCAGTGGCCCGACTCTCGAGTACATGAGCATCTACATGGTGTACCTTCACCACCAGGTTCTGCACCTGGGCAGCAATATCTTGCCACAGTGCAGCAGCCCAGATGGGTTTACCTTTGCATTGCCAGTTGCTCTGCTTGCATTGCTGCAACCACCCCCACAGGGCATTTGCCACCATCCCTGAGTCAGTATAGAGATAAAGTACTGGCCACTTTTCTCGTTCAGCAATGTCCAAGGCCAGCTGGATGGCTTTCACCTCGGTAAACTGACTCGATTCACCGTCTCCTGCAGCAGTTTCTGCAGCTTGTTGTTGGATACTCCATACAGCTGCCTTCCATCTCCAATGCTTCCAAAGCACTGGAAGGACCCACTGTCCATACTTGGGGAGAATCTCTTTGTGGTCCTCCTATATTGTCGTCTAATCCTAGACAAGACTCGAGCTGGACCCTGCTTAGCTTCCACAATAGGACAAGATCAGGTGTTTTCAGGGTGGTCACACCATAGGCAAAACATAGAGAGCATATGCAGCAACAAGCTGGTTCCCAGCAAGAGAAGCAGGGTGCTTTCAAGGGCATTGAAAGGATATTCAGAATCTTTAACTATTCCAGAATCTACTCCCACTGTAAATAGCCTGGTGAGGAAGCAGAGGGTGTGAGGGAATATCTTCTCCACAGGTTGACCCTGTCAGGAAAGGAAAAAGAAAGATGTGCAATTGCTAAACAATTCAATTTTATACCTCCCAAAGTATAGAGGTGATGACCACACTGGGGACTCAAGCCAGACCAGTTTCATGATCAATGAGTCTATTGTATCCTAGAATCATAGAATAGGTAGGGTTGGAAAGGACCTTAAGATCATCTAATTCCAACCCCCCTGCCAGGGGCAGGGACACCTCACACTAAACTATGTCACCCAAAGCTATGTCCAATCCAGCCTTGAACACTGCCAGCGATGGAGCATTCGCAACTTCCCTGGGCAACCACTTCCAGTGCCTCACCACCCTTACAGTAAAGAATTTCTTCCTCATATCCAATCTAAACTTCCCCTGTTTAAGTTTGAACCTGTTACCCCTTGTCCTCTCACTACAGTCCCTCATGAAGAGTCCCTCCCCAGCATCCCTATAGGCCCCCTTCAGATACTGGAAGGCTGCTATGCGGTCTCCACGCAGCCTTCTCTTCTCCAGGCTGAACAGCCTCAACTCTCTCATCCTATCTTCATACGGGAGGTGCTCCAGTCCCCTGATCATCCTCATGGCCCTCCTCTGGACTTGTTCCAACAGTTCCATGTCCTTTTTATGTTGAGGACACCAGAACTGCACACAATACTCCAAGTGAGGTCTCACAAGAGCAGAGTAGAGGGGCAGGATCACCTCCCTGGACCTGCTGGTCACGCTCCTTTTGATGCAGCCCAGGATACGGTTGGCTTTCTGGGCTGCAAGCGCACACTGCTGGCTCATGTTCATTTTCTCATCAGCCAAAACCCCCAAGTCCTTCTCTGCAGGGCTGCTCTGTATCTCTTCTCTGCCCAACCTGTAGCTATGCCTGGGATTGCTCCCACGCAGGTGTAGGACCTTGCACTTGGCATGGTTAAACTTCATCAGGTGGGCATCAGCCCACCTCACAGGTGTGTCAAGGTCCCTCTGGATGGCATTCCTTCCCTCCAACATATCAACCGAACCACTCAGCTTTTTGTCATCGGCAAACTTGCTGAGGTCGCACTCAATCCCACTGTCCATGTCACCAATAAAGATGTTTGACAAGACAGGTCCCAACACTGATCACTGAGGGACACCACTCGTTCCTGGTCTCCAGCTGGACATTGAGCCATTGAGCACTATTCTTTGCCTGCGGCCCTCCAGCCAGTTCTTTATCCACCGAGTGGTCCACCTATCAAATTGATGTCTCTCCAATTTAGAGACAAGGATGTCATGTGAGACAGTGTCAAGCGCTTTGCACAAGTCATTACCAGAAAGTACAGTGAAACAATAACCTTAGCCCAGGCCCCCCAGCTGATAAACACTAAAACCAGCAAATACTGGCTGTCAGTAAGGTATGACATGCTGAAACTGTGAGATCAAGAGTAACAACTTTGAGAGCCAAGAAATCAGCATTGTGACGAGTGACTATTAATCCAAAGCAATGAATACTTATCACAAATATGATTAGACACACTCTGGTCATATCTGCCATTATCTCAACCCTTCGTGCCCCACGTTGGGCACCACAAAGAACTGTCGTGGTTTAAGCCCAGCCGGTAACTCAGAACCACGCAGGCATTTGCTCACTCTCCCCCGTATTCCTCCCCCCGCTCCCGGAGGGATGTGGGGAAGAATCGAAAGAATGTATCTCCCACGGGTTGAGATAAGAACAGTCCCGTAACTAAGGTATAACACAAACCACTGCTGCCACCACCAGTAATAATAATGATAAGGGAAATAACAAGGGAAGAGAATACAACCGCTCACCACCCTCCAACCGATACCCAGCCGAACCTGAGCAGTGATCTAACCCTTCAGGGTAACTGCCCCCAGTTTACATACTGGGCATGATGTGCTGTGGTATGGAATACCTCCTTGGCTAGTTTGAGTCAGGTGTCTTGTTTCTGCTTCGTCCTGGCTTCCCCTCCTCCCTGGCAAAGCATGAGACTCAGAAAGTCCTTGGTCTGAGTAAACACTAGTTAACAACAACTAAAAACACTGGTGTTATCAGTGCTGTTCCCAGGCTGAAAGTCAAGAACACAGCACTGCACCAGCTACTAAGAAAAAGAAAAATGACTGATACTGCTGAACCCAGGACAAGAGTTCTTTAGAAGTTTAGCTGTGGGCTAACCGTTTGATCCCTGCCAGCAAGAGAAAGGAAAAACTGGTTGCAGACACTCTTGTTACTTGATCTTGGTAATCCTGACTGAGGTTAATTTGTCAGCCATGCAGTTAGGAGAAATGCAGTGCACCTGATCTGCATGAATGGAGCAAGAGAAAATACACAGGGTTCTGATTTAAATTGATATTGATCCCACTAATAGGAATCAGAGGACCAAAATAAATTACAAAATGGAGTTAATCAAGATAGAAAATTTCCAAAGAGTAACCTTGTGTTAATGGAGCTGATTTTGCTTGTGTCAAGCAAAGACATAGAGAAAAATAACACATCATTTGGTGGGAAGGACACTGGGCACCGCTGCCTCCTGCTCTGACTGCCCAGGACTGCCGAGGTAGGAAATTATTTCTGAGGACCCAATATATAACTTTTAAAAGATGATTTTTTCCCTATTTTACTTGTCTCTCTCTGAAAATACCCAGAAGCATGAGGCTGCCAACACTTTGCTGTGCCTGACTGATGGCCCAGCTTCTGGGGAGTAGCCCCAGTAGCTGGGATAGCCATGTCTGGGGAGTCTCCTTCCCAGCTTGCAGGTTGGAAGTACCTTTGCTGGTGAGGAGCTCTGGTGCCGATGCAGGCAGCGCCTGGGAGCTTTGTGCTCGCACACAGCAAATGGGTAGGGACTGATGGGAGCTGGGGCAAGGGTTCAGAGCTTCTTGGCAGCAGACAGAAGGAGCAGATAAAGTTTTAAATTGCTTCTGCTCCTACGCTCAGCCCTTGCTGTGTGTGACATTGCTAAACAGACGTTGCTTAACTTGTAAGGCCAGCTGCTGAGCACTGAACTTCTATCCCCGGGGGAGGGAGGGAAGAAGGAAAGGATTGCAGGAGGAGAACATTTCGGGCACACTGACCTGGTGGCTGGTACAGGGTCTTTTCCCAAGGATCTTGGTATATATTTTGCAGTGTTGTATCGTGCAGGCAGCAGAGAACAGCAATGGAACTCACAGGATTTGTGCAGTACAGCTTGTGAGCATCTTTGCTTTCTGTGGGCAGCCTCATATAGAAACAGGGCACTGCCACCATTGTGCTTGTAGGAAGGGGAGAGGAGACAAAGCTGGTTACTTCTGTTTTTGCCAGGTGGTATCTGCTGTGCTTTGGGAGGAGGTGTTCAGGGGACTCCCGTTGATGAGGAGCAGATACGCACCGTGGAAGTGGGCCTCAGGCAAACCTTGTATGCTGGGGGAAACTGCTGTGGTGGAAACATTCAGTCCCACCTGTGCTCATCTGAGTCCTAGCATAGCCAGGCACCAGAAATACTGGAGATACTGTGTCTAACAGCAATTAGGGTAGGTCTTCTAAGCCTGGGTTTCAAAATGGTAATGATAGCTAATGGGCTGCTTATTTCAAACTGCTTGAAATATGGTTGGGGACTGCCTGTTCCTTCAGGTCAGCAGATCAAGAATTTGTTTCTATTCATTTCATGGTTCTGCTGTCTGAAGCTCAGATGTCCAGCTGAGTGCATTCAGAGAGATTTAGTGTGACATCACTGGGGTTTCCCCCAGAGCAAATTGGGAACATGGCATCTCTAGTTCCACCAGTCTGATCCATGCCCTCCTTTAGAGAAGCACTATGTCACCTTCTCCCACTGCTACTACCCCTGACAGCAACTGTGGTGAAAAAAGACTTTAAACAAAGTTTGACATTCACTGAAGCCACTTCTGGGAACTTTGAAACAGTTCAGGGGATTTGGAAGTGTTATTTTTATTCTTTCTAGTTCAGTTCAATTGTTATTATATAGACTTTATTTAAATGTCTCAGATTGCATCAGCCATTGCTATTACTGGATGTGGAGCTGTACTGGATTGTTGTTTGTTAAATGTACTGCAGACTGGTGCTTGTTCTTGAAATCTAACATTTTTTTCGTGACATTTTTCTGACATTATAAATTTAGTCATTCAAAACTTCGTGTTACATTAGCACTTTCTTGCATATTTAATCCGTCTCAGTTTTGTCTCTGCAGCACTTGCCCAAGTTTCAGACAAAACATTCAAAAAACCACAGAAAGCATAAATCTTCAAAAAGTTGTAAGAGGATTATTCCAGATATTTTCACATGGTAATGATTTCCGTGTGTTTGGTAGAGAGCTTGTGTGCTGTTGTGCTCTAGGATGCTGTGCACACAAATTCAACAGACATAAAAGAAAGCCTGAGATAGTGAGTCTATAAAATAATATGGCTTCATAATAACTGGAAAGCTACATTATCCCAAATACTGAAATCCAGATCTTTCCCATCCATTAACTATATTGTTACCAGACAAACATTTGCTATCAAAAAGGAATAAAAACGGCGAATATGGACATCTTAAAATATTAGCTGGAGGAATACCAGGAAATGAAGAGCAAAATGTGCACAGGTGCAGTGTACAGATGTTCTCCACTGCATTCTGTGGCCAACAGAACTGTGCAAAGACAGTTCTATTTATTGTCAAATCAAGTCAGTAATTTGCATTTAACACTCACAAGATCTTCTGCCACCCCTCTATTCCTTCTTCATTTTCATAGAAAATCCTTGCAACATTAAAATAGTTTCTTCCAGCTTTGAAGTTACGTATGCTTCAAATTATCTTCTGGCTACTTGAGATGATGCCACCGTGTAATAAAGAAATCAAGTTTTCAGCGGAAGAAAGCTGCTTTGTCTACCTTGAGGGTGCTCTCTGCCTATGGTATGCGCTAGAAAAACATCTCTCAATCAGTTCTCTTCCATTGCAAAGGCTCTGGTGCTGCTGTACCTCCATGCACAGATAATTGATCTCAGGGGAACTGTAGCAGTGTGTAGTCACCCTCAGTTACTGAGCTCAGTTGTGGGGTAAATATACAGTATTTAACAGTTTGTGCTTTAAAGAGGGAAGGAAGAGAATGAGAGCAAGTCAGACAAAATCATTTGGTCTGTCAGAGCTCAGATACTTGAGAAACTCATACAATGAAAGCGAAGGAATGGAGATTTGATAAATCCCCTTGCCAGTAAAATCAAAAGCTACAGGCTGGAAAAAGATTGCCAGTGGGATTTTCTTAGAACTTAAAAATGAACAAAAGAAGAAAAGAAAGGAAAAGTGTCTAGGGTATTTTTGGCTTTGCAATTATGGAGAAAGTCTTTCTGTTCCAGCATTTTAGGCTATTGTCCCTCAAGATGAGGCCATCATATTGATCCAGGTTCAAGAGATCCCATTGCATGAAAGGAAGGAGTAAAAATTGCAAAGTGAAAGGGAATACATTTAGGCTTTGATCTAAAACCAGTGCACCTCACTCTTCACTACCTGCAGCCATGCCAGGCTTTTTTACTAGCATAAAAAAAGGGCAAAATACATTTCTCCTTTGACACACAGCCTCTTCTGGTGCGACAGCAGAAGGTGCAGGTGAATGAGAAACAGGTCATCAGGAAAACACACAACACTTGAAATTCAGGCTGTGTCTTATATCCCCACTGTGTCAGGCCAGCTCAAAAAGCTTCAATTATCATAACACCACAAAGGCTGGAGCTTCTGTTTTCAATGAGGGACCTGTCACAGAGCTTTGTCTCCAGTCCTGCAGGCACCAGGTGGCTGCAGCAGGACTGGGACCTCAGTTCCCTGAACATTGGATCCCATTTGCTGCCAGACTGTCAAGGTTTAAGCCCAGCTGTAACTCAGAACCATGCAGCTGCTCGCTCACTTCCCCAACCTCTTTCCCCCACTCCTGGAGGAATGCGGAGGAGAATCGAAAGAATGTAACTCCCACAGGTTGAGATAAGAACAGTCCCGTAACTAAGGTATAACACAAACCACTGCTGCTACCACCAGTAATAATAATGATAAGGGAAGTAACGTGGGAAGAAAATACAACCGCTCACCACCCTCCAACCGATACCCAGCCGAACCCGAGCAGTGATCTAACCCTTCAGGGTAACTGCCCCCAGTTTACATACTGGGCATGATGTGCTGTGGTATGGAATACCTCTTTGGCTAGTTTGGGTCAGGTGTCCTGTCTCTGCTTCCTCCCGGCTTCCCCTCCTCCCTGGCAGAGCATGAGACTCAGAAAGTCCTTGGTCAGAGTTAACATTACTAAGCAGCAACTAAAACCATCGGTGTTATCAGCGCTGTTCCCAGGCTGAAAGTCAAGAACACAGCGCTGCACCAGCTACTAATAAAAAGAAAAATGACTGCTACTGCTGAACCCAGGACACAGACCAACTCTCTTTCCATCGTTTCTTAATTTAAAGGAGGCAGTAGAATATCTTAGCTGGAAGGATGATATATGAACATGAGGAGTATTGAACACACTGCATGAAAAAATAAGCAGTTTCCAAAATTGGTAAATTAACTGAAAGCTGTGCCTGTAAAAACCCCAGAATATGAAATATTGTAATTAATTGCAATTAATAATTAATACTAGGCAGTTAATTAATTGCTTGCCATTTGTACTGAGGTGCAGATCAATGATCCACAACAGCAGAGGTTTGTTAATTTGGCCAGCTGCTCTTTAGCTGACTGTTACCATCACAAGGTGTCTGAGAGACAACAGGCAGTATCACCCTGTGTCGGGTACTGGGCAGAGGAAGTGAGGGAGATCTCTGACAGTCAGAGAGAACTTCCTTCTGCCCACCTCCGCCTTCCTCTGCACATACCCAACACAGGGTGGAAAAAGCAAATTAACACGTTGAAAAAGCAAATTGCATGTGGAAAAAGCAAATTAACCCAAATTCAATATGGCAGTAATTAAACACTAATGCCTCATCATTTGGCATTATGAGGGAGGAAGGAATGGTAGAAGCAGACATCTCTTCAGGCCTGAGAATTCCTCATGGATATGGTCTTGGCTGGATTAAATTCCCACACTAAATAACTTATAGAAAACTTGACTTCAGAAAGGCGTGAAAAAATTAATATTCAAAGCCAAGACTTTCAAAGGGTTTTAAAACCTTTCCTTAACCCGTAAATATGAAAGAATGGTACCCAGTGACCTGAATACTCACAGCTGACATGTCCTGGCTTTCATTTGTACTCCTCTCTCTTTTTAGACTCAATTCTTTGAGCAGAGAATTTTTGCTGAATATAAGGCTGCTGTTAATTTTTACCCTTTTGCTGTGCATTCAGCTGGCTGCCTGGCACATGCCTGCATTTTGGTCACACGAGCATGTCCAGAGAATGCTGCACCACTGATGCTAATTAACACCCTCAATGTCACTTTCTTCCTGGATCACGTCACATCATTATATGATGCTTCTAATAGGAAAAAACAGAATTCAGGGGAGGATTTCAGGCCTGAATTTTGAGCTGTAGCAAAGATGAGGTGCCTACAGTCTGAGGCAAAGTCACAGACTCATAGAATGGCTTGGATTGAAAGGCACCTTAAAGCTCATCTAGTTGCAGCCCCCTGCCATGAGCAGGGACGCCTTCCACTAGAGCAGGTTGCTTCAAGCCCTGTCTAGCCTGGCCTTGAACACTGCCAGGGATGGGGCAGCCACAGCTTCTCTGGACAACCTGTGCCAGGGCCTCAGCACCTTCACAGGGAAGAATATTTTTTTTAGTGAACAGAATTTTTCAGGTCTCTGGACTTCGCTTGACTGAGTGTGTGGGCCCAGCCTGAGCCCCCTTCAGCACGCACAGCGCTGGTTAAAGGACACCCCAGTCTGCACTCTTTTACTTGGAAGTGTGTGTTTGTTGACCATTGTGTATTTGCTGGGGTGCTGTGACTGCAGGGCCACCTCAGAGACATAGGCTGTAAGCAAGGAAGTGAGAGGTTAGCACAAAGCCACAGGAGATTCGTCAAAAAGCAAGTGTCGATGTAGGAATAGGGGAAGGAGGCGGGAAGGAGATCGGGATGCTGTGATGGGGAAGTAGGAACGCAATGATGGAAAAGCTAGAAGGAACTAGAAAGTGCTTGCTGTTAGAAGATGGCAATCAAGATTCTGGCTGGGGGCTGAGGACTTTGCAGTGGCATACAGAGGCCTGAGGGATTTTGAAGTGGATGAAGAAAGGGTAAAGGGTGAGAAGCAATAATTTGTATGAAAATTGTTATAGAAACATTTGAACCTCTTATGTATGAATGTGTGTGAAAGTCTACATGAGCTATAAATACCACATTTTCATCCTGGGGCCAGTAATAATGTTTTATGGAAAATAAGCTAACACATGTTTTATTCTTTGTGCTTCAGAAGGGCAAGTATTCTCTGGTCAATTTTTCTAACAGTGTTTAGAGCTGAAATGCAATCGTTCAGTAATTTATAATAAAACCATTGCTAAAATTCTGAATCAATTAATGAGAACTGTGTTGACTCCCTGAACTTTAGAAAAGTAAAAAGGGAACACAGAAACAAATCTGCCTTGCTGTCCTTTTCACCGAGGACACATGACTTTACATCATGATGCTGAAAGGCCAAAGCAGCACTGGGGAAATACTCTGTTGAAAGAGGAAGTTGTTTTCCCTCCCTAATTAAAAGAAAATGAACGATTTAAACTCACAGTTGATGGTTAGAAAACCAAAGCCAGACTCAAGAACTTTCCAAACATACTGAAGTTCCCCAAAGTCTGCATCAGGGAACTGGCAGGAACTTTTGTCTGTAACTGCTCAGTTGGGCTATTCGGTCTGCTTTTCTTTGCTCTTTCATGTCTGACAGGCAAGTAACCTCCAGCAGAAGGATCTACCTCAGCTGGTATATGGGCAGGGTCCTATACTCAGCAACAATTCCAGTGCCACAAACAGTCCATGTAGCCTGTGCTGGGGTTGAAATGGCACTGGGGTAAGTACAGCACAGCCCTGCTGGTGGTGTCAAGTGTGACCTTCCAGAGATCCATCCCCATCTAGACAAAACTCATCTCATGGCCGCAGTGTAAGAGCACTTGCTGCATTTTCTCCCTACCTCGCACAAAGAGCGTGGAAAACTCTGGCAGCTATTCATCTTGTTTTCAGCCTGTTTCACAGCTCTGTGGCCCAGCTGTTTACAAGGAAAGCACCATTAGACTATCATCTGTGGACAGTCATTCACACCAGCTGCTAGAGGTGGATTAGGTGTATTGCCTGGCACATATTTCTATTAATAGGTTTTTTTAGTAATAGGGATTGAGGTGTTTGAGGGCTTTCTCAATTAGCATCAGTTGTGATTTTGTTGTGATTGGACAAGTGGTCCCTTATATATGTATTTTATATATGTCTATATGTAAAAAACCCAAACATGTTTATGTCAGCTGTGAAAGAGTCAGTCCTGAAGTTCATAATCAACTCTTCCTTGTTGCACACACAAGGTTTGCAGCAGGTCATATTTACTCCTGCTTTTTAGTTCTATTTCATTTATATGTGGACTTCTAAACTTGTTAGTGTGTTCAATATGCATTGCAAGTAACAGAAAGAAGGATACTGTAAATCAGAATTTGACTTCTCTCCCTTCCCTCTATCATAAAACATAACGAGTCTCCATGGGCATGAAGGAAGGCCTCATCTTCTTCCTCAAGATTGAGGGATGCTGTAAATGGCAGCAGTAAAAAGATGGCTCTTTCAGGTTTTTGGGGCAAGACCTTGATGCTGTTGTTTAGGGCATATCTGCAGGAGCAGACGGGAGAACAAGCTCAGCCCTGGCTAGGCATGGATCTGCAGGGCCAGGGGAGCCATGCCAGGCTCTGGGCACCTCCTGCTTTATCGCTGCGGTCTGGCACTGCGGCAGATCTCTGTAGTGACGGCATGCCATTGCTTTCCAGAGTAGGGAAACTCTAACTTGCCACCTCCTCAAGAGCATTGTGAGAATAAATGTGTATTGGTCTGAAATAGGGTAAAGAAACACTATCAGTGTTTTTACCAAAAATCAGTTAGATGAGACTCAGTGATTTACTGTACTTGAGATCACAAAAAACTGACAAGCTGCCTTTGTCTCCCAGTTATAATTTACATGTGCTCCAAAATAAATAAACATACTAAAAATGCCCCAAACCCGAGGAACTCTTTCGTACTTCTGAGTTCATATGTGTTCTCCTTCAAAAAAACTGTCTTTCATCAAGTCCCCTGACATGCAATGGAGCTGGATTCAGCAGGTTCAGATTTACTGACTTGAATTCACTGAGCCAGCTTCTGCTAGAGAGCAATCTGGCCTGATAAAAGTTTTGTGGTTTTGAATAAAATTCTTGTGCAAATGCAGTTTAGAAGACCTTTAAATAATAAAAAGCTTCTATTTCATACATGCATATATGTTTACATTTATCTGCAGATAAGTTAATAAATGCTATTTTTGCCATAAATACTGAGCTTGATGAAAACAGTATTTTTGCCAAGCAGGTTATAATGATTGTGTAATGTAGAAAAAATATGAGACATTAAAACTCTGTGACATCTCCTTCCCTTGCTAAAGACTGTAAGAGCAATTGATAGGACCAATAAATCTATTCCCATAGGAAAGACTGCAGAAAAACTGGGAAGCAGTACGAAATACGGCCCACCTGGTAGTTTTATGGTCCTATCTGAATGCTGTAATCATTTTAAAGAGATGCTGATTAGTAGCAGCAACAGGAGTTGAATTGGCAGCATCAGTAGCATCAATTTCAGCAACAGCACTGGAGGTCCTTAAGTTCCCATTTTGTGACTTGGATGCAAATGATTCATCCAGTCAGCAGGTGCTGTTCAATATGTACTAAATATATATAACTAACAGCTAAAGGAATGCAGAATCTGCACTTAAAGAAATAATTGAATGCCTCAACTGTCACCGACATTCAATAATTTGAAAGGATGTTTTAGAGTGCAGACAGAAAGTAGACAGAAAAGATTCAGGCCCAACTCTGTAGTGAAGTGAACGCAGCCATGTCAGCTTATCCTAACAGGAGTCTGGCATGGAAATGGTTCTTTCACTTCTGTCACAAGTTTCTGCAGGTTTCCACAGCTGAACCTCTTCCTGCTAAAACCCAGTCAAGCAGCATAGTTGGCTCCAGCCAGATCATCAGGATTTGTCTGCCTGAGCATAAAGGAGAAAAGGCAAAGCACTGTGATTCAGAAAAGCGGAAGCATCTTTCTATAGCCACGGGTGGGTTTTGGTTTAGAAGCTGCATAAATGTGTTTCATGAACAAGAAAATCAGCATGATGGCATGATACCGTCAGCAAGAAGCATCAATGATTGTGCTTTGCAAGCCATGTGTGCTGTTCCCTTCAGATCCTGTCATTGGGGTTTATGTGTTTTCAGTGTCTTCCTGGATGTGGTGTCTGAGGCACACTAATATGCACTTGGGTGTATTTCTTGGGAAGGGAGGAATTGTCCAGAAGCTTGCTGTGTAATGAAGTCATCAGACAAGAGACTGTGAATGGTACTTGATGTTCAGCTGCGGATGGAAATCACATCCTTATAAGTCAGTTTGATTTATAAATAGTATCTTTAAATTTGGTTTTAGGTATAATAAAAACACCCTAGTATAAACCTGACAAGTTTTGTTCTCCAGCCGTTTCAGGTCCTGGAGGAAGGACTTTCTCCAGCAGACTGTTCCCATCTGGTATTGTCCCTGGAGCTGCAGAGAAGCACTTGGCTGTCTCACAGCAGACTCGTTGCTGTCGCACTATTCAGGAGCACAAGACAATACCTCACCATGCCCACTCTGCCAGGGATGACAAGTCAAAGTGAGGAGTCTCAGAACTGCTCCTCCTTAAGGGGAGGAAGAGGTTACAGGGGTATGTGTCACTGGCATGCTCCTGCTTCTATGAAAAGTTGTGGTCTGTGGATTGGACAAAGATTTGGGAGCACAGCAGCCCTAACTTTACACCCTCTGATCTTAGATAGGTAGCTGGGATGCAAAGTTGGGTGTCGAGCGTCCCCATGTTCTCTTTGTACTCAGTCATGCAGGCAGGTGATGCTGATCTTCATGTGATGTGCCAGTGCTTGTTCAAGGCACAGTTTCACTGGGAACTTGTCTCACTTGCACTTTGTTCTTTTTTTTTTTCCTCTTTTACACAAATGGGCAAAAATTCTTGGAAGAGCTACTAATGGAAATGTGTGTGTGTGTCTGTATTTTTGTCTGGAGCTGGTGTTTTAAAGGGAAGCTTAATAGGTTTTTGTAAGAGTCCTCTCTGAAAGGTGGCTGTTACACCATTCCTCTAACATCCACCAGTGGTAGCTCCTTGTGATGCAACTGCAATGCGTTGCTATTGACCTGGTTAGGTTTTACCCTCTGGAAAAAGAATTAAAAGTACACAAGAAATAGATCCTGGTGTGTTGTTTGTCAAGACGCCATATAGACTCTGAAACAGGGCATTAGTGATTCACCTTCCTGTTGGTATAGGGCCAGGAGACATACTGCATTGAGTCTGTTTGTTTCCAGCATATTTCATTCCACCTGTCCATCAGGAATTCTTAATGTGTCAGTTCTATAGTATATAAAAAGTAAGTTGAGTTTCAAAGAGTTGTGTAGGGCCATCTCTGAATACCAGATTGGGAGTTCATGGGGCTCAGCAGGATTTGCACCAACCTACCTCTGAGACAGACAGAGAACATGTGGTCCTTGGGCTAAACCAGTCACATTTCTTATCTGGAGGGTATAAAACATTTTTCTCCTCACAACCATTTGGGGCTCCAGCTATGTTGTATCACAAATACAACTTTTGCTGTACCTATTAGCTTGGCACTTTTTTCTTTTTCCACTGTTTTCCACAGAACCAGTTTCTACAGAATTTAATGACAAATTGGACTTAGATCAGCAAAGCCTTGAGCGTACTGCCCATTGATCTTGTGGTGGAATATATTGGCACCGTTTTTCATTGTGGTTCAGTTCCTATATCATTTCTTTTTTTCATTTCTTCGTCATTAATAAAAGCAGGGTGGGCAATACCTACCGGGCTCGTTATCTTTTCTATTCCCCAATTTTTCTGCTAATTTCCTGATATTTTAATTTATTTCTTTCTCATTTTGGTTTATTTTCCTTTAGGGCTTTGTAATTAATGGACTGTTCTAATTCCCTTTGAGACAACATTCTAAATTGCAGTAATTCTCACTTATGTCTTTTAAGCATCCCTGCTGGCATTGATTCATTCCAATGTGCATTCCTGAATGCTGCAGCTATAAATACTCAGTCAATACATGTAGCGAGCTAGTCTCTTGTCCTTTTGAATGCTGTACAGGTTTTTCTTTGTATTTTTGCAGCAAAACTGAATGGTGACTTATGGTTGTAGCATTAGCTTGAAAGCTGGCATATGTGCCCTTTATCGTTCAGTAGCTTGTGTTTTGGGTTGGTGGTGAACTGACAGGTTTATGTGATGGTTTCACTGTGCACACCTGCCTTTTTTAATTATTTTGAGAATAATAACCTGGAGGGGTTTTGTTTGGTTGTTTGTTTTCACCAAATTGCCCAAACAAATGAGTTTTCTAAGGCTAAAAATTACAAGTTATGACCCGTGCCCAGGGATTGGCCCCTCACAAGTGTGGCAGGAAGAAACAAGTCGTGGGTCTCCTGCCACTGGCCTCCCAGCCCCATCTTACATGAGCTGTGGACTTTACAGCTTTGAGTAGATGGTCTTCCACTGTCAACTCATTCCCTGTAGACCACCAGAAAACCCACAAGGGAAGTAAGTTTTAGTCACAGCTGTAAATAAAATGAAACAAAATGAAGCAGCTCGGTGTCCTGTTACCAAGCCCCTGGGTCACTTGGTCCTTGTCATTTCTCGTTTGGCCTTTCACTCTGGTACATTTACTTCTTGCAGGCACAGAGCTTCAAAATGAGATGAAAAATACTTGGCTACACTTTAGAATAAATGCTTCCAAATTGTTCCAAATACAATAAAAATATCCCTTACAGAGAAGTTCTATTTATAGATCAAAGAAATACAGCAAGTAATTATTCTTTTTATATATACAGTATCCTTACAAGTGCGTTCCCACAGGAAACATGAAATGTGGCTCTACAATCAACACTTGAAGCAGTTGCATTTTCTGTATTGATGACAGAGAGCTGCAATGAGAAAAGATTGCTGGGTTGCAGTAAAATGGAAAAGGATTGACCAATTGTCTTCTCACCAGTTAAGATGATTAAAAACAAGAATTAAAAATACAAGAATTAAAAGCATAATGACTTAAAATAATATTTATACTGGTGATTTAAACTGCTTTCATGGATTACCTCCATTCAAATTTATGTTTGCTGCACATAATTTACAAATAAAAAGTGATGGGCAGCACACAGAACAGGCAGGAGGCAGAAAGCAGGATAGATCATGCTAACATGAGCAGTTACAGGGCAGCCAGTGGCAAGCTTTCATTGCACCCTTTCTTACTTCCAGGTGTGTTTATTTGGAATTGTTTAATTTCTTTTTTAGTATTCTGTGTTTTCTTTAATGAAAATGGCATCAACTGGCAGGACAGCATGCTGCTGTTACGCTTTTTGTTGTCACTTTTGCTCTTAAATGATGTCATCTTTGCTCTTACACTGCCCTGGGTGCTTGGCCACAGAGCACACATGACTCCCACTGAGAAAGCAGAAGCAGGGAAATAGTGGGGTAAACTACAGCTCATCTTTCCACTTCTTGCATAGCATAAGAGAAATCAGTTGTTATCAGCCAGCAGTCTTTGAGATCCTGCCAAACACCCAGTTTGATGGAGGATGATGTTTGCTGGCAGCAGGGTCCCTGTAGGAAATCAGGTGTGTTGAGCAGAGCTGCAGCTCTGGGTGCTCCAGGTGGCACCGTGAGGCTTGGGGGATGTTTGAGGTTTGCCTGTCCTTTGCAGTAGACTGCTGGCCTGGATCATGTGCTCAGGGCCACACTATGTGTCTGTGAGATGCTGAAATCCCCAAGTGCTGGTGCCTTTGTGGCCCTGCTGCCCAGGCTGGCTCCAGTGTGGTACCTGCCCCTTGGTCCCAGTGATGCTGAGGGGCAATGTGGTTCTGCCCACTGGAACAGTTGCTAATTACCACATTCTGAGGGTAGCTTAATTAGCTGGAGTTTGTATCTTCTTGTCTCAGGAAAAGAGATAATCTTATCCTCCATCCTTATGGGTGAGCATGAGGAGACCGAAGGAGAAACCTGTCACATGCTTTTACACTCATTCACTTTCACACTTTCTTCATTCTTATTAGCTTGACAGGTTGTCAGTGGGATGGAGAAAAGCCTCTAATAAGAGTACTGGAAAATAGAATACAAGCATCACTGCGAAGTGCAAAGGCTGTGAAAGAGGAGACTCAGGGAAGAGATGAAAGCAGTTGTATGGAAGGGTAAAAGTAACTTAATTATTACTTGGCAAAAAGTATATGTAGTCAGCCACAGTGTTCAGTGAAGCCTAAATTCATTTTCAGTCCACTTGCAGTACTCTGGCTACTGCCTTAGAAAGTTATTGGTGGGCAAAAGAGGTTGTGATCAGGAGCGTAACCTCCTGCTGGAGAGCAGGTACTAATTGTGTGCCATTGGTGTCAATACTGGGACCAGGGAGATTTAACATCTTCATTCATGGTCATCACTGACAGTGTTGTGTTAAGGTAACTCTGATGCAAAGCCCATCAAAATCAAAGTAACTTTAATTATAAGGATAAGGAAGTTATAAGGAGGAGCTGTCTGTTATAAGGATGGTCGAAGCAACATAAGGCTGAGAAAAAAAGTTGCGTGTGAGGGAGGAAAGCTGGACTGGGAGATTTCATTGGCTAGACCTCCTGTCCTGGTGGGATACAGAGCTCTGTGGACTAGATCCTGCCCCAACAGCTTCACACCAATTCAAGACTTGGGTCAATTCTCCGTGGATCCTTCCTAACCCAGGTCCTACTTCATTCATGCTGCTCCTGGGTGGAGGGAGTAATCCCAAGATGGTGGAGTAGAGAGGTTTGCAGCAGATGCATGGCCACACCATGGTGACAGACAGGGAACATCCCTCTGGAGGTTTGGGGGCACTGTCCTTCACACCTGTGCTTCACCAGCTGTAACTAACTTCTTTTTCAGCTGACTGAGTACAAGGGGACATGGCACACCAGTGGTGACCAGCCAGAAGGCTATTTAGTATTTCATTATTTCATTGACCTGCAGGCCAAATCGATCTATTCACTGAGTTGTTCATTTGACCACTGCTGCAATATTTGTAGCATCTTTCCAAATTGGGCTATTGCTGTACAGCGAGTTTTGTGCCCCCAGTTCTCTAATCTGCCCCATCAGGTCAGTATTCCCACCGAGCTGGGCATGCTGTGATGTGTTGAGAGTGCCAGACCAGGCTTTCTCTGCAGATTTGGTTTATATTAATAGTAAATTGGCTGATTCTCCCTGTGACTTGGTTTAAAAAAGAGATAAATGACTTAAAATGAGAGTGAATTAAAATTCAAGATGTGTTGGGAGCTTGAACAAGCTGGGCTGGATTCCAGGATGCTTCATGAAGAGACAAAGTCAGGAGGGGAGGCAGCAGAAGCAGTGTGAGCAGACAAGGAGAAGTAAAGTGCTATCTGGCAAGGGGCAGGGGGAGTGACTCCCCATGCTGATGGGGACATGATATGAAGGAGGTGCTGCTGTGCCTGTGCTATGTGTAAAGCTGACTTGTATTTTAAATTGCCTTTAAATTAATCAAACCAGGAGGAAAAGGCTTGAAAAACATTGTCTCTTTTCCCCTTTCATTTCTTCCTACAACAACCAGTGCCGCTTCTGACTTTGCCATTTTCTCATTTTTCAAAATCCAAATGTTTCTACTGGCTCTGTGCAAAATGCAGGAAGATAGGACTTGCTCCTTGATTGCTTTCCCCCCAGGCAGTCCTTCCTAAGATGAAAGTCTGAAAAGAGCTGTACGTAGGGAAACCCCTGCTTCTTTCTGTAGCAGCCAGGTGTTAGGAGGGCACGGATAGCCTGGCCTCACCTCTGAGAGTGTGGCTGTGGTGGCGGGGGGCGAGGGGGGGGAGGGGGAAACACAGCTGGGCACAAGGAGCACACTGATAATGATTCTTAAGTTAATGCCACTTTGCTTGCAAATGCACTTAAAATAAATCCATTTAATAAAAGATAAAAAATGCAATAGAGCTGAAGTGATGTACAAGGAATTGATTGATTTTTTTCCAAATTAATATATAAAATAAATTAGTGCAATATAATTTTCAGCTGGCTTCATAAAAATAAATAAGCATTTTCTGCAGAGCACTATTAAAGCAGGAAGAGATGCAAATAAGACGATCAACACATGGTGCTATGGCCAGGGTTCCATTTTTGCAAAAGAAATAAAATTATTAATGAATGCTTTTATGCTCGAAAGTGTCACAGGAGATATGAAAGAGTTTCTGTTATTATGCAAAATTTTTGGTGAGGAAAGCACATGCAGAAGGTAGCCAACCTGCGCTGTAAGAATTGCTCCTCCAGCACTTCTTCCTGTCACTGTAGTCACAGAATTAATTGTACTCCTCTCTGCTCTTTACATAAAGTTAATGCATACACTTAAGACTAGGCTTGCCTCCTGCACACCTAGCAGCCTGGAGCCCTGTGAACTTGTGTGCTGTTGTTTAGATGGTCATATTGAATAGACCAGAAGCAAGTCTTACCCAGATGTTAAAGGTGAAATTATTATCCTGAAGGGGCACAAAGAATTGAACGAAATAGCAGCATCCCATGCTGTGAGCTTGGACTACAGCTCTACAAGAGTAACCCAACTTTTCTTCCTTCCTGAATTTAGCATCTGGCTCATAAATTCTCCCTCGTGGAACTGCCTGACATAGGAGCACACTTATTTAAGGTCAGAGCTAGGTTTTTGATAGCTTCCATAATGGTGACTGCCATTCTTAAGAATATATACTGGAAGAAATATAAATTGACTGGCCTTTGCTGCCTGCTGCTATTTATCAAAGTTCTCAGCTGTAGAAAATAAATATCCTGGTGCTCTTCCATGTGCTAACACCGCTGAAGCCAGGCACTGGGGGGCTGATGAATGAGGGGCTAATGGGTCTGGGTTTAAAAGCCTGGCTGCTGCCTGCCTGTTACTGAAGGCATTTGTTTGAGAAGGGAACCATTGTCGCTCATTTCTCAGCAAGCACCAGCTTCCCTAAGAAAGCACAGGAAGTATGTATTTAAAATACACAATAGTTTGCACCAAGGTAACACCATGGAGGTTTAATGTGCTCTAGGAACTGCTCCTTCCCCAACTCTGCCTGGGGAGTCTCTTCACATTAAGTTGCACAAGTGGGAGAATTAAGTAGGGCTTCCTAGATTGCACTTCACTAAGTGAAAATGAAAGCCAGAATGAGTAACTTAAGAAGCTTTTGAGAGGAGCCAAGTGTCTGGGAGTGTTGTAATGTGCAAGAAAGAGTAGAAGCTCACCATGGAAGAAATAAGGTGATGTGCTGGCAAGGAGATTTGTCTGTTTATATGCCAAAGCACAACGGAGAGCCATAAGGGTGGCCATCTGTATCTGTGTGGTTTACAAAATGCAGCTCTCTGTGGGCATATTCCTTCCTTGGCCTTCCTGAGTGGCAGCAGAGGCGGTGGCAGACACTTGCTCAGGTTGCCTGATGTGGATGCAGAGCGCAGGGTTTCCAGAATGGTGCAGTACAACTCTTTGGACATACTGCTTGTTTCGCACTTTTATTTGGTCCTTCATGTCCAGGCTCTTCTCCTGGAAGAAGACAAAGATTATAGCACAGAATGCTATGGAATAAATATTTTCATGTGCTGTGCAAAGTCACTTCTCTTTGGAAGACACAGCTGTGCTGGCATAGTGAAGTTCTGGATATCTGTGCATGTCCCTGTTGTCCCAGCCAAGTGTAAAGAGCCAAACCCAAAATGTTGATCCTTAAAGGCCGCTAAAAATGCCAGAGTGACTCATGGATTCTTGGTTCAGTTGTTCAAAGACGAAAGGATTGCTATAGCAAGGGTTGAGGGGACAGATAGTTTAGTCATATCTTAAATGTAGATGCAGTTCTGTTGTTAGATGTAGCCTATAGCATTTAAGATTTACAAATGATACGCAGGTTCAGTAATGGATCTCACACTCTTTCTTCTAAGTGGCAGTAGAAGTCAGTCTGTGGAAACATCTTTGGGGGAAATAGCAAAACATCTGCACGTCTGCAAAATTCAAAGTGAGTTGTAGCTAGATCATCTGGGGCATTTGGAAAGGTTTGTGACTTCTGTAAAAATGTTAATATGTCCCCACACTCCTGCTTTGCAGGTTTTAAGTTATCTTGCCTGTAGCTCTTGGCAGAAATCTGTACATTATTGTTGGGATCGCTTTGGCTTCTTCGCATTCATTCGCCCCTGCTTGCATGACACCAGTTCCAGATGTGTTAAGGCTGCTGTGACGGGGCCACTGATGTGGGTTTTTCTCAAGGTTTTTAGAAGAGCTCCCAGGTAGTGGGTAAAATTCACAGTGGCTGAAAGATGAACCAAGAAAAATGTAAATGTAAGAAACACTTTACATCCTTCTTCTGGTTGCTTTCTATGGTATACGTCTCATTCAGCTTCTTTGTATAGAAGATCTTATGAGGATGAAGCAATGTGTTTTTTATCAGCTCTTTAGCATAACAAGACCTTTATTTTCATCGAAGATCTGAGTGCAACCTAAAATAAATATTAAATAAATTACACCGATAGTGTTCCCGTGCCTCCACTTAGAGATGTTACATCATCCTACGTTTCACTTGGGAATTTTCCCCAGTTGGACACAGTGTCTGGCTAGGCAGGGGGTGCTGCAGAGGGTGGCTTCAATATAGGTTCTCCTTTCCAAAAATACACTGCAGATTGGTTAGGTGTTATCATGGCACCCTCGCTTGTTCTTAACACAGCCTTATCTAAGCTTTTGGGAGCCTTCGGTGCACGCTTCTGTGGCGTAGGCGTTTTGCTAATGACCTCTAATGAGCGGCAGCAGTTAACACGGGGCGAGCCAAGCCGGTAGCGGACTCACGCCCATGTGCGGGGGTGATGCTGCACACCGTGCACAGCCTGAGCCAGGACGGGGTTTGTCCGAGAAGTGACTAACTGTGAAGCGATCAAAGCCAAAAGCCTGCTGGCTCCTGTCCCAGCTTTTGGCTGGGAAGAATAAATCGGAGGAGGGAAGAGGATGCGGCTAGCAAACGCATCTCTGTGCACGGAGGGTGTGAATCAGAAGTAGCAGGCATGGCTCTCAGCAAGCTGTTCTGTAGCTGGTCTGCTTCGCACAGCAAAGCTCCCTCGCCTAGCGCCAGAGTGACTTGCTCTAGGGGGCGCCACATCGTGGCTTACAGTCAGGAGCGGCTTCGACCGCCCCTTCGTGGGGACGGATTTCTGACCTACTGCTGTCATCTGCCACCTTGTACCCCGCTTGACTTCTCCCTCATCCCTCCCATCATCAGGGACAATGCCTGATAGACCCCATGTGTAGCCTTGCTGAGGCTGGGATGTCTCTCACAGTGCTGTGGCGGTTCAGAGCTGTGGGATTTGGGTTGCAGCAGTGTGGGGAGGGTCTTTCCTCTTTGCTGGGGGTACATAGCAGTTGCAGGAATCAATTCCTAATGTGGAAGGAAGCAGTTTATTTCCTGAAATGAAAAACAGGGGGAAGTCTCAGACACCAAGGTCGAATCTCTACAATGACAAGAAGAGCTGTCTAACTCTTAGCATCAATACAACGTCCTCTTCAAGAGACTAGCAGATATATGTAAACTCTGCACATTACAAATGACTCAGGACCTATTATTTCCTAATCCATTGAAAATTAGGGAGGATTTCAGCCCATACCTCCGTTGCACTGTTTTATTCATGCAACACATTGCATTAAAATCATATTAAAACCATTTGAAGCCAAGTAATAGAGAGAGGAAGAAAGAAAAATCATGGTGAAGGCTGAAATAAATTTTGCTGTATCGTGTCCCTCATTACCCAGTCACGGAGGAGTGCTACTTGATAGCTTTTTCCCGCACCCATTTGTGCCAAGATACTTGAGGAAATACACTTTGTTCTGTCCTTGCCAGTGAATTTCTTTGCCTTTACGGATTCTCATTATTACCTTAATGCTTTCTTACTGTAGCTTTTCGAGTGTGAATAAAACCAGTGGCAGGACACATGGAGCTAAGAAAATGATACCTTGTATGTCTGGAGTTCCAGTTTATGGCTTTTTGTTGTTGCTTGAACAGTCTCACATGTAGCTAGAGGAAGTGTTTTAATCTGGTTCAGATGTCATCTGCAACAAGGGCAGGAGAGAAACTTTCAAGCAAGCTGGGAGGTTAGCGAATGAGGGACACCTGAACGCTGCAACATGTTACTGAGAGCCTGCCTTCTGAAACGTGCTGCTTGGTCACCAGTTCTCATGTGTGCCACCTCTGAGGCTATGAATCACTTGATGCTGGACCAACGCTGAATTGCTTAACCCAAGCTAGGGCTTGATTCTGGGCTTCTTGAGGAGAGCTTAGCATAATGCAAGGTTGGCATGGGCAGCAGATCAGAGTGTGGTTTTGGCCCTCTGTCTACAGCATGTTGGGAGATACAAGTATTTGAGGGTTTTTTTAAATAGATAATTAATGTATTTGCAATCACATTTAGTTTTCTTTTTGCCCTGACAGTGTGATGCAGCAGGGCGCTTGTGGAGGGGATGGGGGTCTGCAGGGTGGCTGAGTTAAAGCATCGACCATCAGATGTCAGGCTTTGCAGGGAGACCTGCAGGGAGCAAGCAAGGTAGGGGTGCAGCAAACTTTAAACCCTTTTTTTCCAGAACTGAACTTTGTGAAGCTTTGCGAAGCTTTGCAGTCATGGCAATACTTGCTAAATGCCATCGCTTCTGGCAGAACGAGATGTCATGAGAACAGAATTCAGACAGGTTTTCCAACCTGTGGTATTTTGCAGGTGATTGTCAACGAAATGGAGCTCCAACTCTCTTTAGGAAGAATACCTCTATAACCTTATTGGAGGTAAAGCAGCGGTTTTGTTACATAGCAAATGAGAAGACCCCAAACATTTTTGACTGTTTGCGAAACTTCACAAGTTTTTCCAGCCACTTAATGCATTTTCCTTGAGAACTAAAGCTTATTTCTGGAGTTATCCTCCATACTTTGATGTCTTTATAAATGCTGCAAAACTGTCTTTCTGTCTGCTGAGGCTCTA
Organism: Ara ararauna; assembly: GCA_028858755.1. Lineage (NCBI taxonomy): Eukaryota > Metazoa > Chordata > Aves > Psittaciformes > Psittacidae > Ara > Ara ararauna. Next base: position 10,846,177 of record CM054380.1, on the reverse strand, counting down.
CATTTATAGCATGCTTACAGCAAAATCCTATTTCTGTTTGTAGTTGTAAAAACTCCCAGCTGATCTTTAAATAGGTCTGATTGCTCTGTAGTCCTTACTGCCTCAATTTGTCTTAAAAATATTGGTCTATCCTTTCTAGTCATTAAACATATGCCCCTTCTGTCTGCCACCAAGGATTTCGTTGGTGGAAGTGGTACGGTGTATTTCATATTTTCCACGTGGGGATTAGAGCAGGCTTAATGAGGTGTAAATCTTAATAATTATCTGAATAAACAGGTTTCTGCCTTTCTTCTGATTGTTAATTTTGCTCATTTATTTTGAGCATTTTGTTCTGTCTGGCAGACCTGCCACCGGGATCAGTGAGACCTGAGGTCAAGGATTGCTGGAAATGAAGGGCTAGAGGCAAGTTTTCCAGATCTGACTGGGAATACTGAAGGGCAGTGCTGCTCTTTTATGTAAACAAGGTTCCATGCATGGAGCTAGGACTCCTCTCCAAGCTCTTTAAGAGACCTAACTATTGTTTTTATTACCTTACATATTATTTACTGCTGGCTTGAAATGCCAGTATTTCAATACCAGGAAGTGAGTTTCTCATTTTGATGAGTGTTTTAAATTCTCAGTGTGGGCTGTGATGTCGAACATGCAGGGGAAGACAAATAATAACAATCATCATCATCGTCATCATCATCCAGAGTTTTGGGAAGGACAAAGGATTTGTGGCTTTTTATCTGCTCAGTTTAAGGCCTGCCTGCTGTCGATCAGGTCTACCAGCCCTCCTCACCACATTCACATCAGTTCCTGGAGCAGCGCTGCTGGACCAGAGCCTTTCTGGGGTAAAACAGCTTCACCAGCTTGTGCCCCCATCAGCTGCTGGCATAGCAGAGCAGCTTGGGGGTGTTCAGCTCTTCCACAGCTGAAGTTTACTGTTCTGCATTAAAAAGCCATTGTTTAAATGGAACCATAAAGTAATTTTTGTAATTGATTTTGAGGTCAGAAAGATGGTTTTATTGTGTTGCCATGTGCTGCTCTTACAGTTTCTCCTGACATCATCCATAGCAGTGTTTTGTCATCGCAGGTTGGGTTTCTCTACTGGAAGGATTAGTGTCACATCTGAGTCACTCCTGTAGGCACACAGATACTGTAACTACTCTGGTGCCATTATAATCTACATGAAATGTACTTTCTCCTCTGGTGTTACAAATAGACTTTAATAGGCATGGTTTGGAAGATGTTAGTTATGCTAAAGAAATTATCAGAACTGCTCTGCTACTTAAAGCTTTCTTGGTTATTTTCCTTGTGCCCTTTATACTTAGCTCTTTAACTCTCACTTAGGGCTTGTTTGTTGGGAAAAGGGTCTGTGGCAGAGTGAACTGAGATCTTTGGGTTTAATTTGTGTCAGTAAGTTGTTCAATGTAAGCCTTAAAAGAGAACACGTCTGGGGAGGAAGGAGGACATCTGTCAAATGATTTGAAGAAATTTGGAAGAGTGGAGAATGCTGGTGAGAAATTAGGTGCTGTCGCTGACAGACACTTCTCTCAAAAAAATGACAAATAACCAGCTGTTGAGATCTGTTTTTACCAAGGGTTGGGTTGTCTTTCAGGCATACATCAGAGGCCAGATACTGCTGTGGGCTTTATAGATGTTGGCAGGGGAGGCGTTTTCCTAAGAGCTGTCATTGTAGAGCATGTGGCCTCTCCAAAGACGTCCCCAAAACAGGAGCTCTCCTTCCTGAGCAAACCTCACACATCTGCAGTGGCTGCTACTGAGAGTATGCATTGTCTTTTATACATCTGTTCATGTTACAGCATCCCACTGGGTTCTGACAGAAAGACTGTGCAGAATGAGACTCATTTATTTCTTCTTTTTTAGCTTTTTAATCAGAAAACCTGGGAACAATGCTTCTATTTTGTCCCTGCAGGGTCTGTAGCTGAGGTCTGTGGTGATACCCCACGGATGTCTGCACTTCTCCCTGTACAGGATTACGTTGTTCACACAGGTCAGCCGCCTGTTTATAGCCTTCACCTCCCCCTATTAAGGAAAACAGCAGAAAATATCTCTTCTCTTTTCAGAGCAACTTGCACTTACATTTTGTCCCTCTGAGGTATTTAAAGCTCAAGTGCTGTGCAATGTTTTAACATAATTGTTGTGTACAGTTCTCCCTGTGTACTTGCTCACCTCAGCAAACAAAGAATTGCACATTGTTGATATTCAGTCTGCAAAATTTAGTCCCTAGGGTTGTCTGTACACTATGCTTGTTTTATTTTTCTCTCCCAGTGCTCCTATCTGTCAGGTGACAGCTGGGAAATTCAGGATAGTAGCATCTATATGAAATGAGAAACCATTTGCTGTTGGTTTAATAGACAAGGCAACAGTTCTAGGAGGAAGGCACTGTGGGTTTGTCTTCCCCAATTTAAGGCCTGAAAATAAACAAATAAAATCTTGGGTATTTGTTGTGCTGTAAAGTGAGCTTCCTGTGCAGGCAGCAGTGGATCAAGCCTGGGAGCCCAGGATGGAGCAGAAGCAGCCCCCAGGTTTTACGTGATGAGCAAGTTAGTTGTGACACTGTCAGCTGAAGGTTGGCTCTGAATCTTGCTCTGAAGGAATGACCACATGGAAGGTATTTTGTATTCATGTAGGTCATAATTACATATGTGAAGGTTAACGCTGTTTTCTAGTAGTTGAGTCAGGTATGAAGTGCTCAGTTGTGCTTCCATGCTGCTCATCCTTGGAGTTCTAATGCTAGTTACAGAGATTGGGTTGTTCATGCCTAGAGGAGTTGCATTACATGGTGTCACAAATAAGTACATACCACATACGAATGAATACAAAGCGTACTCTATTTTTTTTTTTTTTGGGAGGGTGGGTTTGATCCATATTCATGACCAAATGGAGAGGCAGGAAGGCCCATAGAAATGGGTAGCAGACCAGGCATCTGATAGTGCTCTTCTCAAACGCAAGACTGTCCTCTTCCTGAGGAAGACCACCCGGCATGGCCAGAGCTGGCCCCAAGCATGAGGTGTCCCCTTGCCAGACGGCTCTTGCCTCTTGCTTTGTGGTCTTGGGCAAGACACAGAGATATGGCACTGAAATGTCCCCATCTGTAGAAGAAAGATAACAATACTCAGCTTCCAAACAGGGATTTTGCTAGGATTAGACAGTTAAATGTTTCTGTGGGTCTTTAAAATGTAAAGTGCTACATAAATGATGAGCATCCATGTTAAGCACCAGGGACAGCTGTGGTGTTGTATAAATAGCAAACAATAATAAAAATATTAAATTGGGTAGACATCTCAAATAGTTATTTCTCCAAGCTGCCAGTAACATCCTCTTTAAATCCCTCAGAAGCAAATTAACATGCAAATGTTTCTGCCTCCATTAACAGATGATTTTGCCAGTTTTTAGTTTAAAAGATGAACAATGCAGGATTTGAAGTTAGAGACTGTTGTTCTCTGCGTGACAATGGAGATCAGCTGTCAAAAAGAATCCGTGAGATCGCTGCTTCTAGTTAAAATACCCCAGACAATTGCCTGAAGGAAGTCTAAAAGGGAAATACCACCTAAGAGCTGGAGACCTCAAGGGAGCAAATAACTGAATACAGAATAACTTTAAAAGCTCACCTACACCCATCATGGGAAGGCAGCGTATCTGGAAAGTTCTTTGCACATGAGCTGCCTTTTGAATTTTGAAAGAGCGTACGTGTTTGGTCTCGCCCAAGCACACAAGTCAATGGAACCTGGCAGTGGGATATGACTGACGGCCCAGATTTCAGGTAGGCTGTGGGATTTTGAACAAATCCTACATGAGTTCAGAGTTAGTCTGAAGCAATGTGAGTGAAGCAGATGGGGTTGCTCCATATGGGCAAAAGGAGAATCAGATCTATTGCCTGGAACTGGTGTGTATTGATGAATCTCTCAGCTATTTTGCATACCTTTTCCTGTTATCTCGAGTTTCCACTCCCTTCCTCAGCACTGTTTCTGGCTTTCTGATTATATAAATATCCTTAGTTCCTTTAAGATATAGTCTCACGCTACCCCTAAGCCAAGTTAATGGCAGCTGCTATAAGCTCACCCAGCTCCACTCTTGGCTTTGCATTCCTGCTGTCCCTTTTACATTGGATCTTGCAGAGGTGGTTGGCCAAACTTGATTGAAAACTAACTTACTAAAAGACCCCTACAAAATCCCCAACCCTGCCTTTTCCCTCTGATCAGCCCGATTACCGAATTTAAGAGAAACAAGGGGGCAGGAACCTGCGCAAGGACAAGCTGCTGCAGAGAATGCAGACTGCTGATTCTGACAGAAACCTACAGTTGCACCAGATTAAGTGTAATATGAAATTCCTGTGGTAGCACTCCTTGAGTGGGAAATGTGTGACACGAGCATGTGTTCAGGCAGATAAACCTGCTGTCAAGGGAATGTGCTGCTCGCATACACTGTAGGTCTCAAGAGAGACTCATATTTGTACATGGACTCACATTCTCACAGGGAGAGCATGCTCTGGAGCTGCTCTCGGGGGTAACGCATCAGCTCAGGGACTGGGGGCAGCCTTGCCATGGCATTACAAGTACTGATGATGGCAGCCCTCTTCTGCCTCGGAGTCTGCTGGGAGGACTAGCCTGCTGCCTGTGCTGAACCTGGCTGGTTTAACATCAGTGCCACTCCTGGATGTTACCCTCCAGCAGGGCAGAGTTGACATGTCCCTTGTTTGCTGCTGTCAGACATGTTACAGCAAATCCAGGGAGCAGTCAGTTTAGACATGAAGATTGACATCAAGATTCACATGCAGAGTTCAGGTTAAGTATGTGATTTAGCTGGAGTCATAAATGGTAGTGCAAACAGATGTCTGTTGTAAGTAATTAAGTACCGCTAGTGAATTTGCAATAACTGAGACGGACATGAACTGCCATTACTCAATGTGCAAGCAGCAGCTGTGAGAGGGCTGTTTTGTTGTGCCTGTCCTAGCTCAAAAGCTGCTGGTGTTACATGTGGGAGCACAAAGTGTCCCGGCACCCAGCTCTCATCCAGCTCCCAGCCTCACTGACCTTTACCTGTGCACTGGAAGCACCTGAGCAGTGCCTACCAAGGGCCACTTCCTCCTCTGACTTGTGTGAGACCCGTGGCCAAGACAAGGTACACAAGGACCTCAGTGAGAAGGTTTAGCAACCTCACTGTGGCCTCCAAATGGCCAAAACAGCAGCCCAGGAAGTCCTGTATGTAACAGCATTATGCACATACTGCATGTCTTTCCTTGGAGAGACAGACACAGGGCTGTTCCTCCGCTCCCCTGTTTCCCATGAGCCAGGCAATGGCAGTTACTCCCACAGGCGTCTGGGACAGTGCATTTCAAGATTGCAGTTCAAGGTTCTCAGATTAATTCAAAGCAACTTTTATGCTTACTGGTCTAATTGCTTTCAAGTTCAGACACTTCCATTTTGATGATGGGAGTTATGGTCGGTTAAATGTTGGTTTAGATGTTTTAAGGCTGGTGGTTTCAGATTGCGCTGGTGCTGAATTCTGTCCTGGATGAAGCCGAAGGCAGGGGCTGAAGGCTGGGTGCATGGGAGGGCTGCAGGGTGTGCAACAAGTGGCTAAGGGAATGGAGAATGTGTGCTGGACTGGAGTGCTGTGTCCCGCTCTTCTTCTTCCCCAGGGCACCCTAAGGATGCTTTTGGGGCCAGACACCACTCAGAAACTTCTGGGGTGGATATGAGCTTGGGGACAGCATGAGGCTATTGGCTTTGAGGCATTGTACAGCTGGGACAGAAACAGGGCACTGGTAGTGCTGGATGGAGCCACCAGGCTGGTAAAGGAAGGGGCTACATCTGCCCTTGTGCAGGGCACCAGGGCACTGTGTACAGTATTACAGCTCTGGGCCAACTGCCTTAAAAACTAGAGGTGATTAGTACTATTCGTTCCCTCTTTAGTTACTGCTGCAATTGTAAGCTAGAATTGGCAATTCAATTTTTAAGGCTCTGTGCTTGGGGAATACAGGATAGTTCAGTACATGGTTTTATCTTCAGTCATTCTAACAGCAGCAAGTGTGTAAACAGGAAAGAAAGATCATCAACTGACGATGCTGTTGAACCAGTGTTAGTGTTACCTCTGTATATGGTGTAGCACAAACAGCCAACATTTCTTTTTCGCTGTACGTAGCACACAAACACAGTGGCTCCCTGCAGGAGTGTCTCTCTATATAAATGAGGCGCCTTAACTTGGAGGCCAGCAGGAGGGGTCAGTAAACACAGGTCCTATGCCTGTCTTGTGGGTCTGCTCAACACTGCTGAGCGAAAGACTAGAGTACTAGCTTTATCTAAGGACCCTGGGGGTCTGTCCTGGTGCCAAGCAGCAGGAAGGAAAAGGACAGCCCTATTAAATCTTGGATATGGCACAGGTTGGGCTAGATGGCTTGATAGCAGACACAGCCACGCAGGCTGGTAATGTGCAGCAGCTTCCCAAGTGTGTGGTGGCTGCTGGAGGAGAGGACCTGGGGCAATTAAGGAAGCACTGGGGGGGCATGATTCAGCTGGGCCCACAAACTGCTCAGAGCAGCGATATGAATCACGATTCTTTCATTAGAATTGCCAAAAGCCCCAGAAAATGGAGCAGTTTATTGTGGAGCAGTGGGCCCAGGGACCTCCAGTGCTCATTGCATTCAGAGCATCACAGCACTGAATCATTTCTGACATTGTAGCCAGCAAAGACTGACAAGACTGAGGCCTGAAGGCGCATTCCACTGCAGCAAATAGCACCAGCTGGCATTGCAGGAGATGTTATACTCCCCATGGAATTATTTCTGAGCTCTCTAAACCTTATGTGTTCCTGTGATTTGATGCTCAGGCAGCAAAAATTGGCAGATCTCCTCCACCTCCATGGGTGTGATGCTCTGGAACCGCAATTGCAGCCACAGGATGGGATTACAGGAGGAGGAAAACTGGATAAACTGGAAGCAAGAAGGAAAGAAGCCAGCAGGAAGAGTCATATATCTGTGTAGGATATATGTAAGTGGTTCATTACAGCTGAAACAAGAACAGCAGCCCTAACAAATCCCTGCCTCCTCTGGTAAAATAAAAGTGGGGTAGGGGATAGGAAATAATGTGGGGTCAGCCAGGCAATTGCTGCTATGTTTCTAATAACTCTTGCATATTTCTGATAAAGATAATATAAGCCTAAAACATGAACCATCCTGTGTTAGCAAACAGATAAACAACGCTTAGGGAAGTCCAGACCTGCTGAGTCCTGCATGTTCAGCACAAGGTGTGCACATCTGGCCACCTTCTCCCTGTCAGCTGCTGCAGTGTTCTCAGTTTGCTTATTCCCCAGGCAGCTCTGAAAGGTTCCTGGACCTCAGGTAATCAGTGTAGGTGTGACGGCTGCTCAGAGATGCCAGCTTGTTTTGCATAATCAATAGCAAGGGCAGCAATCTTCAAGAAAGGTGCACATTCCCCTCTATCTGTCCTGAAGAACTTGAGCAAAGGTTCAGCTGCTGATTTATGCATCTCTGCCAGCTTTCCTCAAGGGGCTCCAACACACAGCAAGGCAAATGGTTTCAGAGTATGGGCACAATCAAAGCAACAGCTCCTCTTGTTTAACTGAGTTACTGCAGCTCATCAGCTCAGCTTCAGTAACTCAGGGGAGGTGTGCTCACAGTTGCTGGTAAATGCAAATCTGAGGTGGTACTTTCATTATTGGTGTTGTTCTGTTTGTTTTCTTTATCTTTGAAATGGAGGAGATTGATTTTTTGTAGATGGCAAAACTGAGAGAGGCTCAGAATAAGCCCCAGAGCCTGGGAGTCCCAACCCTCCACATAGGACATGCGCCTTTGGCTGAGGGAAGTTACTCTGCTGATCTGAAGATGTCACCACATCTTCAGCACACACAGTCCATCAGTAAGGGTTTGCTCACATGAACTCCAGGCTCTGGGTTTCCCAACAAGTAGCTTGTCCTAAACTGAAGTAAAGGTGCCTCAATCCCTGCATGCAACTTCAGGGCACTCTGTGGTGGGTGGTACAAGCAGCCTGGCAGCAGCTTTCTGTTTCCTGCTGAGACTGTGGCATTCACAAGAGGAGCTGTAGGTGCAGGTAGCCAGTAGTCTTTCTGAAAGGTGGGTGTATCTATGTACCTCTGCACATAAATGAGCACTCCACCAGAAACACAGTCCCTACCTCCTCACAATGTAAAGTGATTTCATTTGAAGTGTCTTAAAAATCTGATGCCTTAACCTCAAAAAACTGAACCAGTGGATGTGAGTTGTTAGTTTTGTTAATAGTGGGAGTTGAGTGCTAGTGTGATGCGGTTCATGAAGTTTCCTAAGGTGTAAAACTGCTACCACTTATTTACTAACGGCTTGCCTGAGTGGAGATGAGCCGTGCAACTTTGTCTCACAGCAAAATAAGATCCCATTTTAGTTTGGGACTCTGTGCACTGTGTTGTTTATGTAAGTGGCATGAGAGGAAGGGACGGGTTAATCTTTTCCAGTTGAAACCTCTCTGATACCTGCAAATTGAATGGAGTGTCATCTAGGTTTAATCAATACCTCCACACAGACAGGGTTTGGGATGGTCAGTGGGTAAGGAGGGATGCTATTTCTGGGCATCGCATAAATCATTCTGTTTGCCTTTTTTTTCATGTCAGACTTAAAACTTGGCTATTTTCTTCATGGTTTTCATGCAGATGCAATAAATAATTTCAGGCATGATAAAGGAATGCCTGGTCAGCTCTGTTCTGAGATACCAGTGCCAGAAGCTTTAGAGTGAGATAAGTGAACAGATGATATAACTTTTCAGTATCTACTTCAAAGACTTTTTTCTCTGATTAATCTTCAAAGACTTTTATTTTGTCACAGCTGACATAGTTTTAATCACTAATGTACCCACAGTGCTGTCTGTGCACACTGTGGGGTCGTGTCTGCCCTCACCAACTTGGAGGCACCAGTCTCCTGCAAGGGAAACTGTAGTCTTTGGTATTTGCAATATCCTCTTACAGGTAAAATCAACAGGAGCTTGGCATTCACTGTAAGCCTGACAACAATCAACAAAAAATCCAAACAAATAACCACCCTCCCAACCCTCAGGAGGCATTAGATGGAAAGCAAGCGGTTTGGAGATTAATTTCTGAGTAATTTCTAGATGCAGAAAAGCTTCACTCCTTTGAGTGTGAATTAGATGCAAAGTTCATGATTTATGTGTGTATTTGGTACAGGCGATGTGCCTTGATGCCATGTGCCCAGTGGACTGGTGTTGGCCTCACAAGATGGGTTTTGTGTCTAATGTCAGCTCATCCCTCTCGGGTAGACGCTGAAGACTCTGACTGCAGATCACCAGGAGCTTTACCACACTGTCCTGCTCCGTCTGGTGTTTCAGAACTCCTGTTACACCTGAGAGCAAAGAATTTCAGTGCTTCCCCGGATTTTATCAGAAGCAGTTTCCCCATCCCATGAAACCAGGTGTTGGGAGATCTCTCTGTGCTCAAATCCTGCCCAGCCTCAGCCCCATGTGCAGCCAGGCTGCTGCGGGACACACCACGATGGACAGAATCACCCCACTGCTGTCACACAACAGAGATCAATCGTGTTCTGTCCTAAGTGAGCTCAGATTCTGTCCTAAGTGAGCTCAGATTCAGTCTCTGTGTTTGCAAGTGAGCAAAGCCTACTCAGCCTTCCTTACAGCTATTCATCAAAACTTCAAAGTGGGAATATTTTTCCTTCAGGGTAGGGGCACAGCCTGGCATCTCTTTTTCCCTTTTTACTTAAAGCAGTAAATCTTAATTTTCTCAGAGCTCTTCGAACAATTTCTCATCTCCATATATCCCTGTTTATAAAGATGTTAGTTATGTGGGCATCTCTTCTACAAAATCTTTCCTGCATTCAGAAGACTCAGTATGCTTCAAGCACTATATTCCCCTTTTAACACACATCTTGGTATTCCAGCCCAACACCTTGCCTAGGCACAGGACTCCGCCTTCTGCTGTGACTTCAGCCTTCCCCTGATAGCAGGTAGTTTGCAGCTCATTCCTCTCCATGGAAAAGTAAAGCTGATCATCAGCTGCTTCCAACCCATCACCTCTTCTCTGAGATAAAAGGCTATCCTCCTTCACAAGACAGCACGGAAATGTGTCAGCAGAGCAGCATATCACAGACTTGCATTAGAGGAGAGTCTGATCCTCTCCTTTGGGACCTGTCATTCCATGGTACAGACCAGCCTGAGCAGTTACAGGGCTCTGTTATTACTATTCATTGTATTTAATGTGGCATTGTAAAACACTGAACTTAGATAAAACCAGTTTGCCTTAAGTTACTTGGCCAACTGCAAGCTATCAGAGCAAGATGTGCTCTCCCTGTGATGGCAGAGCAGCATTAGGCCAAATCTGAATGCTTGTGACAATCCCATCTGGGTGATACCAGAAATCATTTGGGGCTGAAGAAATGAATATCCACTCACTGCTGGCATTTGCTGGGGGCATTTTCAGGCATGCTCAGAAGAGGCTGTTTAAAGACACAGTGGGACAAAGGAGAAAGCTCAGGGTGCTGAGTTCTCCTGGGGGAGCCAAGTGCTCTCAGCCCAGTACCTCTGCTGGGTGTTTGCTGACCTGGTTTGATTCCACACTTGCCTTGCACTAATCTGATTTCACCAGGAGGCTTCCAGAATTGCAAATACAAGACACAGGGAAATTTGACCCAGCCATGACCACAGCAGAAATACCAGAACCTGCTGCTTACAGAGGGAGGGGAAGAAAAGAGTGAAGGCTGAGCAGAGGTGATGTCTGTGGGCTGTCTCTCCAAGCAGAGGTGTTGGCAGAGCAAGGCACAAGGATCTAATAGTGGTGGCACTGTAACAGGCTGAAGCCCGATGGCTCTGGCCTTTGCAACAGCAGGGGAAGCACCACTTGCTGCACTGGGCTGCACTTAGTGAACATTTACCCACTCAGTGCTTTAATTCTGGTCCAGATGCTGCACTGGTCCAGCTCAGAGTCAGCCTTGAACCGTGTCTTGTCCTTCTGCTGTTCAGAATGGAGAAGCGTGATGCGAAGCAGATGAGAGCCATCAGCTCCATCCCTAGCTCAGTGCACGCCTCGGGCAGGTGCTGCATGGGAAGGAGCTTCTGTCTCCCTGCTCAGTGGTTCTTTTGGTACCTCAAGCTTTGCAAACCCTCCTAGCACAGGCCAGTTCTTGGACATGTTAAATACCACCACGCTGCAAACACACCACCAAGTTCCCCAGGGCTCAGCTGCAACAGTTAGTGGCACAACTTGCAATGCATCCTGTCGATAAGTGGGTGTGTTAATCAAGGGGAAAATCTGTGCAATTGGCTGATCTCGATTCCAATTAATTTCCCATTAACAGATTTCCTAAATCATTAACAGAACGCCTCGTTGCAGATGATGCCAATAACTCTTTGGCACATATGGCCTTCCTGCCATCGCAGGAGGGAGTGGGCTGACTCAGTCAGAAGGGAGAACTGATGATCCTGGTGCCTTTCTTAAAGTAAGGATTTTTACCTCAGTATTTTTGCAGAGGGGTCTGCTTGCCGGGAGAACTGTGTCTTGGTTAAAATGAATCCCTTTGTGAAGGGAAACCAGGTTTTGGGTGATAAGAAGCAAAGTTTACAGTGGCGTGTGTATTGTGAAGTTTGATAATTTTGACTTCTGTCTGAAATTACTTGGACTTTACGTAAATCTGAAGAATACTGTGGTCATTTGTATCCCTTGCCTTTTTTTATTTTCTCCTAGATGATGAGGGCTTTTCACAGCGTAAATACTGGGAAGGGATATTTATCATTTTCTATCCATGCTGAAAAACTCTGAGGGCTATAGAAAAGCACTTTGGAGCTGTTAATAATTTGAGATATCGATTAGGTAGCAGAGGGTCAAGATTCTGGCTTCTGATTCAGATGACTTGGTAGAGGATCAGACCTCTAACGTGTGCAGTACTCAGTGTATCAGAGAAGGAAGAAAGTTTCAGCAGATTTAGCTATTGAAAAAGTCTTGTAGTGGTTCAGTTTCCTGCTGGTTTGCACCACTCGCTGTTGAAGGGTTGCATTAAATTCAACCTATCAAGTTAATTTTCATGGGGGTTTTTTTATAGTTCTGGGTACTTTTTAAAATCCTTTAGTACATTAGATTTCAGATGGTAGAAATAGGCCTTCTTTTTCCATGGGGAAGTTCCTGATGCCTCTGAAGTTAGTGGGAGTTCTGCTGTGGACTACAGCTGCTGACCCATGGCTCTGGTCTTCAGCCTTGTGGTTCCCAGTGAGCTGCAAGGGTTCACCTCTGCTCCTGGACAGGCTGATTTGGGCTGCTCTGAGCTTCTAGCTGGGCTATGGACCATTGAGCAAGGATTCTGTTACTGAACAAGAAAACTGTTAGGAGTTAGGAATGCTGTCTCCAGTTGAGGGTGCTTTATTCAGTGTCCATCTCAAAGGAGCTTGAGGTCATTCTTGTCATGGAGGGTTGGCTCTGAGAGGAGTTACTGTGCCTCTGTTTGCTACAGGTTTGTTGTCTCTTTCTGCCTGGCAATCATGTTTGAGGTCTCTTGTTTTCTGGATTTCTGGGAACATGGCAGTCCCTACTGTGCTGTAGGGTGACTGGGTATGCACAGGACTTCACAAGCCAACATGCAATAACCTAAACAGTCATTTGACTTTATAAGTGGCAGACTGGTTTAAACATGGTTCTCTTTCAGCACATATAGGACTCAGATGCTAACGTGCAGTTTAGGACCCTCACAATGATGCAGCTTTACTAATGAATGCCGCGTTGACCATCAGCCCTGGGAGCAGCCACTGGAGTAGGACCTAATGGGGCAGTTACACAGGACTGGAATTTTAAACAGCAGCATGAGGAAGAAAAAAATAAACCAACACCAAAACCCAGAGCAAATGGTCTGACTGGGGGAAAGGAAAATAACTGTAGCTTATAACTGAGCTACAAAACAGGATGACAAACTTCATAAACCGAGTCCTGTTTCCCTAGACAAGCCAATTAATGTACACGGTTGGAATGATCCATGTTTTAACAAGCAGCATGAAAAATAGTGTGTTTCAAGTTAGGAAAGTCACACTCAAAGCCTTTACCATGCAGTCAGCTAGATACAAAACACCGACAAATCTATCTTAACAAGCTTTTAAAATGTATTTCGAATAATGAGGAGAAAATATAGTAAGACTTGTAAACACACATGAAAGTAATTTCAGCAGTTATAGATTGAATAGCACAGTGAAAGCATTTTAGTTACTGAGCAGCAGTAAAATGTGTTGGCTGTTTAATTTGTACACAGTTTTATTTTATAGCATTTTAAAAGTTGCCTTTTGGCAGAGAGAATATGTAAGGATGTTGGCTTGTTGTAAAGGGAGATGACTGGCAGGAGAACTCGAGTTATCTTTAAGGTTAGAACTGTTGTGGGAGAATAATGTTTCCAAGGATCTGGGATGTAGGTGACTGTGTCCATAATCAATTCCGGATATGGATCCCACCAGTAAGGGCATAGTGGCACTCTTGCAGGTCATTCATAGAATCATAGAGTCACAGAATGGTTTCGGTTGGAAGGGACCTTAAAGCTCATCCAGTTCCAACCCTGTGCCACAAGCAGGGACACCTTCCACTAGGCCAAGTTGTTCAAAGCGCCATCCCAGCTTGCCCTTGAACACTTCCAGCTGCATTTCGGGTACTTTGGCTGGCCTGATCCCAGCCTCATGCTGGACAGCCTGCTCTTAGAATCATAGAATCCTTTAGGCTGGTAAAGACCTTTAAGATCGTCAAATCCAACTGTTAACCCAGCACTGCCAAGTTCACCGCTAAACCATGTCCCTAAGCACCACATCTGCTCATCTTTTAAATCCCTTCAGGAGTGGTGACCCCACCACTTCCCTGTGCACCCTGTTCCAATACCTGACAACCATTTCAGTGAAGAAATCTTTCCTAATATCCAATCTAAGCCTCCCTTTGCACAACTCGAGGCCATTTCCTCTTGTCCTATTGCTTGTTTCTTGGGAGAAGAGACCTTCATTCAATGGACTTTAGATGGGGCCTTTAATGAGAAGGATTTTTTAAATGTGCTGTAATCAAATGGAGCAGGTTCCTCATTGCTGTTTGTGAAATGACCGAGTTCCCCCATGTTCTTTTTTATCTGACTACTGTACAGGAGTTCCAGAGTCCTTAGGAGGTCTAGAAACTTCATTACAGATAATTTTACAGTTGATTTGCTCAAACATAGCCCACTTTAAAAATAATGTGCTTCGAATGCTATGTAATGGTTCTTCACCCTAGCCAAGAAGTTTGGGTTTCAACCTTCCATCTGAGAGACAAGTGCCTTTGAGTTGTAACAGCAGTAGTTAGCAGGACTGTAACAAAACTGTACAGAACTACGTGATTGTGCATGAAGTTCAAATAGCGGGGGGGCAGTAGTTGTGTCTACTGCATGTCAGAAAAGGGAAGGACTATGGTAATGCTTAACTAGCTTCAGGTCTGAAAAGAGGAGGCATCAGTCTGTAATAACTAAATGGCAACATAAATGGGCAAGAGCCGAACTTAAAACTTTAATAGCTGAGTGTGATGCTCTTTGCATGCTGCAAAGCTTATTCATGATGAATTTTCTCCTCCCATACCCTGGCAATGGCTGAGGAGAACATCCGATTTGAAAGTGGGTGACAGGCCAAGGGCAGAGCTGCTTCCGAATTCAGCAACCCTGGAAGTGCTGTACTACGTGAGTGCCTGCGGCTGTTGTCCTCCATAAGGAACACTTGGATTTGGTATCAACTGAAATAGAGTATCAGTGTTTCACTGGGAAAGCGTTAGATCAGGGGTAGCAAATTGCATGCTCTCATTTTTCTAAGTGTTAAGCTGTTGTTTCTTGACTGCTCCAAGCTAAATGCATGTGACCAGCAGTGCTGATATATGATACTGATTTTGTTCTGTTCTTGGATGGGGTTCATGTGTGACTCCCGGGTGCTTGTTGGCACAAGCCAAGGAGTCCAGGGTGAGCTCTGCACCATCAAACCCATGAAAGACTATTCAGTTGTATCGTTACTGCTGAGCTAATGGCAGGGGAAAAGCTCTGCTGTGCTGGAGATTAATAAGAGCTCTCAAAATAGCAGCCCAAAATTTACCTCTCTTTGTGGTTTGTTGCGATATCCTATGAATCAGTGGTGGTTAAGACTGTTTCCATCTATTTTCTCCCCTCTGTGAGATGGAAGACCAGGGCTCCACCCTTCAGAAGCAATAAGTTTCACCAGCAGTTCCTCTCTGCCTGTGGATGGACCAGCTGCCTTCCCCCAGCAGACAGCCAGTTTCCAGCCACCTCAAGGCCAAGTCACACTGCAACATCTGGTTGTCATTATATAAAAGCGAATAGGCCTGTTTTTCCGTCTCTTTTACACATGTTAATATGGCACAGCTGGACTCCAAAACTTGGAGAGCAGCTCTTTGCGGAAGTGTGAGACCAGAAATTTGCTGCTTTGTATTGCACGCAGTCGGGCTGCAGCGGTGGGCAGGCGGCCGTGCTTCCATCATCCAGGGGTTAACCTGCTGCTGCAGGCCTTGGACCCCCCAGAAAATGCTCTGTGGTGGTTTTACTACTGCTGAGAATCACTGTTTGGATGGAGGAGGAAGCAGCCTGTCGGGCTGGCCCCCCATCACCTGGTAGCTGGGTGTGCAGTCCTGGGAACCACCTGCAGAACAGCTCAGAGAGGCTCTTGGCAGCACAGGTACCCTTCCTTGGCAGTTCATCTGCTTTCTCTGCTGCCTAAGGGATATGTAAAAGAAGTACCAAACCAAACTGCTACAGCCTCCATCTGTTCTCCTTCAAGCTCTAATCCTGTAAAACAGCTCTGCCTGTGTTTAATGGTCCTGTCATCTTGCTGAAGTCAAAGATCATAGAATCAGACTGGTTTGAGTTGGAAGGGACCTTAAAGATCATCCATTCTCAATCCACCTGCCACAGGCAGCGACACCTTCCACTAAACCGGGTTCCTCCAACTCCTGTCCAACCTGGCCTTGAACACTCCAGGAATCTGGATGTTCAGCCTTGTGCAGGGCTTGTGTGGGAATACCAGCACGGAGGGAGTGGTATAGGCACCACTGCTGCCTTTAAAGCCAGATTCAGTTAATATCCTTGCTATGCTCTGGTCTGTTCCTCCTCGCATCTATTGACATCTTCTGCTCACATTCCCTCTTGAGCCACAACTTGCCAAGCATGTGCCTTTTGTCACACTGAGGGGAAAGTAATGTGGGGATGAGCTCAGCTTTCAGGACACACAAAAGCATGAAGTGTAACCTGACATACCTTGATGACAGCCCTTTAATGTAACCTGGAAAAAGGAAAAGAGATCACTGTTCCAGTTTAAGTTGGCAGCTTCATTTCTCTTACGTTCTATGTGTTTAATTTATCTTTACATTCAGAAATCCTCATGCAAATTATCACTGACTCTGTTCAACTCTGTTTAACTAATTGGTACTTGTATATGCAAGATTAGTGATCAACTATATTAATATTATTGACCCCCATTTGCCTCAGTGCTATCTGTTTTTCCCAGGTGAATGCAATTAGAGCATAATTAACGATCCGATAGCTACGTTCCTTTTATTGCAAACACTATAACAATTACACACCGAGATCGGCACAAAATCCTGAATACATAATTCATTGGTTTGTTCTTTCCCCATAGAATCCATGGGAGACTTGCTAGAAAACAGACGCAAGGAGTTGATACATAATGTATTTGAAGACCTATAAAAGTTTCATCCTTGAGGGTCCGCTGGGGATAGGGTGGTTGGAATTTAACTTTTAATTGTATAGCTGAGGAATGAAATGCAGATAAAGGAACGGTTACTGTAACTGGCACCAGACCAAAATACATGTCGGACCCAGCTGTCCAGAGCCTTGCATTCATGAATAACTTCATGCTCTTGGGTTGTTTAATTGGATTCTGTGGGACTGTGAATTTGAGTAAACTTATTCATGCATAGGCATTTTTTCAGGATCAGGCTGTTGCAAGTGCATTCATTGTTGAACAGAGGATGGATATTAGGTGTGGATACAGCCCTTTCACCTTGGGTAAAAAGCTTTTTGATGTATTGGGATTAAAAATAAGACATATGCTACAACAGCTGCAGGTTTCATTTTCCCCTTTCAACAGGTAGAGAGGAGCAGAGCAAAAGCAAAGAGTATGTTTGGTGAGGAAGAGTGAGGAAAGGCCGGGTGGGATTCCCATCTTGGTATTTCTTTCTTTGTCTGGGGTAATTCAGATAAATTCCTTTACCCCTGTGTATCCCAGCTTTTCTGTTAGTAAAGCAGGGCCACTGACAGAAATGGTCTGTTTATAAAGTGCTTTGGGATTTTAGTTTTTTATAATTCTCACTGCAACAGTCTGGGATCTGCAGCATGAAGGTTTGTAGAGCACTGTGTTTCCCTAAGTGTAAATTGTTGTTCTGAAATGTGGGTTTAATTTACACCAAAGGGAAAAGGGAGCTGTTGATGAGCTTTGGCCCATTCCCCCCCTCCCCAAATTAGCGCATCAGCTCCTAAGCTCAGTGACTCAGTCAAGGAGCTTGCCAGGCTGCAGGAACAGCAACAGGCACTCTCTGGAGGTTCAGATGTGCTGGGACCTGAGTGGGGTTTTCCCCTTGGTTCTGCTATGTGCTTCCTTTGCCCATGCAGGTTTGGGGGTGAAATGGCCAAATAGAATCACAGAATGCTTTGGGTTGGAAGGGGCTGTTAAAGGTCATCTGGTCCAACCCCACTGCAATGAGCGGGACATCTTCGATCAGATCAGGCTGCTGAGAGCCCCATACAACCTGACCTTGAATGTTTCCAGGGATGAGGCATCCACATCTTCTGTGGGCAACCTCTTCCAGTGCCTCACCACCCTCACAGTGAAGAATTCCTTCCTCTTGTCTAATCTAAACCTACCCCCTTCTACTTTATGCTGAGCACCCGAACACCATCAGCCAGCGGCGCCCGCTCCCGACTGAAGCGCCGGCACAGGCTGAGGGGCCGTTCCCTGGCAGGTTGCCGAGCTGCCGGGCCTCAGCGGCGCCGGGAGCGGACGGAGGGACGGACCGACCGCATCCCGCGCGGGCTCCGCTCCGCTCCGCTCCGCCCCTGAAGCCGGTGCTGCGGCGCCACCTGGCGGCGCGCGGTACTAGGCGCAGGGCGGGTGCGGCCCCGCCGCTCGCCAGCGGGGACCCTCCTCCGCGGCTCCAGACCGGCCGTTCCCCAGAGCTCCGGGCGGATGGCTCAGTGCCGGGCAGCACCGCTGCGTCTTCACAGTCATTTCTCGGGAGCGCCTGCTGGCCGGGCTGCAGTCGGTTCGTAACAGCCAGGGATCGGTATTGAGGAGAGAAGAGCACCCCGTCACCTGTTTTAATAGTTTCCCAAGAGATTTTCCAACAGTGGTGCTCTATTGATGCTGAGCTCAGCTTCCCATGGCCGGTTTTACTGTTTGGAATGGAAAATAGCTGTTAAAAATGAGAAGGTGAATGTGAGGAAAAAAGAACTGTAGCGATGACAGTGAGCTGAGCTGCTCCCGGCTGGAAAACACTGAGACACTGTGGAATGAGACTGTGGAATAAGACTGCAAGAAGTTTGAAAAATACATTCCATATTGCCACTAAGTTTTAATTAGCAGGTATGAATAAGCCAAATTTTATTGGTAGAGACACATTAGAGAGTTGTGCATATAATTCTCCTCTCTCACTGTGGTACTTTTAGATATGTTTTCTAGCATAAACTTTCATTTGAATATGTGCTGGGCAGTTCTGAAGTATCTCCACGTATCTGTGATGGATGCCTGACACAAATTAGGCCAGAAGATTTCAAGGTTTCATTAAGTTACTGCCCTTCTTGCCAGCTTATACAGCTGAGAAATCGTGAACCATAAAGTTGAGTTTTCTACTATCCATAAACACGTCCTTGGGCAGAGGACGTTCCATATCCATGGGCTGTGCTGTGGCATTAATGATTCTAACTTCTTTTTCTTTTTGTCAGAACCTGAATGGAGTAGAGCAGTGAGCTAGTCTGTCTTTAATTCCTCTCCTGATTATCAAACACATCAATGCACAAAGGTACAGCTTCTTTCCCTAAACCCCGGATTTGCTGTCTGGCTGTCATGTAAAGATAACTCCAGAACAATATCTGGAGGTACCAGACCTCTCCTCTTTCAGTTGTATCACTTGGAAATTGTTCATTTGCCAGATTAAGGTTATTCAAGTTTTAGCTTGAACCAAGGCTCTGGATTACGTGAGGCTCCTCCCATTGGCTGTCAGCTTGATTTCCACGGGAAAAGATGATGCTCTCCACCCTCATGTACTTTCATTTCTACTTCTCATTCAGAGCTTTTCTTGGCCTTAATTCTGAGAGTGGCTTTTCCCTTCATTGAGGGAAGGCGGTTGCCTTTGGCAGCTGCCGAGGTGTGTGTGGTCTGTCACTTGCAATAGCAAGTCACAACAACTAAACTTTCAGCTGCATCTCTCAAAACAGGTTAGGTAGTGAGCGGGAGCACTGGCAGAGCTATTCGTTAAGGAGTATGATTAATTGAGCATGAATTGTGTATTGTACTTCATATTTGGTGCTCAGCATGCTGCTTAAGAACAGTTGTTACACGTGGTACTCTTCCATTTTCCAGGAAGAACCGAAGGATGTTTATAGCCAAGGAAGTATTTGAATGTCACTGTGGCATAAATTGGAATGGTTCCACTGCTCAGTGATTTTAGTCTGGACTTCATCCAGCATGACTCAAGGGACAATTTTACCCATTTTTTTTATTGCATTTCTTCCTTCGGATTTCTGTTGTTGGTTTTGTTGTCATTCATATTGATTTGTGGGTTGTTTGTTGTCCCTCCACTCCCATTTCATGTCAGTTCCTGATACTGAGCTTTGTGACTTCACCTTTGTTCCAAGCGCATATGTTGTACAGCAGGCCAGGGATGCTCTGTTGTGGGCAGAAATCAGGTTGTAGGCTTTTCATGTACTTATTTGAACCAGGCAGAAAATGAGAGCTTTAAAATCAATGTTTTTTTCACTATCTCAGTAACATAATGATAGGGGGGATGAAAGAACTGTTGTGAGCACGGAAGAAAAATTAAGAATGTAATACACTGCACTAGATACAAATCAAGATGGGTTTTTTTTCCACAGTTTAAAAAACA
Organism: Ara ararauna; assembly: GCA_028858755.1. Lineage (NCBI taxonomy): Eukaryota > Metazoa > Chordata > Aves > Psittaciformes > Psittacidae > Ara > Ara ararauna. The sequence continues at coordinate 10,826,044 of CM054380.1, read as the reverse complement.
AAAGGTCTTGGTAGGCAAACATAAGTACACACTGGGGCTGAAGATGATGTTGTTCTATTCTGGTGTTACGCTAACATAGGATTTTTTTCACTTGAGTTCCAAACAGAAGAATGCTATTTAAACACACAAAAAACATGGTCATTTAACCAAACTCACCCCAGCTTCTGAATCTTCTAATCTCAGTCCCACTCTGCTTATCCCTCTGGCACAACCCTCCATGATAGCTATTTTCTCTGTCCTACCTGTGAGCGTCTGCTCCCAGGGAAGCCCCTTATTGCATGCAAAATCCTGGTGGCAGCAAATGGATTGGTTGGGCTGGAGATAAAAGCTGATTTAAGTCTAGTGACCTTTAATGGCCAAGTCATAGGAAAGACTATCAGTCCAACACAAATCCTTTGACTGTGACTTTGCAATATCAGTTTATTCTGGTCTGAAAAGCTGGTCCAAACCCTTGTTTCAGCTGCACAGATTTACACTTTTTTATGCTTTACAAAACATTTAATTCTTCTTTAGGAAGCCTTCTTTCCAAATTTTTGTTATTATTAAGTAACCATCAATGCTTATAGATCCACAGTGGGATGAAGCGGAGGAAAGGAAGTTCTTCAAGTCACTGATTTCTTTTGGAAATAATGCTGGCCTATACTAATTTCTACATATAAATTCATGGTCCTTATGAAGACATTTATAACTGTGTGTGCAAATCTTAGAACCATAGACTGGTTTGGGTTGGAAGGGATCTTAAAGCTCATCCAGTTCCAATCCCCGTGCCATGGGCAGGGGCACCTTCCACTAGGCCAGGTTGCTCAAAGCCCCATCCAAGCTGGCCTTGAACACTGCCAGAGATGGGGCATTGGACAAATGTTAATAGGCACTTGCTTACACCCTGGAGTTGCTCATACACAGGTCTTGAAACTTCTTAGTAAGCCTCACGGCTCTCCCATGGGGATGTTCTCCCCAAGGATAATCACAACTCAGTTAATCAATTGCAAAGCACAAATTCTGGCAGTGAAACAAGTTGCAATAATCAATTTGTTAAGTAATTGTGAGGAGCAAATTCAGAAAAAAATGTAGCTTGCTTGTAGAAAACCCCCAATCAGAAAGTGACGATGTTTCGGAACTGGAGATTTGTTGAAAATGGTTCACCCGGTTTTGAAGCTCTTACAGGCTTTAATACTTTTGCTTTTTAGGCAGCCCTTGCAAAACAGGATGTTGTTCCTCATAGTAAGTAAAGCTGTGCTAACTTCCTGGTTTCGTAGGAATGACACGTATCTGTGTAAGCCATCAGAGTTTTGCTATGAATTCTGGAAAGCTGGGTTGCATTTCCTTTTTTTTTTCTTTTAGTGTATCATATGTACAAATCGGCACTTTCGCTGATACGAGAATACAGAGGACATTAAAAATGCAATCAAACAAGATCCACTGTGCTCTTCTTCAAGAAAAGTTATGGATAATTGATCCTGTATTTGTCCCTGGGCTATTGCATTGAATCTCTGGGTTGGGTCAGTATGGGGACTGAAGGCCATGATGGAAACAGAACGGCTGCTGTTTCTCTCATTATCCCATGGGAATTACAGGTGCCATGACCTGTGTGATGAATATTTTGAGCTGTAACTAGGTCTGTGAGCACTCTGACACTTTCAGCACCTTTATGCTCCATTAGTATCTACTTTTGACACATAATACTCTAGTTAATCTTTCTGGCACAAATCAGCTACAGAAACACATTCCAGAGACCCAAGCAGAAGGCATTAACAAAACAAGCCTTGCTGCAGTTGCTAGATTAAAGTGGTCGCCATGGTTCTGGCCATAAAGGGTTGGATAGTTGGAGCTAAAGCTAATGGGGTTGATAGGATAGGTCTCGCAGTGGAAATGACTGTAGAGAATGCTCAGAGACAACTGAGATGGATGGAGAAAAGCCCTCCAGACTGTGTTGTTTCTTTGTGGAAGTCTGAGTTAGATAGCCACGTCCCACTGACACTTGCTTTCCTTTGAGACTACCACGAATAAGTCACTGCACTGGTGTGACAGGGTTGTTCTGGGATTAAAACTAGTGTCTTCATACCATGCCCTGTTGCTGTGTAGACAGATACATCACCAAGATAACATCAAGTATGATGGCTGCTTTTACTGTCTTCACTGTATGCTTGGATTCACTTGAGTTCCACCAGAGGAAGTAAAAGGTGAAAATTACTTTCTGCTTAACACATACTTTTCAATTGAGAATATTGCTAAAGTTTACATTAAAAATTGCAAGGGTAAGAGCTGAGCTTATTCGCAGTGCGGACTTCTGTGTCCATGCTTTGTTTCTTCTAGACAACTTTACTGTAACATGCTGCTGAGTGCTCTCTCCCCCATCTCACTGCCCTCCCCACTTAGCTCACTGAACAGTCCCCAGTTCCTGCAGACAGGACTAACCAGAATACAAGGTCTCATCACAATCTACTGGCCTCAATAAATTGATTCCCTTTTCAAACACATTGATTTTTGCAGTGCTCACTATAGTAACAGCATTCTGCTCTCTGTGTTTTGTACCCTTGACTGATCAATGTTAGTCTTCAGCTAAAAGCCTGGATATATCTCTGGCATGAACTTCAGCTTTATATTCATTTTGAGCTTACAAGCCTGAGGAATTGTTTCAGCCTGAAGTATGACAGTGACTTATTAGCAGCTCAAAAAGGAGGTTTGTCATGAAAATGTGCAGGAAGCTGAGCAACTGCTGGATGAGGTGCATCTCTTGTGTCTCCAGCCACATCTTCTTGTATCACACTCCTCTACAGTCATGCTGACTTTGGTAACAAGGATCAGTAGTTTTAACTGACTTGTATTACTCTACAGACTGAAGTACTGAATTAAAGCTTCTTCTAGTGCTTTCTGTCAGTCTTTTGGTCTACAAATATTTTGCCTGGAGAAGTCTCCAATTCTCCCTCTGCATGCAATAGGCTAAACTTATTTAGAGGTAAATATGTGCCAGAAGAATACAAGATGTAAGCCAGAAAACGTAGAATCACAGTGAAATCTGAAAGAAACGATACTGTCAGTGAAGAATATGGCATCAAACTTATTGTTCAAGGAAGATGCAGGAAAGGTCATCTGGATGTTACCCACAGATCCTCCTAGAGACATGTCTTGACAAGCCTAAAAAACAAATGTTATTTATTATCTAAGGGTCAAGAGTAGTATTGCAAAACATTACATCAAATCTAAATGTTTTCAAGGTAGTTACAGTTATTGCATACAGAGCATAAATATACATGAACAGTGTTCTTGAAAGTGTGGAATTGGATTGCTCTGGAAGTTCTCAATTAATGTTATGAGTTCCTACAACTCATATTTAGTGGTACTTGGTGCCATACTCTTCACTTGTCCTACCTTATCATAATTTTATTAATATTTGTTTCTGTAGCACTGATTTTAATAGTTGCAACTTTACACATATGAACTAATGTGAAATTCTTTATAATTACAGCAGAACATATCACTAGAAATGGTAATCAGTCTAGAACAACATTTTTCCTATGTTCATAAATTAAACATAATCACAGGGACCAATTTTGTAATCCGCTGTCAGCGGACATGAAATAATTATGGCTTGGACCTTTTAGGTTTTTTTTTTTTTTTTCCCCTAAACCTGCCTGGATTTAACCTTGAAAGTACAGATGAGGAAGATTATCCCTTACAAGCCCACAGTGAGAAGTTCTGTAGGCTGTTTGGATCACTGGTGCCAGCCTTTCCAGAAGGTGCCCAGCACGGCTGACCTTGTCTGCCATGCTAAACAGCCCAGTGTCCATTTTTCTGTCCAAATTGTGACCAGTGGCCTTAATTCTCTTTTTGTTTGAATAAACATTGTCAACCTGTGGAAACTCCCAGCGGACACAGTGTTCCTCCCCCCACTCCCCTTTATTATTTGTTTGTTCTGGTGGTTTTTTTCAACACCTTGCAATTTATTACCTCCAGACACTCTGAATTCTGGTGCTGGAGGTGGTATTCAGACAATGGCTGAGACAGTATAGAGTCTCTATAGGTTATTATTCTTTAAATGCTTGAGGCACAGCAGGTCATATAAAACTCTCTTTGTTCTGGTGGCGAATAGGGAGGAAGAAGGAGGATGACGGCTCATGCCCACAAGATTTATGCAGTTTCTGTGTCTACTGTATTTATCTGAGCTTATATTGTACCTTTACTGCTGATACATTTTCTTGCAAGAGGGTGGATATACTGCTTCATCTTGTCTGTGCTTGTGCTGGCTCTCTGGGGAAATTTGGTCTTTTTAGTATGCAGTTCAAACACTGTCTGAAAACACGTCATGGTTTGGATAATAATTTTTCAAACAAATTTAATACACTGATTTCCTTGGGATGAAGATCAAGCACTGTTCCATCCAAGATGCACCTAAAGGGCAACTTGTTTGAGTTAAGTTTACTGAAACAGAAGTGACAGAATATCAATTTGCTTTCTAACTTCATGTCATATTTGAGAATCAAATAAGCAATTACATGAGAGTAAATTGGATTTATTTTAATATCAGATTTGCAGTCCACTTGTTTTATTTGATTGAGATAAAATAGCCCTTCATTTTACAGTAAACATGCTCAAATATTATATTTCTTCTTTGGCTTCTTCAGAGCTTGTAGTTTGAAAACATTACTGAAACATAAAAAGTAACTGACTGTCTTAACACCAGAAGCCTTTTCTGTGCTAAGGTGATGAATAGTCCCCAGTCACTCTTCCTTTTTGGTGAGGCAACTTACAAACTGGTGTCAGTGTATTTATATCAGCTTCTTCCAACATTTGCATTTACTCAAACCCCAAATACGAATGTAAAAACAGACCTCACACATAATGTATTTGCTTAGTCCACTGGTGCAACCATGTGTAAATATAGGTCACAAATATATGGCCCCAAAAGGGTAAAATCTTATCTTTTGTTTTAGAAAATATGGCATTTTCAGATTCCTCACAGACTTTTCCAAATACTCAGATGCTTCCAGATAATCCAAATTGCCCTACTCAAAGGAAGTAGATTTCAGCAGTCTCCTCCTTTCTGTTGTTCAACAAAGAGCTTTTACTGTAATTTGGTTTGCCGATAGACATGACTTACACCAATGTTTTTGCTCCCCAGCACTAGGTAATGATCCTAGACAGCCCAAAGGATTACTGAAACTTAAGTGGTTCTCCTCTAGGCCTCTTGCTCAAGATTAATTGTAACAGAATTACTTCCTTCCCCCGCTTTCACACACAATATATTTTGCAAAACATGTCAAATCAGAATCTTCCAATTCCATCTGTTTTCTGAATCTGAATTAATTTCAGTGGTAAGGAGGCAAAGATCATTTTGCTTTTGCTTTAGTTCCATCTTTTATACAGAATTGTTTTGGAACATACTCTGTTACAAATTACTTCGTACAAAGAAAAAGCACATTCTTTATCTAGCATTGTAACACCCCTCTAGGCCAAACAGAATTTTGGTGAAATATGCGAAGTTCTTTGCCAAAGCCCTGAACCACTGCGAGTCACTCCATTCTACACAAATCAAACGCGTGCATTTATAATAAACATTAAAAAACTCAAACACAACAATTGAGGCATTACCAGCCTGAAAATTATAGCCCAAACATGATAACTAAAGTTCTGACAGCAATGAGACTGAAATTTGGCTGCAAAAGCTGTATTTAGCTGTTTGCTCTAATGGTTGTGATCACCATGAATGCTAAGGGGAACTGGCAATCTCAGTCCAGTAGTTGCAGTGAGTGCAGCATGCATGAAACAGCCAGGTATCTACATGTAAAATAGCAGTTGTCAGGCAAAGGAAAGATCTTGGTCAGTTAAAGGCTAAATAAGTCTCCCAAAAGAACTACTCTAAGGAGGTGCGGGCAGCTGAAGCTCATTAGTACAGCAGTATCTCATAGTGCCATTGTCCACTGAGTGGTAAATGCAGTACTTCCTCACTGAGTGCTGCCACCCTTTCAGAAACACCAAATTCATGTCTCCTTTTTCCGATAGACAAATAATGCTCTTTGCAAAGTTTCTTCAGCCATGATTTGGACCTTTTTATTTGCAATTGTTCTCTTTAGATCCTTCCAGTAAAATTATACAGTTTATTAATACATAAGGCTGTGAAAGTATTTTTCTAGCATCCTGCAACAGGGAACATAGTACATCTCTGCTTCCATGTGGAACTGGCAGGATACCTGACCCTTTCCTTCCCCCTCTAGCATGTTCTGTAGAATCACAGAATATTGGGTGGGAAGGGGTCCTTAAAGTTTGGTTTGCCCTTCAGGAAGATTAGAAATGCTTAAGCCATTCCTGACGGCTTATTTGTCTAACCTGTTTTTATGGAGATTCCACAACCTTCCCAGATGATGTTACCAGTGCTTGGAAAGTTTTTTAATGTCATAGAATCATAGAATAGTTAGGGTTGGAAAGGACCTTAAGATCATCTAGTTCCAACCCCCCTGCCAGGGGCAGAGACACCTCCCACTAAACCATGCCACCAAAGGCTCTATCCAACCTGGCCCTGAACACTGCCAGCAATGGAGCATTCACAACTTCCCTGGGCAATCCATTCCAGTGCCTCACCACCCTTACAGTAAAGAATTTCTTCCTCATATCCAGTCTAAACTTCCCCTGTTTAAGTTTGAACCCATTACCCCTTGTCCTCTCACTACAGTCCCTAATGAAGAGTCCCTCCCCAGCATCCCTATAGGCCCCCTTCAGATATTGGAAGGCTGCTATGAGGTCTCCACGCAGCCTTCTCTTCTCCAGGCTGAACAGCCCCAACTTTCTCAGCCTATCTTCATACGGGAGGTGCTGCAGTCCCCTGATCATCCTCGTGGCCCTCCTCTGGACTTGTTCCAACAGTTCCATGTCCTTTTTATGTTGAGGACACCAGAACTGCACACAGTACTCCAAGTGAGGTCTCACAACAGCAGAGTAGAGGGGCAGGATCACCTCCCTCGACCTGCTGGTCACACTCCTTTTGATGCAGCCCAGGATACGGTTGGCTTTCTGGGCTGCGAGCGCGCACTGCCGGCTCATGTTCATTTTCTCATCAACCAAAACCCCCAGGTCCATCTCTGCAGGGCTGCTCTGAATCTCTTCTCTGCCCAACCTGTAGCTGTGCCTGGGATTGCTCTGACCCAGGTGTAGGACCTTGCACTTGTCATGGTTAAACTTCATCAGGTTGGCATCAGCCCACCTCACAAGCATGTCCTTCTAAATACTCTTTTTTTTTTTGTTGCAGTTTTCTTGTCTTATCTTCGTTTGGACTCAGAGAACAATTTATTGCCTTTCTCTCCACAACAGTCTTATGTATATATGAATGCCATTAGGGTATTTACTAATATTTTGTCCAAGATGTATAATATATATTTTATCTTTCAGTTTTTGCAGGACATGCAGTCAGGCCATGGCATAGAAATTACCATCTCTAGTGTTACTCCACGGTGTGATAAGGACTTAGATAAAGAGTTTGCCTGTTGGCTTTTATCAAGAGGTGGTATAAATGTACATCAGCTCAGGAACAGGCCAAGGATAAATTTCTTATTGTTCTCCCCCCTTGGGTGCCTCATTGCTTCAGTCAGGAAGTAATTTGCTTCTGTTTATATGCTGTTATCACGTTACTTCCCAGATGTAGGAACTAAGTTATTGTGGCTTCTTTGTTGCTGGCAGCAGAAAGGATTAAAACCCAATCTTTTGGCCAGATCTGGTGATAGTGGGGAGGAGAGAGAAATGGAGATTAATTGGACTTCAGAGACAGGTCTTTGGTGTGCTGGGCCAGGCAATATTCTGTTCAGAGAGTGGAGGAACTGTACACAGTGAGCAAGAGACTTGCCTTGACACTTACCTTAATTTTCTTTGCCATTATCTAATATTGTGTAGCAAATTAAAGTTTTCCTTCCCTCCCCACTCTTTTTCTGGTGAAGCTATGCGTATGTTCTTGACCACAGAGTCATCAGTAGGGTCTACCCCTGTCTAAGGGCTCTGTCACTGTCTACAGATCTCTTCAGGAGGTGGAGCAGCTCATCTAAGCATGTTGTTTCATAATCCGTTTGTGTCTTTATTGTCTCGTGTTGCCTTAGTCCTACCACCTTTCTTTTTGTTGATTTCCCACCTTTCTTATGTCTTCAGCAGTATCTCAAAATTCAAACAGCTGAACTGTTCATCTATAAAATGGAGAAAATCCATTTTGAGATGTTCAGACCTATTTTGTCAACTTTAAGTGTTTTCAGTATGCATTTACATGTATTAAATGCAAATATATTATGTGATTCTGTTTTCTAATTTTTTATGGCTCTTTTGTGATATTGCACGTCAGTTTGAATTTGCTCCACTGCTGAAGTTACCTGACATGCAGTTACAGTGGTGTAAACAGTATCTTGTCTTACTGGTAAAGAAAGCCAACCTCAGAGGCTTCTCTAAAAGACCAACATGATAGTAGGTAGGTGTTATTTCCTGAGGGTCTACAAAGAGTACAGGGCTTTTTCCTCCAAAGACTGTTGATAGCTTTAATGATATTTGTGCTTTTGTTGCCAGGTCTTATTTTTATGCTTGCTCAATGATGATATTTCACAGACTAATCCAAAAGAGGAACCAAATGGCAATGTGAGACAAACAGCAGCAGAGCTAGAAGGGCTCCTCCTTGTTCGTGGTACTGGTTTTTGTTTCTCTATAGTAACACTAAATACTTTTTTTAGCACTTTTGCACAATTATTTAGAAACCCAGGGAGGAGTTGCTCTTTTCACTCCTTTCCACTTCCTTCCCAATCCAGCTGTGTCAGAGGCCAAGGTCACCATCCTTAAATGCTCTTTACTTCCCCTCTGAAGGAGAGCAGTTTGTGAGAGTGCTAACAGGCTTCTGACAGAGCCAACTGGGCAAGATTAAACAGTTTTTGAATGGATGGTCTGAGCTAGCTGAGACAAATTTGTGTGAAGAACTGTAGGAGTGCTCCTGTAAATGTATTCAGTAGAGTTATCTCCACCAGGGAGTAGCGACAAGTGGCTGGCTTTGATGACATATTGATGTCCCACTAAGACAGCTGGATAGGTAGATGACTGCAGCCCAGTGCCCAGGCCAGCAGTGTGCCCCTGGCTGTATCTTCAAAGGGGACTTCTATGTGTGTGAATGTTTTGTCGGTCACACGCTCTCTATCCATGCTGACTTTGTCAGTGTGGTTAAGGTATTTCCCTAAACACCTTAAACAGAAGACCCTGTCATCTCTGCAGGAATTATAGTCTTATAAATAGTAATGTGAATTTACACCTGAGTTTAGTCCAGCATAACTTTTCATCTTGAAATTTACTGAGCATCAGCTGAATTGCATTAACTTCTCCTATGTGTGCTCTTAGCCTATGATAAACTTGGTGATTCCATCTCAGTTGTGCAGTAATAAAAATAAAATCTATATACACCAGGTAATTTAAAGGCCCTGTTAACTGTTTCCAAATGAATTTCCATCTATTGTTTGTAAGGAGATGACTTTGCTATTTGAACAAACACATTGAATTTGATAATTAGGTGAGAGAGAGATGGGAAGAAGCACTTAAATCGCTTCTTTTGACTGCACTATGGACAATAAAAACAGATTAACGACCTGTTCTGAGTTGATAGTACTGACTGTGACTCGTACCAAATCTAAAATCTATACGATGTCTAGTTTCATCATGTTTAATTTTTAGTGAAATATTTTGTTTATAATGACACAAATGCCAAATAAATTAATCATAATATGAGCTAGTGATGATAGATGTAAAAGAGAAATGACAAATTGGATGGAAATGCAGTACTATGAATTTTTCCTGTATCTGATCTGCAAGTATCCATTGCATCTTGTGCTTATACCTTTGGAATGCTTCCTCTGCATTTTGGAGCTCATATGGTAGAATGATTCCTTTCATCATCATCAAATCAGGTAGCACTTGAGGCTGTTTAAGCAGTGCAGTGATTGCAGTTGATTGGGTGGTACAGCCTTCTGGAAGGCTATTCACACCTAGAACACTTAGACTGTACCACATGAAACTGAGAAAATGCCTGTGGTCATTCAGCAGGTTAATTTACATTTAAAACACCCAAATTTCTCTATGGCTATCAAATGCCAGTATTTCCATTTCATATACCATGTTAACATTGCTTATGCAGCAAGGTGTACATCATTGTCTTCACAGAGAATTAAATTTGTTACATGCTTCACCATCCACTGAAATTCAGTGGCATTTGGACACCAGATTCACTTGTGCCCTTTTAAATACTTTGGCCTTAATTAGCAATAACCTTTACAATACTATTTAATCAACCAGTGATTCTCCATCTAGTCTTATGTTTTCTCCTAATCCCTTACTCTGTGTGTGAAACAAATGGAACTAATATCAGTAGACCTCTTAATCCGTTAATCTAGCTAGCTTTTGTGTTATGAATATGAGTCTGGCTTTCAAGCAGCTCCCTCTTCATGTTTTGCTTAGATTTCTAATACTTGTGTTTAACTTCTTTGATGGATTAATGAGTAAAACCAAGCCTGTTGTGATACGCCTCTGGATTTATGTCTATTACCACTTTTCCTTGCGGCAAAGGCAGTTCATAAGGTTTCAGGGGCATGGGGAGCAATTAAATTATTTAATGTGTACTTGGCTAGAATCTGTGTTTCTTTGGAAGAAAGCTTGGCTTTTCTCCACAGTATTAGCAAATCTGCTAGTTAAGAGTGGTGGGGGGAGGCAAGGGAGGTGCTTGCAAGCCCTGGAGGCCAGAAGAGAAGTTGGACACCAGAATATACTGAATGCTATGAATACTATGAATACTGACACTATGAATAGGCAGCAGATTTTTGCAAAGGATTAGAAATTGTATGCCAATATGTTAAGAGCTGATGCCCCTAGAGTGAGACACAGTGATAGATATGGTACAAGCCACTGATAGCAGTATTTCACTCCAACTGGTGTAAGTCAGGAGCAAGCACAGCAAAGTGCAAACATACACGTTGCTTTAAGAACAGAATCGGGCATCATTTCTACATGCTATGGGATTTATTTGCTGTTCTGGATTTACAGTAGTCTCTGACAATTCCTTCTTGCGGCCACAAAACCAACCACATCCTACACTGAAGCACAGCAATAACAAGATTTGAATGTCATTAGGGGCTGCTCCTACACATCTTGTATTAAAGCAGCTAAGTGTTTAACCCGCGAATAGAGCTCCTATTATCTTTGCTTTTGAAACCTCAGTATAGATCACTTAACTCCTCTGATAGAAATCCCTTGAGAGACCAACAACAGAAGGGAACGAAGTCAGGCAAAAAGGATTGTATCTGCTAGAGCTTTTTAAATACATTTTTCATAAGAGCACAGAGTCAACTTGAATATTATTCCTAATATAGATTAACCTAAGACAGATTTCTGTAGAGCATGGGGCTGTGAGGGAATTTGGCCAGATAGTTTTTCACTTAAAAGCTCTGCCAATTATGTGCAGCACAAAGGAGAGACTAATGCATGAAATGCATAATATGCCTCCTCCTTCACAACATGTGGCTTAAAAATAAATGTTACAGATCCTATTTGCATTTTCCATCTGTGCTCAGGTAAATCCAAGCCTGACTAAGAATGTATTTCAATGTAGTACATTTAGCAAAATGAGCTACCAAATTTGTGGGTTCAGTTTCCAGGCAAGAATGTGGCCATTTGAGAAGTTTCAGTGTTGTATAGGGTCAGATATAGTCTCATCAACATTTCTGCGAATGTTAAGGACTAGGGTTGAAGAAGTAATAATAGAAGTGTGAGATTTGCATATATCTAACTGATTGAGAAGAAACCTAGAGCCTCTCTGCTGGCTAACAAGCCATTACCTTCTTCACTTAAATATTTTTATAAATAGTAACTGATCATTAACAAATGTACCTTGGCTTTTTATTTACGCTTTAATGCTTAAAACAGATGTCAGATTGACAGTACATCAAACAAATCTCTTTGTTTAGTCACAGAAAAGTGATGTACTAAAACCAGTGGAAAAGTCTGGTTTTAATTCTTCCTTTAACCCAGTGACTTAGAATGACTGACTTGAGGAGGCTCCATCCAAAACGAGATGGGGTCAGACTCCAGCTTCATCTTTGGCATTCCTTTTGAGATTGCAAACAGATAATTGTTATGATGGCAGTTGTGTGCAAAGCGAGGGGAAAAGATAAAGGCTATGAAACGCAGTCAGCCTATGCTACCAGCCAGCTGCAGTCTGCTCCCTCTATGAGTGCATTTGCAACAATGGTTTAGCAATAGTTTTACAAATTAAATGTAGGGCTATATATTAAAACAAACGGCTTGCACATGCATGCATAAAATCTATGTTAAGAGTCAGCTATATCCTGCTTCCTGGAGCAGCAGCAGTGCTGGAGAACAGATTTGGAATCATGGCTATGCTGTGGACCTGCCTATCAGAACATTTCCAGAGTACTCTCTGAACGTTCTAACTACGCTAGCTCTCAGTCTGGATGTCACCATGGGACTTGGGTACACATACACCTCTCTTATGAAATGAGATGATGTTTACTGTTACCCAAACAAATTATAGAAGCCGATTTGCTAAGCAAAAGCTTAGCAGGCCACTGCTAAGCAAGGAGATACAGGGATGCTGATTCCCCTCCCTATTTTGCTTCTCTGAGGTTTTCTTTCATAGATTTGCAGTGGAGAAGAAGTGAATCTCTCCTCAGATAAAGCAGAGAAGCTTTAGTTGAGCTGGGCAGTTTGTTTCCTAGTTCAGACACAGGCAAAGCTCGTCCAGAGACAATGACGTGTTGCATATGAATTTTCAGACACCTACTAGTGAACAGCAACCTGAAAAATGTTTTGAATATGCGGGAAGGAGAACGTAAAAACTTGTACAATTATCTTACAAATACATTAAAAAAAAAAGAGCCTAATCATTGTTGCTTAGTGGTTACATTGTTTTAAGCTAAGATCGGTTTCTGAGTATTTTCAAACTGATTTGCATAGCATCATTATGTAATGCCTTCACTCATCAGAGCTTGTGCATGCTTTATTTGAAGCCCTTGCATATGCCACCAGTTCAGTGGGATCATACAAGTCAGTAAGTGCTTTTCTGGGTTGTGGCCAAATTCTTTAATTTGCAGGAATTTTCAGGTACTTATTTAGGTCATAAGACATCTGAAATATTTTATTGTAATAGTTCTTCAGGAAAAGAAAAACCTAATGCAAAACTTTGGTTTCACTAATCACCAAGAAAGGTGTGTCCCACTACTACATGAAATTGCAACTACGCACTAGAAACCATTCTAGGCAGAAGAGAACCATATATTATATGAGCCACTTTGCTGGGAATGTATTGTATTGAATTAGATTGTTTATGTCTTGTCAAAATTTACTATGTGTTTCAGAATTAATATTCACCATCTCTTAACATTTTGTTTGATCTTAAAGGTGGCTTGCACATTATACACAAATAACTTGCTATATGAACTTCCTGAAGAATTTATTTTATACTGTAATTTAGTGTCAAAGACTTTGATACAACAGGAATATATCTGAATTGTTTTATGAGCACAGTGTAATCACTGTAGGGTCTACTTACTTATTTTCCCTTTACTGAATAATATTTAGTTTCTTTTCTAAATCTTCTCTGCCTTTACAAAAGACGTAACACTTATTAATGTCACTCCTGGGGCAAACTGTTGTAATTTAATTCCAACCCCTAATCTGTATTCTGCAAGCTAAGGTGTTTTACCCATGCCATCTATTTCTCTATTCAGAAATGCCTATACATGCACATGCCTTAATTTTGCTTGTAAAAACATCTAGATATTGGAGTAATTCTTCAATATAGCACATGAATTACACGCCTATGGTGGGTTATGGGGAAGTGTATTGTTCGAGTTCTTACATGAAAAGTAGATACCTCCTGCATGTCGCATCACTGCCAGAGCAGTTCTCCTTTGTGGCAAACACCTCTTGGCCTTTCGGAGCAGGCTGTTCTCTAGTTAGATATGTGTACCCACAAGTTAATGATAAATGTGTGGGAAGAACCAATAATTTCAGGACTAAGTTGTCATGGCAAGAACCTGTACTATCCAAAAGGTAGACCTGCAGTCATACAAGTGTCTCAATCTTAGCAGGCAGACCTGAAAGAAGTAAAGACAGCAGGATTTAGTACTATTTGTATAATGGCCCTTAGTGAGACCACAGAGCAGCAAGCCACTACCTCCAGCGGTCCTTGCTGGAGAGTCAACACATCTGCAGTGCTCTTAAGCCAGATAAACAGCAGTTCTCAGAACTGAAGAAGCCATGACTATGGACACTAAACCACACCTTTTCTTTAAAGGTTACAACAGTGTGGGCTCTACTGTGGTGTAACTTAACCTTCTCTGTATGTATGTAATTTGTGCAGCTGCAGGCATGCAAACCAGCAAACACACCACTGATTACATGTGTGTGCAAGTGGTCACTACGTTGTAGCCACTGCTTAGTCATGGTCAGCAGCACAAAGCAGCTGGTATGCTTTGTACGATGCTGCTGATGCGAACAGATTGGTTTACCAGCTCTTTTTCCTCCCAGTCCTTAAGTTTATCAAAGCAGAAATCATTATGAGGCCAAAACCATACAGATGGGGAAGGTAATTTCAAGATACTTCTGCTGTTTGTTACTGTAAAACTGCCGTTAGCTAGCTCATGAGGATTCTCCTCTGGCTCCTCAGCCTTCATAGGATTTTGAGAACCTGCCTTCTTGTCCTGCAAAGATGGGAACTTGTTCCCTAGAGGAGTATGTTTTCTAGATTCTCAATGAATCTTGTATCTTTTGGTCCTACTTATGGGGAGTTTTCATTGTGACAGAAGATCTGGGGCACAGATAAAAGTCAGTGCTTGAACCGTAAAAATTAGACTAATTGTCAAAGATTGACACCTTTACCAAAATCTTCCTTGATCCAGTAACGTGTGACAAGTTCTATTAATTCAAAAGCTATTAAATGAGAAATCCTATTGTTTACGACAGTCATCTCTGCCATACATGGACTGTATGTTATTCCTCCCCAGACTGTACTTCTTTCAAGGCACATCAAGTATCTTGTCTGAATACTTCCTTTTCTTGTAGCATCCACATTACAGGTAAGCAGTTTTTTGCACCTGCAGGAAATGCAGGCTACCTGTTCTGTTCCTCTCACTCAGGGGGAAACAGCACATTGATGCTTCCCTGCATCCTCACCCCATGGCAACTTGGCTCAAGGGTTTGGAGAATTTGTGCAGAAGTTTAGCAGAATTTCACTGTCCCTCATGGGCAGCTCCACCTGCACATTGTCTTCTGTGGGATGACCCAGTGTGGTCAAGGGACACAGGTACATTGCTGGGGTGCAAGGATCTATTGAGGCTGCCAGTACTACGTTTGACATAATGTCATGAACAGTGTTCCCTGACAAAAAAAGTTGCATTAAATCAGTTACCACAAAATTGCCCCTTTTATGAAGAACAGCCTCACTGTTTCACTGTTACAGATGAACTCGTATCAGAAGGTTAAGAAAAAACCTTTATTTGTCTTTAAAATACTGTATTTTTCAGTGTTTGGCAAAATTAAAGAGCTTTGATATCTTTAAAAAGCTTGTTTCCTTTCTGATTAATCTTTCTACAGCAAATGATAGTGATGTCTCAGTAAAAGTTTAGACATTTAAAATGGTGCAGATGACTAGCGAAAGAAATCTCTACATACAACTTCGCATTGGTATGTCATTGTAATATAGACTAAAAAACTGTTGGTGTTTTGAAAAACTGGCAAACATGCAAACACAATCTACATGGTCACTCTGTGAAAAAGTCTCTTTTTTCCTTCTCTTCCACTCTGATTTTCCTTTGTTGGGAACCACACGTCTTTTTCCATCAAGTGGTAAGACAAAAAAAAAAAAAGGACAAACCTCAGAATGAAAGCCAGTTCCTTCTGCATCTAAACCAAGTGCTGTTTGCAACAGGTCAGTGCCTGGTTCTAACTTAAATAATCCAAAGCAGGTCACCTTCATGAGTCTTCCAGACTTTCCAAGGTAGTAACTCAGAAGGATATTAATACAATTTTTAGTTAATGAGAGAACCTCAGAAAAAGAATTGCAGGAAGCTGTGAACTGCAGTATCTCCTTACTGAAGACAGAATTCCACATGGCAAGAACAGATGGGTAATCCTTCTGTGATTATCCTTGACCACTGGCTGATAGAAAAAGCTGCTGCAACACTGAGGGCTGTATATAAAGTACAGATATGTGACATTTCCCCTCGGATATTTCCCCTTTTACTACTCAGTGGTAGTAAAAGGTTATATATGCTAAGAGATTATAAAGAAAAGGGAATGCTTTAGTGTGATGCTGAAGGAAATAATTCTTCCATTTTCCTTTGCTTCCTGAAGTGGAGCATATGCCAAGGTTCTGAACCAAACCCATCTCTCAGAAGGAAGAAGTAATATATATTCTACGTACATACTACATACTTCAGATAAACTGAACACAGAAAAATACCTGCTTGTATTGTCTTCAACTGTACTGTACCAGAAGTGAAAAATAAGGATTATTTCTGTTACTATTCTACAGATACTGTTACCAGAATGAAATGTGAAATGTTTGTGCTAAAGTTTAGCATTTGCATATACATTTACACCAGAATTTGCACTTGCAAACCATTAGGTAGCAAACTGGAACAAGAGTGGGTTAAGAATGGCTTGCTGGAATCCCAAATTTTATAAAACCACCAGAACTAAAGGCATTTCTTGCACACAGCTGTTACACCTCTGTTCACTTTAGTTTTGCCGGTGCATGCTAAGCGAGAACCTGGCTTTTATAACTCACTTGGAGAGTAGCTACATATAAAAATGAGTACATAACAAGGAATCTTGGGGTTTGGTTATGAAAAGAAGAGATGGAATAGTGAATATTCATGGTACGGTATACCTGCATGGTGAAGAAAGTATATGTAAACCATAAAATGACTGAACTGGAGAACAGAGTAAATTAATGATGGAGCTATGGTTAAAAAAAAAATCAAGATACATTTTTTTGTACTTTTAAATTACAGCAATGCACCGGTGTTTAAAAACAAGAATCAGTGATTTGGGAGCTTGTTGCAGAGCAGACACTGAACTGTAATCTAAGATGGTGAAATTCTCAAAGAGTAATTCTCTAACTTGTTTTGCTCTTTCAGATTTGACACGTAGACCACCAAGGCTGGTGTATGTCCTCCATATGCACAATGCTTCGCCAAAATTATCAGGTGTCGTATGTTGTTCTGGCTGCTGATAGAAGGAAAAGAAGAAACAGATTTTGCCACTTTAGGGGAGAAGCCCAAACCTCACGAAGGTGCTTCTAATACTACTACAGATTACTCCTAAAACACTGCTCATGCTTGTGGCCTGGTTTCTGAGGTACATTCCTTAAGTGCTGTGATTTTTTAAAATCAAAGGAATATAAACAAATATGCTAATTGTTCTGGATTCTTCACAGATTTTCTTTTGAGTATAATAAAGATACCTACCCTTAGACAAATCAGTTCATTCCCAGATACGTGTTATTCCCTCTTCACCCTGATAACACATATCTGAAATCTAAATTTTGATGTGATAGAGACATGTCTGGGTCCTGGTTCCAGCTGTAACAGTTATTTTTCTTCCTAGTAGCTGGTGCAGTGCTGTGTTTTGGCTTTAGTCTGAGAATGATGCTGGTAACACACCGATGGTTTAGTGCGCCATCATCATATGCTGGGCTTGGGGAATTCTGCTGCTTCTGCGCTGGTGTCTCCGCTGCTTTCTCTGTCTGCAGCTCCTTGTCCAGTTTTACTGGAGTGGAAGCGTTAAAATGCTGCAACTGCTCTTCCCTGGCTTTCTTGAGAGGCCACTCTGACATCTGGGAGCAGGAGAATGCTGGGCTGGGGACACGCTCACACCGCTTCTGTTCATCAACTGTGGCAGGCTCTGGCTGGAGCTGTGGGAGCTGGCGATGGCATTGGGCTTGGAGCCAGGGATCCTGGCAGTGTACATTTTGTTGAGGGAGCTCATGGAAGAGGTGCTCAATTGCTAACTGCTCACTTCCACCTTCTCTTACTTTCTTATGATTCCCCAGAACCTGGCCATCTTCCTTCTGAAAAGGTTTCTTCCTGCTCCTCTTGATGGTGTTCAGCACAGTCCCTTTCACACAAGGGTCTGGGCTGCTGTTGGCTGGGAAGGCCTTGGGTGAGATCTGCTGTGCCAGGGCTGTGGAGTGGGAAGGCCCGGTGATCTTAATGGTGACAGGGCTGTGGAGTGGGTCAGCGGGCTCAGAGCGAGCCCCATGGCATGTAGCTGTCCCAGCGGATGGGCAGACAGACTGGCACAGCACAAATCTTCCCTCTGAAATAGCTTAGTCTTTCACTGATTACAGAATGTGTTTCTTAACCGCCTCTGAGTCAGCCTGTGAGTTGGAGTTCTGATAAGCCTGTAGTGTTTGCTCACCAGATGGACCGTAAGCTCTTCAAAGTAGAGGAAAAGATACTGCTTATTAACATTGCTCTCAACTTCATTTATTTCTTTGTACAAAGTTTGGTAACTTGATGCAGTTTTAGACTATTTCTACACTGCAAGGGGGAGGAAATGTATTTTTATAACAGGTAAACCTAGTGAAGTGGATCAGAGTAAAAATTTTACTGGAACGGAGGATGGTTCTTTTTTTACATCATTCTAAGTAAGTAAGATTGATACCCAGTGCCTCTCAAACACACCCAGGCTGAAATTACGTACCTGTGCAGAGGCAGAAAATATTTAAGCCAATCATCTGTTGGGATTTTAGAACAAATTAGCCATGTCACACTAGTCACCTAGCATCTCTGTGACAGTTTAGTGCAACCACAATACTACCTGTCTGTTAGGAATCAAATCTGTTTTTTCTCTTGCGTACTTTGTGCTAGATACTAATAGACTCATGTAATGTGGGCAACATCAGGAATTTTTTGTGGTAACTCTCTCAAATGTCCTCTGTGTAACCAGATTAAATATTTTCTGAGGCAACATCGCTCACTTGAGCTGCTGTTATTCATGAATGTGATAGTCAGAAAAGTTCATTTTATGGTTATAACTTCTTTTTAATTTCTGATTTGAGTTTATTCTTAGGATTTGTACAGTTCAGTTTTCATTTTTGGGTATTTTTTTCCCATCTTCAAATTCTCAAGCTCAGCCTTGTCCTTTTTACTTTCCAGTTTGAATCGGCACAGAAAAAAACAATTAGTTAAATTATCCTCCTTCTTACTTCTATTTGGCAGTTTTCTGTAGCAACAGAAGAAGGATGTTTTGAGCAGTTCGCAATCATTGGTCGTAACATGGTTTTAAAAATGAATACCATACCTACTGCACTCTCCAGATTTTACATAATCTCTATAAATACAAGGAAAGGAGGATGTCGTCAGAGAGAAAGCCTGCTCCTCTCCCAGCTCTGCTTTTTCTCTCACTGCAGAAGCGTCTCATGCTGAGGCTCCCACCCATACGCAGGTCTGACTTTACACTGAAGACACAGATTTTTATGGCCTATAAATTATTGTGGTTCGGATACAAATCTTCACTCCAGACATGCTTTCAGCAGGACACATGGGAGACTAAGTATGCACTGCTGTTCCTCACTGCCTTATCAGTCACAGTAATTATATAGAGAGATTAGGAAAATCCTCAGACATTTTCCAGTATAAAAATTCCCTCTTGAATATCCATAGGAAATTTTCCAATAGGTCATAAAAATTCTAAGGAACATGGATCACAATTTGATCATAATTACTGCTGGGCTCCATTTATAGACAGCAATGTTGTCCTGTGCTGAAACATTGCCCATCTTGAATGTTACTTTTAGGGCTTTTTGCCAGTTTTAGGGTGTCCATTCATACGTGTCTCCCACTTCACAATGAGGGTCGCAGGACCAGAGTCAGGCCCTGAGGTCTGTGGCTTTTCAGAGCTCTTGGTGATTTGGCCTGTTCAAAGTCCTTTTTTTCTGGCTCCTTTAGCACCTCCTGCCCTCTGAAAGCCCAGGGGCAGGGTACATGGGACAACCACATGTTAAGACCACAACTTCCGTTTGAAGAGGAAGGCAACTTACTATTTGTCAGCAGATTTGCTGGAGCGTATTTATAATGCTCAATTACTTGATGTTTTGGAAAAAAAATTACCAACTTCCCAAGCCTCCTCTATAAACCTAAATACTTGCACAATGCTTCTTGCCACTACCTGCAGCATGCTTCATCTCCTTCTGTAACACTGCCGCAAAAGAATAAATCCTGTGAAATTTGATTTGTAGCCTCACTGGCTCATGAGGAACATTCCCTTAATAAAGGATGCTTCTGAATCTTGCTTCTTCTTTCATTGTTCTCCAGATCAGAAACTAAAGCACTTCGAACACAAACAAAATCCTGGTCTGTGCAAATCCTACTTGGCTATCATTTAGGAAAGCAACTGTTCTTATCAGAAGATACTATTTTTTACCTTTGTATTTGCTTTGTAAAGTGGAATTAGGCTTACACAAAGAAGCACCATG
Source organism: Ara ararauna (assembly GCA_028858755.1). NCBI lineage: Eukaryota > Metazoa > Chordata > Aves > Psittaciformes > Psittacidae > Ara > Ara ararauna. Next base: position 10,805,550 of record CM054380.1, on the reverse strand, counting down.
CAGGCAGATTAAAAAAACCCAACTCCCTACTTTACTACTATCATCAGATAATGAGATCTTTCAGATTAGAAAGCCAATGCTAGTATGGGGCAAAAAAGCTGCTGAAGCCATCCATTATGTACACTTTTGAGATAGTGGGCATTTAATTACAGTCACGTTGCAGCTGTGCCTGGTACCCGCAGACCTCACAGGGCTGTGGAGATTGCACCTTGTTCTTCCTTTCACTCCAAATGCTGCCAGTGACCGTTTGGCTTCAGGAAAAGATCTGCCTTGGGGGATTTGGACCATTTTTGCTCATGAAATGGTTTGTGCCAGTGTAGTACATGGAGGCTGCTGTTCAGATGGCAGAAATGGTGTCTGTCAGGGTGTACCGATGCTTCAAGCAACCAAACCTCTCTGCCAAGGCAGGACTCACTTGGGCTCAGGCCCCCCAGAGCATTATGCTTGGGTCTACTTTGAGGGGTTGGTAACAACCTGTCAGAAGTAAAAACTGCTCAGCAGCTACCTGGCAGGGAAATGAATGAGCACATGCAGCGCTGATGATAAACTGTGGAAGTTTGGGGATTTATCGACAGATTTTCCTCTCATGAAGGCGCACGAGCCTTGTCGCCTTTTTGCTGCGGCCATTTTTAATGCTCCCAGCCGAAACGGCCGCAGGTCAGCTCGGCACGAATGGGCTCCGAGCCGGTTAAACTACAATACACATACAAGAGAGTAAGGCCCGGGCACCGCCGTCCCCGGGGGCACCGGCTGCCAGCCGGGGCCGGGCGAAGGCGGGAACGGGCGCGAGCCGGCGGCTCTCCCGCCCGCCAGGTGCCGCCGCCCGCCTCGCGCCCGCCGCCTCACGCGCCGTTCCCTCAGAAGATGGCAGTCGCCGCGCGCCCCGCCGCTGGCCGCCCCCTCCCCTCCCGCGCCTTCCCGCCCGCCGTGAGGCGCGCAGCCGCCCCGCCCCGGACCCTTCCCCTCACGCACGAGCGGGGCTCGCCCGCCGGCAGCAGCAAGAGCAGCCCCCGCTGCCGCTCCTCCTCCGTCTCCAGCCCACCCTCCACCTCCTTCCTCTTCCTCCGCCAACCCCACCCCTCGCCCCGGGCTGGCCCGGCCGCTGGCTGCCGCGCTGCCCGGGCTCCCCGACGGCTTCCCCCATCCCCACGCGCCGCGCACACCTCCTCCGCCTGCCCGCCCTCCTTCCCCACCTCCGCCTCCTCCTGCTGACGTCTGGCTCTGCCCGGCTGAAAACTCCGTGCCGCGGCGGATGCGGCGGCTCTCGGGAGCGCGGCGGCGGCAGCAGCAGCAGCAGCAGCAGCAGCAGCAGCAGCGAAGATGGTGGCCGCTCCGTGCGCCCGGCGGCTGGCGCGGCGCTCCCGCTCGGCGCTGGTGGCGGCGCTCACCGTGCTGCTCCTGCAGACCCTCCTTGTCTGGAATTTCACCTCCCTCGATGCCGGCGAGGAGCAGCGCGGCGGCGCCGCCGGCCGCGAGAAGCGAGACCACGGCGGAGACCAGCGGGTGCACCCGCAGCGCCGCGGACCCGCCGCCCCGTACGGCAAGGCGATGGTAGGAGCGGGCGGGGGCGCTGAGAGGGGTGGTCGGCTCCTCACCGGTCTCACGGCATTTCTCCACCCTTGTGCGGAGAAGGCTGCCCGGGTGGCGCGGGGAAGTTGGGGCGAAGCGGGACGCGGTCGCCCGAGGGTCGTGTCCCCCTGCTCCGTGTAGGTGCTCGCGCCGCCGTGCAGGTGCCGCTCTGCGGGTCTAGTCCCGCCGTGCGGGCTCCCACCCGCGCCCGGGGTCCTGCTGCACGTCCAGCGGCGAGGGGCCGCAGCTGCGGCGCCGGGGAATGGCCCAGCAGGATCCCGTCCTGCCCGGCGCCCCTCCGGCGCTGCTCGCGGCGGGCACTCCAGCATCCCCGAACTTCGCTGCCCGATACCTTTCTAAGGGTTTATTTTACTGCTACTTTGTTTTTTCCACCTGAAAACTGCACAGGCGCTATTCTTTATTGCACAGCCCTCTCAGGCCCAGTAGGTGACAGGCAGTGAAATCTAATGCAATCAGTTTATTAACCGCTAAAAACTCAAGGATACTGCAACTGCCGTCTCGCCCCATCTCTTACCGTTTCCTTTTGCACACTCCCCAGTTTTCATGTAATTGACTCAGGCCTGGAACCGCAGCGGGGTTGCAGAGCTGGCCCTGTTGCCAGTTGCATTTCTGAATTTTCTAATAGACACGTGAAAAAGCAAATGAACAGGTTCTTGGTCAGTTAATGCAAACCTCAGAAATGAGCGTTTATGTGTACTACCGGCATGTAGTATTTTTCGGCTCAAGAGAAGCTTCCTTTGTTTTTCATGTAATTCTTTTATCAGTAGGCTTACAGTAAATAAGTGTTGCCTCTTAAAGTATGCATGCATATTTTTGCCTGGTTCTGTATTTCTGTTTATGTCTTGAGAGAGAAAGCATGAGCTTGGGGCTTAGAGGTGACTTCCCTTCATAAATGACTGTGGGTGTTTCAGCCACGGAAAGGCTGTAGAGGACCCTGCCCTGAGCGCGGGAGTGCTCCATCACTGACATTTGGGACAACTTTTCTGAAAGGTAGTACATACCCATCCAGTTTGTGCAGATCTTTCTGTGCTTTCTGGATGTGAAAATTAACATTTCTGCTTACTGAGTTCAATTTTTTTCTCTATGTGTAACCTTATCTTGGTCCTTGCTGTGTTCATAAATGTAACTGCCTGGAGTCCACTATTTTTTCCTCCAGTTCAGTGCTCTGTGCCTCTTTTCCTGTCTGTCTAGTCTTTTATTCTTTTCTCTTTCATTTTTCTCCACCTTTTTTCCTTGGTCTCCCCACTGTGGATTATGGAAGGTTGGTGGGTTCCTGGTCCCTGGGGAGGCAGGGGGCCGGGAGGGGAGCTGCATCTGGCGCTCCACCCCTGCTCCGCAGCTCACCAGGTTTTCTAGGAAATAGCCCTCTTCTATGGGCTCCAGGGCAGTGTCAGAGCGAGTACTGTTAGCAGTTGTCTTACAAATGTCCTGGCACAGCATCTGGATTGCGCCCGGTGTGTTGGAGCAAACGCCAAGTTCAGAGCTGAGAGCTGGTTGTTTGCGTGCTGGTGACATGCGGACACAGAATATGATTATTTTGATGCTGGCAGTTATGAATCATGCCTTTGTGCATCCAGATTCGATCAAAGACCTAAAGATGGAGCACTGGGGTTCTGAATAGAAAACGTGTCTTAAAGCACATGCTGACTATACCTCTTTTCCCCTTGTTACCTAATGACTAGTGTGGATCATATTGGGCTCTCCTACAATGTCTGACATTGGTACTAAAAAAAACCAACAATGCTCAAGACAGGTGGCAGGGTGCTTGACAAAGTGCTTTGTCAAGAGGTGATTTGGCAATACTTCTTCAAGATGACTTTATGGTACTTGTGGCTTTGCTTAATCTACACACCGGGGGAGCAGTCACCAGCCTTAAAATTACTTTGTCAGAATAGAGAACCCCACGCTTAAGCATCTGTCTATTGATTAAAAATGTGTGCTTGGTGGAGAAGTGAGAGGGAAATTGGATTTGTGCAGATTTCTGCCTTAACAACCTGGCTGCTTGCTTAACTTGGTAGATGAAGTTCTCTGGCACTCCTGATGTGTAAGTTTATTTAATCCTACCTATGCTGGCTGTTTCTGGGGCAGGCCCAGTTTTGATTTCAGCTCAGTTCATGAGGAAGATTGCTGTTTAATGCAATTAGTACAGAATCAGTGAAAGAAGATTTTTTTTTTCCCCGTTGATTTGTTTCCACATTACAATGTGATTTATGTAATATATGAGCAAAGTTACCTTTCTCAGTCCAAGTTTCCCATAGTTTGTCTATGTCAGATTGTTTTGCAACAGTTGAAGAAGCTGGCTGGTGTGAATACAGCAGTCCCATTATATCCAAATGTCTTTGGGTTAAGTGCATCTGAGAGACTCTCCAAGGATTTTTTCAAATATTCTTGCATTCTAACCAAGAAAGAATACCAATTTTAATGTGTCTTTGCTCTGTTAATGGAGTGGTGTGTTTTGATACATCTTTGAGAAGTATTTTCTCAAAAGGCCGCTGTTTGTCTGTGACTTGTCCTTGATCGCTTTTTTCACGTTGAAGGGTCTTTAACACGTGGACACCCAGCTAACTGCCTTTCTAAGAGCCCTTGTACTAAATAGTTATGTGAACTGGATTTTGGACACTTTGAAAAGATCGGGCTCCTCGAACCTATGACTGAAAGTTGCTGGACGAGGTTGTGGTGGTTTTATTTATCTAGGATTTTTTCTTTGTCTCTGACCTGTGTACATGACTGAAATGGTGCTGTGTATTTGACTTTACTGAGCTGGTCCTAAGTTAAGTAGTGTGAGGATTTGGTAGTTTGTCGGTGGGAAAAGAAACCATAATCCTTTGAAACAGGTGTTTAAGAGGTATTTAGTTTTTTATTACATGCCGTCAGATAAGTGTACTAAGCAATTCCATTTGGAAAATTAAATGACATTGTACTGTAGTAAAAAATGTTGCCACTGTACCTGCACGTAACTGAATATGAATTGCCAACTTGTCAGGAAGAAACAATTTTGAATCGAGCTATTTTGCAACTGAAAACACTTCTGGGCTTTATCCCCTGGCCAGCTACATCTGGAGCTTTCATTACGCATAAGCAGTTTCCTGCAGTTGTTCCATATTTAATTAAACCAGCTTATAGATACCTTTAAAGAGGTATGAAGTGTACTGTTAGCATTGACTTCAGTGGGTGCTTGCAACCGTTTTTGCAGCTGTTCACCACCCTTTGCACAAGCTTTATTCATTCAGCAGAAATCAAGCATCAAAAGCAAGGAAGAATTAAGCTACCCTCTGAGAATGGGTTGATTTTTATGTCAGGGTCTTTGATAAGTATAAAAGAGCTTTTTGCAAGAATACCATAAGCATGCTGCTTAGTCTCAGGCTGTTTTAATGCAGCCTGCTAGCGATGGTGGATGGGACTTGGTGGGTGTTGTGTGTTGAGAGCCCAAAAGGTAGGAAGAAGGAATGCAAATCCCTGCTTCAGGGTGGCTGGTGATGAGAGCAGTGTGACAGCAGAGCATCTGCCGTGGTTTTAGCTCACATCCAGCGTTGCACGGAGGCAGTTGTGTCTCAGTGATGTGCTTTTGTTACCCAGCTGTGGCCTCTGCCTTGGAATTAGGTGTTGAAGGCAATGTCTGTGGGTACGTAATGCTCCTTTGTGCCTTACGGCACCATTAGCTTTTCATTGCTGGCTGTTTTACTATAGAGCAAAAATGCCAGTCCGTTGTTACTGTGTCAGCCGAGTGAAATACAGCTCTTGCCTGCTGGTGTGGGATCAAAGCATTTCTGTAGTCTAAAATTTTGTGTATTCATTGTAAAGAAATGGCGAATTTCTTTCAGCATGCAGCTGTCAACCAAACATAACTATCAATAGCTCAAAATGTTCAAAACTGTAAAATGAGAGAGTCGTGTGTGTGGGGACAGTAATGATTCTCTGTTTTAACTCCAGTCAGAAGTTAATCAAGGAAGGACAGTCCTGAAGATCAATAGTGCCTCCCCTCTTAATTTTCCTTTCTGTTGTGGGAAATGTGATATTTCTTCTTCTCTTGAATATGTGGAGAGTGAGGGTGGATCCACTGCTCCTCCATGGGTTCATCAGCTGAAAGTGCTCAAGCAGCTTGTATTTATTCTTGCTTGTTCCTTCTTGTCCTTTCTTATCCTTGTTCCTCACCTCTTAGAGGTACATGCTGAGATCCACCAAGTTGAAGAACAGTAAGCCAGAAACTATTACAATGGGTGCTTGAGCACTGTAATACCTGTTGGTTACTGAAGCCAGGAAGGGCATCCAGCTGCTACTCTACTCAACACTAACAGTTATGAAAACTGTGATCAGTTGTAACTGGAGGCAAAGTATCAGCAGCTCTGTAATGCGGAATTGTACAGCAGAGAAAACCCAATTTCTCTAAAGTCCATCCATCAAATATTTCCCATTGCCTTTTCCAAATGCTTTCCCAAAGTAAAACCAGTGCAGAAGTCACCTTGTGTATCAAGCAGAAGCCTTGTATGTTTTCAGGTTCGGAAATGAGTGCTTTCTTTTGAGGAGTATTTGCCCCTGAATGTTTAGATCTGCAGGTAGATTCCCAGTGCTGTTTTGCCAGAAACACACACAGCCTGGACCTACGCATATCTGGGACCTGCTCTTTGAGAACATCAGTGTATATTATCTGTGTGGGAGGTATTTAACAAGAGAGTTTCAGTACAGCGCCTGCATTAGAGCATAGCTTTGCACTGGTGTGGTAGCAAGGTGGGTATCGAAGCAGTCTGTGCTTTGGGCAAGAAGCTGGGCTACCACTGGAAGATTCACTATAGTTTCTGCGTGTTCACTTTATAAAGTTGCACTTAAACATAAAATAATCTGCTAAGATACAGAAAACGAGATTTCAAGGAAAAAAAAATATTTTTCCCCTAATTTATCCTTTTTGCTCAAATTGGTGAATGTAGAGGTTCCATATATGATGACACAACCAGATGGTACCTATTTAAGCATCTTCCCCTTGAAGTAGCTCATTGATGTAAACATGTGGCCTCAGTTATCTCATCTCTGAACACAAGAGATGAGGGCGAAAAAAGTTTTCGGAAAAATTTCCAGATCTGAAAGGTGCAGGGGAGCTCAACGTGACCTAATCATGTATGTGTTAAGCTTCAGTCCACTGTGAATCAAGCTGTGGAAACTGGGTCCTCACTTGTTTTAGCACACCTGCTGGTCTCAGTGAATCAGCTTACTTAAGGTACCTTAAGTTGTGAATAAAATTAATGGCATTAAGCTATTACGTCGCCAAAAATGATGGATTTCCTAGAGGATGGGTCCATAGTACTGACTTGACCATTAAGTACAGTTTTACTGGTTAAGAGGAGCTTAATCGTGCTGCAGTACAGCTTTAATAACAGTTGAAAAGGAGAATGGAGACAAGTAATCATTTTGTAATGGGAAAGGTGGGAGACAATACATCTGCAACTAGAACCTGCATAACGATTTTTACGAAGTCTTAACACTTAACAAGGCACATGTTAATAAAACAAAGCTTTTCACTAACAGGGAACTAATGTATGCATTATTTAAGAAGAGTATTAGAACCAGATTAGATTGATGGACTCCTGCAGCAGTTACCTCGTTAAGCATCTTCTCTGTGGGGATGTGGGAAGGTATTACATGAAATAGATCTGTGTTAATTGGTTATGCCATCGGAAGTCTTTTTCAGGCCAGTGGTGTATTTTTGTTGTGTTGGGGTTTTTTATTCTTTAATGTATGATGGGATTTTGCAGATGTTCCCTTTGAAAGAGAAGCATTTTCTTTTTTTTTTTTTTTTTTTTTTTTTTTTTTTTTGAGCAAGGGAAGACCAGCTGTTGTACGGGAGGCATACAAATCCCATTTACTTCTTGTCAACCACTGCAAAACGAGTACTTTCTGATGTAAAAGGCCCTCATTACCTGCCACATGTCTCAGCTGTATTGAGAAATAGTTTTCTAAATATTCTTTTCCCTTTGTCATCGAAAGTCCATGATATGTGATAAAGCATCTTATTAGTGCATAATCAAGGGACAGGAGTACAATGAAAGCATGAAGTGAACTTAATTTGTAGGAACAGACAAATTATGTAACCTCAAGGATTAATTTTAATCAAATACTTCCTGATTTTTCTTTACAGTGTTAAAGTTATGTCTGGCACATCACTGGAGCTCATTAAATGGGATATGTTGTCCTGTATTTTTTCTTCTAATTGGGCAGATGCAGGAGCATCCCTGTACCAATACTTGCAGGATGGATCAGTGTTGGCATGGGTAACTGCTTGTATTAGTGAGTTTGAGGAGTAGCCCTGCCAAAGGTTTGAATCTGATTTTTAGACTTCGGAACCTCAGTCCCTCTTCTTTTTGTTTTTTAAAGTAATGGTAGGCCTTTGATGCTTTACCACAGAGTGCATGTTGAACAGGAGAGTGCTCTGTCGGAGTGGGGAAAGGCAGAGTCCTGGTAGCCTTCTCCCATCAGTAACCTCTTGATGTCTGTAGCAAAGTGTTTAGAGCCACATTGCTGAAAGCAAAATGTAGTTTTGGGGTTATCAGTTATTGGCTGTCCAGACTAGTCCTCTTTAGTCTGATAATTGTGTTTTGTTGATTTTTTTTTTTTTTTTTTTCCTCTGGAGGAGCCAAGTCCTGGCAGGTTCCTGCTTTATTTGTCCCTTTTAGGTTTGGAGCTGATGATTACAGCTGTCCCCTTTGGAGCACTTAAGCCCGGGCTGAATCTCACAAACAGTGGGGTGCTAAATTCAGGCAGTCTAAGGCCTGAATAGAGATGAGTGCCTTCAGAAGGCAATTCATCTCGTTTGAGGTCTGAATCTCTGCAGAAGCCTTCTCTGCCTTGCTGAGGGAAGGGGGCCAAGGCAGTGATGCTCAGATAATGGCCCTGCTGTAGTAGGAATCCATTCCTTCACATACCTGGTCTGCTGTTTCTCTTCCCCAGTCCTCAAGGTGTGCTTAATTAACTTCGCATCTTTCACAGAAGTGGTGTGGGTTTGAAGTAATCAGTCTTTATGAAATAGTTTGAGGTCTTCAGCAAGGACTGGGACCAGCTTGTCAGCTGCCAGGCATTGGCATAGCTCCATTAAAGTCAGTACAGACCAGCTGATGATTCTGGACCCACAAATGTAATTATTGTTATAATAATAGCATCAAACAAGTAATCATTATTTTTACTCTCTCTTTTCATTTCAAAATGAGAAAATTATTTCCTCTTGGATCAGTGAAAGTAATTTACATTATGCACAATAATGGTCTACATGGAAATATAATTATTATTCATTTGTATGACACCATCTGGGCACTAGAAGCTTTGCAGACACATGTGAGGAAAGGTCCCTGCCTTGAAGAGCTTACAGGCTGAATAGGAAGTGTAGCTGCTAGTGCTTAACAAGAGTCACAAGTGTAACCTGCAGTATTACCAGCAGGGACCTGTTCAGCACAGGACCTCTGCAAACTCTTCAGTTGATTTCTACTCACAGATCAAAATTTGTCTGTGATTGGCACTGTACAGCCTAAGGGTAGGATAAGTCAAAGGATTGATTAATGTGGGTGGATCAAGAAAGAAATCAAGAAGAGGCTAGTACTATAAATTGGCTACCCAGCTGTTTTCAGGCAGGTAAAGGAGGTTTCCAGGCTTCACTTGGAAGCAGAAAGTGGTCTCGAAGCCTGTGTTTCCTATGGAGTTTCTCCCAAGCTTTGCATTACATACAGGGCTGAATGCTTAAATTGAGTGAGTATAAGCTAGCAGTGAAGAGACCAGGCTTTTGAATTGTGTGGATATAAAAATTGAGCAACTTGTAATGTTGCTTAAGCTTATATATGGTGTAACCTTGCTGAGTTCATACTTTTGTGTGAAGTACCAAAAGGGTCAGTGCAGGACACTTAAATCATGTGACTTCTTATTTTTAGAGATGATTAGAGGATTCCTCCAAGGGATGAACTATTTATAGCATGTCTATAATTGGCTTCCCCTTTTTTTTTCTTCTTTTTCTTTTTTTTTTTTGGCGGTAATAAAATGAAAGTTCCCAATAAACCAATATCAGTTTAGTAAAAAAAGTTAGCTAAAAAAGATTTCACACTACTGTGTGATTGACTCTGAGGTCAGATCTTGAATACTTCCTGCATATTTTGTTTTCAAGCTACTGTTCTATTGCTGTTCTATTATTAGAGAGTAAGTGGGATGCTTATTTAAAACAATTCTACAAAGCTGAACGGCACTGCAAACTTTAACTTGGATTTGGTTGAATGAGTCATGGACACTCATTTTTACTTCGTACTGCAGCTTTTGCTTGCCCTTCAGATGTACTTTTAGAGTTATGTTGATGGAGTCTGAGCATTTTTCTTTGAGTTGATGCTATTCACTGCCTTCTTAATGGCGAATTTTGGATTCCACGCTCTCTGAATTTCAGTGGTCTTCTGTTCTTGAAACAGCCTGTTTGTAGTTAGTTTTGGTCTTTATAATTGAACTTTTTGATTCAGGAGGATATATGGTTCAGTTTAAACATTGTCTTTTGGAAGAAAAAGCGATAGAGGTCATGTATGTTTTGACTAAAATGAAGCAAATTCCCTGAAACTGTATTCATCCCATATACCCTTTCATGGCGGATGAACAGACACACCTGAAAAGTTACATTTCCATGGCAAATTTTGGGCTCTTCAGAAATATACAGCCACAAGTCATAGCAATGACTAGGGCCCTTGTCATGGGTTATTCTGTAAACTTGGCGGGAGGATGACTGGTCACTCTTGAAGAAGAGCCTCACGGCTGCCAGGGGCATCAGCTATCTGAGTAACTGAGGAATTTTTTCCTCAATCTGGCAGTGTACCTGGAGCTGTACCTGGCTAAAGGAGGGACATCTGCTGGTTATGAGTATTTAAATTGGACTTCTGTGTAGAAATGGGGTGTTACCAGAGGGGACTGGGGCATCTTGAGCCAGCATGTGATGAAAAAATAATCTGTTGTCAAGCTAATAGTACCTGGTAGAAAAAAAGTACTCATGAAAAATAGCAACTTGTTGCCTGCAAAGGTACACATTTGGGTAGCTGGAGATAAATTTAGGCACCTAATTATATTGAGTTGGATGCCTACAGGCTTGCTTATGCACTTAAAACTTAGTATGTGTGCCTGATACAGATGTTTAAATATGTAAATACAGATTCAGGTGGCTACCTTAAGGCATTGAAGTTCAGCAACTTGGCCTAAAGTATGTAAAACCCAAGCAAACAAGCAGAAGAGGAGTAAATGTAGTAAACAAAGCTGTTAGTGTGTATACACCAGGAGAATAATAATACTTTGCACAGCTACTGTGCCTCAAATTGCTTATGCTTTGGCATTTGCTTGAATTGAGTTTAGTCACTCAATTGCATAAATAGCAACTTGGAGGTGCTGTCTGCTAGCAGCATACATGGAGCAGTACCTCAGCAATGAACTAGCTTTTTGCCAGTCTTAGAAGAAAAGATGTGCAAGTCTTCAGTGCAATATTTTGATAAGTCACTGGTTCTTATTAAAATAATAATTATGGTGATAATTATAACTGTAGTTGGCTCTGACTGAGCTGCTGAGTAGGGGGCGGCGGGAGGAGGATTATGAATATTCTTGTAAAACCATCTGAATCCTGCTCTTTTAGCTCTGTGCATACAGATGAGGATGTTTGTCTGTATTTCTGGCACATCATGTGCCAGTAATGGCAGTACCCGTGTGCTGTGTGGTGGCTCATAGGAGGGAGCTGGAGATTCCTGTGTATTCTGCCTTACAGGCTGATCATCATCCCTGTGGTCTTGTTTCTAATAACAGAGATATGATCAAAATAGGTGATAATATTTTATAGCAGCATAGTGATAAAGTGGTATAAAAAGCTCATGGCTGTCTGGCTTTCTGTAGTTAACAATGTTTGTTGTGTCTGGGCATTCTTAGCAAGATTATGTCATCTTGCTCCTAAAAGCCCAGGTCAGGCCCTGTTAATATTGAAACTAAAACAAAGTTTCCATTAGCAGGTAGCACTCTAGCTATGATGACACATTCTTGAGCATTTCTAATCTAATTCGGTATTAAACTTCTACAGTAGCCGGGCTGCCACTGCACTACCTCCTGTGCTGAGTGACTGCAAGTGATTAATGATTATTTATGAGACAAAGATGGTCTCAAACATCCTAATTTTCCAGACTCTGAACAGTGATTTCCCCTGCTCACCCCCAAGGCCTGGTTATAAAATACGGCATTTTCTGTTTGGTTTCTTTTGAAGCTGATTTTTCTCACCCCTGGATACCTAAGGAAAGCAAACAGCACTGGCCACTGCCTGCTGCTTTGTACAAAGCTGCAGTGGGCACTGGGAGCATGAGTTTGGGGATGGTTGCTCCCCTTGCTTTGGGCTTCAGCAAAATGCCTCATGAACTGGGCAGAAGAGTTCAGGTTTTAAATTGCAGGACAAGTTTCTGTATGGGAAACAGCAGACAGTTATAGGTCAGCTGTAAAACTCTATGGGACCTATGGAAGCATCACCAGTTTAAAAATTGGATAAACCTAAATGTATTTATCGTGCTTTGAGAGTGCAGGCATTTTCTAGAAGTGACTTTCATAATGTGTGCTCATTTTGAGAAGGAGTTGATGCAGAGAAAGAACAAGATTTATTTGGTGTTTTGGGTAGGTTCACATAGCCCAGGTCTTTGGTTCTGCAGTTGTCGTGGGATCCATGGGTGTATGTACATATTTCACACAGTAGAATTCAACCCAAATGTGTATTATGTGAAAGTTAGGCTATAAGGTGGGGTGGTTTTTTTTGCTTTTATACGGTCAAATATATAAGTAAAACGTGCTTTACTTGAGTTTTGACAAGTTGGACACAGTTACTTAAAGTAGTTTGTTTGTTGTCTGTTTTAGTACCATCGCAAGTGTGTCAGACTGAACAACGATCTCATGCTGCCAGGATGTTATCTATTGGGTATTTCATTCTGTAGTTTAAGTCCTTCAGGGGATTTTAACTTCCTAGTTGCCCTGTTGTAAATTCACAGTAATTCTCATGTCAAGGACCTATGAATGAATGTAATTGCGGAGGAAAACAAGGGTCTTACAGGTCAAAATGTTCTTCGAGGACTCTTGTATTTGGGCAATGTGAACATTTTGGCAACTGATGGAGCATTTTGATGCTTTTGAAGTGTCACTGTAATTTTGTAATGAGTTCAATAGTCACATACTATGTTCTAGATGCTTTCTGTTTGTGGAGTGTGTGTTGCTTGGAAGGGGTAAGTGAAAGGAAGCCCTTGAATTTTATTCTGGCCTGGATTGAACTTCTGGGTTGTGTTCCAGTTTAGATACCAGCCCTAGCCAGGCTTTGATCTGGAGTCTGCCACCTAAACAAACCCCCTCAGTGCTTTGAAGCCTTTGGTAGTTAATAAGCAAGGTGTTGTTTGTTTTGCTTATTAGTAAATGTTTGTATTTTGTTGTTAGTTTTAACATCGTCTTGTGTATTAAGTTCTTCCTTCTTGAGCAATTCAGTTAAGCAGAGAATAAGCTCTACTTTGAAGTCATTTGGAGTTATGGTATGGACTTAAGCAGCCTTGGTAGCACAGTTGCTTAGTGTATTAATGGAATTGGAGAGGGTAGTACTTCAGGTCTGTAATAGACAAATTGGTAAATAGTAACTCCATTATGGAACACTGTTTTTCCTTTGAATAACTTGGTGGGATTTTGTTCTGTGCTCATTGTCATTGGTAAGCTGTTTTCGTCCTAAGTTGTAGTTGTCCAGTTTGAAAGACTTTTTCCTGTTTACTTAAACACTTCTGCATCATTCACCTGTTTTATGCTGCCTGCAGAGAGCAAAATGGATTCTCAAATGTTTAAATCTGTTGCTATGGTTAGGATGATAGTTTTGTAGCGATGTGGAGATGCTGTAGGTGTTTGAATCATCTCTTTAGTAGAGAGTTAGTGGTTTGGTGGTTTTTGGGTTTCCCCCCTCCTTGTTTACTAGGGTAAAATGTACTCAGGGCTCAGTTTTGCAATTCTTATGCAAACAGAGGCACACATCCTGATGCAGCTGAGTTTCTGCATGTTTCTGTTGGCAGTGGTGGAATTATTTAACAATCACTGTCCATTTTTAGTGTTTTTAGGGGTGATGAAACTTACAGTTCAGGATTTTCTAAAGGCCCATATATAAAGGTTGTGCAATGTTAATGATTTCATCCCATGCTGAATTACTAAGTGTGCTCATGCAGGAGGACTCCATGCTGCCTTTTGCATTATGCTTGCTGCAAGGAAAGACTATGTTGATGGAAGGTCTGTTAAACCATCTGTGTTGTATTATGTTTTACCTCTGGCACTCAGCTTTTAAGAGGTCATGTGCTTCAGGATGTGTTTACTTGTGAACTTTTGGGCCAGTTTGAAAGGAATGGGTGGGGTTTCTGAATGGGTTTAAGATGTCTGCTTTGTATTCAAGGGGATTACGTGTGTTAGAATTTAAATGTATTGTGTCCTACTTAAGGAGATAACCAAATTGTACATGGCGGTCTGCCTGGGTATCAGCTAGTGTTAGGTTAAACTGCAAACATTTATATTCATAGAATCATAGAATCATAGAATAGTTAGGGTTGGAAAGGACCTTAAGATCATCTAGTTCCAATCCCCCTGCCGGGGGCAGGAACACCTCCCACTAAACCATGCCACCCAAGGCTCTGTCCAGTCCAGCCTTGAACACCGCCAGCGATGGAGCATTCACAACTTCCCTGGGCAACCCATTCCAGTGCCTCACCACCCTCACAGTAAAGAATTTCTTCCTCATATCCAATCTAAACTTCCCCTGTTTAAGTTTGAACCCGTTACCCCTTGTCCTCTCACTACAGTTCCTCATGAAAAGTCCCTCCCCAGCATCCCTATAGGCCCCCTTCAGATACTGGAAGGCTGCTATGAGGTCTTCACGCAGCCTTCTCTTCTCCAGGCTGAACAGCCCCAACTTTCTCAGCCTGTCTTCATACGGGAGGTGCTGCAGTCCCCTGATCATCCTCGTGGCCCTCCTCTGGACTTGTTCCAACAGTTCCATGTCCTTTTTATGGTGAGGACACCAGAACTGCACACAATACTCCAAGTGAGGTCTCACAAGAGCAGAGTAGAGGGGCAGGATCACCTCCCTCGACCTGCTGGTCGCGCTCCTTTGGATGCAGCCCAGGATACGGTTGGCTTTGTGGGCTGCAAGCACACACTGCCGGCTCATGTTCATTTTCTCATCAACCAACACCCCCAAGTCCTTCTCTGCAGGGCTGCTCTGTATCTCTTCTCTGCCCAACCTGTAACTGTGCCTGGGATTGCTCCAACCCGGGTGTAGGACCTTGCACTTGTCAGGGTTAAACTTCATCAGATTGGCATCAGCCCACCTCACAAGCATGTCAAGGTCCCTCTGGATGGCATTCCTTCCCTCCAGTGTATCAACCGAACCACACAGCTTGGTGTCATCGGCAAACTTGCTGAGAGCGCACTCAATCCCACTGTCCATGTCACCGACAAAGATGTTGAACAAGACCGGTTCCAACACCGATCCCTGAGGGACACCGCTCATTACTGGTCTCCAGCTGGACATTGAGCCATTGAGCACAACTCTTTGTGTGTGGCCATCCAGCCAGTTCTTTATCCACTGAGTGGTCCACCTACCAAATTGATGTCTCTCCAACTTAGAGACAAGGATGTCATGTGAGACAGTGTCAAACACTTTGCACAAGTCCAGGTAGATGACATCAACTGCTCTACCCCTGTCCATCAGTTCTGTAGCCCCATCATAGAAGGCCACCAAATTGGTCAGGCAGGATTTCCCCTTAGTGAAGCCATGCTGGCTGTCACCAGGCACCTTGTTGTTTTTCATGTGCCTCAGCATGCCTTCCAGGAGAATCCAGTCCAAGATTTTGCCAGGGACAGAGGTGAGGCTGACTGGTCTGTAGTTCCCTGGGTCATCCATTTTCCCCTTCTTGAAAATGGGGGTTATATTTCCCTTTTTCCAGTCATTGGGAACTTCACCTGACTGCCATGATTTTTCAAATATGATGGACAGTGGCTTAGCAACTTCATTTGCCAGCTTCTTCTGGACCCGCGGATGGATTTCATCCGGTCCCATGGACTTGTGTATGTTCAGGTTCCTAAGATGGTCTCGGACCAGATCCTCTCCTACTGTGGGCCCAGGGTCCTCATTCTCTGTTGTATTCCGATCAGCTTGTGCAGTGCATCAGCTTTAACTGTTGTTTAACATTGTTTTTAATGGTTGGACTCAATGATCTTAAGGGTCTTTTCCAACTTAAATTATTCTATGAGTCTATCTTTGAAAAATAAAATCTCAGGGTCTGGAAGAAAGATGTTGTGTCTAAGGCTGTGTGGCAGCAACTGGATGTAGATTTAACTCCCAGCTTTAGGAGATGCTGCTTGTGTGGCCTCCTCATGGAGGAGAATATGAAGCTGACTGTCTCTGCTTCCTGTTAGTCAATCAGAAGGACTAAGTCACTGGATAGTGGGCCTGGTGTGTGTGTAGCTCTTCCTGGCAGACTACAAACACGCATACTGAAGCTGTACTGAACCGCAACGTTTGTCAAACATCCTTGTCAGATTTCCATTTTGGGGGGAGGCATGGAGGAAAGGTGACTATCTTTGATAGAACAGTCAGGCAGAGGAGTTTGAGGATTTAAAGGGCATTCATAACTGGACAAGTGACTCATGGCAAATACCATGCAGGCATATAGAATGTTGGTGGTGGCAGTGTCGCAGAGGATAGAATGTTGTTGGTGGTTTCCCAGAGGATCAAATGTTGTAGTGTTGTCAAGGCAGATGGAATGTTTGTGGTGTCCAGGGGTTGATAGCTCATACACCAGCACGGGTATATAAAGGGCTGCGTGGTGACAAGGGCCAGAGCAGCCTGGAGATGACCAGGCGGGTGAGCGGGGGCTGAAGCAAGAGGGCAGGAGGAAGGCAGGGAGGGGAGGGCCGGGCTGCAGGCGCCAGGCAGGGAGTCTGCAGGTGCCCAAAGTGTGGCAGATTGTGGCTGCTCCTCCTTTGACTTCCAGAGCCAGAAGCTCCCAGAAGGAGAGGACCAGAACACAGTGCGCTCCTGACCTCGGCCATGCAGCCAGACATTTGCCACCTGCTGCAAGGGCACAAAGTTAAGTCATGGAGCCTGGCAGAGCCCTGGACAGGGATTGCCTATGGTACACCAGTGTGGCTGCAGTGTAGTTTGTTCTCCTGCCTTTTGCAGACACAGGCTCAGACAGGCAATGGACCAGCCCATGGTGCACTCCTGTCCTCAGTCACACAGCATGAGAGTCACTTCTGTCTAGGGAGGATGCTGACACAAAGTTAAGTCACAGAGTGTGGCAGAGCCCTGGGCAGGGGTTGTGCATGGGGAACAGAGGTGGCTGCTCTGCAGTTATGTTGCCTTTTACGGCCACAGGCACGGAACAGGACAGGATGAGACCACAGCATGCTCTGATCCTCAGCCGCTTGGGCAGAGACATTCACTACCTTCTGTAAGGACGTAGCAGACGCAGGCCCAGACAGCAAATGAACTGGACCATGGTGCGCTCCTGTCCTCAGTCACGCTGCCTGAGATTTGCTTCATTCTAGGAAGGCTGCTGATACAAAGTTAAGTGATCTAGTTAGTCAGAGCCCTGGGCGGGGGTGGCCCGTGTGAACAAGGGTGGCTGCTGCCTTTGCTTGTTGTCCTTCCAGTTGCAGCTGCAAGCCATGACCCGGAGTGGATCAGGCCATGCTGCACTCCTGTCCTCAGACACACAGAGGGAGAGACCGGCTGACCAACTTGTTTACATGCTGTTGGGGAGAATGAGGACAGTGACAGGACTCAGTTGAAAATGTAACTACTTGACAGTCGCAGACCCAGATGGGACAGGACCGGACCACCGCGCGCTCGCTGCCTTCTCTGGACAGCTGCTCAACCAGAGATTTCTGTAGCCTTCAACAACAAGGAAGCCATTGACCTAAGGACAAGGAAGCATAGCCAGCATCAGCCTGCTCCTCGCCATATTCCCTCAGGAGCTGGAGGCCATTGACAAGGGGAGCTCTGTCCACTCACCCTCTCTTTGAAATTGACCTGAAATAAATTTTTCTGATTCATGAACCCATGGCTGATTCTTCTGCTTTTTGTGGTCTTTGGGGCAAATGACCTGGGCCTTTTCCTTTTTATCATACAATTATAGAATGTTTTAGGTCGGAAGGGACCTTATA
Organism: Ara ararauna; assembly: GCA_028858755.1. Lineage (NCBI taxonomy): Eukaryota > Metazoa > Chordata > Aves > Psittaciformes > Psittacidae > Ara > Ara ararauna. The sequence goes on along the minus strand of CM054380.1, from coordinate 10,787,763 downwards.
GTCCAACCCACCTGCCATGGGCAGGAATGCCTTCCACCAGACCAGGTTGTTTAAAGCCCCATGCAGCCTGGCCCTGAACACTGCTAGGGATTGGCCAGTCGCAGCTTCTTTAGGCAACCTGTTCCAAAGGGCACTTTAAGTATTGGAAAGCTGCTGTGAGGTCTCCCTGGAGCCAACTTCCTGTTGAATTTCAGTCAAGACTATACACTTGAAACAGCAAAAATGGTGGAGATTCACCTAATCCATATCCTTGAGTAACTCAAAAAGACAGTGGAATTCTAGGTGTTACAACCAGCATTAAGCATTTAGTGCAATGGGAGATGCCCTTATGTATCACTCCTGGCTGATCTAAAGGGGCATGAATTTTTCCCAGGAGATGGGATGTTGGTGGTGGCAATGTCACAAAGGATAGAATGTTGGTGGTGGTGGTGGCCCAGTGCATGGAATGTTGGTGGTGGCCATGTCCCATCAGATAGAATGGGAAGGGAAGGTATATTTGGGGAAAAGCATGTTTTTTTGCCACAGTGTCTGTTTTGTCTGTTGTACTGTGACTGAGGGCCTGTGTATCTGTGCTTTGTTGTGACAAATTCTCATTGCAATACCAGTGCAAAAGCAGCTGTTTTATACAGCCCCTGTGGGTTAGGTGTTTGCCCACCATAACCCCATGCAAGTCTCCCAGAAGCAGACAAGTTGTTCTCCTTGTTGCAGTTTCTGAGTAAATTTGAGCCAAAAATAAACATGACTGTTGACAAAACAGTTGCCAGTCCTTAAGCTCCGCAGGTGGGTTGCGCTAGTGTCTTCCTGCCGCGAGAAGAGGCACTCCTGCTTCAGCTCCCTCATAGCCTCTGCTTTGGTGGGATGGGTGGTCCAGGTCTGAACAGTGATGGTAACCACTTACCAGTTAGATTTTGTTACTAGTGTTGTGTCTGGCTGGCCTGGTAGCAGCTGTTTCTGTTTTAGGGCTGTTGGTGGGAGGAAGCCCGTGTTCTTTTTTCTGCTATGTCTGTAATCAGGTTAATTTTTTGTGAGCTGCACACATCTGTAGCCTAAAACATGTGCTCAGCCTGGAGGCAGTTGATGACAAGCGACATTTCCCACAGCCTGGTGTTCTCTTGCCATTAGCAGAAGCTTGTACTGCTACAGTCTTGCACATTTTAATGATTCAGCACTTGATATTTATGAAGTCCTTTGGTTTGCACAAATGAACATCAATATGAGTATCTTCTGAACACACCTAATGTAATGCAAGCCTAATATTTTGTGTAGGATTATCAGTCTCCTTAAGTAGTCTTTTCATGTGTTTATGAAGGGAGAAAAGAACTCCAACTCCAAAATCTGGCTATTCTGGCTGCTGTGTTGTGAGCAGTGAGTCCTTGAGAAGAAGCTTTTCTGTTATCCCTAATGCTCTAAAGCTAGCTGAATAAACAAAATGAACACGGATGTTTCCTCACTGGTGATACGGTTCGTAAAGACTATACCATTAAAGGCATTACTCAGCTGCAGTTTTTGCGTGCAGAGATCTGTTGACCAAACAATTCAGTCTTACTCAAGAAAACTTCCTGCAAAGTTGAATGGGCTTGCTGAATAATGCTTTTTGTGTTAGCAGCTTATTAACCACTTAATGAATTACCCAGATGTATTTAAATCAGCCAAAAAGCTGTTTTCTTACCACATGGGAATGCTGCAAGGACACTGTGGTGTGTTACTGAGTTTGTACCCTGCTCCTGGAGGAGCGTGCTGAACAGTGTGAGCAGTCATCAGTGCTGTATAGAAGCCCTTTACAGATGTGTTAATTCTGGCTAAACTCAGGTTATGCCAGTTTTAACAATTCTGTAAGAAAATTATTCACACAACAGAAGAGGAATAACTATGAACTGGTTGCAGTCTGTATTTAGTAGCAAGGCAACCCTTTGCTGCTATGCTGACTGCCTCCTTGCCTTCTCTTTGTCCAATTATTTTTCTTCTTCAGGCATTTCTTTTTTTTTTGTGAGATTAACAGCTTTAGTTTATAGAACAGAGGATAAGGATGTAGGTGGGATGAGGAAGGCAGAAGCAATGCCCAGTTCTTCAGTGATCCTGTGCCACAGCAGTAGATGTGCCCTGGGATCAGAGGGTGCTTCCAGGATGCCCTGATCATAGGCAGCGTTTCCAGCTCGCCTGGGAAATGAGATGGGGTCACAGTTCGTGTAGTAGAGCAGGTATGTGTTGAGGCTTTAAGGCAGGCTTGAGCAATCTGACCACTTACACCCTGCTTGCACCTATAGGATCTACTGTTGTGTTTAAAAACAATAATTACGTGAAAGAAAGTCTACGTTCTTGGCACATGTGTGCAGTGACTGATGTTTTCATAACTGGTTTAGACTATGTGTTTCAGGGAATTTAGAAGGCTGCACCAAAAGGAGCGTGACCAGCAGGTCGAGGGAGGTGATCCTGCCCCTCTACTCTGCTTTCGTGAGACCTCACTTGGAGTACTGTGTGCAGTTCTGGTGTCCTCAACATAAAAAGGACATGGAACTGTTGGAACAAGTCCAGAGGAGGGCCACGAGGATGATCAGGGGACTGGAGCACCTCCTGTATGAAGATAGGCTGAGAAAGTTGGGGCTGTTCATCCTGGAGAAGAGAAGGCTGCGTGGAGACCTCATAGCAGCCTTCCAGTATCTGAAGGGGGCCTATAGGGATGCTGAGGAGGGACTCTTCATGAGGAACTGTAGTGAGAGGACAAGGGGTAATGGGTTCAAACTTAAACAGGGGAAGTTTAGATTGGATATGAGGAAGAAATTCTTTACTGTAAGGGTGGTGAGGCACTGGAATGGATTGCCCAGGGAAGCTGTGAATGCTCCATCGCTGGTGGTGTTCAAGGCCAGGTTGGACATAGCCTTGGGTGGCATGGTTTAGTGTGAGGTGTCCCTGCCCATGGCAGGGGGGTTGGAACTAGATGATCTTAAGGTCCTTTCCAGCCCTAACTATTCTATGATTCTATGATCAGTTGCTATTGGAAGGAAGATAACTTTAGTCACCTAGCTCATGTACTGTTAGAAATGACCCATGTGGGATGATATTATCTCAGAGCTGCTGCTTTCTCTTGCTACTCTATTAACTCTTGACTTGGTGATTTTCTTGTTGCTCTTATCCCCAACTCTGTTTTCACTGAAAACTTACTCCTTTATTCCCACTTCAGGCTGAGGTTGCTGTGGCTTGAGGCAGTAACACATGGAAATATTCAGTTGCATGTCCAATTGCTTCAGTGTGGCATGGCTGCTTCCCAGGCCCCACATATGTGACTCATTGATTGTACAAGGTTGTCCAGCGCTTTGCCTGAGTTGTATCAGAAATGCCGGAGGCTTCAACTTCAGCCACCCCTCATCCCACACAGCGTGTCTGATTCCCCTGCAAGACAACTCATCACTGGTGCAGAGATGAACTTTCTCTTGGATCCTCCCTCTGTGCACAGCGGGAACTTATTTTCATGTCCATGTGTGTAGTTCCTCTCTCCTGGCATCTTTTTTCTCGCGAAAGATCAGTTTTCTCTGCTCTTCCGTTCATTTTTTATTCTCACTGATGTGCATCTTCTGTTTCTCCATTCCTTTTCCGAACAAAGAACATTTCTTGTTTCTAAGTATTTGAGTAACACAGTTTTGTTCCCTTTTTGCAGAGATAGACCAACTTTGATCAACAGGAAAAGTAATGGTTGTAGAAATTCACATTGTGCGCTTCTTGCATACTCCATGGAGTGTCATTGTAGCTGGTACTTTAGCATATTGCTTCTGGAAGCACATTTCTGGCATGTAGCTTTTGTTTGTGCCGCCAGAGACCTTGGCAAATGCTTTATGCTCAGTAGGAGCCCACAGTCCTTTTAGGTACTGAATAGTATAAGTAAGGACTTATCAACGTTGGAAAGTGATGGCAAAATAAGCAAAGGTGTGCGTTTAACCGTTGCTAGTTTAGTTAATACTGAACTTTGGGTCTGAATGCAGGGTGCTGTTCTGTAGGGTTGCTTGATCTGCTCCCAAAGCTGTTGAAGTTCAGCTGATGGGTTCAAAGCCACCACATAGAAAATGGGTGAGGATTAGTTACTCTGGGTAAGTCCTGAGTGTATGACTTGTTCCAAAATAGCAATATTTTTTATCATTTATTCTTTTTTAATAAAGCAATGACTAGTAGAGGTGTTTATCTTCAAAAAAGTTGCAGTTTTTTAAGCATGTTTTTCAAGAGTAATTTTAAACTAGTATTTGCATGTTATCCATGAGAGAAACTGTTTAAATCTGTGTAGAAAACTGACGTTTTTATGTCTTCCTCCAATATGCTACTGTAGTTTCCTCTGATGACAGCTGGAGGGGTCAGAGGTGATAGGAACTGACACAAACTAGTACTAGGAGTCAGTTTGTGGCTTATGTCATGCTAACGTGGGGTTACTTTGCTAGCTGCACTTGAAATGCAGCCTTTGCTTACTTCACTGATTTATAATGTCTGACTCTTCATTTTGCGCTGATGGCTTTTTTGCACCATGGCTGACATTTCTATGCAGAAAGTCAGTGCAAATCCTGTGCCAACCTTATGCAAAGGTCCTCATCAAACCAAGCTATGAGGTAAAAACAGAGCAAGCAGTGCAAAGGAGTTCATTATGGCTTTCCACTCCAAGGTGAAATTTTATCCTAAAATAGAAAATACACTGGGAGGTCTGCTCTAAAGCCTCTGTAAGCAGAACTGGAAATGTGCATAATGGGGGCACATCTTTTTCAGCTGGTTAGAAAAATTAGGTTTGATAATAATGGTGGCTGGAGGAAAATGTGTTGAAGTCACTATGACTAAAGTCTTAGGGTCCAAAGCAATGTACTTTAGGAAATAGCTGCTGCATTCATATTCTTTTATTCAATCAAAGGGCCACCTGAGAAGGTATGAGTATACTTCTGAGGCTGTGGAAAATCCAGAGTGAACTTGCTGCAGAAGCAGGATAAAACATGCACTTTTTTTCTCCCCATTTCCCTGGAAATTGCTTCTTTTACATGTGTATCTTCTTTATCATACCAGCTGCTTTAGGGGAAGCATCTTTCTGTGTTGCTTTTCAATACTAGTAACAGAAAAAGGCTGGTGGTTACTCAAGTGGATGTTAAAAGAGCCATTGGGAACAGGGCATAGCACATTTCTCGTATTTTGTAAGTGTTGTAAAATAAATTTCAGCTTTGTCTGGCTGTGCGTCTTCTCAAAGAGCGGTGAGGTTTGTGCACTACAAGGGTGGCTCCTAAAGGAAGACCAGAGGTCTTCCAGAGGTAACTAGAAGTTAGTACAGGTATCAAAGGGTAAAGTTCTGTGGCTGGCCGTAGGGGACACATCAGTGCAGATGGTGTGTTGGAAGGTCAGGGGGCAGACAGAGACAGTGGAGTCCGGGCGTGAGATGAAATACTGTCCCCGGGTACATGCGTGTGTAATTCATCCATATCACTGAGCAGAAACAGTACCTGGTGCTAATGTTTATTAGCTATGCTCAAGGACACTGTGCTGCTTGATACTTCTAACTTTGACTTTTTCTAGATCACTTAGGATTTAACTAAAATGAGAATGTCCACTGTCCTTTAGTGTGCAGTGTCCAGTATGAATTCTCAGCTCCTCTGAAGCTGGTGGAAAAACTCCCTATGACTTTGGAGGAGTTACGATTTTGCCTTAAGGCTTTTGTCCTTTGAGTTATAAACTCCTGGCACAGCTATAAGACCTGGGATATTTAGTAGTGATTAGTAGTGACTGGCTGCAGTCAGAGTCACCTGGAGCATTTCACCAATTTGACATTTGTTTTCTAAGCTCTGGTTGATGTTTGCTTTAACATTTCTTACTCAAAATCAAGTTCAGTTTTGAGTCACATTGCCAAAGAAGCATTACAGATTCTGCCCTTATCTAAAGTTGCATGCCATGACGTGACATTTATAAGATGGCAGATGCATGGACTTGTTTAGGGTTCTTCTGCCAGTGCAAAGCATTTATGGATTTTTCTCAATGCTTATGAAATGCGTTTGTCCCAAATATGGCATAAGCAAATACCTGTAGAATAAATGTTTTTTTCCCTATGCCCCGCTTATCAACAAACCAGCCAGCCTTACTTAGATATGCATAGGTACATATATGCATATATACATATATATGTGTTTATATGTGCGCACTGCTCATGGCCTGTTCAAAAGCTCGAGGGAGGAGATTTCTTGTAGTGTGAAAGAGCTCAAATGGTTAATGCTTTCCCTGAAAAGCTGTAGAGTGTCAGTCAGTCCCAGTTACTGTATAAAGAGATAGATGCAGGACTTTCATGCTGCATGAAGCAGGTTCAGATTCCCAGTGAATATTGTGCTTTGTTGCACAGAGGAAGATGAGGACACGACATCTGTTGGGAGCAAATCTTGAGGAAAAACTGCAGCAGATAAAAGGTGATATTTGTATTCTCACAGGGCTCAGGTGTTGGGGAGGATGGGCTGTGTGCAGTTGTGCTGCTCTGACAAACTAGCTGTTTGATTCGTAACAAAATTGTTGCTATTAGTCTTTCGCAGCTCTTCCAAAACCTCCTGTCACGTTTGATTTCAGGTTAAAGCTGCAAAGCCTTCAGGTTTTTTTTTAAAGGAACACACTTAAAATTTCTTCTTTTTAGCTGAGGAGTGGTGTCTGCCTGCTACTTCTTTTTTTTCCTTGTTGTGACTTTTCTTCTTGGTGATTTTTAACAAAACCTGCCAACTAAATTTTGTTTCATGTTTGCAACATGACAGACTACATCCTTGGCACAAATTCTGTGGAGCTGGAACAGAAAGCGCAATAAAGGAAAGATCTGGAAAGGAAAGTAACCTTTATCTAAAACAGATGTTGATAATCTGGTGACCTTTTTAACAGCATAGAAGTGTGATATCTTCTTTATTTGCAGTCTCCTTGGTTATTGATGTCATCAGTGGGATACTACAGTTGGATTCTACCCATCTCTTGCCATTTCTGTGTTTTTTTCTGCTCAGTGCGTGTTATCAGGAGTTCAGAGCATAAACAGTTTAGTTTCTGCAAAGGAAAATGAAGTGTGGCTAATCTGCTAGAGGTTATCATTGAAATACATGATAAAGAGGTGAAGAATTATGAGGCTGCAGTGTAGTAATAAGTGGTTCCTTTCTGGAGCCGTTGACAAGACATTGCTAGAGAAAATAAGTTGTCAGGAAGTGAGGAGCAGCATCCCACCATGATTAGGACTTGCCTGAAACATTACAAGTAAATATTAAAAAGAAATAATCCATTTTTATTGTTGCAGAACATCTGTTGAGGGTTTCCTGATGTCCAAAAACCTGGAATAAGTTTGGTAGGCACTACTGAGAGAGGGTCTGCACGCATCTTGGTCCATGTAACAGCTCCTCTATCCTTATGTGCATGAGCCCACTCCAGAGAAGCAGCGTACTTTTAAACATCTTACCATTTAAAAACAGCCCACTGTTGCTTCATGGCTTATTCCCCACCAGGGCAGCTGTGCATCCAGCAGCTTCTTTAACCTGAAGCAGTGGCTTCCTGCTGCTGAGAGGAAGTGGGCAGCACAAGTATGGAAGAGGGAGGGTTACTGGGCAAGCAGGGAGGGTGGGAGGAAATCCAGGGCAGAAAGGATGTAGCCTGTCCGTTGTGATGAGTCTGGTAATTTTATTCATGTATGCTCATGAAAACCCTGTGGATATTCTGACTTGTGTTTATCCGTAGGGAGTAAAGGGGAAGCTCTTGCTCCTCTCCCTCTCTCTCTGGTCTTGGACCCTGAGAGTACCCGTCCTCTGCCAGACATGTTCCCCAGCCCACATCGAAGGCCAGTGGGTAGACAACATGTTGCCTTCCTCATCCAGTTATTGCATGTGAAGGATTGCTAGGTCTCCGCTTAAAATCCAGGTTTGAATCTAGAGCTGTAGAAGTTCAGGAGGAGAGGAAAACAGATTTGACTTTCAGTTTACACTTTGTGTTCCTGCACAGCAAAACCCCAGAAGGAGGAACAAAGAAATAGTCTCATTCCTTCCAGTTGGAGCTGCTATTAACATTTGTGTCAAAGATGTCTTAAGTAGAGTTGAGCCTTTATTTTTGTGATTCTTCTAATACAGGCCAGTAATTCTGTTCATCAAAAAGATGATTACTTTTTTTAAAAGCTGTATTGAAAAACTCTTTGTCAAAGAAATAACTGATCCTCCTTTCTTGGCTTGATTTCCCCCTCACCCCTCCCCTCCACTTTTAAGACATCTCAAGAAGTCTTTTCTCTGTACGCATGAGTTGCTTCTTGATACCAGATGGGTCATATTGTTATTAAGAAGAGAATGAGCATCCTTTTAGTAACGAGTTCTTGGAACATGTTGAGGATACATGGTGTATAGCAGAACTTAGTAACCTCAGTTGAGGTAATGACTAATCAGAAGTACCACCTCAGATGTAGGGCCGTGATGCCAGTTAAAACCACACAGGAACTGATGCACAAAGTATCTCTTGTTTATTTTTTATGCGCCTCTATTTCCAGTTGCCTGTTGGCGTCTTTCTAGCTTGAAAAAATTGAAAGGTCAGGTATGACAGCAAAGTGTAACCTACAAAGGCCTTCTCTTTGAAAATAAAATGTGCTTGGAGCTAGACAAGCATAGTATTTTATGCCCCAAATTAAGTCCTGTTGTAAACTCGGAGAAATACAGGATGACATAGCGAGTGAGGTGCTGACCTTGTTAGTTTATCTTTGTCATCTGGCAGTTTCTCAGAAACTACCACTGTATGCATTATTTATTCACAGCTTTAATATTCTTGCTGCCACCTTACAGTTGGAAGTGTTTTCTGGAGAGCTTTAAGCAATACCTAAAATGTTGTATATTAGGGTAAAAATATATAGTGAATCAATCACTGTTCATGATAAAGCAGCCAAAGATGGATAAATTAATGCTGTGTGAATACTCTCTAGTTTTATAATTTCAAATCACTTCAGAGCCTGAACTATTAATTTTTGATTACTAACGCATTGATAATTTACTAAACCTTGAATTTCTGAGTTTTAGCAATAATTTCAAATGCATGTTTGAAGTTGCAGTTTAGGCAGTCTGTGGAAGGTGTCCAATACCTCTGCAGTAACTTTACCTTGGTTAAATTAAATATAGAGTGATCTTTGTGCTTGATTCTGGGAGAGAAGTGAACTTTACACTTAAGCCGTGTGTGTAAGACTATATACCTATGACTTTTGTTCTGTACAGTGCAGAGTAGCTTCTCTCATTGTCCCGTGTGTCCTCCTGAGTTCAGAGGCTGTTACACTTCATTACTGAGAGTGGTAGAAAGGACCAGACGGTGCTGGGAGACCTCTTGACTCTGCAGGGTAATGCTGGATACAGGGGGACAGGCTTTGTGAGTTTTGCTCTTGCTGACCTTTTTTGTGACCTTCACTGGCCTCCGTGCCTCTGTTTCTTTGTGCATTTAGTCTTTTGTCTCTATGGATCTTGTAAGTTTTCTTTGAAGCAGGAATGTTATTTTACTCTATGTTCAGCACAGAGAGGCCTCACTCACAGCGGGGGTATTTGGGGGGCTTTTGTGTTACATGTCATGACTGGTCTGTATTGAAAAAAAGGCAAAGTAAACAAACCAAGAGGAGAGTGTATGTGTTTCTGATTTGAAGGCAGGTTTCTGCATAAATATCTGTTCTTCAGAAAACAGAAGTGTCACAAAAGAAATACTCAGCTATAGCTTTCCACATGTTTCAGTTTTCTTTTCCCCCCTGTTCCACCCTGTATCTAAATTGACAAGCGAATGCCTCTTCCAAACCGCTATTTTGCTATTTGGAAGGATGTAATTTGATCCTAGAATTTTGATGAAGCATCAGAGGGGAACTGCTTTCTTCTTATCCAAACTTTTTGTTGTTTGGGATTTTTCTTTGTAACTGACTTGACTTTAGGACTGTTAGAACTTCGTGGTCTCCTGAAGTTGTGCTTTGTGTGGTTTTACCTTTGTATGCTTCTATCAGATTCTCTTCAGAGCTCTGTCATCGTATTTCTGTCTATCTTTATGGAAATATTCGACAATGTAGTCTTTACTAAGAGTTTTGATTCAGTTAGCATTTCTTGTCTCCCTGAAGATTGATTTACAGACACTGACTGATACATGTTGCTGTTTGCTGCTGTCAGAAATGCAGAGTCATGTTAGAAACTGTGTAGCACGGTTGCCTGACTATGATGGTTAAACCAATCCTTGAACTGCGGAGATGGTAAACCTTTTAAAAATGGAATTATATCTCATAGAGACCTATTACTCTGATAAAATAAATTACTTTGTAACATTTTCTGCCAGGATGTTCTTTCTTTAGCTTTCTGATTATTCATCAACTTGTCAAATTCTTCCTATTGCCATTTAACCTTTTGTTTTAAATATCTCCTCAGTTTTGATTGATTTGCCAAATTTTCCCAGTTTGGAAGAGAACAAATTTGGGAGCTCTGTAGCAGTTGCTACAATACCAACCCCTGAGAAACGCTGTGAGTTTGAATACTAATTCAAAGAAGAATTGGTTGGGGATGTTATTTTTCTGTTAAATGCTGTTACATAAAATTCTCAGGGATCTCACATAAATGTTTAATTCCTTCAAACAAAGCCAGGAGCAGATGCTTTACCCAACTCTTTTGAAATTTAAAAAGAATTAGTGCTCTCTTTGGAGGGAACCTGTAGGAGTTTAGAAAGTCCCTCTGTTAATTTGATTGATTTTTACTTCAAGGGTAAATCTTTCCTTCAACACCCTAGTGCAGAGATTCACATGCCTGCATGGAATAACTAGGCGTGTGCATGATTTCAGAGTCTACAGGAGGCAAAGGAACAGAGTGTTTCGAAAGAGGGCTGGTGTGGAGTCTGTCAGGCAGGAGCTTCTGATAGGCTTTATTTCAAGTTTATGTTAGAAAGGTTTCTGTGGACAGAGGTGCGCAGCTCTTTGTCCTCTGGGACTCCTGATGCAGTGGCTTGATCTACATTCAGCCAGTTTTTTGCAGGTGCTGCTTGGGATGTGATGCTTCAGTCATCTTGAAAAATCACAATAATAAATATTGGCTCATTCGCAGTGTCTCAGAAAAACCAAGCACTGTCAAAATTATATCATTACAAAGCCCAGTGGTGCAGAAGAGCGGTGGAGAGCCCATCAGTATTCCTCCCGCGTGGACCTGCCTTGGACAGACCGTGCTAATGGCCTCTGAATGAGCCGAACTGCCAGCCGCTGTTGGATGGCATGGAGCTGCAAGCTCTGATGCTTGTGACTTACAGCAGCGAGTGCCTAATGCTGTGCTCGATTGGGGTCAGGAGGCACCTTAATGTGACATCCATCAGCAGCAGCTGTGGGGAATGGCCACTGACGCAGGGTGGTGTTCCCAGAGCATGTGCTGCAGGGGGAAAGGGGTGTTAAAACAGTGTCTGCTCTGCTTGTGTGGGAGCAGAGAGAACAGAAGCTTTAAAAAAAAGTAAATTTGCTTTTTTTCTGTTGTAGGCATAGCTGATGGAAAAATAAGAAATTAACTGGACTTTGATAAGTATGTGGTTAGCCCCTGTCTCCATCTGTATCTTTGTATTTCACAGAAGTGGGTGAGCGGGGTAATCTAGTTCAACATCCCCGCTCAAGCAGCGTAACCTAAAGTGTGTTGCTCAGGATTGTGTCCAGACAGCTCTTGAGTATCTCCAGGGAAGAAGACCCTACAACCTCTCTGGGCAGTCTGTTCCAATGTTCAGTCACCCTCACAGCAAAGAAGTTCTTCCTCATGTTCAGGTGAAACTTACTGTGTTTTAGTTTAGGCCCATTGCTTCTTGTCCTATTGCCTCACACCACTTTCAAGAGACAGGCCCCATCTTCTTGACACCTTCCCTTTAGATATTTAATACACATTGATCAGATCCCCTCTGAGCCTTCTGTTTGGGCTGAACAGGCCCAGCTCCCTCAGCCTTTCCTTATGAGAGAAATGCTCCGGACCCTTAATCATTCTAGTAGCCCGTTTGCTGTTCTTACTTCAGGACCTCCATGTCTCTTGTACTGGGGAGCCCAGAACTGGACACAGTACGCCAGGTGATGGCCCACCACGGCTGAGTAGAGAGGGAGGATTACCTCCCTCGACCTACTGGCAGTGCTTTTCCTAATGCAGCCCAGGATATCGTTAGTCTTATCATTGGTCTTCTTGGCCACAGGTCATATTACTGGCTCATGGACAAATTGTTATCCACCAAGGCCCCTAGGTCCCTCTCCACAGAGCTACTTCCCAGCAGGTCAGCCCCCAGCCTCTACTGGTGCATAGGGTTATTTTTCCGCAGGTGCAGGATCCTGCACTTGCCCATGCTGAATTTCAGAAGGCTCCTCTCTGTCCATTTCTAGATGTTTCTGAATGCCAGCACAGCACTCTGGGTATCAGCCACTCTTCGGTGTTATGTGCCACCACCATACCTGCTGAGGAGGCACTCTGTCCCTTAATCCAAGTCAGTGACGGGTAAGTTAAACAATACTGGACCCAGTATGGACACTTGGGGGACACTGCTAGTTGCAGGTCTCCAACTAGACTCTGTGCCACTGATCACAATCCTCTGAGACCTGCTATTCACCTCATTGTCCAGTCTCCTAGCACGCACCTCTTAAGCTTGCCTTTGGAGCATCTTAGAAGTTTTGTTCATCTCATCTGAGGTGAACAGGTTCTGCACACCTTCAAGTTTTGTTTTTATTCTCCTGCACGTGTGCTCTGAACATTGCAAGCAGTTTCTGTGTTAAAGTAATTAGTTGTTATGGGCTAGCATTGCATTGGTACTGATTTCTCAGTTGCAGCAGGCTTGTAGGTAAGGTAATTGTCCAGAACCCCAAATTAGGATTTACTGCTCTTACTTCTTACCATGTTGATTGGTTGGAAGTGCTTCCAACATTGCCTACCTGCTTAAAATCTCTATTTCATACTAAATGGGTTGGTGTACCAGGAGCCTTCCATGCTGCTACTTAGGTAACAAAAAGATGAACGCTTACAAGTGAGTAAATGACAAAGCAAGAGCTTTATTGGGTGTAGGGGAGCTGTTCTGCGCTGGAACATTGCTGTTTCACCTGCCTGCTGAGAAAAGGATCATTTTCTCATACAGTTCTTCACTGCAAATCTAATTCATGCATGGCTGAAGTCATGTGCAGAGGGATTGTAAATGTTATTCAGAAGATTCCCTGAAGAAGTTTATGACAAACAAAGCAGCAAAATATAGGTTATTGGATGCTTGTTACAGGTTTGTAGGTCTCTTTTTTAAAAGGGAATTTTAGAGGTGTCATACAACTGAGATTTTGAAATCCTAATCCTTTGGATAAGGTAGCAGCGGTATCTTTAATGAAAACTATGTTGGAAACGGCTAGGACTACATGTTTCCTAGCACTTGAAATGATTGATGGAAGGAGGTGCGCAGAAGAGCAAGCAGCAGAGGATTAACTTTCAGAGCAAAGCTTAAGCTTTTGGGAAGAGGAAGATTTTATTTTTGCTGAAGTACTTGTCATGGTGATGATGTTTGTGTTCGGTACTTCGCTTCACTCTGCCAGCCCCTGCAAAACAGGTAGATGCTTAAGGAGATGAGCTCACATCTGTGCTTCCTGTAGAAATCTTTCTCAGGTTCCTCCTGTTAAGTTTCCTATCTTATGTGGTTTTCTCATATTTCTATCTTTTCTTTGATTTTCCTAGTTGCTGCCTGGATATTATCACTTCCTTATCCTCTAGTCACTATTTCTTTTGCATTTTCCCCCCTCTCCTAGCAGCGGGTGTGCTGTACTCACTGCTGCAGTGCTTCCTGTTGAGGGTTTCTGTGCGGAGCCTCAGCCCGGCTTTTGCTGGGTGCTCATCGCAACCCACGTCCTAGGCACAGCCATGGCTGAGCCAGTTCCTGTTTTCTCTTGGTGCTGCATGGTGGCCGCAAAACACCACAGATGAGGAGTCACCGAGTGCTGGCAAGTTTGTTCTTCTGTGGCTGGGAGAAACTTGGACCAGCAGCAGCACACACAGTTATCCCTTAAGGGGTAATGTGTCAGGCAGGTTACTGTGATGGACCCCTGGAAAGGTGACACTGAAAAGCCTTGCTTCTGCCTTCTGAAGAGCAGAGTTTTCTATGAGAAGTTTCTTAACGGTTGTTGGCAAATAGAGTGAAGTCTTGAAACCAGTAATTCTTGCATAAAGTAACTGCCTGTATTTTCAGAGGTGATAAAATCAGCCGTAATCTATGTCTCAGCCGGTCTTCTGTAAGGAATTTCATGGACAGACTAGATAGTCAGTGTAGAACATCTGACTATTTACTTATTTTTTGACAGAGCAGCTGCCATTAGAAAATGCTGTTTCGCTGAGGAGAGCTCTACAGGCATGTGTGAAAACGTAATGTAAGATTTTGAATCACCAGAAACCAGAAGAGGCATTACTACATTGCCACCCTCCTGCCATTGTTGTCATCTTCCATTCTAGCTTATTAATTACATTATAGACTGAATGTACAGTACCTAGTAGTAACTATACATGAATAATGTGGGCAAACAGAGTAGGATTTTGGATGTCCTTAAAGTGAAAAGCATAGAGGACATTTAAGAAATTTTATCTAGAATTTTCATAGAATTAAATGTATTTTTTTCAACTTCTGTTTCTTATTAAGAATTAGAGTTAACTTCAAAGCCATCAGACTTGGTTTGTGCTGAAAGATTCATTTTCTGTCCCCATCTGCAAACAATAGTTGAGCAGATTCATACTTTAGCTCTAACAGTAGTGTCTGGGTTTTGTTTTATTATTTCATTATGTGGAAAGGCATAAGACAATGTCTGTGTTTTTACCAAATGGAAAGAATTTCATCAGGAAATGTCTGCACTCCAAATATGTTCAGGTTTTCTCTACTGCAATCAATACAGTTATTCATGGATTTCTGCTCCCGGCTCACTCATGGCTATATTTAACATATGTCATTGTACTAGGCTACATTGTCTTAAGAAACCTTTTTATTGTTGTACAGATGTGTGTTGCAATGAGGCCAGTGTTGTATACAGCTGGAGTGCTGTATAAATCTGTCTCCTACTCCTGTAAACATGGGCAGGGTTGCTGTGTGTGTTGGGTTTTACTGATGGTTGATGTCTGGTTTAGATTCCTGTAGTGGCTGGAGCCAGCTCAGCAGATCATCCTTGGTGTAGGTTCAGCAGCCTCACAGCTTTGCATAAATAATTGGTCAGATGATCTGCATAGTTCGTGTAGTGCTGAACATAATCTGCATTTGGTGCTGCTGAGGCCTACGGCGTTATACATCCGCTTGTTGTGATGACGTGTCCCCTGTTGACAGAACGGGTTTTTGTCTGAGTCTTCTGAAGTAAAATGACTGATTTTCAGATGACTACTTTCCTTTAAAGGCCAGTGGCTACCCAGGCACGATTAGGAGCATCTCTGCTGCTGTTACTGACAAAGGTGAACCAACATTTCATATGAAAAGCAAATAGTATATTTTTTTTCTTTCTGTCTTGTCTGTTGCCTCCAGATTATATGCTGTGATGCTAGGCGGTAAAGTTAAGAGACGTAAAGCAAAGACTGCTGCCAAGCTGAGCTTTGGGATTTCTGGGTTCCATATGTGGAACCCTGTTCTTATAGGTGCCAACTACCTGGTTTTCAAGAACTTTAGTAAAGACTGAAGATCTCTGGCACCATCCAGAGGGCATTTGGCACTTTTTAATTAGGTCCTAGTTGAGTATTTATTAACAGTTGTAATTTTGAAGAATCTGTGACCCTTTGGCCTACAGATATCAATAGTTTTCAGTGAAGTTGGCTCCTTCTGAAAATCTCAACTGTGTGTCCTTCAGAGCTAGCACTGGTATCACCAGTTGCTTCTCCCTTATCCCCTGCTGGGATCCCCTAGCCTCTTGCATTTGTTTTTCCCTTTAATAGCCTGCCAGCATTACCTGCAAGAAGTTTTATGGCTTCATTCTAGAAAAATTGGATTTTTATAACACCAGATGTTTGTGACACACATAGTTACCTCTGGAGTGAATATCAACCTCAGGAAGCTGGGGCTGGTAGACATTTGACAGGCAGTAGTGCTATAACTTGGTTCATTCCCACAATGCTGTTGTAATAGGGTGCAGTTTACAAAGGCAGAGAGCACAGGCTGGCTGAAAACAAACCTTGTTAAATTTCCACCCAATTATAGGTGGAAATAAAGTTATTTTTTATTACAGACTTTTATCCCCCTACAGTTATGATGAAATAGGCCAATGAGGAATAACGTGTATATTCACTTGTGGTGAAGTCACTTTTAGAGTAAAGCCATATTGTGTGATTTTCAAAAAGAAAGTGAATGCAGAGATTATGGCAAAAGTAATTTCCATCATTTCAGTTGCTCCGTTGTAGACTACAGATCGCAACTTGAGAAGAAAATGGGGTTGCAGCCTTTTTTGAAATGCTGTCACACCTGTTTTTGCAGTAAGCCTTTGAAGTTTGAAAAGGAAGAGAGCCCTCAGGTGAAGGAGGAGCCTCTTTTTGGTCCCAGGATATTTTGCTGAGGTTGTGCTTTAGTATAAATTTGAAATATCCCATTTTTTTGCCATCAAGTTGTGTTAGATTGGATTATGTTAGAGTAAGCCACTTCATAATAATGCTGCCAGTCTGGTAAAATGACTATTATATACTTAAAATGATTATGATATGATTTTTTTATTTTTCATTCATTTCCTTTTCAGAGTGTGTAATGTCAGCAGTAGCAGCAGCACATACTAAAGAGATTGTGAGAGTAGTAATACTTTTCTCTGCTTCATTGTATTCAAAGCTTCCAGTAAACACTGTGGCAAACTGCTTTTCTTTGACCTCAGTACAAATGTAATGCCTTGTGAATGTGCATGAGTATGTTCCCACATCTAATGAGGAAACTGCTACAGAAAGGTTATGGCTGAGGCCTTGCAAAGGATTGGTGGCAGGTCTAGAATAAGAAATCAAGACCTCTTGACTACCTGAATTGGCTCTCATTTGTCTGGATCTATGCTTTCTTTTCATCAAAGAAGGCACATATCTCTCCACAGCATCCACAGGTAATACTGCCTTTAGCCATTGCAGGAGGACTCAGCAGGGAACGAAAAATGTGTTGGAGCTGCTGGCTGGCTGTTCAAATTGTGACACAAGGGTGTGATCAAGTGTTGGAACACCGTCAGCAACTGGCTTAGTGTGTGCATGAATCATTCATCTTAACAAAAACTGAGCCATCTTTCATATTCTGGGTTGCCCTGCCTTGTGTCCCAGCCTGGCTGCCATCGGTGGGGCAGGTGATGCAGCTCTGCCTCATTGCTTGAGCTCTCCCAGGGGAGAGTCTGCTGGATACAGCTGCAGAGGAGCAAACCTGTTTTATAGGAACAGCTCAATTCCTCATGTTTTTAACTTGATCACCTAAACACTATTGTCTTGACGCCCCCATTAAAAAAAAAAATAAAAAAAGCAGACTAAGTCTGAAGGTGGGAGTATGACTTTAATGCCTGAAGTGATACAGTTATTAGAATAAGGATTTCTCATTTTACTCAAATCACAACTGGACATGATTTGCATAGTGGGCATAAATTAAGATTTATTTATGTACAACCTGCAAAAATCCCAAACAAGCCCTCTCCTGTTAAGCACTCTGTGTAGGTTGGCTTAAGTTATTACTAAACTTGCTTGTCCTTGTTATTTACTGGTACAAATGGGCAAACAGTTGGTACAGTTTTGTGAGCTACACAATTGAGACTGGTTTTGGTCACAATTCCTTATGGAGCGTGGAAAAGTTTTTAAAGAGCATCTGTATGACCTTGGGGTGGCCTCATGCTTAAGACGGCCATGGTATGCTGGTTCATCCATGACAGTGATGCTGCTGGCCTCCAGCTGCTGGCTGTTGTGGGGAGGATATGAGTAAGAACATGTTGACTGATAGCCTATAAGTGATCAACCTTGCTCTATTATTTTTGTGCAAAACAGACTAAAGAGCTTTTGCATTACATATTGAAGTGTAGGAGGGCTTTGCTTCTTTTTAGCCAGAGATCCTTTTTACCAGTTGTTAATTTCAGACTGCTCCATGGTGACATGCCTAAGACTTCTGCTTTTTCTGGTATTCACACCTGACAGTTAAAAAGACTTGTAAATCATGCTGCATGCCTGATACCACTGTTTTCTCTTTTGCATCTGATTAAATGTTTGAAGCACCAGACCAAGCAGGATGGGGTAACTTTTGGTTGGCTGACTAGACTGCGTTTGCCCTTGGTCCCTTTGGAAGCTGAGCAGCAGAGCAATGCGAAGTGCCTCTCCTTCACCCCACCGTACCATGTGCCTCCTGCATCAGGGCAGACAGCTTCCACTTGTGTCCATCTCCGTGCACTGCTCAGCAGCAGCTGAATGTGCTTCCAGTTCCCTTCCACTGCTCTTTGCAACTTGTTCTTGTTGCAAAAATTGTCCCAAGCTGTGAAGTTGGTTGTTGGGTTGTTTTTTTTGCAAGACAGTCCTTTTTCTGGGCTCATCTGCAATCAAATGCTGGATGTACGTTTTTACTCTGTGGCTGCATGTAAGAATATAAAGTCAAATGTCAGGATATGTGGCTGTAAAAAAGACCAAGATGATGCAGATTCCTGTGCCGTGGGGAGGCAGCAAAAAACCTGTATTGCCTGCTTTGAACTTTTTTCCCTTGAAAAATCTTTTTCCGTCACCAATCTCAAGAAGTGGTGTCCTGTAGCAAGCGTTACCTGGACAATGGAGCTTTCTTCAGTTTGTAGCATGAACACGGATTTATGGTTGCTTTGCCTAGAAATTAAATAGTACTGCCACTGAACTCTCTTTCTGCAAACAGACTATTTATTATAGGAGGTCTTGAAGCTTGCACTTAAATGCTTACATTTTATAAACTTTGAACTTAGGTTGGTATCCAGACAAGATACTGTGAGATACAGCCATGCTATTTGCTGGCAACTGAGAAGGCCAGTTACATAAATAAGTAACAGAATAAAAAAGCCATACCAACAAAACAAGTTTGTCAGACCTATTTGTGACTGTCAATCCATTACCTGGATGAAATTGCAGCGGTGTCTGATGTCAGCTCAGAAATGTTTACATATCCTGTCATGCAGAATTTTATCTCTTGTATTGGCTGATTGTGACTGTGCGTCCAGTTAGACTGTAATTGGAAAATACCACATAGCATCTTATGGTTACACTAAAACTGTTCATGGCCTTCTAAAAGTTGAAAATCAAATACTTCAGTTGTTTCATGAAGCTTAGCCAAAAGAGGAGTTTTGGCTAGTAGTTTGTAGGAACTATATACAAAGTGTTGTGTTAACATAATGAGGCGATGTGGCAGATCTTCAGCTGGTGTCTCAGGTGTAGCTCTGTCTCAGCTGCATTTTGAGCGGCTGAAGATTGGATCTTTGTGTAACTGCTACATTTGAAGAGTCAGCCCCTGCTTGCTTTGCCCAAGAGGTGTTACTGCATGGGGTTCGCTGAAGTAACTTTTTGTCCAAGAAAAGGAAGAGCGAAGCTGTGTAACTTTCATAATGCTTTATTTAAAACATCATAATAATTATTCATTTAATTTGGCCAACACACCTTTTAATAATCCCAAGTGTTAACATGTCACTCTGGGCACTTGCAAGTTTGACAAGGAGCCTTCTCTCTGCCCCTGCCTCCCTGGGCTGCTGCCCGGGCGTGGGCTGCACATTGGCAGGCATGCTCAATGGGCTTCTTTCACCAAGTGTAAAACTTGGCTGTAAGTCGGGTTTGGAAAGACACACTGCCTTGCTGTTGCACAAAGAAAATTGTTGCTCCTTGGGGAAATAACAAAGTTAGAGCTCTGGTGCCAAATGTTATAGGATGCCGGCACAGCAAGTGTTTGCATTCTGAGATCTCTGCCTTGCCATTAACAAGGACTGATTGTGCAGGAGGAAAGCGTTTGCTTTGCCTTCAAGACCTGTGCAGCAGTGAGCAGAATTGCCATTAGAGTTTATTCATTGCCTGATACTTTTTCTTTTCTTAGACACCATCAGCTGGCATACTTGGCATCAAATTGGGAGGAATTAGTTTGTAACAGATTGTGTAAAGTGATATTATCATCTCCCTGGTCAAAGTCTGATTTACATGGTATTGTTTTCATCCCAGGATGTAAATGTGAAAGGAGAGGGCATCCTAATTGCTCCTACATGCCATGCAGAAATAAAGTAGATTTTGGAGAAGTTAATGCTAAAAGCAAAGTTGCTGAGTAGTTAAAGGTATTTATAAAGTGTTAAGCATTTTACAAAGTACCGCTTTTTGACTCCCAAGTAGGTGATCAGCTCCTGCTATTGCATGTAGAGCTTTCTGTTAAAATTGCATTTTTTCATCAGAAATCAAGCTGAAGTATTACAGCCTTAATAGAGGTTTTGAAGACACAAAGGACCTGTTCTGGTGAATTCAGAGAAAGGTTTTCAAAGCTCTTGTGATACAGAATAGGAAGGAAAACAATCCATTCCATCTGAAATTTTGTGAGAGAGTTGGTTAGAAATGCATCGCCGTGTATCTCCAGGTAGGAAGAGTGTGGACACTTTGAATGCTCAGTTACTACAGAGTAATGCTCTGAAATGGAGACTTCCATACCTGCGGATGTAGATAGAGCAAAGTATTGGAACTTCCTAATGGTAAACAGATTTTGGGCTTACTGGGAGTAGTGCTGCAGCACATCGCTGTTGAGTGTATGTGTTCTAGTGTTCAGGAGGAGTAATGAATGCTTCCTTTCTTCTGCAGTGCCTTGCTCCCCCCACTCTTGCTGAAGTGCATTTCAGTGAACGACTCATCAATTACATGTTTCAAACCTTACTTTATGGTATTTTTTTCTCTTCATCAGTTATGTTTTCTCATCCTGTCCAGTTATGTGCAGATCTCACTTTAACATTGTAATTCCTTCCTTTTAGGGTTTTACATGTTATTTTTCCTCAGCTAGCAATCAAAAACTCAGAGGCTCATTTCCTTGCTGCCTTTTTTGGAAATGCGTTGTCTTTTTTTAGCTGAACTTGAGGATAAGCCCATGAATTACTATTTAAAGATCCTGCTTGCCATATGTTAAGGAAGGTTATGGAGTTTTGTAACCTTCGGTCCATTAAAACAGCTCTAAAGGGCTGTGCATTAGTTACATTTCTGCTTATCTTAGTACAGTGCTACATCTTGCTTACTGAGAAAGTCCTTACTTCAGAAAGCATGAGCTCCATCCGCTTCAGGTGCCTGGGACAGGTTTTCTCCTTGTCATTAAGGAATGAATGAATCCAGCGTATGTGTTGTGGTTGCCTTCAAAGACATCTGCTTAAAAAAAGCCAGTGACTGTTATTCTGATGATGGTTTCTTCACAAACACCATCCCCCACCCAAAGGCAGATCTGGTGACTTGCTCTTTTCATACCCAAATTAAAAACATACCCAACTCAGCCAATTTTTTGGCTTATCTGGCATGAGCAGTGTTAGCTCATATTAAAATAGACTAATGGTTTATTTCCCCTGAAACTTTTAGCTTCTTTTCAACCAAAATAGTAAGAATACATTAAATGTTTTCTTTTTTAAAAAAATAAAAAGGTGTATTAGTAGTGTTTTCAAAAAGCCATTGCCTTAGAACTGAACACCCTTGGTTTGATTGAAAGGTTTTGCTGTGGAAATTTTGTATTTGAAATCATTCAGGAGGAAAAATTTTCCTGTTATCTCTGTAAAAATATAATTAGGTGTGAGATAATGTTGAAAACTGCATTATTTTTCAAATACAGGAATCCTGTCGTTTCTAGTTTGAAAGGTGTTTGTGGTACATTGCCTTAAAGGAACTGTTGCTCACGGAAGCCGCTGACAGAATGCGTTGAGGTATGTTTCCTCTTAGATAAAACTGAATTTCCTATCTGCAGCCTGGCAGTCACCTGTCAGTTACAGAACAATTAGAATGAGAAACACCTTCCTTTGATTTTTGTATTTTTTTCTGAAACACTTGTTGCTTGGATAATATTGCCATTAGCAATGTAATGTTCAGTAAATAATCTGCTGCTGACAGAGCAAGGTGTTTATTTATGCTTTAGATCAGTGATGGTATCTGCAAGAAAAGAAATGTTCTGTGTAGGGCAGTTTGATTTTCTTTTCTGCTAAGCCTGGATAACCGGTCTGCACTCGTCTCCAAAAGTGCTGGGTTTATTCCAGCAAGCAGGAAACTTTTCCTTGTGCTTGGGTGAAAACCTGTCTGCAATATCCCATTAGTGTAGAGTTTCCACGTTGATTTACTTTAGTATATCATGTCAGAAATGTGTGTACATATTCCTCAGTTCTATTTAGAAAAAAAGTTATCATTTTGGCCCAATGCAGGCTGCCCGGAAGATTTCAGCCTTGTGTTCAGATTCCTCCAAGTTAGCTTCTGTTGTGTTTTAAAGGGAATCATGGTTCCCAGAACAGTAAAAAACCCCAGATTTTTCTCTGTGAGAGTCCCACAACAGTTGTGTGCAAAGCTTGGACAGTGAGAATTTCATGTGATGGTGGAAAAGAAATTGTTGTGCACATGGGTATAGAGCCGCCCCTGAGACAGGACTCATGGCAGTCATAACTCACCTAACCCTTTTAATGCTTACCTTCTGGCAGCACCTAGCCTTTCAAAACCAAACCCCAAACTATAGGGATAACCCCTATGACACTGAGGTTCAGCCCTGAAAAAGAAGAGGTGCTAGACACACAGCATGATGCTTACTGGGTAATTTGTACTTGCTTGCTTGTTCTATGAAAAGTGCTCATATACAGATGAGTGTCTGTAGAAGTCTTCTTTGATTAGCCTTACATCATAATTTCCTGCTTCCAGGGAATAAGAGTTTGCTTTTTGTGTTTTGTCTAAAGGAATGGCATTCTCAGCAGCACAGTCACCTGTTGCGTGTCAGAAAGAAGAGCATGCTTGTGTATTAGCCTCTTCTCCTGTTACAAAAAGAGCTTGGTTTGAAGTTTGTGGAATACCAGTTTATGACGTTCCGTCCTCTTGGAGGTTGGAATGAACTGACTTCATCCATCCTGCCTTTAGTTCTAGTCTGAGTTTTTCTGTGCAGCTAATATGGGTACTCAGGATGTCGGGAAGCATTCTTGAAATCTGTAAATCATTCTTGCTGTACTGTCATGTTTTTCATTTCCACTGTAGAAATTCACTGTCCCAGATATAAGCACTAACTTGCTGGCAGAAGGTGTGCAGGGCCTGTTTTTGTGGCCAAAAGGCGTACTGAGTGCCAGGGAAGTGAGGGCTCTGTGCCTTACTGCTCAATGATACCATCGCAGCGGATTTCTTGGCTATGAAGGAGTTCCCCTCTGAAACAATGATGTGCTGTCTGCATCCTCTCCGTCTGGGTGCTGTTATGAATGCTGTGTGTTTTCTTCCTCAAACTGAAAGGAAGTTGTAGTTTCATAAGGACCTACTTGCCTTTCATTCTATAACAAAGAAGGTGGAATTTGGTTTGGTTTGGTTTTTTTTTCCTGGTTCAGCAGTTATATCAGAAAAAGGATATGGCTGCAGTGATTAAGATGAAATAGAAAAAATGTTCATGAAGCTACTAAACCCATGAAATCATACAATTAGTGGTGAAGTGGTAACAGGAAGTTGGCCTTTAATCTCAGTACTGTACAGATTTTTCATTCAGAGGAGTAGAATAGAGAGTCAAATTCTACAACAAAACCCTTGGGTGAGCAATGTATTTGTAAAGATATACATTTGTACAAGCAAATGTTCAAAACTGAGAAATGCTGTGGGTGGAATACTGCTGTTCACTTTGAGAGGTGATGATGGAAGCCCTTAGCCTGCATGCTGCACAGGTCCATCTGTGCAAATGAGTGCTGTCCAGGCTTGGTAACTTACTGCTGGAGAGCTCAGCCACAGGCAGACTTACAAAGGAGTTTTTTTTGTGTGGGATGCTCTGCTTACATAGTTTGTATTAGTCCACAAAGGTACAACCCTTGAAAATGCAGGTGTCAGTAGGAGACCAAAGAGAAATATGTTAATTTTGAAAATGAAATCTAAAGGCAGTTTTAAATGCTTCTGCCGCATTGATGTCCAGCTGTCTCTTGTAATGTATAGGTTATGCAAGAGCCTTGTTTCTGAAAGCAGGGTACTGTGAGGATTGATTACTGTAGTTTCAGGCCAAAGACTGAGGCCTTATGGCTAAATAAATGCCTGGGTTTGTATCAGGCATGACTCCATGTTACATGGAGGTAATCTGCCCCTCTGTCAGAATGTGCTGATAGCCCTCATGACATGTCTTCTGCTCTTAACATAACCTGAGAATATTGTAGCTGTGATCTACTTAAGCAGCTACTACATTTATTTAAATTAGTATTGTTAATATGGGATTTACAGAGAGCCTGTATTAGCCCATAAATTCGGCCTTCAGCCTCCCCCAAACAAGATAAAATGCAGGAAAACCTTTCAGCATCGGGTCCTGGATGCAACAATAGCATACTTGTTCATATGGCTTTTCAGGCTGCATTAAGAGATGCTTAAACTGTAGACAGATTTCAAATGATGATTTAATTGTTTACAAGTGAGTGTTTTCTGCAGCATACAAAAGAGATGAACAAATCCCAGAAGGCTTTTTGATATAACTTGAACAGATGATTTCCTGACATTGTTATATATCCTGGTTTAAGGCGATGAATAATTAGCTATTTAAGTTTAAAAAAAAAATACCTTGAGAACTAGATGTCAGCTGAAAAGCTGTCAGTTAATTTGGAACAGCTTTGCATGTCAAGTTGATTATAGCAATGAATAAAAGGAATTACAGGAAAATGAACCATGCAGTGTGCAGTTTTTAACTTTAGTCTCCCCACAGTTTCTCCCATCTCATTCTCCAGATTCCTACGGTGCTTGTGATATTATCAAGCTGTGGAGTTCCCTTTCACAAAATCCTTTAATGTGGGCAGCTCTTTCTTGCTGTTTACTCCACTTCATCAATGTGCAGTCACTTGAAACTTTACATTCAAGGATTTCCCCCCTCCAGACCCAAGTGCCATTAATATAGCATCTTTTATCTGACTTCCTGAAATATGGAAAGCCACTTACTGCACAGCTTCATTTCCAGGCGACTGCCCAGGACTGAGCAGCCCAGCTGAGGGCAGCAGGATCTCTCCTGCACATCCAGCAAGCTGCCATGTTTATCCTGCAATAACTGGTTATTTTATGTTTTACAGAGCGGATCAGATAGGCATATTCTCTGTGCAGTTAGTAGCAGAGCGGTTGCTAGGTCTGAGCTGAACAGTTTGCAGGCTTAGTGGAATGGTAGAAAGCGAATTACAATAAAGAGTTTTGGAGCCTTTTTAACAAGAGCATTAAGTTGGTTTTGAAGGTCTGAATCCTGCCTGTGGCTGTGCATAAAAGGACACTATGGACATGAAATCTAATCAGGGTCTTAAAAATCTCATTTAATTAAGCAGATGGGACTGAATTCATGTTCTTTTGAATTATTCAGCTTGAAAATAAAATTGTGCATCTGTATTAAAGTCAGGAACTTAAATGGGCTGAATCTCCTGACAGCTACATGTGTTGAAGCAGTACTGACTGCAGTGCGGTTAATGGAGATGCCTTGGCAGGAATTGCGAGACTCTGTTCTGTTCTTACATGAGCAGTCATCACCGTGGCATCTGAAGGCCAATGCAAAATGGAGCTGCTATAGAGCCATCTCCTGTCGAGATGACAGTTGCTGTTTACCAACACAGATCACCTGTCTTGACATGCTGGAGTGGCAGACATTGCCTTTCTCCCACTGTCACAACTGCAGTGAGCCAAGCAGTGCTGGAAACCTGTTTCAGAGGAGAGAAGGAGGCTGTGCTGGCAGAGGCAGTTGTGCTGTTTATGAAGAGGCAGCTTATAGAAAATAGATTGCAGCAGGTCTGACAGCAGTGATGCACAGAAGAAGGGGAATGGGGAGGTAAGAAGAGAAGGAAAAGCTGGAAGTTAAGGAGGGGGATGAGAGGTTACTTGCTGACAGCTTCCCTGTTCAGCCAGTGAGCAGCAATGAAGTCCTTTTGCACTGGGAAATACTGCAACCTTTTCTTTTATCTATGCCCACTCCTTGCAAGCAAGGCTTGTTCAAGAATGGTTTCAAATCTTTGGAATTGGGCAGTAATAAATCATAAACCACTTGTTTTAGCACAACAGTGTTGGCTTCAGCTGATCACTTGATCACATGGGAATGTTTCATGTATGTTGGAAATAGATTATCATTTTGGGCTGCAGTAATTTTCACGCTGATGCAACATAAATACAGTAGTGGTATATACCTGTATAGTGGTACCAGTGTGGTGTATACTGGTGATGGGATACAAGCCCAAACTCCAACAGTGTACTACTAAGTATTTGTCTGTTTATGAGGGGCTTAATGGCATCACATGAATGGATTGGTAGCTAAATGAAGGATTGACTAAGCTAATCTCTGTGAGAATCCTCTTTAATGAGGTGTTCTTATGGGCTCCCTGCATACACAGATGCTAATGAGAGTTTTTCCAACTTACCAAGTGATGAAACTTGGATCTGCATCCAGGCTGATAATAAAAATGATGGATAGGTTCTGTTATTTGGAAAAATATGTTTTAGTTCTGGCATGAAAACTGCAGAAGGGAGCCAAAACTGTTCTACCTGCATATTCTTTATCTTTTCCTGTAGCACGTTGATTAAACTCAAAGCCTGGTGCTAAACCCTCTCTACTTCCAAAGCTGAAAATCAGCATCTGTACTCAAAATTATTTTCCTGTTTTATCTTTTAAAGATGAGTGTTACCAAATTCTGTGTTCAAAAATTTCCCATGAAGACCCAGTTTTGGGGGTTTTCTTGTTGTGTGGGTTTTTTTTTTCCTGTTTGTGTTGGTTTTGGGTTTTTTTTTTTTTTTTTGGTGGGTGTTTCTTTGTTGTTTTGTTTGGGTTTTTTTTTCCTTTCTTAAAGATTGGAATGTAGTAAGCTTATGCAGAGGAGGTGTCTGGTCCTAAATTGATTTATCAGGGACGTTATTCCATAAAACCATAATTTTTCAAGCTGTACCAGGGAAATGGGGAAAATAAATCTTGGTGAGCTTTAGAGCATTGTGTTGTGTGTACTGGTGGGATTGTTTGGTTTTTGGCTGCGCTAGAAACAAAGTCTAGGTCAGTGGACTTCTGCATAGCTGACATCTGCCAAGGACTGAGTTTCTGTGATTAATCTCTCTTGACTCTCAGGAAACAGAGAGTGTTATGTTTATTTTCATGGTGGCCAGTGGTGGGGAGGAGGTGTTACACAGTGCATGGGTCTGTGTGAGAGGGGCAAGGGGGACGGATGGCAGTTGGCTGTGGCTGGAGTGTGTCTCATCTGCCTCCCAAGGATCTGGGGGCAGCATTCTGATGCTGGACATGTACCCTTCCCTTTAGGGCAAGCTTGTGTCCATCAGGCACAATCTGGCTTTAATGAAATCTTCAGATTTCGTTAGTGTGCTCTTTAATCCTTGTTGAAGGTCACTAATGAATTTGCTCAATATGACCTCCTCTTAGCTCAATACAATGCCATTTATCATTATCATTTGTTTACAGTCCTGCAGCCAGTTCTCAATTCCAGTGCTGTGCTTGGTCCTTCCCAAGTCTTTTTGAATTAATTTTTCAATTAAGATTTCATGAGACACAGATGCTGTCCTAAAATTCCCAAAATATGACCTCCGCTGTGTTCCTTTAATCCACTCTCTGTAACTCTATCAAAGAACAAATAAGGCAATTAAATTTGTCTGGCAGGCTTTCTGCTGTATAAAGCTACACAGGCTGCTTCTCATTCTATTACCCTGAAGATTTTGAGCTGGATTTTCTTAACAAAGCTGACTTCCCCTTTTCTTTTCCCTTTCCCCCCTAAAAGACCCAGGGCTGTGTTCCCAGCCACTTGCTGTCCTCTGTTTATTCTTTTGAAAGATCCTGCGCCTGAAAATAGCAGGATGGAAACACTCAGGACATGACCTAGGATTCTGTACCAGGCTGTGCCCCTCTCCTTGGGTGATGGCAGACGCGTGCAAGATGGTGAAAAGCTGAACCTAGTGCTCATGGCATTAAACAGCTCCACAGCATGGCTGTCATCAAGCCGCCATGCTTATGAGACCAGGTATGCATGGGTGTCTTTTTTCTCTGTGCAGTGCAAAATCTGGTGAAAATGAGCTTTCTTTCTTTTGTTGTTACTGGGGTTATGCAGACACCACTTAAGCTGACCTACCACTGTATCTCTTTCTCTCCCAAGTGCTTTGATACAGATTTCCAGCTCAATTACCTGTGATAGCTAGAAGTGAAACCTGCAGCTCTTCTCCCAGCTGGCTGACTTCTGTTCACACCGGAGCAGTGCCTGCCTCAGCTTTGAAGTGTCATGCCTTAAGTCTGTCTTTGGCTGTTCATTTAAGTTTTGAACATGTTCTTTAGTGCAGGCTTTCATTTTCTTCTGGTAACTTCCATGTCTGGAAACTTTAAATGAGCCTGCTCTTTGAATTTGTTCACAGCCTTCCTGCTGGTTTTCTGCCCCGTGTCCTGTTCCAAATAATACTCAAGTAGCAGTTTGGGGTTGTTCTCCTAAGAGATGACGACTGGAAGCAGTTGTCAGCCTGAGCTGTCCTCTCTTACTTTAAATGCTGTGCTTATATTCTGAACTGGTGTCTCCCTCCATGTGTGTTTTTTATATAGCTTTTTATAACACTTGGTTACTCTATAAATATAGCCTTCTCTAGCTCTATTAAAGTTGTGAAAATATCACATAAGGACATGTAGCAGTTTTCTCTTTTTTTTTCTTGTAGTTGTTTTGTTTTGCCTTTCCATCACTAGAACTACAGATAACCCACATCCATGTGTCTGAAGATAATTATACTCAAAATCATACCCAGTCTGTACCTCCTGGGCTGCCCTCTCGGACGCTTCCACAGCGGCATCTGCTACGTGAAACAGCAGCGAGGAGCTGTGGGCCTTTCAGAGATGAGCTGGGGCATGGGGGGAGAAACATCTTTTTCAGTGTTACCTAGTACACTTTGCCATTTCTAAACAAGCAAGTTATATTGATCTGTTAGATTATTGCCTTTTTACACATCTGCATTTCATGCTGAAACGAACTGTGCAGTTTGTTAGGACAGCGGAACAACACAGCAGAGTCACTGCTCTTGCCAGCTTTTAATACATTAAGTAAAGCAGCACAGCTGAGCATTGCTGTCAGTCATTCAGATGTATCATTCTTGAGCACAGATTCAGAAAGGTGGTGCGGGAGCAGCTATACTGTATCCAAGTGTCAAGGCTGAAAGATAAGCCTACCTGGAGTTAATAACTTAAAACATGAACTGTCTTTCAGCTCTGCTTGTGAGACAGCATGTCTGGCCTGGTAGCTAACATATTCAAAATGTCAACACTGTACTTGGGCAGCAGCATCTCTGTGGCCTGACATATTTTGTAGACATCTGGCAAAGCTTCCTACTGCTGTCTGGCCCTGGCAGAGTTCAAGGGTCTGGCTGAGCTGGTAGTAGCAGATGCTTTTCAGGTAGTGAAAGACATCAAAGATAGGGATAGTATTAGCTTCATTTGTAACTGGAATTTCAGGATTTAATAGCAGGTTCAACCTGTGGCTTAAGTATTTGGTAAGATGGTATGGATTTATTTTGGGGTAGTGGTTTTTATGGAGGCATTTGGGAGTTCTGGGCTGTTTCTGGGCACTGACTATTACTGCAGGCTAAGGAACAGTAGGTCTTGCTGCAGTTCAGGTTCTGTAATTGACTGTGGTCTTCTGTAAAGCTCCAGCAGACGAGAAAACAGTTTTCTCTGGAAAAGCAGGGAACCAGCAGGTCTCAGATATAGCTGAGCTGACCTTCAACTGCTGGATAAGCAGGTGTGTGACTGTTCATTTGGCAGAAGACATGTATGCCCCGCTCAAGTCCTGGTCAGACCCTCAGCTTTTTGACTTTGAAAGAGCTGCACCAATTTACACATTCAGAAAATGTGAAAGTACTGCCCTTTCCTACAGCTGCCCTGTGGCTGAGTAGAAATGACCTGGCAACTCAGCCCTCTTCACATTTCTAATACTGTTATCACAGGCTTAATATCCAGACGCTTTCTAATGCCCTTTCTTTCACATGGAAGAGCTGTCCTGGTGTGGCAGAGGGTGATAAGCCTTTGCCACACTCAGGTATGTGTTGATAAAGTTATTCATCTTTGTGTAATTTTTGTTGTCTGTAACTTGGGTTATCTTAACTCCTCTGTAATCCAGGCGGAACCCACCGTGCACTTGGAAATGGAGGAAGGCTGTAAGCATTTGGGATCTCAATCTCAGATTTTGCTATTTAGTCTTGAATTTTTGTATTGCAAATGGTATCTCTGCAGAGCTCGTCTTCTCCATGGTTTGCTGCATGTGCTGCTCCCTCTTAGTAGGTGTTTTTCTATGGTTTGTTTCTTCCCACCTGTGCTCTAGCCTTACTTGATCAATATCCTCTTTTTCTAAAGGATTACAGGTGGTTTCAATGTACTTATATTCTCATTCTTGTTTCTTCTTAATGTTTTTATACTCGGGACTCTCTCCTAGGTATGGTAAAACTGAGGATATTGAGAATAGCTCAAGCATGCCGAATAGTAGGAAAACTATGAATACTTGAATATTGTGTTCAGCTTTGGGCCCCTCACTCCAGGAAGGACATTGAGGTGCTGGAACATGACCAAAGGAAAGCAGCGAAGCTGGTAAAGAGTCTGGAGCAGAAGTCTTAACAGGAGATGCTGAGGGAACTGGGCTTGTTTAGCCTGGAGAAAAGGAGGCTCAGGGTAGACCTTGTCACTCTCTACAACTACCTGAAAGGAGGTTTGTAGCAAGGTGGGGGTTGGCCTCTTCTCCCAGGTAACAAGTGATAGGACAAGAG
Organism: Ara ararauna; assembly: GCA_028858755.1. Taxonomy (NCBI): domain Eukaryota; kingdom Metazoa; phylum Chordata; class Aves; order Psittaciformes; family Psittacidae; genus Ara; species Ara ararauna. The sequence goes on along the minus strand of CM054380.1, from coordinate 10,756,945 downwards.
GAAATGGCCTCAAGCTGCACCAGGGGAGGTTTAGACTGGATATTAGGAAAATATCTTCATCAAAATGGTTGTCAGCCATTGGAACAGGCAGCTGAGGGTGGTGGGGTCACCATCCCTGAAGGTATTTAAAAGATGTGTAGATGTGGCACTTTGGGACATGGTTTAGTGGTGGACTTGGCAGTCTTGGGTTAACGGTTGGATTTGATAATCTTAAGTTTTTTCCAACCTAAATGATTCTACAATTTTATAAGCAAGAATCCAGACTAAGTGGCTGTATTCAACAGAAGGGTGTTGACCAAGATGGTACTGTTATAGAGCCTATCATGAAATTGTTTGTTTTGAACTTTAGTGGATACCCTGGCTTAAGCTGCTCTCCTACTCTTTGCAGTTTCTCAGCAAACGAGATGAGGAAATTACCTTGCTTAAATATATTTTCCCCCAATGGTTTGTTTTTAGTTAGGATCCATTCTCCGATTTGGCCACACAAACACTTCATTTGTCAAAATTAAGGCCTTGCAGAGGCCACATGGGCTGCTGTTGCTACTGAAGAACAGGTTCGTTAAACTGTGTATCGGGGAGGCTATTAGCAGTGAGCGCACTGATTGCACCTCAGTGGTTTGGAGCAGCCTCTGTACATTCTGTCATCCTGAAAGCTCACAGGGGCTGCAGGGCCACTTGGCACATTTGACTGGGGCTGCTCCACTTCCATTATGCTCACACCTTCTCACTGGCACTATTGGAAAGAGGAGCCCTGGAAGGTGTCTGCATCTTCCTCATGCTGGCTTTGCTGCAGAAGTTCACCCCTCTTCTGGGGCTTCAGTGTCTCACCAGTGCCATGCACGGGACGGAGAGCAGGGCTGAGACCTGAGCTCAGGTCTGTACCAGACGTGGCGAGTGGTGGCTGTCAGGCAGTTGAGAAGCAGCTGTCACCTTGACCTGACACTGCATAGAGTCATAGAATAATTAGGGTTGGAAAGGACCTTAAGATCATCTAGTTCCAACACCCCTGCCGTAGGCAGGGACACCTCACACTAAACCATGCCACCCAAGGCTCTGTCCAACCTGGCCTTGAACAGTGCCAGCAATGGAGCATTCACAACTTCCCTGGGCAACCCATTCCAGTGCCTCACCACCCTTACAGTAAAGAACTTCCTCCTTATATCCAATCTAAACTTCCCCTGTTTAAGTTTGAACCCATTACCCCTTGTCCTCTCACTATGGTCCCTAATGAAGAGCCCCTCCCCAGCATCCTTATAAGCCGCCTTCAGATACTGGAAGGCTGCTATGAGGTCTCCACACAGCCTTCTCTTCTCCAGGCTGAACAGCCCCAACTTTCTCAGCCTATCTTCATACGGGAGGTGCTCCAGTCCCCTGATCATCCTCGTGGCCCTCCTCTGGACTTGTTCCAGCAGTTCTATGTCCTTTTTATGTTGAGGACACCAGAACTGCACACAGTACTCCAAGTGAGGTCTCACGAAAGCAGAGTAGAGGGGCAGGATCACCTCCTTTGGCCTGCTGGTCACACTCTTTTTGATGGAGCCCAGTATGCTCCTTTCGATGCATGACCAGCTGCAGGGCTGTGCTGTCCCTGGGTTACTGTGTGACACAAGGCCCTGCTGCTGGAGGAAGGCAGCCAGCAACTAGGGCTCAGCGGTGCCCTGCTGGTTGTCCCAGGGGATTGTTTCATGCTAACTATGTCCTTAAGTGATTCTGCTCCTCAGAAGCTGTTGTCATTGCTTGCATGCTCCATCTCCCCTCTGCCCCCTCTGTCCCTTAAAAGGAGGTAAGAAGTGTCTATGGCTCTTTGTGATATGAAAATCTGTATGTGTCTGGCTTGCAGAGCAGACAGGTTGGCTGCCCCTTTTCTGCACCGTTAGTTCATGTAACAGGAAGTTGTACATGCTTCAGGCTTGGCTTCTGCCACTGCTTGCATCGGACCTGCTGCACTAGCTGAAATCCTGTCTTCGCTAAACGTTTGTTTCCAGACCATTGCAGCTGTAGTAAATGGTGGAGATATTGCTATATTGATAACACAGGACTTTCTTCCGTAGAGCCGCTGTTAATTCAAACAATGTTAGTGTGTATGTATGGGAAATGGTGAAAATTTGCTTATTTCCAGTCTTGACATTTCAAGACCAGTTTTTCATTGGATAATTGTTCTTAATTTGTAGTAGGAAACATTCCATATCATTTTTTTCCTTTCTCATAGCTGCCTTTTGGAGTTGGAAAAAAGAAGTCACATAATCACCTTTGCACCTGTGTACCAGAGCCACTTGATGCCTACTGAAATGTCCAGCAAAAATAATAAAACTGATTTATGTGGCCTGGATTGACAAGCTGGGATTTTTATGGAATTGGTGTATTTGCTATCTAAATGGCGTCCTGTTGTTCAAGCCCTGCCCCTTAGAGGGTGCCTAAGCACTCTGGAGATGTTGCTGCCGTGAC